>JAKFHU010000661.1:1488750-2977500 GCA_023783475.1 Daubentonia madagascariensis | reverse complement strand
TAATGGGGCCCTATTAATTACTAATGTGGAAAATCCTTCACAATTTGGATAGAGTTTGTAGCCCAAATAAAGAAAATAGTGCCAAATGCATCCTTACATCATCTGCTCCTTAAGATGGTGCCACCCACTGTCTATTAAATGGAATGTCAAGGACATTTATTTCTTCATTTGGAATTCGCTAAGATGAACCCAGCCTGTATATGAAAAGCAGACCCATAATTAACATCTATATGTGTACACACACACACACACACACACACGAGCACATACCCAATGCACAAAAGTATTGATGCACTCTGAAATGTAGAAGATGATTAACATAAAATTATCATTTCAAGCTTATGGTGTTAATTCATTCATATCTTTCTGGAAAACAAATTCGTGGTAGAGAATCTTTTCATTTCTAATATTGCCTTGAATAATTTTTTTTCGGAAATTTACCTATAAATCTATTAGTTCATTCCAAGTCATAATATAATATGAAATTCTGTTAAAACCTGCCTTCATCACTGTTAAAAACATCTTTAATTATTTCCCTTACTTTGAGGGAAAGTAGATGCATAAATAGAATATACAAACATACAAACTTAGAATTTCCATTCACAACCATTCTTAAATAGTTACCCTGTTTTAAGTTTGCTTGGTAGAATACTTGTCTTTTCATATTACTTATTTTCTATTTTTTAAAATCTTTTTTTCTGTGATTATATGAGTTTTATAAATCAGTGCTGAAAATCTAGGATCATGTAAAGTCCACCCTAACAAGATTAGCAATGGAAATCTAAAGCTTACTTTGTTTGTAAATAATAACACAGTTATTTGGGGGTAATTTATCTTCTTGTTGTAATGTTTGCAACTTAAAGAGTCCTTGAAACTTTTCACCTTTTTAATGTTTACTTAAACATAAAGTTGTTTTCCTTTGGATTTGTAAGAAATAACAAGCATACCCACGTGCATGTAACTCAGCTTAAAAAAAAAAAAAAACCAACATGACCAATATCCACAGAAAAGCAGAAAGAAAAACTAATATGTGGCTGGTTCTATTTATTAGATGTAAGTGCTTTACTAAAAATCTCACTTCTCTAGGTTTGATTTCACCTGCAGTTATGGTTCTCTGTCCAGCCTCAAAGCCTGTTTACACCTGCTGGGCCAGGACATGCTACCGTGATCACAGAACCCTTCCCTGCCAGGAGTAGAGAAAAAGGCTGCGGAGCAACAGTATTTGGCCTGAGGTCAGACTTGTTTTGTGTTGGGGGTCTCCCTCTTTCATCCTGTATTCCTCTTTGCTCACCTTGGCTGTGTCTGTGGTTTTATGGAACTTTGTTATTTCTAACTACCTACTTCTTGATTTTCACCTGCTTTGGCCTTCTAGCAATCACTGGGATTTTAATCTCTAGGCCCACTTCTTGGGGTCCCATTCAGGTGTCCTGTACTTTAGAATGTTGTCCATATTTTGCCCTGGCCATGGAAAATTGTGGAATGTAAAATGTACTCCAGTGTACATATCACGATCAAATATACCGCACAGCAAAATATTTGAAACATTGTAATAGAAGATACAAAGGTAAACTCTCATTATGATCAGTTTGTTCAGATCGATGTTGTTTAGGTAATATTTTGCTAAAAATCATGGGTAAGCCAAGCATTTTTAAAAAAATTATGATTGAACATAAAACACACAAAAGGAGACTATTCATACTTAATTATACCTTGATTATGTATTGGTAATGCAGACCATAAAATGTATGTACAAGTAAAAAATATATTTATGATCTCTCAATATGTACAAAGCATCCTATAATGTAATATTAATATTGTAAAAAAGGTGAGTTTTTAAAATTCTCATTCTATTCATCATTTTTGCCCTTATTTGTCCATCTGTGTGCCTATATTATAGGATTTTGCAGAGTAAAACTTGGAATTTTGTGCTTACTTGCAAGCAATTTAAGACTTCTATTTAAAATTCAGGAAAGTAGTCTTGTTTGGGTTGCCTTTTCATGTGTAAGTTGCATAGTCTGGAACTTGGCCCTTCTCTGGAATAAATTAAGTTCCAAAGTCCAAGTGAGCTCATGCTTAGTCATGACCATCCCTGAGTGAGTTGCTTAGTCACTCTTTGCCTCAGTTTCTTCAATTCCAAATGATGTATCTGATCCATCTTTCTTAGCAAAACTATTTTTAAAACTTACACTTACGGAAGAGGAATGTGCCTTGGAAAAAAGACAGCATCTATTGCTAAAGCTAGCTATTTTTGAAAGCAAGACCTGGGTGAAAAAAGTAGAAGGAAGGAAAGAACTGGATTTTATCTATTCTTTGAGTGGGCTGATGTAAACTTCTTAGCCTCTGCCCATGCTTTCCATGAATTAAAACATATACAAATAAAAAACAGGGTATGAACTGGAAATGATTTAGGAAAAAATACTGGCTGAGAATCAAAAGCCTGTAGATTCTGCTCTGACATGTAAGGTTGGTGTCGCCCTTGGCTCAGTCTCTCCACTTCAGGGCACCTCATCCTCCACCTGTAAATTCTGATCCAGGAGGCATATACATAAAGTTTGAATTATAAGCAAAATCTAAGGTAGCAAAGAGGTGTGAAGCTACAGAACTTTTTAAAAAGAATGTATTTAGTTAAAGCATTATTACTCTTATTGCACAAAAGGACAAACGTCAGCAAGGCCGCAGGAAAAATATCTGTGCTGCCCCAATCAAGAATATGGAAAGTAGAATAAACGCAAAAGATTTCTGATTCTTATAGAATCTGCTAAAAGTATTTTGAAATATCCATTTCAAGGTTCATGAAGGACAGTGCTAATTTCATATTGTAGCCCTTTCCAGACACCTCACCTGGAAAACTCTGGACCATGGCTATGACCCACAGCCATGATTCCACTAACATCTGCTTTTAGGTAGAAGGGCAGCCAGTGAGCTATCAAACCCTTCTGAAACAAAGAATTAATCACACTTCTCTCCTGGTAGAGAGCCTGTAATACCAACTGTATTGGCCAAGGACACCACCAGTGTAGTAATAGGGATAAATAGAAGACACAGGGAAAGTTTTAAATAACGCTTTTTAGGGTTATGAAATTGGCACAAAATTTTATCTCAATGTCAAGGTTTCCCAAAGTCTTCCCTAGGAATTCAATAACATCACCATGCATTAAAAAGAGACCATTTATTTAATTTCCAAGAGCAAAAAAACTTATGCAGATGAAATATTTATAATAATTAAAAAAATTTAAAGGCATACATTTTATTATCTAATTTATATTTTATATTCATTTATTAATTAACTCTTCTAGAGAACCAGCTTATAGACAGTAAACAAGTAATGGGATTTTCACATACATTTGTTCATGAAATATATGGCACAGCCATTTGACATACAGCTAGCTATTGAGTTAAATTCAAAATGAGCACAATGACTAATGTTACATTAAACATCAGTAGCAAGCTAAGAAGTAAAATTTGGAATTTATACCTATAACATATTCATATATCCAATTTAAAGAGTATAATCCAAACTTAGCCAAAATGATAGCTATAATTTAAGCCAATTTGTATTTGTGTGTTTGGCCAATCAGATTAGGAGCTATGTGACTATCTCAGGGGAGCTAGTTACATAAAGTCCATAAATCAGGCCATCTAGTTTTCACTTATTCATTCAGCAGACATATACTGAACACCTAAAATTGATAGTCTCCTGAATATTTCCAGGCCTAGAAGTGGCACTTCCAATTTTCCCTGTTTTTATGTTGCTCATGGTTTGTGAGATAGACCGTAACTTCAGCAAGTCATTACAATATAAAGGAATAAGTGTAAAAATAGAGGTACATCTATGGAGCTACGAGAACAGAAAGGAGGGAATCCTTGGTGCATCCCAGAGGAGGGCCCTGAGTTTTGGAGTCACAGAAAGCAGGCTCGGGGTGGGCATAAGGAAGAAGGGTACTCCAGGGAGAAGTCAGGGAGGTTGGCCTAAGAAAGCCATTCCCAGAGCCCCAGATGTCTGTTTGCAAACCATCATCCTGGTTAAGAAACTGACATCCAAAATGTTGGGCCCAGTGAAAGTTCTGGGCATCAAAAAATAAGAAATTTACACAAGAGGGTGAAGGCAACCAGGAGCTAAAATCTGGGTACAAAGACTAGATCATGGCTCTGGAGGCACTAATGGGGAGAATGCAGCTTGCTAACTAACTAGAGAACTTCATGTGCTGTCATACACTCTCAGAGCACTGTGTGCTGTTCCTCATGGAAGCCCTGCTCGACTATATTTGGTGGAGCTTATTTGCCTGTGGCAACCCCCTTTTCTAGCGTGGTGGCTGCAATCTGCAGCTGAAATGTGGTGCTGGCTGAAATGAGTCTTGCTTCAATACAGACATGACCCCACAAACTGCACAATGCTTACTGCTCTCTCCTCTCCTGCCCTACTGCAAGTGGCATTATTGTCCAGAGACTCTGGGCTATGCCACACCCACAGGGTGGGGACCGGATCTCCACAGTGAGGCCCAAGTTCTTTAAGCTCTCTGATATTCAAATATGGCTACTCACCCATCAACGTCCCTACACACGGATCTATATCCTTCTGGGCCCCATTAAATCTGCTTCCTTTTCACTCCCTAGAAGTTCATAAGGGAAACAGGGAAGAAAGATTCCCTGAAGATCAAGAAATCTGGGGATCGGGCAAGAAAAGCATAAAGGCAAACTGGGGAGCCAGGTAGAGGAAGCTGTCTGTGGGCAGAGAAATGACAGTGGCGATCATTAGCTCCTATCCAGTGACAACGTGGGCGAACCCTGGTCCCTAAGATGATATTCTGGGTAAAAATCTGGAAAACAAGTAAAAATCTGATAAGGCCAAGTGGAGCATACTGTCTAGCTGCTCTGTTGAGTTTGGTCAAGATGCTGTGTGACCCGTGCTTGTGCGCGCACTGCTGGCAGGCTTTATCTGCATTAGAGAGATGCTTGCTTTCTTCCTAAACCACCCACTGTCTGAAGAGCGTCAAAAGATTGGGAAACAGGATGGAAAACACATTTTTGACATGATGACTTTTAAGGTAACAATACAGCACAAAAGAGAAAAGAGAAAGCAGATAATAAGGTGCGATTTCCCCAAGGGTCTGCATCTTCATTTCCTTCAGGTAACTTAGTGGTGTTGAGGCTGTTGTGTTCCCACACACGTTAGAAAGGAAGGAGCCTTCTCCTTGCCCATGTGTATCAAATGAGGAGTAAGTCTCTTGTCCTGATAATTATCCTGAGCTGTTAATGCCACCAAGTCATATCATTGGAAAGGCATGCCTCATATGAAGAATATAAAAAATGGTTTTAGTGAAGTTATTTTGTTGATTACTTAAAATCATAAGACATTTCATAATATTCACTATTTTTAAAAGAACACTTGCTGTGAGTTTTAAAAACAGCTATTAAAACAAAAACAAATGGAGAAAAACAGGCTAATGGAATATAGTAGAACATTATGTAATTACAAATGTTTTGGAATAAAATATTTTCTTTCTGTTCAAATTCATTTCTGCTTTCTAAAAATGGCCACCATTGTGATGTGCGTGTGTGTGTGTGTTGGAGAGAAGAAGGTATTAAAAAAAGAGGAAAAATATTTGCCTCTTCATTATTTTACTATATTCATCTATTTTACATTAATGAAGACAATTGAATGCAGTATGCTACCTGGAAGAAGTCAAGGGCTTAAAGGATATTGCATTAAATAGGAAAGGTGTACAAGTAAACTAAAGAGGCGAACTCTGAATGTTGAGAGAGTGGACAGGACCTACTTGTTTTTTGAGTTACCTTTTTTTGTTTTTGTTTCTTGGCAGTTCCATTCAGTTAACTTTGGTATGAACTTGAAGAAGAATAATAAATTTAATTTCAACCTTGTTAGTCTAGTAGGGTACAGTGTGCTCATAGGTCCATAGATCGACCAATGAATTGCCCAGTGATAAAGGCCTTCTGGGGAGCTTTGGGGACATGCTGAAATGCTCTGATGTTGCCTTTTGCTGATTATACCTTAATGGATAACAGCAGTGATGGCAGTTGAGACAGGGTGCTTCTAGGAGGAAAAAACTCCGGAGATCTCCCAGCTTACATTCCTGCTTATTATAACAGATCTTGCAACTTATGGATGAAGGTGGACACTTAGGGATGGATCAAGATAGTTTTTAGAATTTGCAGCAAAGGCAGAAATATGATGTTCTTCAAGTCATCGTTGCTGTTAATTTGCAGAACTACGTAATGAACACCTTGAAGGCAGGTGTTTGATAAATCCTATTCCACTGCTCTCTTTCTTGTTTTCCATTTTGTTTTTCACAGCGCTTTAGAATTAGCCAAAATCGTGTTAGTCTTTGCTTCCTTTCCTTGCCAGGCCACCTTACACTGGGGGGCTGCCTATGCCCTGTGTATAGGCAGATTTGGAAGTACCCTACACTGTTCGTGTCACACCAAAATCTATTTCTCGCTCTTGCACAATGCCGTTGGATACCTCCGCCACTCCACTTCCCCAACCGCCAACACTGGCTACGTTTCAATGTGCTCTACAAAACCTTCCAGCTGAGGGGGCAAGTAGGAGTCAAAGCTCGCCCTAGCCCTACTTCCCTCTCCAAGCTCTAGGCTCTGGTCCGGGAGGCAGATGTTTGGGCCCTTTCCTAAATCACACAAAGGCTTTGTATAGGTTCAGGGTGGTTCCCGCCCAGACTGACAGGGTACTTCACACCCAAGCTTTTCACACTGCAGGCTAGGACCAATGAAGGTATGAAAATTCTCTATCTATAGAAAATATCAGAATGCTTCCCAGATAGTAAAGGTATGTTGTTTTGTGTAACTTTTGTATCAGCTAGGGTTACACGGATGTGTCCTGGCATGTTATATAAAATGTATTTCTTTCTGTAGGTCATGGCCAAAAATGATGGAAAGCCATCCTATCATCATAGTCATTAATAGATTAATAATTATAAATAATGATAAAAATATATCAATATAATATACTCCAGAATATTGAAAAGAATCCACACGTTATTTTCTTGACCCTCAGAATCTTGAAAAGTTGACTGGGATTATATCCTTCACTTGAGAGTCACATAAGGAAACATGGTCTCAGGTGGGTACAATGGTTTTCTAGTAAGTGTCTTACCATTCTAGGACCCAGGTAGATAAGAAAGGCAGATGGAATTGCACACTGTAAAATTCAATGTTCTATTTGTGAGCAGATTATTTTGAAAGTTTGACTGGAGCTGTCAACTTAATCTTCCTGTATAAGACACAGGTCAGATGGTTTTCTAAGAGAAGCTGGGGCTATGAGTCTACAAGCTCAAGGTGACAATGTTCAGAGGTATGTCAGGGTCAGTGAAGGTGGGTAGGCAGATCCACCTGCTCATGCTCCTGGGCTGGGGGCCTGATGGTGTCCACGAGCTGTGGGGAGGACAGTACTCCAGGAGATAGTTTGGAAGAGGAAATTTCCATCTAAAGGAAAAGGGATTAGCCAGAAGGGAAAAAAATAAAATAATAAAGTAAAATAAAATAAAGTAGAACAGAACTTCTTTTGTTGTGTTGCTCTCCTCGTATCTTAGTTCCAGGAACACAGTCTCAGAAAGTACAACAGATGCTACATGTGGTTCTTTCCAAGTTTTCTGTGGAATATGGATTAAAACCTTGGGTTTCGGGATGTTCTCAGTCAGTGGTCTACCTTGATGTTCACTGTGGCAACTTTCTAAATGGTTCCATAGAGAGCTGAAGAGTTAAGGGAGAGCCCAACATGCAAGGAATTGAGGATCATGCCTGAACTTCACCCTGGGGAGACATCCATGCATTGAGCTCGAAGAAGAGAAATTTTAGATTCAACTAGTTCCTGCCTATTTTTTAATTGATTAGTGAGTAGATCGTGTAAGACTAGAAAGGACCCTTACAGATAACACACTCTTCTCGTTTTACATAGGAGGAAACTGAGGCTCAAGTAGTCACAGGCTCAAGGTGACAGAATTATATTTTAATCCTAAAAATAATTTCATAAACTTTTATAAAAGGGTTCCAGATGATCACTTGCCAAGATCCCAATGCTTATTTTCTAACAATATGTTAAAAACCTTTTTTTTTTTTTTTTTGGTAATGATTAAAACAGTTCTCTGTTACATTACCATAGGATTAATCTCTTTTTCAGATTTGGGAAAATTTCTATGACTTTTTAAAAATATTAATGTTTGCTGTTGAAAATATTTATTTTTCCCTCTTTTCCATGTTCTTTAAGAATAATGAATTTAGTAATAGTTAAGAGGAGAAGAAATAATTAAGTGAAGAAAATAGCCAAAAACAATGGCCATCCAATGCACATTTTAAAAGGTGCCGAGGTTTCCTCCTATCGGTTCTTTAACATGCAGTGAGAAGGCAGTCTATGTCCCTGCCCTGTGAGCTCTGGAGCACTGATGAGTGGACTTCTAATATTATCTTGCTCAAACTAAGGTCACTTTTTATTTAACATTCCAGCATCAAGTGAATACTGGCCTCCAGAGACCCAAAAGCAGTTTTAAAAAAATTAATAAATGATTAGTGAAACACATACTGCTTTTATTTTATATATATACATATGTACAAGTTTTCTATTATGTTTCATTGACTGATACCCCACCCCCTCCTCATAGTTGGAAATAAAAGCCCGAGGCCCACCCACCCGTCATGGCAGTGAGCTGGCGGGGGATGCGGAGCGCGCCTGGAGCCTTCGCCAAGGATGATAAGCCTGCATGAATTTTACGAGTCTCAGTATCAAGGTTGCCCTCGCCCAAGGGATTTAAGAATAAGGAGAGGAAGAAAGAGAAGGCAGATGTATGAATAACTGGCATTGTAAATCTTCACCGTGGCAACCTACAGCTAGAAAAAGTCTGTGATGGGTTCATGACTTGAGAAGAAAGCGACACAGCAGAATGTGAATGGATTTTCTTCAGCTACTTAATGCACTGCTTAGAGCAGCTTAGGGGGGTGCGTGTGAGTGTGTGCGCGGGGGAGTGTGTGTGTGAGACAGAGAGAGCGTGCGTGTGTAAGAGGAGGAGCTCTCTGGAAATGCGTTAGAATTACCAGTGTTATACAGCTTGCCAGCTTTGGGGGCAAAAAGAATACCGTTTAGCCTCAGAATATAAATGACTGGATTTTGCTTGGGGGAGAAAAGGCTGTGGGGGAGGGGCATAGGATTATGCAAGCGAGTAACAATGAGCAAATTGGACCCTCCGCTACGCCCGCTACGCAGCACAAGGTCACGGCGAAAGTCATGGTGTTGGTTGGTGGAGGTGGTTGATAGAAGAAAATGGCTCATGATAAATCGCCTCCCATTTTGCAAAATCTGGCAGTTAATGAAAATAAGATGCATTTGAGTAGTCTATATGAACACCTGATTTTTTTCTTTTTCTCTCCCTCTCCTATCCACACACACACACACACACACACGCAGGCACACGCAGGGCCCGCTGATGTATGGAAGCAAAGCCTTCGCTCTAATTGTGCAATTATAAAACGGAAATGATGCAGGTTTGGCAACACAGGGAAAGAAGGCAGCTCAATAACATTGTTTAATAACAAGCAAATAAAGCTCAGAGGGGAAAGAGGTGACTATTTCTGCTTTAGACTCATTAAGGAGCCTGAAACATATTGTAAAAGAGTGATATTTAATTATGGGCTGGGCTGATAACAGAGAGCAGGGCCTCACTGGGAGAAAGAGACCCTGTGCTCCTAGGAGCTCACAGCTCCAAACATCAATTACCATGATTATCTACCCAGTGCTTACAAAATGCACCGTCTCCATGTTCCATCAGCGACCCGTAAACAGGCATTGCATAGGCAAATTTATGGGCACAGGCAGCCAGGGCCAGGTGGGGATGCAAGCCGCCCATTGGTGCTTTCCGGCACAGGAGGAAGGAAGCAAAGGGAAGAAAAATCCGTCTTTTGCACTGCTGAAAGAACAATTTATTACAGAGCATTTGCAGAAGACAGAGTTTGTTGCCCTGCTGCTATTTTTTTTTCTTTTGCCTCTGTTGCCTGTCTCAGTGAGGAATGGGGGTATATTAACCAACTCCTGGTTACAGGGGACCCCTCGGCATGGTCCCATCAAACTTTTTGGTGCTCCAGAGGCTGAAAATCCAAACGCACCAGGAAATAGGAGTGGGATGCTTGTCTCTCCCTTTAACCTTAGCCTCAGGGAGTGGATTGGACAACCTGTTTGCTGGGTTAAATCAGAATATGGTGGAAATCAAACTGTGATAGGGAGGACAGTGTTCTAGTTCATACATGTCAGGAAGTATTTTTCTTAGGTTGTGCTTTTGTGTTGTGCATTTTTTGGTAACGTCCTCATGTTGGATTGTGGAGTTCCAGGATTAAAGAATGCTTGGAGATTGTTGTACTGTCAAATCCATTCTTACAAAAATGGTGAAATACTTAGACTATGTCTATCTACCCTTTCCCCGCTCAACTAAAAATTCAGTCTCTCCACGTACAAATCATTCCAATGGCTGGCTGAAATATTGATGAAATTGCTCAGATATTTTTGATGCTCTGTGTTTATGTTTATGTTTCAAAACAGGAAGTGTCTTCTTCCTCCGTGTTTTATAGCAAACTTTTTTGAGGCAGTTGTCAGCTCTCTAGGCAAGTGCTCAGGTACATACCATTTGAACTTGGTCTTGCTCTTCTGAAACCACTTTCTTGAACAAGATTGTCCATAAATGATTTATGCTGAACAGTGGACACGATTGGGCAGAGCCACCACAGGTGAACAACAGGAAATGGCAGCTTGGTCCACTCCGCTCCCACCATCTGCCCCTGGAGCTAGGATTTCTTGTGGCTCACAAATTGATAAGTACTAAGGAATACTACTGACTGCAAATGTTCCTGTCAGCCCCATCTTGAAGAACAAAGGAAAATTTGGGCTACTTTTTAATTCTGCCCTCTCAGCTCATCAACACTTGGTTTGCATTAAAATGTAAGAACATTACACTCCACACTCTAATAATCAGAAAGTACTGCTTTGAAGTTTCCCTATTTCTCAGCTACTACCCATGACAGATGTTTGCCAGAGAGAAACTCAGGGGGCATTTTCTTGCAAGCATTTTGGCTGAGAACGGGTAACCATTGTGCCATTTAATATTTCAGCAATCTCCGGAGAAATCAGGGAATAGCAGTTACTTATTTATCTCACGTCTTGCTCCTTGTGAGCTCCCCACCACCACCGGCACGACCTCTGAAGACACACATTAATTTCACCTCAGTATTTCTATAGCATCAATTAATAAAAACTGACTACGTTTTCAACAAACGCACATGTCCTGATAAATGAGGGTCTTGACTTAATTGCTCTGTAAATTAAGAACTCACCATAGTGACAATAGGGAAGAGTTTTAATATTTAAAAACTCATTAAATTTGTGTACTTTGTGAATAATTAAAGTCACAGGACCACTTTAAGAAGCTAATTTAAGTTTCATTCTTAAATGTATATCACAGATGAGGACAATTCATCTGTCAAAAAAAAGTTGGGCAATTTTCTGAATTACTAAATTTGGTTACTTTTTGTCATCATTGATAATGGGCAGTTTATTCCTCTTTTTTTTCAAGTGACAATGACTGAATTAAAATGTTGAGATCTGAGGGTTGAAAGGTCAGTTATCTGTTTATCCAAAAGAGAAAATCCAAAGGCAAAAAGGCACATTGTTGGCTTTACCTCTTTTCTTATATCTGAACTGAACTTTTTCATTTGCATTTGATTGCTTTCTTTTGAAGTGTGCTGTAATTTTTAGGTCTAAATATTTTTCCAGGGAAAAAGTTCTGTTGTTTTTGTTTATGACTTACAGCTGGGTAAAGAGCTAAACACTTAAGTATGTGTGATGATGACAAGACTTGAAAAGGTTTGTGCAAACCACAAGCCTGATGATTACGAAAGGGAGGCTCTCTCGGAAGAGTTCGCATCAAAACCCCAGAATAACCACTAAATACGCAGAGTGGAGAGTTTTTTCTCCTTTAAATCAGAAGTTCGACTTTAAGAGTGGTGGTTGCACTAAGGATGATGCATGATTTCCCAGCCTGGTGTTCACATTTGGGAAGGAGTCTAGCTCCGGGTCAACGAGGCTTCTGCGTCATCTCTGTGCTTTTCATATTTCTTAGTCCTCATGACCACACATCAGCGTTAGTGTCGTCATGGATACTTAGTCGATGATTACGCTGACACTCGTGGTCTCAGTTTTTGGAGATCACTGGACATTCCGAAGTGTGAACTCTCTGTAGAAGGCAAACATAAGGAACCCTGTCTGGTATTTGTTCCTGGAAACATACCTACCATTTTTGAAAGAATCATTTTCTTGTGAACTTGATACTTCTGAAAATAAAAATGAAAAAAAGCTGGGGCCAGGGTAGGGAGAATTTTGATGAAAATAGAACATTGATCGGTCTTGAAGAAAAACTTACTGTGGAAAAGAGGTGTCTGCAGAAAAAGGAGACAATATTCATAAAGCATTGTTTTCTCACAGGCTGGAGAAAAGGAAGTGGATTTTCTAGGATATGGGATAGGAATTAGGGCACACATATTGTTCTTTAAAGGAGTAAGATTCTGGTTGTTGGCTGTAAAAGAAGTAGATGAATATGGTGCAATCCCAAGTCTGTGTCCTTATGCCCTTCTAATAGAAGAAGTTGTAAAAATGCAGAGAAAAATAGGTAAGAAATGCACATACAGGATAAAAATGTAAAAGGTAAACTATTTTTTATGCGATCAATTCATTATCTCAACTCTGCTTAATGTCCCTCTGTCTTTGACTCGGAGCTATCATTCCAGAGTCCTCAACTATAAGAAAACTATTATATTAAAATGCTCTCACAATGAATCTCATGGGACTGGGGGAAGCTATGTTGCAAATGGGATTTTGCACTGTGTGAATTGCCAATCCCAAAAGATTGTGAAATCCTGTGGCTAGGCACAGGTTCTACAATATGTGCATTTGTGAAAAGGGAATGTCATCACTACATATTATTTTTACCTTTGGCAAGAATTTTATAAAATTTCAGAGCATATCACACTCAAAAATACTTCTATGAGGGTGGCAAAATTGAAATGAAATCTCTCTGCATGCCATACTATCATGCATTTATTAATTTGTTCTCATATTGTTTTTACTTTATTTGACCTGGAAAATAAATGGAAACTGTAAGTTGCTATTCCCGTACAGATATCCACCTGTTGAAAGTACAGTGTAACAAATACCTCCATGGGCTTCAGAGAGGAAAAGATAAGAAACAGGAGTGAAATTTAGAAGAACGGACGCCAGAAAAAAAAAATGCAGGTCGAAAATAACGGAAGATTGAAGTTTCCTTTCTCTTCTTAGCTTCTGGTTTGGGTAGGAACAGATGAGAAGGGAAAAGAAATTGACATGGAGAGAAACACATGGTGGAGAATAACCCAAGACCACAACACACAGAGCCATTTGCCCCAATAGAAATGTCACTTCACATACTGAAGGACAGAGAAAACACAGAATTGCTCATATTTAATGGTTACTTTGTTACCAAGCATTCACTAAAAAGAAAATTGATTAAATCTGACCACATCATAGTTTGTCTTTTTTCAGAAACCTACTCTCAGAAAGCACTGACGTCCCTGCTTTACAACGAAATCAATGGGCGTGTGGAAATGCATCTCCATCCACCAGGGGGCACAAAGGAACCCTTTGACTGGCCAGAGATCTTTGGACTTGGGCTTTGATTTTGAATAGCTGTAATTTGCACAGCCTTGTCCCTCGGACACTTCACTCTCCTCACTAGGGACACACCCACGCAGACTTTACAAAGAAACCTCATCATTCCGTGTTAAGCTCTGAACTTCACGTTACCAGTAAACTTTCCTATGTTACACCAGAGAGAGATGTGATGGAGATGCTGGGTCTTACATTTGGTGGTCTTCCTATTTCCGTAGACTTGTCTTTTGAGGCAAGGGATGCATTTCCTTTCAGTGTCGACAAGATTCGTTGGCATGTAAACTCTGTCACTGTTTTATGAGAACACAGAAACAGGTCTATTAATAATTTCAGTGCCTATCATTTTATGTAGCATTTTTCATGGAAATTATCCTTTCTTTATCCATCCGTACTTCTCAGGGGGCTTTGGTGTTGTATATTTGTTGTTGTTGGTATTTTTCTTGTGTTTTTGGTGGGGATGCAGACAGTTTCCTAGACCAGTGGGTTATAAAGTCACCGTGTGCAGTTCTCATTCGGTCTAGCATCGTGGTGCTCACTGTTCATGGACTTGATCAACGGTAGAATCAAAGAAAGAGTAGTCCTTTCAGGAGAAAAACTACATGTTGGAAATAATTAAAATAATTACAACTGATATATACTCAGGGGAGCCATAAAATATAGTTTTCTCTGCTGTTGCCAAATGTCTAGCCGCACTGAAATATAATCCTTTAGCATCTGAACAAGCAAAAAAAAAAAAAAAGATCTGACTCAGGAATGGTCATTTGAGTTGGTTGTTCACCACATTTCTGAACAGTTTCCATCTGTTGACCAGCCCTAAATCCTACTTAACATATAAAACCTGATGAGAGATCACAGTCTGAATTAATGGTTGTGAAATGGATTGAGTTTAATTAGCACATCTTTACTACCCCATGTTGAGGATGTGGCATTTAAAGAAAACTAGAGCAATATTCAGTAGCACAAGCACTATAGTGCATAGAGATTTTAAAGGAACTCATAATAAGAAACATGAAGCCTATTGAACTCCATTAAAAAGCCAAACCATATGGAGGTAGCCAAAAAGTACAGCCCTTGGAATTTAGTCTAAAATTCTACCTATATGGCCATGCCTCTATCGCTGAATCACATCTGATATCACTGTGATCTTGCCAGAAGATATAAAATGATGAAACAAACTGAGGTGATTTCAGAACCATCCTTTTTTCCTTCAAAAGCACAATATAAAACATGTTCTTAGAGTGTTGGTGGTATTTCTGGTGGGGATGAGCTTCTCTTGTCCCACGCTTTGACCCTCTGGAAATGGATTCCCCTGTGTATACATTCACACTGTCTTTGCAGTCCACTGTTTGTCCCTTGGAGGCTGTAGTGACAAGGCTGTTCCTTAATGACTTCCTGGGATATGCACGGCATTGATTAGAGACACACTACATGTACTTTAACACTAACCATGGTGTTAAAGTGGTAAAATCACTGGTAAACACCACAGTCAAATCCATAATAACATCCTAAATAAGTATAATAAATCCTCCAATAACATACACATAAGCAAGATGGCCAGTAGCTCAATCTTTCCTAAAATTATACGTCCCTAGTTATTCAATGAAAAGTTTGCCTCATTCAGGCCTTTCCCATCATCATTCATATCCCCTCTATTTATTCAATATTCTGAATTTATTAGTATATTTCTAATTTTTTTCTTACTCTTAAAGCTGCCCACCTTTAAGATTTTTATTATCAGTAATTTTTTTTTCTTTCCAAATAACAAAGAAGGAGTTCGAAGAGCTCCTGCTTTGTAGGTGAAAACGACACTACTGGTTGGGCATTAGTAGGTCATTTGCTTTGAGTTATTTTCAAGATGGATTTATACTGACCTTTTTGTTTTTTTCTTACCTGGTCCTGCGTATCCTTCCCTCAACTATTTTTTTTTCCAACAATAATATATATTATGTTGTCATCAGACTTTAGAACAGACTGAAACTAACAGGCAGAGTTTAATATGAGTGTTCATGACCTGGACCCCAACAGCCTAGTTCTCCATTCAAGGATCAAGCAAAGTGCTGGTGCCATACACATCTCATACTTTCCTAAAATGCTACAATTTTATTTGGATCTATATTAGATACTGCAGAACTATAAAACATTATATTTTTAAAAGCCACCTTTATTGTCAAAAATTCATCCTTGGAATTTTTAAAGGTAGTTTTTCTCTCTGGAAGAACAAAAGGGGCATGTCAAACCAATTATATGTACAGCTGTCTAATTGCTTGCACATTTGAGGCCACTAGGAACCAACTGTCACTGCAAGAGACAGGCATAAATCCAGCTCTCAGTGTCCTGTGACTATGAGGAACCCATAGCTGTATTGAGGACTGACCTGTTCAGATCTCCAGTTCAACAGGCATTTGTATCTAGTCTAGGGATACTGCTAGATTCTTGGTGTCGACATTTTAAATAGCTTAATATTACCTGAATGAGACAAAATTGAAAAACCTTGGAAAAGGAAATGTTTCTTTGATCCAAAACACAAATCCGACTTGAACTCCAGTGATGTAGTTCAAGGACATAATAGAACCAAAGGGGATGCTCTGATGAAAGTCAGACATTTCTAAATCCACATTCAAATATGGATTTTTATGATGCGTCTTGGACTCCCTGACAGGAAGGAAAGTCCAGGCACCACTCTGCCCTCTGAATAAGCTAAGGATCAATAGCTCAAAATTCTATTTTAAGGGGAGACATTGTTCGTCAAGATCTCTGAGCATATGAACAACTTAATTGCAATTCAGATAACGGTACTCCTGAAATCACAGGGTGTTGTTTTGGTAAGTTCTGTGCAGATGATCAGTGGGGGGGTGGGGAGGGAGGGTGGTAGTGATGGTGGGTGTGTTTCTAGACCTAGAAATCAGATTCCAGTGGAATAGTGGAATCTTGGGATTTTTTTTCTTGGACTGTCACATAACTACCTTTTGCTTTCTCTGAAATTGTGGTGTGCACAGCAGCCTTGCTCAACTGCACCCTCTCCCCATCACACACCCTTAAAACTCAGGACTGTGCTTGAAATAATGTCTAAACAAAGAGGCTCAGAAGTGATTCTTAAAGTTCTAAACCATCCATCATTTATCTTATCTCTGCTTCCTTGCTGTTCATCTTTTGGTGAAGGAAACAGTTTGCAAATCATCATCTGTAATTAACTTAAATTCAATGATTTGAGTACTCCCCTTTAATTTGTTTTGGTGGTGTGATCAGGGAATTCATTAGTAATCAATATATTTCATGTGTGTGTGCGCATATTTGCTATCACACACAGTATTCTAAACAACATATCATGTAACTCGTGCAGAGTTTCCAAATCTTGATTATTTAAACAAAAGCAGATTTTACCTCTGCAAATCTTTATAAAGATTTCCAAGAAAAAAAAAAAGACAAATGGTTATTTGGTTTCAATCTGGCCTTAATAATTTTCCTCTGTTTATTTTCCATCAAAAAGGAGGTTATATGATCCAACATGGAATACAAAATATTTCTTTTAAAAATCCAGAACTTTGATATAGTGTTTATTAGTTCATACAGTTTTCAGTCCATTTAGACTACTATGGTACAAATTGCTATGTAACTTAGTTTCATTCTGAAGCTGATGATGTGAACACTCCTTAGTTTCTCAGGGTCTCCTTCCTGCCAGGAATTTCCTCTTAAGATACACCGATAAAATGTTGATTGCTTAGAAAACAAAGTTGCAATATTCATCACTTTGTGAGCACCATGACAAATTACAGAGCATTGTTGTTTAAATTAAATGTTAAAGTAGGTTAGTCCAGACATTTATAATGGTGCATGTAATTAGCCCAAACCGATGAAATATCAACAAATTAACTGTTTTTGAAGAAAAAAAAGAGTAATACTCGAAATACTCCAGTATAAGCACTGGGGCCTTTAAACAAATGATGTCACACAGTCTGGGAGGCTTTGTCATGTTCAGTAAATTAGCATGGCCTAACCACAGCAGAAAATTTCCTTGAGCTGCAATAAAGACTAAATGCTTTCAGACTCCCATGGTCCTTTGTAGTCATCATTTTAAAGCACTGCCTTAGTGAGCTAAACCTGTAAAGTTTTCTTTTGAGCGGCTGTGAGTTGATTAGATCTATTTCAGCCTAGTAGTGGTAATAGGCTCCTCTCTGCGAAGCTGCTTACCCTCTGCTCCCCTGGCAGCTGGAGAGACTGGAATTAATCAGGTCTGCTGGGGACTTCCTCAGCGTCTCCGCAGGCCAGCGACTCTGGAATCATTTACCACAGAATCTGACTGTCAACTCTTTGTCATTTAGGCTTTTGATTATGCTTTCTTTCTTTCTTTCATTTTCCTTCCTTGTTTTTTTCAGGAAAAAAAAATGGAAATGGATGACGGATTATCCTAATGCAGTATTTTACTAGTGGCTTACACAGGTATCTGTTATCACCTTTGATCTGCCCTTAAAAAAATATAGGTGTGTGCAATGATAGTGAGGGCTTGCTATTAAAATTAAAATTCACTTTTTTTCCTTATTAAGGTATATATCCAGCCAAAAGACAGGCAGACACTCATAGGTACATTGTCTTTTGGTCTGAAAAAGGATATATTTGGAGATCTCATTTTGGAGGGACTTTTGTGATTTCCTTCAGCAGCATCCAACCAAGTGCTTTGCCTGTGTCTCCAGCTCAAATTTGTCTGTGTTTCAAAATGTGCAGAATCACTACTTAAAACACAAAGCACATTAGCATTCGTGGCGAAACACTTCCAAGTACCCATAGAAATTACAAAGAAGCAGATTCAAGTCCACATAAAAATCTACCGCTCTAATTTCAGGATTTGATTTTCTCAGTGCAAATATCTTGGTAATTGAGTTGTATGATTTTATGCTTAAAATTAAAAAAAAAATTCCCCTAATGTCATAACAAAAATAAACCACCCGAATCAAAGTACAATTTTACATTAAGAATTTCTGTCTTGGGGCAACTTTTTCTCCAATTTAGCAACCAAGAATATTTTCCCGTATTTCGGCATTCTAATTGTTTGACAGGGTTCTCCTTCGGAGGGAAACATATACCCAACAGATAGGGTAAAGACATTTAAATATCTTCTCTAGGGTATAACCATAATGATTATATGTAAATGCTGGGACTTAATGGTTCTGAAATTGTGATACATAATATTCTAGGATAAATGTAATCCCTCTAAAAGTATTTTTGCAAACAATATTTTCTTTCACCTAATTGGCATGAAGGCTGTGATGAGTCAAACAGAGAAATACTGTATATTGTAAATGCCAAGATGTAATGAATACATCAGTATCACGTAGCCCCTACCAATAAGTGTGTTACTGGAACAGACAACAGACTAAATGTGTTTACCTTATGACATGAACATCCTGCTTTCTGTGTGGATTTTCAGAGAACTGCAACAAGTTTCAACTCAGCAGTTGCGGCTTGCGTAGGTAGGGCTTGTGTGGTCCACGTAGGATGCACACGGCTTTCCCGCTTGTTCTCTCCTGACACTGTTACGTCTGGCCGAGCCACAGGTAGACAGAAATGCAGCGTAGAGCTGAGGGCTCACTCTAGGTGTGCGTTTGGTGGGCGGAGGGTGTGTGCCTGAACCTTTCAGGAGGAGAGGGAACCAGGGTTCAATGGCACAGCCCTGGAATAAACGATGCTAAAGACACGCAGCTGATTTACATCGCACTGGTACTTTGGGTTTATATATTTTTGAGAATTGTATTTACCAAAAAAAACAAAACAAACAAAAAGAAAGATTCAAGCTTTACTTAGGATCATTAGGACCTAAATAGATGAGAGAGCTTTTGCTTTATGGCCTGTACTCTTTCCCTGGCTCTCCATCGCTCAGTCCCCCTCTCTGGCCATGGGCTCGGGCTCTGCGGCCATCTCGATGCAGGCTTCTATTTGGGTGGGCAGGATGCCCAGGTGCCTCTCAGGGGTCTTCACCTACATTGCTAATTAACCACCCTTCAGCAGGAAAAGCCATCCTGCCACAATGCTCTCTGCTGCCTCACGGTCCCGACAGGGCCTGGGGACCGTGAATTCTCCGCTGCTCTCAGGTGTCCCAGACGTCAGGGTTATAAAGGGATGTTGCTAGGCTAATTTGGCACTGCTCCTTCCAACAATGCAGCATGCACTTGGCAAAATTCAGTGAGAGAGAGAGAGAAAGCACGAGAGAGAAAGAGAGAGAGAGAGAGAGAGGGAGAGAGAGAGAGAGAAAGCGAGCACCGCTCACTAATTGAGCTATTTAACAGACTGCAGAGCCACCTGGAAGGCAGCCAATCATTACTCAGTGTCTTAATAGTATGGAGACTCGTGGATCATTCCAAGTAAGAAGTTCTCCGTATTTGTTTGTTTGTTTTATTTTCATTTGTCTTTTGGGGTGGTGTGGGAAGAGGAGAGGGTGAGAATAAGAGCGTAGAAAGCGGGGAGGGCCAAAAAGGAGGGTAAACAGTGACGTGTACACAAAGCCAGATATTGAAGTGTGAAAAGCCAGTGTGCGTGGGAAGACTGGCAAGAAAATCATGCACGGTGGCAAAGAAAAAAAAAGGGAGAGGAGGTTGGAATTTTTTACAAGACTCTGTCTTTATAAAGTTTCTTTCTTTCTTCCCTTGGAATAGGTCACCTTCTACCACACTGGGGAATTTTTTGGTCCATTTTCTGAGCATAGACTGCCGTGTCTCCTGCTTTCCTCGAGGGAGGGCTCCGGGCTGGAGCTGCGCGCACACGCGCCATCACGGTTCGCTCTGGAACCGCCCTTGGCCTGGGAGGGTTTGTTGATTGGCAAGGTGGCTGGAGTGAGAACACTCTGCCAACCCATACCCTTCTTTTCTTTCTAAACTTGGCTCTGAATTTCCCTTTTCCTGGAAGCTTCTGGGACTGCTCCCTCTCAATTTTCTCCCTTCAGTCCTTTGTATGCATATTTTATATGCGTGTACTCACATGGCACGCGTTTCTACCCACTCATTCTTTTTTGAGTCATTGGTGTTGGGTTCACCTTCTTGACCAGAAAATAAGCCCGCTCAATGTAGGGTCCAAGTCTTCTAGTTCTTTTATTTGTTTTTTCCTACAATACTTTCTCTAATACTTAGTGTGCTGTATGTGTCTATTAAGGTTTATTTACTGAACAACTGTGGAGAATGATCACCATAAGATGAAGCTTTCCTTCCCTGAAAATCTTTGCCAAGCCATTAAAATTCTCTGTGCCTCATTTTGTCAATATTAAGAATAACCACAATGATGCATTTTCAAATGTTCTATGAAAATTAATGGATAATTAATGGCGACAGTGCAAGATAGTGATTAAGAGGGCTGGCTCTGGAGCTAGGTTGCCCAGTTTGAGTCCTGGATCTGTACTGACTAACCGTTCAATAATTATAATGCTCTAAATTTACCATTCAGTTTTAGGCTTAACACTTATTGAATGTTTACTCTGTGCCAGCCACCATGACAAGCACTTTATGAGCATTCTTGTACTTCATCACCAGGACACCCCTGTGAAATAGATAGTCATTATTGCCATTCTGCACACGGCCAAGGCCAAGCGCTAGCATAGTGCTTGATATATATAGTAGGTCCTCAATAATGGCAAAGCTGAAGCCATTGGATGAGTTAGAAGTTTTCTTAAAGCTGAAATTAGAAGAGAGAACCACATCAACTCTCCTTTCTTCCATCCCCTTCAACTTGCCCCCGGTCTATGCTCTGTGAGGCGACGCAAACCTGGCACAATGTAAATTCCACCATGAGCACAGTTTACAGTGAAGGCAGAAATAAACAAAGTGAAGCCTGCCTCGTGTTCTCGCCAACCCTGCTTTCCCCGTACGCTACATTCCTATTTCAATGTCCCAGCCAAGGGCCCATGAAAGGGTTTTACCACTGAGATTGGCTTCTCCTCAAACTGTCAGAACTATTGCCAAGTGTTACTGTCAAATAGTGGCACATCTTCTCCCTCTCAGAATTCTGAGATTCCCTATGGCTTAAAAAGAAAGAAGTACACTTGTATGTGTGTGTGTTGTTCCTGTTTCTGTGTGTGTGTGTTCTCAGACACTGGGGATGACTTATGTTTTGGTCTAATTTATCAATGATTCTATCAGTAACTGAACTTGTCTGAGCACTGAACAAATACCGTAGATGAGTCTAGAATTTACAAGTAGTTGTTATACCTTATAAATTCTAAAATAAAAGTATTTTCCATAGTTTAGTATTTTTGATGCATGGTTCTTTTGTAAATATTACAATAATTAGTTTTAAATTTAAGTAAAATATTTTATTATTAAAATAGAGAGAACGCCATTCTCTTTATTTCTGGGTCACTTAATTCCTTTTTCTAAAAATTTTAAGGTGTCCAATATAAGACTTTTTAAGACCTAAAATCATTTTTTAAATGTTCCCAATTTTATTAATTAAAAAAAATATTACTCACTGAGATTGAAAGGCAGTTAGGATGGTCCCACAGCAATTAAATTGGGCATTATACACACAGAGTATATGCACAATAATCAATGTTGATTATTTTTGATATTTTAACAAGAACAGTTTCTGGAATAATTATATTCTCCACTTACTGACCACTTACCTTTTCATTAGGTCCTAATAAAAGCTGGGGAAGAGATATAATGTCCATTTCACAGATGAGAACAGTGAGGCTGAGAGAAGCAATTCTATCTGTCTGGGCCAAAAAGTTTGGTAGGTGTCACAGCTAATTTCATATGCAGGCTTTCTGACTCCTGTCCTTTAACTGCTGTGCTATTTTGCCATCCAAGCCTCTCAGTGAAAGCATTAGAAACTCACATTTTGTGTATGGACTAGCATGGGGTCGGATTATAGATTCCAGATAAAATGCAGGGCACCTGGCTAAATTTGAATTTCAGGTAAACAACACATAACTGTTTAGTAGCATGTTGCATGGGGCATATTTACAAAAATTATTCTTTGTTTGCTTGAAATTCAAATTTAACTGGGTGTCCTGTATTTTTATTTGCTAAATCTGGCAACCCTAGTTCAAATATATTCAGAAAAGGGGTGGCAAAGTAGATTATCTCTGTCTCAGCCTCCCTGAAATTCCCTCTTGTCATTGAAAGGGGGTCTGAGGGGTTGCTGCCTCCTTCCCTGGCTACCCCTCAGAACCTGGCCCTTTCCTGCTCTGACTTGCTGTGATGAAGCCTCTGGAAGCTCCAGATGTCAGATGCAGCGTCTCTACAGCTCGGAGCCACAGGGGGTTGTCTGCTGCTGCCGAGGACCATGGACAGCCCCAGCATGGCCCCTGCCCTCCCGCAATGTCTACTTTGGTGGATGCAGGGACTGGGCTGGACGTGCAAAAGATTCTCCTGCCCAAGCTGCTGCACTGTCAGTGCCCACAGAGGTTCAATGAGGGGACCACTCATAGTTCTGCCTTTGCAGACCCATACCCCAAGTGCCAACCAAGAGTCACTGAGGACTGAGCAGGAGAAAAATTTGAGTACTGAGCACCATGCTCTGCTCAGATCACCTGTCCTGCCTACCACAGCCTAGAGGACACTTGTCCCCATAGGCTTTTCCAGCTTTTGTGAAAAGTCCCACCCGCCAGCCCCACAGATGTGCCTGGACATGCCAGTATCCAGTGGACCTTGGTCTATGCTCAGCCTGTGATCTCCAAGGAGAACGCCCTCAATTCACTGGGGGGAGGGAGGGGGCTCTTCCCTAGCTCACTGTGCAAAGACATTGCATGGATGAAAGGACCACTTGCCATTCAGTGGGATTTTTTTTTAGGTGAAAATAAATAAGCATCAGATATAGTTGTCTGAGGTGCAGACCCAAAAGGACATGTGGAGCTGTCTGTGTGCAAAATCAGACAGGCATGGGGTAAATCCAGCTCTTGCAATTAGCATCTGTGTGACATCGGACAAGTTAAAGTACTGAATAACTGTGCCCCAAGGGGTCAGTATCCCCAGTGATTCCTGGGAGTTTGGGAAAATGGCCATTCTTGACTTGATACAAACTTGCAGCAATTCCATCAGAGCTGATTAAATTCCTGACAGAATTCATGCCATCACTTATTTGCAATCATTATAAGAAATCCTGGGGTACCTGGAACACAAAGCCTACCCTAGGTTTCTTAAAAACCTAACTGTGTGTCTAAGTGCCCTGGTGGCCACACCTGGCCACCCACTGGTCTTATTCAGGACCATGTTCTGGGATGAATATCAGTGGGGCGTGTTGGAAAGAGCACAGCTGTGGGCTAGATCTGGATTCAGTCCACACTAGAGTGCTTTTGCTGTCTCAGTTTCCTCATCAGTAAACAGTAGATAATGTACGTTATAAACACTGTTACAGAGCTTCAATCAGAGTCAGGCCTGAAGACAAGACAACCTGTTACAGAGCTTCAATCATAGCAAGGATTAAAGGTATTCTAATGCTATCATAATTATAGTCCTTATTATTAGCATTAACATAAGTATTACACCAACATAGATATAGAGGCTACTTCTGCACACAAAAATAGCACATCTTTTGTATAGATTTTTACATTCTTCAGAGCTGCGTTGGCCATAGGTAGCTGCTAGCATCATGTGACTATGGGGCACTTGAAATATTATATGCTGTACATATAAAATACACACTAAAATTTGAAGTCTTAGTGTGAAAATTAGAATTTAAAATATCTCATTAATAATTTTTATATCATTACACGTTAAATGATAATAATTTGAAAATACTGAGTTAAATAAAATATAATGTTAAAATTAACTTCACCTGTTGCTTTTTACTTATTTTGAATATGGCTACTAGGAAATTGAAAATTACATACGTGGTTGACATTTGTGGCCTGCTTTGTATTTCTATTGGAAGTGCTGCTCTAGGGAACTCAGATCACAGGCCTAAAAAGAAACATAATTCCATTGAGCCCTTTCCTTTTTATTCCATTTTTTTCCTCTTTGTGTTCTAGAGTCTTTGTCCTGCACAATATATTTTTTAAAATATTTTTTTTGCCCTACTAAATATAAGAAGGCAGAGCTAGCAAGGATAACATACGTAGGAGAGGCCAAAACAAGTGACAACAGAATTTGCTTCATCGAGAGATGTTCAACGTTACTGTAAAACATTTTTAAAGCTTTTAACCTGGCCCAAAATTCACATCTGGACCTATTTTTGATTCTGACATAGCAAGAAACCTTCAATGTAAGAGACACATTGCAAAGGGTACCAAATGGGATGATCCACCTGGACATTTGCTGAAATATTTGAAGAGTTTTAGTATTGGCTCAGCTACTGAATTTTCATAGAAAAATAATCTAATATAGCATATGTATGATTGTGTGATTCCCAATTAAAATATTCAAGGTCTGCATTTGTAAGCCAAGATCCAATACCTTTTCCAAGTTTTATAGAAAAGTAGAGAAAACCTGGAAATGCCTGATCCATATTACAGTATATGTAAATACTAAAATTTCCCTTTATTTACTAGGAATGTGAAATCTGGGAAAGTATTTTTTTTTTAATAAATAGGAGCACTACAATTATTTTTCTGCTTCACCTCTTTGCTCCATGGAATGCTGTTGAACTTGCCCTTTTAAAGATTAATCAAAGTCTGCATTTACAATCGGTTTAAGACTGTCACTATAATCTTGAGCTCGTGTAATGTGATAGGAATTAATTTGATTAAAACAAAATTAAACCGTATGTAGTCCACAACAGCAGGACACATTTGCAGGCTTCTTTGTGCCATGGCTGGTGTTGAAAGACCTGCCAAGGGAGTGGTTTAGAATTCGATAGAAGGTCTTGTCTATTAGTAGATGTCAATGCTAAGTGGCTGTCACTGAGCATTTTGCTGCAACATTTGATACTGTCATAGTCATCATGTTTTATTAAGAATCTTGAAAAAAGAAAGTGTTAATACAGTTTAGAGAAACCCTGCTCTTTTACTCCCCAACACTTCAGCTCCATGGAATGGGTCCAGTTCTGCTTTACCCCTCCTCCTGTTTCATTTCTCTGGGTAGGCCCAGCCCCTTGAGGTTGGGACAGGGTTAGGGGTGGAAATAAGAGTGTCAGAGATATTCTTTCATACATCGTTGTCCATTGGTGCTGGGGGAAGGGTCTCTTGCTTGGTCTTATTTCATCTGATGTTGGTGGTCTCTTCCAATGCACTGGCCTCTGCATAGAAGGTATGGGGTTTCCTTAGGGTGGACCTCTCCCGAGGACTCATTCAGAGGGAGGCAGTCCCTCGGGCTCCTCTAGTGTTCCATGCTTTCAACCCTCTCTCGGGGTAGAGTGTCCCCTCCTCTTATCCCTGTGTTCCTTCTATGGAGTCATGTCCACTACTAAATTCCTCTTTTTCTGCCCCTGGGGGCCCAGGAAACTAGGGAAGGGTATATTGCATGCCTACTCTACTGCCAAAGGCTGTTCCACAGTTCTCCTTCCCACCTCAGAAATTGCTAGACCAGTCGTTGGCACTAGTCCTGACACTCTCTATGCCCTTTGCAACCAGAATATACACGTCAAGTTTCCTCAAGGCTGTCCTCATTCACTCCTCTCTAGTGGTGGCCCTTTTATAATTTACATTTTCGGCAGCTCGGCAAGTTTCAGCTGGGAAGTGAAGCTCTGGTGTCCCCTTCTGGGAGGCACTCCTAACTCAACCACTGGTTCTCTTAGAGACCCATTTATTTGACTTTGGAGAAGGGAGGAAGGTACCTCTTCATTCCTGACACCGCAGGGCTATGTGGCCAGTCACTCTCCAACAGCCCTTCTGTCCTTCTCTGCCCTGCAGTCCCCTTATACAGACTGGGAAGAAGGGGAATTTCACTGGAGCAGTAGGAGGACTGGTTCCGCCACCTCTTAATGAACGGAGGACAGTATCTGGCCCTATATGTTGTATTATTTATCACTTGTCAGTTTGGGGTCTTAGAGTACATTCCAGCTCAAAATGAAAAGTCCACTTGTCATCCTGTGGGTACACTTTTGAAGATCATCAGATATTCCTAGTTCTCCTGTTAGGCACATAGTAGAACTGCATTTTCCTAACTCCTTGAAGTGAGATATGGCCATGCTAGAATGCATGCATTAAAAGCTAGAATGCAATGTACTACATTCCTATTTTCATATCTAGGTGATTGTGGAGGAATACATCCACATAAAGCCTCCATTAGGCTGGGTCCTCATGTGTCTAGAATGAGCCAAGCCTCCCTGTGGTCTTTGTTTGAATATGTAGTGTGAGTGAGAAATACTTTTTGTGTGTGTGTGTGTGTAAAGACGCAAATACTTTTGAGCAATTTGTCATTGCAGCAAAATCAATCTTATCCTGACTAATACAATGTTATTGTATTAAACATGGTCAGAAGCTGAATCGGAACTGGAAAAGGCATATCTTCTCTATCTGAGATGCTACGAGATATCCAAATGGTACCTAGCATTGTTCTTAGAAGAGCAAGACCATCTGCTAGGGAAATTGACAGCACTGGGGTCAAAGTCAAAATGGAGTAAGTTACAGTCTTTGCAAGACACCTGCTTTGACTCTTTGCATATCCAGGTTCAAATTTTCTGCCCTTGCCATGTTTTCTTTTATTTAAAGTTATTTCTGCAATGGAGATAAATTTATAATAATTTAAGTATTAGCTACTAACCAGTAGTGATTTTTTTTAGTTGATCAGTGTTATCTTTAAAGAGCTGTATTTATGATTATGGTTTCTTTACTGAATTCTGGTAGCAAGTAATGAACATGTAGAGGTGTGTGAACAGAACAAGTTGGATTCTGATAGGATGAATGTGCTATGATCTAATCGGCCTCAAGACAGTCAGAGATACAGCTTGACAAGCAAGCCGGTGGAGGTAACATCTCCTGCCATGGAATCAAAACATATATGGCTCTTTGCATAGCACAATCCTGAATGTATCTGTACTAAGTATATATCCAATTGATTATATGTGTAAATGTCCTAAATCATAATCTTTCCCATTTAAAAAGTGATAAAAAACAATGACATGGATATATTTTTCAAAGCTCCCTTGAGAGAAGGGAGTTGTGACCTGCTCACCTGTGTTCTACATTCTCAGGTTGGGCTGCAAGGGATCTGCTATACTCCAGGTCTAGGTGCTTGAGTATTCAAGGCCTGAGATCATTGCTTAGTTAACCTGCTAGTTGAGCCAAATGTGTGGTAGAAATCATCCAACCCTTCATTTCGCCAGGTTCCTGAGGGGAAACATGGAATAAAACATTCGGGAATTGTACATAGGTGTCACTCTGTAAATATAAAATCATGGATCACATGCTTGTTAATTATTTTGAATATTGGCAGTTTAAATGGAAGGTGGTTTTGAGCAAAAACTACCTACTACAAAATAATTAGTAGTCCAACAAGCATTGGCCATGTGGAACTAAATCTGGGAGAATCTCAGGTCTCAAACTGCTACTTAAGTGCCTATAGGCTAAAAGTTGCAAAATTCATTGGGCAAGTAAGTACGGTCATTAAAATTTAAGTAGATGAAAATTGGATAATTGCATGCTGCTTTTTATCTTGACACACATTGTATTAAAAGTTACTGTGTAGAACCATCTTCTAAGGAAATAAATAGATGAGATGAATAAACAAGTGACTATTTCTAAATCATATCAGCGGGAGCAGAGTAATCGGAAAGCATTCTTTTACTGTTCTGTAATGCCCAGCTCAGGACTGGACATTCATAGCCATTCAGTAAATATTTGTTGAGTCTATTAATGTATGAATGCAGACAAAAGTCTCATCTTTCCATGAAAATTGAAGTGAGTACAATGAAGGAAATTATTTCAAAATGTAGCCCAGAATCAAACAAAAATGATCTCAATTTAGGTCTTAATTAGCATAAGGGCACATTGTGGTTATCAGTTTTCAAAATTTGTTTAATGATCATGAGATAGTTAGGGGTATTTGTGGTACGTTCTCTAGGTTGAGTTAATGTAAAAAATAATAACATTCTTCTCCATTGCCTTGATATATTTGGCACCCTTTATGTGAGGTGCTCAAAATATCATTTTGGAGGTACATTTTAGAGATGTTAAGGGAAAAGTCTGAGCTATAAAATCCAAATTGGGATCTCCTTTTTAGCTTCAAGCTAAAGAAAGTATAATAATTCATCATTGAATATGCATGCATCTCAAATGTTGCAGGGCCTGAAGATTGTTGGAGATTGTTTACGTAGTGTAAGTAGTTTTATGTTAGTGCTATCTGACCAGCAGATGGACTAGTGAAATGATTCAAGGTAGTGTTTGTGTCTATTCATTTGGAATTGTCTGTCCGATCTGCAGAAGGCAGGTCAAACAAAAATCTCCCACTGCTGAGCAGATTTTAGGACAGGGCAAGGAAGTGCGCTTATGGTCTGCAAGCAAAGACTTCTAATCAAGAATTACTTTCATAAGCTGGACACTGTGGCTCATGCCTGTAGTCCCAGCTACTCAAGAGGCTGAGGCAGGAGGATCGTTGGAGCCCCGGAGTTTGCTGTAAGTTATGATCGTGTTACCGCACCACTGCACTCCAGCCTGGCGGACAGAGCAAGACCCTCTCTCTCTTAAAAAATAAATAAATAAATAGAATTACCCTCATAGTGAAAGCTGGATAACAATAGCTTTTAAAAACTTGAATTTCCAATGTCAAGAGGTTTTTAGGGAGAACCTCTAGTGTGACCAAGGAATTCAGCTGAAAACTGTAGACCTAGTGGCCACTTATTTTGGTTCTAGCTCTTCCTGGAGCAACTTTTCTCCCCCAGCCCCCATCACAGAGTTCACAGCTACAAGGAACTTTATGGCCGTACTTCAGTTTTGGTTTCCTGACGAGTAATCACCAGCCACCTTTTCCCCTAAATGACACCCTATCGATCCTCAAGTGTTCATGCATTTTAGGGTGTCCTGACACTCACGCAGGGAATAAAGTCCAGTTCCTGGGTAAATCTTGCTCGCTTCTCCTCTCCCCTTACATGTCCCATTGAGAAGTTTGTCATTATAAAGTTCTAGTTACAAAGAGAAGTGGAGCTAAAAGACAGGTTGCCTGATACATTCAAAGTCACAGACACCCTACTGGCGTTGGAATCAGAAATCTGTTTTTAGGCTTTCCAACTCCCTGCTCAGCTTCTCGGCCACAGCCAGCAGGCCGAGAGGGGCTCTCTGGCAGTCAGGGCTTCCATCACATTATGGTTTGATTCATGGGCCAAAGCCTGTGAAGATCACAGGGCAGTGCCTGGGCAGAAAAAGCACCAACAATCGCTGGTCTTTGCTGTTATTATGAATGACTTGCCATACACTAGGGGATACTTTTCCTACTTTGTCCCAAAATACTGAAGCCATCTACATGATAGCCCATTCTGCTACCAGTTTAGAAAATAGTGCATTAAATATATTTTGAAGCATTTATTTCGTCATATTCTTGTAACCCACAGCACTTCACAAAGCAACCGTCCTTCATCCAAATTCTGCTCCAGATTTCAGTCATCACCCTAGACCATTGCTAGGCATCACCCTAGATCATTGCTAGGCATAATGACCCTGGGATCTCAGAGAGAGTAGGGCCACCAGGGAAAGCATTAATCGGATTTATGATTTCATATGGAGCCACTATTTGCAGGTGACTTTAGCACACTTCTCTCTTCCATAGGTAAATTTATATGTGGTCTCTTCAATTCACCCTTATCTCCCCAGGGTTTTTATTTTATCTTAATTTTAACTGACAAATACAAATTAGACATATTTATGGTGTACAACATGATGTTTTGAAATATGGATACATTGTGGAATGGCTAAATCAGGCTAATTTACATATATATTATATCACATACTTTTTTGCAGTGAAGAACATTTAAAATCTATTCTTTTAGCAATTTTCAAGAATATAATACTATACATTGTTATTAACTATGTAGTCAGCATATTGTACAATAGATCTTTTGAACTTATTCCTCCTACCTAACTGAAATTTTACATCCCTTGACCAACATCTCCCCACCCTGTTCACCCCCCCACAGCCTCTGGTAACTACCATTCTACTCTCAACTTCTAGAAGTTCAACATTTTTAGATTCCACATATAAATGTGATCATGTAGTATTTGTCTTTCTGTGCCTGGCTTATTTTGATTCACATAATGTCCTCCGGGTTCATTCATGTTGTTACAAATGACGGGAATTACTTATTTTTTTAAGGCTGAATGATATTCCCTTGTATGTATAGACCACATTTTCTTTACCCATTCAGTCAATGATGGACACTTAGGTTGATTCCATATCTTGGCTGCTGTGAATAGTGCTGCAATAAACATGGGACTGCAGATATCTCTTCGACATACTGATTCATTTCCTTTGGATATACACCCCGTAGTGGAATTGCTAGATCAGATGGTAGCTCTGTTTTTAATTTTTGAGGAACCTCCATACTGTTTTCCTGGATGGCTGTATTAATTCACTTTCCCACTGACAGTGTGCAAGGGTTTCCTTTTCTCCTTGTCCTCTCCAACACTTGTTGTCTTTCCTCTTTTTGCTAATAGCCATTGTAACAGGTGTGCAGTGATATCTCCTTGTGGTTTTGATTTGTATTTCTCTGATGATTAGTGATTTCGAGCATTTTTTCTTGTACCTATTGGCCATTTGTGTGTCTTCTTTGAGAAATGTCTATTCAGAACCATTTTTAAATCAACTCATTTGTTTTCTTACTATTGAGTTGTTTGTGTTCCTTATATATTTTGGATATTAACTCTTTATCAGACAAATGGCTTGCAAATATTTTCTCCCATTCTGTATGCTGTTCTTTTCACTCTGTTGATCATTTCCTTTGCTGTGCAGAAGGTTTTTAGTTTGATGTCATCGCATCATTACAAGATTTTTGCTCTTGTCGCCTGTGCAGTTTTGATTTTAAATTTAAGGTAAAAGCATATTTTGTTGTGTTTTCATGGTAAATGAGTGCCATTCTGAGATTTGGTGATTATTGCACTGTTTTTCTTCATCCACCCAACAGCACCCAACTCCTCTGCCTTCTCAGTCATTCAGTCCTCAGGGCAAGGTCTTCGTGCTTCTCAACCTTGAAGCTCTGGTGCATCTTTCCCTGGTTGACTCCCACCTAACCTTGGTCTCACTTCTGTGTCTCCTTCCTGAGCCCATCCGTAAACCCAACATCTAAACTTGGGCTCCCGATTTGATACTCTAAAAGTGTCCTTTACTTTCCCTTTAAAGTGTTTGTTATGGCTTGAGGCCGCGCATGTGTTGGTGGACGTGTGTTTAAAAGCATCGTCCCCACTCCACTGGAAGCCACAGACACGTGGAGATTGCAGTCGCTTTGCTCACTGCCGAGTGATCAGCCCCCGAAACAGTGTTGGTGAGAAACACAAGAACCACAGGAGGAGCTGGCCCAGCAGGAGGGGTCTGGCTCCCCCAGGCCAGGAGAGGCAGGCTGAGACCTGAGGGACCAGTTGCAGGAGTCCAGTTGTGTGAAGAGAATTTGTTGGGAAATAGGAAAAAGGACGGGGGAGCTGTGCATAGAAAGGGAGGGAAAGAGGGAAGCAGGATGGAGCTGGAAGGAAGGGCAGCAGATGTGGAGATTATTCGGTTTTCTCCTAAAGAAGCAGGTAGCATCACAGGGCTTTGAGCAGGAAAGTAACTTGATCTGTGCTCTGGTTAGCATAACTCTGCCTGCTCTGGGGAGAAGGCTTTGTGCACGAAGAGAAGAAAAGGGAGGGAACCAGTTAGGGGCTGTGACCAGATCAGCGGGAGAGACGATGTGGCCACGAGAGAGATGGAGACAAGATGTCGTGGTGTCTGGAGACACGCAGAAAGCTTGGTGATAGCAGTGCCAACTTCCACGGTGCTTTTGCTCTATGCAGGTACTGGCCACTCCTGGATTAATTCTCACAGCATCATCATCCCCATTTTACAGATGTGTCTCTGAGGCAAAAGTGGCAGGACCAGGACTTAAAAGCAGGCTGTTTACTTGAGAGCCTGGACTCTTACTCACTGCTTTCATGACTTTCTGAACTGGGAACACAGACATGAAATCAGGAGTTGTTGGCACAGAGATTTGAGTAAAGCCAGGAGGATGGGTAAGATCTCGGCTGGAGAATGTGGATGGAAGAGGTGACAAGGACAGGGCGGACTCCTTGGGAATGTAATATTTAGTGGTAGAGTAGAGGAAGGGCCAAAAAATGAAGCCAGAAAGGAATAGCCAAGGAATAGGAGGAAATCCAAGAGAGACGGATATAAAGAAGCCAAGAGAAGAGAGTGCTTCCTGGATGAAATAGTCCCACATGTCTTGACAGATGAGATGAATACCAACTAGTGTCTGATGGCTTTGGGGACATGAAAGCCACTAGTGACCCCATGCATCTGGTATTTTAAGAATTCATCAGACCGAGATAGCTGCAAACTTTTACCCTGGGACTTCTATTTTTTAGATTTAGAATTTAAGAGCATTTCAAATTCTAAAATGGTAATTACTTAATGTATACTGGTATTCTCTGTTTTCATTTTATCATGTATCACACCTATAAGCTGAAATATACTTATGCACTTAAATAAGATTTTCCTCTGACTAAATTGCCAATCTCCTGAGAAAAATCTGATAAACCAAATTTTAATTAATCTCTGTTATATCCTTCTCATCTTTCCTCAAATGAATTAATTTTTTTCCCATGGCAACTTAATACTGCCTAGTTCACTTAGACACCAAGTTTTACTTTAGATCCCATACTTGTTTCTTACATTTTTTATGCATCAATTTTTTTCCCCAAAAGATCATGTTTTGAAACATAGGTGCTTTTTGTCTAAAATCCAGGCGACATTTTATTTGATTCTCTATTTTTCACATTTTATTAATGTGACATCAAGGAGACAGATTAATATTAAGGAGATGGGTACCTAAGTGGATAAGTGTAGTGCAGTGCCTAACAGGGATACTGGATTTTAGGGAAGTTCTCAGTCCCACTGGAGAAGCTGATGCCTGGATGCCTGGCGTAATTTAGTTTTTTGTTTGTTTGTTTGTTTTTGAAATGCTGTCTTGACCCAGTTTTGAGGCCCTGACTAGAGGACGGTCAGTTTCCCTTCTTGGCATCTGATTAAATCCACACCTTGACCACTTCCCTTGTTGGGTTCTCACTCCCCAGGGCCACTAATGCACCCACTTTAATCTCCCTGGGGCCAGGTGCCAGACAACTAGGGACAGCCCCAATGCCCAGGAGCCCAGGAAAGTGTTCAAATTAGGCAATCCACAGGGAGCCTTGAAACCTAGCTAGGCTCACCATGCTTGCCATATACAAGCTGCCCCTGACAGCTCCAGCTTGTGTAACCCCATCTCTGGGTGCAAGCCCCTGCGTGCATCCACCCTAGTGTCTTTGTGTTGTGTCCTGCCAGTGAAAGGAACTTTAAATCTTACAAAGCACCAGGCTGAATCTTAAATGTGTTTAAGTGTTGGACAGGTGAAAGGGGGTGGGGGGGAGTGGTCAGAGGAGAAACCAGCCCAGGCAGAAGGACAGTAAAGCTGTGATAAGAAATCAGGGCTGAACTGGGAAAGCACGTGTGGACACCACCAGGCCATTGGAAATCGTGGAAAATATTTATTCAAGAAGAGGGAGCAGGCTGAGGCCAGAGGCCCAGGAGCAATGACATCTAAAAGGCAGGACGAGAAGCAGAATCCATGGAGGTGACAGCAAAAGAACACCCTGAGAAATGTGAGGTGGCAGCGTGTTGGGATCTGATGGGATCAACGAGTCTCTAAGGCCGAGAGTGACCTGCAGTGGTGGACGTGGGAAAGGAGTCCAGAAAGGCTGGTGTGAGAACACATCTGTTGAACTGGGCAGTGGTATTAAGAAGTGCAGTTTCAGCAGCGTGGTTGCTGCGCAAGCCGGGTAGCAGGGTTTGGCGTGCAGGCGAGTGGTGAGGAACCGGAGTTCGTGAGAGAAGGACAGTCTGTTGAGAACGTTCTATGCACAGGAAAGGAGAGAGATGGGGCTGGGGTGGATGCAGGGTTGAGAAAGTGCATGGGTGTTTATTTTCTCTTCTTTTCTTTTTTCTTTTTCTTTTTTTATATGGGAGAGGTTTGAGCACATTTACCAAAAGAAGGGCTGGAGGTAGAGGCCAAGGAATGGCCTATAGAAGCAGGTGCTGCAAGAAGTGGAGAGGGCAAAGGTAGAGAAAGGGACTTGGAACCAGAATTGTAGAGACCTCTCTTCCTCAGAGAGGAGCTGCTAACACGAGTGTGTGTGTGTGTGTGTGTGTGTGTGTGGATGTGGTCAATCCTCATTGTTTGTGGGTTCCATATTTGTGAATTTGCCTACTTGCTAAAATTCATTTGTAGCCCCCAAATCAGTACTCTTGGTGCTTTTACAGTTATTTGTAGACATGCACAGGCTGGCCAAAAATTGGATTGGTTCAATGTATACATTCTCGGCTGAATTTGAACAAGACTATGCTCTTCCTTCTTGTTTCAGTTGTCATGCTGTAAACAAGTATCCTTTTTCACATCTGCTTAGTAACACATTTTTCAAATTTGGGGGCTTTTTGTTAGTGATTTTGCTGTTTAAAATGGCCCCAAGCATAGTGCTAAAGTGCTGGCTAGTGTTCCAAAGTGCAAGAAGGTTGTGATGTGCCTTATGGAGAAAATATGTGTGTTAGATGAGCCTCATTTGGCATGAGTTGTGCTGTTCAATGTAAATAATCATTAGGGTCATTAAATATGAAATGTCCTATTTTGAATCAAAAGTGTGGTTTATTGTACCTCAAACAAGAAGCAGTACAATTAATCAAAGTATGAGCCTAAACTATTGACACAATTTTGCCATCTTAACGGTAGCTTGTTTATGCCAGCAGCAAAGAAGCCTGGACAGTGAGTGGTGATGAAATCATGAAATGCGTTTTCCACAGCTAGTTGAGAATTGAATATTTTTCCTTGCAAGAAGTGGTCCAAAGCCTGGAAGACGTGGTAGTTAGTTGGTATAAGGTCTGGTAAATATGGTGGATGACAGAGAGTTTCCACATCCAGCTGCTGTGGTTTGAGAAGTGTTGTTTGTGTGACATGTGGTCGAGCGTTGTCCTGCAAGAGGATTGGCCTGTCTCTAATGACCGATCTGCTTGGCTGCTTAATCACAAGCATCCTCATCATTTTGTCCAATTGGTTGCAGTAGACATCCACTGTAATCGATTGACCAGGTTTCATGAAGCTGTAGTGGATAATACCAATCCTGGACCACCAAACACACGCCATTAGCTTTTTTTGATGAATATTCCATTTTGGACTGTGTTTCAGCACTTCATCTTTATACAACCATTGTGCCGAATGCTTGCGATTATCAAAAATAATCCATTTTTCATTGTAACTATACTGTGTAGAAATGGGTTTCCTTTACGTCGTGACAGCAAAGAAAGGCAAGCTTCAAGACGATTTGTTTTCTGACACTCCTTTAATTCATGCAGAACTCATCTATCCAGCTACTTTACCTTGCTGATTTGTTTCAAATGGTCCAATATTGTTGGAATAGTATCGTCAAACCTTGCTGCTAATTCACGTGTTGGTCAAGATGGATTTGCTTTCACTACAGCTTTCATCTCATTATTATCTACGTTGGTCTCAGGTCACCCACGTGGCATATTTTCAAGATTAAACTCACCAGAATGGAACTTCTCAAACCATTGATGGACTGTGCGTTCATTAGCCACATCCCCCCTAGACACTTCATTGATATTTTGAGCTGTCTGAGCTGCATTGGTTCCACAATGGAACTCATGTGAAAATAACGCAAATTTTTGACTTATCCATGGTTTCACAAAAATTGCTTAAAAAAATTTGAAAGATAATCACAAGCCAAAACATGCATTTGAAAGACTGAGCGTGTACCTTCACAATAAAAATAAAACAAGAATTGTCAAAATGAAATGTCAGAAATATCAACTGCCACACTTAGTACTTAAGGAAATCAGACATTTTATACTTAATAACCTAATAATGAGGTGTCTTTAAACAGAAACACACATAAAATAAGGTATTTTAGTCAGGAACCTAACCACATATTTCCCCTAGGAACAATGGTTCAGTTTTCAATAATTCAGTGTTCTTGGTAACTTTGTAAAATATAACTACCTCAAATAGTGAAAGTCAACTGTACACACACACATGCATGGGTATATATGAGCTATATATGAGACTCATTTAATCCTCATGCAGTCCCTGTGTAGTAGATCCTTTTATTATCCCCACTATACCAATGAGGGTTTAGAGGCTTTGAGACAGTAATGAATTTCCCATTGTCACAGACCTGTAAGGGGCAGGGCTGGGATATGAGCTTAGGCAGGGCGGCTCTGGGGTTGAGCTATTGACCACTCTGCCATGTGCCTGTTTGTGTACAGGTCTAGAATTGGAAAGCGGCTTAAGGAGGGCATTTTGTTAGCACTGTTTGTCATTTGGAAGTACAAACAGAAAAGGCAAGTAGATGGCCTGATCCTGGCTTGGAGATTGGTGGTGTGTGAGCGAAGGAAAGCACATTGGTATTGAATGTATTGTCCAGAAGGATCAGAATGGAAAGGAAGACACCAAGTCAAAGGCCAAAAGTTAGCTATTACTTAAACAAGTAATAAAAACCGAAACCAAACATGAAACAAAACAAAACAACAACAATAAATTGAGCCCCTGTCAAGTACCATTGTTCTTGGCCCTGGAGTTATAATGGTTCATCAAACATGGTCCCATCCTCAAGGAACATAGGGTATTGTGTGGCATCCTGAGGCACACACAGATAACAGTCAGCCAGTGACACATGTGCCCTGCAGGTGGGAGAGACCTTCCTGGGCCTGAGGTCAGAAGAGGCTTCCTGTAAGAAAGGCATGAGTTCAGTGGGGAAGGATGAGTGTGATGTGTAACCTTGAGCCTTTTGAAACTTCAGACGCCTCTACTTCAAAATGGGGGTAAATGTAGTTTAACATAGGTTGTCATGAGAATTAAATGTAGTGACTTCGTGAAAGTACTTTGGTGAAAACATGGTGCCTGAAACATATAAGCCCTTATTAGAAGATGCTATGACAGTAATATTACTTAGCAGGTGAGGAGCAGAAAGAAGGATATCTAAGGAAGGTGAAGAACCAAAGGAAGGAAACAACATGGTTCGAGACTGAGGAGTGGGCAGCAAACAAAGCTTTGTGTGCCCTGGAATGCGGTGGGGGTAGTGACAGGGAGGCGGAAAGTTGCAGGGCCAGATTTCATAGACATCAAGGAAGGATGAGTTTTTGAATAAGATGTAATTCTCAAGGCAAAGATTTTGAATGAATTGGAAGCCCAGGGACTTGACAGTGAATTGTTCTCTATAACTGTGCTGGTTTCTTTGATTCCGCCCTCCATGAAACACCTGGTTTCCCAGTTTAACTCCAGTTGCTGCATTTCTCTAAGTCATCAGGTTCAGTTTTACTCGGGATTCTCAGGGAAAATGAGCTGGTTGTATCATCTCTGGACACTCCATCATTCACTCATTCATCTGTGCATTCACTTACTCCTCGGACATCTATGAACTCCCCTGTGTCAGCACCTTCTTCTCCATGCTGAGGGGTACACAGTGAGTGGACGTGGTGGCACTCAGAGTCTTGGAAGAGAGAGAGAGAGGAAAATAAGTAAGAATAACACAGCTGTGGGAAGCACTTTTAGGGGCACACAGGTGAGAGATGTGATGCAGGGTAAACTAGAAGGAACCCAGTGAAATGGGCACATCTTTGCAAGATCAAGAGGTTCATGCCTGACCAGTGGTACCAACCAGACACTTTTGTTCTGGAAATTCTCTTCTGAGATGATTACATCTCACATCTGTGGGGACTGGGATAGGGTATGCCCAGGGAGCATCATACAAGGCAGAGTTTCTCAGCAGTTTTTAGGTCGCCTGCTAGAAGCTGAAGAAAACTTAAACCTTTTCCCCAGATAAAATGATTACAAAATTTTTGATATAAGATAAAGGAATCACTGACCTTCTAAAATCCATTCATCGCTGACAATTATGAATTCTACTTTGAATTATAAAATTATATGGAATGTTCTGTCTCTTGTGGGACCAGCAAAGAATTCATAAAGCCCAAGAGCTCAAAGACCAATGTTGCAGTAAGCAGTGATGTAGAAAGAATTTGAGGTATCAGTTACCCCCACGCCTCTAGTCACCATCACGACTAGCTCTGGGAACCGTGAGTGTTCTGTCAAGGTTTTTCTGAGTGGTGAGAAGGATACATTGGTAACCAAATGACTTTCTGAGAAGATAAAAGCAACCTCTGTTGACAAGTATCAGTAACGTCAAACCTTGCTGCTAATTCACATGTAGGTTGAGATGGATTCTCTTCCACTACAGCTTTCAGCTCATCATTATCCACCTTGGTCTCAGTTCACCCATGTGGCTCATTTTCAAGATTAAAATCACCAGAACAGAACTTCTCAAACCATTGATGTTCTGTGCGTTCATTAGCCACATCCTTCCCAAACACTTCGTTGTTGTTTCGTGCTGTCTGTGCTGCATTGGTTCCACGATGGAACTCATATTTGAAAATATAACATGAATTTTTGACTTAGCCATGCTTTCACAAAAATTTCTCTAAAAAAAATTTGAAAGATAATCACAAGCCAAAATGTGCGTTTGAAAGACTGAGCGTGTACCTTCACAATAAAAATAAAACAAGAAGTGTCAAATTGACATGTCAGAGATATCAACTGTCAAACTTAGTACTTAAGGAAATCGGACGTTTCATACTTAATAACCTAAATAACATACACTATCTTGTTTTTAACTGAAGACTTCAAAATATGATCGCTAAGGTAGTGATCGATGGTGTAAGCTGGGTTGGAGGTGGGACACTTTGTCCTGGGAGGAATGAAACAGGATATGATTTTGAGAAATATCAACCCAATTTTATATTAACCTATTGATGAAATACCGTCAAGATTCTTTAAGGGAACTACATCTATGGTAAAAGCATATTATACTTTTTTGAAAATAACTTTATGCTGCAGATGGTAAGAAAGAATAAATTAACTAAAATATCTTTAATGTTCTTTTCTAGCACTGTGACTAGTAAAATATATTTCAAGCCTCAAATGAAAGAGTTGATGTGAACTTGGCCTATTTCAGGTAACCAATAAGTGTTTCAAACTCCCATCTGAGGGATTTTTAATGATTGTAGGAGGCAGATATTGTACACTTGCTAAACCCATCTGCCTCAATAAAAGCCTTGCCCTAAGCCTGCAGCCATCTTTCTAGAAAACTACTCCTGCTATCTGAAGTTCACAAGCAGCATTGATTACATTTACTAAGAAGTTCTGAAAAACCAATGCAATATTAGAAAATTGTGAAAATTAGAAGAATTTCATATGATGCCAACCTACTAATTGCAGCGTGTTGAGGAACAAAGGAAATATTAGGTGCAAATATGTTTATCACTAAATAAAATTCTATGTGACTTTTATTTAAATTTTATATTTTCTCCCAATCTTGTAACTCTGGTGAGTAGCATCTTCCGACTCAAGGATATATTTGAATCTAAGACCGTGCCTTTACCTAAGAAAGGAAAGTCATCTTCAGGAAGAAACCCTGTCTTTGCAAGTAGAAATAATTGACTGAACAGGCATAATGTGATTCACTTTTAAAGTATGTTCTTCGATATGACACTTCAGTAGTAATAGTAACGATCTTTCTTATTTTATGCTCCACTAGGGCATATGTGGCCAATTGTATCGCCAGTGTAAGTCCGGATTACTTTCTATTACTTTCTATTGATAATTTTTAATAACTGCAGACATTTGGAACTAGCAGGCAGTCAGTGGTGCTTGCAACAAAGCAGGGGCAATTAAGATGGGTGAGGGTTTTAAACTATGCTTTGGTCTGTGCACGTCGGGAGAGGCAAAGTCAGCCATTAAAAAAATTAAACCATTTGGGTCTTGGGTTAAGGTCTGTGAACTGTTTAATGTCATAATTGCCTGCTGCCTAAATCATCAAACTGAATGAACTTCTAACTTGAAATGTCATAAATGCTCAGCATAAAGATTTATATAACCCAGGTATCTGACCTACCGCCAAGCCATGCCTGTGGCAGGAAGTATCTGTTATGTCTTACTCAACCTTTTGGGAAAAAATAAATAAATCCGGAAATGTGCTTGTTCTGGCAATGATCAAAACATTAAGAACCAATTCTGTTATCTGTACAGTGTGTTCAGAATCTGTGATAAACATATCCATTTCCTATAAAAAATAATTTAGATCTAAATTCCTTTCCTAGAAAATGGTTAGTGTCATGTTTTCCACTGTGTATTTTGCCAAAATGTGAGAGGAATATTTTTAGTTAAAGTAAATTCTTTTTTCTGAAGAAGTACATTATTTTGTGACTCTCACATATATTTTGATCCTCCCTTAAAAAAACCCTAAATTTTCATCATGTATATATTATAAATGTGTGCTACATGAAAAACTATATTTTGTAGTCAGATATTATTTGGAATTTTTCCTTTTCATATAATGTAGGGTTATTTTAAAGTCAATGGTTCATATAACTCAAAATAATGACTTATTTTCTTATTATAAAAAAGTAAAAACTACTTTCAGAGACACTGTACCAAAAGTTCTCTTAGTAAGTTCTACCGATATATATTTATTCAATCATCAAAACTGTGTTCATTAAATTCTTACAAATCAATGATAAAAAATAAATATTTAAAATGCCCAAAAGACTTGAACAAACCCTTGACAAAAGAAGAGGCGTGAGTGGTTTGTAAGTATGTGAAAAGATGTTGAACACCAGTAGTTACCAGGGAAGTACAAATTAAAACCACAATGAAATATCACACATTCATCAGAATGGCTAAAATTTAAACAGACTGAAAATACTAAGAGCTGGTAAGAATGTGGAACATCTGGAACTCTTACGCATTGATGGTGGGAACAAGTATTCAATGCTGTTGTATGCAAAGCTCTATATTAATGCTGGTAAAAATGAGGAGGCATAAGAGGATGTCCCTGACCAGAAGATGGCTAGTATGCAGGGGACACTGGGTCATGTGAGCGTATGATTACAGCACATGCAGCAGATCCTATGGAAGACCATGGGGTGACACCTGAGCCAGATAGGGCAAGGGATGGGAGGCAGACAGGGACAGGTGGCATATTGGCTGAGCCTGCAAAGACCAGAGGGAGTGAATCAGGGAAAGAAGGAAAGGGAGAGAAGATATTATAGACAGAAGATCACCAAGCACAAAATGATAGATATTAATATATAAAAGACTATAGCAGATTTAGGGAACTTTTGGAAGCCCAAGGGAATAATGGGAAGGCAGAAATAGCAGGTAAGAGGCTGCAGAGAAAGGTAGGAACCACATATTTGAAGCACCAGGTATGATGCCACACTGAAATATTTGATATTTATCCTGAAAGCTGTGAAAATCCAATAAGGGTTTAAAAGCAGGGAAATGTCATAATCAAATTTGGTTTTTGGAAAGACCATTCTTTCAGCAGCCTTGAAAATTGATGGGATGTAAGTATGACTGGAGACAAGGCAATCAAATGACTATTTTAAAAACATTTGTAATTCACTAACAATAACCTGTATGGAGTTACCTCTTTCAGTGATCCAGGTCTTGATACTTGGATGTTCCCACCAAACATATGTGTGTGTTTTCTTTTTAGATGCTTGTTTTTCTTCCTGAAAGTTGTGTATTGTATGATAAAAGTGCTGCACATTCCTCAGCAATGCTACTGAGGAAAGCTTAAGCAGATGATGACAACATTATCTTTCCAAAAGATTATCATATTCAAAATAATATTTCATCACAGAGAAACTACCTTCCATGAGAGGCTGTCAGAAACCAGGGCACCAGGCAGCCTGCACACCTCCAGCTACTTCTCAGCGATTGCTGTCTGGCATGCCTCAGTGGACACTTGACAAAGAGACCCTCAAACCAGCAAGCCTGAAGAATAAAACCAATCTGAACCCTCCTTTCTCCAGGATTAAAGGCAGTTTCTAAAGTGCTTGTAGCAAGTCAGGTTACTGTCAAAGTGCAAACCCAGAAGAGACTTCAGATATGGGTCACAAAGACTGTACAGAGCAGGTTTGACTGTATCAGGCAGGGTCTGCCCTGGTGGTTAATCATGGGAGTCTAAGACAAAAGCCAGTGGCAGAGCTGTTGGAAGATCTGAAAACGGGGAGAAGTGCAGCAATTCAGACATTAACAACTGTAGGAAGCTGCTACCATCACAATGATAGGAAGGGCAAAGGGAAGAGGTAAGTACCAGGGCCAGGGAGCTGGGGCCTTTGAGGGCAGGTCTGCTTGGTGGGAACAGACTTCTGTCTTCTAGCAGGAGACAAAGCTACTGCTGGAAAAGCCTGTGGAAATAGTGAGGGGGTGAAAATACTATGGCTTCACCCCCCTCTACCCACCCTCCACTTTCCTGTCAGTGCTTCCATTAGCTGAACTAGCAGGGAAGTGCGGCTGTTCGCCCACCATCCTACAGGGCAGGGCTGGGCTTCCTGGGGTAGCACCTGAGGGCAAAGAGACAACCTACTCAGTCAAATCCTGGCATGTGTTCCCAAAAGTAAACAAAAAGCAGTCAGAGGCTGCTAACTGTCGCTTCTAATGAGAAGACAGCAAAATATTGCATAACGATGTGAGGGGTCCCAGGGATTTCCCAAGGGTGTCCTGTAACATGAATCAAATTTATAAATACAGTTCAAACAAGCCATATTTAGTTTATTTCACAGGGAATATGCTTCTATTTTCCTCCCATAGTAGGTGCACAATGAAGTTTGCTGAATGAATGAATAATTTAAACATGATCAGGACACAGAGTCCTCTTATCTTAGTCACTTTCTGAAATCCGAAAGCAAATTTGAACTCAATTCTAAAAGTTCCCTTAACTACAAATAGAGGTGACCTCATCACAGGAGGAGAGATTAAATCTTTGAGGAGGGGAGTTTAGCAAGGGTTTTACGGAAGCAAGAATCTAGGTACATCTACAAAGGTAACACGGACCCTGAGATATGCTATGATAATTAATGCATGAGTGTAAAATTTTGAGAAAACAAATGATTCAAATAATGATAGTGAAGAAAAAGGACAAAGAAAATGACTGAGGACGCTTTTACCACCATCTTAGTCAATGTATTATTCCACTGTCTTATCTCTGCTGTATATTACAAGAACAATGTTTGAAACAATGTTTTACTCAAACACCCACAGACCAATGACCTGGGGAGGCTTTGCTGGGCTTTCTCTTCCACCTCCACCTCAGCACTGTTCCGGGTCTCCTCTGTCCTCCTCCTTCTCCGACCAGCCCATGACTCTACCCACCTCTGCTGATCTTCTTTCCCTTCGTGTTTATCTAACCCCCTGCCCCAACTTGAACCTGTCTGCGCATTATCGTTTTGACCTGGTGTTCAACTACACATATGCAATTCTTATTCTGAGTTTGACATTTTGCTGAGTAAATGGAGGGAAAAAAAAAACAAGAGAAACTCAAAACATGATTCTTAGTTTCATGGAGCTGATAAATCTTGATATCCTCTTATACTTTTTCTAATCATTCCTTTATTTAATAAGCACTCATTGATGAGCTGAGTGGCTCACATACTTAAGCACTCACTGTATGCAAGGCACTGTATTAAGCATTTGACACAGCATTTTCTCATTTTTTTCTTTTATCAGTGCTAGGAGGTATGTTATATTGCCATCATCATTTGACAGAAGACATTAATACAACAGAAACACAGAGAGGTTATGCTGGCCCGTAGGTGGTGGAGTTGGGATCGCAGCTCCAATAGCAGAGGCTGGAAAATAGCCTGCAGAACAGACAGATCCCTGGATAATGCTGGCTGACTCAACTCTTCCCTCTTTCTTGCTTGTAGTTCTCAGAATAGCTGTAGAGTGTGCTGGGAATGCAGCATCCTGAGATAAGGAGGAGCTGTCCTGAATAGCCCAGGCCCAGTTCCAATCCCTCCTAGCACAGGATGTCCTACGACACATTAGCCCAGAGATTCCGGTTTATCCCAGGGAACAACACCCACAGCAGAGTTCTTTTGGGGGTCCTTCAGCTGCTGTGTGACATGGGGCATACATAGAGAAGATTCCATCCACTCTGGGCAGCTTTCTTTAGCCTTTGGGAACTGGCTCGCCATGGATCCTAGGCTTCTGCCATCCCTTGCTGCCTATCTATGAGTAATAAAATTGCTTAGCTTAACTCGTTGTATGAATGTTCTGTCTTCCTGGACTCACACAAGTGTTAGAAATTGCAGCCCAAGATGCAGTGCGTGGGAATGTTTGGACTCCTGTTCCTAGTGGTTGGCATAGGAATGATCTTTGCTGTCTCCATGGAGTGGAGTAATGATTTCCTGGGATTGGTAACTGGTGCGCGGTGAATCTGCTTCACAGGCCTGTGGTCCACAGAACACCGTGCTCATGAGTAGTCGGAGGGACAGCATGAACTATAGATGCTGGCCTCCCAAGCTCCACGCTACTGTGCTAAGAACTAGGACACCAGACATAGCCAGGAATGGTTCTAGAACTTCAGGAGTTCTAGTCGAGTTGATGAGACTGTGTACAAATGTGTTACATGGTGCTACAAGTACTAAGAGATGGAAGATGGTAAAAATTGCCTAAGGGGAAATAAATAGAAGTATGGTTAGGCTAGTTCTACCTGGACAGGGGTGGAGGTGGAGGGACATGGAGAAAGTGATGCTTTGGCAGAGTCATGGAGCTTAACTGCCCAGGCAGGTGGTGGAGGAGGAAGAGAGAGAGAAAGGCATCCAGAGAGCATGGGCAAAGACAAGGCGGGAATCAGAATGGCACTTTCAGAGCACAGATCGCTCAGTGCCCCTCAGTGTTGGGTTATCACAGAGATAAGCACCAAAAGAGATGACGGTCAGGCTGGTTTTGCTACAATGTGTGCACTTTATCCTGACAGTAATGAGGCAGCATCAGAGGATCTTAAGCAGCTCTTGTTTTTAGACAGGCAACCAAGCCGTAAGCAGGTTGGAGGGAACCGGGCAGCAAGGTTAGGTGTGATATGACGGGACCTGAAGCGGGTCCGGGCTGATGGGAATGTCTATGGAAGATGACAGGGAAGTAGAAACTTAATTCTTAATATAATTGGGCCTAAGGGCTGAGAAAAAGGATGAAATAAGAAAAAAAAAAATCCAAACAAACCCAAAAAGCAAAAATCTTTTTTCTTGAGTAACCAGGTAGATTTCAGTAACATTCTTCAAAATAAAAAGACAGTTGATTTAGAGAAATGCCTTTTTTCTTGTCTTCCTGCCTTTTCTTCCTTTACCATTTTTCTAAAACTTATATCTCCCATTTTTTTGTGTCTTTCAAGGTTAGACTTGCGAAAAAGTGGTTTATGTTATATAATTTCAAACTAGCCTGGCAAAAATCTTTATCTGAATGTAATTCTCACCCAATTTCAGAGCACCAAATATTCCTTAATTACTTAAATATTGCATTTTTTTTCTTTGAGCATTAATAGAATGAATTGGACAAGTTTAAAAGATAATTCAAAGGTAGATGTGAAGGTTTTAAGGAAGTGGATGTGGAGGTAATCTATCTGAAGAGATCATAGATGGCCAACAGATTTCTGGCTTGGATATCTGAGTAACATTAGTTAGGCTGATGCATTTAGGAAAAACAATAATTTGAGGGTAAAGATTGTTTTTTTTTTTTTGTTTTGTTTTTTTGGCTGAGTTTGTGGGGTCTGTGGGGCTTTTCTGTGCAGATTTCTACTAGGCAGGTAGATAGTGAGTTTTTCAGCAGAGGAGCAAGATTTGGATGATTTGGATGGGAAATCAAATTCTAGGCCATATGAGCACATAGCCAGTCATGGGAGTAAGGGCCACACTCAAAAAATCATAAGGAATAGAGATGGAAGCGGACCAAAGTCAGAATCTTACAGATTACAGCAGCACCCCCTTAGCCACAGTTTCGCTTTCTGAGGTTTCAGTTACTTGCAGTCAACCACAGTCTGAAAACACCATGTACAATGAGATATTCTGAGAGAGTAGAGAGAAAGAGACCACATTCATATAACCTTTACTACAGTATATTGTAATAATTGTCCTATTTTATTATTAGTTAATGTTAATCTCTTACTGTGTCTAATTTATAAATTAAACTTTATCACAGGTATGTATGCATAGAGAAAACAGTATATACAGGGATTGGCGCTACCGTGGTTTCAGGTGTCCACTGGGGGTCTTGGAAGGTATCCCCTGTGGATAAGGGGGGACTACTGTACAATATTTAAAGTCAGGCAGAGGAAGAGGAATGAGCAGAAAATATCGAGAAAGAAGGTCAGAGGAATAGGAGAACCAAAAGCACTTAGTTTGAGTAAGCTAAGGGAGGCCCTTAAGAAGAAGGAAGAGGCCAATGTGACAGAGGTTAGTGACATTGAAGACTGAAAGAACACATTGTGTTTGGCTGTTAAGGGACCACCGGAGACTTTTGACACAGCAAATTCAGTGGGATGCCACGGGTGAAAGCTGATTGCAAGGGGTAATAAGCAAGTCCATGAAGTCTGTGTATGTGGGAAAGGGTTGCCTCTGGGAAAACTTGCTTGAAAACCAAGCAGAGTTGGGGGGGGGAGTTCTACTCTTCGTGAATAAAGACATTGCTAAGATTGTCGGGGGTGGTGGTGAAGAGGTAGAAGTGTCCTGTGCACTGGCCCGTGGAATTTATGCAATGAAGCTGAGGACGGAGGATGGGGGCGACCACATCAAAGTTTAGATAGCAAAGCTGATTATAAATAATTCCATACACCACCCCACCAAGATCCCAAAGTATTTCAGCTTGTCCTAAGAGTTCCAATACCCAAACCACAAGATAGCCCAGGGACGTAATGGCAATCTGAGGGCATGTACAAATGAGATTAGCCCATGTGCTACTCTATTCCTGCTTCTATTTACTGACCCTCAGTCTCTCCACTAACATCAAATCCCTTTAATATCAGCGAAGCAGGTTCCATCTGGGAATGTTTAGATGTTTCAGTGGTAGCCTTAGGCTGAGATAGATGTGGTAATATCTACTGAAATGAGATTCACTGTTACAGGAAATTCCAATGGCCCTGCTTTCATGGGCCCCACATTTTCAAGCTGGAACAAGTATGTGATAACTATGTGAACAAATTAGGCACACCACCCAGATAATATACAGATAGTTAAGATCATATTGGTTGTTGTCCAATCTGAACCTCCACCTTTAGGCATGTTGCGTGGCAAAACCCTCTGGTGAATCACGGTTCATGGTCTACTGCTCTACGATTAATATAATTTCTGTTGCCCTTTGAGCTTTTTGCCCCACATGTATAATTTCTCCAAGACATTCAGTATGTTATCTGAAAGGTCTCTTGATGCCACTGCATCAATGCAAACCAGACTACACACAGATGAACAAAGGGAATTTAACTTTCATAAGTTGGTTTTAAAAATGCATTTACTTTGACTGCACTGAAAGAATCTAAAAAAAGATGAAAAGCATCTTTAGCATGCCAAAAACATCTGGTTTCATATTTTCAGACCAAAAGGAAATTGCATGAAGACTAAAATCTTATGTTTTGATTTATATTATTATTGGAGGGCTGAGAAGCTGCCAGTCACCAAGTAAAATTTTATGATGATAAATAAATAAGGAAAACAATCTGACAAAACATGTTGTGGAACAAAGCTGCATTTCAAGTTTAATTAACTGATAACAATGTTTATGATGGAAGAACTGTGCCACCAATTATACAGTTAGTAAATGTATGCTCCCAATGCGGAGATAGGCCTATAAAATTGTATAAAGGGCTCTTTCTCAGCATAGTCTTTCAGCCTATCCAAGCAAAGTTTTGCTTCATGTAGTAAATCACGCTTCAATTAAGACCCTCTCTGAACATGTGCATGAGTTGGTCTCTGAGAGGTGGTACCTCTAAGGAGCACATTTTAAACTGAATAATAGCACGAGCAATACTTTCCTAATAAGCTGAGTGATGGTTTCTTCTGCAAGTGACAGACGCTGGTACAGTAGAGATACAGTCATCAGGGTGAGAAAGAAAAACATCAGCAAAAAAGAGAAAAGAATGTTTACATCTTTTTAGCACTATGCTTTTCCCTCCCCCCAAAACCTCAGACAAAATTCTCACAAAGTGTTCCAGCAGGAAAGCTTTCACAGTGCCTGACCATCAGCAGAGAGCTGTAGGTAGAAGTTCTCCTTAATGGTTTATGGGCCTTCAAAGTCTCTTCACTGTTCTGAATCTTGCATTTAAAAGCATTGTGTAGTCCGTTGTTGCAATTCAAAGACATTAGGATCACAAAAACATTGTTTGTTCCCAGTGTAAACAGTTTGCTTTCAGTTCTCCATTGAGACTATCTCGTGCCATGTTATAGCATTTATTATATTTTTAGAGAGACACTTTTCAGAGCAGATCTTATAAGTTGATTCACTCAAACTACTGAAGGAGATAAACCTAGGCTGATATGTAGAAGTTTTTATGTCCAGTCTTCCTCAGCTCTTGGAATGCTGAGCTATTACCAGATTTAGGAAATATTTAACTCCCCTGACGCCAGGTCCCTTAACTATTCTGCTAACACCCCCACGGAATCCTTTCGATAGCAATAACTGTCACCACACTTTTGGTCTCTCTGACAGTGAGCTCCACACGAAATAAGATCAGTTAGCACATTAAGCGACGCATTCCAAATATTAGGTGGTTTCCCAATGGATGCCTAATGGGATTTAAAATACATATATATCTGATATTAAAGGGTATAGTATTCAATCAAATGCTTTTGTTGGTAAAATTCAATATTCCATAGTCAGACAAAAGGCCTGCAGAATGCAGAACAGTTGTGGAAAATTCCTGGAACTTTAGGCTTAGATAGAGTTGCCATCAAAAACATTCTGAAGTGCATTTGTTGATTCAAGAGGAAGCACAAAGCATTTGGAATTTTGGTTTTTCCTAGAATCCGTTTAGATTTGTGCATGGCAATTTCCTGGGGGATTTTAATTTTCTTTCCTCCAGTTGTGTTTGCTCGTGAATTAATTTCATGTCATTCCTCTCTTCTTAAAATTTTTAGCCATCAATTTTATTGTTTGGTCAACTAATTTTTTGTTTCTCCTTTTTAGGTGTATGGGATAATTGTCACTCTTTTCATTGATGAAGTGAACTTTTCCATTTGCAACGTGGCCTTGTTGGTTCCTTTTGTGTCTGTCTGCATGCATATATGTGCATGGGAAAGTTAACATCCTGTCTTCAATGCAGTTGGGAATTACTACTGGCATGTTTTGACTCATTATCTTGAATCTTAATCAGCTGATAAAAAAATTAGTTTCATCGACTGATGAAGGCTCAGGGTAACGAGTCAAAACATTCTGATAGGGTTTCTCAGCCTCCAGAAATGGGACTTGAGCACTTCACCTGAGACAGCTGTCTCTCAGTGCTGTCCAACAAATGATTTATCCAGTCTCTACGTTTACCTCAATGTAACAACCACAATATGGCAAGAGAAGGGGGTGGCTGTTCATAGGCACTATCATTGCCTAGGAAGACGAATTGTACTTTGATCAGTATTTTTTACTGTGGTAAAATATAAATAGCATAAGTTTGCAATTTTGACCATTTTTCAGTGTACACTCAGTGGCATTAGGTATATTTGCATTGTTGTGCAACTGTCACCACCATCCATCTCCGGAACTTTTTCATCTTGCAAAACTGAAGTTCTGCGCCCATTAAACATCAAACTCCCATCCCATCCCCTGCTCTCTCCAGCCTCTGGTGAAGACCATTCTACTTTATGTTTCTATGATTTTGACTGCTTCATACAAGTGGAATCATACAATGTGTGTCCTTTTGTGACCGGCTTATTTCACTTAGCATAATGACTTTAAGGTTCATCCATGTTGTAGCATGTCCCAGAATTTCCTTCTTTTTTAAGGCTGAATAATGACTACTCCATTGTATGAATAGAGCACATTTTGTTTATCCATTTATTTGTTGATGGACACTTTGGTTGCTTTCACCTTTTAGCTATGGTGAATAGTGCTTCTGTGAACATGGGTGTACTGATATATCTTTGAGACTTTGCTTTCTATTCTTTTGGATGTGTACCCAGAAGTCAAATTGCTGAATCACATTCTATTTTTAATTTTTTGAAGAACTGTGTACTTTTATTTTTAGAGCAATGGTAGCAACCAGATCTGAAGACCATCTGAAGATGTTTGTAGAGCACATGGCCTTCCATACTTCTGTGATTTACAAGCTTCACATAAGGGGAAAATGTAATTCATGACACAAAACTATAGTGTGTGACTGCTCCTTGCTATTCATAATCGGAAAATTTGGTGAAGAAAACCAATTGGTAACTATGAGTTTTCGAGAAAAAATAAAAAGGAATAAATATCTTCACAAAAACGTAAGCCAAAATTTAAGACAGTATGGTTTCAAAACATCTTCTTAAAGGATCAATCATTGACCATATATTTGTGTTTTAAAATGATGTACTGAGAACTGTAAGGTCAGGGGCTTCCTATAGCAGGCAGTGCAACTAAGCCTAGGCCGAACTGCTTCCCCCAGCACAACATTTGCGCTCTCTCGGTTGTGACTGTCATCATTTCTCCCTTTTCCTTATGTTTCTTTTCCTAATTGGCACTTTATTTAGGTCAAATCTCCTCCTTTCAGTAGCACAACCAGAAAACCACTCAAAAAAAAAAAAAAAAAAAAAACAAAGATGATGTAAGTGAGAACACAGAGGGACTTTACTTACCAGCTGGAGAAGTCTCAAGAATAAGCACTGTAGAAAAAGTAAAAGAAGTTGTCAGTGTGAAGTAGAAGGATATTAAGCAAGGTCTTGGAAAATTTGAAATGGTGGAATATAAGGCTCATGATTGGGGGAACGGCTGTCTGTAATTTTTTAAGTTTTAACTACTACTTCTGGAAATGTCAATGATAGAGTGACACTCAGCATTGTGGCATTGCAGTGTGTGAGATTTTTGGATCTAAGGGACCTTAATCTGCACCAGCTCCCTTGGTCACAGTTGAGGAACCAGAGGCTTTGCAGTGACATGGCTGCTAGTGGCAGAGCTGGAGAGAGGAGGTGGGGAGACTTTTAAAACATTTAGCCAGAGGATAAATTGATTGCTTTTTGTTCATTAGTATGTGAATAAAAATTATTTTTGCAGTCTCTTCTCATGTTTTGTTTCTCAGGCTCCAGCCAAAATGGATCCCCAAATAGGCTTAGGCTTTTCCTTGGCTCCTGTTGTTCCTTCCAGGTGAGATGGCACCTCAGCCTCTCAGAATTCTCCCCATCAGAGATGTCCACCTCCACCAGCCACGTTGAGTTCCTCCTAATCAACTGTTCTCTCTCTCTCTTGCATTTCCGTGAGGCTTTGTTTCATGTTCTTGGATTCATATTCTGTTCAAGTTATTTGAACCCTTACTTCTCCCTGTTCCTTGTCCTTCTCCTTGGGGGTCACGGTTTGAAACTCACTCACCTTTGTAGCTCATCCCAAGCACAGTGGCTGCTCGGTGGGCGTTTGATGGGTTGAACTGAACTATTTTAACAAGAAGCCAAAGACGTAGGGAATTGTAACTATCCCTCAAGCCTCTAGTGTCCCATGAAGAAAAAACAAAACAGAACAAATCTCACCCAGATCATTGAAATGTATCGCTGAATTTTATGAAGAAAAGTTCCATTTTTAAGACAGGTTATGAACTCTACTTGCCCCTAGACTTTATGCCACTTACCTCATCTGTACCTATGATAGTACCTCTAGCCTTCTGAAACATAAATAACGTTAGAGCCTCTTTCAAGTCTTAAATGCAACCTTCTCGGTGGGGGCCTTCCCTCTGCCCTGCCCCCACTTCATTATTTCTCCATGCACATAACCTTCTAAAACTCTGCATGACTGCCTTTTTTGATTTTTAATTTAACTCAATTTATATTTTTGGTTTCACATTTTTGTCTACCCTAAAGAATATAAAGTAAATAAAGGCAAGGATTTTTTCTGTTATGTGTACTGCTGTATTCCATCCAAGGTGTTCAATAAATATTACTGAATGAATGAGGTAACCTCTTTCACTAATTTCTCCTTGATGTTTCAAATCCATCCTAATAGCAACTATGGCTGATTCTTTTTTTCCCTGTATAAAATTTTCTAAACAAATCCCCTTTTTCACTCTTAGACTGGTGAAACTGTCTTCTGTGTGGCTACTCTAAGTTGGGTATTCCTTTCTCAAAATATTTCTATACCAAAGAACATCTTTTTTGATGCTTAAGAGACCAAATTTGTTCCTTTCTCCAATGTGACAGTTACACTCAGGTCGCTTTGAAATCAAATTAAAATTGCTTTTTTTGTGCTTCAAGGTCGTCCTTTCTCTGTGTTCCCTCTTGGTGTGCTCTGGCCTGTTTCTCAATATTCCAGGCAACCTCTCCCCCTGACATGCTTCCTCTTCCCTTGCCATCCACTTTTTCTACTCACAAATATAATTTCTACCATTTTAAATACCTTCTTCCTTACTTTCTGACCAAACTTTATCCCAATTTCCAAAGGGCTATTTTCTACTGAAAAAAATTCAATTTAAAGTGAACTGATTGTGCTCACTTCAACCATTACAGAAATTAGCTATCTATGCTGGTCAGTCATTCATTATACATGCGTTGAGAGCCTATGGCGTACCAGGCACTAGTCTGGATACTGAAAATATAATGGAGAGCAAGAAAAATAAAGTCACTGCCAAATTTAAATTAGATTGAAATTCCAGCTCTGCGTTCTCACTGGGTACTGAGGATGCACCGTATAAACACACTCTGTACCATGTGCCTACGGGGATGGCTGAAATAGGCCTGACCTAAGATATTAGTTTCTGTAAGTTACAGTCATCTTGTACTTTCTTTGTTCCTCAAACTAAATTTCAAGAAATGATACTCTCTCTCTCTCTCTCTCTCTATAAAAAATTTCATTTACACACTCTCTCCTTCCCTATTTATAAACATTTATTCTTGTCCACCTTTCTAGCTCTGTATCTTTTCATTTTACCATGTTCTAAAGCAGATTAGGACTAAGGTTTGGGAGGAGAGTATATTGCTGGCCAGTCAAAGTGCTTATTCACTCTATAACAAGAAATTAATTGACCAAGTGAGAAGCTTTATGACAAATTTCAGGTGCCAAGTTTCACACGGTATTTCTTTTGGAATAAGACAGAGCATGGTCATAAATGTCTTGTTACTACCCATCAGGACATGCCAGCAAGATTGCAAACCTCATGGTCAACTTTAAATGCTGAGGCTTTGAAATAAAGTTTGAAATTTAAAGTGCAATCACATACTGAGCAAGGTGCAACATTCTTAGAGATTAGATTAAATTATCTGTCCTTCTGATGGTGTGGCAAAGTGCTGTGGCAATCTGTTCACAATGCTGTGAAACCCTTCAGGCACCTGTGTGTGGTGTGTGCACGCGCGTGCACATGGGTATGTGCAAACAGATTCTTCTCAACACTATCATTACCCAGCAGTTGAGTCTGTCTTCTACATGCTAAGTATATTTTTGAGAAGTACAGCATAGAAAATGTATTGCCTTAGTTGGCCAATCCAATGCAATATCTAGAAGCTTGGAGGTAAAAGGAGCATGACCATGAAGGACACATTGACTAAACAAATGGCCACAATCAGTTGAATCAACAGTCATAGATACAGTTGCGTGTTTCACAGTTTGCAAGAAAAACCTGGGTTCTGGAATTTGCATCAAATTTCTATAATTCTTGGCTGGTTTGGCTATTGTTTAATTTAATGGTTCATTCTATTTTTAAAAAGTAGTTCCAAAATTTCCTTCCTTTTACTGAATTCATTCTCCAAAACCATGTATTTCAATTTAGCCTTCACTTTTTGGCAAAAACCTTTACATTTTCTGCTCTTTTTTTCTCATTGTGTATGTGTGTGTGGGGGGGGAGGTACACTTTCTGAATTGCCATGATGTATTTTTATTTTAAACTATTTTTTTTCTTCTGAAGGAGAACATCTCAACTTTGAAACTCGCAGAGATTATTTTGGGCATAATTTTTTTGCCCTACCCTAAATGGTTTTGCCATATTTATTATTCTTATCAGGTGATAAAGAAGGGTATATTGCTTCTCATTTTGAACATAAAATAAACCAAAAGAAAATATGTCCATACCTGGAATACTTGGGGTGTGACCTTAATCTCTGTTAGTGCAATTAAATTAATAAGGCTAATGATTCTTAATAATGTACTGCCTGATCTGGTGTGTTTGAAGTACAAAGAAACATTTTTCCTCAAAAATATTTGCCAATCCCCCCATATGCATATGTATATTGTGTCATGCAAAGAATCAGCAGTTTGAGGGCATTTTAATGTTCTTTCACTTCCTCATAAAATATCATTACTATTAAGTCTAAAGGATATGATGAAAGCATATATAGATTCTTTTGGCTCTTCCTCTTTATAATTTATTATAGCCCCATTAAAATTTCCACTCACAGTCTATGCTAATATAGGTCTGGCCACAATGTTAATAATATTAACTTTGATTTACAAGAGATAAGTTTTGTATTGTGTAAGATGCTAAGATGCTGTCAATCATATCTTCAGCATTGCTAAAACTGAAGAGTTTCTTTTAATTAAAATTGTCTTTGATGATTCTGCATGTATCTCAGACAATCTAATCTTAGTTTATTGTACAAGTTGAATAAATATTGATCTCATTCATAAGGTCCTGAGATATTTTAATCTTTATTGTTCAAATAATTTAATTTTGAATTTGCACACTTTTGAAAGAAATTAATTGGGAGCTCATACATAATTCTTGTCCTTTATTTTTCATAGTAATGTCTAACAACATCAAAACCTTTCTGTATACCTAGACAAAATTTTCTTATCATGCCTTCTTAATCATAAACTACGTTTCCTAAGAAATGAAATCTCTCAACTATTAATTTCAAGCAAAGTCTATTTTTTGACCCAAACTTAATTGAGCAGATACTAATTTGTCAGTAATAATTATGTCACAAAAAGTAGCACTGACTCCAGCATTACAATATTTCAAATGTGTTTTACTTTCATGTTTTCTGAATATTTCCAGAACTATTTTCTAGTTGGAAACTTCTTATGTTTGTTGGAGGAACTATATGTGTAATAGCATAAATAATCTTTACAATGTTGTAAGCCAATCACTGAAAATCGTAAACACGAGATTCTTTGAAACCTTAGGATTCCCCGTAAATGTTTTTATGTCAAAATTAAATTTTTCTTGACATAAATTTTTATAAACATTTATAAAATTTGATGTGTATTAACTACAATTTCAATCATGCATAGACCCCAAGTTTTCAGATGCTTCATTGTCTATATTTTCACATCAGATGAATTGATTATTATGATGATAAAATACTCTGTGTTTCTTCACTACTTCTATTAGCATCGTATCTTGACTCTCCTGGTGAACTATTAGAAATCCTTGTGGAGAAATATGACAACATCCACTTTTGTTTGAAAAAGTTTTCAAATAATAGATGTAGGAAAAAAATAACCCTTAAACTATCAAGGCTGAAATATTGATCAACTGGAGGTGAGCATGAAATTGTGTGCATTGAACAATGGAAAACTTTGCAAGCATAGACTTGAACAGAAAGTGTGTGTGCAAGTGGTTGGATCTAAAATCAATTAGGAAGAGATGACAGAGTAGTAGTGTCATCATAAGCTCAGTTTTACCTACATACTCATAGTTTTCCTTTGCTTTCAATTTCTATTTGTATGAAAAATGTATATTTTACAGCATCAGAAGAAAAATATAGAACCATGACACATTTCAATATTTATTTGGAAAGTTTTATGCTGTTTTTACCACTTAACTATGTCTCTACCCTCTGCAAAGTTGGCAGATGTCCTGTACCTCCTATGTTAGGCTTATGCCCATATGAACCCTATGCCCCTGCCATGTAAAATAATGTGCAATTCCCTCAAAATGGCATGTTCTGCATCTGGATCTTGGCTTTCTACATTCATTCCCCTAGATGTCAGGCGTCACCACCTCCAGATAGTTTTCCTTGATGACTAACCACCCAATCCTGGAGGAAGACACACTCAGATGAGGAGGAGGAAGGAAATAAACTGCTTTCTTCCCAGCTCCATGCTGCGAGAACTACAAGTCTAGACTTTCCTGGAACCACAGGGAGTGGCAATGCTTTGAACCAGATGGCACATTCAAACTTCTAAGCCATTCTGTATTGGAACAGGGTTTAATATCTAAAAATGAGCAGAAAGTTACAGAGTCAGAAAAGAAGGATTTGTTCATTTGAAGCAGGGGTTGATTATCACACAATTGTGTCCTGTCTCTAACCCAGTGAATTGAAAGTCCTCAAGGAGCCAGGTGTTTATTGTATAGTTTATGCAAATCGTACTTGGAGCTGCACCTGATACATGTTCAGGGACACCTTAGAGTGTACATGTTCTGAAGTGTGATATTAGGCTAAAGTGATTGACATCATGCTGCAACCTGAAGCCTTTTGTCCTTGAAGCTTTTGGACATACAAGGTCAGAGGCAGTAGATGGAGTTTATGAGAGTCACATCTATTTGTAAGACATTGTTGCTATTGAGGGATTGGATGAAAAGGTGGAAATTTGTACCAGGTTCCATTGCTATATTTTGGAGAGCATGGAACAAGGCCACGGGCCTGGTAATTCTTGGGTATAGTTTGTCTTGGCCTTTACCAGACAAAAAGGAATAAAAATGATTTTTTTTTAAGTTCCTTTTAACATTTCTCTGAAGCTCTTCCAAAATGAGATTTTAGCAGTTGATCTAGTGTGTCTGAGACGGAAGGTCACTTTGCAATCCTTTCCAGGAGCCTGGCTAACTCTTTGCTGGACTTGGGCTGTCCGGAGGAGTCTGCCATGCTTAATTTATATACCTCTAACTTTGTTTTCCTTTATTTTCTCCCTTTCCAAAATTTGGATTGGAAAATACAGCTTAAATTCTATAAATGAACTTATTCGTTGTACCAAAAGTTTGTTTTATTGGCCCAAAAGCTTCAGGATGACATGAGTCCAAGTTCCCACAAATATGTCCAATGGTCTGATCCCTAAACTAGTTTTAGGTTCCTCACTCTTGATGACTTGTCCTGCTTCAAGCCGTCAGACACAGGCGCAAATCCATGCCCAGGGAAGAGACGGCACTGTGAATCTTAATTTCTAATGCTGAATTGTGCCACAGTGATTTTTACAACCAGGATCTAAAGAGAATGAGCTATTTTTGGTGAATATTTGTATTTACTGGAATAATTTTCCATTAAAAAGTTACTATCCCCATTACCCGTTTTGCTTGACTAACTCGTATATATCTCTCCTCCCATCTCACCCACAGAACAATTTCCACATGAGGAAACAAACGTATTTTTGGTATGATAATTGGGAATGATGTGGTTCCTTTCTTCTGGCTCACCGTGTGCTTTCAGCATGACACTTGGGACCAAGCAATGAGTGCAGAGGCAGGCACTCCACGTTGTTGATTGACAGCCTCCCAGAGCAGACGCCTTCATTTGACAATACCACTTTCTCTTCCCATCCAGACACCAAACTCTGCTCCATGCTTTAAATGCAGCAAGAATTTAACTGGGGAGCATGTGGCTGGAATTTATTTTAAAATGAAAACTCCAGGACACCAGATAACTAATTTAAATAGGGGTGGGGCTGTAGGTTTAGGTTTGGGGAGCTCTTAGCTGAGGTTCAGTGTCTTAGAAGGTACTGTTGGATCTGGAGTCAGATCAGGGTGGTGTGGTCAGTGGGACTGTCTTTTCTTGTTCACGGAAGAGATCATCCCCAGGGCACAGGGAGGATAGCCTGACTGGCCATCACTTCACCCACTCCTTGGTGACCTTTTGGCAACACCTTCTGCTAAATTCCCTTCACTGCTCCCTTTCCCCTGTTCCTTCAACAGAGTTTCACAAAGTCAAAGTTGGTCAAATCCAGGACCATGAAGAGTAGCTAATCTGTTCCTAAATGCTGTCTCCTTACCTCTAAAGAGGCCCAGTCACACCAAATTATTTCCCTTGCTCAGGTCCTGAAGAATGACCCTTGCACCTTGTTAGAGAGGTTGTAACTGCACATCCATCCATCCATCCATCCGAAGGGGGCTGGACTCAACTCAGGGTGATCTGTGCCCAGGCTGGGCTGCAGCTGGTGGGCTGGGGACAGGCGCAGGCACTTCCAGCAGCTCCCCCACAAAGCCTGATCTGGCAATGGAGACTTACAGAGTGTGGAGGAAATGTACATCTTGCAGAGAGTAACTGCTGAGAAATCAAGGTAAGTCCTTGAGTCATGGGCTTGGGCACAAGTGGGGAAAAGAGATTACACATGTGCAGCAGCCTCTATCCAGAGTACAGCCGTGGACCCTGACCCAAGAGAAGGATGTTTGTGTCTGGGCTGAAACTGCCTACTGCAGTGCCAGTGAGGCCCAGAGTCTGCATGCTACCCACACCATTTTGGAAAGAAGTTTCCTCCATGTTTCCATGACTCAATGTTTCTGAAGGTGGCCTAAGATAACAGGCCACACCTAGGCCAGGAGTCCAGACAACGGGGTTTAATTCTGTTGACTTTCATTCACTCATATTAATAGTAATCTCTCCAGGCTTGGAATGAATCATCCCTAAAATGTGGATAATACCAATATCTGCTCAACTACACTCAGGGGTTTGGGGCAGAACTAAGTATGACAAAAGAGGTAAAACATATTAAGAAAGGAAGATGCTATGGAACTACTTGTATTCAAGTTTGGATTTTGAAAATTGTGTTCAGGGACTTACACTTGCACAAGATAAAAATAAAATGAATATTTAACTAACATATATTAAAGTTTAGTTAATATGAAGGTTTAAAGAATGATGAAGACAAACTATCTGAGAAAGAAAGAAACAGGAGTTGGGGTTGATCAATTTACCGATTAAACTAAGCATTTAAGATAAGAAATGACGTGGAAGTTTTTTCTCTTGTTCCTATTGTTTTAATCTGGGGAAGAATCTGGAGGTTTCTGAAATGATCAGTTAGGCTGTTTTCTATACCCAAATCTCTAAGATTCACAACTGATTGCAAGTTTTTTTTAATCACTAGAGATGCTTTTACATTTGCATTTTCAGTTAAAGAAAAAGTTTCTTTAAGTCACAGATAGCTGAAAAGTTTGCCTATTAGAGCAATTAAAATTTTAATTCAGGCTAAAAAATAAACATTTTGCAGTTCTAGAGACGACAAGTTTATTTGTAAAATTTTATTGGTAAATCTTTCGTTTTACAAAATATCACTGACTTCAAGGATTTTTTTTTTCCTTTTAGGGAATAAAAGAAAATTATTTCTCATAGAAATACTACAGTTTCCAATACAAAGATAATTTATTGAACAGGATTTTACTCAAAGTGAAATTGCTGATGATAAAACAGCTGGATTGATATTAAAATAGCTAAATTATAGTTTCACTGAAATCATCGTAAACACAATGAAAAATTCACATACCTAGTAGGAATTCGATTGACAATAATCAAAAGATATATCACATTTTGGTAAACCCAAGTTGATTTCTGTGTTCTCTTAACTTGTAATAATTATAGCTACTTTCCTCTGGAGAATATGTTTTCATGTACACTATCTCATTTGTTACTATAAAGTCCCTGCAAGGGACAGATACACCAGTCTTCAATTTACAGATGAGGAAAGGGAGGCACAGATGGCCAGATTCACCTGAAGTAAAGTTGGCTGCCATGCTGGTTTCCACTGAGGTTTTTGTGAATTTGATGTTAAATCCTTTGCCTAAACAGGAGGCCGGAATGTGCAGGATAGTAAGTGGTAATTGCTGCTCAACCCCCACCTTCCTGTCTCACTTCAGAAACCTAGAGAGCAGGTCACCACTTCCCAGTCCAGCTGTAACAGGGACGCGAGCCTGACACAACTTGCCATCCACCTCAGAGTGTGATTATGGCTGGCTGAATTAGCAGCGGAACTCCCTCGGTTCTAAAAATGAATCTAACTCAGATTAAATTTTGGAACGATCTGACACATTTAAATCTTACTAAAACATTGTCTGTCTCAATTTGCCCCATTTAGTAAAATCTGATTCAGGGATTGCAAAGTTTCAGACTCACCTGCTGGCTCTATGGTTGGAAGGGGCTGTCTGGTCCTGGATGAGAAGGACTCTGAAGTCAGGCCAAGATTCAATGTGAAAGAGCTCCGTGACCCCTCGCTCACTCTGTGATGGGGCTGAGGGTGGCAGTAGGTGGTCGTGGTAGGCGTGTGTATCAGTTATGGTGAGCTACTCCCAAACTACAACCGTTTCTTTGCTTATGGTTCTGTATTTTGGTTTGGGTTTAGCTGGGCAATTCTGGCTTTGGCCTGGGGTTACTTAATCAACTGCTTTCAAGTGGTGGCTTGCCTGGGGCTCACTCACATGCCTGGCAGTTAATTGAGGCTCTCTGCAGGTTCTCCTCCTGTGGCCTCTTCAGCTGGATATCTTGGAATTTTGTTTTTTTATAGGACGGTGGCAGTGTCCCAGGAAGGCAAGCCTCGATGTGCAAGCCACCAAGTCTTTGCTAGTGCCATATTTGTGATGTTCCACTGGCTAAGGCACAGCACATGGGCAAGCCCAGAGTCGATGTGGAAGTGGGCTACACATAGGCATGGATACTGAGAGGTGTAAATTATGGGAGCCATTACTATAACAATCCCTACGGTGTGCAATGCAGTTGCTGTTTCTGGTACAGTGGGTACAAATGAGGTCTAGAGGTTTACAAAGCTGGGTTCAATTTGGCCCTGACATAAACTAGATGTTTCTTTGATCCTTGAGTGTCAGTTTCTCTCCCAGGTAAAAGGACATCATCACTCTTGCTTTTCTTGTATTTATAAGATTATTTTTCACACAATATATCAGAAAGCTTTATGTAAATATAAAAACCTCATAAGAATGATTCAGTTTTCTAAAAACACATATGAATTACTAAGTATTTTGTAGATAACACAAAAGCACAAATGTCAAGTTCTGGACTTTTAGTAGCTGATGGTTTAGTGGGAAAGATGGGCCATGTGCAGAGAACAGTAACAACAACAAAACCTGCAACCCAAGTGGGATTTCATAAATATTTTATGGGTTTTATATAGACAATGAATGCTGTAGGGCTTTGTAGAAGGAATGCTTTCTTTAGGAAAATCAGAGAACATTTTACAAAAATTATAGGTGAAGAGGGCCTGGTAAGATGGATAGAATAAAGAAAAATTTGTTTTATGACAAAAGTAATGCATTTCACTATAGAAAATTTAGAGAAAAAGGAAAAACACACAAAAGACCCTTCACTTTTACCATATACATGTATATATACATGTACACATATATTTTTAAAATGTATTTTTAACATCATTTGTTAACAATATATTATAAACATTTCCTATAAAATTAAATAGTTTTATTACTTTCCACTTAAATGATTGCATTGCATTCCAACTAATGTTATGGACCATAAATAATTTGTCTATTGATAAATATTTAGGTTATTTATTTTCTTGTCTTCAACAATGCTGCAATAAAAATTATTTCAGGCAAATCTTTTCTAATGGTTTTCTAAGGATAAATTTTCAAGGTAAAATAATTAAATCAAAGAGTATATAGGTCTATATTTTAAATCATTTAATATAATGCATATAATGCCAAATTTCACACTTGGAAAAGTTAAACCAATTTATGATTTTATTACTATAAGAGTCACATTGTTCTGAGCCCTCACCTACGCAGGGATTAGAATTAGAGTTTTTCTTTTCATGGTGAGGTTAAAAAAACTGGTATATAATTTTAACTTGTACCTCTTTCATTGAAAAATAATACTGACTTCTTTCCTATATATTTATTGGAATTTGTTTATCTTCTATGAATTAGATATTCCAAAGCCTTTGTCCATTTTTCTTACTTTTGCTGATCTTTCCTAAGACATATAAGAGCTCTTTATATATTAAACCAAGAACCATTTGTCTGATATATGTCACAATATTTTTCAGTTTCTTTTTTAATCTTCCCTTTTTTATAGTGATTTTTCTCATATTTAAATTTGATGTTTCTGTTTATTCTTTCCTTTTATGGTTTCTGTTTTTGGTGACGGGCACCAAACGTTTTCCAAAAAGTATAATCAAAAACTCACATTTGTTTCCTTCTACGAGTTCTGTTGTTGTATTTTTAAATATTTAATGTTTATCCATTTAGAATTTATTTCAGTGTGGTGCATACTAACCATCTAACCTGTGTGTATTTTAGCAAATGAACCTGTATGTGCCCACACATGCAAATGGTTAGTGGAGTGAACCAGCAACATTTATCATACACTTTTAGGGATAAATAAAATTAATATAATCAGAGAGACAGCATAGATCATGTAGGACACCCAAAAAAACACATGTGTGGGTAGGTATTTTGCAAAACAAATTTAGGGACAACTCATGTGAACTGACCCATTCCTACAAGCAGATTTAGAAAACAACTGGGAAACGGGCTGAAATGATGACAGGCTTTGAATGATTAACTAAGAAGCGTAAGATAAACTTGGCAGGAGTGATCTGAAGGCTTTTCTTGTCCAGGACCTAGAGATTGTTGGGGTGTGGACGGGATACTTTGCCAGAAGCGGGGGTGGGGGTTGGGGGCACTGCATTGCTGCTGTGTGGGCTGCGGAGGCTCCACTGATTCGAGACCAAGTATTTGTGTCTCCTGCTTGTGGGGTGCACTTGCCAAGAGGTGCTATGGCCCCACAAACTCTATTTCCGTTCCCACCCCCATCTCACAGCTGCCACTGTGGTGGGCAAGAGCTCCCGGGCCCTGGACCCTGCCATCCCCTCCCAGAGTCGTGTTGTCCTGGGGAGTGGCGGAGAGTTTCCTCTCCCCATCCTGCAGCCCTGCCTCCGGCCTCGCCCTCCACAAGGTGCTGCTCCACTTTCCCCAACTCCCGGGGATGACGGCGGCACCTCGCGCCATGGCTGTTCTCGTTCTGGAGTTCCCCAGGACCCGGGTCCCTTTGTCCTTCAGTGAGGATCTAGAATATTTTTATGGAGGATTAGAAGTAAAGAATGGTGTTTTTCTCTCTTTCGCAGAAGAATGCCTGGAAATTGTATGATGCTTCACACACTGAGAACTGCACAGCTTAGTTGATGAGATTTTGGGCTCTGGCGTCACTTAAATGAGACTGGGTTCAAGTCCCATCTTTGCCACCTGCTTGCTGTGTGACCTTGAGCTGGTTACTCAACTCCCCTGAACCTCAGTTTCTTCATTTATTCAATGGTACTAATAGGATCTACCCAAGGTAGACAATGCTCTGCTGCGAGTGCCCTCTCCTTATCCCTAGCTAAGAGAATCAGACCTTGTCCAGGCATCGAGTAATAAAGTGTTCAGGGTAGGTGAGTTCCTCCCGCAGGGTCAGGGGGTGAGGCTTGAGAGGACTAAGTCGATTGTAGCAATGCCATTACCCTTTGCCAGGAGTTGGTTAAGAGATGGACACACAATCACATCCTGCCTAATGGGACCTGAGAGAATTCTGTTGAAGCTTCTGGGGAAAAAAATGTTCCTTTATGAGAAAGAAATGAGATGTATCTAAAAGAAACTCTCTCTCTGCTTGTTTTTGGAGGTGTTCTCTGCAGATGGGCTGCTTGGGACTGCAGCAGCTGTCTTGCAAACATAAGGGGAAAGCCAAGAGCTGCACAGAGAAACAGATTTAAAAGCCCAATATTATTGCATAAGTTAGTTATTAACCTTGGACCTGCCTCATTTAGAAGTTTGTTTTCATAAAGTAATAAAAAACCCTTATGTGCTTGAAAGTCCTTAATAGATATTAACCAGTATTATTACTATATACTACTACTATTCTTATTCTTACAATATATTGAGTATTTGGTGACTATCAAGCACTATGCTCAGTGTCCAAGAATACCAGGACCTGAGGTATTACAGAGACGATGGGGAGATGGATGGATGGACCTGCACAAAACCATTTCTAATAAGTGGAATTAAAATTTCCAGACCAGCATAACTTGGTTGAGGATGTAGCCCTATCTTCAATGTCAGAGAATAAAGATTCTTTTTGGTTTAAATCACGGTCCAGGTCAGGGTCATTGCCAACACTGCATTCAGACTTGAACCCACTGGAAAGCCGGGAGTTAACAGCAGTGGAGTGAAATAAATTGTAACATGGCATTCTAGATTAACATTAATTGACTGTATCTAATCTGACAATTGACCAAGTTTTTAAGAAATATTTTTTCAAGATTCTTGATACTTAGCTATTTTAGGATCAAAAGGTTAAGATTATCCATCACACCATTTTTCAAAAAAAAAATTAATGTATTTTGCTACAAAGAGATATTAATGACCCACAAACTTCCATAGAAAATTGGCTACTGGTGGTGAGAAGGTAGGGTCAGCAGAGCTAATTAGTTTCTGAATTGTTTTGGTAGAAGATCTGTTTGTAAATATTCTGTATTCAAATTCTTTAAGAGGACAAAAAAATGAGATGAAAAAGAAACACAACTTTTCAAAAAATTCTTAGTAGGTATATTTTAATAGCTGAGATTGCTAAGCTGGTGGCTGAGTGTCAGTTGAGGCTGCGGGCAGTGTGCCTGCCTTTGGACGTGAGGGAATCAGCACACTCATGCACACTGTCACACTCCATCGGGGACTCTTTCAGAAAGAGGTACTACCAAATTGCTCATATCCCATCACTCACCGAATTTCACTGAATCTGTTCCTAACTGCCTCTCATAGACTTACTGTATTTCTACATCTTCATCACCAGTTCTTGGGTTCCCAGTGTATTAATTTTTCCTGTTGGGATTACTGTTGTCAGCTTCCTGTCTACAACCTACTTCTCAGCACATGTGCAGCTACTGCAAATGGCCACAGTTCTTTTGTGCTCACGTATTACTCCGATTAATTCATTTTTGATCCTCAAGTCCATCAGTGGTTTTCTCTAAGTATCAAGTCCATTTCTTCTCAGGGAAGACTGCTTAGTCCTATCTTTTAGGGTAATTCTAGTGAACAGCTTTCCCATTAGTATCAGAGCTCCTGTCTTCTAGGTTGGAGAGACAGAATCAATTTTGTATTAAACTCTATTTACCACTTCTTTGAAAACTTCACAAAGGCCATTGGGGAATTTTAGCAAGATGCATTGATTTATATATCTGAGATATTATTCTTGTTTCTTTGAAGAGATTGATTAAGACAAAGTGAACATCAGAACGAGAAGAGTCAGTAAGCAATGCAAGAGAGGGTGCTGATTCAGGAACGAGCCGTGAGTGGTGCTGACATATAGTTGGGAGACAGGATAAGCAGGGTCTCTTGATGGGTTAGACGTGGATGTAAGAGAAGGAGAGGACAGGAAGTAGAAGAGCTGGTTCTGCAGCTGTGTCAGGTGATGAGGTGAGAACCAGCAGAAGATGGGCAGGTTTCAGGGTATGACCACTCAAGAGCTCTGTTTGAGAGTGTTTAGACTTTCCACTGGAGGTGTCAAGCAAGTTGCACTTACGAGCTCCGACTCAGGAGAGAGGTATGAGCTAGAGACCTTGTGAAGCAGGAATTGTTTTATCCAAACGTACAGTTGAGAAAATTCTGGCCCAGAAAGGCTACATAATTTGTCACATAGTCACTGAGTAGTAGAACTGGGTTAAAACCCAGGTCAACCTAAAGCTGGAGCATTTCACTGCCATCAGGTGCTTATGACTTGCTCAGTACTGTCCTGGGCACAGAAGAAGACACCAGAAATACAACATGGCTCTTTTTCTTAAGAAGTTCACATTCTAGAACACCTACTGCTAGTATTAGGGCTGCAAAAGGTAGCAATAAAGCTGAATGGCAAAGAATAAGTTGTTTTACCAGCATTTTATGGAATATTTATAGAAATTATCTATATAGTTTATAGTTTATAGGCTATGTGTGAAAATTTGAAATTGATAAAGAAATTCGAATGGTTGCTTGCTTTATAAAATAATTGCTCAGCATCAAAAACCTGACAATAGCCAGGATTCTTAAAATATTTAAAATATCTTAGACTTAACTTCTGATTCACCACAATTTAATGTAGTGGGAATATGTGGTGTTAATAAATATAAGCTAACAGTTTAAAAAATCTTATTTTTATTTTGTAGAGGAAACTTGTAATATCTCCTTAGCTGTTGTCTCAGGGACTAAGATAATCAAATTCAATCAGAAAAAGGAGGAAGATCTAGCTTAAAAGAAGTCCATGTGAAAAATGATATGCATATTTGTTGATCACAGTCAGAATAGGGAAGGCTTTGCAGAATAAAACAAATAATCTTTAAAATCTATAAATAAATAATCCCCCCAAACATCAGTAGCTTAACAATAAGAAAATTAGCTGGGTAAGTGAGTTAGGTAATGCTTTTCCATTTTGTAGACATTCAAGATGACCACAGGAGTGGAAGAGAGGGGGGAAGAGAGCACAGTGGCTTCTAATTGCCTCAGCCAGGAAGTGACACATGTCACTTGTCACTTTTTTTCAGAATTGTGTAGACAAAATGAGTTGCATGTTCCCAACCTAACTACCAGAGATGGTGGAACATGCAAGGGAGCACATGGTATATTTGGAGAGTTTGGCCATGGTAGATGAGTCAACAATGTGACAAATTACAACTGAAAGCTGAAGTAGTAGAAATAGAGACAGAATTGTGGGCAAAGGGGGAGCAAGATGGCTGAACCTGCACCCACCAGTGTGATGGTTTCCCCCTCTCCATCAAAAAGGGACTGATTTGAGTTCACCAGGGAAAAGCTCTAGGTCAGTGAAGTTTCTCTCTCCAAAAAGATTAGATGAAGAGACATTTAGCTTGGGAATTAGAACACCTGGGGATGGAGCATAACTATTTTCTTCAAACACTTGCCCAGCTATTATTCAGGGAGAGAGCAGACTTAGTCCACCTTACCCTAGAAATGGCTGGCAGATTCTATGTAAATAGAAAAAGGAAATATCTCCATCAAATGGAAGGGTGTGTCCAGAAATATAGTGATCTTACCGTATTGGAAATCATTCAGACAGCAGGTGGGCAGCTGTGTATCAGTAAAATTATGAGTGGATTTCTGCACTGAGTGAAGTAAATGACTTCTGAGTATTGCTAATTCTAGGATTATCTGAGCCTATTTTTTGTTGTTGTCTTCGCTAACATGTTTAGTCTCTGGATTTGAAAATATGAAGGTGAAGATGGAAAGGAAGAGTGACATTTAACTTTCCCTATAACTTTGCTTTTTTCCCCTCTCTCAAAATTGCAATTAGTTCACTTAGACAATTGGAAGTTTGCTCATTCTGCATTTTCATATTTGCCTGCTATGAATCTTGAAGTGTAATGAAACAGAACTTGGCTCGTTTGCAGTCCCACATTGACATTGATGTTTTTTGTTTGTGCAAAATATCCTTGAGTATATTTTTAAAATGTGCACAACATGACAAAGGAAACTGCATTAAGATGAGGACTTAGTTTTCCCTTTTTTACATTAGAAATTCTATTTTCTTCTCAGCTCTCTTTTTGATCCTGCAAATTTATTGCTGTTGCCAGAAAGGCTCAATTGTTTCATTAAATTTCAATGATTGAAATGCCTAAGGTCTGTCTGTGTGTGCGTTCCTCCCGCCCACCTGTGTCAGACCAGGAACTATCCTGCCCTTTTCTGAGTCAATGCCTTCCACCTGGATTTTGATCTCACTTTTTTCCTGCTCCCTGTATTGTTATTTTCCTTAATTCCTTCCCTTCTTAAATCTTCACTGTCTTTTAACTGGCTCCTTTCCTTCCATGTGGCAAAAGACCAACTTCTACCAGCTTATCTAAAATAAAAACTCTCAACTCTACTCCTGCCTGGAGGACCCCTTCTCCCTCCAACAAGCTCAAACCAGTGGTCTCCTTTTTCATCAAGACACCCAGGCTCAAAGCTTGTCTCTAATTCCTCATTCCCTCTTGGTCTACCCGGAATGCACCTCTCTGTCCATCTGATCCACTTGGTGATCATTAATTCAGGTCCAGTAAGGTAACTTCTACGTGATTACAACAGCCTTCTTTCTGGTCTGATAGTGGCCAAATTCTGGTGGTTCCAATACATTTGATACACATTTGTCAGATTAAACGCACAACTGATTCTGCCATTCTCCTGACCAGAACCCTTTACTGTCTACCCATGAGAATACTGTGAAAAATGTGTAACCAGCATGTATTTGAGGGCTTTACTGTCTTCTACAGCCTCATCTTTAACTATTGTCCAAAATGGTCCCAATATAGCAGCCAAGCTTGACAATTTGCCCTTCCTAAAACACACCCCATTCTTCCTTGCTCCTGACATTTTTCTTTTACTTCTTTCTTTCCTTCCTTCCTTCCTTTCTATTTACCTATTTTTATTAAGGTATAGTTGACAAACAAAATAGTATATATTTAAACTGTACAAGGTGATATTTTGATGTATGTATATACATTGTAGAAAGAGTCAATCCAGCTAATTAATGTATCCATCACCTCAGATACTTATCATTATTATTGTGAGAACATTGAAGATCTACTTTCTTAGCTATTTTCAAATACAGAATACATTATTATTAACTATGGTCATTATGCTGTACCATAGATCTCTAAAATTTATTCCTCCTAACTAAAACTGTGTACAACTCCCCACTCCCCACTCCCCACTTCCCTCCCCCAGCTTCTGTAACCACCATTCTACTCTTTGCTTCTGTGAGTTTGACTTTTTTAGATTTCGCATATAAGTGACATCATGCAGTATTTATCTTTCTGTGTCTGGTTTTTTGCACTTAGCACAGTGTCATACAGGTTCATCCATGTTGTTGCAAATGACAGAATTTTCCTCTTTTTTAAAGCTAAATAACATTCCATTGTGTGCATACACCACATTTTCTTTATCCATTCATCTGTTGATGGACACTTAGGTTGCTTCCATACCTTGGCTATTGTGAATAATGCTGTAATGAACATGGGGATGTAGATATTACTGATTTTAATTCCTCTGGAGATATAATTGTTGGATCAAATGGCAATTCTACTAATATTTTTAATTTTTGAGGAAGCTCTATACTGTTTTCCATGATGGCTGTATTGATTCACCTTCCCACCAACAGTGTACAATTTTTTTGTACATCCTCACCAACTCTTGTTATCTTTTGTCTTTTTGATAATAGCCATACTAACACATATAAGCAATATCTCATTGTGGTTTTAATTTACATTTTCTGTTGATTAGTGATGTTGAGCATCTTTTTATATATCTGTTGGCTATTTGTAGTTTTCTTTTGAGAAATGTCTGTTTTGGTCCTTTGCCTATTTTTTGAATCTGGGTTATTTGTTTTCTTGCTATTGAGTTGTTTGAGTTATATATTTTGGATGTTAACCCAATCACATTCCCTATTCAAGTTGTACTGACCTTATGAAGTCTTTTTCTGAAACAGTTGCAACTCTCTGTGAATGTGTACATCATTCTGTTTGTATTCAAATTCTTGCAAACTGTTTGTTTATTTTTCACACTCCTTGAGGACAGGAATGGTGTTTATTTAGCTTTAAACACTCAAAGCTCCTAGCACAGGATGTTGCAATTAGTAAAGTAACAAAAGTTATTTCTGGGTGAAGAAGATATCATACCCTTTCTATGTTTAATATAGCTGGGAAAAATCTAGATATTTAAATTTAGTTTTGGTTTTGTTCTTCTGTTTTTTGGATCAGTTAAATTTGTATACCTTTCTTTTCTCCTGCAATAAGTTACCTACTATTATTGTAGTTGTTGCTAATGTGGTTGTTATAGTTATTAGTCTATGGGAATGTTTATAATCTCAAGTGTTTGTTGGTGAAAGAGAGTTTCAGTGTGACTCTAGGATTCTGAGATATTATCTGAAGGCTTTTGTCATTATTGTTAATGTTTGTTACTACTTTTATTTTCCTAAATGCCAGCACTTGTTTCCTTTAGTCTTTAAACCTGTAATCCTGCAGGGTACTTTACTTCTTAGTGTGATATGTAGTGGAATGTTGACTTGTAGCTCTGGGTTTTGCAATCTGAGAGTTGAGTCAAAGATGTGATTCTTATACCTCCCTGGTAATCTAATGACAGTTGGATTTTTAATATTAACTAAATGTATCCAAAACAATTCTCAGAAATTTGTTCAAGACAGTTAGGCCCAAAACAATAAAGCTCCAGACTTCTGTTTTCAACAAATCTGGATTTTTCCAATTCTAAATATTTCATTTTTTTCCCAACTGTTTGCCATCTCATATCAATCTGGAGCTTTTCCTTTCTCAAAGGAGATTTCTAAGGATTTAAATATACATAATAACCATTCCACTAATTAACTTTTTTACATATCTGAGAAGAAATTTGCGGGTAAATGTTTTTATTGTTTCTCTTTAAAATAGGAAAAACAACAAGATCACATATCTATTGCAGCAGCAAAAACAAACTAGATAACATAACTAAATTCATCTAAGTAGCATGGACTCCTGCACAGAGTAGGCACAAGGTAATACTTCTTAAATCCACTCACTCAAAAATATCAGTCCTACCAGTCATAATACTCACTGTCTTCTTCCATGCTCCCATTCTTAGAGATTTCACTGTTTACTGGGTGGAGACACATAACCAAACTAGCGATCATTCATAACAGACTCTACCATAATGTTTATACTGTGAACACATAAAGAAGAGAGTACCTAACTTTCCTATCTACAGAGAAGTAGAAGAATGAATTGAATTTTAAATGATAAATTGGAGTTTAAAAGTTGGAAAGGGAAGGGATGTAAGGGTAGTCCTAGCAGAAGATAAAGCACCTGGGGCCTGAAGTTGTGAAAATACACAATACTTTTATTTAATTCATTCAAAACGAGTGTTGAATTAAACACTGTGATTAAGAGCCTTGGGTACTTATTTGGTTCCTTTTTAGAGGAAGAGGAGTTTGCAAAGGAGACAGGAAAGGGAAGGGAGGAGGGAGAGATGCTGTAGGAATCGAGGCTTCCAACCGAGAGGCCAGAGGCGCAGGCCACTTCAAGTTGGTGGGAATAGGCCTGTAGGCAAAACCGAGACCGGGAAGGGCCAGTGAGTGGCCGGTCGTGGGGGACAGGGTCTTGAAAGATACATGAAAGCAGTTTAGATTTTAGATGCTATTGATGGTTCTTAGCCAGGGGGGCACTATAATTATCTGTGGAGCTTTTAAACAATGCCCTCTGATTCAGATTTAGTGGCTCCAGACTAGGACAGCTGCACTTTAAAAAATCCCCAGAAATGATTCTGTCCTGTATCCCAGGCTAGGAACCAGGGAAGTATTGAGAAGCAATTGCCTGGGTTACGAAAGCGAGAAATAGGATCACAGCTGCATTTGAGGTTATCACTCTCTACTATAAATCACTGATTCTCAACCCCGGCTGCACAGAACCTCCTGGAGACCTTTCAAACACACTGACACCCCAGACACACCACCCCAGACCAACATAAAGAGAAGCTCCTCTCCTGGAACCTGAGGGTATGTATATTTTAAAGCTCCTCAGGTGACTTTATTATTGGGAACCATTAGCATAGGACAGGAATTAGGGTTGAAACCTGAAGTAGAGAAAACCAGTAGGGCTCATTATTGATGGAAAAGTCCACGCCTCCTGATAAATTTCCACCCCTGAGCCTGCTGTTCAAGGAGTACTCGATGTGTGCACAAACACGTAAGACAGGGTTTCTCCCAGAGAATTCTACTAAGGGAAAGTCCTGTGGCCTCCTGTAATTTCCCAGATGGCAGTACCTGCGTTTCCTGCCCCTCTCCCCAGGCTTTCTTGTGTGCGTAGAAGTGATGATCTTCCTCCCAGGCACACCAGCTGGATAAAGTTAAAAAGAATCTGAGATAAATTCTAAGAATTCTGATAAATTCAAAATGAAATGGATAATGAAATAATAGCTTTCTCTTTATTTTAAAGGTAGGAAATCTGGGCATGGGGAATTAGTGTGGAAGAGCTGACACTTATTTCATGTCTGCAATGTTCGAACCATGAAGGATGGAACAGTTTTAGGGGACCAGAAAACCAAGTGTGTGATCAGGGCATACAATGGGCTCCTTCTGTATGACTTCCTGCTTATTCTTCTGGGGCTGGAGGCTTTTGAAATGGTCCTGGCAGGCATACATGTGACCTCTCCCACACCTCCTTCCCCCTCCCCAGCCCGCTTGGTTGGGACCAAGCTAGGACTGTTGAGTTGAAAAGACAGGAGGTGTTCCAGAAAATGCAGGATGTGGAAAGTGGCTTCCCAGGACTTTCCTTTTTTTCCTTGGTTCTTACATTGAGCCTGTTTCAGGAGGAAATGAATTTAGTGGTACTAAGAAAGCAATTATTAAGTTTCCTGTCTCTCCTCTGCTAATTTTAGGGTAGGTAAAAAGATTCAAAGAAGAATCCAAGATGTCCTGGAGTAATAAGCAGTGGTGAAATTTAGGAGCATAGTGAACACTAAAGATCACAGCAGGATTGGATGACACCATTGTTAAAAGGGGTGTCACACTAGGCTCCCCCCACCCCCCAGGGCAATCATTTTCCTCCCAGTGGTGCTGCTCCAGAGAATGGACAGCAATCTTTGTCCTGCCGGAGGGAATCCTGCAGTTCTTGCTGGACTGTGTGGTGGATCTTGTTTGCAATGACGGCTGTAACGACATCATCCATCCCACATTCTTTTTTTTTTTTCAAAATACATTAAACTATTTATTTTGAAATCATTGTAGGTTTACATGCAGTTGTAAGAAATATTACAAGAGATCCACGTAGTAAGTACCCGGTTTCCCTTGAATGATAACATCTCACAAAATTATACCATAATATCACAATCATGATATTGACTTTGATAGTCAAGTTCTGGCATCAGAAGGCTCCCTCATGTTGCCATTTTATAATCATACCAACTCCCCACACACCACCCTTGACCCTGTCCTGGCAACCACTAATCTTTTCACCTTTTCTATAATTTTATCATTTCAGGAATGTTATGTAAATAGAACCATGCAGTATGTGACCTTTTGTATTGGCTGTTTTTCAAACAGTATAATTCCCTGGAGGCTCATCCAAGTAGTTGCATGTATCAAGAGTTAGTTCCATGTCATCACTGGGTAGAATTACATGGTACGGACATCGCACAGTTTGTTTAACCAGTCATTTGTTAAATGACATATGACTAGAGCTTCTATGAACATTTGTGTGTAAGTTTTGTGTGACCACAAATTTTCATTTCTTTGGAATAAAGATTGAATGTAATTGTTGGGTTGTATGGTAATCTAATTGTTTTATAAGAAACTGCTAAACTGGTTGCTAGAGTGACTATACCATTTTACATTCTCACAAGCAATATGTGAGTGATCCAGTTTCTCTGCAACCTTGACAATATTTGGGGTACTCACTAGTTTTTATTTTAGCCATTTTGATAGGTATATAATGATATCTCATTGTGGTTCTAATTTGCAATTCCCTAATGTCTAATGACGCTGAAGCTATTTTTATTGCTTATTTGCCATTTGTATTAATATGTCTTCTTTTATTTATTACCATATTATTTTTTGTTTTATTTTATATCATTTTTAGTTGATAGATAATAATTGTATTTATTTATGGCACACAATGTGATATTTTGATGTAGGTATACACTACAGAATGAAGAAATCAAGCTAATTAACATATCCATAATCTCACATATTTGTCATTAGTGTTGTGAGAACATTTAAAATCTACTCTTTCGGCCATTTAAAAATATACAATACATTATTATTAACTATAGTCACCATGCTGTGCAATAGATCTCTAAAACTTATTCCTCCTAACTGGAAGTTTTTATCCTAAGACCAACATCTCCCCATTCCCTCACCCTCCCTCCAGCCCCTGGTAACCACCATTCTACTTCTCTGAGTTCTACTTTTTTATATTCCACATATAAGTGAGATTATGCAGCATTAGTCTTTCTGTGGGTGGTTTATTTCACTTAGTTTAGTGTTCTCCAGGTTAATTCCTGCTGTTGCAAATGACAAAATTTCCTTCCTTTTTATTTTTAATTAATATGGGTACATAATAGTTGTATATCTTTGTAGGGTACATGTACATTCCGCTCTTTTAGTTATTTTAAAGTGTACCCTAACTTATGGTTGATACAGTCACTTTGTTTTGCTCTCAAATATTGTTCATTCTATCTAACTGTCTAACTATATTTTTGCACCCATTAACCATCCCCACTTTATCCTCCCCTCCCCGCCTCTGGTAACCATGATTCTACTCTCTGTCCCCACATGATCATGAATTTCCTTCTTTTTAAATCCTGAATAGTATTCCATCGCATACAAGGTCTGTCTGGAAAGGAAACAGCTGGTTTGCGTGACATCAACGTAACCTGGCAGCCAAGGAAAGTGGACTGGGATGCGCATGTGTGAACAATGACACCTTCACTTTACTAGTCAGTGGGGCGCTAGAGGCCGTTGAGTGACCATGTGCAGTGTGTGGCTGTCACATTCAAAATGACTGAGCAAGTAAAGCAACGAATCTGCATCAAATTTTGCGTTAAGCTTGAACATTCCTCCATGGAAACTATTTGGATGATTCAGGCTTTTGGGGACAATGCAATGAGTGCAGAGAAAATAAAAGTGTGGCACAAATGCTTCAAAGATGGTTGAGAATCTGTCGAAAGTGACCCACATTCTGGAAGGCCTGCAACAAGCAGAACACCTGAGAATGTCGAATGTGTATGGTTTGCAATCAACAAAGATCAGCCACTGACAGTGCGAGATCTGGGGATTCCAAAAACTACTGTGTCCAAGATTTTGACGCAGGACCTTGGCATGAAACATGTTGTGGCAAAATGAGGCTTCTGCTACCAGAGCAGAAGGAACATGGTGCTGTATTTGCTAATGACTTGCTTTAAACTGCTACCAATGAACCAGGTTTCCTCAAGAAGGTCATAACCGGAGATGAATCGTGGGTCTATGGCTGTGATCCGGAAACGAAGGCCCAGTCGTCCCAATGGAAGTCACCTGGTTCTCCTCACCCGAAGAAGGTGTGCCAAAGTCGCAGCAAGATCAAAACCCTGTTAACTGTGTTTTGTGATTGGGAAGATGTCCATCACGAGTTCGCTCCTGAAGGCCAAACAATTAATAAGGAGTACGAACTCAATGTTCCCCGTTGGTTGGGAGAGGCAATGCCACAGAAACGGCCGCAGCTATGGGCAACTGGTGATCTTGCTCTTCCATTTCTAGTGCCCTGACATAGGAACTTATAATAGATTATTGATTTATGATCTTTCCCCTTTTCTACTGTTAGCTACCAATTTGCCTGTCAGCACTGCTTCAGTTGCATCCCACATACTTTGATATGTTGTATTTCCATTTTCATTTAGTTTTATGTATATTTTATTTTATTTGGGGGATGATTAAGCTTCCCAGGCTGGGCCATTTTAGTGGGAATCCTCCTTGTCGGCCATGCCAGCTACCTTGTTGTCCGTAGGTAGGAGGGGGGAATCTCATTCATAAGGGGACAAGGATGCTTCCTGGACCAGGTGCTGATTGTGGCAGGATTACCCTTCCTGGGACCTACCACTTACTAGTGTCTTTCGGTGGGGGAAGGGAGTCTCAGGCTTGGTGGGCTGCTTATTTTTAGCAGGGCCTGTGATAGTTCCCACTTGCCTATGCTGCCCTACTGACCTGGTGTTTTCAGCGGGACAACAGGAAAGGAAAATTACTGCGGGAATTTAGAAGGAAGAGTGATTTCTGTGGATTGGGCTGATAAGTGAAAGTTTCTGGAAGGCTGTTATTTCAGGAGAGGTATGAGTGTATGGGTGGGAGGTAGAGACTGTGAAGAAAGGTAGGAGGGTTAAAATAGGCAAATGAATTGTAGAGGCCAGTCTAGTTGGAGGAGTGGACTTTTTTTAGTGGAGAGGTCAGCTAAAGCCAGACTCTGAAAGACTCAAATGTCAGGCTGAGGAGGTCTGTATTTTCTGAGAACTCAGGGAAATTTGCAATAGTTCGTTTTGGACTGACGACAGGAGCGAGCAAATACGGTTTGTGAACATCACTTTGCGAAGGGATGTTGGATGTCTGGGCCATGATCAGGACTTGGCGAGGATAATCATGGTGTGTATGGGGGGAGGGTGTTTGGGTGGAGGTGGGGAGCTGGCAGGGACCACTGTGAACTTTTGACTAATACCTTTCTGAAGAATAAATTTCCTTTATAAGTAAAAGACTATGTTAAAAAGTAACACACATGTGCACAAATGATTCCTTTAAAACTGTGTTAATTTATATTCTGTGGTTCAGTACCAGTGTTCACACTAAACTGCTTTCTCCAATATTTTTTTAAGTATAGTTTCAATTTAACCATGTACAGTTGAAAGTAAATAACATTAAGGCCAAAACTGTAAAATTAGTAGTTTGATTGTGCCCTTCCTGTCTGGCTCTGTCTGGTATCATTTACAAGGCTTGACTGAATAAATGGGAAGAGGGAGAGAGAAACAGTCAAAAATTACTCCCAACTGTCTGCTCTAGTTTCTGCCAGATGAGGTGACTGGGACAAAAATGACAAAGGTATTAATTTTAAAAAATTATATTATTTTTATGCTAATAAAGAGTGTTAGTATCTTATACATACTATCTAAAATAATAAGTAAGATGCATTCTAAATCAAGGACTAGAGATAAAATGCTTTAATGCACAGGATTATTAAGCACATACTGGTAGTGTGAGAGAAAAAGCAGATAAAGTGATAGATTTATGTGCGAAATAAAAGCAGACATTATAACTCAACAGTGAGATTGTCTCTCTAACTAGCATAAAGGTGGTTTTGATTGAAGTGATTACTATCATCGTGTGATTCCCAAGTGCCAACAAGCACTGTCCAATTGTACATAACTTATGACTCAAGTCTGACCTACAGAGTGTGTTAGACTGTGCCAGAAACATATTGAACAACATGTAGTATAATTTAATTATTGTATTTCTTATTCATTATATCATTGCTCTAGCTATAACTTTCAAGCCAATGACATAATGATTATCATTTTTTGTGTATTTGTATCTTGTGACAGTGGTATAAAATAGTAAAGGAGATATTAATAAACATCTTCGGAATGGAAATAAATAAATGTGTAAATACTGCATATCTGCCCTCTATTTCTCCTTCAGAAGACCTGGCATAGGAAGAGAAGCAAAGCAAAGCAAACAATCCATGGAAATGGCCATGGAAAGTCAGCTCACCTTCCATATGGACTTAAATAAGATCATCCTATCAATTTTTTTATTCCTTGAAATAATATTTCATTCTAGATATAGTTGACATGGAGAACACAAGAGGAAATGATATGAAAATAAAATGAGAAATCTCACCCTCTGGAATTTATATGTGTATCTCATTTAAACTATTAAACTCATTAGACAAAGACCAATAGGGATGAAATTTCAATGGTGAAGCTCTAGGTAACTGCTTTGTAATTCCCATGAACAATAAAATTGTGATTGTGCATCTTTTAAAATAAGTAGATAGTGAGATGTGAAGTCATTATAATAATACCTTTCTAAGTAAAACCAGCCAACTTCCTGACATCAAAATTGTGTCATCCATAGCTTAAAATAAAATTGATGCATTTCCTAAAGCCCATCACTTTGCTGTCACATTCATTTACCTCTTCAAATGAAGGGTTTATTTCACCTTTCAAAAGGAATTACAGGCTGGGAAGTCCCTTTTCTGGTCTCCTACCTACTTTGCCTCTAATGCTCTGGGTTCCCGCCACTTCTCCAGCAGACACAGTGTCGTGGAGCAGCACATAGCTTAAGGGATGAAAGCAACCACTGAGGTTGCTGTGTTCTGGGCCCTGAGCGATTCAGCAGTTAAGGTAGCATTCTCTCGTGGTTAAATTTTGGGCAGACTTTCAGGCTCAATTATATTTGGTGCTTAAATCATGTGTGATCTTTGATTTACAAACCCATGACTTTTTTCTTTCTGTAAAAGTGGAGGTTTCAGTACAAGTAAAAAAATACAGAAGAGACTGTGAAGGAAGACCCTAAGTGAAAGACACCCCTTTGGTCATTCTCAAAATAATCACAAATACCCACATAATCTTGAAAAAACATCAATAACCAGTTGGGTTGGGCAGATCCGTGTTCTAGTCCTAAAGCGACTCCTGCGCCCACACAGGCACCGAGTTCTCCGTGGATTTGGTTACCAAGCATGGACCAAACACCATGAGTCCAGTTCGAAATAAAGTGATTATTTAAAAAAGATATAACTCCTGCTTTCAAGGAATTAGCTGCCTAGTTAGGGAGCAGAGATGATGTTGAAACAGTAGATACTGTAACAGAATAAAGACAGGTGGTGTCAGAGGATACTGACTCTGTGAACACTTCACAGACCTGGTTAAATTTATTCTTGTCCTTGCCTGTAAAATATCTTTTCAATAAGGGGAATGGGAAGAGAAGGAGCAAAAAAATTAGTTTAAGGCTAGATGGGCCTGATAATATGCTGTGGATTTCAAAGCGAGAATGATTGGTGTCCGTAACAGTCATGGGTCTTGCCTTGCCAGGTAAACCTTTCCTCCACCTCTGAGCTAACCTGCAACCTCGGGGCACAGTTGCCACCCTTGAGGATAGCAGCCCACCTTAAGCGCCTAATTTTCTTTTCTTCTCTGCCTGAGGGCTTTTTCTTGTGTCCTAGGAGCTCTCTCAGCCCAGGGATGGGGCCATCAGGCCATCAGGAAGTGCCTTCAGTTTAATGCCCCCAGGGCAACCCTGCAACCCCCAGACAACTAGGGATGAAAATCAACGGATGAATAGCCCAAGTTCCTTACCCCTCATTGTACACAGAAGGTCCTCAGAAGGTCCCCAGAAGAGAGAGGGATGGTGTAGTAGACAGAATAATGGTTCCTAAAGAAATCCATGTCTTAATTTCCGGAATCTGTGAATATATCACGTTACATGACATAAGGGACTTTGCAGATGTGATTAAGCTAAGGATTTTGAGGTGGGGGGTTCTCTTGAATTATTGAAGTGGGCCCAATCTAATCACAAGGGTCCTCATAAGGGAAAAAGGGAGGAAGGAAAGTCAGAGTCGGATAGAGATTTGAAGATGTTACATCGCTGGCTTTGAAGACGGAGGAAGGGGCCACGAGCCACAGCATGCAGGCTGAAAAAGGCAGGGAAAAAGATCCCCCTCTAGAGACCCCAGAAACGAATGTAGTACAGCTGACACTTTGATTTTCCATGCTCTTGTTACTTTATACATAAGTTATTAAAATATTTTAACTGATCTTCTTGCTCACAGTTCTTTCTGTTCCAATCCAGCACCCAGTCGGCACTGAGCCAACAGGTTATTCCTTCTGAAGCGCACCACAGAAACTCTCAATGGCTCTTGGGACACTGATACCACTTAATAGAGTTGACTTTATTAGACACACAGTCTCTGGAGCCTGGTTGCTTCTTTGTAAATCCTGGGGTCCCTAAGCTTCAATGTGTAAAAGATGCTCTAAGGATTTCTTTCTTTTTAAAAGCTGAATAATATTCCATTATATAGATATGCCATGTTTGCAACAACATGGGTGAACCTGGAGGACATTACCCTACATGAAATAAGCCAGACACAGGAAAAATACTGCATGGCACTACTTATATGATGAATATAAACTAGTCAAACTCAAAGAATCAGAGAATCGAATGGTGGTTTCTAGGGGCAGGAGAAAGGAGGAAATGGGGAGATATTAGCCAAAGGGTACGAAGTTTTGGTTATACAAGATAAGTAAATTATAGAGACCTACGGTAACAGCATAGTGTCTGTGTTAACTGTACTGTATTGCATGCTTAAAAATGTGCTAAGAGAGTAGATCTTATGTTAAGTGTTTTTATCACAAAAATAATAGTAACAATAATAAATCAGAAGGCAGGAGAAAACTTTTGGAGATGTTGCATAGGTCTATGGCATAGATTGTGGTGATGGTTTCATGTGTGTATACTTACTTCCAAACTCAACAAGTTGTGTACCTTAGATACATAGAGCTTCTTATATGTCAACTGTACCTCAATCAAGTGGCTTAAAAAATGCTCTTAGGCCCTGGACAGCATGTTCAAAAATCGTATTTCCAACCCCTACCCCTATGGCAGACTGACCACACTACAGGCTCTAACTAATGACCTCCCTGGATCTGTGCCTGTTGTGTTGTGACTTTGTAGCTACTCCCATCAGGAGGTGCAGTCTATTCCTCACATTTTGAGAAGCTGACTGTTAAAACCCTTAAAGGTTCAGATTCTACAGGTAGACGTGGGGAAAGCCCCCAGCAAACTCATTGTTAACAGGTGATTGTGTTTCAGGGCCTATCTGGAGAACTACATTGAGAAGCATGGTGTGTATAGCAGCTCAGTTGGAGAGAACTTAACACCAGGTGAAAGATGCAGTCTGTGAAGGAGCATAGGCCTGAGGAGAGCTTGGAGAGCCGTGAGAGGCAAGAGATCACCAGAGTGACCCATAACGGAGTCAAGCCTCACAATGGCGAATATGCAAACGCGCACGCAGCAGACACCTGGAGGAGCCATTGAACTACTGTGCCGGCAGCGTGTCCATGAGAAGCTATTCTGTCTTATGAATATGACTTTACAGAGTCATAGCTATTAATTTACAGACAGAAAAGTACGTATACTCTATTACTGGTATCATAGCCCTTAAGCAAAGGCTTACCTGGAAGCCCAGTATGTAAAGCAGATAAATGTGGTGGAAAACGGCTGTGGCCCCGAGTGCTCTGTCTTCCCTTCCCAATGCTGCCCTCCATGGAGACCACTGCGAGGGGGTGTCTCTGTGGACCAGAGTAAGAAAATCATTGACATGCAGGATGATATTTGCATTCCTTAGTCTGGTATGCAAGGCTTCCACAATCTGGTTTTATTGTTCTAGTTACATACTGCTGCACAAAAACCACCCCAAACTTAGTGGCATAGAACAACAACTACGTTATGCTCATGGAATCTGTAGGTCAGGAATTCAGACTCGGCACAGCAGGAATGCCGTGTCTCTGCCATTTTGGCTGTCTGAAGCCTCAGCTGGGAAGGCTCAAATGGCTGTGGCTGGAATCTTCTGGAGGCTTGTTCACTCACATGTCTGGTACCCGGGGTAGGATAACTTGAAGGCTGGGCTCTTCTGAGAGTGCTGACGAGAGCATTTCCATGTGGCTTCTCTGTTTGGCTTGGGCTTCCTTCAGCAAGAAGGCTGGGTTCTAAGAGGGAGTGTCACAGTAAGGGTTATGTGGATAGCCAGGGTTCCAAGAAGTCTAAACAGAAGTTGCACGAACTTTGATGAACTAGCCTCAGAAGTCTTCATGACCTCACCTCTACTGTACTTTTTTGGTTCAGGTGGTCACAAAAGTTCACTCAAGTTCCATACGAGGGGACATAGACACTATTATTTGTTAGTAGGAATATCTATATTGCATTGTGGGGTGGAGATATTGATGCTGCCATCTTTAGGAAACATAATCTGCCACAGTCAACTCTCTGGCCTCAATTCTTACCCATGCAAAATGCACAAACCCTTTGTGAACACCCAAAGTCTCATCCCAGTACAACTCAACCTTAAAGGCTTGGATCTCCTCAACTAGATGAGGTTGGGATAAAGAAGAAGCTCCCCAGGTCAAGGTCCTTGAGTACAGTTCCTTGAGACAAGCTCTCTGCCCCCAACTCCCTACAAATAATAGTGGGAGCTTTCATAAGATAACCACAACTTTCAGAAAATAACCACATCTTTAAGAAGATAACCACACAGTAGACATTACAGAAGAACACAAGTGATGGAAGATAACTATTGTCCCCATCTCTGGTGAATACAACCTGCCATACTTACCTTTTCAACTTTTCACCCACTCATCTCTTTATGAATCTTGCATCATCTCAAAGATCTCACACTTCTACAGGTTTCTCTGCCTTTGTTCATGAAGCTCTTCCCCGCTAAAATGATTTCCCCAACTCTTTCCTGCTGATTAAAAACTATCTCCCTCTAGGTCCCCCCAAATACCTCCTATCCCTTGAAGTCTCCTGTGACACTCCAGCCTACAGTGATCTTTTCGTATCCTCAACTCCTGAGTGCCCACTATGTGCCATGCATACTGTTTGGTATTGAGGATAAAAGAATGAGCAAGCATAGAATCAGGCTTTATCCTCGAGGAGCTTATAGACTGGTGGAGAAGTAAATATCAATTTAACAATTATGAAACAAAGGCAGTAGTTCAACAGTGACTGTGTGGGAGAGGTACCTGATGCCATGAGAAGCTGTGCCAGGGAACTTAACCAGTAGAGGAGTATAGGAGAGGCCTTCCCAAAGACGTGATGATGGGCTGAACAACGGGTAGCATTTAGAGGGAGGACTTTTAGGCGTGGGAACCACAGGAGCGAAAACTTTGGGGCAAGAGGGAACATAAAATGAAGAAAAAGGGAAGAAAGTAAATTGTGAGATGGGGCTGGAGAGGTGGGAGGGGCTGTCCATCTAAGAACAATGGCAGTCCTTGAAGCATTTAAATTGGGATGGAGTGGGGTGGGGGTGGTTGACCTGATCAGATTTACCATCTATGAAGATTTTGTTTGTGCTGGAGAATGGATCAGGGTGGGGCCTGATGTAAGCGGTCAAGTTTGGAGACCTTTGAGTGGCTTACACTGGTGTGTTGGTAATTGGAGAGTTTGTAGTGTTGAATGAATTCAGATACCTTAGCATACATTAGACACTTAAGTCCACACCACCTTGTAACATCTCATATTTTTATGTCTTTGATTCATGATTAAATTCACTGAATTATCTGGGCACACAACGTATTTGTTTTTTCACACAAAATTATATGGTAAAATCCTTGAGTTTGGAAGTTGTATTTATATATTTTTAAGTGATCAACGTATAGATATATAATTACTAAGGCCGAGTATTCCTCATCTGAAATGCTTGGGACCAGACGTATTTCGATTTCAGATTTTTTCATATTTTGGAATATTTGCATATATATAATGGGATATCTTGAGGATGGGACCCAAGTCTAAACAAAATTCATTTATGTTTCACATACACCTTATGCACATAGGCTGAAGGCAATTTTATATAATATTTCTAATAATTTGTGCACCCATCACATGAGGTCAGAGGTAGAATTTTTCACATATTGGAGCTCAAAACGTTTCAGATTTGGAGCATTTCAGATTTTGGATTTTCAGATTAGGGATGCTCAATCTTTATTAAATAAATATTTGAAAGAAAGAATAAGTTAAAGAACAAATAAATAAATTAATTTGAGGGCATTATTCTTTATAAGGGCTGTTTCAAGTTCTCTTTCTAAAATATGAACAGTACTCTGTGAAATTGTCAAATATAATAGTAATCTGTTATACAAAGTAAAATTTGGGGCTACTCCCAGAGGTCCCAGCAATTTTTCATAACCAGTATGAGAAGTGTTCAAGAATTATCCCTTGCAGTCTGGCCTTTGAAGAAGGAGTTGGCCTCCTGCAAGTCTCCATGGAAACTGACTTTGGTCCCGGCCTTGAAGCAATCAATCCTGGTCAACACCAGGCTTGGACGCCAGCCCCACAATCACGCCATGGGAGGAGCTGCGCAGCTTAAAAGTCACACAGCCCAGCGTCTGCCCCTGAGAGGTCTCTGGTGGCTGCCCTGTAATGAATGGGCTTTGGTGACCTGTCTGGTACTGCTACTGCTCCTTCTCTAAGAGCTTTGCCCAATGCACTCTACTCTAGGATGTCTGGAGTGGTGCCATCCAACCATTTGCCCAGATTGTGTGGCAGTTAGTGCTGTGAGCCAGCACATCATAGTCATTTGAAAGCAAATCGTGAGGCTAAAGATCAAAGATCTATCTTGGGGTTGGGGGGGCAGGCAATTTCATTGAGGCAGAATTGTGAGCCTTTGGCATAGCTGGAAAAAGACTGCTGTTAAGAATGAGCCTTGTGAAATCCTGAACACTAAGCAGAATTGTTTGGTAGGTAGTAAACATCTTGAAGGGAGTCATCTTAGAGGTGTAAGACTCCAGTCAGGGGAAGGCTAAGCCAGCACCCTAATAGAATTAAGCCAAAAAAAAAAAAAAAAAGGATATATGACTGGCTATCTCTGTGGTGTGGGGGATATGCTCTTACTGATCACTTAGAGTGTAGATTGAGAGATTTAGGGAGAATGCGTACCATCAGGAGGGCAGACGAGAGAGGAACCCCAGAATAGCATACTGTTCTTATGAGTTTCAGATAGCATCTGAAGGGATGGGCCCTTGGGGGTATTAGCTGATTTCTGGAAACACCAGAATCTTTAGGACAGACCTCAGAATCAAGGCAGAGGCAGTAGATGTACAAATGCAGATGTTGCTGATTGTCTTGGTCTGTTTTATGTTTCTATATCTGAATACCATAGACTGGGGTAATTTACAAAGAATAGAGATTCATTTAGCTCACAGTTCTGGAGGCTGGGAAGTCCAAGAGCAGGGCACCAACATCTGGCAAGGGCCTTTGAGCTGCATGATAATATGGCAGAAGGCATTCACATGGCGAGAGAGCAACAGTGTGTCTGCTCGAATCTCTCTTCCTCTTCCTATAAAGCTAACAGTCCCATCATGGCAGCGCCACCTTGATGACTTTATATAATACTAGTTACCTCCCAAAGGATCCACCTACAAATAACATCAACATGAAAATTTGTTGATTAAGTTTCCAACACATTAAATTTGAGAGACATTTAAACAATAGCACTGATCATGGTCAAGAATTAAGATATTGAGACATAATTCAATCAGACAATGGACCTTTCCTTACTCAGGCAGTATAAACCTAGACCCTCCCACAGGGGGATAAAGTAGTCCTTATTGCTCACATAGTGAGAGAGAAACTGAACCCTGGAATGGCCAAATCAAAGACAACTCAGTTGTTGCCCCAAACTGGTATACTAGATGGACCACTTGCCTAAAGGTTTACAAGCCCGGAATATACCCATGCCTGTAGGGTGTGTCTTTTTCTTTTTCTCAACTGTCTCTTAGTGACCCCAGAGTCAGGACTGGAGAATGATCTGGATCAACACAGTTGCAGAGAATTTTTTTTCCCCACAACCCTGACTTCCTCAAGCAGCTGGGATATATGGATTGCACCCTCTGCCAAAGGTTGAGCAGACACCAACTATTAGACACTACCATTTCCTGGCTGAATGTTAAATGCACTGTGTGTGAAAGTTTTTCTTTTCTTCAAGATGTCACAGGTTCTCAAGTCTCTGGAAAAGGTTTGGAAGCAATGCTTCCATAACGGCTAGAGGTTCTGGTCTTATAACACTCTGCATATCAGGAGAGGGACTAGCATTTTGCTAACTATGTATCTTAAAAGCTGCAAAGCCCAAGCATCAAGCGCCTTCTTCGTTGTTGACTGACATCAGCCCTGCTAGATCTCAGGTGCTATGCTTGTATGAACAGGAAATGAGGAACCCGGACCTGCTACCAATCGTGTCTACATGAGTTTTCCTCAATGTGTGCTACTCCAGCAGGCCTGGATTGCATGCTGTTGGGCAATATGAAAGATGCTATAGACTGAAGATGCATTTTTTTCCCAAACAATTGCCAGTGCAGGCAGGTTTACAAAGGCGATATCTATTAACCAGGAAATCAAGCCCAGGCTCTGAAACCTGGTGGAACTTCTCATCTCAGGCCACGAGAAGCCCAATGGTACTGTTGCAACTCTGAGATGGTGTGGAAAACCCTGCTGAGGATGTCTACAGCCACCGAGTATGTTCCCTTCCATCTAACCTAACGCTTGGCCTACAGTTTTGCTTGACCAATTCAAAGGATTCTTGGAAGTAGCCTAATTGTTCTTTGTACCGTTTGTAATGTTTCAGAAACCACACGTGAAACAACAAAACTGATTTCAATATTTTCATATGGGCATATTTATTGGGCATCACGTATTTATTTATTTATTTATTGGGCAGCACATATTTGTTGGGCATCAAGTAACTTCTGTGCTTTGTTAATTAGTTATATGTTCTCAAATGTTACAGCATGACACTTGAACTCTACACCACCCTATGGGCCTTAACTGATTTCTCAGAATAAGGAATAATCATACTCATTATTAGATACTCCTTTCTGCAGTCCTGGCATCTTAGAGCACCAAATCTTTCCCGGGTCTGGGAGATATTTTGCAACATGCATGCTGGAAGGACAATGACTTACTTAGTAACCTCTGGAGTACCATGTGCTGGAAGACTTGTCCATCCACAGAAGCTGTTTTATTTGTAATGATGAAGAGTCATGCTAGAAGCAAAGAGTACAACTACAAAAGCATTAAATTAGTCTCAGACTTCATGAGGGCTTACATATTGATGGAACAGACAAGACTTGCATGCAAAAGAGAATTAAAGATTAATATAAAAATTTCTAATCAAGTGTTAGACTGAGAACGAGTGAATCATAGCAACAAGAGGTGTTCTGTCTATGTCGAAAAGAAAGAATGATTCAATGTCCCTTAGATGTGAAGGGGTGCACTAGGCAGTATGACACTGAAGCCTGTAATCAAACTATTACAGATTTCCATGTATGCTATTAAACAGATATTGACTTTCATGAGGTTATATCAAGATTTATTGGCCCAAGAGGTAAATATTGACTGATAAGATGTTGGGGTCAATAATTACCTCCAGGGACAATAAATCTTTATATTCACAGACACACAAATTCAATAGTCGGTGTGGTTTGTTAGATTAAACACAAATTCCAAGTCATTAGATATATCTGGAAATCCCTTTTCATAACCATGAATTCTGACAGTTTATAATTCATCTTAAAACAGCATATTTTAAATCAGATCTGATATAACTCTAGAAGAGAAAGTTAGTATTATTTTTAATCATAGCCTTCTGGAAAAATCATTTTATACATTTCTTCAGGTTGGTAAATTCTATTCCAGCAACTAGCCCGGTGATTGCCACCTGGTATGTACTCAATATACATTTTTAAATGAAATTAGTCTCATGCAATTGGCATTTAAATTCTTAATCAACAACAAAAGCTGATTAAAAGGTATATATTATATATCAATCATCAATGTTTTAAATTCACTCACTCCTTTGTTAAAAAAAATGTATTCAGAACTGAATTTATTGTAAGGGGCATGTCAGAAAAATACTATTCCACAGATGAGCTTAGAAAAATCTGGATGATTGATATAAGTTCTTTACCTGAAATTTACTCAACATTTTATTTCAGAGTAAATTTAATCAGAAATTAAGTTTTCAGTACTTTTAAGTTTGATGTAATTGAGAATATAAATTTATAAAACATGAAAATACACTAAACACTGGAGTTGAAAGAGCTAATTTTCATTCGAGCAATCAATTATTTTGAAAGAATGTATCTAAATACTGCTTGCATCAAGGCCGAGACAGTCCTCATATAACTGAGATGCAAAGGTGACCGGCAGTTTGGGGCTGGAGTCAGGACTGCAAGCAGCACAGAGTGTAGGTGTACAAGCGAGTGCCCCTGCTTTGTGTGGTGCACAAAGTCTTTCTGATAGGTTTAATGTGGCTTGTCCTTTGCCTGCACCCTCCCACGTCCACACTGCTGCCCACTCATGGTGGCGGTCTCCCGCCCCATACAACCACTCCATAGTCCCCGCTCCCAACTCTCACTGTCCTTGTGGCAAGAGCCGAGATCGGGTCTTGAGAATGACATGTGCAACTGTGCCACACGGGGTGCTGGGCGCTATGTGGGGGATTGAAACAATGTCTCAAAAAAGTACAAAGAATTGTCAAGCAAGACCCATATGCCTGCCTTTCTGGATTAACCACTGTCAACAATGTGTCAAATTTCTGCGGTTCATTTGTACAAAAATACAAGATTATAGGTAGCAATTTAGTTTACTTTAATCATTATTATTAATATCTTTCTCATTAAGGGCAATTGCTATGAGTTTGTTGCTGCTTCTTCTAGTATATTTTGTATATTTTAAAGCGTATATACACACACACACATAGACAGATTGATAGTTTACAAATTACTTAAATGTCTTATATGTGTTATATGTATTGTTCTGTGTCTCTCGTTTCACACACTGTTTTCTGTATCTAGTCAATACACTTTTAAGTTATTAGTGGGTAGCCTGAATCCCTTAAGAGGCTTGAGAATAAATGGGGAAAAAAATCACCTTCCCTGGTTCAAACAAACATCAGTCTTTAGATCAGTGTTTCTTAAACCAAGATCCACACGCACTGTGGAAATAAGAGACGCACCTTAGGGAGACAAGCCATGAGCTTATTGTGTGTGTATGGTGTGCGTGTGTGTGTTCATAAATGTGTATTTACATGTCATATAAGCATATTATTTCTGGAAAGATGCACCAAACTTTTCATGAAATTCTCAAAGGAGTCCATCAGCTCTAATTTTTGGAACTGCTTTTTAAAAGACAATAACTTCATAAAGAACTTAATTTCAGTGTCATATCTGAGGTAAAAGTTTGTTGGTACTAAAATAACAAAACATAAGAGCCTATGACAAAATCTCCTATGTTGGAAAAATACAGATGAGTTTAAAATTATGAATATAGCTTCATTTTTATGTATCTAGACATTTTATAAGCCACATGTAAACATTAAATTCACAAAATATAATAACCAAATCAATAATTATATCTTTGAATGTTAGAAATAAGAGGTACCCATTTGTACAAGGGGTTCAAGGATCAAAGAGGTGGTTAGTTTAGTGACCTCTGAAATACTTCTACAAGCCATCTAGTCCAGTCCCTTCATCTTACAGATGAGGGAAGCTGGTGTCCAGAGAACGGAAGGAACTTAGGTATAATCAATTGTCTTAGATTCAAAGTCATTAAAGTATTATGAAGAATTTCAAAGGTCAGTTTTGACGGAAGGACAAAAAGAGATATGTTCTTTCTTTCAAGTCCTTATAAGACATTTGGATATGGACTAAAAGGAAAAATTAAGTTCTTTCTTATTATTCCTTATAACTAGCTGATTTAGGAAAACCCAAAGCTGTGAGTCTGAAAACATGATGCAAAAGAAATTTATACAAATGTTAGGCACTTGATTGGTTTAGTTTTTTGGCCAAAATACAAATGCAGACATGTAACAAATACGCTTTCTTAATGTGTGTCCTCAGAGTCTTGGAGGAGACCACAGATGCAGCTGTCCTCACTGAGCCATTGCACACTGTTAGTCCTGAAGCAATGAGGTGTTAGTAAGATACTGACTTTGTATTTTTGTTTCCTAACTGCTGAAAAGGAGCTTTGAGAAAGAGCTTCTTCCCTCACTCAGATTAATCACTCAGCTAATTTGGGGGAAAGAATTTTAGAGACAGAAAGGGCAAAAGGTAATTTTGTTCTATTTTATAATTTTACATGGAAAAGTGAGATGAAAAGAAGTTGCAGGATTTAACCAGAGTCGTGGTGTTAATCGTGGCAGAAGACACTTGGTTCGTGCTTCTCCTTTCTGCAGAGCTTGGCGTGTCTGTGCGGGCCCAGTGTGCAATTGTGGATGTGTGGTATGTTTTTGTGGGTGTAGGAAGAGCTGTACGTGCAGTTGAAATGTGTCTGTGGGGATAAGGTTTTTAGCTAATGCTTCCAAATTCCCACTGTAGGATACAAGTGGACTCAAAGTCATGACCATTTATAAAGCAATTACAGTGATAGCATTTGTGATTAGTAATGGAGGGACCTATAGTTTCCAAAACTGTGAATGGACAGAATTGATATAGTATGGGTTGCCAACTTTATTATGGCACCCATTGCAGGAATCGGCCGCCCCCTTGGATTTATCTACCTTACTTTTCTATCTTTATTTTTGCCAACTCACTATTTTTTCAACTTTATTTTTTAGGACAATTTTAGATTTACAGAAAAATTGCAAGAATATTACAGAGAGTTCCCATATACCTCGTACCCAGTTTCCCCTATTATTAACATCTTGGATTAAAATGGTATATTTGTTACATTTGATGAACATATATTGATGCATTACTATTAAGTACAATCCATACTTTATTTCCATGCCCTTAGTTTTTACCTAATGTCCTTTTGCTGTCCCAGGGTCCCATCCAGGGCACCACATTCCATTTAGTCATCATGGCTCCTTGGGCTCCTCTTGCTGGGAGAGGTTCTCAGACTTTCCTTGTTTTTGATGACCTTGACAGTTTTGAGGAGCACTGCTCAGGGATTTTGCAGAACATCCCTCAGTTGGGATTGTCTGATGTTTTTCTCATGATTAGACTGGGGTTATGAGTTTCTGGAAGGAAGACCACAGAGATAAAGTGCCATTGTCATCCTATTGTATTAAGGTTACATACTACTAACACAACTTGTCACTGTTGGTGTTGCCCTTGATCACCTGGCTGAAGTAGTCCTTGTCAGGTTTCTCCACTATAAAGTGACTCTCCATCCCCTCCCTACTCCACCCTTCCGTACTATAATATATTCTTTGAAGGGAAGTCACTATGTTACAGCCTGCACTTAAGCAGTGAGGAGTTATGCTCCACCTTTTTGAGGGTGTAGAATCTATATAAATTATTTGGAATTCTTCTACAAGAGAGATTTGTATTTTCTTTCTTATTTATTTATTTGATCATTTATTTATATAAGTATGGACTCACGGATATGTATTTATACTTTGGGTGATCATGCAATACTACTTTATTTTGTTGCTTAACTTGTTCTGGCTTTGGTTACTGAGAGTTTTCGCTTGGTAAAAACTTGTTTTTGTTTTGTTTCTTTGTTTGAGCACTTCCTTATTTTCTGGCACTACAAAGTTGCTCCAAGCTCATCTTGTATATTTTCTGCCTTGATCCTAGAATACTGACTCACTTTTCATACATACTTTAAATTTATTTTATAGTGTGATATTGTGCGTGTGTGCATGTGTGTGTGTGTGGGGGGGGTTTGAAAGCACTGACTGGCTGGCTTCCACCTACTCCTCTGGGTTCACTGTCCATTCTTCCCCACCTGCTCTGTGCCCCAGGGGGTTGACCTGCAGGGACTGATGAAGAGGCCCTGACAATGGCATTCTCCAGCAGAGTCAGGAGGGAGCCCCAAGAGTGAGCCTGGGCTATTTATTCCTCCACTCTTTCCCTGCAGTGCGGGGCCCCTTGGGCTCACCTCATCCCTCGCTGAAGGTCTTGGCTCCCCTCAGGCCATCGTGTCCACACGCCTTCTGTCGCCAGCATCCCCTATGCCCTTATACCTGCCCCCATGCCCCACCTCCCCACTTTATTCAGCCTGTTTGGATACAGGGGTAAGGAAATCTTGTGTGCCCTATGTCCTGCCCTGGTTCTTGCAGTTTCCTTCTACCTAGCCCATGCTTTACAAAAGTCTTTTTACTAAACTCCAAAATTACCTTAATTTGTTTGTATCATTTATTTCCTGCTGAAATACTTTCTAATATCTTTTTGGAATAAGGTAAGAGTATGTTCCAGGAAAGTAGGAAGCAATGAAGGAAGAAAAGAGGGAGAGAATGAGTGAGAAAAAAATTAGGGTGAAGGAGACGGACAGAAAAGAGGGGGATGCGGGGGGAGAAGGAAGGAGAGACGAAATTTTAGAAGATGATCAGAACATTTGGATACGTTTTATGATAATGTGAAGGAACACACTCAGGATCAATGGCAGAGGACAGGTTTCTAACTTACAGCCAATTCATGCCTCACACGCTAAATAAAAATTTTGAGTTCATGTAGGGTAGGCAATTTTGTTTTATAGTTTAACTTTACAGCTAATAATTGTAATATGTGGAGTTATTATTAATAACTTTTATAGTATCCTGACAATGTGTTAGACATCAAATTCTCAAGTAGATTAAGAGCAAACATTTCTTATTAGTATAAAACAACTGTGCAAGCTCCATATTTATGCATTTATAAGGTTTTGTACTTCCATTTGCATTATCTTGGATGTCTTCTTAATGAAGAGAACAAATCTTCTTATAGACAATTTTTTAGCTTTTGCAATAAATATGATGAAAGTGTGCTGTTGGTTAAAAGAATCTTGAATCTCCACGTTGTTTCGCATGCTTGTATTACATGATAAGATATCTGACAAATACTGAAATGAAAACACAGTTAACTACCTATAGCAATCTCTTGATGTGTCTTTTAGTGCATGCTAACTATGTAGGCAGGTACTTAATATATATTACTTAATTTAATTTTCAATCTGTTATGTTGGAATTGTGAGTTTTATAGATGAGTAGACTAGATGTGCAAAGAGACTCAGTTACTTGCCAAAAATCACACAAAGACCACAAAGACCAAAATCACACCACTGGGATTAGAACATGGGTCTTCCTAACTTCAAACCCTGTGCTTTCCTAATTATACCATTAGTTAATATTAGCACTGATGCTTTGAGGGCAATGAATTAAGACGTGTGCATGTTTCACTGAAACATGAAAATTCATTTCTGTGAAGATTTCATTTTACAGTGTGCACTAAATTTTTAGTTAAAACTGAAAAGCATTATGTTTTAAGTAAACTAAAACTTCTCTTGAAAACATCTCAAGTAAATAGTCTATGACTAATACTCACATAGTACAGAACAAGACAGAAGAACTTTCTCAAAAACCATGTGTACATGGTTTTGATTACTTTCAGTGTCAGGGTATTTAATTATGGTTATACTTCAAAGAAACAAACAGTCAAAACTGAATTTGTGGGTATAAGAAATAAAAGCAGCGTCTTTTTTGCCTTCCAAGATTTTAAACTGTGGTCACTTACTTAATTTTATCAAACTTTTGCCTGGTGAAAGAGAATGGACACACATTGTTTTAATCCAAGGAAAGTAACTAATTTGCATACGTTAAGTATGAGAGTTTACACAGAACTATTAGAATGAGTACTAACAGAGACGGAGTCTTGGACAACTCCTTCTACTCAAATTTAAATAATGATATATTAACTGACCTGTAATGTGGTTCGTTCTTTCATTCATTTAACAAATAATTTTTAAATATTATATTGCAACAGATATTTTCATGTGTTAGGTGTTCTTCCAGGCTCTACAGCAACAGAGATGACCACGTTCTATATTATATATATGCAACCCTTACTCCGCTGCTACTGGTTGTTATTGTGTCTAAGCACACTTCTCAACTATGTTGAAAATTTCAAAATGTTTGGGACGGGTGCTTTAAAAAGTGTGTACACATTTCGGATAGAAGTTGTGAATGGCCTAATTCTAGAGCATCAGGCTGAGAAGGTGCTCTTAGATCTTAGCTCTTCTAGGTCGGCACCATCCTTGCATTTTCTTGGAGCCTGGGAGTTGGGTGAGGTAGTGATTTTCTCAAAGCCACAGAACAGAAGTGAGGATAGGACCCTTGTCCCCCAACTCCTGGGTCTGTTCTCATACAAGACGCTGACTTGCCTGGGGATACTGAAGAAGTGACTCATTTATTCATTCACTGTCTTACTCAGCCAACAAATATTTACTGACCATTTTCTCCAGGTGAGCCAAGGCCCAGAGGACCTTACTAGGGGCTGAGGGTGCATCATAAGCAGAAGAGATATGCCCCTCATGGGGGCGCTGCAGTCCACTGAAGCACTAGATCTATGGTAAGACACTAACAAGAAGCTACCAAGTGCAATTCATTAAATAAATAGATTCACCAACAAGTATAAGAGAAACTGTAATAAACTGATAATTAGGGAACAGAATAGGGATCCATGAGAGGCAGTAACAAGGACTTTCTAATATTGTTTTGGGAAGGAGTAGGCTGAGTTAGGCTCTTCTGTGGCTGCCAAGCCGAGTCAGAAACTGAAAGATGTGTCCTAGTTGGCCAAAAGACCAAGGGGAGCCTGTTTCATGCACAAGGCCCAGCACTTGATGTCACCAAGTAATTGAGAGAAGGGATTTTCTAAAGGAAATTCATAGACTTATGAAGAAATTGATAATGATAACATTTATTTCTTGCTGACTTTGTGCCAATGTGTTCTAAGTGTCTTACATATACTAATTAATTAAATCTGCACACCAGCACTGTGAAATAAGGGAGCATAGTTACCATATCTTCACAGGAGAGGATACTAAGGATTACACGGGTTAAAAATCTCACCCAAAATCATATATGGGGGATTGATGGGATGAAACTTAAACCAGGATGTAGAGCTTCGGTGTCCCCACACTCACCCACAATCCTACATTCTTTCTGAATGTAAAGCAAGCAGTTGGTATTTTATGCCCCCTAGCTCTTCTCCGTACTTGGAGTTCAATTTCTACAGTTGGGAAAAATTACTCAAACCCCCAGCCAATGTGAATTTATGCCTTGTCGTACCGTATTTGCTTAATGAATGCAAGCCTCTATATATCCTTTCATTTGTGGGTTTGTGAACGTCAGCATCGTACTTGATGTGTGGCTTGATTTTTTAAAATGCCTAACCTGTCATAATTAAAGATACCTACTTTGGACAAAAACACTTCTCTCCTACTTGCAACAATCCGGCACTAAACACACCAAAAAAAAAAAAAAAAAACCCAAAACACCCCACACATAACCCAAGAGCTCAGACAAGCAGCAGTTTATGTTTTTAATGCTCCTGCTATTTAATATGTGTACCTTGCCCGGTTTCTGGGCTGGTCTTCTTCCCCTAGGTTTTCCTCTGTATCATTTTTGTGGCTGCTTCATTTCTGTTTAATATTTGCTTATTTTTGTTGAAATCCCCAGTGCAGAAACCCACAAACCAAACAAATACTAATGGAAAACTCAGAGCAGCTCAAATGTCCTTGGAGACACTCAATTTTTATTTTTTTATTTTTTGTTTGCCACCGTTTGTCATCCTCTGCTCAGAGAGATCAACAGTTTTTAGCACACAGATCAATATTCTCTTTACCCAGACCTAATCTGAGGAGAGTCTCCCTGTGTTTCACCTTGGCCGACTCCTCTAGCCTGGAGTTGCCCTTTTTTCTCCCCCCAGCAATAATTTTGTCTGAGTAAGACAGCCATTTTTCATCCTTTGGTCAAAACTGGTGACAAAAGAGGGAATAATGGTTGCTGACATACGAAATGATAGATTTGACACATGGCGTGCTGAGCTGGGAGCTTTCACGTGCCAAAGGAGAAAGACAGATAAGGCGGCCCAGGGCTCTCGTGACACTGCTGGCTCGCCCGGCCCACCCCCACCCTCTGATACCAAAACAACCTCTGCGAGTTGTTGTTGTTGGTTTTTTTTTTTGCCTTTTTCTTGAAGAAGTTTTGTCTGTAACTCTGGATAGGAAGTAAGCGCACTGCTCTCCTGTCCAAAATAAACATTTCCCTGTCCCGCAAAAATGATCAATCTATGCCCTTTTCTCTAGCACAGTGAGGGCAATACAGCCTGCTGCTTGAGGAAATATTAACAAATATAGCCAGTGAGAGGGAAACAGATGGGACGAAGAAATTGAACCAGCAGATTTCTGGACGGTGTTCAGCGAGAGGAGTTTTATAATCCTGAAACAGAACTGCTCTTTAATTTTTTGTGAGGATCGATAGTCAAGGAACACCTCTCCCCAGCCTCCTGGGCTCCCTATTAAAGACCTTCATAGAGGGGCACAAAAGGGTCCCTTTCTTAATCATTCTGGCAAAAGCAAATTAAGGCTTACAAAAGCGAGTGCCAGGCGAGAGCGCGAAGGCGTGCTCGTGGCTCCAGCTCTGGTTCCTGGGACAGACACAGTGACCTATATGCCACAGAGCAGGGCTCCAGCCCTGGGATCCCCTTACATCTTGACACACAAAAGCTTCTTTCAGAATCCAAACTAACCAAACAGGAACAATTTTTATTCCTGCATGGGCTCCTCTGGAGCATGTGTTCGCATTTAAAACCCTGCCCCATGCACCATACGCCTGCATTCAGAGTTATTTGTATTCTTCGGATTTGCAAAGCAACTGCTACCAGGACCTCACTTGGTCACCAATAGCTTGTACAATTTGCCTTCCAAATGTGCTTTTCCCTCAGCTCCAAACTCTTTCTTTCTTCTTTCCTAAAACCAACTATATTATTTTCATGGGAAGCCATAGCTTTTTTACCATTGCAACATTGCCATGAACATTTAAATATTACCTCCCCCCGACAAAATAATAAAACTTGTAAATATTCTAAGGTGAATGCTATTTACAAAGCCACAAAATAGCTACTTTGTGCTTACATTTAAAAGACAAAGTTTTGGAAAGAATTTTTCAACCTACTTCAAAAAAGTACTCTTGTTCTTTAAAACTGCCAAGGTTCCCAAGTATATACATGCTGTATACATAAGGAAAAGATTATAGATACATGATCAAATACATGTTTTAAATCTCTGAGCCAGTTTTCTTTCATTTTCCTTAAGAGTGTGTATGTGCATATGTGTGTGTGTGTGTGTATGTGTGTGTTAATGAAAAACATTTTTCTTGTAATACATTATTCGGCACAGTCAATGATATTTTTCACAGTTTCTACATGTTTGACATTTTAGCCAAACCTGTTAGGAGGGGGAATCAAATTGAAGAACAACAGTATTTAGTTTTCAATGAAGAAAATTAATAGAGGAAAGTTTTTTTAAATAAAGAAAAGTAAAGTTTTTGGGGGATGATTTTTTAATATAATTCTTAAGAACTCAAAGATTAACTACCAATAGTTCATGAGAGATAATAAAGTGATTTCTTTAATGTGTAAATATTTTGAGATGTGTGTACTATACAAAGATGAAGAAGAGGGGAAGTTAAGTAGGAAAAAAACCCTGTCAGAAATCAGAGTTTCCCCAAATGCGAAGTACTTTGTAGAAAACAGGCCTAGAATAAGCTGTTATTTTTATTCTTTTCCTCATGAGCTAGGTTTCTCACAAAATCTTGACATCTGAAATTTTTGCTTTTTTATTTGTTTGTTTTAAATTACTGGAAGGTCACGATTTAGGGTGCATTTCCTTATTCTAGCAGTTCCTTAGTGTAAAGTGTGAGTGTGTCTTCTGGCATTTTCTGTTTAATAGCAATTTCAAGTACAGGATTGCTGAAATGTAGAATCATTTTTGAACACACACCCTAAGGCTATAGGACAACGAAGAACATTTCGAGGGAGTCGATAAAATAAAAATAAAACTAGCACTACCATTCTTTGGAAAGCAATAATATTGTTCTTAGTGGCCTCGGCTCTCACCTTGGCTTGTTTTCCCACGTTGGAGCAGAATTGCCCTCGAAACTGGAGGGACTCGGAACTGAGGACTGAGCTGAGAAGTGCCTCTGCCTCGCGTGGAATTTTTTTTCTGTGGAAAAGGGTCCCCTTTGTATCAGAGAATTTGCAGATGCTTCTTGCCACGGAAGTGTTTACATTATTATTTCGTCCCCAAGAAATTCTATGATATGCGTGATTCGGTCAAACTATCCTGTTCACTTCCAACGGTCTAACTCCTGGTAGAACACAAAGAGTTAAGACGATGTTTCTTGTTGTAGAATTAATCAGATTCATATTAGCAGTAGTAAATGTCATGTTGGCACCTTTTCCTTCTCACACATTACAGTTTCAAGTCTTTGCTATGAGGAAATAATGAAGTCAAGATATGCAGTGCCATATACCGTGTATCTTTTTTGTCAGGCTGCATAAGAAATGAATTGTATCTGCTACTAAGGGGGTCAGAAGAGCAGCGAGTTAAGAAGACTGCTTCAAGAAATGACATGTCAAAGGAAACAAAAACTTATTTTTTAGTACTTTCGAGGTGGATTGCCTTTTTGGAAATAAAATGTTGACAAATATCCCTATGTGATAAGGTCTGCTTACATTTAATTGTTTCTGGCCAAGCAGCTTTGAAGTTCTCACGGCTTACTTGTTGAGATCAATGAAACAAAATGACCCCCTTGGAGGCAAACTAGAGCACCTTCAGGATGGGGAAGTCCTGCTCTTGGTTCCGCACTGGGACCGCCTAGTAGGGTGGTTACAAGTTTAGCTCTGGCTTTGCACTGCCTGGGGGTGAGGCTCTCATCTCTACCTGAGCAAGATGTACCTTGAGCAAGTTATTCATCTTCATAGGCCTCTTTCACCAGAAAATCAGGATGATGCTAGTACACATCTCAGAGGATCCTTGCGCAGGTGAAAGTAGTTATAGCACGTAAAGCTCTCCAGGTATGCTGCCTGGTAGACTGAACGTAGACTGAATGCTAGCGGCTAATAGATTCATTCATTTTTTAATTTACTCAACAAATGTTTACTCATCACTTGCTATGTTGACTATCTGGGAGATGAAAGAAAAGAATTGACTTGAGTCAGACGGATTGAGCGGGGTAATATTCTAAAAGGTGGCATTACACGAAGGCACTCTATGTAGCAGAGAGCCAAAAGCAGCAGCTCTCGTCCTGATAGAAGAGGCAACACTGATCCTGCGGGGGTGGAGGGAGGGCAGCTGTGGCAGCATCCGAACTGGCCCAGGAGTTGTCTTTAATGTTTCTTTGGCAGTCTGCACTGCGTATATGGGACTTCTTTCCTCCTTTTCTCTGCGGACATTTTTATAATCGATTACTTGGTTTTCCATTGCAGGTCTAGGTCTCTCTCTCTTTTTCTCTCTGTCTCTCTCTCTCCTTCCCAGAGACATCCAAAGGCTTCATTTAATCTCACTGGTAGCCCTTTAAGGAAAAGTAGTTCCTTTTTCTCAAATGAAAACATCCTTTGGTAACTTTTCCCAACGTCACATCATTTGAAAATATACGGGAAAGCAAGGGCAACTTGGGATAATAAATGTTTTTGTCAAAAAGGTATAAAACTATCTTAACCTAGACATTGCACCATTTGAAACTGCACCATTTGACACTGCCCAATGTGAAAGTCTATTGCTATAATTTTAAAATCAGCCTTATCAATTTATGATTTACATATAATAAAATTCACCCATTTAAGTGTACAATTTGATGAGTTTTGACAACTATAGACAGTTGTAAAACATTCACCACAATCGAGACATAGAAAGAACATTCTCGTCACCTGGAAAATTTCCCTGTGCTGCTTTGCAATTGGTTGCTTCCCTTCTTTTGGCCCCAGGCAACCACTAATCTGTTTTCTTTTACTATAGTTTTGCTTTTTCTAAAATTGCATACAAATGGAATAATGAAGTATGTAGTGTTCTGTATCTGGCTTCTTTCACTTAGCACAATGCTTTGAAAATTCATCTGTGTTGTTGTATATCACTAGTTCTTTCCTTTTGATTGCTGAGAAGTATTTCCTTGTATGAATATACCACAGTTTGTTTATCTATTCACCTGTAGATGTAAATTTGAGTTGTTTCCAGTGTTTGGTAATTAGAAGCAAACTGCCATAGACTTTTCAGACTAATTTTTATGTAGACATATATTTGTATTTTTTTTGAGAAAATACCTAGGCGTGGGATTGCTGAGTCATATGGTAAGTGTATGTGTAATTTTTTAAGGAACTATCAAATTGTTTCCAATGTAGTGGAGTATTTTATATTCCAGCCAGCAATGTAGAATTTTAAAACAATGAAAATAATTTTTAAACTTTGTAGAAGATTCAATTCAGTTCCAGGTTTTGAGATTACCTATTACAACCAAATAATGTTTTAGGTACTGGGAGGGAATACCAGGCCCTCCATGAGGGCATAATCACCCTTTATAAATGGCTTTAATATAAGGTAGGTTGTGAAAATTACTACAATAGAGATACAAGCAGTCCACGCTACTTTGGCCAGGAAATTAAACCTTTTAAACTGTTTTCCCATAGATTCAAGTGAGAAATGTATGTGAAAAACATCAAGCGCTACCAATACACAAAGAGTTAAATTGCGTTTAATCATCATCATTGTAATCACCACTTCGAATGCCACACAGAGTAGATGTGAAGTAAAGAGATCCTTTTAGAGCAGAGCTGCTCACTTTTAGTGTGCACAAATCACTTAGGGATGTCGTTAAAATCAGATTCCAGATCAGTAAGTCTGGCGTATAGCCTGAGATTCCACATTTCTAACAAGTGCTCAGTTGAAGATGATGCGGCAGGTCCACAGATCCAACTTTCCGGGGCAGAGCTGGAGGGTTTCTTTTGGATATGGCCTAAGTTTTGCTCAAGCTCCAACAGCTTTGGTGCTCTTCATCATTTTTATCCGCCAGCTACTAGGGGTTCTTCCCAATAAACCACTGCATGTCCGAGTAACGCAGTCTTCCCACGATGTTTGGTCCAGCAGCCAGGTACCCTGGCTCACTGATTTTGAAACGGTGTGATTTTTAACACCCCCCGACTCCTTCCCCGGAATTAACTCACCAGATTCTCTGACATCTGGTATGTTCTCAAACAACAGTCTCCTTTTGATCAAGTCTTAACTGCAACACCTCATCCTCTATTTATTTGCTGCATCTGACTTGTAAGTGTTGTAACAAGGCTCAACACGTTTCAGGCCACTGATACAATTCCAGGGGTTACAGTTCACTTTGTATGTTATACAAATTCTGTGTGAGTTTTGCTCCAAGGGCAGGCACCATTTTCAGTGGGAGCGGTGGCCTTTTGAGTTGTCAAACGCCCCAGCACTGAAAAGGGATTTTAAAATTTACAAAAGTACTTTCACAGAGAATACTACATTTAAACCCTGAAATAGCCTTCTGAGGCAGGAGTTCAGCTATCACTCCATTTTACAGCTCAAACAACTTTAAGAGCTTAGGTAAACTTTGGTAATGATGAAATTAAAAAAAAATACAACCAAATCTCTTGCTTCCACTCCTCCATTTGTCACCTTCTTCATGTCTCTACATTTCACCTTTCCCAGTTAAAACACAGAACGGATTCCAGCAAAAATCACTTGCTTTGTTTCAACCTTGTTTTATTCCCTCAGAATTAGTCACCTGACAACGTTTGATGTTTCTAGTAATTGAAAGGTGTTTTTTTAATTCAGTTCAATGTGACAATTTAACTTCACACATTTATGTCCCCTAGTTTCCTAAAATAACACCAACCTTAGCAAAGGGACAGCCCTATACCACATAACAATGTTTTGGTCAATGGTAGACCATGTATATGACATGATGGTGGTCTCATAAGATTATAATGGAGCTGAAAAATTCCTATTGCCTAGTGACATCATAGCTGTCATGAGGTCATAGAGCAATTACATTTTAAAAATAAATTTAGTGTAGCTTTTGTGCACAGTGTTTATAAGTCTACAGTAGTGTATAGTAATGCCCTAGGCCTTCACATTCACTTACCACTCACTCACTGGCTCACCCAGACAATTTTCAGTCCTAAAAACTCCATTCATGGTAAGTGGCCTATACAGGTGGACCATTTTTTTTATCTTTTGTACTGTAATTTTCACTGTACCTTTTCTATATTTAGATATGCTTCAATACACAAATACTTACCCCTGTGTTACAATTGCCTATGGTATTCAGTACAGTTACATGCTGTACAGGTTTGTAGCCTAGGAGCAACAGTCCATACCACGTAGCCTGGGGGTGTAGTAAGCTGTGCCATCTAGGTTCATGTAAATATACTTTAGGATGTTCACACAATGACAAAATTGCCTAATGATGCATTTCTCAGAACATATTCCTATTGCCAAGTGATGCGTGACTGTACATAGCATTAGGGGAATATTTGGAACTGGACTGGCATCTTGAGGAGGGCCCCATCCACATTTCTGGGTAATATAGCATAGGTAATGTCAGATTAAAAAAAAACTGACCAATTTGAATTTTACATTTAGATGAAGCTAAGGTTGGCCAGGGGCGTGGGTGAAAGGGACCCCAGTGAGGTGAGAGCAGAACAGCAAGAGGGGACAGCAAGGCGGAGGGAATACTTGAGTCCCCAAGGTTCCCAGGAAAGCCACAGGCAGTAAGGACTGGGGCTCTGCAGGCTGGCCCTCAGCATCTACTACTGGGACGCACTTGGTATGGACAGCATATGACGAAACACAGGGGGGTTCAGCCGCACTGACTTCATGGCAGTTGTGAAGCCGGAGAGAAAGTCAGTGACATTAGACTGCCACCTCCAACTGCACAGAGAAATGATTTGGCCCAAAGTTAAAGCCCATCTCTCTCATCACCTCCTTCCTGATGCGTGAAAGACCACTAATCCTCATTAAACTTTCCCCTTGTTTCTTGATCTGTGCCTGATCTCAGGTAGAACCATTTCAAGTGGTTCAAGTGACAACACACGTCTAATAGGGACTTCCTTCCTCAACAACTATGAAACTGAAAAACAATATCATTGGACAAGGAATGTATTCAGCTGTTCAAATCAAAGGACCAAAGACAGATTATGACAATATACTTTCAATATACATGACAGACAAAAGACTAAGTTCTCAAATATGCAATTAATTATAAATTAATAACAAAATAAATGAAATCTCCAATGGGGGATTAAAAATGAGAAACTATATATCAGGGTATTGCAAATAAAGAAGAAGTAGCCATAACATTGTTGATATCAGACAAAGAAAAGTACAAATAAAAAAAGTATTACACACTCAAGATTAGAACAGTTGTGACTATTTATCCACCAAATAATACCACAAAGGGCTATTTAAATTTTTTAAAAATTGAAAATTAAAGAAAGATTTCGACAATTCCTTTTTTATCTTTAGCAGACAAAGTAGATTAAAAAATAAATATGAGTTTAAAAGATGTGCATCAAACTTTGCCTTCTACAAATGAAGAATATGCGTTGCCTTAAGAACTATTTTAGACAATTTTTTTTGATTCAATAAACATTTATTGAGCCTGTACAATGAGCCAAGAGAGTTTACATATTATTTATTCCTCAGAATAATTCTATGTAGTGGCTGTTATTTCAGATTTATTGAAAATAAAACTAAAATTAAGAGAATAAGAGATTATCTAAGGGTTTGCCCCCTTTTAATAAAAAGATTTGTTTTGTAAAATTTGGATTCAGTGAAAAGGCCACACTTAAGGACCTAGAAGGCCACAGGTTCCCCAGCCCCTATTTTAGATTTATAGAAAAGTTGCAAAGATAGTACAGTTCCCTTGTGCCCCTCAGCAATCTTCTTCTAAAGTTCATATTTTCCTGAACCGTATCACAATGATCAAAACCAGGAAATCAACACCAGTGGAACACTGTGATCTAACGACCTTATTCGAATTTCACTTGCTTTTCCACTAATGTCCTCTCCTTTCCAAGATCCAAGGCAGGGTCCTGCTTCGCATTGCTCCTTGGTCATCTTCAGTCCGCATTAGTTCCTCATTCTTACCTGGGGTCTCAGGATCTTGGCACTTTTAGAGATCATTTGGTCATTTGTTTTTTGAAAGTCCTTCAATTTGGGTTCCTCTGACGTTTTCTCAGATAGGACTGGGGTTATGCGGTTCGGGCAGGAATACCAAAGGATGAGGCTGCTTCCTTCTCAGTGCATCTCATAGCATGAGGGTCACAAGACTGATCTGTTTAATCATTGGTGACGTTGACTTTGTTCAGTTGGTTAAGGTGGTTTCTGTTGACTTTCTCCAACTGTAAAGTTTCTATTTTTTTCTTCATTGTTAGGAAATATCTTAGGAGAGATATGTAAAGACTATACACATACTGTTTCTCTTCAACTATAAATCAATTTTAAAAAATTGGTAATTTTCCAGGCAATAAAATAAACTATAAAAAGTAGACATTATACCTGTCTCATTCTCTGAGAAAAAAACCCCAACAATATTACAATAGTCACTTCACAGTGAAATTTATAGAAATAATACCTAATAATTTTAGGCCAATAAGTAATCAAACTATAATTCCAGATTACTTATAAAAAGTGAAATTGAGAACGACACATCTTCAAAACTAATTGTGGAAACTGTCAACCTTAAAGGGAAATTCTTATCTTTACATTTTAATTCATTAATTCAAGAAAAACTTATTTTTTTTTGCTACAATATTCCAAACACTGCATTAATGCTGAGCAAAATAGACACGATCCATGCTATATTGATAACAATGAAAAGAAATAAATTCAACTTTCATCTCAACAAGCTCTGGAGGAAACCATTCAACAAAGCTTGGGAAAAGAAGTGAAATAAAAACAGAGAAACAGCAGCATTAACAAGCAGATGATAAAGCCTCTATCCTTTTGGAGATACAGGCAAACATACGTCAAGGCTAACCAGAAAATTCACCAAAAGCAACAAAATTTACAAGCTTAAGAAGAAAACAACAAACTTTCTCAACTTAGGGGAAAAATTAACAAAGGATGCAGACAGGCAATCCATAAAAGAATGTATAATAAGAGCTGATAAATATGCTTAACTTCACTAATAATTAAAAATTTTTACAAAATGAGATAACGTTTCTGTCCATCAAGTTTACCTTGAAAAAAGAATGGAGACACCCAAGTTGTCAAGGTTGTGAGATCGTGTTCACACGTGGCAATAATGTTATTGATTCAATACTTTGATGGAAATTTTTCTCACTAGTACATCAAACACTCTAAAATATGTTTGACCTATCTCTGAAAAACCTGAGATTTTACCCTAAGGATATAATCATTCATAGATTTAGACACAATAATATTCATCACAGATTAGTTGACAATAGTGAGAATAGATAGAAACAACCTAAATACACAATAGTTAGGAAACTAATTAAGTAAACTGTGATACAGTCATGAAATAGAATATTATGTACACATGAAGAATGATATTGTAGAATATTAGTGATAAATACACTCACAAAATATTTGCAGATATTAAAGCTGTTTTTTCAGATACTGTGTTTGGTATAATTTTTAGTACAGTCTCAGGTAGTATTAATTTATATATCTAGAAATAAATAGAGAAGTTATTAAAAGTGTTTATCACCATGGCACTGGATTAGGAATAATTTTTACTTGCAGCATCTCCACCCCCATGACCTGTTCAAACAGGATTTGCAATACATATATGTGTGTGTATATGTGTGTGTGTGTATATTTATGTCTGGTTTTAAAGCTAAAGGAGCTGTATCAAACTGGCTCTACTTCTAAATTCTGGGGATCATTTTAACTTGCTTTCACACCTTTTCAACTATGCCACCTAGTCTTTTTGCTGAAGTTCCCCCCCTACCCTATGCAGGAATAAAACAGTGCTTTTAAAAAGCCATTTTTGAATTCTGAATATGGGTTTTTAAAAACATGGCTTCTTATTTATATGCAATTATTTTGCATTTATACATATTTGTCTTCTACTTTTGCTCTCTCTGGCATTAACTTTTCCCTCAATGATTGTCTATCAAAATGGGGCCCTTTGATTATTGATGAACTTCCACATTCTTACAAACAAACAAACACTCAACAACTCCCCTCTCCTGTTCCCAGCAAGTTGATGGGTTTACACAATTCAGTAGGAGACTTGATGGCTAACACAATTCAGTGCTCAATGGCTCTTCATTTACATTTTACATTACTTTTTTGGAATTTTGTTTCTGTTGATACTTTCCCTTATTTACAGCTAAGTCATTTAATTCTCACTGGCATTTCTTTCCATTGACAACTCAAGCTGCCGTGGCCTGATGGTGATCACAGGACTCTCCTTCCACGGTCACAGGCCAGCGCTTGACTGGTTGGTGAAGTTAGAGAAATGGCACAATTCCCACTTTAAAGATTTGTTAAAATTTCTGTTTTTTGTTCAAAACACGAATAATAGATTCTCAGCACCTTCCTGTCTCTGCCCCTCTGTGCAGCCAGACACTGGAAAGCTCCCTCCACGTGCTCACTGATTACCACAAGGCCCGGCCAGGCAGCAGCCCTGATTGGGAAGCATCTCCCGCAGAACTGAGGGATCTGGAGATGTTGTAGTCTGGGTAGAGAGGAAACAAAGGAACCCAATAATTCTTTCATTAGTGAATAATATCTGAGAAAACGGAGAGACATTTGTGCACCAAATCAGCCAGGTACAAAATGAATTGGAAGGGTGAACAAACCTTTAAAGACTCCTCCTCAAATCCCAAACCGTCCTAGCCCAATCCCGAGAGAGAAACACTTGAAGACAACTTTCCTTGGTTAGATGGGTAATTCAGGCAATCACAGTTTTGTCTAAACTATTTTTCACTAGTTAAATAGGAAATTATCATTGGAAATCTCACCACAAAGGAAACTTTTCTTTTTATCACTTTTCTTTTGTTTTTGTTTTTGTTTCTGAGAAAGGATCTCACTCTATCACCCAGGCTAGAGTGCAGTGGCGTCATCATAGCTCACAACAACCTCATACTCCTGGGCGCAAGTGATCCTCTTGCCTCAGCCTCCAGAGTAGCTGGGACTATAGGTACGTGCCACCACGCTGGGCTAATTTTTCTATTTTTTGTAGAGATAGGGTCTTACTATGTTGCCCAGGCTGGTATTGAACTCCTGGCCTCAAGCAATCCTTCCCCTTGGCCTCCCAAAGTGCCAGGATTACAGAAGTGAGCCATTGCACCCAGCCTTTCTTTTAATTTCAAAAATTTGGGGGGTATAAGTGGTTTTTGTTACATAGGCAAATTACATCATGCTGAAGTCAGGCTTTCAGTGTACCTGTCACCATAATAGTGTACATTGTACTAGATAGGTAGGTCTTCACCCCTCACACCCTTCCCACCCTCCTCTCTTCTTAGTTTCCAATGTCCATCACTGCTCTTTGTGACCATACGTATTCTTCATTTAGCTCCCACTTATAAGTAAGGACATGTGGTATCTATTTTTCCATTCCTGAGATACTTCACTTAGGATAGTGGTCTCCAGTTAACCCAAGTTGCATGGTACTGGTATAAAGGTAGACACATAGACCAATGGAACAGAATAGAGAACCTAGAAATAAAACCATATAACTGACTTTTGACAAAGCAGACGAAAACATACACTGGGAGAAAGGATGCCCTATTCAACAAATGGTGCTGGGAAAACTGGACAGCCACAATCACAAGAATGAAACCGAATCCCTGTCTCTCACCGTATACAAACATTAACTCAAGATGGATTAAAGACTTAAATGTAAGACCTGACACCACAAAATTTCTAGAAGAAAATGTAGGAAAAACTTTTCTAAACATTGGCCTAGGCAAAGAATTTATAAGTAAGACTCCAAAAGCAAATACAGCAACAACAAAAATAAATAATGGGACTTGATTAAACTAAAAAGTTTCTGCACAGCAAAGGAAATAATCAACAGAGTAAATAGACAACTTACAGAATGGGAGAAAATCTTCACAAACTATACATCTGACAAAGGGCTAATATCCAGAATTTTTATGACTTTTCTTGAAAAAAAAAAGTGTTATTCTAAATTACTTTGGAATATCTCACAACAGCATGACTAATTTGTATACGTGCAGTAAATCCCACCAGAATCCTTAAGACAAGGATAGTTAGATTATTTTCATAATGAAGAAAGCTGAACTTAAATTCAGCTCCTTATAACTAAAAATTCCAAAGAACTGAGATTTCAGAAACTTTCAGTTCCAGTTATATTCTAAAAACTATTTATTAAAAACTGAAATCAGATATTTCCAAATTACTAAGAAATTCATTTCTTTTTTTTTTTTATTCAGCAGTGTCAGGAGTCTCTGCTTTGAGCCTGTCTCATATTTAACAACCCATCCAACTGCTACTGCTAGGCAGTGGGGAGAGGATCAATATGACTTAGTCCCTGCATTTGAAAAGCCTATATTCTAATCATTCCTTTACCCAGAGCTGTTTCTATTTCCCTTTCATCTTGGTTTCCTCATTTGTAAAATAAGGACAGTCTAACCACACTGTGCCATCTCTCTTTGGTGACATCCTAGAGAAGTAATTCTCTATGTGTTGGCAGTTCTAACACTATCACTCACCCAAGTCTCTCCCTAAGGAATCTGTAGGTAGCATTGTCGCTAAAAGCGTAGACTTCAGAATCTGACAGAACTGGTTTTAGAACTCAATTCTGCTTCTTACTGCCATGAAACTCTCAGCAACAGTCTTGACCTCCTGTGCCTCAGTTTCCTCTCCTGTAAAATAATGATGATGCCATCTACTAAATACAGTGATTGAGCAGGTTAAAGGCTGGGCACAGTACCTATCACAAAGCAAGTGTTCAATTAATAGTAACTGCCATTAATATCATAAATGGTAGATATTAATTAATACTGTTTGAAGAAATTCCTCCATAATTGTGTGACATCCCTTTGAGACTCATGTATTTAAAGACTCAGGGTGGAAAATTATTGTGATCTTTTGTTTTGGTCACTTGTTCTATGAATACTGTGACTGGACTAAGTATTTGACAAGATTTCCAACTTCAGATGTTTTTCTTTTCTTGTTTTCTTTCCTTTCCTTTTCTTTCTTTTCTTTTCTTTTATCAAAGCAATACACATTGTTTCTAAGGGCCAACCAAATTGGCTGACTGTAGAGAGAGCCCTGACTAAGAGTGAGAAAATGGAAATTTTAGTTTGACTTCAGGGAATTGACATCCACTCTCTTGGTCTCATTTCTAAAATGAAGACACAAAGCTAGATGACTTTTATGGACCTTTCAAGCTCCAACATTAAAGAAATGCTGGTCCTCCTAACAGGCTGAATTGTAGGTATAGGGACCAGTGTAAACACCTTGTTTCAGCTCTGCATCCTCAGGCCCAAACTCCAGATCTGGCATATCATGAATGCTATTCAATTCACATGCACTGACTGAATGAAACCTCCGTGAGTAGGGAGGGGGCCCGGCAGCAGCAGATGGTGGGTCGGTGAGCTTACCTTTTGACCGACAGGGGGCTTGTTATTATTGAAGGGACAGGGGACCCCTTCTGCCGAGGACCACTAGACCTTCAAAATGCCCTGTTAAACAAACACCCTCTGCTTCATGGAAAGGTCCCATGGTGGCCACTCTTTTCAGTTCTTGTCTTACCAGTAATGATGATTGAGCAACAGGACTCTGTGGCATTCCCCAGATAAACCTTTTCCAGAGAGAGTTCTGCAGGATGCTAATTACAATTAGCAATTTTACCTGGTGCTAATACACACCAGGCTAATTACTATTCCACCGTCTTCTTGGTGCCTGGCTTCTCAGAGCCTGAATTGTGCTTGTGATCATGGGGAAATCACCCAGTATTTGGCCAAAGGGCCTCAGGAGCGTTTCTCTGGACTAGTTTTCCATGGCATGCATTTTGATGCCTACTGCCTCCAATGTTCTTGCACCTGCTTCCTCATTGTGCATTCCTCTTTGGATAGTATGGGCAGTGCTGAGCTCAGGATTAATGACTTTTGGAACTCAGGTTCAACTGGAAGTCAGTACACAGATCTGGTCTCTACGGGGGGCAGCAAACCTACTCCTCCCTCATGGGGTGGCCATCACCTCATCACATGAGAGCATACACTCTCCATTCCTCCTGGACCCTGCTGGCACTTAGGAGGCAAATAGGAGAAGTGTACTAGTGGCTGAAGATTTCAGATCACCACCAACCTCCCCCTCTGAAGTAAGTGAAAGAGAGAGAGATTTTCCCATAAAATTTCCGAGGATGTATTATATCCTGCTGAACTAGGATGTGATGCTCTCTTGAGGTTAACTTTTCAAAGACACTTCAAGGCACTGTCACCTGGTCTCCCTCCCCTCTGTTGAAGGTCTTGCTACAAATATTGAGATAGCTCAAGGCAAAGGGAGTATTGCCTATGTATACACATATAGTAATAATGCGTCATTAATTTTCTCCTAATCCTGTATTTGTGAAAACATAGAAAAGGATTAAATGACACGCTCTTGCTGGGTAAATCACCTTTACATTCTGGTTGAGCAAATTCAAATCTAAACAACAATACAGAAGAATTTCAAAATACTTAGGGGGACATATTTCCAGAAAAGCTTAAGAACTTACACATCATCTATTCATTCAGATAAGCCCTCTCCTGCCACCCTACTTCCTAACCACCACTTCCGTCAGCTCACTACTGGTTCTTATTGAGTATTCCACTGACATTTGTTAAGAACTTACTATGTGCGGACGTTGTGCGGGGCTCTGGATATACAGAGATGCTAAAATGTGATCTAGAGTCTTAAGGATCTCAGAGCCCAAAGGGGGCAACACATAAATTATAATTCAATGAAGTGGGAGCCTATTCACTGTGCTGAAGGTGAGGGAGGAAGTGGTAAGTGAACTGCATTGTGCAGGTGAAAGGGAAATTGTTTGAAAGAAATGGAACTTTCTCTTAGGACTGTTCATTAACTCAGACTAGCTTCCGGAAGATATCATAATAAAGTAGGCCAAGTTTGCGTGTGGTTTATTTCTCCTTTCTTCCCTTACTTCGTCCACTCCCACATTACCTTCTCCCAGTGACAAACGATCCAGGGCCCCATTTTTTGGTCATAGCTATGGTCTGAATGTGACCCCTCCGAAATTCATATGTGCAAACCTAATCCCCAAGAAGGTGGTATCAGGAGGTGGGGCCTTTGGGAGGTGATTAGATGGTGGGGTGGGGCCTCATGAATGGGATTAGAGCCCTCACAAATGCTACCCCTGGGAGATAGCTTGTTCCTTCCACTATGTGAGGACACAGCGAGAAAATGCCTGTCTGTGAACCAGAAAGCAGGCCAGCCTTCACTAGACACCGAATCTGCCTTGATTGTGGACTCCTCAGCCTCCAGAACTTAGAGAAATAAATATCTGTTGTTTATAAGCCACTCAGTCTGTGGTATTTTGCTATAACAGCCAGAACAGACTTAGAAAGTCATATAGTGAGTGGTCTGAGGTTCTGGGACTTCTTCCCCAGATTAAGAGAGCCAAGGCTGCCTTCTCTGGCATGTGCCTTGTACTTGTTGCCATCATCCCTGAAAAAGCACCTGTCCGGATTCTCCTTCTCCAGAGTGAAGCCTAGTGGGTCTTTGACACTGCTTAATATCTGCTTCCTTACACATGTTTGTGAGCTAAGGAGAGACGGAAAAATGAAACGTCTTCCCCTTTTCCAACTTTCTAGAGGAAAAATTCTTGCCTTTAATCAGAGATAATATTAAAAATATTTAACAACTATTAGGGCCAGGCCACTAACCATTAAGAGCAGATGTCAGCCACTGGGCTTCAGCAGCGCCCCAAAGGAAGGAGGGAAGACTGGATTCTGGGAGCTCTTGCGTGGGTCCAGAGCCGTGGTTGTGGAGGCCGCGGTGCCTTGGGAGGTGGCCGTTCCAAACTCACGTTTCAGTATTTCACCATTGGCGTGGCTATATTAGCGTGTGCCTGCTGCATGTCAGAAATATCTTTATGGCGAATAAGTAATTTGACATTTTGACTCAGTAAGGGAATACAGAGCTTGCTATTGTGACTCCCAATAATGGAAATTTCAGGGAAGTCAGGGAAGGTAATGTCATAAAAGGCTGCTCAAGGAAGCACTTTGGAGATGATTCCCTGCCCCTTGCTTTGCCTCTGCTTCTGCTCTCTATCCTTTTTCCCTAAGCACAGGCAACACCACAGAGGCAGTTGCTATTAGTCACATCCCTACAGAATTGACTTTGTTTTCAGGTCTTGGGTAATGACATCGCCCAATTATGAAAACATTGCTCAAGATAGAAAGATGGCTTGAATTTGCTCCTGAGTACTTTCCTCAGGCTCCGTTTACTCTGATTTGAGACCACAGTTTATTTTGCCTTTTATTTTACCCAAATGGAGAACTCAGAAGGTAAAATATAATATTTCTTCTGGAAGGAGTAGATGCTTCCAGGCGAGTGTGGATCCCTGATTTATGCAGCCCTTGCATGGTCCTTTCATGAGCAGAACTCTTGGTATCTGTACAAGACACAAAAAGATGAGTGTTTATTAAAGGAACTCATTTAAAATGTTAGCCTCTGCTACAATATTAAAAAAGTAAAAAAGTGTTTTCAACTAGAAAATAAGATTATATCAAATCTCTTTTTTTTGTTTGAATGTAAGCCAAGCCAACGACTCTACACTGCAGTTTAGGTAACATGAGTTGAGGATGAATCCACTGTGGTGTCTCCACTGACTCATCTGGAGTAACTGGGGATGCAAGAAAGATCAGCTTTAGCAACTAATAAAACTTTTTCTACTGTAGAAATTACTAGGGAGTTTCTGAATGTATTGGTTTATTTTTGACACCACTGATTTTGCTTTCTCTATGGTTATTCATAAATAAGCAGGAAATTGGCTCCAGAAGGCAAATGATAGCAAGTATTTTCCAATCAGTGAGAGTCTGCTAAATGCCCATTTTAGAGATGCTCTGTTTTATTTCATTTCTCACTTTTCTGGATTACCACTACAGTTGGTTAGCATACATCAGCAAACCTTCTGTGGAAGGGATTTCTGTAAATTTCTAGCACATATCTGTACCTGGGACATCGTGCAAGTGGAGGACAGAACAAATGGATATATCTTATTAGGTTTGTGATGGTGTGCTTTTGCTTCCCACAAAGTTTTAAATAGGTCTTTCAGGCTCAGTGAAAAAAGATTAAAAATATCTTTCCCTTTTGATTTGAAGAAACTATGATTTTTTTTCCTATTGTCTTGGTGTAGACTTTTAATCTGTAATGTTAGCTTGCCTCCAGCAAGTCATGTCTATAGGATGTTTTCCAAACTGAACTATTCTAGAGGGATTTTCAAATGTCTTCATCCAAGTAGCACAACAAAAACTTTGTTACTTGAGAAAATTCAGACAGACATAAAAGCAATAAAAATTCTTAACACATTTTAAGTAAAAAGCCCTCTGGAAAAAAAAAAGCAGAAATTAGAAGAAAACTGCTCAACTAAATACTTTCTGACTAACTAAAAATACGTATACTGGGGAAAAAGCAGACTGTTAACAATGCCAAATTAACAGACACCATTAACAAAGCTGATCCATATGTCCATATTCCAGAAGTTTTGCATATCTTTCCAATTAGAACAATGAAATAATTCCTTTAATCAAATAAAAATCAGAACCACAATTTCCGTTATTTTATGATAAGGAGAAATCACAGAAACCTGTAAATCCCAGTATTCCTTTTACCAGATGTACCGATTTAATTTGTAAATGCAAGACACTGCCTAGTTTTAATGAATGTGCAACATATGGATTAGTTCATTTCACTGCTTTTACATGTAGGGTCCCCGAGAGCAGGCATAGATCTTGTTAAGTACAAACAACATTCTAGAGATTAAATATTTTTAGAGGTAATCATTTCTATTATTCTGTCGAGCTGCATTATATCTGTGTCTAAATTGTTTCTTGTCTGTAATTTGGACAGTTCCAATAGCTGGCTACTGCTATATTAGCCCTTGCCTGTATCATTAACCATTTTGAGAACCATTCATTCAATAACATGTTTAGGTCCAACCAAGTAGTACAATCTTTCTCCAAGGCAACATGGTTAGAATAATTGCCACTTTAGGCCACTGGGAGTCATGCTGATCTGTTTTACCAAAATTTAGAGTTTTGTAATTGTCCCACCATCAAACAATAGGCATGAGCTTAGAAAAAATTAAAGTGGAATCTGACTGCTACCCTTAATGAGAGCAGAGAATAATCTTAATAATTAAAGTCAAAACAAATATTGGCATAGGTGTTGAATTTGTCTCCACTGATTTGTGCACTACACGTGTTGATGAACTACTCTTCTTTTTTAGGATGGAGAACAGGACTTTACCCACAAGGTAGGATTCAGGTGAGTTGCTGTCCTGTGTGAATTTCCTGGAGAAGTAGGGCTTTGAAGAAAAGGCACTAGAAGGGAGTGAAAGCTGGCAGATCAGAAGATTGACCATGGAAGGCCTTGTTCAAGATGAGACAGTTTTCCAATTTCTGAGGCCACTTGTTGCTTCTACTCAAGAAACACACTTTGTCCAGACAACTATTTTATACTTACAATCATGCTAATTAGCCAAGAAATGAAACCTTTCACACCTATAGTTTTATCTGAGCATATTTTTAATTTTTATTTTGTAGAAAAGCTTTTAGTCACAGTAAATTGAATCTAGTTATTATACTTTTAGTTAGATTTACTCATCCATAAACAATATCTCACTGAGGCTTAGTCAGTATCAACCAATAGGGGCCATTACTATGTCTTGTCCTACCTAGTAATTCTGTAAAACTCTGCACTCACTGCATCCTAATTTAGAGATTTTATTCAGTAAAAATTTAAGCCTCCCTGAGCAATTAGTCACTCTATTATGAAGGCTCAAATTTTACATTAGGTAGAAAGGCTTTAAGGTGAAGTTTTGATGTGCATTTGCAGGTGAAGTTTGAATGTAGTGCTGTAGTGCCTACCCGAGTTGAAGAAAGAAGAAAGGCTGGCATCAGGGATTCTGAAACAAGGTGTTTCTACTTCCAAGTTTTGATACAAGCCATTTTAGATCTCTGATGTGTGGACATGCAGTTATTCCCCACTTCTACCCTTAACAATCTTCGGATTGTTTGACTGATTGCCCTTTCTTGTGGTAGCAGAGCAATTTCTCTGCATAGTGTTTAACTGTTTTATCCCAATTGTATGCTTATTTATCTGCTTTTCTCATGGTTTGTAAGGTCCACAAGAACTGGGAACTTGTCTATTTTGTTCTCAGGGATTCCAAACACCCAGTGCAGTACATAGCACAAAGTTGGTGCTCAGTAAATACGCTGTTAAATTAAAAATGGACCAATGAATATGCTGCTTTGCATTTTATTACATATTCTACATATTACATATCTCATCTGTAGTTTTCCTTTGCTTATGACAAAATATGTCTTTGGTTCTTCTTTTAGTCAGTTTGCTAACTTCCCTTCCTATCAATGGGTAGGTATAAACATCTTTTGGTTTCTTAAGCCCATTAATGTAAATGTCAAGTTTTATAGCGTAATAAAAATATCTGTGAAAAGTCATGTGGACAAGGTAACTTCTACTACCACAAAACGCCTCCCCAGTCTTCTGGGTGTGAAAAATCAACATCTCACTTTTTTTCCCCTACGAAAGGATAAGCCCTGAGTAATTTAATGTATCTTCACACTCTTGAGTCCAAAGGCCCATTAGTAAATGTTTACCAAGAGCAGCTCTCCTGTTTTCCTTAGGGAAAGCTAAGTGAAAAATTAATCTTTTTACTTCAATAACTAACTTTATTCCTACAGCTCCTTCAAATACTGAAATTATTCTTAAAATTAAGCAAAATAATAAAAAACTTAACAGTTTATTTTATATCACATATAATATTTGCACACAACTCACAGATTAGGTCCGTCTATACTCAAGCATCTGATATTTTAATTGTGTTTCCAACACATGTTTGTAAATGAGTTCTTACAACTCAGAATGTGTTTTCCCATGGAAACAAAATTTTCAAGGTGATTTGTTTTTCCAGCTAGACCACTGCTGCTTAGTTTAGCTTTATGGTCCCCCAGAAGTGCTTGGTACTGGGCCGAGAGCCGCACATTCCTTACCTCTGATCATTGCAACCCTTTGAGGTGGCTATTTTCATCCCCATTTTACAAATGGATTGCTTCATTACACCAACACCCAATAAAATAAAGCTGAAAAGACAAAGCAAGCAAATAGTACAGCTTAAATTTGACCCGGGTCTGCTTGAGTCCAAAGCCCCAAATCTTCCTATCATGCATCGCTGCTGCCACACAACCTAACAACTGTGAGGAAACCAAAGGGCTCAGATGAGGTTACTGAGAGATGATGAAATCTTTCAATAGGCATATGAATTGTGGAAATTAGCAATTTAGGCTTCCTATAAAACAATTCAAGACAATCTTGGTTGAAATTGGAAGTGTTTGAGACAAAGCAACTTTCATGAAAATGGCCCTAAACGGAGGCTGAAAGTTCTAGTCAGAGATCAAGTCAGTTGGCCATGGATGCCATTTTGAATGAAAGCAGAGTAAGACACTGAACAGGGAGAGAGAAAACTAAGGATACAGAGAAAGTGATAGGAAAGGAGCAAAGCTTATATGAAAAGGAGCAAAGAAAGCACTTCAGAAGTTGTCCCATTGATTAATTGCCCCCAAGGTATTACTGAAACATCATACATTAATCATGGATAACACAAACATATATTGTCTTGGAAGCTGCCTACATTATCAGATGCTAATCTCATCATCAGGTAGATGATCCTATAGAATATTTAGCATATTTGCAGGGGAAGAGTATTATTAGCATGAGAAGAAATAGATTTGTGATATGTGATGCCTTAAACCATTAGGAAGATGAATGGGCTTAGTGATAACTCCCAAAATGTGATCTACCTTTATAGGAAGATTTTATAAATAAGGAATCTGAAGTGAAAGTAGGCACAGCAGTAGCCTTGTAACTTTAGTGTTAATATAGATAAAATAAATCATGCCTTTGGTAACGTAAAAATCCAAATAAAATAAAACAAAAATAAAAGAACAATAAAACAGAGCCTATAAGGAAAATTATTGTTATTACAACTATTATTATTAGCTATCTTTTATTGCATGCCTACTATGGGCCAAATACATTACAAAAATCTTACTTAATCTTGACATTAATCTTGCATGGCACTACCTTGTTTTAAACATGAAGAAACAGGCTCAGAGAAGTTACACAACACTCAACTTCAGAGAGCTCCCAGTGGTAGAGATAGAACTCAAACAATGCTTTTCATACTTCTTGGTTGTACCCTTTCACCATGTTATAGCATGGAAGAAAGATATGATCTTCTGGGTCTACGACAAAAGAAAAAGAAAAATCAGAGACATACTATAACAAAATTTTCCTAAACCTCAAATGAGGATGTCTGGCTGATTAAAATTGAACTTCATTATTTGACAGGAGGTTAGAAATGTATTTGGCATAAAAATGTGCATTTTCTTTTTTAGTAAATGTAAAATTCTTTTCCTTCACTGATTCAAACTATGTTTCTGAACACCTGGTAATTTAAAAACATGTGTCAGAACCAGAAAATTTACCAAGGAATAATGAGCACATACCCTCAGTCATTGAGCTTAAAATCTAGGGGTACAAAAATGTGACATTCTTGTCACTTAGTCCATAAGTCCCATAGGATAGTAACAAAGAGCAATATGATTTACAAGGAAGCCGAGATCATCTCCAATAGGGATGATCATGGAGTGGCTTTCAGGTAGAAGTGGCACTTGAACTGGGGCTTAAAGGACATGTGGGCAGAGACAATGGGCTGGCATTTCAGTCCGAAGGACCGTCCAGGAGCTGGAAGAAGAAAGTGGCCAAGTCCACTGGGTGAGCTGTCTGATTTAGCAAAATTTAGAGTGAGATAGAAGAGTATAGGGATATAATCTGGAAAAATTGGTTGTCTTCTGAAAAATAAAGGACTTAAGTTTCAAGTTGATGAGCTACTATTTTATTTGGTAGCCCAGAGGTAGCTGTGGAAGTTGTTAAACCAGAGAAGCTGTCTTAATCCGTTTCCTGTTGCGTGTAACAGAATACCCGAAACTGGTAATGTATAAAGAAATTAAGTTTATTCCTTACAGTTATAAAAGGTTTGAAGCTGAAGGTTGAGGGTCCACATCAGGTGAGGGCCTTCTTGCTGGTGGGGACTCTGCAGGGCATTCTGAACACACTAGCTCAGATCTCTCTTTCCTTTAAAGCCACTAGTCCTGTTCTCATGATAACCCATTAATCTGTAAATCCATTAACTTATAAATGGATTAATTCATTCATGAGGGCACAGCCCTTATGACCCAATGGCTCCATCTCTCAATGCTGCCACATTGGGAATTAAGTTCCAACATGAGTTTTGGAGGGGAAAAACATTCAAAACATAGCAGAAACATACATGTTTATTTAACAATAACATATATTTATAGCTTATTATATATCTATATGGTACTTCTAAGCACTTTACAAATATTAACTTATTTAATTTCTATAAGCGCCTTATCAGTTAGGTTCAACTACTAGCCACAGTTTACCTATGAGTAAACTGAGGCACAGAGAGGTTAAGTAACTTGCCCAGGTTACAGAGATAGTAAGTAGGGGAGTTGGGATCTGAATGCAGGCGTTGGGCTCGAAAGCCTGATCTCATAGCCTTTGTGCTGTGCTGCCTTTAAGGAGTAAGTTAGTATTATAGGACATTGAATGTTCTCACTATGTAAAATTACACCACAGACAGAGAAAACTGGAGTCAAGGCAGTTAAAAATCTCATTAAGTCCTAAAAACCCAAATGAGATAGAGGACTGGCTGTAGAGGTTATACACTTTATCGTCATTAAGGATCATATACTTTCTCATTGTGAAGTGTGATTTCTGTTTTATTTCAGCCTTTTGCCTTGCATTTTTGCCTTGAACACACAGTTCCTAATTTCTTTTCATTTGTGTTGATCTAGTAGTTTTTGCACACTTTCACTTTTAGTCTTTCTAAGTAATTTTATTTTGGTATAGCTTTTACATACACATACACACTCTTTGGTTTTGTTTTCTGATACAATTTGAAAGTCTTTTTTCTTTAGTTGATAACTCTGTTCCTTCTGTATTTATTCCTATGAAGGATATTTATTAAATACCATCTGTTTTTATGTAAGTTTTCTTAATTCTTTATCTTCAAAAATCCTTTGCTAGGTGGCTTTTGCTTTTGTATCTATGTCTGTGCACATGTGTTTGTGTGTGTTCCTTCTTGCAAATTGACAGAAGCTTTGAAGCAAAAAAGCAATGAATCTCGGTAACTTTGTAGATGTGGGTGACAGGGAGAAGGAAAACACAGAGATGAAGAGCTGTGTTTTGAATACGGATGTCAGTGATGATGGCATTGAAATAAGTAGAGAAATCAGAGAGGGAAATATTTTAGGGATAGAGCATTTGTCGTCTTAAATGTTGTGTAGCAGGTCTGGCCGCATTATTTTTGTGGAAAGGGCTAGGAGATATATGTGGGTGGGGTGGGAGTGGAGTGGTGGGAAATGACCTACCAAAGAAACCAAACCAGATGTGGGCGCCAGTGGAGTGACGCTGGGCAAGCCACAGCCCAGCAGTCAGGAGGGGGCTCTGCACGCAGACAGTTGTGGACTTGGAGCCTATTGCCTCCACTCGCGACAACGCCATTTTAAGAAAATATCTTCACCCCTAAGCTCAGAGATTTTCCCCTAAAAAAATTTTAAAAAGACAATAAATATTTTTATCTTTTATGGTTACTCTAAGGATAAAATGAAATTGTGGAAACAAGGTCTGTGCTTATTAGTACAGAACCTGACATATAATGAGCCCTCAATAAAATATAGCTATTATAATGGTATATGTATATACACCACCATACCATATACACCATATAAAATTATATATATGTAATGATTATTGTAAGCATTGTCCCAGCAGATTTGATTTAAAAATCACGTAATTTATTTTTAAGTTGACAGACCTGCACTTGTCCGTGAGAAAACTTTCTTAAAAATAAAATATTATTGTAAAAACAATAACAGAATATAACATAAAATTTAAATTGTGTGTATGTGAAACTCCTGTAATTTCCATCATACTTATATAATTAAAGTAATTTCTCTATATTCCCTTCCAGTCCTTTATTCATATGCAGTCATATTTTTACATAATTGCAACCACAATATACAGACAATTTGCATTCTGCTTTTTAATTTAGTTCAAGGGAAGTTTGGCTGCAATTATTTGAAAAAAAATATTGGTTATAAATATTCAACTACAAGTGAAGGAAGGTTTCCTTCATCAATCCTCATATATAGAAAAAGCAATAGAAAATGAGGTGAAGCGATTCAATAGCACTTTCCAGTTCTTATTGGGAAAAAAAGCTTTCAAACTTAAGGAACTGAATAAAATATAGCTAGAGGCACCAGTAGCCTTTGTAATACTTTGCTAAGCATTGCTTCATGCTAAATCTTGATTTTTCTGTGAAATTGTTTTCAATGCCTACTGTCAATATCTGCTTTGTAATAGATCATTATGATTAATAGTAATTTATATTTATATAAGATGACAACATGTAAAAATTTTTTGTCAATATTTGAAAAATCCTTGTGATCCTTGCCTGAGGGACAAAATATAACTTAGATGAATACGATGCAGGAAAATGATGGTGACACAACACGGTTTCAGCAATGGTATGGATTTCAGGCTAGAAAAGTTCTGCAAAGGAACCACTGTTGATGTGATGTTTGAAAATCATAGAAGTTTCTACTCTGAATAAATTTTGCCTATGATTCATGAGTCTTGGCAAGTTTATAACTTTTTTTTTCCTGAGGCATCCCTTCACAAGTTCTATAATTTCCATAATACCCCTAAATTTTAAAAGCTCTAGATCTGCAGCTAGAGGCAGCTGCAGAAGATGAAAAAATGAGACAGACTTGCTTTCTCCTCTACAGTCAGTATTTTCTATTAGCATGTCTGCAAATACAGGCCCCCTGCAAATGGTCTGTTAGAGGTTGTCCAAACAAAGGGAAAGAGGAGATTCATTAGTTATTGATTTATAATTTATTCTTTAGCTGGAAAAGCAATCTTCAAAACTATAAAATCATTTTTATGTAATTTCTAATAGCTCACCAGTAGCTATAACACTGACTTTTGGAAGTAAAAACAGAATGACAGAAAGTCACGTAGCCAGATGCAAGAAAATCAGCTTGCTCTTTTGATTGAAGTGTGCATGGCTCTTTTCCTAAATAAATAAGGATCAAGTCCATGTCCACTAGACAGCAAACATACAGCTTAGTCAGCCACATGAAATAATTGGCCAGAGGTGGAGAACTTCATAAAATATTAGTAATTGATTTATATTAATAGTTGGCCAAACTTCAGTCATTCTTCAAAGGCAGGTGGCCCTGAGCATATTTGTATGTTTACCTGTTTTTTTCCAAATCTTCCCAAGGAAGATTGTAGATTGGGAACAGTACAAGACTTGATTAAAAAGAGCTAATGATAGATCTTTGTGAATTTTAGTGGCCTGAGTTTCATAGGTAGAGATTATGTAATCTGTCATTTTAAAAAAGTCAATTATTATAGCTAATAGCTAACATTTGAGTATCTATTATGTACCAGTCACTATCCTAACCACTTTGCAAATCGTATATTATTTAGTGCTGTGAAATTGTTAAATGTATATTTGGTCTTGGTCCCTGTTTCCAGTGAAAAGACCTATAGCCCTTAGACTCCCTGGAGAGATGCGTGAGCTTTTGTGCGCTAATGAGTTGGTTGGTGGCCGGCTGCCCCTAGGTAGCTTCAAGATGAAGGCCTGTCGTCAGAAAGACCAAGGCAGGATTGGAGGGTTGGGACTTTCAGGTTCCTGGAGAGTAGCACACCAGGGGAGGACAGGGAAGCTTTGTGCCCCGCCCACATACCTTGCCTATTGCATCACTTCCATCTGGCTGTTCATTTGCATCTTTGAAATATCCTTTATATAATTAATGGGTAAACATAAGTAAATGTTTCCCTGAGTTCTGTGAGCCACCCTAGCAAATTTATTGAACCTGAGAGCTGGTCAGTCAGAAGCATGGGCACAACCTGTGCTTGCGAATGGCATCTGAAGTGAGGGACAGTCTTGTGGGACTGAGCCCTTAACCTGTGGGGTCTGACACTGCTCTCCAGTCGACAGTGTCAGAATTGAATTGAATTAGAGGACACCCAACTGGTATCTGCTGGAGACTCTGCCGCGGGAGAATTGCTTGGTGTGAGTGTTTAAGGTGGAGGGACCCCACACATCTGGTCACAGATGCGCTCTGTGTTGGAAGAGAATAGTAGAAGAGACTGACTTTGTGTTTTCTTATATCCTTAAGGTACTTAAAAACCACCCTATGAGATTGGTACTATTATTATTATTTTCATTTTGTAAATGATAAACAAAGCGATCACACAGTTAGTGAAAGCGCTGATATTTGAACCCAGGTAGTCTGTCTGTGCTCGTAACCAGAAAGCAATATGCCTCAACTATCACAAGAATTAAAATATGCACTAAACAAAGAGAAGACAAAAGTTAATTTTAACGTGGTTTTATTTTGTGCCATATCAAGTTATTATCAAGCAAATACTTCCTTAGAAAACAACTATAAACTGGAGAATAATCAAAACTATGCAGAAATTGAAGGGGGTTCCACACTTAGAAGGATGAAATCCCTCTGAGTGAGATTCCCCAAATGTTACTGTGTTTGACCTTGGGGCAAACCCCAGCCTTCAACATGTGATTGGCCTAAACTGGGATAGACACTGGCTTGATGAACCCAAGGGCAAAATTTATAGCAACATAATAGCTGGAAAGTGAATACAGGGGAATGCTAGAAAGAGAAAAATCACAGATGTGGAGCCCCAAATTCTGTATATAAACTTTCCCCAACTTCTGGCTGGACCTTGGGCTATGCATGCATGAAGCAGACTCCAAGCAGCGCAGCCAAGGTTAACAGAATATTTCAGCTTCCGCCTACCACAGAGTTTCAAGTTTCAGTTCAGCCAACTTAACTGCCTGCTGAGCAAAACAGTTGACACTCTCTGGAAGAATATAGCAGAATTCAGAATCTCCACAACTTAATATTCAAAATTTTCTGGATATAGTCCAAAAATTACTCAACCTATAAAGAAACAGGAACACATGACCTGTACTCAAGAGAAAAAGCTATCAATGGAGATCAACCTTGAGGTGAGACAGATACTGAATTTATCAGAGGATTCTTAATTTGTCTATTGTAGTTATTGAAAACATACTTGTAACTAACATAATAAACAGAAAATCTCAGGACAGAATGGAAAGTATGAAAAAAGATCAAATGGGAATCCTAGAACTGTAAAACACAGTATGTGAAATTTTAAAATTTTACGGAATGTGATTAATACAAGATTCAAGATGACAGAAAGAAGAGCCACTGGGTGAGAAGATAGATTAATTGAAGTTACCAATCTGAAGATCAGGAAGAAAAAAAAGTGATCAGTGCCTTTAGGGCCCGGGAGATAATATTAAAATGTCTAACATAGGTGTAACTGGAGTCCCAGAATGAAAAAAAAAAAAACAGAGAAAATAGGGCAAAAATATTTGAATACAAAGAATTTCCAAAAATTATCCAAATTTGCTGAAAGACATAACTTTATAGATTGAAGAGGCTCAGCAAAGCCCAAGAAAGATAAATATAAAAGTAAAAAGAAAATATTGAAAGTAGCCAGAATAAAACACATTATGTATAAGAAAATAATCATACGCATAATAACTAATTTCTCATCAGAAACAATGAAAGGCAGAGGAGTGTGGAAAGACATCTTTAAAGTGCTGTTGGGGGAAATTCAACCTGGAATTCTATGACATTAAAAATATCCTTTAAGAATAAATGTGAAATAAATACACTTACATATATATGAAAACAAAGTAAATTTTTTTGTCAGCAGACATACTCTAAAAGAAATACTAAAGGAAGTTGTCCAGGCTGAGGATAATAACAGATGTAATCTGAGATTTGTAGTATTGAAGTGTAAATATCTGGATATATAAAAAAAAGACTATTTTCCTCTAAATTTCTTTAGATTATGATATGACTATTGGGAGCAAAAAATTTAACACTGTATTATAAAATATGTATGAAGATTAAACATATATATGACCTACAACAATACATATGACAGAAATAGACTAAAGAATGGGAGAGTAAAAGATCTATGTAGTTGCACGTTTTCTCCATTTTTTACGAAATGATGTAATATTAACTTTAAGTACACTGTATGCATGTAAGGCTGTATACTGAATTCCCTAGAACAACTTCCAAAAAAATGATGTAAAGAGGTCTAGCTAAAAAGTCAATAAATAAATTAAAATGAAATTTAAAAAAGTTTACTTAACTGAAATAAAGCAGTAAAGGAGAAAGGAACAAAAAACAGATGGAACACAGAAAAAAGTAAAATGGTAGACACACATATGCAACGGTTTGAATAATTACATTAAATATAAATGGCCTATGCTTTCCAATTAAAAGATAAAAATTATCACTCTAAATTAAAGAAGCAAGGCGCAACTATATTCCATGTAAAGAGAAGCACTTTAAATATAAAAACACAAAGAGGCTGAAATTAATTGGATCAAAACATTACACCATTCAGATAATAACCAGAAGAATGCTGAAGTGGCTACATTAACATCAGATAAAGTAGACTTCTAGACAAGCACTATTATGAGTTATAGTTGAAAGTTAATGGCAGAATTTAGGTAGTAGGTATATGGGCATTCACTGTAGAGTTCTTTCCATGTTTTTGTATACTTGAAAATTTTAATAATATTTTGTTGTCAAAATTTAACTTTAATTCATATTAAAAATGGCAACATTGAGAAACAATCAGGAGAGACAACATGGTAAATGTAAAAATGAGCTAACCTGAGCTACAGAAACTTTAGTTCCAATCCCAATTCTTTCTATAAGCCACTTTGAGTATGACATTTAACCCCATTAAGAATCAGTTTTCTTATCTATGATAAGAGGCAATTCTAAGCCTATGTACTGTCCGGGAACTTTTCATGAATATAACAGGATATTCCAGCTTTCAAGTGTTTCATTATTCAATATCCCTACATTTCTCTTCTTCCAAAACATAGGTAAAGATAAGTTAAACTTATTAAAATAACCACTAAATGCTGATGACTTTTGACCCATTCTTCATAACTCAGAAAAAATTGGATTATGGTGTAAACTATTTTTATGATATAATTTTTTTATATTTGTAACAATTTTAACTTTAGTCTATGAACAACTGCATGGCATCATTCTCTGGCCTGGATAAAAATAGGAAGTATGAATTTACTGAACTTTCCAACTTTTATTTCTGGCAATTGGGCAAAAATATAAATCTGCAAAATGTCAATGAAATTAAATGCCTTTCTGTTATCAACTTTCTCATCAGAAAGAATTCTCCTTTCATAGTTGTGCTAAGGAGTAACAGATGTAAAATGTGGGCAAATTCTAAGATATAAAACATATACTTTATGATTTATTCAGCATTTTTATTACAAAAATAATATATTCATTGTTGAATATTAAGAAAACATAAAGAAGAAAATAAAAGTCACTTTTCTTTTCACAAACTGAGGTAATATTTTGGTATATTTCCCATTATATTTTTTTTTAAAGTTTACTAGTATATAATCTTTTCTTTTTTTAGGGAAAAGTAGCAGAATATATATATGAATTTATGCATGATATGATGACCTTTGAATCATGAAAGGATATTGATTTAATTTTAGATTCTGTATTTTCTTAAGTGTTCATACCCAAAGTCAAATTTGTCTAGTACAATAAATCTCTTCCTCTAAATTTGCAAGCATGCTTAACTACAATCAACAGCTGCCTTTCTATCACGCTTCTTAGGCCAGTTTCAAGCGATTTATCACTTATTCTTTTTGCATAATCCCCTATAAAAATATGAAAGGAACCCTGTGAAGATAGACATTGGATTTGGAATTTAAAATAAGACACACCACCTTAAACAAATATCCTATCTTCTAACGAAAGCAGTATCTTCCCTGTAATCATTAAACAAATAATTTTAAATGCAGAGTTTTCAGGTAGAGTTGGAGAAAAACAGTGTCAAAATCCTTCGGTGACTAAGTATGTTTTGAAGTTAAGGTTTTGACACTTGCTCCTTGGAGTTTGACTAAATGAAGGGGGAACCTAATGGCTTTCCATAAACGGGCAGACTCTAAGAGACCTCTGTGCCACTGGCTTCTCTTCCTTCTTTAGGTATCACCTCCAAGGAAGAAAAAATTCATGAATTTACAAAAAAAAAAAAAGAAAACCCTTCAAATTATTTATACTTGAAAGAGTAAGTGGACTGTATGAGCAACCTTTAACTTGGGAACTAAATACTTAGACATGCTATTTACATGTTAGCCCTGGGCTCTGGAGGAGTTTATGTTCACCAGTCAAAAAAATATTAATACATTGTTAAATTTTACACCATCATATATCATCAAAACCTTGGTATGTGTGATATTGAAATTTTCACTTGCCATGGTACCTGTGATCCCCATGCGTGATGCGGGCTGACAGTGTTCTGCAGTGAGCTGGAGACTATGCAAACATCACGGAGGACAGTAAATCCACAGAGCTTTGCATTAAAGCTATTCCTTTCTTGTTAGGAGAAAACTGGTTATTAGAGAAGGAAGTGGGGCTCTTCCTACAGCACACTAAACAGTAGCATTTCGTAGAAGCCCACATTTTGTACTGCAGTCCTGGTATTCAATAGGAAAATTCCCCGAAGGCAAGATACATGGAAATTTACAAGCAAATGTCTCTTATAAGTTACTTATTGGAACAGAGTTCTGGAAGCAGCATTTTTCTTGTTTGGTTTTTCTCGTATTTCTTTACTGACTACCAGTTTCAATATTAACAGATAACTCAATCTGAATCCTATGGCATTTATTAATAGCTTTTAAGTTGTCAAAACTTCTGTGATAATTGGTTTGTGAGCATCAGAAGAAAATAATAAGAGTTTTAGGTAAAAAAGAGTAACATATGAATAGGCACTTTGTTTTATTCTATCTATCTATCTATTTTTACTTTTTTGATGATGTCCTGAACTTGCTTCCTCTGCAGAGATGGCATAAAGTTTTAGTAAAATGATATTTATGTTGGACAATATCTTATAACATTAATCATTTTCTGCTCTTTTGTTTCTTAATAAGGACAATAAGGAATCTGATTTCTTAAAAATGGAAACCGCAAAATATGGAACATATAATAATATTATTGATGTCACAAAATCCTGACAAAGCATAACCAAAGCAAAAAATAAATCACATGAGAGTAATGCTTTTCAGTAATTTGAAATCTAGAAGAGATGTGATACTAACATATTTCATGTATATCCGTATGTGTACATACACACACATACACGTACACACATACATACATACATACATTAAAAGCCTGATGTGACCATCTCATCAGTGAGAATCAAGACTGCTGTAGGCCAGAATCAACTGAGGGAAGGTTAAACCAGTTCCAAATCAGTGACAAGTCCCGAGGGTTCTGATTCCGTGGATTTGGTGGGGCTCCGGCCTCAGAATTTTTAAAGCTCCCAGGCAATTCTCGTGTGCAGCCAGGTAGTGAAATACAGCCCTGTGATCACTCAGTTTGACCTTGTTGTTTCCTCCTCTTCTTAATCATTTCTTATCCTGGCTGTGTTTCTTCTTTTTCTTTGCTTCCTTAATTTTTTAAATTAATTTTTAATTTGTTGTTGTTGGGCCTGACGGGGTAGTGTATGGATAGCTGGGGAGGCAGAGGGGCCGATCCCATCGGGCCTGCACTATCTTTATTTTTACCATCCTCTTTGCAGTTCCCTTTATGTTGTCAGTTCAAAGATTTTGCGTCAATAATGGCTAGATCCAGATCTAGAAGGTGGTGAGTTTAACTTTTTTGTTTACTATAGCAAAAGCAGTCATATGTCCTCAGGAGTCATGCAGCTGCAGTGCTACGTGTGTCGTGACCATCAGGGTCCAGACAGGCTGTCTCCAGCACATCCCTTTTCCACTGTGTGGCTGAAGCCCAGTCGTCAGCAGAGCCACACGGGTGAGATAATAGTCCGAGGAGCTGTGAATTGTCTAAGTGAGGCAAGCTGTGAATACCTGAACTCCGCACAGTTAAACACCAATCTGGGCAGTTTATTCCTTAGATGGTCACCAGACATGTTGAGAAAGGGAACAATTTCTAGTGTTATCACAGCCACTCAACTGGCTAACTATCTGCCTGCAGGAAAATATTTCCTTAAAAAATTATCCAAAATATACCTTATTTATTTCAAAAGATCTGAACGTTTGTTTTCCTCACCCTTGACTATTTTTGTATATTGTCTTGGAAATTGCTGGAAGAACTCCACGTATTATTAATAGGATGCAATACATAGTGGCAAGTTATTTATCTCTCCTTTTTTGTGATATCTGTAAGAATATAGATATTTTCTGATAAAGAAGTTTGACTCCAATTTTTTAAACTTTTCTTTTCAGAGCTGTTACTGGCCTCCTCCTCTGCTTTCCTGCTGAATGATGTGAATCCTTTCTCCTGGCCAGAGCGGTTATAATTTGTATAAAATGATTTTGTGTGTGTGTGAAAAAAAAAATGTTGACAAACTGCAAGTGTCAGAGAACTCTATTGTCAGAGGGTAGGAAACCCTTTTGTCCCTAAGATTTTGCAAGACAGCAACCCCTCTTTACTAATACCTCCAGGGTTTGAGTAGTCAGCAAGGAAGTGCTGGCTCCCTTGTGGATGGAAGATCCTTATCCAGCCTGTCAAATATACTCTTGAGATGTCACATGCAGAAACAATACCTGCTCCCCAGATTTACCTGATGTAAAGAAACCAAGCTTATATAAATATATTTTAATCCCATACAAAGGCAAGACTGAATGGAAAAGCAGCTGACCTTCTAATGCATTCAAAGAAGGAACAAAGTGAAACACAATATATGAACAGGGGGTATGTATGTAATGCACGTGCTGAAAACATCAAGGTCAGTATTTGTAATGTCAACATTCAAATATTCTTCTAATGAGTTCTCTACTTTCTTAAAAACATAGTTTCATGAAAGTACAAAAGATAATAATTTGCACGTGAAAAAGGGTGCTGTGTATTTTCCATTTGCCTTTCTGAATCTGCTCTCCGTCCTCCTCCAACAGGCCCTGTGCCCCAGAGGCTGTTCTCTATGGACCAGAGAGGGACAGGCTCCCTCGCCCTCTGACCTGGAGTTGACTTGAGTCATGCAGAGGCACTGGCAGAAGATCAGGGAGTGGGAGGAGGGAGAGGTCAGGGTATTTATTCCCTTTTCCTCCCTGCTGGGCTGTGGGTTGGCTGAATTCCTTTACAAAGGCCACAGCTCCTGTTGGGCAGGTCTTTCTTACAGCCACAACTCTCTGCAGGTTCCAGGAACGGTTTCCTCCCTTGCAGCTTCCACATGCTCCACCACCCTTCCTAGTTTCCATGAACGCTGCCAGATGCCTGCATCATTCCTTCAGTACTCTCTTCAAATACCCCTTTTGAGTGGGTTCCCAAATGGCTTAAAATAAATGGCTAATGATATTTTAAAAATGAGTAACACATCAACAATTGCCTGTTGAGCACCTTTACATACCTGGCATTGAGGGGTACACAAAGAAGGGGTGTGTGTGTGTGTGTGTATGTAAGAAATTTACAGTTTTGTAAGGAGTATGATATTTGCTTCCTATATAATAGGTTGGTTTTGCAGGTGCTTAACAGCAGGTTATTCCTGCTTGAACTTGTAATGCCGTATTCTGGGAGCTGGCCCAATGTGGCCCGTGATGTTAGGTCAGCGGTGGTAGTGTAGGCTGTGTTTTATTCAAGACTCAGGTATGGGAGAGATGTTAGAACCTTACATATATAATCCAGTCTCTTTATTATTAAAATGCCAGAACGAGTATTAATTCTTAATTATTTACTTTTACGTGTTAGGTTTAAAGGATCATTATCTGTCTTCATAAATAGTGGGCCTGTATGCTCGTCACAGAGAAGAAATGGTTTCTTTAAGCTCACACTTCACTGTCCTAAGTGCCTCACTGGCAACTTGGAATCTATTTAGGCTCAGGGAGAGGTTCTCTCTCTCTCTTTCTCTCTCATTTCCCCCCCGCCTTTCTTTTTATTTTTGTGTTGATTGTGTTTGTAATTTATTTAATTTTTTTTCCTTGCTGGTTGGTGACTGGACAAAAAAATTATCTCCTCCAAATGCCATCTACTGCACAACCATTCTGTATCATTGGGAGAAAACCATTTTGTTCTTTTATACAATTTTAGTCTATATGGGTTAAGACTCTTGGAGCTGTAAATTACAAAACTGAAGCCATACTAACTTAAAACTGGATGTTGATTGGTTCCTACAAAAGCACATTCTAGGGTTAGCCTTGGCTTCAGGCCGAGCAGAAATCTGGAAATGTGGGGCTCAGGTAAGGTCATGCTGGTCTCTCTGTTTTTCCTCCTTGGATTTTGTGCATCATTCTTATTCTTTTCTGCTGATGAGAAGCAAAAACAGCTCTACCCAACACTTTGCTGGTGACTTGTGTCCCCACACAATGAAAGTATCTTTTCTGATTCCTGTGTTAGAACTCTCCTGGGGAGGACTCCCATTGCCTGTTTGGGTCCTGCGTCCACCTCATACCAACCACTGAGACCAGGAGAACAGTTGTCTCTGATTGCCCAGGCTTGGATCACACACACACACAGCCAAAGAGAAGGAAAAAGGAAGCAAAAAGGGAAAAGAAGTGGTGGAGGGTAGGGAAGACGGATGGTTAGCTGTAAGTGGACCAGAACCAACCGGGGTGGTTTGAGAAAAACTCCGCTCCCATAGCAGTCTTTGCGTCTGTGGTGCTGCAGAGCTGGTGTTGAAGAGTGAGCCCATGCAGTAGATATTCTCTTGGCTGCTGCCACAATGACATCCTAACATGCCTAAGTCTAGATTCCTGCACAGATGAACCGAATGGCTCACAAAAGAGCAAGTGAAATAAAACTTTCCACTTTACACTCAAAGACCTGGTGGGGCAGCTGGGTCAGAAGCTCAGATGGCCTAATGCACCCTCTCTATCATGGGTAGACCTCTCCCATTAATACCGAGGGCGGGGCAACCAGCCCACACCCCCTTTTTCTCTGCTTGGGAGGCTTGATTAAGACCATCGCAGCCCAGTAAAGAGGTGCTAATACCATGTGGATCTCAAAGGATCTCTGTTGATCCTTTTATTCCCAGGGCTATCCTTATCCCATGAGCACATTGACCCAAATTCTTCCTTATCTAAACATAAAACATTAGGAGGGACAAACTTAATTAATCCACACATTCCAGTTACAGCAAACTCAGAGTCAAACTGCTCACTTGTTTCATATTTATTAAACTAAGAGATGCCCTGAGTAATGTTTATAGAACAAAGACAAGATAAAATATTTTAAAGCATCTTTTTATTGCCAAAGTACCACCTAGCAAATTTACCATGTTATCATTATAATAAGCCCACCGAAAAATATTAATACAAAAATATTAATGACTGTATGCCAGGCATCGTGCCAAGGATTTGGAAATAAATGGTGACCCAAAGAGAGATGTCCCTTCCTTTAAGGAGGCTGCATTTTAGTGTAGGGGGCAAACAACATAAAAATATAACAATACATAATTAAACTAATTACAGATTATGGGAAGGACCAAGATGAATATAAACAGAGTGCTGTGATAGGGAGAAACAGCTATGGAGGGGGAACTCCTTTAGAAGGAGCTATGAGGAAAGGCCTCCAGAGGAAATAATTTTTATGCAGAGACCTGAGGTTTAGAAGGTGGGAGCCCTTGGAAAGAGCAAGCAGAGAGAGTTCTGGAAGGAGAGAAGGACAAAGCAGGCACAGTGAGGAAGGGGCCTGATCTGTTTACAGATCTGGAAAAATGATGTGTCAATGGAACAAAACGTGCTAGGCGGAGAGTAAGGCAGAGGCAGCATAATATGGGCCACCGGAAGGAGTTTGATTTTCTTCTCTGCATGTTGGAGTGGGTTTTCTATTTTAGGCAACCAGACATCCTCAATTTGGAGAATTATCAAATCTGAACCCAGACCTTCCCCTGGGGCATGAAGTCTACAAATAACCAAACATCACAATAGGTTCTATGTGCCTGAGACAGACTCCACCTGTCACCAGGCCTCCACCTCCACAAACTGCTTTCTTTCCCCCCCAGTATCCTATGCTGGTGAAGACTGCTACTGTGGTAAATTGTGTATTGTCCTCATGTGTTTTCTGCCCCTCTTGTGAGAGATTATACTTATCCCCTCCTCCCATTGATGTCATATATTTGATCATATCACTCGCTTCAGCCAAGAAAATGGCTGAGAAACAATCTATGCTCCTTCCAAGCAGAGTCATTAAGAGCCAGGTGGCTCGACCATCTCCCTCTTCCCTCTGCAGCAGAGCGGCATGTCCCACACAGGGGCTGTTCCTTCACCTGCGGTCCCAGAATGAAGATGTGATGGGACAAAGCCAGAGCTTTCCCACAACTGGCGTTTAACATGAAGGAGAAATCAACTTTTGCAGTTGTAAGCCACGGAGACTCCATGGGGGGTGTTTATTACCACAGTGTAATCTGGCATAAACTGCCAAATAAATTTGTACCTAGAGGTGGGGTGATGCTTTAACAGCAACGGCAACAACAAACCCTAAAATGTGTGGTAGATATTAGACAGGGTGCTAAGTAGTAACGCAATGAAGAAAATGTTATTGCCGTGCTCTGCAGTGGGCAGACTCTAGTAGAACTACCTCCTGCATCTCCAGACCTGGTACCCTGGGAGGGCTCACCACCCGCCATGCCATGTTCTGACCAGAAATGCATAATTGGAAACTAATCATGAGGAAACCTCAGAAACACTCATAAGGAGGACTGTTCCGTTCAAAGAAAAGGGGCGAGAAGAGCCACATTCTTCAAAAGTGTCAGTGTCATAAAAGACAAAGAAAAGCTATGGAAATATTTCAGATAAAAAGAAGCAAAAAAGACATGGAATTAAACTCAGTGCCTGACCCTGGACTGGATGCTGTACTGGAGGAAATTAATATACCATCAAGGGCATTATTGGGTCAGTTGACAACAATTGGGATAATAAAAGTAAATTTTTGTATCAATGAGGAGGTCGTTGGAGTGTTAGGGACTGAGTCGGATGGTGGCTTCTGTGCCGCAAGTAGCACAAATTAGAAAGTCTGCTGCCAGGTTTCCTGGTTGATCAAACCCTTGAATTTTTATTACGGGAGCACAGGGTGAGTGTTAAAAAGGGAAGGAATGAAAAGTACTGTTTCCAGCAGTAATATGAGAATGATATAATATTAGAACGTAACATAAATAAATCATAGTGGTGAACATAATTTTCACCTCTGAACTGGAAAATCAACAGAGGCAGAGGCTATGTCTTCCTCATTCACCACTGCAGTCCTAGTGCTGGAACGCAGTAAGTGGCAATAGTGCTTAATGAATTAATTAATTAGATAATTAATCTCAATAGATGTAAATGGGCCTTTGACAATATTCAAAATCCATTCTCAATATTTCCAGAAGATTACATCCTTGTATTATAAATACCACTGATACAAATCCAACAGCCAGCATCACATTTAATGACAAACCTTGGAAGAACTACACTTAAGAATAAAGTATGGATGATATTATCACCAATATTCTTTAACATTGACTTGAAGAAAAGAAAAAATACAAATACATTTTTTTTTTGCAGATCAAATTATTACCTGGAAAATCTAAAAGCAATATAAAAACCTGTTAGAACTAATGGAAATTTTAGTACAGTGGTCTAGAAGATATTAAAGTATGGATATAAAATACTTTTCCAGATGAACAGAAAATCCTATATAACATCCTATAGAACAAAATTGATCATAATCCTGAGGATGTATGAAAAAACCCTGTATAGATTTACAGATGGGTGTCACTTAGAGAATATTAAAAGAAAGCCATAAAACAACATTTAAGTTAGTACTGAACAGGGGGTTCCACAAAACTCTAAAGTGTCTAGCATTGGCTTATTGATACGAGCTGGGTGGTGAAGAAAATGATATGGCATTCTGTAGAGATGGTGAATCATCGCAAAATATTTGAGAGGCAGATCTTCAGATTCCCTAAGAGATTTGTGCTTAGGGGGAAAAGCCTGGAAAACAGAATGTTAATCGTGGGTTTCAGTTGCTATTAGCTCTCTTAGCAAGGAATCACAAAAAAGAGATGAGCCCTAAAAAAAACTGGCCAGTTTGCAAGAGAAATGAAAAAGGAAGAATAAGATGCCAGAAATTTGGTGCCTCCCAATGTTGGAAAAGCAGACTGTTCATAAATCCCCCAAATGAGAGACACAATTGTTTGAAATATAGAGGTTTCTTATACTTCAGCTTCACGCCAAAAGTGTGCGTCTAACAGTGGGTAAGTGTTTGCATAGATCTAACATACGTTCCACTAAGTTCAGAGAGAAAGAAATGTGGGCAAGAACACAAAAAACCTGCCACGTGGATATGGACTGTCATGAAGAGGTTGTCACGTGAAACTGAATGGGATGAAACAGACAGGGGCCCACTGACCTTCCTTACGTGTGATGCGAAGCGTTATGTGAAGGAAAGGTCCTATATTAAAGCAAGTGGGAGACTGGTGAATCAAACAAAGTTGAACATATTTCTCTACTCCAAGATTTCTCAGAACTTACTTGCTAATGAGTCTTGTAAATCTCCAAGCAGGGATCATGGAGGATAGTGTTTCCCAAAACTTGTGTTCCCAAAGCATTCTATACCTCTGTTTCAATAACAAAATAAGTATTAACATCTCTAAGAATATTTTTTCATGAAACATAGCTTGGGGAATCTTAGAAGAAACTAAGAAAAAAATCTTTGATTAGACTAAAAATAGACATCTCAAGAAGTATAAATATACTCTGAAGAGAATTTACAAATAAACGAGGCAAGATCCATTTTCATATGACTGAGAAATCACTCACCAAATCAGCCCTCTCACAGATAACAGCCATAAACTCTGGGCAAAATACAGAACAATCTCCCAAGGCACTGGAGAATGATAAAAAAAATAAGTAGACAAAATACAAACAAAGTTATAGATGGTTTGGATGATATCTTAACTCGATTCATGTTTATAATACCCTACACAATAACTTCACAGTACTGTACACATGGCTTTCACATGCATGTGGTCACCCTGATAACCATAAAATAAACCTTAATACATCTAAAAGGGTTGAAATTATACAGAGTCCAATTTTTTTTACCACAGTGGAATTAAATTAGAAAGCAGTTACAATAAGATATCTAGGAAAATCACAAATATGTGGAAGTTAAACAAAGAAGTTTAGAAAATATTTTAGACCGATAATGAAATGATAATGAAAATGAAAATATGTCAAACTTCATATATGATGGTCTAAGAACCTTCTGAATAACTCCCTGCTGCAGAAAACCTGGGCATAATAAAGAAAAGCAACATCTAAAGGTATGGGGGAGCGATGAGAAGCAGACAGGCTCTAGTAGGAAAATCACATTTGGAAGAGGGGAGATGTATAAGCAAATTCCTGTCTCCCCAGCTTTTAGTCTGAGACCGAGGCTAGTTGGCAGGGAATGAATAGCAGCAGCCAGGGCACACATGGAAAAGCCCAGACTGCTCCCCTGGAGAACCAGAAAAGTGAAGCTGCCAAACTGTGACCCTTGAATAGAATAGAGTGTGACCCTTACAAGGAAAAGAGCCAATGAAAATGGACAAAATGTTTGAACAGACACTTCTAAAACAAAGATATGTGACTGGTCTGCAAGCACATCAAGTGATCCGCAACATCACTAGTTACCAGAGCAATACAAATGAAAGCCACAATGAAACATCATTATACACCCACCAGAATAGCTAAAGTTCAAAACCCTGACGGCATCAGGTGTGGGTAAGGATTTAGAGCCACTGGAACTCTCAAAAATTACTTGGGGGAAATGCAAAATGGTACAGCCACTTGGAAAGCAGTCAAAATACCTTTTCCTAATTCTATCCTAGGTATTTATTTAAGAAAATTAAAAACATATATCCACAAAAAATGCATATGTGAATGTTCATATCAGCATTATTTATAATACCCCTGAACACAAATGACTAGCAATGGACAAAGAAATAAACAAATTGTGGTATATCTATACCATGGAATACTACACAGAAATAAACAGAAACAAATAAATTATACATGAAATAACACAATGAATCTTACAAATATTATGCTAAGAGAAAGCAGTCAATCACACTAGAACTACCTTCAGTATGATTCCATTTATGTTGTAACGGCAAAGAAACCGGAGTCTCATTGCCCAAGGAAACACCGAGAGGTACACGAGGATGCAGAGAGATCAGGTTTATTAACGCCAGTGGGCTCAGAGGGGATCTTCCGCCAAAATCTGAGCACCCCCGTCAGGGGACTTGTCTTTTATACTTCAAGAGCAAGGGGCGGAGGTACAGAGCAGCTTATACCAGGAAGTGCACGCATAAGGAAGTTCCTGTAATTTACAAGGTAGCTGCTGCAAGGGGAGCTGTTTATGGGAGCATGAGCTGCAGCCATTAGTCAGTTTCACAAGGCGACAAGCAGTCTTACAGAAGCAGATGAGCAATTAACATACACAGGGCTATAGCTCCTCCATTTCAGGGTAAAAGGATTTTAGCGAATTTCTATTTTTCCCTCACAATGTGAAATCCTAGAAATGACAGAAAGCAGATCAGGGGTTCCCCGGGGCCTACACTGGAGGCAGCGGGGACTGACTATAAGGGCCACGGGGAAACTTTCAGAGTGGGTGAACCGTCTATAACCGTGGTTGTGGTGGTCTCGTACTTAAGTACAAAGAACCACTCACCTTGCCTAGAACACAAGCTTCTGTGCCTTTTTGCATGCTTCTTCCTCGGTATAAAATTCTCTTCTTCACATGATGAAATCACTCTCTTCCATCGAGGCTCAGGTCAAATGTGATTTCTGCTGTGGACACACCTGATCAATCAGAGAGGCATTTCCTTAGTTCTCCTTTCCATAACTCTTTAGGCCAAATCCTTATCACATTATATTTTAAATATTTGTTTTCTTTTTCAGTCTCTTTTAATAAATTGCTGCTCCTTAAGAGACTGGATTATGCTTTATTTTTGAACCTTTCAAGCACCCAGCTATATACCCTAACATATAGAACATAACACACACATATGTATTTTATCTTGCAATTTCTGATTTCCTAAAGAGCAATGTTTACTAAAGAGACTCCTGGGTTCTTTGTTCTTCCCTTTCCTTTTTAAGAAGATCCCATAAAATTGTTTCTTGTAGCCTGAACTCTTCCCATGTTTTTTGCTAACAGACTCTCAAAAACCTCTTTTGAAACGGTTCATTCAGAGCTGAAATATTTGTATCTTTCTGTTCACTCATCCTTAGAAATAAACATTTTTCTATAACATCCTAAGAGAATCTTTTTGTGAAACAACCCTGTACATTCTGCACAGAGAGTTGTAACTGAGAAACATGAATCGTTTTTCTGTTTGTGTTTCCTCTAACCCTTTGTCCTACAGCCCACGCTGCTTAAAATTACCATATATAATTTTGAAGAGGGTCATTACATTTCTCTATAAGCAATGCCTTACCCCGATTTTTCTAAAACTTTCTCATAATACACAAATTTTCTTAATTTTAATCCTTTCTGGACCTTCTTCAGTCCCTTCCTATCAGTAGGCACACATGCCTGAAGGGCCTGCAATTCACTTTAGCTGGTGTTGATACGGTGAAGTAATTACACACCACAGTTTTGTTAATATATCACAATAATCTTGCTAGTTTCCTTATTAACAGCACTATTTCCAAGAAATCCTCAGTAGGAGAGTTTCCTGTTAATGGTAATTAGACTAGCACTGCATAGGGCTGGTATATTCTATAAAACCTTCATAGATTAAGGAAAACTAGCAACTCCTTTGCGTTTGAAGGTAAATTAGACATTTTAGGAGCTGGGAGAAACTTTCTGAGTAGTTCCCAGGAAGCATTGTTAAGAGGAGACTCTTTTTCCCATTATTCAGGTGTCAGCTTAGAAAATCTATTTCCTATTTTATAGATGAGGCAACAGAAGCCAGTAGGAATTGTCTAACAGACACATTCAACTTTCTCCAAGCCAAAGAGTAAGTGGTGGAGCGAGATGGGAATTCAGGTCTGTCTGATTTCAAACCTAACACTTTTTGTGAGCTACCAGGTTCTCTGAGACAATCTTTTTTTTAAAAAAAAAGTATTTTTGAAATTATGTTCCCAAATAAACACAAAGGCAAAGAGACAAATATAATGAACTCCATGTACTCATCAATCAGATTTAACATTTATGAAAACTGTGCCACACTTGCCTCATCTATTTCTTTGTATCTCTTCCTTTTCCTTTGCCTTTGCTATAGTATTTTGAAGCTGATCTCAGATGTCACATTTTTTCACCCCTATATATCTTTGTGTGCACTTTAAAAAGATAATTTTTCCTTTACATAACACTTCCTTTATCATACCTGACAAATTAACAATAATTCTTTGATATGAGATGTCTCAAAAATATCTGCAAAATTGTTTTGTTCAAATCAGGATCCAAAGAGTCCACACATCATATTTACTTGTCGTGATACTCAAAACTTTTTAAATCTAGAGCAGCACCCATCCTCACTCCCTTCTTTGTATTTATTTGGATGTCAATGACTTGCAGAAAACAGGCAGCTGTCCTATAGGCTATGCCAACTTCTTATAGGTCTTTTTCCTTCCTTTGCTCGCTACTCCCATATTTCCCGTATTTAAAAAAAAAAAAATCTTAGAGGCTCTAGAGACTTGATGAAATTCAGGTCTAACTTTTTTCCCAAATAAATAAATAAATAAATAAATAAAATCACAAGCAATTGCTGTGTGTTTCACACAGTCTGATTGTCCCATCTTTTAGAAATGCTGACATTGATGATTTTCAGGTGCTAAAATCCTTATCTCTTCCTTGCCACATTCTCCTCGATCTTTTATCCCACTGAGAATTGACACAGGCTCCGTGAACAAATTTCAATGACATATACATATGTATATATTCCTCCCCCTTTCATGTGTTAGATTCTCAGGCAGTAGGGCTTGATGACCAGAACCCTGTAACTTTGAACTACTTGCTCTTTTGAATTGTTTCCCAGAAATGGTAGAATTTCTGCAAGACTAAGAAGTTGAGATTCCAAAGGCCCCTGGACAGACTTCCTGGTGCCAAGACTCACCGTTCCTCACTAACCTGCTCCATGCTCATAAACCCTTGTTAATTTCAAGACAACCTGCCCCAGTGCACGCAAGACCTATTTTAAAAGCCCCTGCTCTCCATTCGCTGGGGAGACGGACTTGATGCTGCTTCTCCAGTTCTCCAGACAGGTTTCTTTTGTATTAAAATTTCCCTTCTTCCTTGGCAATCCTCCTTGTCTCGGCAATTAGCTATTTAGTGCCCTGAGCAACCAGACCTAGGCCAAACCCCCTTGCATTTTTGATAACAGAATCACCCCCCAATTGAATTAATTCACTAGGTGTGGCAAAATGATGATTTTTGAATTTTGTCATTTCTTGCACATTTATTAGCTGCATTTCTTCTGCAACAGAGAAATTTGTTTCATCAAATTATTTATTTATTGTGAATTATAGCATACATAGGAGAGGTGGAATAAATGCTTAATTTTTTCCCTTTTATTGACGTTTTCAATTTTCTGTGCAAGGAACTGGTGTCCTAGATGTTTCTCTCTTTCTTTCATAAATTCACTGTGAATTTATGGGGCAATGTATTTAAATAAATTATTCTTTTTGATGCTAAGATTTGTCCATGTTTGGATGATGGAAGACCTTTATGTTGCCTTCTTTGTCCTTTAGACTCAACCCATCAGACTTTGATCACTTTTTTATTTTCCGTCACAAAACATTCTAAGCTCATCATATATATTTTCTGCTCTACGTCTGGAATTAGGCATTAATCTAAGAAGCCCTAGTTCATTTTAGTGGAGAATAGGATATGAGATAAAAAATCTGGGTGTTATGGATGCTCACTGCTATTGGGTTATCATTGATTCTAGACATTTTTAAAAACAGGGCTAGTAACTTGTTTTTTAAACAAAACATGAATTTATATAAATATTTCTATATATAATTTTACTTAACTAAAATCTAACATGAATAATTTTTGTTAACTTGTTAGATTTTATACTTACGTTTTTCTCTTGCGCTAGAATATTTGTTCTTATTAACAACTTAAGATAAATTCATAACTCTATTTGTTCTTAGAACATGTCCCTGTGTGTATACATGTGTAAGTACACAAATTAGCATATCATGTTCTATAGTCAATTAGAATAATACTACTCTTTGTAAATGATGTTACTAACTTGATAACTAAGTTTGTTAGTTTCAGTTTGTTTTAAATTAAATTGTTGCTCTTTTCTTTTTGATTTACTTTATCTTTCAAATATATGATATATTTATGTGTGTCCATGGTCAAAACTGTGTGATATATTTAGAGAAGTCTGGCTTCTTTCGCTGGTTTCTCTAACCTCGACTCTCCCTCACAGACAATCATTTTTATTAGGTAACCATTTTTATTGTTCTGTTCACCTATTCATTAACCAATACTACATTGTTATTCTATTTTTTCTTTTTTAGGATTTTCTTGTTATTTCTGCTGGTTTATTTTTCATATAAATGTTACAATCTACTTTTCTAGTTAAAAAACAAACACACAAATTTTGGTATATTTATGAGATCACAGTAAATTTATATTAAACTTAGCAATATTGAGATCTTTTGGATATGAGTCTTCCTATCCAAAACTAAGTTAGGTCATTACATTTGTGCAAATCTTCTTTTGTGCTTTGCAGAAAAGTTTTAACATTTTCTTCATAGAAACTTTTTACATATCTTTTAAAGTTTACCCTTACGCATTTTATCCCTTTGTTGCTATTAAAATGAGTTCCCTTCTAGTATACCTTCTCATTGACTGTATTTTATAGATATGATGACTATTTCAGTATCTTAATTTTTACATGATAATTTTATAAGCTACTTTACTAAATTCTCTTATATTTCATACTGGGTTTTCCTTTGCTTGTCTTGATTTTTTTCTGATAGAAAATCATGTCATCTATATCATCTCCAATAGAAACAGTTGTACCTCTGTCTTTATAATTCCTGTGCATTTAATTGCTACTCTAGCGATATTTCCACGGTCGTATGGGAGGGTGGAGGTAATAGCAGACATCTTTGTGTTGCTCAAGACAGACGTCGAGAGCGATGCCTTTAATCAACAATTCTTAATTGAGATGTTGATTGGGACTGTTCAGGAAGTATTCGATTATTTCTATCTTATTGAGTTTTTTAACAAAATCAGGATGGATTTTTGAATTTTGTCATATGTGTTTTTTTTGAATCTGTGGAAATAAGCAATATTTTTCCTTTAATTGACTAAAATAATAAATCATATTTATCATTTTATGAATAATGTGTCATCCTTTTATTCTTGGTATGGATTTTACTTGGTGACAACTTTTTTTTTCATAATAGGCTATTAGACTATATTTTCTAATCATTTATTTAAATTTTTGCATCAATATCCATAATTGATATCAGTCTATAATTGTCCTTTATGCACAGTTATTATCAGGTTTTGATACCAGTGCTAACATTTACCTCAAATTATGAATATTGAAAGTTTCCTTTTTTTGTTTTCTATGCTCTGATCTATTTAAAAAGTATTAGAAGTATATGATCTTTAAAGCTTTAGTAAAGCACCCCTGTGAATCCATTTGGGGAAGTTTGTTATCTGTTTTCTTGTTTTGTTTTGTTTCTTTTTTGTTTTTGTTTTCAGGGGACATCTTTAATAATTTATTCTATTACTTCCATTGTAATAGGTCTGTTTAGCCATTCTGTCTCTTCTAAAGCCAGGTTTAGTAAAATATATTTTTCCTGAAAACCTTTTTATGATATCTTTTTTTCCCATTTTGTATTGGATAGCTTATAGTAGTTTTGAATATTATTGTTTTGAACAATTTCCTCTGTGAATTATTGTTTTTGTTTGTTATTTCTTATATTATATACTTAGGTTCTCTCTCCCTTTTTAAACACTCAGGCTGATCAGCAGGACTTTTGTTTCAAAAGCTGTTTTTGAATTTATTATTTCATTTTTTAACTCTTAAGCCTTTGCTTTAATTAATCACTTTTATTTTGATATTTAATTATTTTATTTTATTTTTTTACTGATATAGTTATTTTATGCTATGCTCTTTCCTCTGAGGACAATATTAGCCATATCTCATATTCTGGAATGCTGAATTTTCATTATCATGATTTCTAGGAATCCTATACTTTCATTTTGTATTTTTCTTTTGACCCATAGGTTGTTTAATGGGTAATTTTGTTAACTTCCTCCAAGGACTCTTTTCATTTTACTAACTTCTTGATTTATTGTATAAAAGTTAGAAAATGCAATTTGTATTATTTCTTTTTATTAATTTATTGAGGTTTCTTTTAGGCCTTAATATATAGAAAATGTTCACACATATTCCCTGTGCATTTACAACAAAAGTGTCTTATCTACTACCAGACTGTAGTATATATAGTATCTACACTATAAATGGTTCTTGCCCTTACTGATAATGTCCACTTAATCTATAATTGTCTAGATCTGAAAGAGGTGGTTTAGTTCTGTTTTGCATGTTTTAATAGTGTTATATTTTCATTGTATATTTTAGACTTTATTAAGTGTCTTTGTCTTGTTAAAATTTTTTTTTTTTATTTTGGAATATCATGGGGGTACAACACTTTGGCCATACACATTGCCCATGCACTGCCCGTGTCAGAGCCACAATCGTGGTCATCCCCCAAACTGTGCTCCCCGCATCCATTCAGTGAGAGTTTTTCCCATCCCCTTCACCCCCCTCCCGCCTGCCCACCCCCTGATGAATATTATTGCCTTGTGTGATGTAAGTGTTGATCAGTTAGTACCAATTTGATGGTGAGTACCAGTGGTGCTTGTTTTTCCATTCCTGCGACACTTCGCTTCGAAGAATGGGTTCTAGCTCCAACCAGGATAATACCAGATGTGTTAATTCGCTATTGTTTCTTATTGCTGAGTAATACTCCATGGTATACATATACCACATTTTGTTAATCCACTCGTGTATTGATGGACACCTGGGTTGTTTCCACATCTTTGCAATTATGAATTGTGCTGCTATAAACATTCGTGAGCAGATGTCTTTATTATAAAATGTCTTTTTTTCCTTTGGGTAAATACCCAGTAGTGGGACTGCTGGGTCAAATGGTAATTCTACTTTTAATTCTTTGAGGTATCTCCATATTCTTTTCCATAGAGGTTGTACTAATTTGCAGTCCCACCAGCAGTGTATGAGTGTTCCTATCTGTCCACATCCCCGCCAACATTTGTTGTTTGGGGATTTTTTGATATGAGCCAATCTCACTGGAGTTAAGTGATATCTCATTGTGGTTTTGATTTGCATTTTAGAGAAGTTGAGCACTTTTTTATATGTTTGCTGGCCATTATTCTGTCTTCTTTTGAGAAGTTTCTGTTCATGTCCTTTGCCCATTTTTTAATAGGGTTGTTTGATTTTTTTCTTGTTGATTTTCCTAAGTTCTGTATAGATTCTGGTTATCAGCCCTTTATCAGAGATGTAGCATGCAAATATTTTCTCCCATTCTGTAGGTTGTCTGTTCACTCTAGTGATAGTTTCTTTGGCTGTGCAGAAGCTTTTTAATTTGATCAGGTCCCATGTATTTATTTTTGTTGCTGCTGTGATTGCTTTGGGGATCTTCTTCATAAATTCTTTGCCTAGGCCAATGTCCATAAGAGTTTTTCTAACGTTTTCTTCGAGAATTCTTATGGTTTCATGTCTTAGGTTTAGATCTGTTATCCATTGTGAGTTGATTTTTGTGAAAGGTGAGAGGTGTGGGTCCAGTTTCAGTCTTCTACATATGGCTGTCCAGTTTTCCCAGCACCATTTGTTGAATAGGGAATCTTTTCCCCAGTGTATGTTTTTCTGGAATTTGTCAAAGATCAGGTGACTGTATGAGGTTGGTTTTATATTTGGGTTCTCAGTCCTGTTCCATTGGTCTACGTGTCTGTTCTTGTGCCAATACCATGCAGTTTTGGTTACTGTAGCCTTGTAGTATAGTTTGAAGTCAGGTAGATAGCTGCCTCCCAATTTGTTCTTTTTGCTTAAGATTGCTTTGGCTAGACGGGGTCTTCTCTGGTTCCACACGAAGTGTAGAATTATTTTTTTTTTCTAGATCGGCAAAAAATGATGTTGGTATTTTGATAGGGACTGCATTGATTCTGTAAATCAATTTAGGTAGCAAAGCCATTTTTACTATGTTGACTCTGCCTATCCAAGAGACACGGTAGGGCTTTCCATCTATTTACATCCTCTGCAATTTCTTTTCTCAGTGTTTCATAATTCTCTCTATATAGGTGTTTGACCTCCTTAGTTAGATATGTTCCTAAATATTTAATTTTCTTTGGTGTTATTGTGAAAGGTATTGCATCTTTAATTTGTTTCTCGGCTTGATTGTTATTAGCATATATGAAGGCTATGGATTTGTGTGTATTCATTTTGTATCTTGAGACTTTGTTGAATTCATTTATCAATTCCAGTAATCTCTTGGTTGACTCTTTGGGGTTTTCTATGTATAATATCATATCGTCTGTGAATATTTTGACATGAATTCTAACTTGTCTAATAGTAAGTATATGGCCCATTTTTAATTGCTTGATAATTATTTGCCTACCTTTATATTTTTACTTTTCTGAATCCCTTTGTTATAGAGGATTATTTCTTTAATACAACATAGAGTTAGATTGGGCTTCACTGGCCAAGATGAAAATATTTTTCTTATAGGTGCTTTCAACCACAATTTTCTAGTATGTTCTTGTATGTTTGCATATTATTAAAGTTATTTCCACCTTTTTCTTTGATAGCTTTGTATTTTTGTTTTTGTGGTTGCTGCTGTCTATGTTTACAGGAGGTGGATTCTCCGGGAGTTTTAGGAAAAGGTTTCTGGTTGGGGGTGGCAAGGGCTAAAATCAGTGAATGTAGTTTTCCCAGCTTCACTGGTCTAGCTCTCCCCACTCAGCTATAACTTAGAAGGACTCAAAATACGGCCTGCGGTTGTTTTCCTGTTTCTGAGTTATTACAATTATGTTGAGGAAGTATCCGTGTGTCCAGGGGCACGCTCCAATCATAGAGCTTTATTGGCCTTGCCTCCCAATGCAATGCTTTTGGTTTCGCATTTTGTGTTTTGCTGGTACCATGATTTCTGGGGTCTGAGCATTATCTGAGAATTAAGCCCCTCCAGGTTTTCCAAGCCCAGCGTCTCAGCGCTGAACCTTGTGGTTTCTCTCCACGGGGGCTTTTCTTCAGGGAGTTCCGTCTTCTGGGAGGTGGATGTGAGATTACCTTAACACTTTTTGTACGCACCGAGGCTGGGTGACTTTTTGGTATCCAAGGTGGGTAGATGGCTTTCACGGACCCTCACGTCTCAGGGCTGTAGCCACCCAGCCCTCGTGGGGCAGCGAGAGCTGCAGCTGCTGTTCTCCCTGGTCGGCCCGCATTGTGGGGATTGCCTGGAACCTAAGCTTGTGGAAAGGTTGACAGTGCCCCACGGACACTCCACTATCCAGGGTGGTTTATATGGTCTACAGGAGGCCTTTTCCAGAGACTTGAAAAGGTCCTGTGCCAGGATCACGTCACAGGAAGTGGTTTTCCACAGCACTTTTTAGAAGAAGGTGTTCTGCATGGGAAGAATTAGTAGGAGTACAGATGCCTCACTAGTGGAGAAGGATGCCCAAAAAGACAGAGTTCATCCTGAATTCTGTGTTTTTATACTGTGAGTGTGGGAGGGGTCTCCCTAGAGTCCAGACACTAAGCCAGAGCCCTGTGAAAATGTGCACATTCACAGCTCCTCTTTAAGGCGACTTTGGGAAAGGAGTTATCTTTGGATAACTTACAAAATGCAATCACTCAAGTTCTTAATGTTCATTCCAGAGCATGTCATACATCTTGGAAGCAATCCTTCAGGGATATGGATGCATCTTTTAATGAAAGGACTGAAAGGTGGCCTTACTAATAACCTATCTAACAGGAAGAAATAACCAATCTAACAGAAAGTAAGGGAAATAAACTGACAGCACCTAATTGCCCCTTTGAAAAGGAAACTCACAACACAACTGTCCTTTGTTTTGTTTAATTAAAACACCTGTGGACTAACCCCTTATCTCAAGAGTTCTTTCTCAGCCTTGAAGAGCCCTAAGCGAAGGAGAGTAAGGGCAGGAAAATAAACCTTGTATTTCTTTCCATCCTAAACCCTTGTGTGAGAGTTCTTTCTCCAACGGGCAGCAAGCACCTAGTAAGTTTCCACCCTAACAAGTACTAAACAGCCTTACAAACTGTGTGTGTGTATGTATTTAAATTTATGTATTATATAATACTCTTTCTAAACTGTTAGTGTTTTCTTTAGGGAAATAATCTCTAAGAGTGCCTTACAAAAATCTGATTATTCTAAAAAAACTATGTGAATATTTAGGAATGTCAGATTAAGTGGGTGGTCCCTAAACACAGGTTCTTAACCAAGTTCCACAATGTGTCATTGATTTTATTAGCCAGCTAAGTCTACTTTTACAATACAGTGCTAAGTAGTTATTTTGTAAAATAGCTACGCAATAAAGAGGGCAAGAGTAAAAAGAAATTGAAATGATTAGGTATAAGAAAAAATTTTAAAAGTATTCAGATTGTTTAGTTTCTGAAATCTGCTGAGAAATTACTAGAATTTTCATTGTCATGAAGCTTAATTTGAGGGAGGTGATATTTTCCTTTTCTTTAAAAACATTGCCTTTGTTTCTCATGGCAGAAAATCCTGGTTTGTGGGGAAGGTTTTGAAGGAGCCTTTAGAAGAAGATGACAAAATAAAAGGCTTTTCAGTGGCTGGTGGGAAGGCAGGACTTGTCTTGAGATGGGATTTGGAACACAATAGTTCCCCAGGCAAACCTTCACTTAGTTTTCTTGGTGGAATTTAAATAACCCCATTGTTTTCTAAGAACTTCTACTTTGCCACTCTATTGTGCGTAATTAATTACAACTGCATTGATTCCCTTCTACAGCACTTACTTTCAAGATTCCTTATTGAGCATTATGTTGTCCTATATGAGACTTCTCTTCCTTATCAAAATAACGCATGCTGTAAGTAAGAGTTCTGTGTCAAGAAATTTCATTTAATTTTGCAGAGGCCAAACTCCAAAATATAAATCCTGCTGTATGTTAATGTAGGGTATAATTTCAAAAATAAATAAGACTTCTTGACAGGGGAAAATAGAAGTTCTCCTAAATTAAGTGAAGGATTAGCCTTAAAAAATTAGTTACTATAACACAAAGAATAGAATGACTGTTTGCTTTTTTCCCCTAATAATTTAGAGATATTTAATAGTTAAAAAAGAAAGACACATCAAACATCAATACCTAGTTAGTTAATATCTTTAGGACCAAATATTTGAGCCCAAATAGCTGATAATTTAGAGTGCTTAAAGAGGGATCAAGAAAAGGTGCAAGGATGGGGTGAGCAGAAGGACAGAAGAAGAAAGAAAGGAGAACTCTTGTTTCTGGAGGGCTTATTATGTGCCCTACTATGCATGAGTTTTTATGTCATTTAATTTACTCTTCAGAACAACCTAGTGAAATGTGTACTCTTGTTATCCCTATTTTTTAGGTGGAAAAATATTTTTATAAAGGCTAAATAATTTGCCCAAGTTCACACCATTAGTAAGTATGGGAGGCAGAACAGTTAATACTACAATGACAGCAGGGGTTACATGGTGGCTTTTATACCCTGCAAGACATATTCCTCTCTGGAAGTTTATAGCATTAAAAGCTAGAGGGATTCTATAAATTTCAGTTTAGGATGTTTACTTTAAACCACTGTTTGCAACAGTAATTTTACATGCAATTTTTTTTTTCATGATACATAAATCGACAGCCCATATAACAAATAATCCATCAATTGGATTATGGAACACGGTTTTCAAACTATCATTTGTTTAGTTGGCTGTCTATCTATTAAATATCTATCTATTTATACATTCATCCATCTATCTGAATGAACATAGGCAGAGAAGTTAAATAACTTGCCTGATGTAACATAATGAGCAAGGGCTTGGAATTGTGTTTTATTTTAATCAAAGGCTCACTCTTTGAGAAAAAGTTAATTGTGTAGAGTAGAGATGGGCAAATTTATTGTTTTTTTTGTAAAGGGCCATATAGTAATGTTTTAGTCTTTGTGGTCTGTAAGGGTTGGCAGGTCTCTGTTACACTACTCACTTCTGCCACTGCAGCATCAAGGCCTCCCTAGACAATACGTAAATGAGGGGTCCAGCTTATCAGTTGCGCCTTTCATGGATCATGCCTTTGATATTGTATCTAAAAAGTGTCAAACTCAAAGGTATCTAGATTTTCTCCTACGTTATCTTCTAGGAGGTTTATAGTTTTATGTTTTACATGTAGGTCTATGATGCACTTTGCGTTAATTTTTTTGAGGGGTGTAAGGTCTGTGTCTAGACTCATTTTTTTTGCATGTGGATGTCCAGTTGTTCCAGAACTGTTTGTTGAAAAGGTGATCTTTGCTCCATTGTGTTGCCTTTGCTCCTTTGTCAAAGATCAATTGGCTATATTTGTGTGGGTGTCTTTCTGGCCTCTCTATCGTTTCATTGATCTATTTATCTGTTCTTTCACCAATACCACACTGTCTCAATCACTAGCTTACAGTAAGACTTGAAGTCGGATGGTGTCAGTCCGAAAGACTTTGCTCTCCTCCTTTGACATTGAGTTGGCTATTCTGCATCTTTAGCTCCTCGTGTTTCTGCCCCTTCAGCAGCCCGGCATGTGACCCCTGACTCCTCTTCTGAGGATGACCATCAAGCTCTGCTTAAGCTTTTCCTCCCTATGCTGTAGTCTGATAGGTTCCTCCAGGCAGAGAGCTTGGGGTATTGCAGCAATCACCTCCGTGTTTCTCTCCACTCTGCTGCCTATTGTCTAACATCTGAAGACAGTTGTTTCATATAGTTTGTCCAGTGTTAGAGTTGCTTATAAAGGGAGGCTATTCAAATATTTGCTATTCTGTCATGGCCGGAATCAGAAATCCTAGACTTTCTTAAAAGTTCTTCTTTGGCATTACATCTTGGTCTTTGAGCTACATTTTCTAAGATCATATTCAAAAGGTAAAAATTTAAAAAAAAGAAAAACACAAGGCAAAGCGTTGCATGATCACGTCCTTAAATGTTTTGGAACAGCTGGCCCCTTCAACCCTCCTTTCCTTTCTGAATGTCCATGTGCTGATTTAATCTGAGTTGTTTCCTCATCATTTAAAAACAGCCAGTCCAATATTAGTAAAACTATATGCGATTATGTAAGTATTCTGCCTAAGAAGAAATCATTACAAAATCTGGTAGTTGTTTAAAAGATCAAGAGATCTCTAGTTACTGAAAAGCAGAACACACAAAAAATCTTTACAAGGATATAATGCTTGATCATTTGGCATTTTTATAGCCTCGATGTGCTTTTATATGTGTACAGTCCAGTTTTATAATATGTTCATGTACATATAATTTTAGGGACAGACATAGGATGACAGTTAAACCTTTTATCAGTGTTAGTAAAGTTTCTGGAAGGGAATGAAAATGGATCTAGGTGATAAGGTCGAACCTCTCTTGTATGACATCATGAGACGGCTGTGTTCATAATCTCTTTCCCTGAGTATTGTTTCTGATATGTGACAAAAGAAGCACCTCCATTACACAGAAAATTATAGGCTAGAGTGAAAGCTGTATTTTATATCATTCTTCAAGGAGACCTGGGTGAAGAACTTGCAGTTTTATCACTAATAAAATCCAAAGGAAATTGCATGACCTACTTGGACTCTATTTCAAACATATTTCTGAAACTACACACTACCCCCAAAATGGTTATGATAATAATTCAAATTAACATGTTAATATATGATAAGTAAAGCTATTGTATAGTTTACATATCAATATATTTATAAATTTTTTTTCAGGGAGAGAGGCTTGCCTGTGCAAAGATAGCCAAGGGGCCCCCACAGAAGAAAGCTATGAATAAAGTGGAAATCCTGTGTTTACTGGCCCCTACGGTTCAGGCCAGCGAGGGTCAGTGAATTTCACTTCATTTCCTATTCTACTTTCTGACTCCACTCTTTGAAGAGCACCTTAGGGACAGAATCAGTTTTCTTGTGAGAGTGAAAGCCACTCTGGAGGATCAACCACTTTCTCAAGCTGTAATTCCCCATTTTTCCTTATGCATAAATATATACGTGCCCATAACGGTCAGGTACACATTATAATTTTTTTGAACTAAAATTTCAATTTGTAAACATAAGTAAAGCAAAAGTTCTGCTACTGCCACCTAAACAGGAAGTAGATGTTTTTATAAGATGGCTTATTCTGATAATCGGCATTTCCTTCATATCAATCCGGAATTTTGACACTTGTGAAGAAATTGCTTTTGTCACTCAGGTAAATGACAAGTCAATGAGAGAACTGTTAGCATAAATGTTCACGACAGTGTACAGTTGTAGGAAAATAAAAACATTTCTCCTATAGAAAGTGGAAGAACACTTGTGCATACATTTCTACTCTGCATCCACTGCATACTTTCACTCTCTGGTGTATCACAGTAAACTTCCACTTGTCGAGCCCGTTCGTCTCCTTTTCGTTTCAGCACTCCAGCTGAATTCTCCTTCCCTCTGCTGCTGGATTTTACTATACCCCAGCTTGGAGCCTGAGCATTTGCTGTTTGCTTTGCTTGAAATGTGCCCCCTCCTCTTTCTCATCCTTGGGGGCTCAGCTCAAACGTCATTTCTGCAGGGAAGTCTTCCAGACCAACCCTGTACGCTTTTTGAATAGTATGTTTTACAGTTTCTATTTATAGATTCATATTTGTATGGGGTCAATTTCTGTTTCCTCCCTAGACCATAAGCTCCATGAGGACACAGACTATGTTTTACTCACTATTTGACCCCTGGGATGTCATGTAATTCACAGAGTGGGCCCTCAGTAGTTGAATGCATTTCTGATATAAAAAATAGTTGATAAGAAAATTACTCTTGCATTCATCTTTCCTTAAGTTAATTGGGTCTTTTTTCCTTTCTTGTTCTATTTTTTTTCTGTCCCTCATTCCTCCTTCTTTCCTTTCTTCCACTTTTAGACATCCGAAGAAGACTCTGTGGTGGACTTTCTCAAAATGTAGGGGATGAGGAAATCTTCGAAAATAGGTCATATTTATGAAGACAAAAACATACTGGGTTTAATCCCACCTTAAGCTACTGTAGTAGGAAACCTCAACAACTAGAATCTAAGATGTAGAATGCAAATTGCAAGGGGTTCAATATGTATTTGTTAAGTGAGTAAACCAACTAAATAGGAAAAAAATATGCTACCATTAACCACTGTATTTTCACTGGCTTATAAAATATGCCCTTTCTAGTTGATCCTTTAATTAATATTGGCAGTAAGCTTTGTCAGAATTCTTTGAGTTATACTAGTTGGTGTAGAAAATCAGATGACTTCACTGTGCCAGTTGCTATGTCCAGAAAATTATTGCTTCCCTTACGTTGCAGCTCTGGCAAGTTCTCCATAGGTATATCTAAACATTAAGTACTAATTCCATTAAGTTTTTTTTTTTATTTTTTATTTTTTGTAAGTTCTTAATATTTCACCTGTATTACATCATATTACATTACATGAAAGTCTATCGAAACAAGTACAGAAATAGGAAAACCAAACCAAACAAAACAACAGAAATAAGGATGTTGAAAGTCATCATTTTCCATGGCCAAAGCCTGAGGGGAAAATAAGATACTGAGATAGAAAGAGATTCTTGAGCTTTTTTTCAACCTGCCTCCACTTTTAATATTTTATAGTAACCCTTGACAGTATGGTCAGTCAACTTCTTTTTTTGTTTGTTTGTTTTAACGTGTGTGTGTATGTGTGTGTATGTGGTAAGAGCATCTAAATCTACTCAGCAAATTTCCATTGTGCAATACAATATTATTATCTATAGTCTTCGTGTTGTACATTAGATCTCTAGGTTTATGCATTTTTTCTATTCTACATACCTGCAGCTTTATAACTTTTGACAGACATCTGTCCATTTCTCTCATCCCTGCCTCTAGTAACCAATGTTATAGTTTATATTTCCATGTATTTGACTTTTTGTTTGTCTTTCTTTGTCTGGCTTATTTCACTTAGCATGATCTCCTCCAGGTTCCTTACGTTGTCACAAATGGCAAGATCTCCTTTTTAAAGGCTGAATAATAAGCCAGTATGTGTGTGTCTGTCATAATTTCCTTATCCATTCATCCATCAGTGGACGCTTGGGTTGTTTCCTCCTCTGTGCTGGTTTCCACAGTGGCTGTACCAATTTGCATTTCCATCAACAGTATACAAGGGTTCCCTTTTCTCCACACCCTTGCCACCACTTATCTCTTGTCTTTGTGATTATAGCCATACTAACAGGTGTGAGGTTGTATCTCATTGTGGTTTTGATTTGCATTTCCCTGATTGAGCACCTTTTCATATACCTGTTGACCATCTTTATGTATTCTTTAGAGAAATATCTGTTTTGCCCATTGTTTTCTAGTTTGGTTTTTTTCTTGCTATTGAGTTGTGTGAGATCTTTATATATTTTGGATATTAAATGCATGGTTGCAAATATTTTCTCTCATTCTGTACATTGAGAATTTGGTGTGCTGTCCAAAAACTCATTGCCAAGGCTGTTGTCAAGGAGATTTACTCCCATATTTTCTTCAAGGAATTTTAAGGTTTCAGGTCTTACTTTTAGATCTTTAATCTACTGTGAGTAGATTTTGTGTATATTATTAATATAAGATAATGGTCTGATTTCATCCTTTTGCATGTGGATATCCAGTTTTCCCAACACTGTTTGTTAAAGAGAGTATCCTTTCCCCATATATATGCTTGGCACCCTTGTTGAAGAACACTTGACTGTATATATGTGGATTTATTTCTAGGCTCTTTATTCTGTTCCATTGTTCTATATGTCTGTCTTTATGCCAGTATTACTATTGTAATATTGTAGCTTTGTAATATAATTTGAAATCAGGAAGTGTGATGCCAACAACTTTGTTTTTCTTTCTCAGGATTCTGTGGGCTAATCAGGATCTTTTGTAGTTCCATATGCATTTTATAATTTTTTTTTCTGTTTCTGTGAAAAATTCTGTTGGCATTTTGTTAGGAATTGGATCAAATATGTAGATAACTTTGTACTCTATGGACATTTTAACAATATTAATTCTCCCAATCCATAATCTTTCCATCTATTTGTGTCTTCTGTAGTTTCTTTCATCAATATTTTGTTATTTTTAATGTACAGATCTTTCACCTCCTTGGTTAAATTTATTCCTAAGTATTTTGTTCTTTAGATGCTGTCATAAATGGGACTGATTTCTTGGTTTCTGTTTTGGATAGATCCTTATAGGTGCAAAGAAATACAACTAGTTTTTTGAATGTTGATTTTGTATCTTGCAACTTTACTAAATTCATTTATTAATTCTGACAGGTTTTTTTTTTTTTTTATGAAGTCTAGGATTTCCTACATATGGGATCATGTCATTTGCAAATAGGGATAATTTTACTTCTTCCTTTCTAATTTGGATATTTTTTAAAAATCTCTTTTTCTTGTATGATTGCTCTTGCTAGCACTTCCAGTACTATGTTGAACAGAAGTCGTGAGAATAGGCATCGTTACCTTATACTGGGTCTTAGAGGAAGAGCTTTTAGTATTGGATAATGATGTTATCTGTGAGCTTTCATAAATGGCCTTTATTATGTTGAGGACATTTCTTTCTCTACCTGATATTTTGAGAATTTTTATCAAGAAAGAATGTTGACCTTTTGTCAGATTTCTTTTGCCCTGCATCTATAAAGGTGATCATGTGGTTTTGATTTCTTATTAATGTAGTATATTACATTGATTGATTTGTAGATGTCAAACAAACTTACATCTGAGGGACAAATTCTACTTGGTTAGGATGTATAATCTTTTTGATGTGTTATATTCAGTCTACTAGTATTTTTGAGTATTTTCATATTTATATTCACCAAGGATATTGGCCTCTAGTTTTCATTTTTTGTGGTGTCTTTGGCTTTGGTATAAGGGTGATGCTGGCCTCATAAAATGAGTTTGAAAGTACTTGCTCTATTTGTATTTTTTGGTATTTAAGAATTTGAGAAGAATGGATAGTAATTCTTTGAAAGCTTGGTAGAATTCCACTATGAAGTCATCTTGTCCTGGGCTTTTCTTTGTTGTGAGGTTTTTGATAACTACTTCAGTATCTTCATTTGTTCTGGTCTGTCTAGATTTTGTATTTTTTCTTAATTTAATTGTGGTATGTTGTATGTTTCTAGGAATTTATCCATTTCTTCTAGGTTATGCAATTTATGGTTCTTTCTATTTCTGAGGTGTCAGTTGTAATGTCTCCACCTTCATTTCTGACTTTACTTATTTGAGTCTTCTCCCTTTTTTTCTTAGTCTAGCTAAGAGTTGTACATTTTTTTTATTTTTTCAAAAAAACTAACTCTCAGTTTTGTTGATTTTTCTATAGTTTTCTATTTTCTATTTGATTTATTTCTGCTCTTATCTTTATTATTTCCTTCTTTCTGCTGAATTTGGCTTTAGTTTGTTCTTTTAGTTTCATGAGGTATAAGTTTAGGTTGTTAATTTGAGATCTTTCTTCTTTCTTAATGTAGGCATTTATTGCTATAAATTTCCCTCAGAACTACTTTTTCTGTATCCTGTAGGATTTGGTATATTGTGTTTCCATTTTCATTTGTCTAAAGATTTTTAAATGTTCCTCTTGAGTTCTTCTTTGACCCATTGATTGTTCCCAAGTGTGTTCTTTAATTTCCTCATACTTGTGAATTTTCCTAAATTTCTCCTGTTATTGATTTCTTGTTTCTTACCATTGTTGTCAGAAGAGATACTGGATATGATTTCAATCTTCTTAAGTTTGTTAAGAATTTTTTTGTGGCCTAAAATATGATTTATCCTGGAGAATGGTCCAGGTACACTTGAGAAGAATGTATATTCTGCTACTGTTGGATAGAATGCTCTGTATGTGTTAGGTTCATTTGATCTAAAGTGTAATTAATGTCCAATGTTTCCTTATTGATTTTCTCTCTGGATGATCTGTCCATTGTTGAAAGTGGACAGATCACTATTATTATTGTATTGTGGTCTATCTCTCATTTCAGATCATATAATTGCTGTATATATTTAGGTGTTCCAATGTTGGATAGATATGCATTTACGATTTTTATGTACTCTTTATCATTATATAATTACCTTCTTTGTCTCTTTTTAGTTTTTGACTTAAAGTCTGTTTTCTTTGATATAAGTAAAGCTACCCCAGCTCTCTTTTGATTTCCATTTGCATGGAATACCTTTTCCATCCCTTCACCTTCAGTATATGTGTGTCCTTAAGGCTGAAGTGAGTTTCTTCAAGGCAGCATATAGTTGGGCCCTGTTATTTTTTTTTTTAATCCATTCAGCTAATCTATGTCTTTTGATTGGTGAATATAGCCTATTTACATTTAAAGTAATATTTGATAGTTAAGGACTTACAATGCCATGTTGTAAATTGTTTTCTGGTATCTTTGTTGATTCTTTGTTCCTTTTTAAAAATCGTTTGCTGTTTTCCTGTGTGATTTGATGGTTTTCTGTAGTGGTATGCTTTGATTCCTTTCTCTTTATTTTTTTTGTATGTACTGTAGGTTTTCTGACTTGTGGTTACCATGAAGCTTATGTAAACATCTTGTAATTATACTAGTCTATTTTAAGCTGATAACAACTTAATTCAATTGCATACAAAAGCTCTGCACTTGTATTTCCCCACCCCACATTTTATGTTTTTAATGTCATAATTTACAACTTTTTATATTGTGTATCTTTTATAAATAATTTTAACTATAGTTATTTTTCATATTTCTGTCTTTTAATTTTAATACTACAGTTGTAAGTGGTTTATATACTACCATTACAGTATTAGAGTATTCTGAATTTGAGTATATATTTTCCTTTACCAGTGCGTTTTATACTTTCTTATGTTTTCATGTTACTAATTAGGGGCCTTCCCTTTCAGCTTGAAGTTGTCCCTTTAGCATTTCTTGTAAAAACAAGTCTAGTGGTTATGAGCTCCCTCAGCTTTATTTTTGTCTAGGTAAATCTTTTTTCCCCCTCATTTCTGAAAGACAGAATTGCCACGTAAATTATTCTTGGTTGTCAGGTTTTTTCTTTCAGCATTTTGAATGTATCATCTTACTCTCTCCTAGCCTACAATGTTTCTACCAGGAAATTGATTGATAGCCTTATTGAAGTTCCCTGGTATGTAATATGTGTCCTTTCTCTCACTGCTTTCAAAATTCTCTTTTTGTATTTGGTATTTGAGAGTTTGATTTTAATGTTTCTTGGTGAAATCTCTAGTTGAATTTGATTGGAGACCATTGAGCTTCATGTATCTGGATGTTCACATCTTCCCCCAATTTGAAAATGTTTTCAGCTATTCATTTCCTTACACAGCATTCTGTCCCTTTCTATCTCTCTTCTCCTTCTGAAAATCCTGAATATAAACTTAGCTTTCTTGATTGTTTCACATAGATCCTATAGGCTTTCTTCATTCTTTTTATTATTTCTTTTGTTTCTCCTCTAACTGTGTGATTTAAAATACTCTGAGTTTCCTATTCTTTCTTCTGCTTGATATAATCTGGGGTGGATGCTCTCTTTTGAATTTTTTTTTTTTTTTTTTTTTTTTTTTTAGTTTATTCATTGTGGTCTCCTGTTTCAAAATTTCTGGGTTTTTTCCCCATGTTTTGAATTTCTTTGTTGAGCTTCTTCATTTGTTCTTGTATTATTTTCCTGATATTGTTTAATTGTTTAACTATGTTGTTTTGTAGTTCACTGAACTTAATTAGAACATTTATTTTGAATTCCTTATCTGGTAATTTGTGGATCTCCAGCTCTTTAGGATTAGTTACTAGAAGTTTATAATGTTCCTTTGGTGGCATGATGTTTTCTTTATTTTTTGTGGTCCTTACAGCAATGTGAAGGTATCTGCATTTAAGAAGCAATCAGTTCTTCCAGAGCTTATGGAGTGGGTTTGGTGAGGAAAGACCTTCACTTGCAGCTCCAGGTCCATGGGATGTGGGGAGATAGGGCAGTGTTTCATTGACTCAGGCAGCTGGGGTCCCCAATGTCAGCACCTGTTTGGTCCTTGGTGGCAAGAGCTGGGGGAGATCTGTGGTGGCTGCAAGGACTGTTGGGACTCTCCACATTGTCTCAGGGTCTAACAACAAAAGACCAGGGCAGGCAGAAGTGGGGGCCAGAGCCAGTGGTGTTCACATGCTCATCTGTGGGCTGGCTACAGGCCTGTGCATGGTGGCAGGGGTCAGCTTTGGGCCTATGCATGATGGCAAGGGCCATGGCCAGAGGCAATGGCTGGGATGGACTGCAGGAGCTCCTATGGTGATGGGGGTTGGCAGTGTGTACCTGCAGGGCTGCAGGGAATAGCTGAGATCTGGTGGCTGGGGTCCAGTCAGCTGTGTGTGCAAGGGCAACTGAAAGCCTGAGCTTGTATGCATACTCATGCAAGCTCAGTGGTGGGGGTCAGGAAAAATATGCCAGACCCTTTGTGGTAAAAGCTTAAAGGAGTCCTCTACACCTGTGCTAGCTGTTGGTTTCATCAGTAGTGAAAGATGCTAGAGTCCTCTGTGGAGTAAGCTGCTAGGGTCCATGACAGTAAACAGTGCAGGGTCCATAGTTGTGAAAGCTGTGGGGGGTAAACAATGGCCATGAGGCTATGAGGTCCTCAGCAAAGAAGTCTGCTGTCACGACATCCTGTGCAGAGCAGGCACCTGTGGACTGCACTGATTCCAACCACATGGCTGATACTGACAGCCCCTGTACCTCTGCTTTGCTCCCAGCTGTCTCCAGATGTATCAGCCATGCCATTCACCCCAGTGTTCAGGGGTGGTGGTGTTGGTGGTGGTGAAACTGAAGCTCATTATTTGGGCAGTGCTCCAAAAGGCTGGGGAATCCGGCTGTTTTCCCTACTCTCCTTTTCCTTGCGAGGAGCACCGGCAAGTCAGGGAAATTTGTCTCTGTGCTGAACTATGCTGGCCTAGGAAGTGGAGTGATGCAAACAAAATGAAACTGCTCTTCCTTCCCTTTCCCATGGTTATTCTTGGGTTTTTTCCTTCCTAAGAGGACTCTTGAGCTCTTCCAGGGTTATTTTGCTTCATAGATAGCTGCCAAATTGTTGCCGTTTGTAAGAGGAAGGAAGGCTGAGATCTCCTACTCAACCATCTTGTTGATGTCACACTCCAACAGCTAAATTTCTAATAATTTGCTTTTTTCATCACACTGCAAGGAGAGGCATCTTAATTGTTCAATATTATATCAATGCTCCTCAATCCATTTAACTTCTAGGTATTGTATATAGCAATTATGGTGAGAGGAACATGTTTGTCTAGTTGTATGTAATTTTTTATCTTCCTTTGCTTGTATAAGAAACTTCTTTCAAAGGATAGGATTTATGTTTTAAAAATAAGTCAGCTTACACATTCTTTTTTTTTTGGAGACAGAGTCTGGCTCTGTCACCCCTGCTAGAGTGCAGTGGCGTCATCGTAACTCACTGCAACCTCTGTCTCCTGGGCTCAAGCGATCCTCCTGCCTTAGCCTCCCAAGTAGCTGGGACTACAAGAGTGTGCCACCATGCCTGGCTAATTTTTTCTATTTTTAGTAAAGACAGGGTCTCACTCTTGCTCTGGCTGGTCTCAAAATAATCCTCCCACCTCAGCCTCCCAAAGAGCTAGGATTGCAGGAATGAGTCACTGTACCTGGTCAACATACACATTCCTAATGCTATTACTTATTTAGTAATTTCTTCAACACCTTGGATTGCACTGTTAACTATTGAAATGTTAACCCTTAGTAACATAGTAGAATTATTTTTGTTGGTCATTGGGGTACACAATTCATGGTGAATACCGAGTTACTTAAAAATACTATGCTGTGTTGGCTGATCTTTCCAGAAATCTTTAAAGAGATGCCAAGCTATTCTTCGCAGTTGACATTTTTTTTTTTAAATGTTGTGGCATGTGATAGTGGCTTTAATAGAGTCCCTATCCACAAAGCCCTGAAACCCTGATGAAAGGAATGTGGACACATTGTTAAGAAGATTGTAATAAGCCATCCTTGCCTTACATATTATTGGTTCAGAGATGTGATCATTGCATCATAGTTGTTTTTTTTTTCAATATTTATTTTATTTATAGTAAAAAGTAATATACTTAATTTTTTTAGGGCAGTTCTAGGTTTTCAGAAAAATTGTCTAGAAAGTATAGAGTTCCCATATAGTCCACACCCCCAACTTTCAATTTCCCTTATTATTAACATGTTGCATTGGAATGGGACATTTGTTACAATTTATTTATTTATAGGCAATATTGATACATTATTATTGTCTAAAGTCCATAGATTACATTAGGGGTTACTTTTTGTGTTGTACTGTTCTTTGTGTTTTAACAAATGTATAACATAATGGCATCTATCTATCATAGTATCATATAGAATAGTTTCACTGCCTTAAAAATCCCCTGTGTTCCACCTATGCATTCCTCTTGCCTTCCTCCTAAATCCCTTGCAACCACTGATTTTTTTGCTGTCTCCGTAGTTTTGCCTTTTTGAGAATGTCATATAGTTGGAATCATATGTTATGTGGCCATTTCAGATTGGTTTCTTTCACTTAGTAATATGCATCTAAGTTTCCACTAGTCTTTTCATGAATTGATTCCATGGCTTTTCAGCACTGAATAATATTCCGTTGTATGGATGTACCATTTATTCATTCAATTCCTGAAGGACATCTGGTTTTTTCCAAGTTTTAACAATTATGAATAAAGCTTCTATAAACATCCACGTGAAGGTTTTTGTATGGACTTAAGTTTTCACCTCAGTTGGGTAAATACCATGGAATATGGTTTCTAGATCATATGGTAAGAGTATGTTTAGTTTTGTAGGAAACTGCCAAACAGTCTTTCAAAATGGCTGTACTATTTTGCGTTTTCTCCAGCAATAAATGAGAGTTCCTGTTGCTCTGTATCCTTGCCAGAATTTGGCGTTATTAGTTTTTTAGATTTTAATCATCTTAATAGGTGGCTAGTGGTATCTATCTCATTGTTATTTTAATTTGCAATTCCCTAATGACATATGATGTTGAACATCTTCTCATAACTTACTTGCCACAGAGTTTTAATTCTTATCAAGAATACTCCTAATAATTTTTGAGAGTGACCATTATGAGTCCTGAATGGTTCTGAGGAATCACTATGGCTTCTTAAGTAAAGCTTCTTAGTCATTTCCTATGAAAAATAGTTGTATTTAGCTACTATGTCAACTTAATCTGACATGTACAATACAGTTTTTTTAAAATATCAGACTTAGGTTTATATCACTAAATGATATATATAGCTTTCAGTATATGCTGTATGTGAAAAACCCAAGAGTTGCAAACAGCTGGCCATGATAATATGATGACTGCCTCTCAAAGTAATAAAGGGACTTTAATATGAATGACACCCTTTGTAAGTTGGTAATTCACTTAGATGGCTTGTAAATGACCTTTCTGCCTATTTCTCCACTAGTGTCCTCTTCGTGAAAGTATATCAGGACTGGAAATGTGTTACTTTGGCCTCAGTGCAGAAAGAGACACATGCTCAGAGACCTGAAGACCAGCATGCCTGGTCTACAGCCTCAGTTTCCAGCTAGTTACATTGATGTCACAATATTGTTAATGAGATTGTCACTGAAAAACATTCAATTTTAGTATGAAACTTTAATTTGGACACCTTGCCTCCCAGAGGGAAGGTGTGACACATTTGAATAGGTTTCTCTGGGAAACTGAATAATTTTATTTCCTAGAGATCTTAAGAATGAGGTTAAACTATTCTGGCAGAGTTTATATGCTCTCTGACTTGGATTAAATGCAAACCAAGGTCACTTTCTGCCTTGTGGTTCTTTTAAAGTAGCTTTTACATTTGAATGTCATTCTCTTGCACTGTATTTAACAGCAGAGTTAATAACTTCTTGATTATCTTAAGGATTATTCAAAAACATTAGGATAAACAAGAGTAAAAAGGGATTGGAGATCATCTTTCAATCCCATGAAACACCTGACATGGTTTATCCTTCTAGAATAGCAAAAGGCTCTTAAAATATTTCTGGCAGACTATTGTTCGTAAAAGAAAAACTTTACCATCCCTTGTCAAAATAAATCAAAGTATGTTAATCTCCGCATGCACTTAAAAAGGGAGCAAAATTATGAGAGATCATTTCATATACCATATTACTCCAAATATTGCATCTTTTTTGAACAAGAGGAGAAATATGAATCAAATATCAAAGGAGAGAATTGTTCCCTTTTATTACAATCATTTTGTCTTCTATGGAAATAATTAAATGTAGCTTAAGAGACAGGAGTGTGAGTCAAAGAGAGAGAAAGTGATTTCAAAGGCCAGAAGTTAATGTTTGCTTGCAAGATTCATCTGTTAAAGGCACACTATGAACAAAATGCTAACTTGTATTTTACGTTGTTATAACTGGTGAGATGACCTAAAAAAGACAGGAAATGTGAAAACAGACTATTTATTCTGTGTTAGGACCAAGACTATAACCTGATGTATTTTAGTAAATAAAACTTTGTTGGAGCAATTGTGTTGTCATTTCAACTAAGTTCTCCCTCCCACACCATCTATTTTTGTCTTTAAAAAAATGATGATCCATTTTATTTTTTTTAAAGATGTGATGGTAGAAGATAGGCTCAGGTTACAAATAGCAACAGAAATACAAATTCGATGCAGTAAGAACTGTTAACCAAATAGTTTAAAATATATCTGGTAATTTTTTCAAAAAATTTAAGAAAAGTAACTGTAGAAGAATCATAAATATAAACCATGTACAGACACGTTTTCAAATTTCTCACAAATAAATAAGGTTTTTGCACCCAAGATCTTGAATAAAAACACACAAATATACAAGCACAAACACACACACACACACACACAGAGGAAAAAAATAAGCAAGAAAATTCTTTCCAATAGTTGGCTTCGTGAATACAACTGCTCTCCTGTTCCAGTAGCTATTGCTAGCCAAATAAAACATCACTGTTCCACTAGGAAATGGCTAGCTAAACAGAAAGTGCAATGAATCTGCCCCTGATGAATATACGGACTTCTCCATGAAGTCCCCTGTGTCAAAAATTGTTATAGAGGCTTTTTTGTTGTTTAGGATATTCTCAAGACTGGTCCTCAGTGTTATGTAAATGACAAATGACTAGAAAAATTACTGGCATAGGTAAATAAGGAAATCGGTTTCCTAGTGAAAGGATCCAAACGGGTTCAACAGCCATCTGAATGCAGCTTCTTAATATCTAAGAGAACATGCTTGTATCCTTTAGTGAATTTGGATATTATTTATTATTTTTTTAAGCAGCATGAATTTGCATAGATGCATAGATGGGTCCTTCCAGGGGAGTGGAGGAATCCAGAAATTTGAGTTGGAGCCCTTTTGCTTATTCCTAAGTGGACTAGACTTAATTTTATTTTCACCTACAAAATAAATGGTTGAGAATTTTGTGACCAGGTGAATCCACATAGAAGATAGTTTGTATATTTATCTCCTCCCTTTGATAGGTCTTTTCACAAACGATTCTTTAAGTATTAGTCACAGAATGCAAAGATTCCTTAGTTTGCTTTCTTTCTTTCTTTCTTTTTTTTTTTGCAAAAGTTGTCCATTCTCCTTTACTTCAAAGGATTTCAAATGTATATTTTATTGAAATATATCCAATAATTTTATTTATAATTGTCAAATATTCCAAATATACATTAAAACCCAGAAAATAATAGTTATATGTAACCACTAACTGTATCAAACACATGTTAACATAAAATGCATATTTCTTAAATAGTTGGAATTTAAAGTAAAAAAATAAAACTTCAACAAGGTTTCCATTATTTTTTTATACCCTAGTGCCCAGTCCAGGAAAGAAGGTAAAATTAAAAACATAGACACCTTCCAATGAGAATAGCATTTGACCACACAAGAATGAATTACCACAAACCTTAAAATAGTACCAACTGTAAGTAGAGGATGGAAAACTTTATATGTGAACTTTCTTTCAGCTGAAAAAATCTAATATGTAGGTGAGGAACAGAACTATTTGGCTTGCAGATTTGTTGTGCAAATTGAAATACAGAAACTTAATTAAGTTTCCCCACATCATATCTTCTAATTGGAACTCAGAAACTTAATTTTCTGGTCCAGATTTTGTATTTGTTGTTTCGATTAAGTGAGTTCAAATACAAAGCTGTCTAAATAAGGGAGCTGCTATATTTAAGAGGCTGTCGATAGGGAGGGGTCACTAATGTGGTAAGGATTTGATAACCGAGGCTGAGGAATTCCTCATCATCTTCTTTGGTCTGTCCCCGAGTAGTATCATTAATGTCACACATTTCTAAGCCACTTCTAAACCATGCAAGAAGATTCACCTCATTTTGTTACTGTTACTTTTTGATGATTCAAACATATATCATCCAGAGTATCTGCTCTTTATTACATTCAACTATGGATGACTTGAACTTTTTACCAATGTCAAGTGCATCCTCAAAAGCTAAAAGGCACAGCACCATTGTTGAGAATATATAAAAGAATATGGTCACTGAGAAAAAGGTTTCAGAATGTTTCAAATAATAGTAGCATATTTAGAATACACACACACACACACACACACACACACGAGCCTCCTTTGATGACTAAGTCGAAGAAGACAACAATCATTTATTTATTCTTTATTCAATGGACACGTGGGGAAATGAAGACAAAGATGTGTTTCCCGGTAGAATTCTACCATCATTTGGCGGGACAAATGAAGTGGCATGAGTTCATTAAGAAAATTATTCAACTCTACAGTCACTGCGGGACTCCTGCTCCTGTCACGGCCTCCACTCCATGCAGCGAGCTGCCTCTTTGTCCTTCACACGCTGTTCTCATTCCAGCCCCTCTGCCGAGTGTGTTTTGCCTCCAAGCCGAGAAGTCTTCGAAGTGCTTTCTAATTATCCAAATCCCTCATAATCCCCCTCCCAAAATTAGGTCACACTTTCTCCGCAAAACCTCGCCCAGTTTCTCTGACTGCTATTTACTTCTTTGTTATCTAAATTCCTTTAGGACAGATAGCTCGCCTCGTCCTGCTGAGCACTAGTGGATTCAGTGTCTGGAATCTTCCTGCGTGTGCACAGTGTGACTTAGCCCTCTCCCCTAAGGGGGCTAGAACGCCCAAAGACAGAGACCCTTCCTGTCTTTTTACGTGTTCAACTCCTCATCCCCCCACCCCAACCCTTCTTCCCTTTGCCCACAGAGCAGATCCTATAATGGTCGCTTGGAAACATCTGTGACTGATGGGCCTTGGAAAATAGGATTCAGGAGACTGGAGGTCTGGATAGAAAGTCTGCAGCAGCTAAAAAATATACCCTTTATTCAAATCAGAACTTATAATTTAATATAAATTTCTATTTTAAAAAATTCTAACCTAAGCAACTAATTCTTGTGTTTTTTTAATGTTGTTTATATCCTCAGCTCTTACACTCGTTAGTACGTAGCCACTAAGAAATTAATTTGGTGACAAAACAATATATGACTTATATAAGAATTGTCACAGAGAAGAAACAGAGAGGAATTAAGTCAGCAGATCTTTACCGAAAATCTGCTATGTGTCTGGCACTAGGGAATGGATAAAATGAGAAGATGACACGATGACCCTTATGGAATTCTTCAGGGACTTAAAGAATTTTTCTAACTTGTTTATTACCATAAGTTTGTGATGATATCCAGAATCAATATATTTTCATTCTCTTTTTCACACATATGCATATTCAGCACCTATTCATTTGAATTGCTATTGTCACTTCTTCTAAATGTGGTCAAATGCTATGTAATTTTTCACACTCAATCCAAGCTACACCTTCTCTGTGAGGCCCGACTCCGCACCACGAATCCTGTGGAGTTTGTCCTTCCCGTGATCTCCTCTAGACTTATGATTTGTACCTCTCTTTATCCTTTAATACTTTTTTTTTGTTTAACACACAGGGGTCTCCCTGTGCTGCCCAGGCAGGTCTCGAGCTCCTGGCCTCAAGCCATCCTTCTGCCTCGGCCTCCCAAACCACTGGGATTACAGGCATGGACCACTGTGCCTGGCCTACTTTATTCCTTAATTCTTGAATATCAGCTGCTTTGACCATTTCTTTTTGTTTGTTTGTTTGTTTCCAAAATGATGCTATGTTTATCAAAAATTGTGAAGGTTTAAAAATCTGAAAGGATCCAGATATTCAATAATTTAAAAGTTTCAATGAATAGTGATAGATAAATTTTGTAGATATGTAGCCATCAAAATAGTGATTAAAATAATGTTTAAAACATGGGGAAAACTTGAAATTAAAAAATGCTCATTTTCATGCCTTAACTATGTATATATTATTTGACCCATAATTTTTCTTTAAATTAATCCTAAAGAGATAATGAGATAGGTGTTACTGGGTTTTTAAAATTATAACTCATAATAATATACTTCTAATGCTGTTATTATAATAAGCAGAAGAAGGAAGAAGAAAACTAAAATCTTAAGTTTCAGAAAAAGGAAAAGTTGCATGATTGTGTGTAAGCCTGTTACATTCAGTAAGCACTGATAACCATGTTATGAAAAAAATACTTATTGTTTTAAAATCTAGCCACTATATAAAATGAATTAAAAACATAAATTCTGATTTTATATAAGTGATATGTAACATTATTCTGTCATAAACATTTACAAAAATATAAATCTGCATTTGTATTACATATATTTAATAAATGAGAGCTATAGAATAAATATAAAATACTTTTATAGTAAGTAAATTATTAATTTTATTCTTGAAATGCCTATGTGATCTTCATATGTTATATATATCCTCATATTTGTATGAAAATGTCTGGAAAGATGCATCCAATATAAATGAATTTTATATTTGATAGATTTCTTGATTAAAGTTTCTCTTTTCCTTTTTTAAAAATTATTTTCAATGGACACATAGTAATTGTACATATTTATGGGGTACAGAGTGATACACGTATACAATGTGTAATGAGTAAATCAGGGTAATTAGCATATCCACCACCTCAAACACTTATCATTTCTTCAAGGTAGGAACATTAAAAATCCTTTATTCTAGTTATTTGAAAATATATAATACTTGTTGACTATAGTCACATTACAGTGCCATAGAACACTAAAAATCCTCCCTCCTATCTAGCTGAATTTTGTATCTGCTAACCACTCCCCCATCCTCCCTTCCTCTTCCCCTTCCCAGCCTCTAATAACCACAATTCTACTCTCTATTTCTATGAGCTCAACCTTTTTAGCTCCCACGTATGAGTGGGAACATGTGATAATAGTCAGGTACTATCCTGACTATTTCACTTAATATAATGTCCTCCAGGGTCATCCGTATTGCTGTGAATGACAGGATTTCATTCTTGTCTATGACAGAATGGTATTTCATTGTGTATATATACCACATTTGCTTCATCCATTTATCTGTTGATGGACACAGAGGTTGATTTCATATCTTGGCTGTTGTGAATAGTGGTGCAATAAACATAGGGGTGCAGATATCTCTTCGATATACTGATTTCCTTTCCTTTGGATAAATACCCACTAGTGGCTTTGTGGATAAATGGTTTTTATTTTTAGTTTTTTGAGGAACCTCCATATTGTTTTCCATAATGCCTGTGCTAATTTACACTTCCACCAACAGCTATGAGTTCCCTTTCTCTGCATCCTTGCCAGCATTTATTATTTTTTGTCTTTTTGATAATAGCCATTCTAACTGGGGTGCAATGATAACTTATTTTGCGTTTGATTTGCATTTCCCTGGTGATTAGTGATGTTGAACATTTTTTCATAAACTTGTTGGCCATTGGTATGTCTTCTTTTGAGAAATGTCTATTTAAATCTTTTGCTTATTTTTAAACAAGATTATTTGTTCTTTTGCTATTGACTTGAGTATCTTTTATATTCTGGATATTAATCCCTTGTTAGATGAATAGTTTGCAAATATTTTCTCCCATTCTATAGGTTTTATCTTCAGTCTGGAGATTGTTTCCTTTGCTTTCATAGTTTTTTAGTTTGATATAATTCATTTTGTCTATTTTTCCTTTTTAAGACCTGTGCTTTTGAGGTCTTTGCCATAAGATTGTTGCTTAGACCAATGTCCTCAAGCATTTCCCCTATTTTTTCTAATTTTATAGTTTTGGGTCTTACATTTAAGTCTGTAATCCATTTAAGTTGATTTTTGCATATGGTAAGAGATAAGGGTATAGTTTCATTTTCTTGCATATGAATATCAAGTTTTCCCAGCACCATTTATTGAAAAGGCTGTCCTTTCTCCAATGTGTGTTCTTGGCACCTTTGTCAAAAATCAGTTGGCAGTAAATACATGGATTTATTTCTGGGTTCTCTATTCGTTTCATTGGTCTAAGTATCTGTTTTCACATTATTACCATCCTGTTTTGGTTACTCTATCTTTGTAGTATATTTTAAAGTCAGGTAGTGTGATTTCTGCAGCTTTGTTCTTTTTGAGAAGAATTGGTGTTCATTTCTTGTTAAAAGATTGGTAGAACTCAGCAGTGAAGTCATCTGATACTGTGCTTTTCTTTGTTGGGAGACTTTTTATAAGTGTTTTAATTTTAATTTTGTTACTTGTTATTGATCTGTTCAGGTTCAATCTTGGTAGGTTATGTGTGTTCAGAAATTTATTTCTTCTAGGTTTTCCTATATGTTGGCGTATAGTTGTTTATAACAGTCTCTAATCATCTTTTATATTTCTGGGTTATCAGTTGTGATGTCTCCTTTCTGGTTTCTAATTTTATTTATTTGCATCTTCTTTCTTTTTTTTTACTTAGTCTACCTAATGGTTTGTCAATTTTGTTCATCTTTTCAAAAAACCAACTTTTTATTTTGTCAATATTTTTAAGTCTTTATTTCATTTTTTATTTTTCCTCTGATATTTATTATTTCTTTTCTTATACTAATTTTGTGTTTGGTTTGTTCTTACTTTTCTAGTTCCTTGAGGGGCATGATTAGGTTGTTTATATGACAGCTTTCTATTTTTTTGATGTAAGTATTTGTTGCTGTAAACTTCCTTCTTTGTACTGCTTTTTTGTATTTCATAGGTTTTTGTATGCTGAGTTTCTACTTTCATTTGCTTCAAGAAATCTGTTGATTTCCTTCTCAATTTCTTATTTAACCTATTGGTCACTCAGGAATATGTTATTTAATTTTCATTTATTTGCACAATTTCCAAAGTTCCTCTTGTTATTGATTTCTAGTTTTATTCCACTGTGGTCTGAAAAATTACCTGATATCATTTTGGTTTTTAAATATTTGTTGAAACTTGTTTTCTGGCCTAACATATTGTCTATCTTGAAGTAGTGTCCATGTGCTGTGGAGATGTATTTTTATTCTGCAGCTCTTGAAGGAAATGTTCTGTGAGGGCTGTGGGGTCCTCCTGTAGCTGGGATTTCAGGAGTCTGTGGTGGGAATGTGGAATGCTGGGGACTTCCCACTTACCTTCCCCCCACAATGGGGAGTCCCTCTTGGCTCTGAGCTGATCCCAGCTGGGTGCTTCATTTCCCTCTCTGTGCAGCCATCCTGAGTTTCCATGCCTTAGAGGATTTTTGCCACTTTTGCTGAATTCCAGTGTTCTCCCTTAAACAGCCAACTCAATGTGTGGTTAGCTATTTGTTGTTTTGCTTCTTTGTGGAGGAGGAGAGTTCTGAGTGCCTTGAGTCAGCCGTCTTGATTACATCTTTGGCTGTTAGTTGTTAATTTTGAGTTCACAAGTTTAGTGCCCCAGAACATATACCTAAGATTCTCTGTGACATGCCTAAGTGAACAACAGGATTTGAAGGGATGAATTTTTTTTGCCACCAGATACATGCATGGAAAAGAAAAGAATCACACAATATAATATTCAGTCAGATAAGAATTTTAGCCAAATTGTACGGTGGTTTTAGGCTGTTGCCTTCTCCAGAAGTGAGCTATAAATGGACAACTGCAGGGAGGGGGAGAATTCTTACTGGAAGCAGGGAAATGAGGTCTTGGTAACAGCTGAGCCTCCTTGCAGAATGTGGAAAGATGGTAGGCTCACCATGTACAATTAGTCCACAACCTGTATGGCCATATCTGGGAACCCTGTTTGTGAGGTTTGTGACTGCAACAACATTTACCAGGAGTACCTGATGATGAAGATGAGTCCTATGTGTGGGCTATAGGTGATGAAAGAGATTCCAGCAGAAAGTGTAACGTCACATCAGAAAGTGTGATGTTACAGAACCAAGAAAAAAGAAGACATCAAGAAGGAGTAATCAAATGCTGCTATAAGATCAGGGAAGATCAGACCAGTTAGATTCAAAAGGTAGAAACAAATCTGCAAATTTCACCTTCTAAATTTCCAGTCACGTTTCATAAATATACATACCAATCTTAGTAATTATTTGATGAAATTTGGGGAAATTCTCAGCATTTTTCAGTCCTGTATGTTGCAATTTTAAAATCATTCTCAGTCAGAGAGTTGATTTTACAAAGTCACCTTTATCAAGACTTAAACTTCAAGTTTACTTTTTCCTGGGAGTACAATAGCAATATATTTGTATCTATTCATCCACATGCTATCTCTCCAACTTTCTGGAGGGAAATATTGAGAAAATTTAATTGCTGCTGAAGGTGTCACCTGGGGTGATCAGGATGAGTAAAGCTGAGTGCTCCGTGACAGATGCAGAAGTAGGACCCGTGGCACTGTCCTCCTTATTGGCCGACTGTGACCAGCGGGATCAAAGAAGCTGTAGTACCTCATCTGGAGTCTCGGAGGACAGACTTAATGAAGCATCCTCAATTGTCTAATTTGCTGTTAAGCAGTTTGACTGACTCCATAAATGATGCAACCAATTCCAGGACAAAAAGTTTGATCTTCAATATATTTCTGCAAAAGTTTACCCATGGTGGTGGCTATTTTCAAGGTCCGTGTTCAGTTCCTTTCAACCTCCTGTACTCTGCTCTTTGCCCTGCGGATATGGCGTTTATGGACTTATACCCATGGCCCCCTAGTACTTTGGCCTTGCTTGTTTTGTCCAATGCAAAAAACAGGCAGGAGGGAAGGAAGACAGTGACTTCAGGTCATGAGTCCTCTTCTTCCCTTCTGTGGGGCTAAATTTAAGATTGCTGTTTTCCTCGATGGAAGTTATGTCTCTTTTTGTCAGACTTGGGTAACGAAACTCTCACTGTACCACTGATGCTCAGATGCGGGACCGTCTTCCTGCTATGGGCAGCCCCAGAGGGCTTCACTCTTCTCTGTGTCCTTACCTTCATCCTCTCATGCCTTTGCAAATAGTTCTTTACTCAACTTTCCTCAGTTTCCTCTGTTTGTGTGATCTATCTACTTCCTGCCGGGACCTGGATCGACAGCCCATTGTTGATCACCCTCTTGGGCTCATGGCAAGATAATTGAAAACTATCAACCACACACCTTTTTCCTCCTTACAATTAATTTATTTCAAGTCATCTGAGCTTCATTACCAGAAAAGCTACATAAAATAATGTGCTTCTCACAAGTCACTCCCTCAATTTCATTTAAGTAAGAAAAAAGAACAGATATGAGGCAGATTTTTTTTCAGCTGATGATCTTACAAAGCTTTCATTCTTTTCTTTGAATCTCCTGAATCTCCTTGTCTTAATTTTGACTTAATTGTTCATGTAATTCCATGGGATTTGGGGTTTCGTCTAGGTGCACGTGTGTTTAGAGTGTCCTTCTTTTAAAACATCTTTTAAAACTTAAAGTCTTAATTCTTAATATGTATATGCTATACTTTCCACCCTGCAGCCTTAACATATTCCTTTTCTTTTTTTCTTTCCCCTGAGCACTGCATTTCCTGTCTGTCTCTTTGCTTTCTCCCCATTGTAGCTTCTCTCTGTGTGTACGTTTTCCAACCCCTCCCTTCTTCCTTGCTTCTGTCAGAGATATTCTGAGTCAAATTTACCTTCTCTCTTTCATTCAGTTTAGACTCTTTGAAAAAGGCACATAAAGAAATCTCTACAGATTGCCCTCCCGTAACCCAGGATGTTTCTGTATACGTCCTGGGCTGAGGGAGGGTTAATAAGCCACACATTCTTCAAAACTAAAATCACTTATTCTGACTTTGCTTTTACCGGTGGTTGCTTAAGCTGGATATCTACCACTCATTTCCATACACGTAAGTACTATAATTTTAGATTTCTCTCAATTTTCAGCAGTTTGTTCTACACACAGTTATATGTGTTTATGATGTGTGTGAGTATGTGCCCTGCATTGCCTTTGACAACTAGGCAAGCTTCCAGAGACGGGCGCTTGAAATGCATAAGCAGCCTTCTCTGCAGCCTAGATTTTTAGCCATTAGAACTTAGATAAAATGTTTTCATGATTATATAAATTATTGGGACCCGATATAAAATTTCACTTAAAGGCTCCCACGGATTGTCCTGTATGTCAAAAACCATCTCACACAATATTATCTTGGTATCTGTGGCTGCCATTATAACTGCACATGATGTATTAGCTCCTCAAGTGATAGAGATAAATCACTTTGTGGGACCACATTCATTCTTATTTTTAACAGTTTGTGTTTTATTAATATACCTTGTGTTTCAGAAAGAGCAAAGGAAATAAAGGATGAAATATTTTATCAAATGCAAATCTGTTTTCCTGCCTAAGGAACCAGTGGAAATTGAGGGTTATAAAAATATATAACTAGTATCAAGTTAATACTATTTAAACACAACTATTACATTAAAAGTATTTATATTAGCTGCCCATGAAAAGGATAGCAAAGGTAGGCTGTTGTTGTGTATTATTTTAAGTGAGACTCTTAAGATTTCTGAAACTCGAATTGCTCTTTTAGTAAATTAAAATGCCATTTATCATTATCATCAACATCAAATAACATTTCTCAAGCACCACACATGCCTGGATCTCTGCTGGGAATTTTATCAAGCAAGGTCAAGGGAAATGACACCTCCCTTCAGGAGCACACAGTAGATGCTAATGATGTGGACAAATATCCAGAAATACAATGTATGGTGTCTTACAGAATCAAGTCATTTTGCCTAAATATAGTGAAGTGAGCCTATATCACCAGGGATTTGCCATCATCTGGATTATGGATATATCAGGATTTAGTGCTAGGCTGGGTGGTAAAATATTTGTTTGGAAACATAAGAAATTTTATATGACATTACATTGGTATAAATTGGTACACTATTATGGAAGGCAATCTGGCACCATTAATTAAAATTAAAAACAAATTTTTTTGACTCAGTAATTCTACTTTTAGAAATTTTTATCCTGTAGATATACTCACATAGGCGGATTTATTCAATGAAACATTCTTTGTAAAAAAGAAAAGTTTAGCGTAACCTAATGTTCATCACTAGGGTTTGTTGAATAAATTATGTTGTGTCTATACAATAAAATACTATACAGCTTTCAAAAATAATGAAGAAATTCTTTATGCACAAAAACAGAAAGATCTTCAAGTGGAAATAGGCAAGATACAGAGGAGTATGCTGACTATGCTGGTTTCCATGTCCCAATCCGAGAAGATAAAAATGAGTGTGTGTGTACATGTATTTTTAAAAAATAGTGGTTTTAGGAAAAATTTTAAAAAGATATTTTATATAGGTCAAACCATGGATCTCTTTAACTTAGTCTCTGTTGTTGTTTTAAAACAATTTTTTAGAGTAAAATCTCCAAAATTTCAGCTACTAAATATTATTGGGGTTATAACATCTTTTCCCATCCCTATCCCCTAAAAACTGTCATTTCTCCTACTCCTGCAAACTTCTTCCTGCACTAATTTATACAGATTACTTCAGTGAAACCCCTTTGTGAGTCTATTTCTGTGGTCAGTCTATATAACTCCTATGATCAAAAAGTTCCTTAAATCTACTACCAGCTTGATGAAACAGCTTGTCTCTTGTTTGCTCTGTAATATTTTTTCAATTAATAATCAACCAATAAATATATATTAAACATCTGCTATTTATATATGTATACGCAACACACACACACATTAAATAAACTTCAAAGGGGGCCTTTCAATTCTATCTAGGATTTCCCAGAACAATCAGTGATGATCACCCATATCCTCTAAGTGTGTATAACCTTTACTAACCCAGGCAGTGTGTCCTATATTTCTGCATATAATACTGCTGATTTCCCCTGTGTTTGTATGGCAGGCCTCTATGCCTCTGGAGTCTTAGCTCAATGAACCTTTTCCAGGCCACGAAGAGGCAATTCTAAACCTTATTGCGCCAGCACGAATACAAGAGTCGTTTAATGGTTTAATTCTGTTTTCTGTTTTTGTTTCCAATTACTTTATTAATTACAACCTACATTTTAGAAGTAAATTTGGGAGATGAAGTTGGGCTGGATTGGAGTGAACTTTGTATAATCAATTCTGGCTGGTCCAAAGGAAAGATAGCTCATAGAAAACCCCCGGAAGAAGAGGGTTTGGTTCTTCTGCCACCCACAGAGGCTCTACCTTGTCCTTGCTCCTATATGAAAGTTCACTGGCCATTTTTGTCTTCATTCCTGGGGTTTCATTAGTATCAATTTAGCATCTCACTACTTGCAGCAGCTTGTCAACAACAGAAACTTAGAGATGTCGCTACACACTCATCATTCCAAATAGTTTCAAATTAAAAGTTCTGGTCACAAAACTCAATTTCCTATAGTAAAAAGAATTTGTTCATGTCTATTCTTTGATTCCTTTTTCTGGGCTGGTTACTTATTTATAAACAAGCATTGCTCTGGCACCAAACTACCTCCATTTTGAATATTTATCTTGCACAGAATTGTTGCAGGACATTTTAAATCTAACTGCATTAGGGCCACCAGCTGTCCCTTGTTTAATTGCTTGTTTATAAACACCTCCTGCCCTCATCAAAGAACTCTGGTAAGATTAGAACATAAGATCCCCGAGGGAAAGGATTCATTTCCAGCATTTATTACAGGGCCTGGCAGAGAGATCACATTCAATAAATATTTGTCGAAAGGCTAAATATTTGCTGAATGAATTAGTCAGACATGATTCCTCTTTATAGAAAGCATGCTCCATATCACATTGTAAATCACATCAGATTTTCTTTTATTTGGGTTGGAATTATTGAAGAAGTTTCAATTCTGAAACATATTTGAAAGAGTGGGTATATTATTTTCCTAAATTTGCCATAACAAATTGCCACAAACTGTGTGGCTTAAAACAACAGAAAGTCATTCTTTCACAGTTCTGGAGGCCAGAAGTCCAAAATACAAGTGTCAGCAGGGCTGCGCTCCCTCTGCAGATGGGGGGAAAATCTGTACTTGCCTCTTCCACCTTCTGGTGGCTGTCGGCAGTCCTTGGGCTTGTGGCTACATCATTCTAGTCTCTGCCTCTGTCCTTATATCACCTCCTCCTTGGTGTGTCTTCATCTCTTTTGTTTCTTATAAGGACACATCATTGGATTTATGGCCCACCTGGGTAATCCAAGATGATCTCATCTCAAGATCCTTAATTATATCTGCAATGACCCCTTTACCACAAAAGGGGTGTGTAGGTTCCAGGGATTTGGACATGGACATATCCTATTACACAGGGGTTCTCTGGAAACAGCATTCACACTTAAATGAGCTACAAAGAGAATATGGGAATTATCAATGGACCAGTTAGTTGGTTTTTTGATAAAGCCATGAGGGGGCTTCTAGCAAAGTTCAGATTTGAGAATTAACTCCATGAATGGCAGAGGCATGGAAACCCCCAAAAAGTTGGTATACAAAGATAAGAGTACTGCTTTTAAGGATTTTGATTCAAGAAACAAATCACAGCATTCAGTTTGCCTTCCATTTCCCTCCCATGCCTCCATCTTCATGAAAATGAAGTTGGTAAGCACATAGGATGTGGTAGCATGGCGATGCTGGAAGCTCAGTGGGTTTTATTTATTATAGCAAGGGAGAAGACAAGTAGCTTCAGCAGAAAAAGAAAGTCAGAAAGAGAGAAGTGAGTCAAGGCAGGGAGGGGTGTTGGGCACTGAATCTAATAGGTGATGGAATTTGGAGTGATGAGGCAATCAAGTCATAGCAAGTGTGGGATCCAATAAGATCACCTACACCTTTCCTGCCTGCACCTGACGTGTGTGGGAAGGCCAGCTTCAGGCTCTGATGAGTGTCAAGGGTACAAGTGATAGACAAAATTAGCTGCAAAAGTTTAAGAAGAGAGACACGTAGAGGAGAGCATTACTCCCTTTGCTTGGTAGCAATGGAAAAGTGCATTGGCATATTTTTACATGTATGGGATGAGTATTTATGAATGCATTGATTTTTTAAAGAATCGAACTAAACACCAGAAGAATGCTGGCTCTCTGTTGGGCATGGCCCACACTAGCTGTCCAATATCTGCAAAAGAGTTGGCCTGGGGCATCCTGTGTTGCCATATATGAATCATCAGCCACGTCGCTTAACTTGCTGCCTTCCCTAAGACCTAATATATGAAGAATCTGATGGAATCTGATTAATCATACACAATGTGCCTTGGAATAGTATTAAACGTGTTTTCCCTCCAGGGAGAAGTCTGCTATGGAGAAAGTTCTCCATAGCCCCATTCATCCTGAGCCACAGATAGAGCTACTAGAATCTCTAGGAATTTTCTGAAATGTTTAACTCTCCCATGGTCCATTTTGGTTAGCAGGTGTTTCGAATTCCCCACAAGGTTTTATATACTAGGAGAATGCAGGAATCTTTGCCTATTTCCAACTCCCCACAGTCAGACTGAGACTATATCCATTTATCCTTTCTGGCCCCAGGAAGCACATCTGTGAGAGGGTGCATTAGTGATGGGCTCCAAGCACCCTGATCACAATCACTAGTTAGCCCCACGGCCTTAGCTTTCAGGCAGGCCATGCAATCTTTTCTCTGCTAGTTCCCTCTGTGAATCCTGGTTAACAGTTCCTCTGTTTTTCTACTGGTTAGTAGTTTCTGGACCACTTAGCACTTGGTGAATTAGGAGAACACTGCCTACCAACCCGTCAGTGACTGACATGTGGTGATTTCAGATCTGTGACCATCAGACGTGGCATTAATCCTACCTCTCAGCTCAGAGGCCAAAAACCAAACCATCCCAATACCGTGGACTCCCTTTCAGTGAGAAGTGGTCCTTTCTGCTCAGAGTTTAAACTCACTGGAGAGGCAGAGCCAAGGAGGAAATCAGCAGCCTTATTCCCCAAACTCCATATGCAGTCGGGCTAACGGATAAAGAGTTTCAGTCTCTGGGGCTGTTAAATTTGGCATTTTTCACATGTTCTAAATTTCCTAAAATAATAAGCAAATATTTTTCAGCCTATTTATATTTTGCACCCAAACATGAAGCACATCGCTAGCAAAGAATGTGTAAATACATTTGAAGACCCTCCTCCGCTGCAGCCCAGTAAATGGAAACCTTTGTACCTTGTTTGGCTTGATCGGACGCTTTAGACTGTGGCTTTGATGTTTACCTTGGAGAAGCTTTCATGAGGTGGGCCCATCTGCGTGGCATCCAAGGCCAGAGCCAAGATCTACCTTAACTCTGAGTTGAAAATTAAGTAGAATTATATGAAATTGCCCATGTTTGGATATTTTTGACTTACAATAAAGTCAATTTCATATGGTTTGATCTACCGCCTCTCAAAACAAAGTTTTCTTACTGCATTTGTAGCTACATAAGGTGCTTTTCTAATTTGGATCCAATGTATAGTATTTGCGAATGAATATAATTCTTTAAACATATTTTCTTACTGTAAAAATTGTACATAATCAAAGAAGTTGGGACCAGCAGTGGTTAAGACTTTAGATTCTGGAGTTAGACAAACCTGGGTCTGAATGTCTCAGATGAGCTGTTAGACCCTGGGTGATTTACTTTTCAGCCTCAGTGTTCTCATCTGTAAAATGGTAGGAAATAAGACCTAACTTGGTTATGAGAAGTTAACGAGAGAGTGGCTAGAAAGCCTTCAGCAAAGTGCCTGGCTTCCAGGAAGTACACGATAACGTTGGCTTGTACCGCCAGTATCTCCTTCCTCCTCCTCCTCCTCTTCTCATGCCACTCCATCTTTTTCCTGTTACCAGTACAGCAGCATTAACAATAAACACGGTGAACGAAGGGAAACACCACCAGACCAGATGCCTATGTGCATACAGATATTTTTATAGTGTAATCTTGGTGTGCACCATTACACATTGTGCTTTTTAAATAATTTAATATTTCAATTCATATTTAATGTATATGTACCATGCTTCTGGATCAGGGGTCAGCAAATGACGGCCTGTGGATCAAATCCAATCCTTTGCCTGTTTTTGTAAATAAACTTTCATTGGAATACAGCTATTATGACAGAATTGTGCCTCCCTAAAATTCATATGTTGAAGCACTAACCCCCAGTCTGTATTTGAAGATAGGGCCTGTAAAGAGGTAATTATGGTTGAATGAGGTCATAAGGGTGGGACCCTAATCCGATAGAACTGATGTCCTTATAAGAAGAGGAAGAGATGCCAGGAGTGCACACAAAGAGGAAAGGCCGTCAGCAAGCCAAGGAGAGAGGCCTCAGGAGAAATCAGACCTGCCCATATCTTGATGTTGGCCTTCCAGCCTCCAGAACCATGAGAAAATAAATTTCCTTTGTTTAAGCTACCCAGTCTATGGTATTTATTGCAGCAGGCCTACCATACTGATACAACAGACATGCCCATTTGTTTATATGTGGTCTACGACTCTGTATGGCCCTCAAAACCTAAAATAATTTCTCTCTGGCCCATTACAGAAAAACTTGCCAACCACTATTTTAGGTAATCTTTGCAATTTATCATCTTAATGGCAATGTGATATCTGTTGATGAACTTCTAGCTGTATCCAATTTCTGATTTTGGCAGACACTGCAACAACATATGTTTTAAAGCATGTAGTTATTTTTTCTTTTGCTTAATTATTTCTTTTAGAATAAATTCCAAGTTATGGTATGACTGACACAAAAGGTCTGAGCTTTTTTATAACTTTCTATATTATAATTTTTTTAAAAAAATATCATCCCTATTGGCCCACCAGCAGTGTATGGATGTGAGTCTCACCAGTACTACTTCTGCAACAATGGACATTGATTTTTGCTCTGATTTGCATATAAATATCATTATTGTCTGAACAAATCAGCAATCTAAAGATCCTTATGCACTCATAGGTGAGACCATGGATGCCCTATAAATTGCTCCAATAATTTGCTATAACCGTTGCTTCAAGGGATCACTTTTAAATTCACATTTCGTTTACCTTGTTGATTCTCTCTTATTCTACCTTGCCTGATTAGGTCTCTTTTCTCTGTACCTGGATTTGACAGTCTTTCCTGCCTTCCTAGATGTGGCCCAGTAAACTATATTGTCTTTACATGTCCTATTTTCATGCCCCGACCTCACATGCCAGCTCTACCTACTTTTGCACAAAACCCACGCTCCTGGAATCCCACACAAGGCTCTTCCCTCTTGCTCTGGTGGGGGAGTTGAGTCAATGATGGAGGTAGGACTTCAGGGATGTATATCTTATTCTTGGTGGAATATACACGTACCGTATACCAGCAGTGTGCACTACTCTCTGTCATTTTCATTGCCGACAACTGCATTCATGCTTTTTGTCCTTTTACACCATTCTTTTTCTCTAGAAATGCCTTGATTTAGGGATAAGCTGTTTTTTGTTTCTTTCTCAAGTTGGTCCTGACACCAACTGGGGAAATTCATTCACTCATCCAACAAGCACCTATTGCGTGTCTAGTGTATGTCAGGCATCCTCCTGGGCACTGAGGATTCACAATCACCAAAACCACATTTGGAGGAAACAGGTCGTAAACAAGATAAACCAGTAAAATATATGGAATATTTGACCGTGATTTGGCCAAAGTGAAAAGTAAGCGGGAGGTGGGGTGGAGACTGAGAGCACCAAGTGGGGGTGGCCGCATTTTGCAACACAGCATAGGGTTACTGAGGGATCACTCACGGAGAAGACCTCAAGCAGTGACAGAATGAACCATAAAGGTACTTTGGGGAAGATGGCTCTAGGCAGAGGAAACAAAAAGTGCTAAATATCCAGGGGGAGGAGGGGGGCACCCCTGAGATGTTTGAGGTGCATTTGGAGGCCAATGTGGCTGGAGGAGGAGGACCGGTGGGGAAGGTAGGATAAGGTGGGGCCAGACAGGGAATGGGGCCAGCCGGAGAAGGGCTTTGAGGTCACGGGAGGGACTTTGGCTTGGATCAGGGGAAGATGGGTAGGAATTAGAGGCGTTAAGTATATGAGTGATCTACCTGACTCAAGCTTTTACGGAACCATGTGGCCACTCTGAGGAAGGACTGGAGCTGAAAGGACAGTCGGGGGCTGTTGTGGTCATCTGGGAAGAGGTGATGATGGCTTGGATGAGCGGGAGTGGCTGCAGTGGTCAGAGTCTGGAAAGAGTCTAAAAGCAGAGCCTTAAGCATCAGCTGGAAAAACCACGTGAGGTTAAAAGAAAGAAGAGTCAAGTTTTTTTTTCTAATTTTTGATATGCAGGTGGAAAGATGGTCTTGCCACTGACGGAGGACGAGGAGTTTTGGGGAAGTAAAATAGAGTTTGGTTCAGACCTTACTAGTGACGGGAGCGAGAAAGGCAAGCAGACCGTTAGATATGTGGATCTGGGGATTAGGGGAGAGGTCTGCGCTGGGTATGTAGCGTGGGAAAGAATGCATTAGAACAAAGAAGACACCCCAACTTTTAGAGGTTGGAGAAAAGATGAGGACCCAGCAAAGAAAATCGAGAAGAAGCAAACAGTAAGATGGGAGCAAAACAAGGAGAGAGTGGTGTTCTGGAAGCCAAGTGGAAAAAAACAAATTAGACATTCTAAGGCAGACAAGTCAGCCGCATCAGGTCCTGCTGGCAGGTCCAGCACGATGAGAACTGAGGAATAACAATTCAATTTTTTAAGGTGGAGGTTGCTGATGACCTCGATGAAAACAGCTTTGCTGGTATGGGGCAAACACCTAGTTGGAGTAGATTTAAGAGAAAATAGGGGAAGAGAGGCTAAAGGCATCAATATAATGAGTCTTTGGAGAAATTTTGCTTCGGAGAGATAGCAGTCAATCGCCAGAATGATGAAGCCACAGTCAGCTGCTCGCACTCGTGGCATCGGGGTCCCTGTGCGTGCACCCCACTCCACCACCTCGCCGCACTGCTGGGTTACCTTTTCAGGCTTCCAGGAGCGACTGGGTTCCAGGCCGTGGAATGTGAATAGAAATGCTGTGTCTCACTGCTGGGCCTGAACTTTAAAAACCCTCCCCACCCCATCGTCAAGTTCTTTCTCTTTCCTTGCCTTCTGACTGGTTGCAGTGGATCAGCGGAGGACTCAGAAGCCCTAAAGGTTGTGAGGCCATTTGTTCGAAGGCACCTGAGTTCATGAGTATCTTCACAGAGCAGAGCCTGCTACCAACCCACTTCTCGCTTTATGATGTTAAGCATATGCTACCGGGGGACGGGGATGACTTTCATGGCTGTTAGTTTGCCATGAGTAAAAAACTTTGAATGTAAACATCTCACTGACAGGACTCTATGAGATCCTACCAAAGATTGAGATTTCCTAATCTGTTTCATATTTTGGTAAGATTTCGATGTTGCAGTACAAGGTTTAAAATTTACTTAAAATTGACTAACAAATTACAGCAGGAGATGCAAAGATTTATAAATTAATAGTTTCTGGGGTATCTCTAGATTTTGAAAGCTCTTTATCTATGTGGTTGATTGACTAGATTTTCTGACGGAAAACACCTGAAGGCAACCTCACTGTCCACTGCTGGGTGGACAATGCCACCTTTTGGGATGGCATTCAAGGCTTTGCACAGTCTATGCACAGAAATTTAGTTGGCTATTTTGAGTTTCAAAATGTGATTGCCTTGTCTCACCCCCAGTACCCAAAAAACCCTATTAAAAATCCCTAGTAGAACCACACAGTAATGAGCACATGTCTTTTCAAATCAAACTATAAATTATGGATCCAGCAGTCAAAAGAAATAACTTTTATTCATCTTATAACTCTCCCTAAACCTTTGTTAAGATTTGCATTGATTTAAATTACTATAATAACCCAATACTTCAGGTAGTCTGGTTTTGAAAGGAAGCGTTTTACATAATATACATCAATTACTTGAAAAGACATTTCTGTGTGAAGATCAGAGACAATCTGTAACTTTCAAATGCAGATTTTATAATGTCCATCTCAACCCTGGAGAAGTACTGGTGTAGGTTTCAGCAGGAAGAAGACCACTTAATAATAGGTATCATTTTTTAAGGATTGGATTTATATCTGGCATTGTGCTTGTCACTTTACAAATACTATAATTCTTTAATTTTAAGATGCTGTGAATTGAAATATGCAAGCTTTTTTTTTCTGGAGGAAAAAGAAACATTATTACTTTAAATGAAAACCTCAATTGCAGGAAACATCCGGATTTTAAAAAGCATTATAAGTGATGGTGTGGGGGAAGTGTTTCTCGGACTTAAGTAAATAGACGATCTTGTGCAATGTGTGCAAGTACTGAGGTTCAAGCATAACCTGTCCAAGGTCACACGCCTTGAGTGGGGCTGAGCTGCAATTCACAGGCAGGATTGGTGGGCACCTGAGATTGTGCCCTTTCCCCATCCCCAAATTTAGTTAAATCTAGTGAGTGAATATGCTTTAAAAAGTGAAAAAAGCGCATTTTACTCCATTGATAATTTTCTAAATCTTCTTTACCCAATTCATGCATTCAGTGATTTTGAGCCAAGCATTTAAGGCTTGGTTGAATCTGAAGATAATGTTAACACTTTGTCAAGCATTTGAATTGCTTCCAGCATATTGTAGTATAATCCTCTGTCCACAAACATCCCTTCATTATTGCCTAATTACATGCAAATTTTATAAAATGAATGAGTTTTAAGGACTTGTCAATCTGTCATCCTAGGAACCACTGAAACATTTTGACTGCTAGATAAATAATCAGCAATAATCACACTATGCAAATTTGATATTTTCTGTACAATTATCTGAAACCATAAATAACTGGACACAAAGACATTTGGCATTCTCTCCGTGAGACTTGACCTGCGGGGCATTTTTCCCTTTTTCCTCTTCTAACAAATGTGCTAGTGGGAAATTTGCTTTTTTTTTTTTCTAATTCCAACTGTGCAAATGTACCCAGTGGAAAAATTATGAGTACATACATGCAAAGAGAATTTTGTTTATTTTTATCTGGAGTGTGTTTCCCCTTGGCAAACATTTTTTGTTTCCACTTTAATTTTTCCTTTTTGTAATTTTCACCTCCTCTCTCTTGGACTTTTTTTTCTTTCTCTCACTAGTAAGAGAATATAGGTGGGAGCAGTCAGTGTAAGTTTATTTGTTTTGTTCAAATTTGTTTTCTCCATATTCTGCATCTTATTTAATGTTTCTCACATAAGTCATTCGAATGTCTAATACATATCAGGCACTTTGGAGCATCCAATATCCAAAGGCTAATTATCATTCTGTAGCCAAGCTCCGAAACGTATCAATAGTCTATTCCAGTGAATTCACCAACCTTAAAACTAAGAATTTCTTTTTCTTGTGTGGTTAGTGCCTGTGTCTCTGTAAGAATGTGAGGACCACCCTGTCCTCTGTACTTTTTCAGGAAAGCAAGTTGATGAGTTCTTCATAATAATAATATAGCTCTTTAATAATGCATTTGTCATGAAGGAGCTCCAAGATGAAACAGCACCGGGACATTCAGGAGCCATGTTTACCTTTGCTTTGTGAATATCTTTAATCACTACAGCTCAGACATTCCACAAGTTTTTTCGGAGTTTAAAATACAATTACAGCCATTACAATTATTTAATAAAAGCTTTTGTTGATTGATTGATTGACTGTAGGAAGAGAGATTGTTGGTTATCATCTGACAGTAAGTCCCAAGCAGTGACAAGAACCAAGAGGAGACCTTGTTTCTGTGGTTGGTCACTGGCTGGGCCCATTAACAGAAGTAAATCCAGTATGCAACTTTTTTTTTTCCAAACGACTGAAGAATCATCTGATATAAATCTAGGGTATTAATTTTTTCTTAATTTCAAGATATATAGGCAAATAAAGTTCTTTGGTTGGTTTCCCTTAGAAGGATAATGAAAGAGTGCCATTCAGAAACTTGGAATTTAAAAATGATTAATAAAGTGCTTTGCACCACGTCCACTCATTTTCTTCTGTAAGTGAGGCCATCAATCAGTAGAAAGCCAGCCTGACTCATTTATAGTATTATTATTTTCAAGCCTCTGCTAAACGTGAAAGCATATATTGTGTTTTGCTGCTCCTAGAATGCAGAAGCTTAACTAAGTCGTTTCTAACGCTGAAGGCAAACAACCAAGAAAGCAGAAGTAGCAGCATTCCTGGTTCCACTATGCCCCAAATCAAACGCACACGGGCAACTTGGGCAGAAAAAACAAAGCTCCTTTGAAATGTAGCTGACAAGTTCAAGACTAGCCTGTGGAAGTCCTCTTCCTTGAGGGTTCTTACTGAAAGTATTGTCTTTCATTCTACTTTTCAGTATTCCAATAGCAGCATCCAAGGCAGATATGTTGCAATGTGCATTTGCAAATTGCTTCAAGACCTGAAAAGGCAACATTCTCAACTGATAAAGGAAGATGGAATATGTTTCATGAAAGCTGTCTTTACAAAATATATAAAACTCTCCATATGGGTGAGGTAGAGAGATGAATGTTCAGAGATTACATTCACCGATGGGATATTGTTTAATACTAGAAGAATGGTACTGAGGACAGCTATAGATGCATCTATTCATCATACTTCATGTTCTTAGTAAACTATAATTGCGATTTGTACCTTGTAATATTTTACCATCTAGTTATATGCTTTAAAAAATTAAGATGTTAGTACAATAGTTTTATTGTTTCTTTACACAATACATATTTTGTAGCACAAACTACCATGTCTATTCTGTATACTCTATTAAGTAATAGTGCTAAATAGCATTAAAATATTATGCTTTTTTAACATCTGACTTTAGAATATGTACTTTTTAAAGCCTAAGCTATCCATGAGGGAGTTTAAATTGTCCATGGATGTCTTACCACACAAACTTTTCCTATAGGTTTGCTATTACTAGGGACCGATGATCTATAACTTGTGGATCTCTGGCTGAAACTATACAGTAATAATGTAGGTGTGTCTCGTGTGTGTTTGTGTGTGTGTGACTGCTTCCTTGGATTCCAGATAGGAATTAAAACTTAAACAATTTGGAATCAGACAATTTCAAATTTACAGTGTAAATCATCTGTACAAATTGGCACATACCTAGATGTTATTTGTATAAAAAAATCCAGGGTCCTGCTTTGGTATTTGGATCTGTAGGTTAGGCTGTTGATGTGGGTGGCTGTAATTGCAGGCAGTGTTCTAGGAAGTGTCAAAATTTTGAGAAAATGTTGTGGACATGCAGATAGAATACTTTAAAAAAAGTAGTCTGCAACTGACCTGGAAAAGTAATGGGTTATTTTTGCTTGTACTATTTAAAGCACACTCTTTTTATTACTGGAGAAATAATAAAATAATATAAATCACATTATTTTTTAAATTCTAATTTATTTTTTCTGGTCCTGTTCTTAAGTATATGCTATGGATTAACCAAAGTGACTACTGCAATTTTAGTCACTACAAAATAACTGTTTATTCAGAATATTCTTTCTGAATTTCTGAATTTTTTGCTTAGTTTAATTGATAGGCTGATTTTTTTTTAAAAAGCAAGTTTAGGAAATGGCAGAAGGCCTGAGCTTTCTGTTTTCTCTCTTCTTACAGTGTTAGGACTTTGTTAACCTACTCATTGAAAGCACCCTCTGAGAGCTGAGCTGCTTAAGACTCAAGTGAGAGCATCAGCGGTTTAGCCTGTAGGTTTTGGGAGCTGTTATTAGCACTATCATTAGTGATGTGATTCGGAGTAAAAAATATGACCTTTTCTTCACACAAATAGGGTAAATTTGATTTTTTCTGTACAATTATCTGTACAATTTGAGTATATATCACAAGTTTGTCTTCCATATACTATAATTATACTTAACTTATTTGCAGTAAGTTAAAAGTCATGAACATGACCTACCTTCCTTTATTTCTTTCTAAAGAAATAGAAAGAAATGTGCCATTGATTGTAAAACGTGCCACTAATAATAGTTACAGTTTTTCTTTAAAAAGCATCAGAGCAAGTTCTTTTTTGTAAAATAGAATATACAACCAGAAAAGTAAAAAATATGTGTAAGAATGATTATAAAGCAAACCCCCAGGAGCCACCACCACACTGAGTATTGTCAGCCTTTCAGAAGCTCCCATCCTGCCCCTCCGTTTCTCTTTTCCAAAGGTATAAGACATGCTTGATTTTATGATAATCTCCTTGCTTTTCTTAGTAGTATTTTGTTTTGTTTTGTTTACATAGTGATGCACAAAATGATATGACTTCTTTTGCTGGCACATTAAAAAATCAATCCATGATTGGCACTTCCCAAGTTCACACTTAATATTTGTATAGTCTGTGAATGATAGAAGGGATGTCGGCATTGAGTTCAGCTTATATATAACACTTCCTTTCTTTAAAAATCTTTAATTCTTGGATAAGCTGGGCCTACCTGGAAAAAAAATCCAAGAGAAGTAGTTTCATGAACTAGATAAACCATTCTCTGCTCAAACATAGCTGCAAAACTTCACCACGACCCTTCTTCTGAACTTCGCACTTAGGAGCACTTGGTGCTTTTATTATAAGTTGTGCTTCAGGAGGGTAGCTCTCAAAATTCACTGCACACTAGAAGCATCAGAGGTGCTTTTAAAACTCCTTATACCGGGTCACATTCTAGACCGATGATTCAGAATCTCTGAGGGAGGGAGCAAGGCATTCCTGGTTTTATAAACTCCCCAGCTGATTTCAATGTGCATCCAAAGTTGCAAACCAGGATCTTAGAATTTACTATATGTCAGGCCCCATTCCAGGTGTTGGGCAAGAAGCCACAAAGCTCCCTGCTCAAAGAGCTGTCAATGCCCTCAAATCTCCCCTGCCTGGTATGTGCTACAGGTGTTGTCCATTACCTCCCACTTCTGGTCAGCTCTGCAGGATTCCTTTGCCTCCTCAGGAACTGGGAGATTCAAAGTGAACATTCACGTAGCAGGAGGGCATGTGACTCAAATACAAAAAATTAGAATATATTTTTTAAATAAATAAATATTATTTCCATACATTTTGACCCGACCTAAGACACCTACTAAAGCACCCCACTAGTGAATCTCCAGCACTCACGGGCCATATAGGCAGCTGAGGGTGGAGTTATCTGAGCGGTGCTGGAAAAGTCCCTTTGATTTCCCCAAATCGTGTCATGGTTAAAAATTTCAACATTGATCATTATTTGTCATTTAGGCATTTGTGGGCCATTAGCCATTTCTAATTAGGTGGATTTCAATTAAACAAAAGTGACATTTCATTCAAAGGGAGTCTCAAATGAAACAAGAAACGAGGGAAAGATTTATCAATTATAAAGATTTATGGAATGGCAAGTCACTGTGGTTGCTGTTCATTAGTGATCACACATTCACTACGGCAAGAGCCGGGCCATGGACTATTAGGTGGACTTCAGGGAACTGTGGTAGATGTTTGAAGCCCGCGTTTCTGAGCGCTGTGGAGAAAAACCCTGAGGAGGAGTTGTTAGTACAGAGGGATGGAGTGGGAAATCTCAAGAGGCAACAGTGTGAGGATGCCAAGTTCTCAATGTTCATATCCTGGCTCACACCCGCCTTGCACAAATCTCTGAGAAAAAGGGAGCTCTCTCTCATGTGATTGAGGACATGTTACTCCTCCTTGGATATATTGCAGGTCCTGATGGTCTCCTAACCCTGGTAGACTCCTTTGGTACCGGGGAGGTGCTCTTGGATCCCGCTGCCTGAGAATCCCTTCTTCCCATGCGCATGCCTACGCCATTGGTTCTCAAGTGGACTGAGAATCGTGTGTGGGCTTCATCAGAAATGCAGATCTCTGGGCTCCATCCCAGGTCTACTGAATAAGTATTGCTTATAAATGGAGTTTGGCAATCTGCATTTTAACAAGCTCTTCAGGCACATCCAGTACATGGAAATGTCTGAGACCCACTGGCATGATACTTTTTAAAGAACAGATCATTCTTTTTATTTTTAATAAGTAGTAAACACATGTGATACTAAAATATTAAAAATGTCCTAAATGAAATGTAGCACCTCTTAATCATCTATCCTACTATTATCCCTCCCCTGGGGACAGCCACTGTAACCAGCTTCTAGTAATACTTTGCCCAATTTTAAGATTAAGATCTCTACTTTAACTTGTTTGTACTTGCTGGGCATTCCTTTGCTCATCTTCATATTTTTGAGCATTCTGAGTCATTTTGGGGGAGTGGGTTAAGGATCTTCTTGTATATACTATGTAATTGGGTTTTGCTTGGAAACCTAATGAGAGACTTTTTAAGTTTCACATACTTTAACCCACTTATATTTATTTATATGGTAGATGTGCCTTAATTTGATAAGCATATTTTATTCAATGTTAACTGTTTTTAGTTTTTAAAACATTTCTTCATATAGTCCACTGTGTTTGCATGGAGTTTCTTTTTGAGCATATGAAAGTTTTGCATTTTAATATTTTGTAGCAGTGGTATGGGGGCGGTAAATGTTTAATAACCAGCTCTCCAGAAAAAAGTTATAGCATCTGCCAATTTCTGTGGTATAAATACTACTACCATGGTTGCTTTAGCTATCTTTAAATGTATGCATATATATTCATATTTTAACTTCATAGTATATATTTTCTTCTCTAGACAATATCTAATGGCAAAATTAGTTTATTTCCACTTTATCACCCATTTAAAAATACCTTCTATTGATTTTTCTGTGCTAGATGATGTGTCATTATTAAAAATTATCTAATTTTGGTAAAAGTAAAATAAACACGCTCTTGGATAGGGAAGATGCTCTTAAGTGCTGCTAAGTTGATGCCCTAGTGGCTCAATGACTGGGTCTTTTCAGATCATACACATTAAATAAAATCTCAATGGTTGAATCAACCTACTGTGCAACACACATGATTTGATGGAAATAGAATGGACTTTGGAGTCATGCAGACTTGGGTTTGGCCATTAACAACATGTGTTATTTTGGAAGAATTAAATCAACTCTCTAAGCCTCAAGTCCCTTATTTGTAAATCTGGCATAAAACTAGCCATTCCAAAAAGTATTAATGAGATAACATGTGTAAAATACTCAGCACAGGCCTGGAAAATAGTACGCATTACAAATGCGGAGGTGTGGTCAACTGAAGAGGAAGCAGGGAGACATCCAAAGCATTTTCTCCTTCCCAATTGTTATGGGTGCCACTGTATCTCCCCCAAATTAATATGTTGAATTTCTAACCCCCCGTATTTCAGAATGTGACTGCGTTTGGAGATAAGTCTTTAAAGAGGTAAAGTTAAATGAAGTCATTGGGGAGGACCCTAACCTGATATGCCCGGTGTCGTAAGAAGAGGAGATTAGGATACAGACCAAGTGAAGACACAGGGAGAAGACAGCCATCTACGACTCAAGGAGAGAGAACTCAGGAGAAACCATCCCTGCTGATACCTTGATCTCCAACTTAGAGCCTCGAGGCTACGAGAAAATAAATTTCTGTTGTATAAACCATCAGGTTGTGGTCATTTGTCATGGCAGCCTAAACTAATACAATAATTTTGCCACTCCTGAATTTATAATATTTTGTTCTGTTTACTAAAGTGTATCTATTAAATATACAACTAATTAACATTTCATGTATCTCTCATATGGGTCTGGTCTCTATCAGACCATGAGTGTTAACTTTTAGTTTAGAAAATGTGGCCATACATCTAATGGGAAGAGTACAGCACAATCAGGGACTCAGTAAGGGCCTTGCTGATGTGAGTGCAAGGTCTCTAACACCTGCGTGAATATGTGCCCCACATATTCACCATGTAAGGTAGCAGGTCTGAAGGGTCATCCTTGTGCCTGAAGAAAGCCCAAGGCTGCACTAAAGGGAACATACAGTAGGAGAGGAGAAAACTCCATACATTCTTTCCATTGGGTTTTTATCATGTGAGGCCTATACAGGAATTAATTTAGCTCTTCCAGAATGGGAGGCCCCAGAGGCTTCATTACTAATGGAAAGTGCATTATTATAGTCAAGTAAGAGATCATTCTTATGGACAAATATTCATTCTGTGTATTAGGAATTAGTACTACTGTCTGTTTCCTTTACCTATTTCTAAGTACCAAATCATCCCAACACTCAGTGGCTTTAAACAACACTAATACCACTTATACTCTTTTTATCAAATGTGAAATTTGGGGTGGTCTGGTGACAACAGCTCCCCTCTGGTCCCACTGGATTCAGCTAGGAAGCTCAAAGGCGGCTGCTGGAGTCGTCTGAGGCTTGTTCACTCTGGTGGTTGCTTGTGCACGCTGGCTCCCAGCTGGCACCCGGCTCTGGCTAAGGCTGGAATACCTACACGTGGCTTTCCCGCCTGGCTGCTGAGCTTCTTTACAACGTGGTGGCTGGGTTCCCAGGGACACGGGTCCCAAGAGGGACAGTTGGTTGGAGGCGATGTTGCCTTTTCTAAGCTAACCTCTGAAGTCACGCCACATTGCTTCTGCTCAGTTCTGTCAATTAAAAACGAGTTACCAAGGTTGGCCACATTCAAGAGGAGAGGTGTTAAGCTCCACCTTTTGATGAGAGAAATGTCAAAGAACTTAAGGAAATACTTTGAAACCACCGTACGGACCTGCTTTCAGTTGGCTACCTGCTTTGAAATGTTTTTGTTGCAGTGCCTACAGGTTTGTGCATTCAGCAAAACTTTTTACTGTGACCAAATGACCATACCCATAAAAGACAGGCGAGGAGTTTAGATGTATGTTCAATTTGAGACCAACGAGCATGGTATCCTTTTTTCTTAGAGAAGCAAACAGGCTCGTGTGGGATTTCAATTTTCTACTCTGATGTCATTAGCTTCGAGTTCTAACCCTGTGGCCTCTGTACCTCCAAGGCAAGCATTTCACTTGCGTTCTCTAAGCTCAACAGAATATTTCCTTTTCCTGGGGCTTTTGATAGGGAAGTGGATACCTCTAGAAAAGAAAATTATCATCTTGACAACTTAGGCTGATTTTCTCAGAAATTGGTAGGAGAAACATTACAATAATGACCTGTGTTCTCCAAAGTCTCAAGGGCTATACAGATGATGCTTATATTTTTATTTCGTCTTATAATCTCTGAAGCTCAAATAAACTTTGTGTATTTTTTATGGAATCAACTAAGTGTTTGACATTTACTGAATATTATGATGTTGTCAAAGGATGTATACTTATGTATATAAACGTACATATATACAAATATGCATATAAATACACACATGAACATTAAAATTGTTATGTCAAAACTCTTTTGAAATAAGGTAGTTAATTAAATTAAAAAATAAGTGGCTAAGTAAATAAATAACTAAATATAAGCAGGGCAACATTTGGGAGAAGGAAAAAAATACTTTTTGCATATGGAGGCTAATGGAGTCTAAAGGAAACAAGCTAGGGTTAAATTAACATATTTAAAATGAACATGCGGCTGCTTGGCTTTCCCCTAAGAATAATAGTGTTAATAAGCTTTGATACTTCTCTAACTCACTGCATTTTGAACTCCTCTCTCATTTTCGAGTGGGTTGGGGTGAGCCCGTGAGTTGCAAGGAGAAAGTGCTGCTTAGATGTCAGACAGACCTAAGTTCAAATTCTGCTTTGACCAATTCCCAGCTCCCTAACCTTGGGTAAGTTAACTTGAATCTCTGGTTCGCTTTTCTGTAGAACAAGGGTAATATGATATTAGTTAATGCGCTCAAGTGAAATAACGGTTGTGCCATCCCAGGAGGGAGCACTCAATGCACCCCGGTCTCCTTTCAGATTTCCAGTGTCAGTGCTGCAGGTAGAAGCATGTCCTTAAAAACTATCTGTTGAGTGAAATGGCTGATTGAGTAAACAGTATGCAAATTATAGCTTACCAGTATTTATAGAAAGTGAATATTTCCTATATTTTACCTGATTGGAAACAGATTTGCATTTCTTTTTCTTTTTATAGTGTTTCAATTTGAATCATAGTTCGGGTTCAGCTGATTATCATTGTTTAAGTCCTATTCTAAAGGATAAAGACCTTTATCACCCAATGCATGCAGCAAAGCAGCATCTGTTTTCACATAATTCTTCTAAATTGGATTTATAATTTAATAAGACAATAAGGATCAATACATCAATACATGTTAAATAGCTACAATCCCAGAACTCCTTTGGTCATTTCATCTTCTAGGTTATTAAAAGAAATCGTGTATGTGTGTTTGTGTATGTAGTGTATGTGTGTGTGGATGCATGTGTGTATGTGGTGTGTGTGTATCTCTCTCTGTAGAAAAGACAGGAGGAGACGTGATGATAGTCAGTGTAAAGCATTTCCCTTTCTAAAGAGGAAACCTACTCTCTGTGCACCGTGCTGTGAGGGAATGACATTCTCCCCACCCTGATTCCAGGCTCTGCCTTTGTTGCAGTTTGGTTACATTTGACTGTTCACAAGCAGTGAAACCGGCCGCACTCTACTCCACATCACCTTCCTGAATTAGTAGTTAAGTCATGTATTTTTATTTTTCAAAAGGTTGTCACAAATTTCAGAAACTAATTAAAGCCCCTAAGTGCATCTTCCTGCAAAGTGATTTCAGCATTGTTTCCTGCGGTGGCACCTGGGCATGGTAGTGCTGGAATTGCAGAGAGTCAAGTTATCAATCACGGAAGGCACTCTATTTTACCACAGCTGTGGTGGCTGTTGACATCAAATGACACAAATTTGGTCAGTGTGGTCCCTTGGGTAGTGCATCTTCACATTTTTTCCAAATGCTGATTATATTTTTGACCTTAAAAACAAAGGAACAAAACATCCTCTCTCTTCTAACTTTCCTGCATTGTCACCCAGAGTCATGTTAGCCACCTCATTCCTTCTACTTTGCCTCTCAAACTCCCTCATTTTTTTGCCCTAAGCCATTTACCCCAGGACAATGTGCTGCCACTGTGTTTTTGCGTGAGTTATTTGTGCATACGCATTTAAGATCAACATTTTCTGTTTGCAGAGACCATTCCGAATAAAGAGATGATCCAGAGTTGTGCTGGCATTAGCTCTCATGGAGATAAAGAAAATCAGCTGGATAATGATGAAGACATTTCAAGGACATCCCTAGAATGCAATAGCTTTCTCTCTGGGTCAGTCAGTGTTTTAGATTGCTTAATTACTGCACATGCACGCAGGTAGTAGCAATGAACACATGAAAAGACATTGGGAGTTCTCTTCTATTGTTTAACTTCATAGTGGAAATGTTACACACAGCAGGTTCTATTCCAGCTTTTCTTAGAATCCCCCTACATGTCCAGGATGATGAACAGTTAAAATGCATTTATGCATTTTGAAACATTTAAAATGAATATCCGGGTGATGATTACTGAATTATTATTTTTTTCTGTCAAATTTGGCTGAGTGTACAAGGTGGGATTTAGATTTTTATTGTAATTAACAGAGTTTAACATTTGGGTCCTTTGGAATATTTCTGTGCTGGTGGTTTTGGCATTATTATTCTGCCGCTCTGTATTATACAAAGACAACATAAGGAGATCTTTTATTGGTGGTGATCAAAATAAGGATTATATACTCTCATTTCTTAATTGAAAAAAAAGTAAAGGCAATGAGAAATTATGAAATGGATGAAGTATGTGAGAACAAGTTTTACAAACATTGGAGCTGTTTGTCGTAAGAGGAGTAAGCTATTTAGAAGCATCTTATCGATGTTTGATTTTTTTCTCCAGATGACTGAACCAAATATAAGGAATGTCCTGTTATCCAAAAGCCATGGGTTCTGGAAAAGGAAGAGAAACAAATAAATTCAGTTCAATATCTAGTTTAAATTTCTCTTCCTTGGCATTCTGGAAAGATTTATATAGAAACTTCCTATTATAGACGCTCCTTTTCTTTGAGGACAGTTATTTAACCACCTCCCTCCCCCCGCAGCCATCTGCTCTCCAGGACACATTGTCCCAACACATTTCATCTTTTATATTTTCCACATTTGTACTCACATTTTTTCCTTTTTTTGTAAATTATGTTTCCCTCCCTAAATCTAACAGGCCTTTCTATGAGAAAAAATGCAGGTAGAGTAATATCTGTAAATTATCATAGGGTACCAAGAATTGTTGTGAAGTTTCCTATTGTCAAATTAGAAGTGAAATAAACAACATGTTTATTAAGGGAAGTCAGAGTTGACCTTTCTGCCCTGGACTGTGTCTAGTGTACGGTGCACATCTCTGAAACACACTTACCTATTACACTTAAATGCTGTGGATAAATGCTGTTGCTTACCATGCCTATTTACTTTTGAGAGTTTTGGTTTAAAGTGGCTGTGAGACACCAGAAAGAGGGACAATTTAACTTGTGAGAGTGGGGGACACGGCACTGCCATCGCCTGAGAGGGGACTGACTGCGGGAGGTGAGCATACTTGGGAAAAGGAGGCAAAGAGGAGTTGAACTTGGAGTGATGAAGCTGAGGTTCCTGTGCAATGTCCAGCTGGGGCTGTGGAATGCGCCATGGGTAGGATCCTGGAACTCAGGGAGGCGTGTGGAGCTAGGATTGTGGATTTGGGAGTCATCAGCCTACAGAGATTATGGAACCATGAGGGTTAACGAGATCACTGAGGAAGAGGAAAGGAAAAGAGAAGGGTAGGAAAACTAAGAACATTAGATGTGACAGAAAGCAAGGTAGTGGAGAACTTTAAGCAAGGAAGCACTGACAGTGTAAAATGCAGAAGGAGTGTCACATAGGATTAGGGCTGAGGTACTGGATTTGGCAATTAGGAGCTTCTTTGGGTCTCTAGTGATAGCAGAGTGAAGGGGAGAGAAGTTGGCCTGTTATTTGGGTCTTAAAAATGAGTAAAATTTCAGGGAGTTTAGAGAATTTCTATTTTAATATTTGAAGATGGCCTTTTTATTGTCCCTAGGATATCAGAGTTACAATAAAGATGTTTATGTTGGTTTAGGGAGATTACTAAGGCCTCTGTTTTAAATGGGAGTGGTACTTCTCAAACTCCTTGCTGTGTTTAAACAACATGAAAGTCGAGAAAGGAAGCTCTACAAAATTTATTGAATAAATCAGAGGCTGTGGGAATACAAAAGGATATTTTGTGTGATCTTTTTGTCATTCACATTTTAGCTTCAGTGTCATCTGCTTAGAAAGGGCATTACTTACCTCCCAATTTGAGGTAGATTCTTGGACACTTCTATCGTATTATTCCATTTAAATTTTCTGCATAGAAACTGGCATTATCTGATTTTTCAAAATCTATTCCTCTCCCCCAAACCTATTGTGAAATAATATCCAAGAGAAGAAGACTTGACTATCTTGTCAATACCCTGAATAGTTTCTTCCTTGTATTGGAGCGTTTGAAATCAGGGATATCAACAAATATTTGTTGATAAATAAATGAATGGATAAAGGGTCTCCACTTTGAAGTCTACAGCTGTAGAGTCTGATTTGAGATCAATAGTATATTAATCAAAGGCAGTTGAGTGATTGCAAAGTGCCACAGTATTGTGCTAAACACATGTTGAGTTCACCCAATCACAATCCATTTAGATAAACATTAATTTGATCTTAACAGAAAAAGTATCTGAGGCTTAGAGTAGAGACATATTTTATCTAACAATAAAGAGCCATTAAGTAATAGAGCTTAGATTTAAGCCCAGGTTTGTCTGACTCTATGGCACATGACCACTATGTATTTGGCCACCACTTCCCATTGAACTGTTGACACCAGGATTGTGTCATTGCTACAAGTACATCCAGCCGAGGATGATGCATGAAGGCTTCCATACAAGGTATAATGATTGCTCTGAGTGCACTATAATGATGACTTAACTTCTAATCTTTACTTAATATTTGTTTGAAATATGGTATGGCCAGATAATTAGGCCTAGAAGCAGATCATCAAACCATTCAATAAAAATAATAATGAAAATACAACAAGATGATATTATAGTCCCTGCTCTAAACTGCTTTATACATAATAACCAATTTAATCCTCACAACAAACTTAAGAGCTACATCCATGGTTATACCCATTTTACAGATAGGAAAATAGGATAAAGAAGTTAAATAACTAACCCAATTTACACAGACAGGCAGTGGTAAAGTCAGGATGGGAAACCAAGCAGGCAGGTGCAGAGCACCACAGGTGTCTTAGGCCAACAGAACCAAACCCATGTTGGGGAATTTGGTATTCTTCCAAAGGTGGTGTTGACCAGACTCTGTGTAAAATTTCTTCCTAACTAAAAGTGTATACCTGTATTTAATTATTACTTTAGGCTGGATGAAGTGCTTTTAATTTGAAAGATCTTATTTAATTTAAAAAAGAAAAAGAAAAACATTTAAACAATGATTACTTCTCTCAAAGTGTTATACTTCAAAGTCCCCAGAACTTTATGTAGGTGAGTGTGTTGAATCTCTTACATTGGCTAGTTTTATGTTTTACACAAGTTATCCTACCCCAGATGGGATACTTTCTCAGCTATGATTGAAGTGATTGTTTAACAAGATGATGTAGGATTATAACACCTAAACTAGGACTGCCCAAAAAAGCTTCTTATAATGATGTCCTATAACATAGATGGCCATTGAGCACTTGTAATATGGCAGCTGAGGAACTAATTCTTAATTAAATTTAATTTTAATTAATTTAAATTTAAGTAGCTACACGTGTCTAGAGGCTACTTCCTGCATTGGGCTGTGCAGACTTAGACTACTTTCGGGCATATGAGATTGTGAGAATTATCTTACACAATTATAAAATATCAAAGATATTTGTTATTTCACAAAAGGATAGTGGAATGGATAAGGTAGACGATCCTGTAAGCACGGGTTGACGGGTTTATTACATGGAGTAGCAGTAGTTTTGAGTGAAAGCGAAATTTGTCAGTTATATTGATCTACTTATAAGGAAACAGAAGCTGTTCTTATTACGTCAACAGTCACTGAGAAGATTGGATCTAATCAACCAAATCTACAAATAAGTGACCAGTATATGTAAATAAAGAGTAGTCAGACATCATAAGCATGATGAGTAAAATCATTTATTCACAGCAGAAAAAAATTATAGTACCAAGCACAGAGGAACACCCCTTCTTGGCTGAATATTAGCAGAAGCCAATTTCTGGGGAACCTCTGCTCTCCTCATTAGTGCCTTTTGTGAAAGGAACGTGAAGGATGTGGAACTTCAGAGCATTAGAGAGATGGTTTAGGAATTAAAATCTATCCTTTCAAAGCCAAGGAAAGCACCATGCTAGAATCAATTACAGCACTCCCAGTGATCAATCCAGGAATGATTTCCCCAATGGGGGTAGGAAGTGCTACGTGCTACAATTCTTGGAAGCTGCTACAGTCTACCATGTACATCTGTAGTTTGGCATTGCTTAAAGAAGCTTTTTTTTTTGTATAATGTATTGTACCACCCTTTTCAGAATGTAAATATTATTTTGGCACATTGCATTACATATGCACCATATCTAAGTTTAGTTTTAATAAAATCCATTCAAAAATATTACAAATTCAATGTATTTATTTTTGCTCTAAAAGAAACATTTACCAAAGCCATTCATTCTATTAATCAATCATTTATTTTTCCATTTGCTTCTTTGGATTGAATAATATAGCAGGAAGCAAGGGAGGTACCTAAAGCTTATAAGTTGCTATTTTCATTACAATTATAAAATGTAGTTTTCTTTTGATTCTAAACCATGTTTTCTCTATAACATATGAAAATACATAATGAAAATAATGCATTTTCGTTATTTGATTTTGTTTATTTCCTGCCTTCTTATAGAGGTAGAAAATGAAAACAACAGAAATATCTTAAACTTTGTAGTGTTGTAGGGCATAACTATAAATAACATTTTTTATTCCTGAGACATACCAACCATTGAAAGTTTACACTAATTACCTGTAGTTTCGTTAATGTTATAAGCTGCCCTTCATCTCTCCTCTCCAGACACACCACTCAGTTTCCTCAGCAGATATATTCAACAGCTTCTGTTCACACCTGACATCAATTTCCTTTGATGTTCACAGCCTAAATGAGAACGCTACAGCAAGCTGTATTTGTGAAGTGTACAGGATACCTTTAAAATGATGGCAGGTATTTTCTTCATTAAAGCAGCCATAACAGATAGTTAGATATGATGCTGTCCCTCACCTTCCTACTAATTAATGACTATGATCTCAACCCAAATAAAATCAGGCAATTAAGTGTGATAACATTTCAGAAGCAAAGAAAATATACACCAATCTTGGAATAGCTTCTTACTGATAAATAAAGTTGATCTTTGGAAAATTACCATATAAATGTACTATTCTATCAAAGAAATCACACAAACTAAGGAACGTAATAATTTTACTTTTAATTGAAACATGAGTTACATATCCCATTCAATTAAAATGTTATGAGTTGGCTTATAGGAAGGTATTGTAAACAAATTCTGTCGTCTTCTATAGCAGGATATAGTAGGTAGAGCTAGGGCTTGTTCAAGCATGTCTTGAAAAGCGCTTTGGAGAATATGTTGAACTCATCTTAGAAAAATATCTAAGTGATTTTTTGTTCAGTAACATATTTGTGACCAGGTTTAGATAAACATGAAATGCTACCAGGAAGAAGCATATAAGAGAAGTTATTGACCCCATTAAGGTTCACAAACACGCAAATACCACAGATATTTAAGAAAACCTTCCAGAAAAGCTAGCACTTTCAGAAAGCAAAAGTGAACATACCACTCAGTCACTGACTGCTTTTTAAATTTTCTCAACTATAATGCCTTTTGCATTTTTACTAATTTGAATTCTAGATACTATTCTCATTAAAATACGCAGAAGCCATGTGTGCCAGTTGGTCACAATGGTCCTATTAGACTGTAGGCCTCCTCCTCTGATCTCCAGAAGGGTCAAGGCTGGTGGTGCAAATGCTTAAAGTTCACGTTCCATCTCATGGGGGGATGTGGAGATGCAAGATCTTACTCCTCAGTGCGTTTTCCTTACCTCTCACTGGAAACTTGGTTTGCATAGATTCTAATCCTAGCATTGAGGAAAAGGCTTTATTTTATTGTTTGGTCTACAAAAGCTGCCCTGTAGATTTCTTAAAGGTTATAATGACCTACACATTATAATAGCAACAAGGATTATCAATCAAAATAATTTGCTTTTCTAAAGTGCTCACTGTGAGAAGACACTGAAAAAAAATCTCATAAAAACACACTCTTGCACCAGCTCCTTCCAAGAGTACGTATGTGATTTGCAGTGTTTCTGGGACGCAGCAAATAGTGGTCATTATTACGATGGGTACTCTGGAGATGCCAGCTGCTAAGGGGTGGGTGGAGCTGTTCTTAGGACATGTGAGAGAAGTATTGTGCCAGAAACAACCAGACACAAACATAAATAATTCAATACATATGAATACATATTTGTGCATATATATTCATGTGTACACATACATAATTATGTATGTGAGTCTAATAAAGATGTGAATTCTTTAAAGACAGAGGACTTTATGCTAGTTGTATCTTCCCTCAATGCAGCACAGAGCAGTGCCTAGAGATTAACAAAGCTTAGTCGATTCTTGTAGAATGAGCACATATACACTCCCACACACAGGCACGTGCTCCCTAGGTATCAGTAGGGACGTGTTCCCTAGGAACAGTGCCTCCTTTTCTTTCCTGTGCAAATCTCTCAAGCCTTATGATGCCTTTGTCATCACCTCTCCCTCATCTTATTTAATCCCAAAGCTGTTATTTTCTGTACCTCCCTCTACTCCTTTCTCCCCATGAAGCAGCTTTGAGTATATTGCTCCAAAAGATGGGCCAAACTTGCAATTGATCTTGGCCTTTTGAAGAAAGCTAGGATGGCATTCTCAAAGGAGGACTAGAATGCCTACTTATAAACCAAACTATGGGTGCATTGCATATTTTCAAAGAAGGTAAATGCTGATTTTATTGCAAATCATTTTCATTTTGTTTAATGTTCAAATATGGATCAATAAGCAATAATTATTTAGATCTATAAGAAATGATTATTTTTACAAGTGATCTGGTAGACTCCAGAAGACCTGGTTTGCCATCCTTGTCTGCCCCTGACTTGCTATGTCTATTGACTCAAATAGTATAATTTCACCATGCCCTGGTTTCTTCAGTGAAAGTGAGAGTAATACAAAACTCCATGGTTTTGTGGGCATCAAATGAGACAATAAATTGCTAAGAAGTATACAGTGTCTCTAGTTTTTGGTGACCCATTTTATAAAGAGTTTAAGAAAAGTATAAATCCACAGAAAATTGTTCGGAATTCGAAGAGATCTGTACTGTCTTGTGGGGAAGTTAAATTTTGAGGGAGAAAAATAGGAATAACTTGAAAACTGTCCTCAATGGTTTAAGACATTTATAGATGAAAAAGAAATAAATTTTTCTAATGTCATATGATAGAGCTATAACCTATGGATCAACTTTTCCAAGAATGTGATTGTAGATTAACGTAAGATGGAATTCTTAGCAATTATTTGGATCCAAAGGGAATGGACAGCTACGAGCAAGGGGTTTGGAATGGGACATACCTGAATTCCGGTTTTAGTTCATTCAATTACATTGAGCAAGACCATTAATCTTTCTAAACTTCAATTTCTTCATCCTTAAAATGAGAATGAGTATCTGTATAGAATATTAATAACTAATAAATTAGGTAATATAGGCAAATCACTTAACATAATGCCTGAAATAATGAGCCCCTAATAAACTGTATTTAAGTTTAACTATTCCCTAGGCATGGAAGGACTGCAACCAAGTGAAAGGGTCACTAGTCCAGGATGATTCAGAAGGCCAGGACCATCTCTGTTTTGTTCATGGTAATACTCCCAGTCCTAACAGAGGTTGAGTATTCATTTAGTATTTTTTGAGTAAATGAATAAATGGAAGAGATGTCTCCCTTGAGCTGGAGGTTAGAACAATGACCTTTAGTTCCTTCCAACTTCAAGAACTTGATTGGATTTTGTGATCCTGATTGGGGAAGTGGAAAAATAATCCTAAAGTTTGGAACAAAATCAGCTAGATAACTTCCCACCTCTACCTTTGGTTAAAATAAGCTGCAAGGAGAAAGTTACCCTGTTCCTGCGAAAGCTTACTTAGGAGTTCTTAATAGTCAGATAACTAATTTGTGCTTTGGAAATCAGAAAAGTGATTCTTTTTGGTGGAAATAATACAGTGACAAAGTTTTTTTTAAATGTCTTTGAAGAATGAGGGTCAATAATTAAAATTATTTCCATTGATTTGGAAATCACAGAAAATAAGATGTCCAGATACTCACAATTTTGGTGGAATATACAATTGCCAACAAATTCTATTTTCTCTAGTGGCAATTAATCAATGTCATTTCAGAAACACATGTATGTTAACACTGCACAAAAAGGCAGGAAAAAGGTTTCCAGACTTGATTTTATTTCTTTTGTATTTTTTTTGTTTTTGTTTTAGTGTCTATGCTTTTTCATTGCTGAGCCATCACACTTAACACATTTCTATGCATGCACAATACTAATAGCAAATCTATACAAAAGCAAGGCTGGCAAAAAGTCATAACTGTTAAAAAGTTCTTCTACAAAATGCTGTGAAATTATTTAGGTTAGTAAAAAAGTAGCAAGGATTGTTAAAAACTCCAGAAGGATCTAATCAAAGTGTGAGACTGTGCAACATAATGACAGATGGAATTTAATGTAGATAAGAAAAAGGTAATGCATTTGGGGAGAAATCATTTAAACTTTTCATATACATTGGTAGGATCTGAATTAGCTGAACTTCTCAGGAAAAAAATAAGGGGTAATTATAGATGGAAGTATTCATTGAAGACATCTGCTCAGTCTTCAGCAGCAGTTAAAGCTAATAGACTGATGGTTATATTAATAAGGCAAGGGAAAATAGTATGGAAAATATTATGACATTATGCTATATAAACCACTGATTTAATTTCGCTTTGAACGCTGTGTTAGTTTTTGGATTCCTAGCATTTTAAAAGATGTAATGTTTACAAAGTAAAAGTTAAAACAAAACAAAAAAAAAAAGGAAATAAACGAGAGCAGAGCCAAGGGAAGCATTAGACTCAGGGCAGGTAAAGTGGAGCCCGGAACGCAGGGGGACAAATCTTCCCACCTGCACCCCACATAGTCTTGTTGAATGCACAATTGCAGCTTTATCCCAGAAATCATTCCCAGAAGATTATTGACCAATGAGTTCTGAGCAAAGCATTTAACGCTTTTTAGCCCAACAGAAGGATTTTATCCTCTGTTTGCCTGATATGTGGTTGGTCGCTGCTGTATCTAGAAATATTTCGGAAAGTGGAAAAATAATCCTTCCAGCAAAGACTTTCCTCTTTTTGTGCGTCCCTTAGATGAACCATAAAATGTGCCTGTTTATGTTCTATTCCCACTGATCCTTTGCCATTTATTTTATCTCTTTCAAATTTCTGGAAAGTCTGTCAATGCTATCCCCTCTATGAAAAGATCTTGAGGAAAAAATGTCTAAGTTAGTAGTGAGATACGTAGGGTAATTAACCTTTTTCTGTTTAATTTGTTCTGTCTTCCTGGTTAGTTGCATTTAAATGAACTATTGATAAAGGTGCAACTCCTTCCATGACAGTGCTCTGACCCCCTGTGCCTTTCCCTTGCTCATGCCTCCTGGCGCATTAAGAGGTGAGCATGAGGTTAGATAGTCCAGACCCAACGCTGGCTTCATCACTTTTGAGACTTGTGATCTTAGGGAAGATCCTTTATTCACTGGGTCCTAATTTTTTCTCTTTAAAATAGCAATGATAACATCTAGCCCTCAGAGCTATTATAAAAATTAAATAGAATAATACATGTGGAATTCATTGCACATAAGTGCTCAGTGTTAGATATCATTATTACATAGCACTAAATAAATGGTGGGTTTACAAAATAAAATAACCATATTCGTATTTACTCTCAAAAGAATTTTTGCTTGCCATGCAATTTAAGTTCTTCACATATTTAGATTTTCAAGAGGCTGTCCTAAATTACATGGTTTTCTACGATCCAATCCCAAATTCCCATTATAGACTCTCTGCTACTAATCTCTGATAATCATTCCATTCTACAGCTAAAAGAAATACTAGTATTTATTCTTCTGTGGATGTTCCCCATGCTTCTCTAACTCAGAGCTGGGCACAACTCTTTTATCAATGCCCAACCTTCTCTCCAAAGGTAAGCACAGGAAGGGTCAGTGAACACTTCTTTCCTTCTGGAAATCTATTTAATATCGCCAAGAAAAAATTGATCAGTTCATCCTTGAAATTGCATAGCACTTAGTCTGGACTTCTGCTTGATCCAAATACCATGATACCTTGTGTTATTGGTATTGTCAATATTTATCTAATCACTCCCTGTATGGTTGTAAGCTATTCACCTTTGTGTGTTCACCATTATGTGTGTTTAGCATAGGACAAAACATTATGTGTGTTCAGCATAGGACAAAAGAAGATATTTAATGCGTTAACAAATGTACACAGTTACAGACCCACCTCCTACAATGAACTCACAGACACAGCAAATTCAAGGGATAATATTCAAACTTCAAAAAGAAAAATGTAATTTCATGTAGTCAACATAAAAATACACCCAATATTCACTTTTCCTGATCTTAGCTTTCCAGAGAGTGATTATTAAAGAATCGAGAATTTATGACTTTCTGAAAACACAGAATCAGTTTCTACCAGGACTACATCCCCATATATGAGCTTGAATTGGATCATATTAAAGCATTTGAAGTTTATCTGAAAAAAAAAAAGAGCACCAATCTGCAAGATGTGCAAGATTCTATTCTCTAAAATTTCACTGTGAGGAATAAACACCAACTCATTAATAATTAGTTTACTATGTTTGCCTCTTTTGTTTTGTGTGACAATATCCACTTTTCAATTTTAAGAATTGTCTTCACTTCATTTCCTATACCTTCTTTTATAATAACTAACCATGAAGTTTTAGTGTTCCATATATGAAAGAGGGAAAAGAAATGACATTTTAAAGGATTGTTTCTTTCACTGAATTTTCCTGTTCTTTGGCTAGCATGAATTACGAATTTTCACGGATGAGGACCATTATGTTAGTCTGTGGTGAGTGTTATATGAGATAAAAGGGAAGGGGTGAGATCAGCTCCTATACAGCTGCTAGACATATCCTTTTTATTGAAAAATGTATTTAAAACGTCCCATCTTCAATGGAGGGGCAATGATTTAAAAGACGCAGCTGCTGGTTAAGTAACAGAAATGGCACCTGGGTTCCAACTGGGCTTAGGTGTGAGCAATTTTAGAATAGGCTCAGAATAGAACGCAATGAGGTGGGGGTAGAAATTCTTTTGCCATTCAAGTCAATGTCATCATCAAAGTCCATAGAGATTCCGGTTTTCAAGGTATCACACGGGAAATTCAAAGCAATTTTGGGAAAAGACATGCACCATTATATCGAACTACATTTTGAGTTAAAAATATTTAACTGAATTAATGTCAGGTGATTGAGAGGGATTTTTTAAATCATGCAAATGAAAGACGTATTTTTCTCAGGGCAATGAAATTCATATACAGAGGAGCATTACTGATCATTAGCATGGGGAAGGCATACTTCTGCCTAATCAAATGTCCATTAATACTGAGAATGTCTGTCCTTTTCATTGATTGCAGTTTTAAAAGGAACACATGAAAAGGTGGTCACATAAGATAGAGATGCCTTCATTAGTCAACATGAATGGCATACTCTTCTTTTTAATGTTCTTTCCTTCTCTTCTCTTTTTCCTCAGAGCTTTCGTAAAAAGCGGCATGTGTAAACTCTCTCTATAAAATGCAATTAGTAAGTTAGGGATAAATCAATCATGTTTCCTGTTGAAAACTGCCTCTTCTGCTGCATCCCCTTTACAGTATCTTAGACAGTATTCTTGGCCATAGAGATGGACTGGACCTTCCATTTGTTTCTGCTGTTGTATTGGACGTGGCCTGGAGGGCTGGATACAAGAAAATTGGATCTCCCTCTGAGGTCAAGGTTAGTGACAGAAAACAGTAACTTGGAAACATGAGAAGTGACATGGCATAGTGGAAGGAAATGTACTTTACTCTAATGCAGAGCTTGGTCTGAATCATGCTTTTCCTTCCTATTAATTAGGTAAGTTTGGGTAAGATAAGGTATTTGATTCCTTTGTGGTCAGATTTTTAAATTTTTTCATTACACAAATATTTCTGGACCTCTACTCCTTGCTAGGCACTGTTCTGTGGTCTGGCATTCCAGTGATAAACCAAACACACAAAGCTCTGGTCCTCATGGAGCGTATTACAGGGGACATTATCAGTAAACAAACATACACAGATATATTGTAGTGCCAGGTGGTAACAAGTGGAATAGAGAATGAAGTAGCAGAAATGGAGACAGTGACAGCAGGTGCTATTGGAGACACAGTGGACATGGAGGGCCATGCTGCCCACTTCTTGACTGATGAGATCCCTCACTTTAATTGAGTTACTCTCTACAGTGGAAATAACAGTAGCTATGTTGGTGGAGTATAAATAGCATAAGTAAAGCACAAATGTGGTATAGGAGCTCAATGATCAATTACATCTCTTAGTGTTATATTTCTGAAATGTGTGGTCCCCCTGTTATATGGGATACTCATGTCAGAGTTTAGGTTCATGTATAATTTTCATCTGTGCAAGTGCACATTTGATACTACAGAAGTTAGTCTTGGTTAAATCTTTTATTTTGGTTTGATTCTCATGTGCACGATAGAAAGGTTGAGCTACTTCTGCCTTTGTTTTAATACCACACATTTTCCTAATCATTTAGTGCTAGTGATTGGAATATATAGTAGGAGGGATTAGAATAATTATTACAGCATTGGTGTTGTCTTCAGCTTTTAAATATTTTTCAAATATACATTCCATATTCCATAGGTTTTTTTTTTTCCCCAGATGCATTTTGCCACTTAAAGGACATGAAATCTTGGTTGCTGGGTCTATAATTCAACAAAGTAAAATATAGGCAAATAAGACATGACAAGCATGGTAGGGTTTGGAAAATGAAATAGAATTTACTGTTGGCTTCAAGAAAATTTTGAAGGTTGAGAGAGAGAAATGAGTGTATGAATGGAGAAGCTAACAGAATTGTCAGGGACAGACAGCAGCTGCAGCTGCTTGGATGGCTCAATGGATGACAAAGGAGTGTGGCTGGTCAGGAGAAAGAGGGCCCTGCCTGGGGGCTATAAAGATAATTTTTATGTACAATAAACAATTACAGAAGTCATGATTAGTATTTAACTGTGCTTCATAAGAATGAATACCCCATGGCATGAAAAAGTAGGAAAGGGGTATTTGAATGGTAACTGTTAGTCTCAGAACAACAACAAAGAGCCAGCATTCTACCATACTGATTTAAACAGGAGGGAGGTAAATTAGAAGAAGATTTTGGCTTCCTTAGTTTATCTTCTATAATCCTTAAAGGAATGGAGGGGAGAAACTATCACTTCCACTACCCATCTGACATTGTTAAGTGAAATGAACTAATTATAGAGTACTTAATGAACATATCCAACACTTATTGAGGTTTATAATGTTTTCCAAGTCCTTTAATTAAGTATTAAGTCTTCTAATCCTTGTAAACATTTTATCAGATAGCTGTGATGATCTGCACTGTACACAGGAAAGAAACTCAGACACAGAGAGATTAAGTAACTTTCCCAAAGTCACACAGGAATTTGATCTTCACCTAGGGAGTCTGGCTCCAGAGGCCTTGCTGTTTGTGGACACTATAACTGTCTCATGCTCACTAATTTAATTATCGTTTAAGAAATCTGATTGGTTGGTATTATTACCTTCCTTTTACACACTTAATAAATGAGTCACAGAGAGATTAAGTAACTTTTCTATGATAAAAAAAAGGTTGTAAATGGCATAGAAAAAAATCATTACATTCTCTGGGTGAAAACACTTGTGCTTTTTACTATACCATGCTGGGAGAAGATTAGAAACCCAGCATATTAGTTCCTACAGTTTGATGGCAAGGCTGATTCTCCTGGCTCACTCTATTAGGATGATATTCCTGAGGGACATATACTTTAAAAAGGCAAAGCATTTGGTGAAATAGGCTGATTTCCCCTGTTCCTGCTTTTCCTCCACTCCCCACTGGGGCAGTTACACAGCGTCAGAGATGGCGTGAAGACATGACACTATCCATTCCCCTCATTTTATGAAAGGAAAAATTCCTACTTAATGGAAATATTATACAATTTGTCTCAAGTCACCCAGTTGAGGACTCATCATATGTTTCTTGCCATTGTGTCATATTTGTATTAGTGCTTTCATTCATGCATCACATATTTGTGAAGCATTTACTATATTCAACAAATCTCAGTTGTAACCCTGCGGGATAAAAGAGTTGACAAGAATCCTACTCTCAAGCACAGGGGCAGATATAAATCAAGCAACAGACAACACTGTAGTATCGAAAGAAATGTTGGACCTGCCAGGAGAGAGTCAAATAGATGTGCCAGGGATGGAGAACCAGAAACAAGAGTTTGCTTGCAACTGATGGAATAAAGAAGGGAAGATTTTATGTCAAAGTTAAATTTAGAGCTGGGTTTGGAATGATTATCAGATGCATGTTGTTAGGAGAGATCAGACCACTAAATGCTACAGGCGAATTAGAGTCCAGAGATGGGAGAATGTTTCACTTCAGTGGGCACCGGGGTGGTCTCGCTTGGCAGGAGAATGGGGGGCAAGAAGGAAAAGTACCAGCCCTGCAAGTGGAAAATCAGGTGAGTGCCTGACTCTGTTTCAAAGATGATCTTGAACCACAAAATAGGGATCATTCAGAATTAAGAGATACTAAGCTTAAGATATATTTATTGGAAATACAGTGAAAAGAGTATCTATACAAAAGGAAATCAAAACCTGGGGTGTTAGAACTAACATGCTGATTCAAAAGACTCATTGAGGCCATAGCCATAACCAACAATATGAATAATAATTGGCCAAATCAAAATCACTCACGCATTAAATTAGAACATTTGTATTACAGTGCTTGAAGCAGAATAAGCTTTTTTAATGTTAGATATATAGGCACAATTCTTGATAGAGCCATTCCTTGGACTCACAGTGTACTGGGGAAGACACAGACAGTGAAACCAAAAAACATATTTTGAGAGAATATGGTAATTTTCTTACATAATTTAAAGGTTACAGACAAGCGCCCCCACCGCTCCGATTTCTCTGTCTCACCTTTGATGATCTATCCAACAAAATGAAAACTGTTTCTATCTGGTACTTATTACAATTGCTGTGGTTTCATCCGGGCCAGCCCTTCTTGGCCTCTTCTGCAGCTCCTGGGATCCTGTCACTGAAAAGTTCAAGCCAATAATAAGGAACAAAAAGGGCAACTCAGAACCCAGGACTCCCAGTGACCAGCAGCAGGCAGGCAAGTGGGGGACACTCCGGGACACACATGTGAGCACTGTTATATGTTAACAGAGAAAATTGAACCCAAGTTTGCTAATGGGAATGTGTACACGTTGAAGAATTCCTAGCCTCTGCAGTAGGATAAATCCTCCTTTGAGCAGGAATGTCATTATTCAACCCCTAACCTACTTGTAATATAACCTCAGTGTGTGTACACTCACAGATCATCCTTTTCTGTGGTTGTCACAGATCTCCTTAAGAAGGGGTCAATAGCCATGCAGGGAGTCAGAAGAACGTGAAAATACTGACAAGACCCACCTAAGAAGGGTCTCTTTCCAAGAAAATAACTTTACCTGATCGAATATTAAGAAAATATACTGTTAAGTTCAAGCACCATACTAAGGAATAAGTATATATTATTCACAAAAGAAAACAAAAACTATGGAAAGTAATATGGAGATACCTCAAAAAACTAAAAGAACTACCATTTGATCCAGCAATTCCACTACTGGGTATTTACCCAAAGGAAAAAAAGACGTTCTGTAATAAAGGCATCTGCACTTGAATGTTTATAGCAGCACAATTCACAACTGCAAAGATGTGGAAACAACCCAGGTGCCCATCAATACATGAGTGGATTAATAAAATGTGGTATATGTATACCTTGGAGTACTATTCAGCCACAAAAAACAATGGTGAACTAACACCTCTTATATTATCCTGGATGGAGCTGGAGCCCATCCTCCTAAGTGAAGTATCACAAGAATGGAAAAACAAGCACCACATATACTCACCATTAAATTGGTACTAACTGATTAATACTTATGTGCACATACGAAAGTAACATTCATCGGTGTCAGGCAGGTGGGGGGGAGGAGGGGATGGTAAACTCACACCTAACGGGTGTGGCGCGCACTGTCTGGGGGAGGGCGCGCTTGTAGCTCTGACGCAGGTGGTGCAAAGGCGATACATGCAACCTAAATGTTTGTACCCCTGTAATATTTTGAAATAAAAATAAATGAATAAAAATGAAAAAAAAGAAGAAAAAACTGAACAAAGGTAGAATGAGAATGTCCATTCTAAGATTCCTAAAATATCTGGGGGATGTTTCTCCTTGTCTTTCATAAGATGAGACTTTATTTTGAAGAAACAGCAGAATTTGATTTTGGGGAAGAAATTCAATAAGCTTCCCAAGTATGGATTATCTTCATCAATATATTTTGATAGACGACATGGTAGTAGATAATAGAGTTACAGTTGGATAAGACCCTGCCTTGAAAAAAATTATTTTATGTGTAATTTATACTGTGAACTATACAGGACAAAATTCTGTATAAAGGTTTTAGATTTATTAATATTACAGCATCCTTTGACAAATAAACAGAAATTTAAAACATGAGGTGAAGCTGTATGTCAGACATGAGTTATAAATCTCTAATTACCAAACCACAAGATCATATAGTTCCAGGGACAGAAAACATTTGGTCTTATTCTGGAGACTTCAAAATTAACACCATAGCATATTGCCCAGCATAATGTTGGTTAGGATATCTCTTTGTCTGGCTATGTATCAACGGTTTATCCAATAATTACTTATTGAGTGGTTATGATGGAGCAGGACTACTCCAGGTGATGGTTCTACAAGAGTTAAAAAGTTAAAAAGACAGAGAATTCTTTGCCCTAATTCGGATCTATAATAAACATGACATTTTTGTTTATGTATCAAGTAAATAGTGGTCTGTACCAGCAAACCAAAAATTGATCATTAGTTGGAGATTCAACTAATGGGAAGACATAGTCCACATCCCTAGGAAATACATAATCTTATGGATGAGGTGGAAATTAAAAGAGAGAAATATAATACAATCTGAACAGCTATTTTTAAAAAATTTTAAACAGCTTTCTGGAGATCTAATTTATATACTATACAATTTACTCATTTAAAATATGTAATTCAATGTTTTTGAGCATATTCAGAGAGTTGTGCACATATCACCACATTCTAATTTTAGAACATGTTCATTATTCTAAAAAGAAATCCTATCCTCATTTAATATCTTTCCACGATGTTTTTTAGTTTTCAGTATACAAGTCTTGCACTTCTTTGTTAAATTCCATAAGTATTCTATTATTTTGGATTGTATTGTAAATCAAATTGCTATGTTTTATATTCAGATTGTTCGTGGTGAATGTATAGAAGTACAATTGATTATTGCATGTTGGTCTTGCATTTTATTTTTTTGGAAGAGTTTTTGAATGACTGGTATTAATTCTTCTTAAATGTTAAGTAGAATTCATCAGTGAAGGCAACTTGGCCTCAGTTATTCTTTGTGGGAAATTTTAAGATCCCTAATTTAATCTCTTTACTTGTTATAAGTCTGTTCTGATTTTCTATTTCTTGGAGTCATTTTCATTTGTTTTTGTGTTTATAGAAATTTGTTCCTTTCATCTAAGTGTTTAATTCTTTATAGACTTTAAGACAAAAATAAGTCTATTGTTTTTCCATCCTCTATTTATTTCTGCTATAATCTTTATTATACTTGTTTCAAAGTCTATTTTGTCTAATATTAATATAGTTACCCCAGCTCCCTTTTGGTTTCTGTATGTATGATATATCTTTTACTAACTTTTTATTTTAAATCTATTTATGTCTTTGGATCCAAAGTGTCTTTCTTGTAGACAGCACATAAGCATGTCATATATTTACCCATTCTTCCAATATTTCCATTTGATTAGAGTGTTTTATCCATTTATATTTAATGTAATTAATGATAAAGTAGAATTTACCTCTATCATTTTGCTAATTATTTTTATATGCCTCGTACTTTTGTTACTTTTTTGGTCATTGATCTTTTATGCTAAATAGATATATTCTAGTGTACCATTTTATTTCATTTTTTGTTTTATTTTATTTTATTACTTAAAAAAATTTTTTTTTTTTTTTTGGAGACAGGTTCTTGCTAAATTGCCTAGGGTGGATTTGAACTCCTGGGCTCAAGTGATACTCCTGCCTCAGCCTTTTGAGTAGCTGGGATCATGTGCCACTGCCCTGACCATTTAATTCCCTTGTTATTTCTTTGTCTGTGTGAGTTCGTTTATGTACGTGTGTGTGTGTGTGTGTGTGTGTGTGTGTGTGTGTAGTTTGCTTTAATGGTTGCTCTGGGGATTACATTTAGCATCTTAATTGAAAACAATCTTACTTAGATTAATACTAATGTAATTTAAATTGTATACAGAGATTTGTTTCAACATTGCTCTATGTACCCCTCCTTTGTGCTATTATTGTTATGTTAATTAGATCTTTAGATATTATGAGCCCATCAACACATTTTTTAAATTACTGTTATGTAGTTGTCTTTAAAATTATGTACAATAAAATACTACCAAAAATATATTTTTGCTATTTTTTGTATTTATCTGATTAGTTACCACCTTCACTGGTACTTTTTATTTTTTCTTGTGGTTGAACCTATTATCTAACTTCCCTTTATTTGAGCCTGAACAATCTGCTTTAGTGTTGCTTGTAGGGTGGTCTGCTAGTAAGAAATTCTCTGTTTTTATCTGGAAATGTCTTCACTTGGTGGAATATAATATTCTTGATTAACAATCTTTTCTTTTAACACTTTAAGTGTGTCTTCTCATTACCTTCTGGTCTCCATGATTGCTGATGAGATCAGCTGTTACTACATCGAGGATTCCTTACATGTGATGAATCATTTTTTCTCCTACTCACAAGTTTCTCTTTCTGTCTTTTGCTTTTGATTGTAGATGAGGTGTGTACTTTCTTAAGTTTATTCTACGTGAAGTTTGTTGAGGTTCTTAGACTTTTAGATTAATGTTTTCCATCAAATTTGTGAAGTTTTCATTCCTTCTTTCTTTATTTTTTCTTTCTATTCCTCAGACAGAATAATCTCTATTACTTATTTTTTGAGTTTGCCATTTCTTTCTTCTGCCAGCTCTAATCTGCTGTTCTGCCTTACTAGTGAATTTTTCATTTATTATACTTTTTAACTCTAGTATTTCTATTTGCCTTCATTTGTGTAATTTCTGTCTCTTTATTGATATTTTTAATTTGCTAAGATCTCATTATCATACTTTCCATTAATTCTCTAGACATGTTTTCTTTTAGTTCTTTGAATATGTTTATAATGGTTTATTTAAAATCTTTTTTGGTTTATTTAATATATAATGGTTTATTTAAAATATAATGGTTAATTAATATAATGGTTTATTTAAAATCTTTTTCTAGTAACCCCAACATCTGCCTGCCTTAAGAATTGTTATATTGACTGCTTCTATAGCAGCTTTTATGTTTTTCCCCCCATATAGGGGCCATACTTTTCCTTTTTTGTGTGTACCACCTAAATTTTTGTTGAAAACTGGACATTTTAAATAATAAAATGTGCACATTCTGTAAAACAGATTCTTGCTTAGACACCCTTCCTCAGACAGAGTTTACAACTCTGCCTTAGCATTCACTTCCTGCCTGTTCAGGGCTTTAATATCAGAAAGGAGAGATTGTAGCTCTCTTGGGCCTCTCCTGTGTATACACATGGCACTGCATATGTGAATGGTTTTCTAGATCCACAGGAATATATCAACACTTTAAAAGATCCCTACTGACATCCTATTATATTCTCTACATTATAATCTCTAAATTCTGTTGTGTTTCTTTTAAGTTTTTGGTCAGGTTCCCGTTTTCCCCATTGATATTGCAGCCTCATGCAGCTGGTATATTAAACAATTGTTGCTGTTGGTTGTGACAGGCACCATGGAAACAGGGCTTTTCCCACAGAGCAAGCAAGGAGACAAATAATGGCATGCCCTGCAAATGGATCTTGGAGACAGGTCAATAGTGACAATGTTTTGAGAAAAGGACTTTTTGTGGAACTGTAAGCCCAGTCTTTGCCCTCCCATGACTACGGGGCTGGTGGTTTTCTGAGCCACCATAGTTCTGAGGCTGCTTGTTTTAAAGACTGCTATGAAGCTGAAGAGAGGAGAATGGGAGCAGGTCAAGTTACAACACCAAAAACCGTGTTGTTCTTATCAAGATTAAGCATTTTTTAAAAATAAATACTCCTCAGATTGTTACACACTTTTGGTCAATTTTCAGAATTGTGAAAAAGTTGATGTTAACAATTTTTGCCAGTGTTTTTGTTATTTATATAGATGAAGAGATTTACCTAGGTCCTCATTCCATCATTCTGGAAGTCCTGCCTCCAAGCTCTGATAAAGGCATGTTTGTTATATGCTGGTATACAGATGAAAGTACTAATATGGCCCTCAATATTTTTGAGTGCAAATCAGGTGAACTATAGTAACAGAGATATAATGGACACTTAAAGATATCTCTCAACTGTACAGATTTTACTGCTTGATTTCTATGTGGCCATAATTTTTTGAAATTTTTAATTTATAATATGAATCCTCCATCATTAGCCATTTTTTAAGCTAACAGTCGATTTTTGTATTTATTAGATATATATGATGATTTCCTAAATTTATAAGCATTGTATTTGATTATTATCTATTCACATGCAAGACTATCTCACATCTCTTTCATACAACAAAGAAAATTTGTTAAAAAAATTGTCAAAGTCCTGTTTTATAATAGTTAAATACTTCTTGTTTTTCTTCTCAGAAGAAAATTTATTTGCATTGAAAGAATTTAATAGCAGTTATTATTGACAAATGTGGGCTAGGGTTTTCTGCAATTACATGATATGTGATAAATAAAACTAGAGAAACCATAAACTACCTATTCCTATATTATCTTTCCATAGAAGAGATAGAAAGTAAGGCATCAAACCACTTATTGCTCTTTGCCTAAATATTTTTTCCTCCTCTCATGAGTCAAAACCCCCAAATTACACAAATACCTGATAAATCTATTTGAGTTTATGCTATGTGTTTTGGGCAGCAAAAGAATATGTGAATAAAGCCATGTGGCTTCAGGACTTCAAGCGCAGCAGTATATTGAATATGTGCTGATAAAGAGAGAGTAGCAATGAAGGAATTGGCTGAAGCTTCCTACCTGAAAACTGTTGCATCCAGTGCTCTGTTCTAATCACTAGGAAGAAAAATCTGCCCCAGAGAGCAATGCTAAAAGGAAAAAAAAAAAAAAAAGAAAAAAAAGAAAACCACAAATTATGTGATTTAGGGTCAGTGATTCATTGTGGTTGCTAAAATAAATTGAAATAAAAAATTTATTTTTTCAAGGACAACTTATCCAAATTGCAGAATTAAGTTAATGCAATCTTTCTCTTTTGTCCTTCAAATTTGTTTAAGGATGATTTTGCAATGGTTTTACTCTATTTTATTATTATTATTTTTACTACTAACACTATCATTATTAATGAGAATACACTCCTTGGCAGGCTGAGAAATGACCTTGAGCCTCTGCTGGAATTACTTTTTCCTTTTAAAACATAGATTCCTCTAAATATCAGGGGTAGTAGTACAAGTATGTATAAGAACTAAAGTTTATTAAAATTTTTTTAAAAAGTAGAGTGGAAGAGAGTTTGAGCAGAACCTTGTAGGAAATCTGACTGCCCATTTTTGTGTTGTAGCAGCGTCATAGATTAGAGGTGGGTGTACCAGGTTAAAAGACTATAAAAGAACAGGCACAAGTCCATTTGGTTTTATGTTCATTCATTGTCATTCAATTTAATAGGTGTTTCAAGGAGCCCATAAAGTATTTTCACAGTGTATTTCAATATGTTAACATCAAATTTCATTATAATTTACTTTCTGTTATGGAGGAGTCCATGCTTTAGTAAATTTAAGAAGTTAAAGCATAGAGAAATTAAGTTCTTTTAGAATGTGACTATTTGGATCAATGTAACATGTACATAAAACTGACAAGTCTGTTTCTACATATATGGTCTTTTACATTTTAATAGCTGTTCGTATTTCTAAAAGTTATTTCACATATAATTATAAGCCATCATCAAACTAAACTTTGGTATTACTGATTGAACGAGGGAGATGAAACAACTACTCAAAGATGGTTAAACAGGGACAAGGTAAAAATAATAGTGAGGGACGGAGCAGGCACTGCTTTTGTGTTGTCCTCTTTGTTATTATGGGCTGCCAAGTGACTTGTCCTTCATTCATCCAACAAACTCTCCTGGGGAAGCACTCAGTGTGACCAGCCTTTGATACTGCTCCACTGTCGATACAGGGGTAAACGACAGAGTTCTTGCTGCCCAGTTGCTACAAGCCTAGTAGTCAGAAATCTAACAAACAGCCCACCACAATTAGTGCTGTGATAATGTAAGACCCCTAGAAGCAGGAGGAAGACTTCCAAGAGAACTACCATATTTCAGAAGCTTCCTAAAAACACACAGGACTCAGCCATTGAAGTGAAAAGGAACATAAGGTTTGTGAGGAAGAGAAAGCAGTTTGGCATGGTTGGAGCATAGGGCCTCAGTAGAAGTATGTGACAAAAAAAGAACCCAGAAAGAAAGTGCCTGAGTGTGTTAGCAGGCGAGGAATTTGGTAAAGAAGCTGTGGAATGGCACTTGTCTATATACTTCTGAATAGGATAGGTGTGTACAGAGATCCAGATAAATAATTCATTAATATACAGGATGGTAGTAAAAACCGTGGCCATTGAGTTCAACTACCATGAGTAGATCGTAAGAAAAGGATCGAAGGCAAAATTCTATAAAACTCCAGACTGAAGAAAGGAGGAGACAGCAATGTACAGAAGTTTGGAGTTTAAGTTGCACGGAAGAAATAATATCAAATATAGCAGAACATCGAGTAACTCAGGGATTGAAATAAACCCTTTGCATTTGGGAATAGAGGTCACCTTTGGCGGGAGTATTTTGGCAGGTGACCCTTGGCAGAGCTATTTTGGTGGAATGGTGGGGAAGGAGAAGTGGGCTCAGGAAGGATAAGACATTGAGAAACTGAAGAAAGTACAGTGGTTTGCTCTAACATCTTCCCTCCAAACGTTTTTCCTTTTTTTCTTTCTCTCTTTATTGCTCACTTGCTTCCTCTCTTCCATTCTTCATGCTTTTCTTCCATTTTTCCTATCCCTTGTCAAAGAGAGAAAAAGGAAGGTAACTTAAGAGGTAATTAATGGAATCTGTAATATTTTGTAATTGCATATCTCTCTGTAAATATCATAAAAACTATTCATCTTCTGACAAGAGAAATACACACATACACAATATGTTATAAACAATTCCAGGGAACTCCTTGTTAAATTCCATTCATTAACTCTGAAGCTTTCAGCAGATGCCCAGGTAAAAATGCTTGCTAGCAAATCTTAGGATCCATGTAGTGTGGGTTTGCGTATGTCGGGGTATGTAGTTACGTGGGGAGTAGGGGAGAACAAAGATCTGAGCTCGGGTGTGTTAAAGGGAAAGATCCATTTGAAAAAGAAAATTTATGCTGCTTGGAATATAGTTTTTATATACTAATTTTCTGTAAGTAAAATAGATTTTCTTTTATTTCTCTATTTTTGTAGGTAATGAAATATAATATAAATGGGTTTTAGCTCAGTAGATTGGAAATATTCATTCATTTAATAGGCATTTATTGAACATTCCCTTAGAGCCAGGTATTATCCTAGATGCTTAGAATACAGATAAGAATAAAATATAGCTCTTGCCTTCAAGGGGCTCACAGCCTCTGGGGGAGATGGAAAGTAAACAAATGAGGATGCAGCATGAGGTGCTCTATATCAAGTGTACATACAAGATATATTAAATATTTTCATGTAAATGAGGAGTTGCCTCATAGGATCTCAAGGTCAGTTCTTTGATTTTTTTGTGTTATAATAAAATTTTAATACTAAAAAATTGGTAACAATAACATTGTTTAGGAATCAAAACTTGATAAGTCTCTACTGTCTCCATCCACCAAGCAAGAAAAGAGGGTTAGTTGGGAGGAAGAGGTACAACCAGACCTGGGTTCAAGTCTGGACAGTGGCATTGCCGGCTGCATGATTTTGAAAACTGGTACTTGAACTACGAAAGACTCAGGTCTCTCAAATGTAATATCAGGTCATTGAGAGCAACATTGGTTTGCTATGCACATTCAATAAGCTGAACACATTTAAAGCACCCAACTCAGGATATGATACAAAATAAGAGAAAAAATCTTTATTATTATTGTTATTTTTGCATATGTAACTATGGTTGTTTTTAAACTTGAAATGCTTAATTTGATTGGAAACCACCAGAATTGTTATTCAGATCCCTATATGAGTCAAGAAAATCATAAAGCAAAATGAAGATGAAATCTTATTGATAAACTAGTTGTGAGATAATTAAGATGAAATATCTTTTGGTAGGAGACAATCAAGTGGATTACAGGTTAAAGTCGGGAAATAGAAAAATCTAAAGAAGTACAAGAAAAAAATAGGGGATCTTTCTAAAAAAAGACCATTATTTGGGGCTTCTGCTTCCAGTCAAAGTAGAGTAACAGAGGTTTATCCTCCCCTTGAACCAACTGAAAAGCAGGAGTAAATGTATGTAACAATAATTTTCAGAGATCAGAGATATGAGGCAGCACAGGTTAGTGACTCCTGAGAGAGGGGACAGAGGTGAGGTGAGCTGAGCTCTGTAATTGACCCAATTACAAGCTTTTTGTAAAAAAAGCACGGGAAAGCATTTTTAGGTTGCAGCACAAGGAAAGGGAACCTAGTCAGAGGCTGGTAGACCACCTGACTTGATGAGACAAAGCTAGGAGGACAGCAAGGCCAAGACAGCTAGAGCTCATAGGGCAGAACGCCAGAAAGGGTGGGGAGGGGGGAGAGAGAGACCTCCAGAAATATTCAGAAGGTCCCTGCCAAGTCTTCAGCTGACTATGGATTAACATATGAATGTGAGGAAATTATCCGAGGACTGGGGAAGAACCACCTGAAAAGAGCAGAGGAAACAACCTCTGGAGCTTACATGGCTGGAAATGTTTGCATCACCAGTAATAAGAATAGAATATCTTGTAATTGAAAGGGTCTTGGCTACAGTCCTCAAAAAGATATTGCCTCAATGGTGGGGTAGAGTTAGCCTTAAACTAGAGGTTTCTCTATATCTGCCAATCAAAGCTTAAATGCTAACCTCAAAAGATCAAAGTATTTTTAAATAATTTACTGCAACACAGGACAACAATCAAGCATCACAACTACTCTACTAAAATTTCCATCTTCTAACAAAGTAATTTTCTCAGTGTTGAAAATCAAGTATAAAATTACCAGGATGCAAAGAATTGAAACAATATGACCAAAATGAGCAGTTAAAAAATCAGTAGAAATAGACCCAGCAATGATACAGGTGACAGGATTAGTAGAAGAAGAAATTATTGTAACTGTATTCGTATGTTTAAGAAGTTAGAGCAAAACTTGAACATCTTAAGTAGGGAAATGGAAGATTTGACAAAGACTGATTGATATCAAACTTCTAGAGATAAAAAATATTAACTGAGATTAGAAATACATTAGTTGGAAGATATATTTTATGAGTAAGATTTAGTAAGCATGCTCCACCCTGTCTCACTTATTGAATACAATAGACAACCTACAGAATGGGAGAAAATATTTGCAAACTATACATCTGACAATGGGCTAATATGAAGAATCTACAAAGAATTCAAACAAATGAGTAAGAAAAATACCAAATAACTCCATCAAAAAGTGGGCAAAGGCATGAACAAATTCTTCTCAAAAGAAGATAGACAAATGGACAACAAACATATGAAAAAATGCTCAACATCACTAATTATCAGGGAAACGCAAATTAAAACCACAATGAGATACTGCCTTACCCCTGTCAGAAATGCCGTTATTAAAAAGTCAAAAAACAATAGATGTTGGTGCAGATGTGGTGAAAAGGGAACACTTAATGCACTGTTGGTAGGAATGTAAACTAGTACAATTACTATGGCAAGCAGTATGGAGACTCCTCCAAGAATCAAAAGTAGACCCACTGCCAGGTATCTCCCCAAAGGAAAAGAAGTCATTTTATAAAAAGACGTCTGCACCCAAATGTTTACTGCAGCATAATTCACAATTGCAAAGATATGGAGCCAGCCTAAGTGCCCATCAACTGATGAGTGGATAAAGAAATGTGGTGTATATATGTAACAAGGAGTACTACTTAGCCGTAAAAAGCAATGAAATAATGTCTTTTCCGGCAACTTGGATGGAACTAGAGACCATTATTCTAAGTGAAGCATCTCAGGAAAGGAAAACCAAATAACACAAGTTCTCATTGACAAGTGGGAGCTAAATGAGACATGTATATGGTCATAGAGTGGTGTAAGGCATGTTGAAAACTAAGAAGGGGAGAGAGTGGGGTGAGGGATAAAAATCTACCTGTTGGGTACAGGGTACACTATTCTGGTGTGGGTACACAAAATCCCAACTTCAGCATGATGCAGTTCATCCATGTAACAAAAAAACATTTGTATCCCGTACGTGTTTTGAAATACAAAAAGAATTATGATGCATACAACAGCATGAATGGATCTCAAAAACTTTATGCTGAGTAAAAGAAGCCTTACACAAAAGAGTAATATTCAAATTATATGAAGTTTTAGAGTGGGAAAACTAATCTGTGGTAGAAAAAAATCAGAATAGTGGTTGCCTCTGAGGGTAAGGATGTGATAACTGGGAAAAGCATGGGAACTTTTTGGGGTGATGGGAATGTTCTGTATCTTTATAGGTGTTTGAGTTAAAGAAGTGTACGCAGTTGTCAAAATTAATTGAATGATATGTTTAAGATTTGTACATCACACTATACTGAAATATTGAACTTTAGTTAATGGTATGCATGCCAAAGTGCTTAGGCAGGAAGGTCACTGATGTCTGCAAATCATTTTGAAATATATAAAAAAATAAAACGGATTTATGTCTGGAAGGAAAAATATATAATAAAGCACAAACTTGTCAACAATTCTAGAATCTAGGTGTCAGGTACATGGGTGATCACTGAAAAATTCTTTCAATTTTTTTAATGTTTGAAAATTTTCCTAATAAAATGTTTGGGAAAATAAAAAAATAGAAGCAGAGATATAATGTATGAAACAACTATTGTAGAACTTTCGTAGGTCTCACCACAGGACATTTTGCACCCACAGTCTTCATCTGTTGGCATTACACCTTGGGATGTGTTGCAGCTCAAGAATGAGTCCAAGAATACATAAAAAACTGCATGGAGTTGCTTTCCCAAAGTCACCTCTGAGTTCTGTATGTATGGATCTAATCCTAAACAATGCAGAGAAGACTTGGAGAACTAAAACTAGACTACCATCCAGGTCCCAGAATGGCCACTGGGTGGCAAATACCTGGAAAAATATATATAACACTGCAAAGACTTTGAAAACTAAACTAATATTGGGACCACAGCCCAAAAATGGTGAGTTGAAACATAAAGCCTGAACTTTACCAGGTTGATTGCTGGCTAAAAGAAAAATGTGCACATTCACCATAGTATTTAAACAAGAGTCAGTCTTGTAACATAGTATTCAAACTGTCCAGATAGGATCCATTATTACTTGGCATATAAAGAACCAGGAAAATCTCAACTCTCGTGAGAAAAAGGCCAATGCTGAACTTACATATGTTGGATTTATTTAGTAAAACTTTAAAATAGCTAATGTAAAAATGGTGTAGCAAGCAGTTCTAAGCATTCTTGAAACAAATGAAAAAATAGAAAGCCTCAGCATAAAAATAGAAAGCATAAAGAAAAACCAAATGGAAATTTTAGCATTAAATTTAAAATTTGAAAAACTTTTAAATTTTAGTTTTTCAAAAAATTTATGAAGTTTTATTTAAGAAAATTAAAAATGCAAAATAAAAAGCTCATTGGGTGGGCTCAATAACATAATGAAGATGACATAGAAGAATCAGTTTACATGAAGATAGAAAATAAAAATTATTGAATCTGAACAACTAAGAGAAAAATAATTGAAAAAATAAAACAGAACAAATAAAACAAATAAATAAAACTGTGGTCTGTGGGACAGTAAAGAATGATCTAACATTTGTGTCATCAGAGTTTTCGGAGAGGAGGAAGAGTGTAATACTGAAAAAAAAATGAAGATAAGTGGCTTAAAATTGCCTAATTTAGCAAAAGACTTACGCTTACAGATTCAAGAATCTTGGCAAACATAAAAATGGATAGATCCAAAGATATCCCTGCGCGAACACCTATATTTCACAATCACTGATGAAATTTAATGATAAAGAAAAGAAAACTTGAAATAAGTCAGAGAAAAATGTATTATCTATAGGGTATTATTTGAATGACTGTGAATTTCTCATCAGAAACCATAGAAGTTAGAATGGCATTTTTCAAGTGCTCAAAAAAAAAAAAAAAAGAAACTCTCAACTCAATGTTCCATATTCACTGAAAATATACTTCAGAATGAAAGCAAAATAAAGACATTCTCAGATGAAAGGGAATTCTCAGATGAAAAGAATTTGTTGACATCAGACCTGCCCTAAAACAACTGCTAAATGAAGTTTTTCAGCAAAAAGAGAAATGATACTGGAGGGAAATTTGGTACATAAGAAATAAGGAAAGAGCAAGAAAAATTAAGTAAATATAATAGGATATTTTCCTTTTAGTTCTTTAAAATATGTTTAATTATTGAAAAAAATATAATATTTCTTGATGAAGATTTTAGCGTAGTTAATGTAATATGAAAGAAAACCATACCACAGAGGGTAGAGGGCAAAACAAAACAAAAGAAAACAAAAAACCCCTGCTTGATGGATGGTGAGATCTTTACATTCAACATGTAGGGAGAAAGTATTGAATCTAAGCAGAGTGGAAAGGGGCTATGAGTATTAAATTGAAATTGTTAAAAAATGTTCACATAATCCAAAAGAAGGCAAAAAAAAAAAGGGAAAGAGAATAATGAAAATTAGATAGAATAGGCAGAAAACAAAACAAAACAAAATCTTAGACCTAAGTTTAAACGTAACAATAACCTATTAACTATAAATGTTTTAAATACCCTAATTAAAAGACAGAGACTGTCAAAATGGGTGTATTAGTCAGGGTTCTTCATATAAACAACCAATGAGAGATTTGTTTGTTTGTTTATTTTAAGGAACTGGCTTATGTGATTATGGAGGCTGGCAAGTCCCAATATTTTCAGGTGGCAAAGTCAACAAGCTGGAAAATCAAGATATCCAATGATATAATTCCAGTCTGAAGTTTGAAGGTCTGAGAACTAGGAGAGATGATGATGTAGTTCCAGTACAAAAGCTGACAGGCTTGAGATCTAGGAAGAGCCAGTATTTCAGCTTGAGTCTGCAGGCAGGAGAAAACTGATGTCCTACCTTGAAGACAGTTCAGCAAGAAGAGTTCCCTTTTACTCAGGCTTTTTGTTCTATTTAGGCCTTCAAGTCATTGGATGTGGCCCACCCACATTAAGAAAAGCAACCTGCTTTACTCAGTCTACCAATTCAGATGTTAATGTCATGCAGAAACACCCTTACAGACACACCCAGAACAATGCTTAACCAAATGTCTGGGCACCCCATAGATCAGTCAAGTTGACACATAAAAGTAACCACTAGAAGTCTAGCCTTTCCAACCAGATTGATATGCATCTCCTTAATCTATCTTTAATATCCACATAAAGACAATAACAAGGTTATAATTCTGTCTGACGTGATACAACTATCCTGCATACAACTGAGAATGCACTAACCATTTCCCCAGAAGAGGAAATTATGTCCTTGAGTGATGTTGACTCTTGTCTTTAATACCCCATAACTTATATACTATGTTGTAAACTTAACAATATTCAATACTATGTTATAAAGTCAATACATCTCATGTTATGTGATAAGGGAATGAGAGAGAGAAAAATATTTTATGTGTGTTGTACATATATAGAAACATACTCAAACATTCATAACAAAATAAAAAAGAAATATTCATAACAATTACAGTTTTTATTTCTGTAATTGTTCACATGGTCATAGCTGGTATTTATAACTACCTTGTTCCATTATCTATTTTGTATTCCCTTTGCTTTCAGCAGATATCTGAGCTGGTTGTGGTCCTTTAACTGGTGGGGTGACACAGACATTTATTACCGAAGGATTTGGGCTATTAGTAATCCTGCCTGGATTGGGTTGTTATAGTTTCCCATTGACCTTAATCACAAGGCATGGTAATACTAAGAATACAGGAGGATCCCTAAGGAATCTCCTGTATTCCAGACATACTCTTCCTTATGTCCACTGTGGAGTAGTAGTCAAATTTCCCCTTAGTAGTCCAGACCAATCACCCCTGTCACCCCATAACTTACTTCTTGGCCGGTTGACTCAGAAACATGAGGAGCTCAAAGTGGCCAGGTGGCAGTCTTAACTTCCAATTCAATGGAATCATTGTTGTGTCTCCTGGTGAAATCATTCCTTCTTCTGGAACTAATATCTCTGCCAACAGAGCAGAAAGTCATGGGAATAAAAAGCAAACATTTTGTTGGTGGGTCAATAGGGGTAATGGTGAGTGGTGCTACTCCATTTCCACCCCTTGATTCTGGACCCATGAAATCTGGCTATGGGAGAGAGAGAGCCCTATATTGAAATCTGATTCAGAGCACATACAGCCTTCTTGAGAATCTTGCCCTGGCCCTGCAAGGTTTTGTCTCCTAGCTGGCACTGTAACTGGTTTTCAAAAGGCCATTCTACTGTTCTGTCAGACTGGCTACTTCAGGAAGGTGGTAAACTTGGAAAGTCTGGTGACTTCCATAAGCATGGTCCCACTGCCACACTTCTTTTTCTGTGAAGTTCCCTGATCAGAAGCAATGCTATGTGAAATAACATGACAGTGAATAAGGCATTCTGCAAGTCCACAGATTGTAGTTTTGGCAGAAGAATTGTATTAGGGAGGTCAACTATGTACTCAGAGTATCTATTCAATTAAGAACAAAATTCTGCCCCTTTTATGATGGAAGTGATCCAATGTAATCAACTTGTCACCAGGAAGCTGGCTGATCACCCAGGAGAATGGTGTCATATCTGGGACTCAGTGTTGGTTTCTGTTGGTGGCAGATTGGGCACTCAGCAGTGGTTGTAGACAGGTTGGCCTTGGTGAGTGAAAGCCCATGTTTCTGAGCCCGTGCATAATCTCCATCCCTGAAACCATGGCTACTTTGTTCATGAGCCCATTGGGCAAAGACAGGGATGGCTGGAGAAGGAGGCTAACGGATATCCACAAAATGGGTCATCCTATTAACTTAATTATTAAAATCTTCCTCTGCTGAGATCACTGTTTGGTGAACATTCACAAGGGACACAAAAACCTTCTTTTTTTCCCCCCGTATGAAGAGGTCTATCCACATACCTCTCCCTAAATCTCCTTGTCAACAATTTTCCTATCATATTTCTTCCAAGTCCCTGATCAATCAGCCAAACCATTGACTATAGTCCATGAACTGGTAAATAGCTGCACATCTAGCCATTTCTCCTTCCAAGCAAAATGAACAACCTGGTGTAGTGCTCAAAGTTCCACCTACTGGGAGGATTTTCCTTTACTACTGTCCTTCAGGGATGTCCCAGAGAGGGACCGTAATGCTGCAGATGTCCATTTTATAGTGGAGCCTGCATATCATGCAAAACCCTCTCTAAATGAGGCTTAAGTATTGTCTCCCTCTGTAACTTGATCTTAGGAAATACCCTATGAGGCCAGAGATGCAGGCTTGGAAAGAGAAGGTAGTTTAGCAGAAGTGGAGATCATGGGCATTTGGGCCATTTTTTCATGTATCTTGTGCTTTGAAGATCTGCTTGAGCCCTATGTCATATTTACCATTTCCATTTGATGATGAAGTGCTGCTATACATGCCCAACTTTATGGGTGGGTGGGTCAAATAACATTTTATGATAGGAAGCTCAGGTTGCATAATAACTTGGTGAGCTATTGTTAAATGTTTGGTCTCTGTTATGGCTCAGTAGCAGGCCAAGAGCTGTTTTTTTAAAAATGAGAATAGTCATCTACAGAGGATGGCAGGGCTTTCCCCCAAAATCCTAAGCACCTACTCTGTGATTCACCTGCAGGAGGATACTGAAGGTTACAATCAACATCCCTATCTGCCAATGACACTTCAAGCACCATTGGATATGTTGGCCTATTAGCCCATTTAAAAACCTGCAGCAATTCAGGGGAGAAAGAAAATGGGAAATAATCATACAGAAAGGATCACTGAAGAGAGCAGCATACCTGAAACATCTGAAGATGTCTAAGGATAAAGAAGGGTGGGGGCTATCAGTAGCAGCCATATGGCTGATGCCACCATGGTCTCTCCAGTGGTCTATTCTGCAGAGAATAATGGTACTTTTTGCCACTAAGGTAACCAACAGCCATCCCTGCCATGAATTCCTTGAGGAAGGAGATGTGTAACAGCCACTCTTGTACTAATTTGGGGCCAGAACCACCCATCTCAACCCTGTGTGCATCCCTGACTCCAGAGTTAGCTGCTTCACCTGTGTCCACACCCTAGACCCCAGCTCTGCAGATGCTTTGTGCCTGCCGATGTTTTAGACCCCAACTCTGTGGCTGCACTGAGTGTGCCCACACATCAGACTTGGAGACACAGTTGCTTGGGCTAGTTTGCACTCTGTACACACTAACACAGCAGTGCAGGGTGCCAGCACCCTAGGCACTGGTGCCACCACTACCCTGGACCTTGGAGTCATGTTCCTTCTATGCATGCCTGTGCTTCAGGCCCCAGCTCCATGGCCACTTCATGGGCACTGTGCATTAGACACTGGTGAGCATGCCCTCAAGCCAGACCCGGAGCCAAGAGGCATCACCTTGGCCATGACTTTCCTGGTGAGAAAAATGTAGATCAGGGAACCCCAGCAGCCTTTGTCATCAAAAACTCCAACAACCTTCACCACCACTGAGGCTATTCACAGCCTTGGCTATGAGGACCCCTGAAACCTTTGCCAATGTCAACCTCAGCTGAAAGGGCTACATGGAGACTAGATTATGTCATTGTGTCCTCACTGGAACTAGAATAGCCAAAACCCAGCTGGTGCCCTTGCACCTGATCCATAGAGGAAGGTCTTTCTCCAGTGAAAACAGTCTGAAAAGTCTGAAAAAGGTGATTGCTACAACAGATAAACAGACATAAACACAAGGCAGCAAAAAACATGAACAATCAAGGAAGCATATTACCACCAAAAGAACACAATAATTTCCTAGTAACTGACCCCTCAAAAAATGGAGACATAAAAATTATCTGAAAAATAATTTAAAGTAATTGTTTTAAGGAAGCTCAGTGAACTTCAAGAGAACACAAAGAGACAATTCAACAAAATCAGGAAAACAATAAATGACCCAGAAGAGCATTTCAACAGAGAGATTGAAATTTTGTGTGTGTGTGTATGCCAAAGAAAAATCTGGAGTTGAGGAATGCAATGAATGAAATTAAAAATACAATAAAGAGCAACAACAGCAGAATTTATCAAGCAGACAAAAGCATCTGTGAACTTGAAGACATTATAAAAGGATAAGAGGAGAAAAAAGAACAAATGAAAGAAAGAGCTTACAGGTATAATGGGACGGCATCTAGAGAGACATCTTTCTCATTATAAAGGTCTAAGAAAGAGAAAAGAAAAAGAAAGGAACAGAAAGCCTGTTTAAAGAAGTAGTTGAAAATTTCCCAAATCTTGGGAAAGATATAAATACCCTAGCACAGGAAACTCAAAGATGCCAGTGAGGTTTAATCCAAAGAAAAGTACACTAAGACATATTATAATCAAACTGTCAGCATTCAAAGATAAAGAGAGACTCAGGAAAGCAGCAATACATGATATAAAAAGTTGAAAATTGTGACACTGAAAACATAAAATGTGGGTTAGAAATAAAGGTGTAAATTGTATGAGATTGAACTTAAGTGGTTATCAGTTTAAATAACCTGTTATAACTATAATATGTTTTATGTAAGTTTCAAGGTAATCACAAAAAAATTTATAGGAGATATCAAAAAGATTAAGAGGAAGGAATCAAAGCATACACTGCATAATATCATCAAATCACAAAGAAAGCCGAAGAGAGTAGAATAAAAGAACAAAGGGTCAAACAACAACAACAACGACCAGGGAACAATAAACAAAATGGCGATTGTAAGTCCTTGCCTATCAATAATTATCTTGAATGTAAATGTATTACATTCTCCAGTTAAAAGACATAGAATAGTTGAATGGATAAAAAACCAGGGCCCAACTATCTGCTGCCTACAGCAGAGTCATTTCAGCTTTACCAACACACTGAAAGTCAAGGGATGGAAAAAGGTATTCCATACAAATGGAAACCAAAAAAGAGCACTTCATCAAAAGAATACAACAATTATAAAAATACATGCACTAAACATCGGAGCACCTAAATATATAAAGTAAATTAATTGTTCTGAAGTGAAAGACAGACTATAATAGAAAAACAGTAGAGAACTTTAATATCCCACTTTTAGTAATACATTGTTCAGACAGAAAATCAATAATAAAAAAATACTTAAACTACATTTTAGACCAAATGGACTTAACAGACATATATAGAACATTCCATTCAAGAGCAGCAGAATACTCATTTTTTCTCATGTACACAAGATAGAGCATATGTTAGGTCACAAGAAAACTTAAAAATTAAAGCTTGAAATCATATCCAGTATCTTTTCTGACCACAATGTTATCAAACTAGAAATCAATAATAGAAGGAATTTTGAAAAATTCAGAAATACATGGAAATTAAAAAACATGCTTTTGAACAGACACTGGGTCAAAGAAGAAATTAAAATGAAAATTTAAAAATATATCTTGAGACAAGTTAAAATAGACACACAACACACCAAAACTTATAGGATGCAGCAAAACCAGTTTCAAGAGAGAAGTTTATAGTGATAAGTGTCTATATGGAAAAAGAAGAAAGATATCAAATAAGTAACCGAACATTACTTCTCAAGAAACTAGAATTACAAGAACAAACTAAGTCCAAAGTTAGCAGAAGAAAGGAATTAATAGGTACCAGAACTATCATATAATCCAGCAACATCCAGAAGTAAATGAAATAGAGACTAGAAAAACAATAGAAAATATCAACTAAACTAAGAGTTGATTTTTTTTAAAAGATAAAAAAAATTAACAAACTTAGCTAGACAAGCTAAGAGAAACATAGAGAAGAATTAAATAAGTAAAATTAAAAATGAAAGAGGAGACATTAAAACTGATACCATAGAAATAAAAAGGATCATATGAGACAACTATAAACTACTTTCCACCAACAAATTGGATAACCTAGAAAAATAGATAACTTGCTACACTTATACAACATACCAGGAATGAATCATGAAGAAATAGGAAATCTGAACAGACCAATAACAAGTAAGGACATTGAATCAGCAGTCAAAAAACTCCCAACAAAGAAAAGCCCAAGCCCTCTTGGCTTCACTGGTGAATTCTACCAAACATTTAAGAAGAATTAATGCCAATCCTTCTCAAATTCTTCCAAAAAATTGAAGAGGAAGAAAGACTTGTAAATTAATTTTATGAAGTCAGTATTATCCTGATACAAAAGCCAGACAAGGACACTGCAAGAAAAAGCAAACTACAGACTAATATCCCGGAGAACATAGCTGCAAAAATCCTCAACAAAATCCTAACAAATCAAATTCAACAGCACATTAAAAGGAAAATTCACTATGATCAGGAATGGAAGGATGATTCAAAATACACAAATCTATAAATGTGATATACTGCATTAACAGAATGAAGTATAAAAACCATGTGATAATCTCACAAGATACAGAAAAATTATTTGATGAAATTCAACACCCTTTAATGATGAAAACATTGAACAAACTAGGCATAGAAGGAATGTACTTTAACACAAAATACCCTATATCAAAAGCTGACAGCTGACATCATACTCAACCATAAAGCATTGAAAGATTTTCCTCTAAGATCAGGAACAAGACAAGAATGTCCACTCTCACCACTTATATTCAATATAGTACTGGAAGTCCTAGTCAGAGGAATTAGGCAAGATAAAGAAATAAAATACATCCAAATCAGAAAGGAAGACATCAAATTGTTCCTCTTTTCAGATGACATAATCTTATCTATAGAAAATTTTATAGACTCCACCAAAAACCTGTTAGAACTAATAAACAAATTCAGTAAAGTTGCAGGACACAAAATCAGCATACAAAAATCAGGAGTAGTTCTACACACTAACAATGTACTATACAAAAATAAAAACAGAAAAACAATCCCATTTATAATAGCATCAAAAAATACTTAGGAATTAATTTAACTAAGGAGGTAAAAGATCTGTACACTGAAAACCATAAAACATTGATGAAAGAAATTGAAGACACAAATAAATGGAAAGGTATCCCATGTTCATGGATTCAAACAATTAATTTTGTTCAAATGTCCACATTACCCAAATTGATCTACAAATTTAATGCAATCCTTTCAAAATTCCAATGCCATTTTCCACAGAAGTAGGAAAAAAAACTATCCTAAAATTCATGAGAACCACAAAAGATTCATAATAGTCAAAGCAATCTTGAGCAAAGAGAACAAAGCTGGAGGCATAATACTATCACATCACAAAATCTACTTATAAAACAGTAGTAATCAAAACAGCCTGTTACTGGCACAAAAACAGACATATAGATCAATGGAACAGAATAGAGTGTCCAGAAATAAATTTTCATGTCTACAGTCAACTGACCTTGGGGTCAACATACAATGGGGAGAGGACAGTGTCTTAAATAAATGGTGTTGGGAAAATTGGATATCCACATGCAGAAAAATAAGATTGGACCCGTATCTTACACCATATACAAAAATTAATTCAAAATAGAGTAGAGACTTAGAACTAGGACCCAAAACTGTAAAATATTAGAAGAAGAAAACATTTAAAAAGTATTGGCAAAATATTTTTGGATATGATCCCAGAAGCATAGGCAACAAAAGCAAAAAGTGCCAAATGGGATTGTATCAAACTAAAATCTTTTGCACAGTAAAAGAAACAATCAACAGAGTGATGAGATAATCTATGGAAGTGGAATAAGGAGAATATATTTGCAAACCATTCATCTGACAAGGGGTTAATATCCAAAATACATGAGGAATCCAAACAACTTAGCAGGAAAAAAATCAGTTAAAAAATAGGCAAAAAACCTGAGTAGACATTTCCCAAAAGAGGACATGCAAATGGCCAACAGGTGTGTGAAAAAATGCTAAACATCACTAATCATCAGGGAAATGAAAATTAAAACCAAAATAAGATAACACTACACAACTATTAGAATGGCTTTTATGAAAACACAAAAATAAATGTTGGCAAATATATGGAGAAAAGGGAATCCTGGTACACTGTTGGTAAAAATGTAAATTAGTATAGCCATATGGAAAACAGCATAGAGTTTTCTCAAAAAATTTTAAAAAAGGAAATATCGTATGATCCAGCAATATAGTTAATGGTATATATCCAAAGGAAATGAAGTCGGTATGTTGAAGAGATATCTGCACCTCCATGCTTATTGCAACATTATTAACAATAGCCAAGATTTGGAAGCAACCTAAGTGCCCATCAACAGATGAAGGAATAAAGATAATGTGGTATATATACATAATGGAATAGTATTCAGCCTTTAAAAAGAAAGAAATCATGTCATTTGTTGTTATTGTTTGTCTGTTCTACCCTGGCTGGAGGTAACTTGAAAAACTGACACAAGACTCTTATCTCTGTTTGATCTAACTTGAAATTCACTGCAGGGAGGAAGAGTGGTGGGCATTTCTCAAAAACATTTTAAGGGAAATGAAAAACCCATAGCTACCTGGGGCAAAAGATTGTGGTTAAGACATACAAAAGAAAGCTGAAGTGGCTATACTCATACCAGAAACTTGGCTTTAAGTCAAAATCTGTTACAAGAGACAGAGAAGAATTTTATATATTGATAAAAGCATTCATTTATCAAGAAAGAATGACAATTATAAGCATATATGCACCAAACAACAAAGCCACCAAATATATGAAGCAAACTATGATGCATTTAAAGGGAGAAATACACAGTTCTATAATACCAGTTGGAGACTTCAATACCCCACTGTGCATAAATGAATAGAAGATCTACACAGATCAGTAAAAACTATAGAGGACTTGAACAACTCTATAAATCAACTAGACTTTACAGACATATATAGAATACCATACTCAATAATAAAAGATTACACATTCTTCTCAAGTGCACGTGAAATATTCTCCAGGATAGACCACATATGAGTTACAAAAATCAATAAATTTAAAACAGGTTGAAATAATAGCAAAGTAACTTTTCCAATCATAATGAAATGAAGCTGGAAATCAATAATGGATAGAAAACTGGAAAAATCACAAATATGTGGACATTAAATAACACACTCAAACAAAAGAAAAATACACAAAAATACAAGGAAAATTCTTAAGGAATTATAAAAATAAATACACATCATACCAAAATTTATGGGATATAGCCAAGGCAGTGCTCAGAAGAAAACATATAGTACTGTATGCCTACATTAAAAAAGGAGAAAGATCTCAAATTAATATAACCTAATTTACATCTTGGGGAATTAAGAAAAGAAGAACAAACTAAATTCAAGGCTAGTTGAAGGATAGAAATAATAAGGATTAGAGCAGAGATTAATGAAATAAAGAATAGAAAAAATAGAGAATCAATGAAAATCAAAGCTGGTTCTTTGAAATGATCAACAAAATTGACAAATATTTAGCTAGAAAAAATTACTAAAATCAGAAATGAAAATGGGGATATTACTACTGATTCCACAGAAATAAAAAGTACTATAAGAAAATATAGTGAAAAATTGTATGCCAACAAAATTAGAAAACCTAGATAAAATGGACAGATTTCTGGAAACACACAAATTACCAAAACTGATTATCAAAAAAATAACAAATCTGAAATACTGATAAAATGTAATGACATACCACCAGTAATAAAAGTAGTTTTCCAATAAAGAAAAATACAGGACCAGATGGCTCTACCAAACATTTAAAGAATTAATACCATTCCTCTCAAACTCTTCCAAAAAACAGGAAAGAATACTTCCTAACTTATTCTATGAGGCCATAATTACTCTGACACCAAAGTCAGATAAAGATATCACAAGAAAAGAAAATTGCACACCAATATTTCTTATGAATACAAATGCAAAAAGCATCCTGAAAAAATACTAGCACAATAAATTTAACAGCAAATTTTAAAAAGTTTTACTCCATGACTAGTGGGGATTTATCCCACGAATTCAAGGGTGACTCAACATAACAAAATCAATCCATGTAATATACTACATAAATAGAAGAAAGAAAAAAAAACCCACTTGGTCATCTCAAATAATGCATACAAAGCATTTGACCAAATAAGAAAAAACATTCAGAAAAATAGGAATAGAAGAAGGCTTCCCCAATATGATAAAATCCCAGAGTTATAATCATAGTTTGAAAAATTGAAAGCCTTCCTTCTAAGATGTAGAAGACGACAAACTGACAAATTTCACCACTGCAAGTTTTAGTGAGAGAATTAGGAAAGAAAAAGAAATAAATGGTATCCACATTAGAAGGAAGAAGTAAAACTATCTCTGTTCACGGATGAAAAGATCTTATATATAAACAACCCTAAAGAACCTCCCTCCCAAATACCAGAAGAAATAAACAAATTCAACAAAGTTGCAGGGTATAAGATCCACACACAAGTATTAGTTGTGTTTCTATATATCACTAGTAAATACTCTGAAAAGGTAATTAAGAAAACAAGTTCATTTAAAATAGCATCCAAAATAATGTCAGGAATAAATTTAACCAAGGAGGTAAAATGCTTCTGCACTGAAAACTGTGAAAAATTGCTTAATGAAATTAAAGAAGACCTAAATAAAGGGAAAGGCATCCATGTTCATGGATTGGAAAACTTCACATTGTTAAGGTGCTAATGCTACCCAAAGTATTCAGTGCAATCCCTGTGAAAATTTCAATAACTTTTTTTGCAGAAATGAAAATCTGATCCTCAAATTCATATGGAATTGCAAATGGCCCTTAATAGCTAAAACAATCTTGCAAAAGAAGAATAAAATTGGGAACGCACACTTCCTGATTTCAAAACTTGCTGCAAAGATATAGCTCTCTACTTATATGCACGAAGGTATGGAATTGAGAGTCTAGAAATAAATTCATATATCTGCAACCAACTAATTTCAAAAAGGATGAGACCATTCAATGAGGGCAAGATTAGTCTCTTCAACAATTGGTTCTGTGATGACTAGATATCTCCATGCAAAAGAATGCATTTGGACCCCCTACCTCATAGCATAGACAAAAATTAACTAAAATAGATCACCATTGTAAAGATAAAAGCAAAACCATAAAATTTTGAAAGAAAAAATAGTGGTACGTGACCCTGAATTTGGCGATGGATTCTAAGATAAGCACCAAAATCATGAGCAACAAATGGAAAGAACAGATAGCTTAGACATAACCAAAAGTAAAAACTTTTATGCATAAAAAAACAGTATTGAGAATATGAAAATACAACCCTCAGAATGGCAGAAAACACTTGTAAATCATATATCTGATGAAGGTCTTATATTCAGAATACATAAATCTTATAACTCAACAACAAAAAGACAAATGACCTAACTAAGATATGTGGAAAATACTTAAATAGATATTTCTTCAAAGAATGTATAAATATGACCAAAAGGCACATGAAAAAATACTCCACATCACTAGTCATTATTCAAATGCTAATAAAAACCACAATGAGTTACCACTTCACACTCACTGGGATGGCTGTATAGTTATTCATTGCTTACAATGGGTGATGGGTAGTGATACGTTTTGATAAATGCATCATTAGGCAATTTTGTTGTGCAAACATCATAAGGTGTACTTGTATAATCCTAGATGGCATAGCCTACTACATACCTAGGTTATATGGTATAGTATTGCTTCTAGGTTACAAAGCTGTACAACATATTACTGTACTGAATACTGTAGGTAACTACAACACAGTGGTAAGAATTTGTCTCTAAATATATCTAAATGTAGAAGAGGTACAGTAAAATTACGGTATTATAATATTATGGGACCACTGTCATATAGGACATCTGTCATTGACCAAAATATTGTTATGTGGTGCATGACTGTATATGTGTGTGCATATTTTTTTAAAGATAAATGACAAGTTGCTAAAGATGTGGAAAAACGGAAACCATAGTACATTGTTGGTGGAAAGAAGGATAAAGTTGGAAGAATCACACTATCTTATTTTGAGACTTACTATAATAAAAAGCTATAGTAATCAAGGTAGTGTGATATCAGCAAAGGGATAAAAACAGATCAGTGTAACAGAAACTAGAATCTAGAAATATGGCCATTTGATTTGTTTTCAATTTTTTACTGTTGTAAAATACACATAACATAAAATTTCCCATATTAACTACTTTTACGTGTACAGTTCAGTGGCATTAAATACATTCATAATGTTGTACAATCATCACCACCATCCATCTCCATAATTCTTATCTTGTAAAACTGAAACTCTATACCCATTGAACAATAACTTCCCCTTCTCTCCTTCCCCCAACACCTGGCAACTACCATTCTACTTTCTGCCTTTATAATTTTGACTTTTCTAAGTACCTCCTATAAATGGAATTCAGTACAGTTGACCCCTGAACAACATGTGGGTTAGAGATGCCAACCCCCTGCACAGTCAAAAATCTGCATATAACTTTTGACTCTCCCTAGACTTAACTGCTGTAACTTACTGTTGAGTGGAAGCTTTACTAATAACATAAATAGCTGATTAACACATATATTGCATGTTATTTTTCTTATATACTTTATTCTCACAATAAAGTCAGTAAGAGGAAAAAACCATTATTAAGAAAATAATAAGAAAGAGAAAATATATTTAATATTTATTAAGTAGAAGTGGCTCACCTTAAAAATCTTCGTCCTCATCATGTTCATGTTGATGAGGAAGAGGAAGAAGAGGCGGGGTTGGTCTTGCTGTCTCAGGAGTGGCAGAGGTGGAAGGGGTCGAGGTGATGGAAGGGGAAGCAGGAGAGGTAGGCACACTTTGTGACTTTTATTGAAAAAAAATCTGCATAAAAGTGGACCCACACATCTCAAACCTGCGTTGTACAGGAATCAACTGTATTTGACTTTTTGTGACTGGCTTATTTCTTATGTGTCCTCAAATTTTCCATCTGGTAGAACATTGCGGAATTTTCTTTCCTTTTTAAGCTGCATAGTGTTCCATTGTATGTATATACCACGTTTTGCTTCTACGACACTTGCCTTGCTTCCATGTTTTAGCTATTGTGAATAATGCTGCTATGAACACGGATGTACAAATATCTCTTTGACACTGTTACTTTCAATTTTGGGGATATATATCCGGAAATGGAATTACTGGAAATGCAAATTCTATTTTTAACTTTTTGAGGAAGTGCCACACTGTTTTCCATAGTGGCTGTACCGTTTTACATTCCAATCAACAGTGCACAGGGCTTCAATTTCTCGACGTTACTAACACTTGTTACTTTCTATTTATTTATTTATTTTGACAGTAGCCATCCTGATGGGTGTGAGATGGTATCTCATTGTGGTTTTGATTTGCATTTCCCTGATGACTAGTGATGTTGAGCATCTTTTTATGACCTTATTGGCCATTTGTATATCTTCTTTGGAAAAATGTCTCTCCCTTTGCCCATTTGGAATCAGGTTGATTGTTTTTTGTTGTTAAGTTTTAGGAGTTCTCTATATATTCTAAATATCCACTCCTTATCAGATAGACTATTTGCAAGTATTTTCTTCCATTCTGTGGGTTGTCTTTTTATTCTTTTTGCAGTGTCTTTTGTTACACAAAACATTTATTTTTATGAAGACATATTTGTTTATTTTTTGTTGTTGTTGTTGCCTCTATCTTTGGTTTTATATTCAAGAAATCATTGTCAAATCCAATGTCATAATGCTTCTGCCTTGTGTTTTCTTCTAAGAGTTTAATTGTTTAGTCTTATATTTGGGTATCAATCCATATCCACTTTGAGTTAATTTTTAGGTAAGGGTCTAGCTTTATTTCTTTGTACGTGAATATCCAGCTCTCCCAGCGCCTTTTGTTGCAAAGTCTCCCCTTTCCTCATTTACTGGTGTTGGAAAAGGTCATTTGATCATATATTCAAGGGTTTATTTCTGGGTTCTGTATTTTATTCCATTGGTCTTTATGTCTGTCTTATGCCAGTACCATGCAGCTTTGATTACTGTAGCTTTGTAGTAAGCTTTGAAATCAGGAAGTGTGAGTCCTCCAGTTTTGTTCTTTGTAGCTTAAGATTGGTTTGGTTATTTGGAGTCTCTTAAGGTTTCATATAAATTTTAGGATGAGTCTTTCTGTTTCTTCAAAAACAATCATTGTTACTTTTTGATAGGGATTACATTGAATCTTCCTATCTGTGGATGCAGAACCTGGGGATATGGGATACAGAGGGCCACCTGTATTGACATTTTAACCATATTAAATCTTCCAATCCACAAAAATGAGATGTGCTTCCATTTGTGTATGTCTTCTTTAATTTCTTTCAGTGATGTATTGTAGTTTTCAGTGTATAATTCTTCACTTCTTTGGTTGAATTAATACTTAAGTATTTTATTATTTTTGATGCTTTTGTAAATAGAGCTGTTTGCTTGCTTCCTTTACAGATTGTTTATTATGTGTGAAAATGCAACTATTTTTTCTGTGTTGACTTTGTATCTTGCTACATTGCTGAATTTATTTATTCATTCTAATAGATTTTGGAGGAATCTTTAAGGTTTTCTACATATAAAATAATATCATCTACGAACAGGAATCATTTGACTTCTTCCTTTCCAATTTGCATGCATTTTATTTCTTTTCCTTGCCTAATTGCTTTGGCCAGAACTTCAAGTACTATGTTGAATAAAAGAAGAGAAAGTGGGCATCCTTGCCTTGTTCCTGATCTTAGGGGAAAAGCTTTCAGTCTTCTACCACTGAGTACAATGTTTGCTGTGGGTTTTTCATATATGGCTTTTAGTAAATTGAGGTATTCCTAGTTTGTTGTGTGTTTCTATTATGAAAGGTGTTGAATTGTGTCAAATACTTTTTCTGCACCAATTGAGGTGATAATGTAGTTTTTGCACTTTGTTCTATTAATGTGTTGTATTCCATTGGTAAATTTTTGTGTTTTGAGCCATTCTCATGCTCCTAGAATAAAACTCATTTGGCCATCATGTATAATCCTTTTAATTCACTGATGATTTTGGTTTGCTAGTATTTTTTTTTTTTTAGAATTTTTGCATCAAAATTCTTAAGGAATATGGATCTGTAGTGGTCTTTCCTTGTAGTGTCTTCGTCTGGCTTTGGGTAACACTGGCTTCATAAAATGAGTTAGGAAGTGTTCCTTCCTCTTCAATTATTTTTTTTTGAAAAGTTTGAGAAGTTGTGGTATTAGTTTTTCAAATGTTTGGTAGAATTCAGCTCTGGAGCCATCAGGTCCAGGGCTTTTCTTTGTTGGGAGATTTTTGATTTCTGATTCAATCTCCTTATTAGTTATAGATTTATTCAGATTTTGTATTTCTTCATGATTTTATCTTGATAGGTTTTGTTTTTAGGAATTTTTCCATTTTATCTAGATTATACAATTTGCTGGTGAGCAATTGTTCATAGTACTTTCTTATAGTCTTTTTTATTTCTGTAGAATCTGATTCTACAGAAATAAAATGTCCTCACTTTCATTCCTGATTTTAACAATTTGAGTCTTCTTTCTTTTTTCTTATCCTATCTAGATAAAAATTTGTCAATTGTCTTAATCTTTTTAAAGAGCTAACTTTTGTTTAATTGATTTTTCTCCATTGTTCTTCTATTCTCGATTTTGTTTATCCCTGCTCTAATCTTTACTTTTTCCCTTCTGCTAGCTTTGGGTTTAGTTTGTTTTTATTTTTCTTATTCCTTAAATTGCAAAATTTGGTCACTGATTTGAAATCTTCCTTATTTTTTAATGTAAACATTTATAGACAGAAACTTTCCCCTGAGCATTGCTTTCTCTGTTTCCCATAAGATTTGTTATGTTGTGTTTTTGTTTTCATTTGTCTCTAAGTATTTTCTAATTTACCTTGTGATTTCTTCTTTGATTTATTGGTTGTTTAAGAGTATGTTGTGTAATATCCATAATTGTGTAAATTTTCCAGTTTTCTCTCTGTTACTGATTTCTAACTTCATCTTATAGGCAGAGAAGATATTTTATATGGTATCCATCTTTTTAAATCTATTGAGACTTAATTTTATGGCCTAACATATGGTTAATCCTGGAAAATGTTTCATATGCACTAGAGAACTACGTGTATACAGTTGTTGGGTCAATTGATTTTTACTAATTTGTTTTTGAGATAATTTAAAATTGATATGCAGTCATGGAAATGATTCAGAGAGCTTCTGTGTGCCTCTCACAGTTTTCCCCAATGGTAATATCTGACTTAACTATAGCACAGTGTCACAACCTGGAAATTGGCATTGATGCAATCCATTAAACTTATCCAGTTTTCACCCATTTTTTATGTGTGTGTATGTGTTTAGTTCAATAAAATTTTATCAAGCGTTTCAATTTGTGCGGTGGCCACCACATTCAAGATACAGAATAATTATATCCAAATGATCCCTCATGTTACCTTTCATAATCACAGACACAAACGTCTTAACCCCATTCTTAACCACTGGCAATTACTAATCTGTTCTCCATCCCTATGTTTTTTTCATTTCAAGAGTGTTAAGTAAATATGTAAAAATCATACACTATGTAAACTTTTGAGGTTGGCTTTTTCCAACCAGCATAATTCCCTTGAGAATCATCAAAGTTGTCGAATGTGTCAATAGTTTGTTCTTCTCTAGTGCTGTGTAGTATTCCATGGCATGAATATGCTACAGTTTATTTAAGTGAAAGACATTTGAGTTCTTTACATATTTGAGTTATTTGCACTATCCACAAATTTGCAATGAATACTTGTATCTAGTTCTTTTTTAATTAAACATTTTAATTTGAGATAATTGTATATTCAAATTCAGTTAAAAATGGTACAGAGTGTCCAGCTACCACTTATATAGATTTCTCCAATGATAACATCTTGAAAAACTATAGTATAATATCAAAACCAGGATATTGGCATTGACACAATTCATCTATCTTACTCAGTTTTACAGTTTTATTTGCATTCATTTGTGTGTGTGATGTGTATTTATTTTTATGTAATTTTATCACAAGTGTATGTTCATGTATCCATCAACACAGTGAAGATGGAGAACAGTTACATCCCATAAGAATCTCTCGTGTTGCCCTGTTATAACCACACTCACCTTTCTCCATCCCTTCCCCACACCCCTAACCCCTGGCAATGGCTAATATGTTCATTTCTGTACTTTTGTCATTTCAAGAATGTTATATAATTGGATCACAAAGTATGTAACCTTTGGCATTAGCTTTTTTCATTCAACATTGTTTCTTAGAATTCACTCAAGTTGTTGCATGTAACAAAAGTTCATTCCTTTTCATTGCTGAGTAGTATTCCATGGTAAGGTGGTACCAAATTGTTTTTTAAACATTCATTTGCTGAATGACATCTGGATTGTTTCCAGTTTTTAGTAACTACAGATAAAGTTGCCATGAACATTTTTGTACAGGTTATAAGAGATTGCCAAACTGTTTTCCAGAGTGGCAGTACCAGTTTATATTCCAACCAACACTGGATGAGTAATTCAGTTTTTTCATATCCTTGCCAGAATTTAGTGTTGTTACTATTTATTATTTTAGCCGTTCTGATACGTGTGTATATATCTTATTGTGGTTTTCATTTGCATTTCTCTAACAGCTAGCGATGTCGAATATTTTTTGATGTGTAATTTTCCATCTGCATATCCTCTTTGTTGAAATGTCTGTTCATGTCTTTGGTCCAGTTTCTAGTTGGATTGTCCATTGTTTCACTGTTGACTTTTGAAAGTTGTCTTTATATCTAGACACTATTCCATTGTTGGGTATGAGATTAATTATTTCTCTGTCCGTAGTTTATTGTATTAATTTCCTGTTGCTGCTGTAACAATTCCCATAAACTTAGTGGCTTAAATTTATTTTCTTATAGTTCTGTAGGTCACAGGTCTAAAATGTATTTCAATTGGCTAAAATCCGGATACCAGTAGGCCTGTGTTTCTTTCGGAAGCTCGAGGAGAGAATTCATTTAGTCGCCTTTCTCGGGTTTTGGAGGCTGCTCACACTCGTTGTCTCATAGGCCCCTCTATGTCCAAAGCCAGCAAAGGCCACTTGAGTCTTTCTTACACGACCACCGATTTCACGCTCACTTTTCTTCCTCCTTCTGTGCATTTAAAGGATCCTGGGGATTGCATTGTGCCCACCTGGATAAACCAGGATAATCTCTTTATTTTAAAGTCAGCTGATTAGCAACCTTGATTCCACTTGAACCCTTAACTTACCTTTGCCAAGTAACATGCACATTCACAGGTTTGGGAGATGAGGAGGTGGACAGCTTTGGGGACCATTATTCTGCCTGCTACACTTGTCTTCTAATCCTCCTAACTGCCTCTTTCAAAGAGCAAAAATGTTTAATTTTGATATAGTCCAATGTATCAATTTTTCCTTTTATTGATTCTGCTTTTAGTGTCAAATCTCAAAACACTTTGCCTAGTCCTAGATCCTGAAGATTTTCTCCTTTTTAAAAATTTAATTTCATAATTTTACATTTTATATTTAAGCTGATGGTCTTTCTATTGTTGATATTTGGAAGGCTCCATTAAGACTGCATGCTTTTAATTATTTGAAATTTGCTGAGGGTTGTTTTATAACCCCGGGTTTGATCCAACTTGTTGAACACTCCAGTGTCATTTTAAAAAGGTACATCATTCTGCTGTTTGAGGTAGTGTTCTATGTATATATTAATCAGATCCCGTTGCTTGACTTCCTTGTAAAATTCTTCTATATCCTTACTAATATTCTGTTATTTTTATTAATTGTTGAGATGGGATGTTGCAGTCCCTTTCTATATTGGTGGATTTGTCTATTTTTCCTTTGAGTTCTGTTAGTTTTTGTTTAATACATTTTGAGGCTCTGTTTTGTGTGAGTTTGTATGTACATATTTGAATCATTTATTTCTGTTTTTCCTTTTATTGTTACATAATATCTCTTTTTTATAGGGGTTTTTCTTAACTTATTTTTATATTAACAGTCACTTTCATTTTTGATTATTGTTTGCATAATCACTTCTTTTACTTTTAGCGCACACGTGCTGTTGTATTTAAAGTGAGATTTTTGTAAGAACCTATACTTTAATAATGTTTTGGGGTTTTTTAATCCACTTTATCAATCTCTGTCATGTAACAGGTACTATTAGACCAATTGTTATAATGTAATCATTGATACATTAGAACTAAATATGCCCTATTATCATTTTTTAAAAATTTTATTTCCTGTTTCTCATTTTTCTGTTTCTCTTTTCTACCAGGGTTGCTTGGATTTTTTTTTTTATGATTTCATCTTAATTCACAGTGTTTTGATTGTATCACTTCGTATAGTTTTGTTACTACTTGTAATAGTCTGAATTCTCTAGAGAAACAGGAGAGGGGGAGAGAGAGAGAGAGAGAGAGAGAGAGAGAGAGAGAGAGACTGAGCTAGATGTTGAAGAATTGGCTGTCATGATTGTGAAGACTAGCAAGGCCAAAACTGGCAGGGTAGGCCAGAAGCAGGCTGGAGACCCATCACCCAGGAAAGACTTGGTGCTTCAGCTTGAGTGCAAAGGCAGTCTGCTTCCTGGATTCCCTTTTTTCTGGGGAGGCCAAGCTTTTTCTTAATGTCTTCAACTGCTTGGATGAGGCCCACTCACATTATGGGGAGTAATCTGTTTCCCTCAAAGTGTGGTGATTTAAATTTTAACTTTATCTTAAAAAGAAAAAAAAAGAAAGAAAGAAACAAAACAAAACAAAACAAACCTTCACAGCATTATCCAGAAGTGTTTGACCAAATATCTGGGTACCATGGCCATGTTGACACACAAAATTATCCAGAATACTAGGTATCAGTATGTTGCTGTAGGTATTAAAATGTATATGTGAAATTTACCACAGTCTACTTTTATCAGTGTTTTAGCACTTTGAGTAAAATTTAGAAACATTTTTTACCTTCTCCATTTAAAAAATATAATTGTGTTAGGTATTTCTTCTACACACCCTTGAGTACCATAACAAGTGGTTTCATTTTTGCTTCTGCCATCAAATATGATTTAAGAAACCCACAAGAAGAAGGATAATATATTATAGTTTTACTCCTACATTTGTACATTTCAATGTAATTCTTTCTTTTCTGAAGTTTCAAGCCTTCTTTTTCGCCATTTCCTTTCTGTTTAGATAGCTTCTTTTAGCTATTTTCCAAGGGCAGTTCTGCCAGCACCAGGTTACCTTACTCTTCCCTCATGTGACAGTGTCCTTATTCACTTTCACTGCTTGTAGGATGCGTGGTTTACACTTCTTTGCTTGCAGCATTTGAAACCGTTAAGCCACACTTGCCGCTTTGGTTTCAGATGAGCGATCAACTGTGATTCGAACTGCTGTTTCCCTGCAAGTTTTGTGCCGTTTCTCTCTGGCTGCTTTCAAGATTTTGTTTTTGCCTTTAGTTTTCAAAAGTTTAATCACGATGTGTCTTGGTGAGGATTTGTTTGGGCTTAACCTGCTTGATTTTCTTACAGTCTTGCATTTGTAGGTTTTTGGTTTTGTTTTTTTTTTGCCAAATATAGAAAAGCCATTATTTCTGCGAAACATTTCTTTAAACACTTTTTGAGTTCTGCCCTCTTTCTCTCTCCTTCTGAAATTTTGACAATATGAACATTGGATCTTTTTTTTCATCTCATATGTTCCTGAAGCTCTGTTCATTTTTCTTTTTTCATTCTGTTACCTCTGTGCTGTTCAGACTGGCTAATTTATGTTGTTCTATCATCTGATTCACTGATTTTTCCTCTGCCCTCTCAATTCTACTGTTTAGCCCATCCAGTGAATTTTATTTTTTAAAATTTTTGTTATTGCAATTTAATTCTAAAATTTCCATTTGGTTCTTTTTACGTCTTCTATTTATTTGCTTAGACATTCCATTTTTTAGTTGTTTTAAGCATGTTTGTACTTTTCTGTTAAATTATTTTTATAACAGCTGCTTTAAAACTCTTGTCAGATAATTCCAACATCTGTGTCATCTCTTTGTTGGTGTTTTGTTGACTGTCTTTTCTCATTCTCATTGAGATATTACTTGTTTTTGGTATGAAGAGTTATTTCAATTGAGATCTGAACATTTTGAGTATTATAAGATTCTGCATCTTATTCAAATCTTGTTTCTTAGCAAAGCTTGAATGACATGGTCTGGTTAGTGAAGGAGTATGGGGAGGGGGCACCACCTCATAGTGCCGGGTAGGGTGAAAGTTTAGGTTTATTATCATCTGGCAGGGATGAAAGTCCCAGGTCCCCACTTGGCCTCAGGCAGAGAGCTAGAGACTGGCAGGAGTGGCAGTCTAGGATCTTCACTTAGCCTTTGCTGGCAGGGGTGGAGAGTGCAGTCACAATTTTCAGGTGGTGTTTGGCAGTAGTAGTGTGGCTGTTGTTTGCAAATTTTCCGCCATGCAAAGATGCCCCTTTACTCATCCTTTGACTAAAGGAAGGGAGATTTTCTTGGGGCTAATTTTTGTCTGTGACTGTGAAATCTGTAGGTTGTCAACTTCTCCAGTACCCATTCTGGGATCCTGGAAGCAAAAAGAAAATCCAAAGAACTCACAAAACTCTTCACTCCTTGTGTCCCAAGGGCCCAAGCTGTTTGCATTTCTCTCTCTACCTTTCAGAGTCACCTTTGTCTCAAATTTAGTTTGGAGGGATTTAGTTGTGCTTAGTGGGACTAATAGAAAAACTACCTCTACTCGATCCTCTGTGCATGTTCTAATTTGACAATGGTACAAAATAATTCAATGCAGAAGAATATTCTTTTCAAAAAATGGCATTGGAACAATTGGAAATCCACATTTTAGAAACTGAACCCTGACCTAAACCTCACACATAAAGTAAAAATTTACACTGAATTTAAAATATAAGACTATAAAACTTCTGGAGGAAAATATAAAAGAAAATCTCTGTAACTTGTTATTAGGCAGAAAATACTTAGGTATGATACCAAATGTATAATCTAAAAAATATAAATCTGATAAATTGGACTCCACCAAATAAAAAAAATTGCTTTGTTGAAGATATGGACTGTTAAGAGACCAAAAGGCCTAGCATTAGAATTGGACAAATATTTACAAATTAACACATTCAGCAAAGGACTTCTTTATAGAATAAATATAACACACAAAATGTAGCAATAAGAAAAAACAACCCAATTAAAACTAGAGACAGATTTATACAGACTTTTCACCAAGCAGGACATAAGGATAGCAAATAAGCACATGAAAAGATGTTCAATATTATTAGTCATTTGGAAAATGTACATTAAAACCATGATGAGGTACAACTGTTCATATATTGGAATAGATAAAATTAACAATATTGACTGCAGTAAGTGCTGACAAGGATGTGGAGAAACTGGAACTCTCGTGCATTCCTGGTATGAATGTAAAATTGTACAACCACTTTTATAATTTTTTTTTTTTTTATAGAGACAGAGGCTCTGTTGCCCAGGCTGGAGTGCAGTGGCAAAATCATAACTCAATGTAACTTCAAATGCTAGGGCTTGAGGGATCCTCCTGTCTCAGCCCCCCAAGTAGGCGGGACTACAGGTGTGCACCACCATGCTTAGCTAATTTTTTTTTATATTTTGTAGAGATGGAGTCTCGCTGTGTTTCCAGGCTGGTCTCAAATTCCTGGCCTCAAGTGATCTTCCCACCTTGGCCTTCCAAAGTACTGGGATTACAGGCATGAGCCACTGCACATGGCTGGACAACCACTCTTAAAAATAGTTTGGCAGTTTCTTGAAATGTTAAGCCAACATCTATTACAAGATCCCCCCATTATACTCCTAGGAAATTCCCCCAGATAAATAAAAGATATGTCTACATAGACTTGTACATGAATGTTTGTAGCAACTATATTTGGAATTGCCAAAAACTAGAAATGACCCAAATGTACATCAATAGGTCAATGGCTTGATAAATTGTGTATATGTGTGTGTATATCAACAAAAAAAGGAATGAACTATTGATATACTCAACAATATGAATGAGTCTCAAAATCATTATTTTGAGTGAATGAGCCCAGACAAAACAGAGTACGTATGCTATGATCCCATTTGCATAAAATTAAGAAAATGTAATCTTATTTACATGACAGAAAGCAGATAAGTGGTTGACTGGGGATAAGGTGAGGAGGCTGAAGTGGGGGTTATAAAGAAGTGACTGATGTTGATGTGTTCATCATTTTGAATGTGTTGGTAGTTTCATTGGTATGTGCACATGTCAAAACTTATCAAATTGCACTCCTTACATATGTGAAGTTTATATGTCAATTATGCCTCAGTGAAGCTGTTGACAAAAAACTGCATTAGGACTTACCAGGAGAATGGGAATAGTTAGTGGGGAAGCTAATTAGTATGTCTAAAACTTATATGGTTGTAAGTATGGCTATCTTTTAAAGTGCCACAAGACACCAACGTGTTTTAAATTGATGATAAATAACAAAGAACAGCAATGAAAAGACTGTTACTTGAAAATAGTTCCCAAATTATTTCACCTATTTTCCAAAAGTGTAGTAATAAAAGAAAGTTACAAAATGGTTTCAGAAATAATAAATAAATAAGGTTCAAACTCAATGGAGAAAAATAGTCTTTGCAACTAATAATTGGACTTCCATATAAAAAATAAAGAGAAACTAAAAACCTAAACCTTTAATTATTTTAGAAGGAAACATAGGAGAAAAACTCTGAACTAGGCAAAGACTTCTCGTTATGACTCTGATGTGGTTTTAATGTTTGTACCCTTCCAAAATTCATACCTTGGAACCTGGTACCTAATTGATTGTATTAAGAGACAGGGCCTTTGGGGAAGCGTTTACTTCATGAGCACTCCACCCTCATGAATCAGATTAGTGCTCTTATAAAAGATGTTGAAGGGCGTGCCCTAACCCCTTTTGCCCCTTGCCCTGCTGCCATGTGAGACCTAGCAAGAAGTCACAAACCATATTGCACTGTGTGGTATCACACACACATATATACTCACACCTGAACACACTCAGGATTTTTTTTTATATATCAAACAGACACCTCTGAATTTTAATTCATTTAGCAATTAGTGTCATTATTTTTACATAATTTTGACAATAATCTGTATTCTTTAATGAGTGTTGCCTCTAAGCAGTCTTAGAGTCTTCATGCAAATCAACATACTGTTGGATATAAATACCTCTTTGATTCCACTTTATTTTTGAAATAAACTGGTCAAAGAGATAATTGTGAAAGTAATTTCCATGAATTTAAGAGCGAAGTCATTCACAAATTAATCCTGGCATTTCCCTCTGGCCTTTCTGCAAAATACAATAAAGACTCTACTAATACTTTTCAGGTTTATTTGCAACCACTAGCTTCTATTAAATAGTTGTTCTACTTTGTTTCACTCACACAAGTTGAGCTGTTTCTTCCTTATATTTCTTCTCTCCTGGCCAAAGATCTCGACTTTCCTATTCTTAGAAAGCACACACACATGCACTCACTCTCTACAAACCTCTCCTTCTTCTAGTCCTCATAACACCAACTGTGTAGCATCTGCCTGTTCATAACTCTCCCTCAGTGCTTATTTAGAGAACTTCTTTACTTCCTCTCCTGGTTGCAATTGTGATGATTCGCGTTATGTACCCCAATTTAAATTAATTTCTATGTAGTGTATTTATCATTAAAATCACCACAGTCTAAACCCTGAATAGAAAAGGTCATAGTTTATAAGACATGTACCATGAAAAAAATCATTAATTTACATTTAAAGTGCAAAGCACTTTGTAATTTTAATATATAATGAGCTTAGTTTATGGATCATATGTATTGAAAACTGTTTAACTATACTTTGATGTCTATGCAGCTTGAACCAGTGTTTTCTAGGTTACTTTTTACTATACTGTATATCTGTAGACATATTTGTAAAGTACTTTGAAAATAAACCCAAAGATGCATTCTTATAATGTGGAGAATAATTATGGTGACAATGAAGTCAATTATTTCAGTTTCATTGTTGAGATATTTGGATAAAACTTTTGCCTATTTTTAAGAATTGTATTTTATCAAATAGGTGGATAGGGTGCTAACTCTGATGTTAAATAGAAGAGAAAAGATTGGAGTAAACTTAAAAGGGGGAATGTCTTATTTTATACAATGAATACTTATCCAAGTTGCTCCTTTTTCGAATTTTCCAGGAATATTGTAACTGAAATAACATGATGTTTGACGAAGTGTGAGCCTGTCACTTAAGACACCATCCTGCTTAGGTTCCAGCTCTGCAAATACTTCTTGTCCCTGGTGTATGGTCTCTTCCCTCAAATCACAAATGTGGGAAGATCTACAACCACTCCCAGCAGCAGTGACTTCTGCGGCTGTCATAAAGTGTCAGCAAACATGACGACTATTGGGATGCGTCAAGAACTAAATAAAGACCAGGGACTGAATAAAGCACCTGGACACAGAAAACTATACATCGTCTCCTTGGCTCCCTTTCTGAAAGTTGGCATATACAGTGTATTTTTAGCAGGGATGGGATGATTTTGCTTAATGCTCGACAGCTGCTCATTAGGCAGATCAGAAAGAGATAAGCAAGATGGCATATTGGTTAAAATTGCAGAGTAGGTGCCAGGAGTGCTAGATTTCAAGTCTTGTTCTCTAACCTTGAATGACCTTGGGGACTCATATTCTTCTTGCTGTTCCCAGCTTTTCCAGGCTTAAAGCTGTGACAAGAACATTTTCCTAACATCTTCACAGTGCCAGTCAGAATCTGTAAAGTTTTGAGATTCTTGGAGTCACAGGTTCCCTTTAAAATTCCTGCCCCTAAACGATGCCTCTATGGGTGTCTCATTTTGATAAGATCCTCAGTGAAGTATAAAGGCATGCAAGGAATGTAGGAGTAGAACTGTTGAGAAAGTAAAATTTGATTTGCTGAAAGTCTGTCCTTGGTGAGGTAGAAATTATTTTTAGTAAAATGGGTGTAATATAGTTAACTTGTCATTAGGTGATTCTGTTTTATTTTAACCACATTAAATGAGTCCAAACATGAGATGCACAATCAAACGCAAACATGCATTTTGGTCAAATCAAGTGAAGGTAGCCAGTTGCAAAGTTCGGGGACTTACGGTTGTCTGCACTTCAGGACATCTTTCACCTCGTCACTTGCTGCTAGTTAGAATGATGATGACTCCTGTCGGTGGAGAGTGCTGAAGGTAATTAGGCTTTCACTTGATGGTATATATTTCATTCATTAATAGCTGAGGTTAGCAAAAAAATGAGTCAGTTTTAATGTCAGTGTTTTAAAATATTTTTAGTCTTTAATCTGGGTGAGTTTCTTTTTCAGGCCCTTGAACTGTAAGATGATAACATAACAACGAGATGAGAACTGCTTTTTTCAAAGAAATTGCTTCATGTTCCAGAAAGACAGAAGTTCATAAGAGTCTTGTATTTCTTTAATGGTGATTACTACAGTAAATATTTCACTTTAGCCTAGGTTCCTTTTTGGTACAATGTAACACTGATAATATCAGTTTAATTGTGAAAGAAATGTGTAATTTGATTTCGGTTTATTAGCATATAACTTGTAAAATAGGTTTGGCCTCTTTTGTGTTTTACTGCTTATAAGATTGATATAAACAAGTGATAGGTTAAAAAAAAAAATCCTGGTGTGAGAGCTACAGCCACAGTCTGATCCACCTAAATGAGTTTTGTGAAGGACTCCATTAGAGTCGGTCACCTGGGGAGTCCCAAGAGGGCTGAGGAGTCAGCCAAGCTGAGTGTGTGGCCTGATGCGACTGGGGGGGACAAACACAGATCCAACATGAGCTGTTGGTTTCCACAAATAAGTTGCCTATGGTCAGCATTTATGGTTCCAGAGAGCCTCTGTTGCCAATGTTTGAGATGCCGTGGGCCTCCGCCAACATTCAGGCTTAGTCTGCAGCAGAGCTCCTCGTACCATTTGTGGACCAGGAATATTTCTGTGGGAAGTGAGTGCTCACTGTATACATTTCCACTACAACGGATGACAGAGTAATGAGTCCATGTCTCCCTAAAACAGCTACTTTTATAAAGCCTTTTCAATAGAAACTCAGAGTGTAAAAATGCCCACACACAACCAGATGGCAATGCTGTAAGTTTTTCCCAGAAATAAAGTTCAGTTTCCTATATTATGTGAAGACAGAAGAAGAAAAGGAAGTAAAAGTCGCCTGGGTGTGGTAAGTAGTCAATACACGATCACCTGATGGCAACGGTGCCCGGATAAACTGCCACAGCTTATGAACAAGGCATGGGTCAACATCGTTTTGTCTTTAACTTCAATTCAAGCTGGTTTCTAGTATTCAAGCCCAGGGAGAGGAAATACTTTAAAATTCCTAGCCTGAGGCCATTGTGAGGCGTGGGATATAATATTGCCTACTAACTAAGAACATTGGAGAAAAATAAAATCTGTATTTTTGGCAATAATTTTTTCCCTAGGAGATAAAGTCAATAATCAGTTAATATTTTAAGAAATCTTCGTGCTTTCACTAATATGTTGAGCTGTATCAGCTCTTGGTACACTAATTCTTGCTATAAAGTCAGGCATCATCAGGTTTTTTTTCATACAAAAATCACATAGAATATAAGGCAACTTCTTAATGGAAATCTGGTTATAGCCAACCACAGAGGGTGAAGGGGCCACAGGTTAAAGGAGTTAACTTTTCTCTGCTAAATACAGATGATTTTTGTCCTTTGACATAAAACCACTACTCCCTAGGCCACACTTCCCTCTAAAACCTGCTTCTCTCAGAAGTTTAGCAAACTGCCTTTTCTCCAAGATAAGCACTGCAATATGTTTGGACAAGGGACTTTGCTCTTTAGAGCTGATGTGACTGGGAGTGAACACTTTACCCAGGCTGAGTCAACCTTTGTCCGGCTGGATGTCAACCATTTACTCTTAAGCAAGAATTCCACAGGAGAAACACAGACAGTCCCAGAGATGGAGATTAATTCTTCTCCCTTTGAGTGTTGGCTAGATTCAGCAACTCTTATCTAGGGAATGGCAGAAATGGTACAGGACGCTAATGAGATTAGGTTATAAAAAGCCTGTGGCATCTGTCTTGGATACCCTTTCTCTCTCTCTCTCTCTCTCTGTTCTGTTTCTCTAGAGAACTCAGGCTGCTACGACTGAGAAAACTATATGAAGTAGGATGTCTCATTCTGGGGGAAACCAGCTGTCATGTCATGTTTTAAGTAGCCCTGTTGTGGGGCTGAGCCCATGTACTGAGGTGCTGGAACCTCCGGTCAACAGCCATTGAGGAACTGGGGCCACCAGTAACCACAGAAGTGAGCCTGGATGCAGATTTCCCATCCCTTGCTGAACCTTGAGGCGATTGTAGCATTAACAGAAAACTCAGCTGAAACCTTGTAAGAGATCCTGAGCCAGAGTGACTCAGATAAGAAGCTCCTAGGTTCTTCGCCCACAGAAACTGTGTGAGGCAATCCGTGTTTATTGTAAGATGCTGAGCTAAGTTTAGAATTAAGTTGTTACACAGCAATAGATAACACACTATTGGGTTCAGTGGCAAATCATAGCAGGAGCACAATATTTGCAGCCACACCTCCTGGTCGTTTTTTTATTAGGTTCTTTTGAAGGCATCTCCTCTCCTCCCTCTGGCTTTTAAGAATTAGCTCTGTTCTCGGTCCTCTTCTCCTCTTACTCTGGTCTTAGGTGACCTTACTTGCCTATATAGCCTCAAATACCAATTAAGGGATTAAAAATTTAAACCAGAGTTTCTCCATCTTGTCAATATAGACATTTTGGGCAGGATAGTTCTTTGTTGTGAGAGGCTGTGATGTGCCTTGTAGGATATTTAGCAGTATCCCTAGTCACTACATTCTAGATGCCAGAAACACCCTTCTCTCCCCCAGTTGTGAAAACCCAAAGTGTCTCTAGGTATTGTCATGTACCCCTGGGGAGATGGGAGCAATGATCCTAGCTGAGAATAACTTTTCTAGACCTTTCTTCAGAGGTTAAGATGTATGTATCTAATCACTAATCTAAGGTCTAATGAAGGTCACCTCTTGTGTAGTATAATCTTCTAGGCATCTCAAACTTTACATGCCAAAATTTGAATTCATAACCTTTGTCTTTCCCCTAACTCTTGCTGGAACCTACTTGTTTTGAGTGTTCCTGTTTCATTAGATGTCTACAACACCTGCCAGTTGCTAAATGCCTCGAACCCAAAATCTTCACCACTGCCACCAAGGCCTTATGTATTCTATCACTCACTATCTTTTTAACTGGACCACAAACAACAATGAGCCTTAAATCATTGCCCTTGAATTATTTTTTGCTGTTGTTTTCAGAGCATTTTTGTGCCAGTCTTTCCCCCATGTCATTGGCCGTGCATATGCCTCTCCTGCCTGGAATATACTCTGCTTTCTTCTTTATCTTGCCAATTTTAAACCATCTCTCAAGTCTTAGCTAAGATGTCACCTCTTTAAGGAGGCTATCCTGATTACCTGAGACTGAGGTTAATCTCCCAATTATAATCTGAAGCAGTACCTACCCCTCCTTTTTAAAGATTACATTTTTTTGAAACTCTAATTTTAGTACTTTTTCTATCACCAATAATTTTAGCTTCATTAATGAGGGTACCATATCTGTGTTCCTTCACCTCTATATAATTTATACTGAAGTTAGTACCAGCCAGACACTCAGAAAATATTTGTTAACTTAAAAAATAAACGGCTAAAGGAATAAACCAAGAGATACTAGGAATTTTGGTGTTCATGCTACTGAAGTCTGGAGATGACCCTACAGGGCTTTATGAGATCCTAAGTATCTCTTTTAATAATGCTTTTTGTACAGATATCTCCTATTTTTATAATTTGGGAAGCAAATGCTAAACTTTAGGTGTGTTTCACTATTCCTGTAAGAGACAAAGAACACGATTAAACAATAAATCATAAAACTGTTATTGGAGTTAATGAACCAACTGATAAAACCATATTTAACATGGATAGTAATATGTAAATGGAGTGAACTTTTATTCTGATAAGTGTCAAAATACTTCAATTTTGCAAGCGTAAATGGAAATGCTTTTTTTCTAGTAATTATAATTTTAAAAACCCACAGATATATTTGAGTAGATTAAAAAATTTCTATGTGACTAAAAGTGACACCATAATTAAAATTTAAGAAAACTGACAGGTATATATGATAAAGTGTTATTATCATTATATTTAAAGAACTCTTACAAACTAATGAGAAAAAGGCAAATCATTTATTGGAAATAATGGACGAGAAAGAAGAGAGTATGCAAAAAATAGAAATCACCAATAAACTCTTTTGAATGAAAAAATACGAGAATACTACATCCCGGTTTATAGTAGCAAAACATTGGGGAAAAAACCCTATAGATCAAAAAATAGAAGACTGCTTAAATAACTGTATTTCCATAAAATAAGTTTCTATTTAGAAAATAAAGTTGAAAATATAACTCTATATTTGTTGACATGGAGCTATGTCTATGTTTACAAACATAAGCTCCCACATACATAATTGTTTCACATAGTTAAATGAAAAAAGGTTATAAAATGTGAATATTGATATCATTTGCATAAAATGTGTGTGTTGTGTATATGTCCATTGAAATAGGTTAGAGTAGACAAAAACATGTTAGTGTGCTGATCATGTTTGGATGATGGAATTCTATTATTATTTAATTCTTTATTATTTAAGGTTTAGTATTGGTCTAAATTGTTTACAATGCATATCTATTTCCTTTGCCATCAGAAAACAGCTAGATTTATTCTGGAAAAATAAGCCAAAAATCTACTTTAAAGATTTTAGACATTTTCCCAGGAAAACAAATATCTTTTAGGAATTTTAGCCCCAAGTTTTTGTCTGCTGGAAATATAACTTTAAATAAAAATTTAACCTTTGTTATGATATGTTTTCTAAACCTTTTTTCCAATAGCTTCTAAAAACTCTGGTACTAGCTTTTAATAATATAATTTTGCATTCTTTCTCAACTATCAAAGTTAAATTTAGAATTTAAAACTTCCTAAAACTCATCCATCACATTAGGAAGGAAAATTGGAATATGCCTTACTATCCCAAATGAAAATTAAAGCCATCTGCTAATTCTGTAACATGCCTCACCTAAATGTTTTGCAAAATCTTTCTGTAACTTGAGTCAACACAAGAAAAGAAGCAAACACGGCCTCAAACCTTCTTTAATCTTGGCCGAGGACCACTCGGTGGGGACCATGCCATCAAGAGAGGAATGTCTTTGGCACAGGGGGCTTCTTCAAAAAATAAATTGTCTTGTTTGTCCTTGAATTTTGTTTCAGTTTCCTAATGGTTAGCAAATGAGCTGGGCTGCTTTGGTGGGGCGAGGAAGACAGTTAAAGCACCGTTTTATCTTTTGCCACAAATTTTCTGCTCAACCCTAAGGGCCAAATTTAGAAATGTAGATAAACCAGATGTGCTCATAAAATTGAATGCATACCTGTGCTGCCTACCAAAAAAAGAAAAAAAAAGAAAAAATCCAAAAGTTTCCCATTGCACAATATTTGGATGTCCTAGTGTTGCCTGCAAGGGTCTCAGCAGGCAAAGTTTCTTCCCCATCTTCTGAGCAGCCTGGCAGCACCAGCTTTGAGAATGTTAGTGATGAGGCCTTTGCAAATAAGCACAAGTCGCATTATGTCAACCTCAAATGAAATCATAACACAAAACAAAACAGTCATAAATTGATAGAAATTATAGAGCGTCAAATGAGATACAAGAATTTTATCTCCTCATTTGTATATTCTTGTCTCCCTGTCTATAAACATATGTTTGCACATGCTGTGTATTGATAGATTAACATATAAAATTACAACATTGCATTTGCAACACTGTAGTTAAGGTTGTCTTCACATTTATATTTCTGAGGTTTTATATCTGAACCATAAACACTCTCTCTGGGCTGAAGCTTGGCATATAGTGCAAATCTAGTAGTGTGTTCATTTTTCTCCTGTACGTAAAGAAATAGATAGAAATACTTAGATTTTTTAAAACATTTTTTTAGTTGATCTATAATAATTCAAAACAGACAATGATCAAGAAGTTTCTTGTCTGTCTTTATCTTCATATTTTACTACATTAGGGAAATGGAGTATGTGTTTTTTAATATAATTGATGATAATTTAAAAAAATTTTATAATCATTTGAGTAAAGTCCATTAATGACTTTTCAAATTAAACAATTTTTAAAAACATCCAAAGATAACATAAGAAATCTATTTAGCTTTTGGTGAAATAATTAAATATGGCATGTAACATTACTGAATTAAAGTTACTTTAAGCATTTTAATGATGTTAACAAAATAATTATGAACACTGTGAAAGCATATATTTACATCAAGATTTTTAAAAAGGTATTTTTGAGGAAACAAGTTAATCAAGTTTATCAAGGATGTTGGCACTATTTTTTAGAAAGGGTTTAACATTCTGCTTTGAAATAAATTTTTCAAGAGATTTGTAAACTTGAAATAAAATAAAACTTCAAAAGTCAAATTTATTTATTGGTTAAATGATTTCTTATACATTATTGAAGTTCTCATTATTTTCTTGGTGGATCTGGACAGTGATTATTTTAACCAAGTTGTTTGTTTGCTTGCATAGACCCTACTTTCATTTATTAGAAAAATATATTTTGAAAATTAAATTTCCCTGTAAGAACAGTGGGTTAAACACAAGGTGCATGGTTTTCAAATTGCATAGTTTGTTTAATAACTAAAGAATATCTTTAAGTCACTTTTCAATATTTTCTAACCATTCTCAAAAGACCTTTTCTTTCTTTTTTTTTTTAATTTTGGAAGTGAGAAATATAGGTATTTTGTGGAATGTGGGAGGCATGTTCATTCACAATTAACTCTGAAAAATATGAGATAAATTTCCCTGATAGTACACAACTTCAAAAGTTCAGATTAAGAAATGTATGGCTGAAGTACTTTGGAGGTTTGTACACTGAATTTGAAAAGTCAGTCATGATATTTAGTGTTCCTAATATGTTCAACTATGTAAATATATACACAGAATCTCAGAGCATGGAAGATGAAATAAACAAGCCATTTTCCAAAGTTGGAAACACTAACTTCTGACTACTTTAGCAATTGCTAGGTTATACACTCACCCCCAAAGGTTCTGTTTTCTTTTTACTCAACTTCTGTGAATGCAGGCTCCTGGGAGTTACGAAGTTATGTGGGTTCTGCTGCCCTGGAGCCTACAGTGTATGATTTAGTTGGCTCTATATCCTTCACCACTTACCACATTAAACGTTTGGACTTGCTTACACTTGATTGCCCAGTAGCAAATGCTTCATGTCATCATCCCCTGTGGACTGAATCAAGATGAGTCACTCACCATTCAAGAGGGAGAGCTAGTGATAGTTTGAGCCAGGGAGAAGCAACAATAGTAACACAGGACAGAAAGTTGATATTATTCAAAATTATAGACCTACACTTTATTTCCTGTTCTATAAAATATGCATTTAACAATCCTGCTTTTTTCCCTTAGGACATAAGCATTTCCTTCTTCTTACTTTAAGGTAACACTTTCAAGATGCAAATGACTCCAAAATTGGCATATTTATATCCTGAAGTTATCTGCAGGAAAAGTAGATGGTTTCTGGAATGTTTATGTCTCTACTTATAGTAAGTAGACATTTTGGGCAAAGAGGGATTTCTTTAACAAATGTAATATGCTCTGAATTATAGAAAATAAAGATTCTTATTCATTTTTTCTAACTGTTCTTCTATACCTTATCAGATAAATAGGTTTCTGAAAGCTAATGGTTGGATATATTTCTCAGGATAGATGTCCTTATGCTGATGACCTTTCATAGATATAGGACAAAGAGTAATAAAGCACCATGCTAGCTGAGAACAGCACTTAAGAACATGTATAATGTTGAACATGGTCCTTAGCATATAGCTTCACTGACAATAGTTAAATATATTGATGCAGAAATGAATGAATAAATGCACAAATGAGGGTTGTGTTTTTTGGAGATATTTGGCCTCTTTAGCTATTAATGTTCCACAAATAATTTTGAAGCACAGTGCTTCTGAGACTGGAAAACTCCACAACATGTGAATGTTATTCTGTCTACCTCACTGTTGGCTTTTATATGTATACTTCTCACATGATAGCTAGGTTACTGTGGTGGTTAATTTTATGTGCCAACTTGACTGTGTTACAAGATGCCCAGATAGCTGGTAAAACATTATTTCTGGGTGTGTCTGTGAGGGTGTTTCCAGGAGAGATTAGCATTTAAATCAGTAGACTGAGTAAAGAAGATCCACCCTTACCAATGTGGGCAGGCATTATTCATTCTGTTGAGGGTCAGATAGAACAAAAAGTTGGGGGAAGGGCGAATTTGCTCGCTTTCTCTCATTGAGCTGGGATATCTACTTCCCTATGCTCGTACATCAGAGCTCCTGGTTTCTGGGCTTTTAGACTCCAAGACTCACACCAGCATTCCCTCTGGTTCTCAGGCCTTTGGTCTTAGAGTGAATTACACCACCAGCTTTCTTGGTTCTCCAGCTTGCAGATGGCAAATCATGAGACTTCTTGGCCTCCTTAATTCTGTGAGTCAATTCCCATAATAAATCTCCTCTTATGTTTATCTTTATATATCCTGTTGTCTCTGTTTCTGTGGAGAACCCTGAATAACAGTTAGTCGCTGCATGGACTAACACTATGGAGGGAACTGTATCCATATGATTGTTTTATGTTTACCCTCGCCGAGTGTTAGATTTATGGTTAGAACTTAAATCCATTGGATCCTTGGTGATGAATATTTTATTCATTCATAAAAATAACTGGAGGCATGCTATGTGTGGTGATGTTAGATGTTATAAAATCATCACTGTGAAACTTTGTGCTGGATGCATATATTGTCCTGGATGTCCTGGATGCATATATTGCAGTGTTCTTCCCACCCCAGCGTGGAGGACAGCCCAGTGGTGGCAGATAGTCCATTATTTTTATAATGTTTTCAGGCCTTCGGGCCATCATCCCCATCTTGTATTTGGAAACATCGAGGTTAGGTGGTGGGTGACACATGACACAGCTGTTGGTTCACATGTGAATATGTTGGCAAATCCATCACTTGGCTTCTGTGTTGTTTATTTTCCATGACCTCAGGGCTGAATTTGAGATGACCTCTTCCCTGGCCACCGATTTTTCCTGCTCTTTCTACTTCTTAGTTATCTCACCTATCCATAGCACACCTGGATTCGAAAAGTATTGTATTAATACATACTTTATATATTACTTAGTGTATTACATACATTTTTCATATGTGTTACATATTTTTACCTATATCACATATATTTTATGTGCATATACTACTTACTACATCCCATATATATTATATATTACATATATATTTAAAGGATTGTTCATACTTAAAATATAGTGTCATGACATTATCAGTGTTCCTTAATGCCAAAGAAATAACTCACATGGTTAGCCTGGGTCTTAACAGCAGCCACAATCTCCTAGCCCATTCTTATCTCCCATCCTTCCTTTGCATGAGTCTCCTATCGCAAACAAATGAGTCCAATTGTCATCTCCAGCATTTTGAATTTACCAGTGGCATTTTCAAAGACTAATGAGAGTTTATATTTTTCCTAGCCCATCCTTACTCATGCATAAAAGTAGCACACAAGGGCTACTAAGAAGTTGCTCTTTATTAGCCCACTAAGGAGCATTCGGTCTTAATGACATTCTCCAGAAAAAAAAAAAAAGGGGGGGTGGGGGGTAGCAAAGAAATTCAATATTGTTCACAACCCCATCTGCAACAATCATCCACAACTCGCTTGCTTGTTGTAATTGAATACTGACAGAACTCAATCTAGGTACTTTGAAAGTACCTGGGTTAGATTCATCCCCTGATCAGGTTTGCAATTCAAAGCAAACTCCAGAAGATACTAAGGAAGCAAACCACGCGGAGAAATGCTCCAACTTGATCTTTTCTGAGGATTCCTCCTCCCCTAGATGCAGGAAATAGAAGAGCGACTGCCCAATATAGACACACACAGAACCTAGTAGAGGAAAGAAGAATGTGTTTTTAAAGGAACTTTAGATGTCTTATAATAAATCTGGATGTGCTTAAAAATCCCTGAGGAGTTTAAAAAAGTCTGCATGTGTTTTCTCAAATAACTATTTAAAGCATATTAGAGTTTTTTAATTGCACTGGGGACTTTTCAAAGCATATCAGGACGAAACAGTAGAGTATAGGCCCCAATATGCTAATTAATAGATAGCTAGACCCCTGAAATAAACCTGCAACACTCCATTAATCAGGCAGTAATTGAATTGGCACAGTGCTTTTGTGCAAACTACATGATAATTGAAAACCCAAACCTGGCAGCAGTGAGGGTAAGGTTCTCCACCACGGCACACAACAGGGCATCCTGTCTGCACTTGTCAGTGGGCAGTTGGCCCTACCGTCAGGAGGCTTTGCATAGGGAGAAAGCCAGCTACCCTCTGAGTCCAGTGTCACTTGGATCTCCTGCTGAGATGGTGTTTCTAGGTATGTGACATCCAGTGGCCACAAGCATAACCCCATGGAAATACAAGTAATGGCTGATATGCTTTTCTCTGTTACCTAAAGACATCTGCCAATTAATGTGATTATAAAATAATAGTGAGGAACAGATGTTTCATTTGCTAATTTTATATCTGACTATTTGAAAGCTAACTACCTGGGGATTTAACTGGCAAATACTACTTTGCTCAGGAAAAAAAAAAAAAAAACAGAAAAACAAAAAAACAAAAAAAACAATGCATGCACTTTTCCCATACAGCTGATGTGGTGTAATTCTGGATATAGGTTGCCTAAGAGCTCAGTGAGAGGGAGACTGATTGCTTCTAAATGAAGAGAAGAAAAGTAGCATTTTAAGCCTTTTTTTGCTACAAACAAAGCATTAAGCATAATGCTACATCAGAAAAGGCTGTTGCAATAGAAGAGTTTTGCCTGTCATACGTGATTATGGCCAGAGAATAGATGTGGATACAATGAGGGTGGGCACGAGTTATCCGCTTAGAACTTTAAAACAAATCGTCTTGAAAAACTTGAAGAATTTTTCTACATTCTATCTTTTACATTCTACTTTCTCAGCCCTTTAACTAGAACAGATGAGGATTAAGAAATGTAGAATCATAGTAAAAAGTTAGATTTCATGGCTGTAGGGACCTGGAGAGAAATATTTTAAGAAATTTAGAACTTCAGAAAAAATATAATAAATACTTTAATTAAATATTTTAATTCTAATGTTCTCTTTTTCTTCCCCAAGGAAGGTACATACAGTGTTAAATATAACCGAGATGTATGTTTCTTAGTCCAGGGTCTTATCTGAATCAGACACTGCTTAACATTGTGTGAGCTCTGTGGTCCCTTGCTCCGTCTCTGTTGCAAAAGGTCAGCTCAGGGTGGAAGTTCCTTTTTCTGCTATTAAATACATAATTAAATATGACTCTTTATTAAGAAAAAAACCCTGGGATTTGGGTACTAGATATGCCACTAACTATGTCTGTAATCTTCGGCAAGTCACTTAATCACCCTGCTTCACTTAGCTGCCCAGAGGGAATAAGGATTAGGGTTTCAGAAATTGTTAAAACTCATACCCCTTTTACAAAAGTAAAACCTTTGGTTTTCCTTTGAAATTTTTCAAACTCACAAAATAATATATGTGGCATGACTTAAGGAAATCCTAAATCAAAGTTATGTAGAAAGTAACTTTATTTTCAAATCTCAACCTCTCTTGGGCTTCAGAGAATTTACAAAACTTACAAAAAGGTCATGCAGGCAATAAATGTTCGTGTGTGTGAATTAGTATATGGCCACTGTGGGAGTGAACCCTAAAGCCAGCATCAAGACCTCAGCCCTTTGCAGTGGGGTTTTCACTGTGCCAGATTACCTGATTGTCCTTACAAACTAAACTTTGTGATCAGTGAATGTATTTAAAATTTGTCTAACTTTCCATATAATGTGACTTGAACCAGTGTCCACCAATGCTCATCAACTTAGAAGACTGTACGTATGCTGTCAATTGCAAGTCTCTCTTCTGTAAAACAAAACAAAACCCTGATGATTGCTTTTCTAATTTGGGGCTCTTTTTAGGCTCAAAAGTGCTTGGTGTTACCTTTTCTACCTCATGGTGTTCCATTGGGAGCTATGGTTACCCTGTGCTAATGACCTTGATTTCTTCTGCTTTTATACCTCCACTGCAGGATCTATTCCATAGCATCAGCCCCAGGTCCCTTTCCTTTCTCTCGGATGCTGCGGTCATTCCCAGTCTACCTGCAGAACCTTCACTCTAATTCTCCAGCCCTGGTGATTTCAGGCTCTGCCAGGGCTAGACTTTCCCCAACTCTAGCTTGACATTTATCTCAATATATCAACAATATATAGGCTTGGAATCATTTTCAAAACATTGATTCTTTCTAACTTTACTCCTCTTATTTTCCTTTACATATCCCATATTCAAGACTTCCAGCTTTACCTCCAAAACCTAACGCATATTTTCCGGCTTCCCACCATCTGCCTGGGCCGAGCGCCTGCCATTTCTTGCCTGCTTCTGCAGTAGCCCCAGTAGGCTCTGCTTCCACTCTTGCAACGACAGAATCAGTGTACACACATAGCAACCAGATGGCTCTTTTGAAAATGGAATCATACATCACACTTCTCGCCCATTTAAAATCTACTAGTGGCTTCCTATTGTATTTAGAATAAAATTCAATCTCCTGACTGTGACCTAAAAGGCAGTAACTTAATGTCTGTCTCTATCTATCTGTCTTTTTTCCCCTGTCCCTCCTGCCTTCTTACCACCCTCCCCACCTCCTCACAAAATGTCAGCCTTATGTTTGCTCGTCCTCAGAGATCACAGGTCGGTCTTGGCCTACAGACCTTGTATGTACTATTTGCTTTACCTGGCACACTCTCCCCTGAGTTTGTGCATAGCTGATGCTTTCTGGCCTGTAGGCTTCAGCTCAAGGGTCACGTTCTCAAAGAGCCCACCCTGTTTTCATAAGTCCCTCTACCCCAATCAAAGCCCTCCTCACCCCTGTTCATCTTATGCATATCACTTAGCATAATCTCAATTTTTCTGTTTCATAGGTTTACTTTTTTATTGCTCACTATAAGAACATAGACTCCATGATGACAGGGACTTTGGCAGTCCTTTTCCCTGCCACACTTCCAATGCCTAGGACAATGCTCAATAAATAGTTTTGAAATGGGTAAAAAAAAAAATGTTTCCACTAAGAGCATATGCTTGCAGTCTGTGTAGCCGCTGAGGAGATACCAGCCCAGTGGTAGACATAAACAAAGAGCCGGGGTCTTTTCCAAGTGTTTTCAGAAACAGAGAAATCAATAACCACCAAAAAATTATCATTTCTTTTTCTAAAAAAAAAAAAAACAAAACAAAGCTCATTTTTAAACATAAGTTAATGTTAATCAAACTTTACTCTGTGGGAGCAGATACATAGGGAAGTAAATTTATTTCAAAGCAAGAATAAAAGAAACATAAAGAATCGTCTGGTTCAAGGCCTGCCAAATTTTTCCATGAAAAGCCAGAAAGTAGTAAATCTTTTAAGCTTTGAAAGCTATGCAGTCTCTGTTGTAACTACTCAGCTCTGCTGTAGTTGCACAAGTTTGGACACAGATAAGGCCACACGGCAGGGGTGGCTGTGTGCAAACATGACTTTATTTATTGATCTTGAAATGATAATTTCATACAATTTTCACCTGGCATGAAATATTAATTTAGTTTTAGTATTTTTTCAATTATTTAAAATGTAAAAACATTTACATTTTATGGGTCACATAAAAACTGGCAGTGGGCCAGATTTGGCCTCTGGGTGATAGTTTGGCAACCCCTCTTCTGGGAGTATTGAGCCACCCTTAACTCCTTATTTTTTGACTTGTTAAGGATTGATGGTTGCCTTAACTTAGACTTTCTAGAAAGTTCTCACCCAGTACGTAGAGTATGGATCTTTTGGAGATGCATTTGCATCTCTGGATTTGTTGTGGACATTCTCTTTGGGTGTTGAAGCCATTAATCATTTTAAAGGTTATAATGATTTTATTTCTTGATACACCAGAAAATCCCATTTGTATAGTAATGGAAAAAACACCTCTTTATGTCCTGTGTTTCCCAATGGGTAGCATCTGTTTACCTAAAATTGTTTCCATAAATCAATATTAACCTGTATACATTCTGTATCATTCTACTCTATGTTATTGTACTTTGTGGAAATCCAGATATTCCAGTGTTCCTACCCTTCCAGCTAGAGACTGAGGGTTGAAAACTGGAGAAAAAGATAAATAAAATATCATATATGCCCTATACCCTTATGATCTAAAAGAAGCTCTCTTTATAATTGCTTAAAATTAATCATAAAATTTTGACTAAAAAACACTTGCAATAATTGTTTCCCTACTAGGGTTTCGTGTTTAAAAATGTGACAGGTATTTATTCTTACCTCTTTTGTTCTAAAAGGAAGTTTATCCCTAGTCCTTCTAAATGCTCATTCCTTCTAAAAGTTTATCATTAGTCCTTCTACCTCTAGAACCACCTGTGTTTTAGAGTCTATCCCATCCCCCTGTGTTGCCTCCTCCCTTTCATAGGTTGAACAAGAGAAAATTTCTCCTGCATACTCAGATCTTCCCTCTCCTAGGTTTTCATTTACATCCCAGATCAAGACTCTTAAATCCTTACACATCTTCATGTCAACCCTGCGTTCCTTCCAATCACTGTCCTAGTCAACTCCTTCTCTTCATTCCCAGCCTATTTGAAAACACATCCACATGTAATTTTGTCACCAGCTCTTCCAATTACTATTACTGCATAATAAACCTGCCTGTGACCTATTGTCTTAAAAACAACACCAGTCTTGCCTTTTTTTTCATGAATTTGCAATTTGGCAGGGCTCTCTACAGGAACTTCTCATTTCTTGTTCTGTGGGGCACCAGCTGGGGTGACTGGACTGGTAGCTAGAGAATCTCTTTTTCAAAGTCTCACACATGGCTGGGAAGTTGAGGCTTGGCATTCCATGGGCTTCTTGGGCTGGTTTAGAGTATGATGTCTGGGTGCCAAGAGCAAGCATTCAAGAGACAGCAAGTAGGAGCTGCCTGTTTCCTAAGGCCAATGGAGCTTTAATGCTACCATATCTGGTGGGAGGCCTGCCAAAGAATTTGGAGACCATGGTTTAAAACCTCTCCTTAAAATTCTTTTGGAATGAATGCTTTTAACCTCCAACATACCAGAGTCAGTGTTTCTTTGACGTGACCTTCTCTCTCTGCTGACACTCTTGGACCTCCTTTCTCTCTGTGCTTTCATCTCCTTTGACACAAAGGACACTGATTTCACTTTATCCCTTTAATCCTTGGTTCATTTTACCTTTTGCCAATTTCACCTTCTGTCTTGTGCATGACTCTTAAATATTGGGATTCTCTTGCACTTGACCTTCCATCTTCTCTTCTTTCTAGGTCTTCTTATTGAGAGTCAATAAGAATGGCATAAAGTAACACCTATACATTGATGACACCCAATTTGTTTTTTAAATACCATCCATTTTGCTGAGCTCCAGAACTCTTTTTCTAATTGTCTTATGTGCTGCAAATATTCATATCGGTTGTGACAATTCCACAAAGCTACACTCTGGCTATGTTAAACTCTCTGCATCTTGAATGTGCTGTGTCCTTGAATGACTCTGAACCTTTGCACAGGCTGTGCTCCACACTGGGATTGCCTTTTGCTCACTTGGATGAACTCCTACTCATTCATCAAAACGCAGCTGAAATAGCTCGTAGTCTGTGAAATTTCCCTGATTTCCAGTCAAAGTGAAATTCTCTGAGTGGGTGTCCATAACACTTTGTTCTCTGAAAATATGAGAGATAATCTCAGTTGCAATTTTATTTGATTACAACCTGTAGCTCTATTCACAGATGCTTAGCTCATGGCTAGATATTATAATAGTTATGCAGCCCAATTAAAGGAGTAAAATATGGCTTTACCTTAAAAATAGTGGATTATTAATTTGCAGAAAAATCCAGATATAAATTAAGGTTATGAATTGCTTTGGTATTTACTTACTTGTGTAAAACTAAAACTTCATTTTGTTTTTGTTTTATTTAGGTGAGAAGTTGGACTGGGTGAACCTGTAGCATGACGGGCAAACTCTATTTTTCAGAGTACAATAGTGCATCTTTGCATTATCAACTAAGATAGCCCAAACAGCTATATTGATACAAACTAACTGTTTTCCTGTTTGATTTTAACTGATTTTTGAAAAATTTGAAATGTATCAAGCAGTCTCTTTGCCACTGCACCAAAGTAAAGAAAAACTGATACATATCCAGTGTCTTTTATCCTCTGCTCAGAGAATAACCAACCTATCAAGTTGTCATGTGGTCAATTCCTGTGCAGGACCCTTAACCAAACTTGTTGGTGAATATTTTGAAAAGTATCAACATATAGCTCAGCTCTTTTCAGGCCACAGTTTGAACAACATTAGACCATACAAAGGCTACAGCTATTATGGCCTCATAATGTATCAGAAGAAGTCACAGTTCTTTGATTCAAAAGACAAAGAAACCTACCTAGCACTTTTTCAACAAGCAGGTTAATCCTATTAGGCATTTTCAGGCTTATACAAAGAAACCCTATACTTACTTAGCATTGGCCTGTTTAAAAAAAATTTGGTAACACATTGGGGAATGTTTTCTTGAGCTGTCCTGTTTCCTCTAATCATTGTCCCCCCTTCACTGGAGAATTTCCCATTATTCAGCAACATATGGATGAAACATTTTTTCAGAAATCACGTCTGAACAAAGTAATCATTAACCAGTTATTCTTCAGAACCAAATGGAACCGACAGATTTGCTAAGACAATTTACTTTAATAAACCCTATGGAATAAGATCTCACATATCTCATGTTCAAATGGTTTAATCCAAAGATCACAGTGTAGATGACAAAAGTGTTTTCTTGGTTTTTTTTTTTTTAATGCATTGACAGCCCATGAGCTCAGGAAACCAGCTAGAGGTGGAATGAGCTCTAGGTTTTTGGAAGGGGAGAAAGATAAAAGAAAGAGAATGTCTGGTTGTCTATAGGAGTCCCCAGTCTGTCCAGCTCTAAGAGGCTTCTTTTTCTTCCTTCTCTCCTGTATCATCAAAAGTCTGAGATTTATTACAGCTTTTCTCCTTTCTAGAAGCTGTTAGATAAACAGCCTGACTGAGGAGATGAGAGAGTGGGTGCTCTGCCCCAGACGTGCTTTCAGGAAGGGTCCAGTGCTTTCAGGAAGGGTCTATCGAAAGGATCATATGGTCTTTGCTTTTGCTTCTATTTATGTGGTGAATCCCATTTATAGATTTGTGTATGTTGAACCATCCTTGCATCTCTGGGATGAAGCCCATTTGATCAAGGTGTATTATTTTTTGGATGTGCAACTGAATTCCATTTGCTAGGATTTTATTGAGAATTTTTGTGTCTATATTCATAAGGGATATTGGTCTCTAGTTTTCTTTTTTTGTTGTGTCCTTTCCTGGCTTTGGTATCAAGGTGATATTGGCTTCATAGGATGAATTGGGGAGGATTGCTTCCATCTCTATGTTATGAAATAATTTCTGCAGTATAGGTACCAGTTCTACTTTGTAGGTCAGGTAAAATTTGGCTGTGAAACCATCTGGTCTGGGACTTTTTTTTTTGGGAGATTTTTTATTGCTGCTTCAATTTTGTTTCTGGACATTAGTCTGTTTAGGAGTTCTATTTCTGCCTGATTGAGCCTAGGGAGTTTATGTGTTTCCAAGAATTCATCCACTTCTTCAATATTTTCAAGTATATGTGCATAGAGATTTTTATAGTATTCAGAGATGATATTTTGTATTTCTGTGGTATAAGTTGTAATATCTCCTTATTCATTTCTGATTGAGCTTATTAGGGTCCTTCCTTTTCTGTTTCTGATTAATCTAGTGAAAGGCCTATTGATTTTTCACCTTTTCAGAGAACCAACCTTTTGTTTCATTAATCTTCTGTATAATTCCTTTGTTATCAATTTCATTTAGTTCTGCTCTGACCTTTGTTATTTCTTTTCTTCTGCTGGGTTTGGGATTGGTTTGTCCTTCTTTTTCCAATTCCTTGAGACAATTAATTAGATTGTTGATTTGTGATCTTTCTGTCTTTTGGATGTAGGCATTTATGGCTATGAATTTTCCTCTTATGATTGCTTTTGCTGAATCCTATAGATTTGATAACTTGTGTCCCCTTTGTCATTTAGTTTGAAGAATCTTCTTATTTCCATCTTAATTTACTCCTTGACCCAATAACTATTCAGCAGTAGGTTGTTTAATTTCCATGACTTTGTGTAGAGTTGAGAAAGCATTTGACAAAATTCAGCACCCTTTTATGATAAGAACTCTTAACAAAATAGGCATAGATGGGTCATACTTCAAAATTATTAAAGCCATATATGACAAGCCCACAGGCAACATCATACTGAATGGGAAAACATTGAAAGCATTCTTGCTTAGAACTGGAACCAGAAAATGTCACCCACTATCACCACGTCTGTTCAACATAGTGCTAGAAGTCCTAGCCAGAGCAATCAGGCATGAGGAAGAAATCAAGGGTATCCAAATGGGGAAAGAAGAAGTCAAGCTATTGCTGTTTGCTGATGATATGATCTTATATCTAGAAAACCCCAAAGATTCTGCCAAGAGACTCCTGGAATTGATAAATAAGTGGGTGATGGACACACTTATAACTTTGACTCAAACTGTAAAAAAGTAATTCATGAAACCAGAACATTTGTACCCCCATAATATTCTGAAATTAAAAAAAAAACAAGGTCCAACACAGTGGTCAGGAAAAGTGAATCATCCCAGAATGTCAGTGACTTAGTTGCTTCAGGATGCTGTAACAAGATAGTATAAAGTGGCTAGCTTATAAACAAATAAACAAAAAATTTCTTTCTCACAGTTCTGGAGGCTGGGAAGCCCAAGATCGAGGCACCAGCAGATTTGGTGTCTGGTGAAGGCCAGCTCCCTGGTTCATAAATGGCACCTTCTTTCTGTGCCTTCACATGAGGGAAACGGGGAGAGAGCTTTCTGGGGCTTCTTTTATAGGGGCACTAATCCTGTGCATGAGGGCTCTGCCCCATGACCTAATCACCTCCTAAAGGCTCCACCTTCTAATACCATCATTGTGGGGTTAGGATTTCAACATATGAATTTTAGGAAAACACAGACATTCTGAAAACAGCAGCCAATGACCTTTCAAGTTCTGAATGATATCGCTAAGCACTGGGAATATGAGAAAGCATTTTCAGGGTGTTACCGGGGTGTGTGTGGGGAGCAAGAAGGCCCAATCCTATTTTGTTTTTGTTTCCTCCATGATATTTTACTCCATGGCATTCTGCATGATTTCTTTTCTTTTTGTTCCACAGCGTTCTGATGCAGTTCACTTTGATACAAGAGGCTTCCATGAAATCTTGTCTCGCTTCGCTTAGTGATTGATTTTATGGGAGTCTATTTGGAGATTCAGTTTGTGGTTTGTGACCTTCTTGGCTTCAAAAATCAGAATGCATACTATCAGCATTCTGGGTTTTCAGTCATAGTTCAAGGGACACCAAATGTTTGCAGGTAAAGTCTTAACATAGTAGAAATCAGAAAAGCAAATCCTGAGAACAAGATTTTTTAAGCCCTTGCTCCAGGTATCAAAATATTCTTTGACTCATTACCAAAGAAAATATTGAAAGTTTAAGTTCTAGTCTTTCTCTTGCAGCTAATTGATTATAGATATGTAAGCTAGAAATTTACTTTCTCCCTGAACCTCAGCATCCTTTCCTGTAAAATAGGTTCTTCTGCTTCAAAATTCTATGATTCTGTATTTGTGTTATAATGCTACTTTGTACATTTTCTAATACATCAAATAAGGACCGACCTGCCAACTTCAAAAGCAACAGTAACAAAATGAGTAGTCTCTTTAATTTAAACTTCACCTACTCACAAGTAGGAAAGACACACAAAACCACACAATAATATCAGTATACAATACTTTGCATAATTACTTAAATGATCTCATACCCCTAGGCTGTTTTTTCCATTATCAACGGGGTGATGTTTTACTTCCAATAACTTTTTAAAAAAAGTTTCTTGTCCACATCGTTAAACACCACAACCTAATCTCACATTTAGGGCATTAATGACTGTCGCCATAGCTCTCTGCACTGGGTAGATTTGGGATGACAGCTGTCACTGCAGCAGGATACATTTTTTATAATAGTTTTATGATTCACCCTTTGAGATGAAGATTTGGACACCTGATACCAGCCTATGATTTTCTCCCTGTAATTTTCAGAATGGGTAAAACCAAAGAACAGCCTCCTGATCTCATAGGTCTTATGCCAAGTGTTTCAGAAGTGACATCGGTGGGAATTGAAAACCATACTGTTTTTGTTTTTTTTTTTAAGTAGCATATGCTGATCACTTCCATTTGCCATTGCTAGTTGATCACAGGGGTGGGGTGGAGGCTGGCTCTTTTTCAAAACCATAGCAAAGCGGTAATTTTTCTCCTTATTTCACCTTCACATTATTATGGAGGTGTTTACCAACCTTGCATCAGCTTAGTCTCAGCAATTTTAATGACAAATATATGGCCTGAAAAAAAATCTATTCAACAGTACACTGAGGATGCTTCTTTAAAATCCAGAATATTCTAACAAAAAATTTAGCTTGTCCATATGGACAATTTAAATGCAAGTAAGGAGGGATATAAACAAGGTAGAATTTTTTAAAAATACAGTTTAATATTGACAATGCACAAGCTCACTTCCTGCATTCAGAACAATTTTGGTGTTGACGTAAGCTTTGACTTTGATCAGAAGCAGACTAACTTGGGATTCTGGGAGACCTGTCTGTCCTCAACCCAGGTTCAAAGTGCCTCTTCTCGCTCCACCTGGCATCCTCATTCAGCACACAGGCCCCCTCTTCTCCTAGTTACTGTCGCATCTGGATGGTTGGCATGGATAAGGGAAGTTGCAAGCACAGGTACATTCCTTCCTGTCCTAGCAGTAAGAACAAAAGGGGAACAGGCAGTATTTTGCAGAGGGCTGAGATTATAATCCTCATACAATCAGGGTAACAAAACAGCAAACAGGCTGCAGCTTTGTAAAGCAAGGGCAGTTGTATTTGAACGTTTGAAACCACAGCCTGTATCATGTGTGTAAAGAAGTGAGGCAAAGAATGCATACAGTAATCAGTGACTACCAACATTTCCACAAAATCTCATGCAGCGAAGTGAAATTTGGCTGGATGGAAGAGGCCTACTGAAGTTCTCTTAGCAAAAGAACTCACGTGTTCCTCAGAGGCTAACCAGGCCTCTCAAAGGCAAAATCCCCAGCCTCTTTCCATTCAGATCCCTGACATTTTGGGATCAGATTCTCTGGCCACACAGTAGCTTTTGAAATAATCTCAGTGGAAGAAAGATACGTAGGGGAGAAAGTGCAGGCATGCACAGGCACAGGGAACCTGAGTGCCTGGTGTTTGGGAAAGGACTGTATAAGTATACATGAGGTGCAAGTTTGGAAGCTTAAGAATAAATGGAAACTTAATGGTGTGAAAGAAAGCGAAATTACTAATTTTTAGTAGTGCTAACACTAGATGTTACAGTGGTCTATGGGCAAGACTATGCAAATTGAAGAGAACCTGCAAGAGGAGGACCCCCAAGCTACAACTTTTTCAGTTTAGTGTTCCTCAGTGGAAAAGGTTAAGATGCCTTGCCAATAGCTAAGATGATACCAAATTTTAATGGCTCCTTTAATAAAAGTAAAATGTTAAAAAATGAGATAATGAAGGATCATTGATAATATTATTTAGGAAAATGTAACTAGAGATAGTGTAATATGAAATTGATTTGTCCTTGAAAAAAATCTAAGACATCTGTGAACCTTACAAATAATACAATCATTAATCTGTGATTTAAATTCATAAAGATCAAGGGAACATTGATTGTAGTCAATTGGCCTTCATCCCAAAGCTTCCTGGGTGGGGTGCTAGAAAGATGGCTCACGCCTATCTGCCTCCAATGATGGCTCAACCCCTTGAGCTGCAGGGTCCATAAAAATGTCTTGTTTTGTCAATCTGTGGAGTGCATGCAGGCTTTTCCAGCACCACAGCACTCAGGTTCTCATCTTCCCTGTTCAGATAGGCATAGGGGCACACTAACAAACTCACTCGACCTCCTGGTGGAACTCCAGACGGGAAACAAGTAGGAAACCTGTCTCCCTGTCTTGCAGGTGTCTCAATTCTTGATGAATAAATATCTTGAAAAGTTCCCTCATCTGGCTGGGGTAGGGGGCTCCTTCTACCATAGAAACTATGCTGCCACAGGTCCATGACTCTTCTAGGTCAGCAAAGGTTGCAGCTGGCTATCCTGTGGTGATGACCGAGTGGCAGTGAGACTGATTGTTTTACCTCCTGGTAAGGAGGTGAATATTGTTGTATTGTGAGTGACTTGCTTTCCTAGAGTTTCCATCTCTCTTATGTCACCCATCTGCTCTTTCATGTCGTCCACCTTTTCCATTAGCTTCTGTAGCATATTAATCATAATTATTTTAAATTCCTTGTCTGATAATTCCAAAATCTCTGTCATATCTGAGTCCGGTTCTTGTGCTTGCTCTGTCTCTTCAGACTGTGGTGGGGTTTTTTTGTTTGTTCTGTTTTGTTTTTGTTTGTTTGTTTTGCTTTTTATCATGGCTTGTAATGTTTTTGTTGAAAGCAGAACAGGATGTGTTGGGTATAAGAAATTGTTGTAAACAGGGCTTTTATTCTTTTTTTGAGACAGAGTCTTGCTCTGTCACCCAGGCTGGAGTGCAGTGGCGTCATCATAGCTTACTGCAACCTCAAAGTCCTGGGCTCAAATGATCCTCCTGCCTCAGCCTCCCGAGTAGCTGGGACTACAGGCACACGCCACCATACCAGGCTAATTTTTTCTATTTTTCGTAGAGATGGGGGTCTCACTGTTGCTCAGGCTTCTCTCAAACTCCTGAGCTCAAGCGATCCTCCCACCTCAGACTCTGAGAGTGCTAGGATTATAGGTGTGAGCCACCATGCCTGGCTGTAAACAGGCCTTTAGTGTGAGGTTTTATGTTTATCTGGCTAGGATTTAGATTTAGACTGTGTTTGCACTTTGCTATACTTGTGATGTCAGAGGCTAAAATTTCCTCTGATGTCCTTATATTGGGCTTTGGGGTTCCCTAGAGACTCCTTCTTAAATAGTGTCTGAGACATCTATTTCTTTCAGTTTAACCCCTTGGTATTATACAGGAGCTTTATGAATATCATGGTAAGATATGGGGAGAAGGGGATGTGCTCTGTAATCCTATGATTAGGTCTCAGTCTTTTAGTTTATCTGAGTTGGGTGTGTCCCTTCTCCCACGTTGAACACTGGAGGGGGCTGGAGTTGGGCACTTCCCTTCCCCACATCATAGGTTAGATGGGGCTGGAGTCAGGTATTTGGTATTGAGTACCAACATTCGGTAGTAAATGACCCCATGTTGTTTAGGCGCTGGCAAAATAATTTCCTTGAGGAAAGGCCCTGTTAAGAAGAAGAGAAAGCTCTAGGTATACGTCAAATAGTTACTTTTCCCCTGTCCTGTCAGAGGGGATTTTCCTCCGGTCTTTACAGTGGGAACCTGGGTGGACTTCTGGAGGTAAAGCTCACAAAGTTTGGGGCCCTGCTAAGCCTGTAATCCCCAGCATTTTTAACTCTCAAGCTAGTCTGCTCAGTTTCCAAGAATTAGTCAATTACTCTGTAATTGACTAATTACCAGTTTCTGGCTCCATCATTGGTTTCTGGCTCCATCATTGGTTTCTGCTGCCGGTAAGCTGTGATTCTCTGTACCCACCTGTCTCTCCAACATTGGGGGTGGCAATTTGTCCTGTGATCTCAATTCTCTGATGTATCTAAGAAGAGTTGGTTTGTATTTTCTTAGGCTTTTTTCTTTTTGTGATAATGAGAATGACAACATCTAAGCTCTTTAATTGTTGGACCAGAAGCCAGAAATCAATGGCATATCCCTAGCTCTGTGACCTAGTGCCTGTGTGTGTGGGGTGTATGTGTAAATATATAACGTCTGCCATTGGGCATGGAGCACAATAAGAAAGCCATTTTGATAAAGCTAGCTCTTTTTTATACTTCCTTTAATACTGAAGTTGAAAATGTAGGAGTAATTACAAAAACCTTATTCAGAATGCAAAGAACTGTAAGAAATATAAATGTACTAGGAATCAATGCATGTAGCCAAAACAACTTTAAAAACAAAACAAAATGAAAAACTGCTTGTATTACCATTCTTAAGACAAATGACTTCTGAGTTTTACTAAATAATAACTAAATATTTATCTTTGTGGAACAAAAGTAAAGGCCTGACAGGAATGGACAAAAATACTTAGAGGTCACTGAGATAATTGTATTTTATGGCAGCCCTTTTGGCTAGCAGAACGTATGAAGAGCCCTCATCCGTTACTATTGCTCCACACATATAAGTGAATGTCTGAATGCCTGGCCAAGTCAAAGTGTGGCCTTAAGCACAAGACATAGAGAGGCTCAAAACTCCTGTCTGTTTCTACTGTTAAAAAGCAAAAGAGATGTTTCTCTCTTTCTCTTGCTCTCTCTCTCTCTCTCTATCAAGAGAAATTCTAACCACTGTATCTATTCTGTGCTCTCCTTCATGAAAAGCTTGAGCCAACTGCTTGTGTTGTGAGAAGAAAGATAATTTGAAATGTGATGTTGTTGGCCACCACTACAGGTGACTCATCGTTTGACGGTCTAGAGAGTTTTATAAAATGTGCCTGATAACCAACTTGTGGGGGATGAGAGAGAAAAAATGTCCCCATCGGCTCTCGTCTCCCACCAGTCAAGGGTTGCCCGGAGAGCACTAAGCTCCCCTCCTCCCCTGTTTGCATTCGCAGGCCTGAACACCCAGTGGACTCCTGTCACATGCTGAGGATCAGGGAGCGGGGGCAGGGTGCAGCGTGATTTGGGGGTGAAGCTCAGTCAGGCTTCACTTGTGTGACACTGGGCCTGGCAGTGTTTGGGGTGTAAGGGGGACTGGGAGGGTTTGACGGTGGAACACAGGACAGAGTGACACGGATGGTAATATACAGCTCCAGTCTACAGGCATCAACTCCATTTCCTGGTAGCCCAGCAGTGGTTAAAGGAATCTTGAAAATACACTGGAGCTAGGAGAAGCTAGCTGTTTTCCTTCCGTTTTCTTCCGTATACTGAGTTGTTTGTTTGTTTTTAAATAATAAGACTACTTTCATCAGTGTCTCAAACACCTACATGGACCTTTCCCAACGCCATTTTATGGACTCACTATGCTTAGCCTGTGAAATTGTATTTGAACATAGAACAGGCTAAAATAATCCGTGTTTTCCTTTTATTTCTTTTGACTAAAAATAATTGTTCTTTTTCCATCTTTCTGGATCATGCTTCATGGTATAATTATTGGCCCTGTGGATTGGTCCCTGTTTATAATAGCACCATGTACAATGTAGGGACCAAGGGGAAAGTTCCCCTTGGTTCTCTGAAGATTTGCTGAAAAATCAACTTGCAAAAGGCAGAGTAATTGGAGACAAGGCATACAAATTTATTTAATGTGGTCTTGGGAGCCTTCAATATGAAGACCCAACTCCCCAGTGGGGTGCAGAAGCTTTTATACCATCTTGAGGTTACGGAAAGAACAGGAGCTTGTATCCTGGTAAAACAGGTTATGGGACGTGGGAGAAGAAGAGTTGTGTTGAGGGGCAATAAATGATTACCAGGGAGAATTCAAAAGGCTTGTAGAACATACAGTGGTCTGCGGCAAAGTCTGTTGCGACCACAGAATGGTCAATGGTTTGTGACAAAAGTCTGTCCAGGTGTGTTGACAGACTGTGGTCTTCCTTCCTGTGATATGGGTCCATAATGAAAACTCAGGGAAGGCACCAGAGGTCATCGTTTTCTTCATTTCTGGACTTTAGGCAGATAAGAGAACTTTAGAGAATCCTATGCTTTGGGCAAGATGGTGGGGTAGAGTGAGGGGAGGTCAGAGAGATTTTGAGGATCCTTTTTTGGTTCAGCATGTATAAAGCACCATATTTTGGAGTATTGGTTTCTGAGCCCCAGCAACAAAAATGTTTCCTCAATTCAAGATAAATTATATCTATAAATTCCCCTTGTTATTTTGTTTCATGATATCCTTTAAATGTTCAGTCAGGCAATCGAATTTATGAAGCTAAATCTCTCATTTGTGTATGTCCTTATGGTGACTCACTTGAATTAACATGCAGGTTTCTAGATGTTTTACCATTTTGTTCCTGATTAGGCTAATTCTTCTCCTACTCTAGAGGTTTGTAGTCTTTCTGTGCCATGGATAGAAATAGTGGGTCACCAACAGCTTTAGAAACTTCCTTGCACATGACTTTCAAAAAAATTTTTTTCAAAGAATGAACTTTAAAAAAAAACAGTAACATTCAATGACATGAAGTCTCTGCCATACATAGCAATAGAACTCTATATGAATCAATTGAAAAGTTATGTTACTATTTTTTCCAATTAACTATGTGAACTATTGGACAAATATAAACTCCAAAGAAAACCCCAAATTTATAATAGTTGTTATAAATAAATGGCTTTTTCCCTTTAATTTTGCTATCATTAGCTAATGAATGTATAACTTTTTAAAAAATTTTAAGGTATTAGTAGAAATGTAAAAATCTAGCAATATGTATTAGATCCCTACTATGGGTCTATGAAAGAATTCTAAGGAACTTTTAAATGCTATTGTCCTCAGAAGAAACCTGGTTGAAGCAACCCAGCTCCAGGCCTTCAGTTCCTCCAGGCAGGAGGCCATGCCAAGTCCCTCTTACCATGACAGCAAAATGAGATTAAAGCATTCCAAAGACGATACATCCTGCAGACTCAAGAGTCCCACATTTTTATTAGGCACAGCAAAATATCCATTTCCCACTCAATAATCAAATAATGCCCTCAGCAACACCCATCGCCTTGGGACGAATTGGGGGATGGACAAAGGGGAGTGAAGATGAATTCCTGTGTGAGCTTTCACAACATCTGACATTGAACATCATAAAATAAAGGCCTAAAATTCAATGTAATTTACTTTAAAATCATGCGTGTGTATTAAAACACTAATTCCCTACCACACCCACATAAACATGCAGACAAGGGCTCTGTATATTTGTGTTATAAATTCATCATATATTTGCAGGCACTATAACTGATGGCTTTTGCTTCCTGACGGAAAGCAATACACAGCTGCTATGCATGTCCCCTTTGGCACTGCCTAGATGGGGCCATTCATTTTTTCTGCAATTTATTAAATACATTTTTTAAAGTGTTAAGCCGGGAATTAAGTGTTAAGCAGAGATGAACTAGGCACAGAATCTGTCCTCAATTAACTTCTAGTCTAATTGAACAGAGCAAAAATATACTTAAAATACAAGATAGAAGTGTAGGAGGAGGTTGGAGGGGATTATGAATAATAGCTGGATGGACAAGTCAGCTATCAGGAAGGATTTCCTAACAGAGGTGTTGCAAAGGATAATCCTTGAGGCTCAGGGGAGAATGAGACAGGAAAACAGGTGTCAGTGGTAGTAGGGTTGCCTGGGATGTGGCCGTTGTGGTACAGCGAAGAGCCTGGGCATTTTGCCACCAGAGCACATTGTTTCAGAAACAGGGTTTTCACGAGGTAAGCCATTTAAAATTCACATTATATCATTTAAATGCTCAGTTGGGTACTGAGACCAAGCACAATAAGGTAAATAATTCACTTGTAAGCGTCAAACAATACTCTTTATCAAGTAATTATTTTTAGGATAAAATGTGTTCCCCACATAAGATATGCAGAGCATTTCAATGAGAAAAGAACAGAAGATACTATCAAAATTTACTTATTTAAACTATTCAAATTTCAGAATATGTTGACATCAAGAGAAGGAGATTCCTAGTCAGTTGAATTCATGTATGTTTTTATTTCCAAATAGAGATTCTCTTTCTCTCTCACTGTATATATGCATGTAAGAATATATATTGACATACATGTGTTGGTATATGTATATGTATTATGTGTATGTGTGTGTCTATATAGAGAGAGAGAAATGCATATGTGCATGAGTGTGCATACATACACAGATACATATGTGCATATAGAGAGAGGGATGTGCATGTGTATAATATATGTGTATATATACACACACACATTTATACACTCATATATATGTGAGAGAGAATTTTTCTCAAAACAGGACATCTCTACCACACAAAGCTTAAACAGAATATAAACTGAAGACATACTTTAAAGGTTAGAATATAGAGAATTTAGTTTTCTTTTTAGACATAGATTTTTTTCCTGTGGCATTTTCTCTGATACCTACGATTTAACATTTACTGATATCTTTTAAGTAAAAGAAAAAAAATAGAGACTCTTCTTTACTTTCATATTTCTTAATTCCTTGATCACTCATTTCCGCCACCATCTCCCTTCACCAAGGGCTGGCTGAACGTGCCTCACGCCTCCGTCTGCCTACGCCCTTGTCTTTTTGTGCAAAACAAATGAAAGACTATATTTAATTCTTAAGACTTCACCACTTGGTCAGTAAATTACCCATGCCTGTCTTAAACCATCTTACTGTCTTCCATGCTGACCCCTTTACCCTTAGTTCTTTTAAAAATGTTCTGATATTTATCTAAACTTTTCTGCAATCTTCCTTTCATATTTCACCTTTGCTTTTATATTTTTTACAATTGAATTCATTCTGTAATATCCTCAGTTACTTCCATTTATAGTGTTTCATAGTTCCAAAATTCCACTCTCCTACCCAGATTACTCTCTGCACCTTCTTATTCATCCATGTTGACCTTTATCTCCTCTGAGTGTATTTATTAGTATGTGACATTCCTAACCCTTGGGCATACATTAATTTGTCATTGAATATTTTCCATTTCCCCTTTGTAGAATTCCATTAGTTTATCCCACTGAATTGCTCCCACATCTTATCACACTTTTGCAAAGAATGTACCCTCCTGAAATCCAGCAGTTTTTATTATTCAGTAGTTGGAACCAAACCAGTATCCTTTATATGGTTGGAGTGACTATTTTGTAGTCAGCTGTCTCTGTGGAAGGCACTACACTTGGCATGGAGTGCCATTTTTTTTTTCCAGTTAATTCTCCTCAGACAGAAATTTAGATTATGCCATTTAAACAAGTTTAGTTTCACCTGCCAATAGAGGAAATGTGTTGAGCAGGTTCATCACCCTTATGTAATAGAACATACTTTCAATTTGACCCACGCACGCAAACAGCAGGCCTATTACCAAATTCACCGGCAGCCTGCTACCTTCCCTCCTTCCCTGCAGTGTTTTCCTGCTCATGATGGCTATTGCATTAGTTGGCCATTTTCCCTAAACTTATTTTGAGGGCTTGAACTTATGTACATTTTGGGGCTATGAGTAATTTTAAAAGAAGTTGACATTTGAATCTGATAGTAATAAAAAAGTTTTGCATCCCTACTTTCATAGATTTATCGCTTTATCTAAAAAAATAGGGGAATTTGCCTATCATTTGGGAATGTATCCTAGAAAGTCAGCTTCACTATTCATTACTGGCATGTCTTTTATCTCACCCCTGACCCCTGAGCAGGTTTCTTTCTACTTTCTCCTGTTTACAAATTCAGCTCTTGTTAAGGAGTCTTCCATGAAAAGGGGTTGTTAATTTTTTTTTTCAGTTTAAACTTCAGGCTCAAATCCACTTTCTAACATGAGATAGTTATGTAGTTATGTATGTGCAATCCTGCACACACATAATTATTTTTCTTTTTCTACATGTTCATTGCCAGCTGACAATGGTTATCAATGGTTGATAACTGGAACATGTTTTAGTTTGAAAGCTAAGAAAATCAGCTGACCACTTAATTTTTTTTTTTCTTTTTTGTGTTGACTAAGTCTTTTTGTGACTGGGAAGGCTCAGAGGTGCAGTATGAAAGAAGACTGTCATATTTGAAATCTGCTAGTCTGGTTCAAATATGAGTTTGACCAATTACAGTGGACCCACAGGCAATTTATTTCCCACCTCTCAGAATCAACATGCCCAAATGTGGAGGTAATTATCTGTAATGCACAGCTCCCTTGACAGTTAGAGATCATGTAGTAAACCATCTTCCATTTGAGAATTGGCTAGTAAGTGATAAGTGCAATATTAATAATATTGAATCAATATGGATTTATTTAATATTGAATATTGAAATATATATCATCTCTGATTGTGATAATAGAAACTATTTATGTGATTGTTGAGATATTTCACAGATCCTTCGCATAAATTATCTTATATGCTGTAACAAAAATCCTGTGAGGTGGACAGCAAAGCATTATAATTCTGATTTTACATTATTGAAAGGCCACTGTGGTTAGATAACACCTTAAATAGAACTTTTTAGAGTTTCAAATAACTGAACTGGAGTGAATGAGCAGTATAAAATCGGAGTTAATTTTAGTGACTGAATTTCTTAACTTTAAAATGTTCAATGTTAATGTTTAAAGATTTTGAGTAGATGATCATATGAAGGAATCTTTGGAGCATAATTTGTGACACTTTATTAAATTTTCACACAGTTTAGAGAGAGCATGCATACAAACATGCAAGTGAGTGGGAATTTGGCTTTTCCTCAGGCTGTGGTCATGATCTCTCTAAAGACCGAACAGGGCCAGTGATTCTCAAACTTCAACATGTATGAGATTCACCGGGAGGGCTTATTAAAACACGTACTGATAGGCCCACTGAGAGAGTTTCTGATTCAGTGGGTCTGAAGTAGGGCTGAGAATTTGCATTTTTAAAAAATGAGTTTTCAGGTGGTGCTGATGTTGCTGCCGATGCTGGTCCTAGGACCATTTTAATCATCACTGGCCTAGAATTTTCCCATCACACTTATTCTATCCGTTTCTTTTCATCAGTAAAAAGGCATTTCTGTTAGAAAGACACTGAAGGTTTAAGGGTAGTTATTATTACTTTTTAAACATTTTATTTTGAAATAATTATAGATACACAGGAAGTTGCAAAGATTCCCCAGAGAGGCCCTGTGTGTTCTTCACCCAGTTTGTCCTAATGGTTACAACTTACATAACTACAGTACAACTGCGAAAATCAGGAAAGTGATATTGCTGTCAAGTGTGTGTACAGTTCTGTGTCATTTTATCACATATGCAGGTCCATGTAACCACAAGCCCAATCAAGAGAGAGGACTATTCCATCACCTCAAACATCTTTCCCTCGCTACCTTCGTAGCTACATCCACCCCTTTCCACCTCCCCCACCATCCCAGACCAAAGGCAAACATTAGTCTGTTTTTCAACTCTATAGTTTTGTCATTTTGAGAATATTACATAGATGGAATTATACAATATGGGACTTTGGAAATTGAATTTTTTTCACTCAGCATAACACCCTTGAAGTTCATCCAAGTTGTTGGGTGTATCAATAATTCATTCCTTTTCACTGTTGAGTAGTGTTCCCTAGTATGGATGTACCAGTTCATTTTATCATTCACTTATTGAGGGACATTTTAGTTTTGCCCACTATGTGGCTATCACAAACAAATCTGCTAGGAACAATCATGTACAGCAGTGGTCCCCAACTTTTTTGGCACCAGGGACCAGTTTCGTGGAAGATGATTTTTCCATACATGGGAGGAAGGAGTGGGGTGGAGGTGGAGCTCAGGCGGTGATGCGAGTGATGGGCTGCGGCTGTATAGATGAAGCTTTGCTCACTCATGCCGCTCACCTCCTGCTGTGCGGCCCCCACTTCCTAAGTTGCTTGGAAGACAATTTTTTCATGGATTGGGGGAAGGGGGCCGACCTCTACGGCCGGTCCCTATCTGGCCACGGCCTGGTACCTGTCCGTGGGCTGGGGGTTGGGGATTGCAGATGTACAGGATTTTGTGTAAATGTAAGTTTTCATTTCCATGGCACAAATGTCCAAAAGTGCAAAAGCTTTGTCATGTGGTAAAAATATATTAACTTTTTAAAGCAAGTGCCAAACTATTTTTATAAGTGGTTACCAGAAATTCCCTTCAGAGATGTTTGAGAGATCCAGTTTCTCACCATGTTGGCCAGCATTTGGCATTGTCACTATTTTTGTTTTAAGCCATTCTGATAGTTGTATAGTGATATCTCATTGTGGTCTTAATTTGCATATCTCTAATAGCTAGTGATTTGCACATCTTTTTGTGTGCTTATTTGTCATTCATATATCCTTGTTGGTGAAATATCTGTTCATGTCTTTAGCTCATTTTCTTATTGGATTGTTTATTTCTTTACCATTGAGTTTTGAGAGTTCTCTATATATTCCAGATATGGATATTTACCAGATATGTGGTTTGCAAATATCTTCTCCCAGATTGTAGCCTTACTTTTATTTGCCTTAACAAGGTCTTCCACAGAGCAAAAGTTTTTAATTTTGATGAAGTCCAATTTATCAATCATTCTTTCATGCTTTTGGTGTCATGTCTAAGAACTCTTTATCAAAACATAGCACCTGAAGATTTCACCTATTTTTTCCTAAACTTTTTTGCTTTTGTAATTATTTTTAGTTGGCACATACTAATTGTACATATTTATGGGGTATAGTGTGATATTTCCATACATGTACAATGATCAAATCAAGGTAATTAGCATATCCATCATCTCAAACATAATCATTTCTTTGTGTTGATAGCATTCAATATCTGCTCTTCTAGCTATTTGAAAATATACAATAAATTGTTAATTATAGTCACCCTACAGTGCTGTATAACACTAGAGCTTATTCCTCCTGTCTAGCTGTAATTTTGTATCTGTTAACCAACTCTCACTAACCCTTTCTCCCTCTTACTGTAGTTTCATGTTTTACATCTAAATCTATCATCCATTTTGAGTTAGTTTTAGGTCAATTTTTTTTTTTTTGCTATGTATATCTGATTGCTCTAGCACCTTTTGTTGAAAAAACTACTCTTTCTTCATTGAATTGCTTTTGCATCATGTCCAAAAAAATTGATCATATGTTTTTGGGCTATTTCTAGATTTTCTACTGTTTCTTAGATCTATGTGTGGATTGCCACTATAGCACAGTCTTAAGTACTATATATAGCTATATAATGTTTTGACAACAAGCAGAATAATTTCTTCAATTTTATCATTATTTTCAAAAATTGCTTTAGCTGTTCTAATTCCTTTGAATTTCCATTAAAGTGTAGAAAAATCTTTTCTATATCTACGAAAAATATCTTGCTGGAATTTTGTTCAGAACTGTATTAAGCCTGTGCATTAATTTGGGAAGAATTGACAGCTTTACTACATGGAGTCTTCCAGTCCTTGAACACATCATGTCTTTCCATTCATTTACTCTTTGATTTCTTTCATAAGTGTCTTGCACTTTTCAGTAGTCAGGACCTGTACATTAGATTTAAATATTTCAGTTTTTGGACAATTGTAAATGGTATTGTAATTTTAATTTGTTTTCATTGCTAGTATAAAAATGCAATTGACTTTTGTATCTTGATCTTTTATCCTACAACTATGATGAATTCAATTATTAGTTCTAGAAGGTTTTTAAAAATTCCTTTAGATTTTTCTATAGAAGCCATCTGCAAATAGAGATAGATTTAATTCTTCCTTTTTGATCTGTATGCCATTTTTTTCTCTTTCCTTATCATGCTGGCTAAAACTTCCAGAACTATGTTGAATAAGATGGTATAGAGAACATCCTTGCTTTGTTCCTGGTCTTAGGGGGAAAGTATTCAGTCTGTCACCATTAGTTATGGGGTTAGCCATAGTATTTTGGTATATAAGTTTTAAATCAAGTTGAGCAGATTCCCTTTTATTTCTAGTTTTCTGAGAGTTTTTTTTCTTATCATGGACAGGTGTTGAATTTTGTCAAAGCTTTTTCTACATCAAATGATATTATCGCTTTTCTTCCATCCTGTTAATAGGGATTACATTGGTTGACTTTTGAATGTTGCACTAGCCTTGTATATGTGAAACATATCTCACTTGTTCATACGGTATAATATTTTTATATATTACGGAATTCTGTATGCTAATACTTTGTTAAGAATTTCTACCTTTTTATTTATGAGAGGTCTGTAGTTTTCTTTTTTGGTATTGCCCATCCGATTCTTATATCAGGATATTACTGGCTTCACGTAATGACTTGGAAAGTGTTTCCTCTTATTCCATTTTCTGGAAGAGATTGTGTAGAACTGGTGCTGATTTTTTAACTGTTTGACAGAGCTCTTCATTGAAAACATCTGGGTCTGAAGATTTCTGAGGGATGGAGGGGGTTAAATTATGAATTAAATTTCCCAGCTATAGGGCTGTTTACATTATATATTTTATATTAGGTGAGTTTGCATCATTTGTAGTTTTCAAGAAACTGGTCAATTTCTTGTAAATTGTCAAATTTACATCTGTAGCGTTGTTCTTAATATTTCCATATTATCATTTGGATGTCTACAGAGTCTATAGTGATATCTCCTGTTTAGTTCCTAATTTAGTAATGCATGTCTTCTTTTTTTTTCTTTGTCAGTCTAGCTAGTGGTTTGCCGGTTTTACTGATTTGTTTTTAAAATTATGAGCTTTTTGTTTCATTGTCTTTTCTTTATTTTCCTGTTTTCAATTTTGTTGATTTCTGCTGTTATCTTTATTATTTTCTGTCTTCTGCTAGCTGTAGGTTTGTTTTTCTCTTCTTCTAGTTTCTTGAGATGGGGGATTAGGTTATGGATACAAGACTTTTCCACTTTTCTGATGTTAATGTTCACCACTATAAATTTCCTTCTTAGCACTGCGTTAGCTGCTTTCACAAATTTTAATATGTTATATTTTCATTTTCACTCTGCTCAATGTGCTTTTTAGTTTTCCTTTAAGGTTTTTCTTTGACTCGTGAATATATAGAAGTGTGTTGTTTGGTTTCCAAGTGTTTGGTAATTTACATGGGTTTTTTGTTATTAGTTTCTAATTTGTTTCCACTGTAGTCAAAGACCGCACTCTTTATGACTTCACTTTTTTTTTTTTAAACTTGTTGACGTTTGTTTTATGGCCCAGGGTATGGTAGTCAGTGGTACAGATCCTTTGGGCACTTGCTATAAATTAGATTCTGGTGATGGATGGTGTTTTTGAGTACTGAACCTTTGCTGATTGTCTGTGTAGTTGTTCTATTAATTCTTGAGAAAAGCTCACTAGGGAGGGGTAAGGGTTTGCAGGCAGCACGGACCAGTGAGGACAAAAAGCAGAAACCACAACAGCGGGGAAAAGGCGGTGTAGGGCTTTGCCTCCACCGGGCATGCACAGAGGAATGCAGAACCTGTCTGCAGGTAGCCCTTCCCCGTTAGCATAGTAAAAATCACACCCCCCAGCACCATGACAGCTCTGGAGCCAGCCGTACAAGGACAGAAAATGGGAGGGTACATGATTCCAGGAAATCTCCACCGACTTCCCTGAAGAGACATGAATATTCCACCCCCAACTTGACATATTATTAGGGATTAGCATAAAGGACAGGCCCTAACCCTGGGGGATGCGGTTCCTTATTGGAACATTCCGCTCTCTGCTGATTTTGAGAGCGTACTGTTCTTTCCACACTGTGTCTTTAAACTCAGGGTCTTCTCCACTCGCACGGACAGATCTAGATCTGTTCTCTCACTCTCCGGCATGTACTTTGGTTTTGCAATTTCACCACCAGCCGTGCTTGGGATCCTTCCACGCAAGGAGCCAAAGTACCATGACATCAGTCCCAAAATCAACCCCAACGGGCTTATTGAAATCTCCAAGTACGATTATGGATTTTTCAAATTCTGCTTTTAGTGCTATCAGTTTTTACTTCAAATATTTGACAGCTTTGTTGTTTTGTTCATACACATTAATATTGCTATATGTTTTTATTGGATTATCCTTTATATCATTATTTAATATTTCTCTCTCTGTCCCTGGAAGTTTTCTTTGCTCTGAAGTCTACTTTATCTGATATTAGCATAGCCACTCCTGCTTTCTTTTGATCGATATTTTTATGGTATGTCTTTTTGCATCCTTTCATTTTCAACCTATCTTTTGTTGTGTTTGAAATGAGCTTAATGTAGACAGCATATAATTGAATTTATTTTTTAATATGCTATAAATCCCTGTCTTTTAATTGATAAATTTAGATCACTTACATGATTTAGATCCTATATTAGGGATTAGGGCTTAAATCTGTCATTATATATTTTTTTTGTTTTCTGCTTGTTCTCTCTGTTTTTGTTTTTATTCCTCTGGGTATTTTTTGTTGTTCCTTTCCATAGATTTCTTGAGCATTTTTTTGAATTCCATTTGATTTATATGTAGTGTTTTAAAATGTATCTCTATTTATAACTTTTTAAGTGGTTGCTCTAGATATTACATTTTTATCCCAAGCTACTGGTGTCAATATTTTACCAATTTAAGAGAATATAAAAAACTTATCTCCTTTTATGTCCCTTTACTCTCCCCCATTTAATTTTCAAAAGTTTGAGTATGATGTGTCGTGGACATGGAATTCTTTCTGTCGAACTTCTTTGGGATTTGCTCAGCTTTTTTAATCTGTAGACTTATGTCTATTATCAAATTTGGAAAATTTTTAGTCATTCTTCAAAAAGCTCTATCCTCTGTCCTCCTCATTCTTGAACTCCAGTGACATTCATGTTAGATCTTTTGTCATAGTTTAATGTGTCTCTGGTTCTTCTGTCTCCACTATTCTGTTATTGAGCCTACTATTAAGTGTTTGCTGTTGTTAATTGTATTTTTCAGTTCTAACATTTCTATTTGGTTGTTATTTATATCTTCTAATTATTTCCTTAGACTTTCTGTTTCATTTCTGAGATTTCCTATTTTTATTTGTTTTAAGTGTGTTTGTAATTACTCATTTGATTATTTTTATGATGGCTTTTTAAAACTCTTGTCAGATGATTCTGACACCTGTGTCATCTTCCTGTTGGCATCTGTTGATTGTCTTTTTTCATTAAAGTTGAGATCTTCCTGGTTTTCTATATAAGGACTGATTTTTGATGAAACCTAGACATTTTGGGTGTTATATTAAGAGACCTGGAATTTTATTTAAATCTTGCATTTCAGCAGCTCTCTCATGACATGGCTCAGTGGGGTGGGGGGTTGGAGGTCCAGGAGAAGTCCAGGTTCTCTATTTACTCTTTGTTGATTAGTGGTGGGGGGCTCTTCATTACTATTGGTGGTACTAGGGAGTTCAGGCTCTTTACTAGGCCTCAACTGACACCGTGTGTTGTGGGAAGAGGTGGCTCATTACCACTTTACTGTGTTGGAAATTCTGACTCTTCACTAGGTCTCCTGACACCACCTCCATGGCGTGTGGATAAAAGTCTAGACTCTCCATGTGGTTTCACTGACATGTGGGTGGGTGTGAGGGGAGTGCTAACAGATTTGTTACCACCTGGCAGGAATGAAAATCTCAGCTCCCTACTCAGCCTTCTCCGGCACCACCCAGGCAGCATGAGTAGGTCATCTTATTACAACCTCTCCAGGTGGAAGTTTAGGCACCCCACCAGGCTTGCAAAGGGGGTGACTGGGTCATAGCTTTTTCCATATATTGGAAAAGTAGAGCAGTTATTGTCTAATAAAAGTTTTCTATTTTGCCAGGCTGCACTTTTCTTGGTCTTGTTGTTAGAGAAATCAAGCTTTTTGGGGGCTCTTTTTGTCCATACTCTTTGGCATTTCTTGGCTGCTGGTTTCTCCAGTATGTATTTGGGGATATAAAAAGCAAAAAGGAAATCCAAGGAATTCACAACTGTTATTTCTCAGATATCAGAATCCTTAGCCATTTCTCCTTCTCTCCATCACTTGAGGTCTTCTTACTTTTGTTTTATAGTTAATATTCAAGGTTTATAGTTGCACTTAGTGGGGCAAATAGTGAAAGCTCTATTTCCTCCAACTTTCTGTAAGAGTAATTATTTTCAAAGATCTCTCTTGGGCCTATTTTAAAGTTCTGTAGCAATTGTGTACTTTTTTGTAACACCAAGAGTTACACTGGTTTTTCATTTAATGGGACAGTGGGGGTTGGCAAATATAATAATATATGACTGTTATGAAATTTTTTACCTTGGCTCCCTTGAAAATATTTATATACAGATATCATCCAAGCATACCTTTTTATTTTCACTCATTTTGAATATTATTGTGCACACCCCTTAGTTAATATTACCATGGATTTATTTTCATTTTCTATATCCTAGAAACAATCATTTTTATACTAAATAGTACACATGTCCACATTCTTTTATGTTTCTTTTATTTGCTTATATTCCTTAATGCTTTCCTTTATAACTTCCATCCTCTGGGTGTATTTTCTCTTGTCAGATTTTATTTTTGACCTCAGTCCTTTGAGTTGTCTCAAAAGATGGGAAAGATGTGATATCTATTTTCCTAACTATTCGTATTTCTTCCCTGTCCACCCATCTGTTTATTTAGTACAGGCTTTTGTATAGACTTGCGACATATGCCTTCTAAAGATGTGCATGAATAACAAGTACCACATAGGAATAAGATGAGATGGAGAGGAAGGTCTTAGAGGTTGATCGCAGTGATTTATCAATTTCCCTGGCTGTGTCTTCTCTCAATTAACAGGAGATGTCTCAAATTCTATTTCTCTTTTCTCCATTTTGTCAAGGTCTTTCCCCAAAATTCAGACAGCTCCTATTCAGTTCTGTAGCTTGAAGATTATAAGAACACAGTGAAAGCTTTTACATAAACCAGGCTAACAGTGTTGTATACATATTTTAACCTTTAAATTTGCATTCTAAAAAGGTTTTGCCCTAAAAATGCAGTAATGGTTAAAATCTTTGCCCTCTCCCTTTCCTCTCTTTCTCTCTGTCCCCCCTCCTTCCCCCCATCTTTCTCCATATGTATTGCCTGTTTTCACTGTAAGCCTGATCTTCACTGAAAACATAACTTTTCCTCTTTACCTCATAGCAGAGCACCCCACAAATGACATCATTAATAAATGCTTTTTAGTGATGGTATTTCTTTGTGCTTGGGAAGAGCACAAAATGAAACTCTGGAAACAGTTTATGACAGGCACATAATAACTTATTTGAATTGTCTTTTGGTAATTTCACCAAAATATAAAGTAAATATAGTAACAGTGATATTTAGAATTCACTGGAAGGAAACTATGTAATTTGGCAGTACTAACAGAATGGTAAACTTACTTAAAAATTTTGGTGGATTTCCCCCAATTTATGAAGAAGATTTCTAACAAAATATAGTATAGCTAGCAAAACTAATCTATTGCAAAAAGAAGTAAAGTAATCTTAAAACAAAGGGGAAAAACCCTCATGTTTTAGTTTAATTTAGCAATACTCACTGTTTATTCATCAGATGACTTTTCCCCATGTTCAATATGATTGGGAATTGGAGAAGTTTTCTCAGTTACTGGACCAAAGTGTAGAGGGACAAATCAGAAATCAGGGTTTGCCACCTTTTCTGTAGAGAACCGTCTGGGCAAGGGTTTGCCAGTTGTAGTTGTTGAAGCATTCTGTATATCTACTCTCAGCTTTATTTCAGTCAGGAAGTTAATGAGAAAGACAGATGATGGACAGTAGGTAGAGATGAAGAAACAGAGTGGCAGAGAGCAGTTCTTCAGAAAAGAGGGAGGAATGAGCAATATGGTTAAAGTTTGGTTGGGCATTGCAGCAGAGATATGCACGTTTGCTTAGAGGATGGCAAAGAGAATATGCAGAGAAGTTTGTCAGAATATAATTGTTAATAATGTCTGAGTAAACCCAGAATTTGTAGCAACAAACGCATGCTTACGAAGGGTGAGTGGTGATTAGTTAATTTATATCAGGATTTTTAGTGGGTGGAGAACTGGCCACAATCCTCAACTCTTCATGAACTGGAACTAACAGGAAGATATCCTACCTTGTGAAACTCCTTCACCCAAAATCCTTTTCATTCATTCCACAAAAATTTTGCGGCCCAGTGGGTAAGGATTCATCCTGAAATAAGGGAAGTACATTCCGTAATTCATCTCTTTAATACCTTTCAGACCAGACTACTAAGTTTTGTATTTACAGAGAGACATTTGCAAAGTATTTACTAGAAAGTGTAAAGCTATTAAAATCTTCCAAGTTTTCCTACTTTTTGAATTATCACCTATTTTGATCATATACAGTTTTAATTTCTGGCTCTCAACTGTATACCACCGTAGAAATATTTGTTGTTCTTTTCTTCCTAGAAGAGATGACTTTTGATGCCACTAAATGTGTTATTTACAAATTAGCCAAAGAAGATAATTGTTTAAGATCAAGGGCAGAGAATGTGTTTTTTATAAGATAGGAATAGCTAACATTTTAAGTTATTTAAATTTAATATATTTAACACATTAACTGCCACGCTAGAAAAAAAAATTTTTTCCTTGGGGCCATGGTGTTTTATTATGAAAATAGAATGAAAACTTCAAAAACAAAACAACCCTTTCTAATTTAATGAAGGTTGTTATTTTTAATTGTTTTCTGTGCGTGAGTCACATGCAACTTGAAAAATAGTTCACAGGGCTCCCCAGGTAAAGAGACTTGTGTGTTACATATGCTCCACGAGGCCCCGGGCTCAAAACTAGCGTGAGTTAAATGCAACTCACATGGCAGTTAATGTGTTAGATACAAATGGAAATGTAAATAGCCACACGTGCAAAGTGACTACCATGTTGGGAGAACAGATTTGGACAAATGCCAAGATTCATCATATACTTCAGATTTTTTTCTTTTTTAAGTTTCTTCAGAGAACTATAGGAAATTTGGAAGAATAATGATTGTGTTTTTAAAACCCCAAGCCGACTGTTTGGCACATAGGGGTCATTCAGTGTTAGTTTTTCCCGTTCTTTCTTACGATGTTATAGTATCACAGTGTATGCAGGTAGTATACAAGACACTACACCCTTAAGCATTTAAAACATTTAAATTTGCTACAGGTTTTTAGCACAATGAGAATGTATGCAATAGGAAAAAAATCTTGAGTCAGTTGAAATAATTCCTTGTATGGCTCTATGCATGACTAATAAGGTATTACAATAGAAAGTATTATCCTCTTCCTTTTATCCCCGATAGTGGAGTGGAGAATGCCATCACCTTCCTCTCATCTAATATTGTGATTTTATTAAATTAATCCATATGTTATTGTGATTTCTATAGTTTAAACATGATCAACTATTGGCAAGTTTATTCAGTTGAACAGATGATTAAGAAAAATATATGGCAGGCTAAAGGAAGGGCACACTCTATTTTAAAGTGTAGTTATCCCCCAAATTATTAAACACTTATTCCCAGAAAGTATATTTTTGGGTAAAAGAAATCAAAATGAAAGCATCTATTTAAATATGTGTATCCGTGTGTGCATGTATATATGCCATAACTTGTCTCCAGACTGCAATGTAGAGACGTAATCTATATGCTCTCTAAGAAGAACATGACCTAAGAAAAACTCAGTCTCTGTTTCTCCCAGTTAATATATGGCTTAAATTTGCATATCATTGGGATAAATTGAAATTCAAAATTTCCTTCTTTTAATCGGGGAAAAATTTAGGGTCCAATTGTATTCATACCAGATGCCTAACCACCATTGCAGCTTTTGGAAGAGCAGGACAGAATCTTCAATCAGACTGACTCCTTCCTACTATGGAACATGTTCTTATGGTCCCAGGGATCCAGAAGTTCAAAATTGATAACGTTTGTTTGCAGATGTAGTAATTTACACACATGGAAGACACGAGAAACATGGGGGAGAGCATGGGATTTGGGCTACTGGCTTCAGAAGGACTAGAAGAATAAACTGTAGAGAGAGGAGGCTTAAGATCTGTACCAGTTTGTGGTGGATTTCCCTTTCCCTGTCTTGGTGGGTGGAAAACCTAGGACATACCATCCAGGGAGGGCTTTTAAAAAAAAAGAATCAGCAGCAACATGACCGACTTGAAGCCATTTGCCTGGGACATGTCTTTGGGCTGCTGCTGAGAACCAGGAAGGGTATTTCAGACAAGGAAGAAAATACTAATGAAATGGCGGTGGCGCCCCAGGGTGTGTGGGGAGGAGGCGAAGGCAGATTTGAAGCACTGTGGGGACTCCTCAGGCAGGCTGTGCCATGAGCTGCACCCCTACCGGCTGCACATATCTGCGGGCTAAAACCTGGGCTCAGCCTTCATGTGGCCAATGAAAATTGACATTTTCCATATCCCAAGGTTAGCTTAACAGTAATTAAAGCATCACATTGCACACGATGCTTTCCATTATAATTTAAGTGGATTTTATGCTATTTTAAAAACCATTCTAGTTCCCACTGTGAATAATGAATACAAATAAAGTTGACTGTCAGACCTAGAATTCAAATCAAGTAAGAAAACTTATAAGGATCCCAAACATCTGCCCCCACAATCCCTAAGTCTCAGGTGCTTTGCAGCCAGCCCAACACTCTCATAAATGGTTGTTCCGGTTGGCGTTTGATGTCAGGCCACCTCAGTGGGCCACTTCTGTTCCATTATGAGTGATAAGGCATCTCATACCCTGAGACAACCTTCCAGCTTCCACAGCATTTTGAGAAATTCATTCATCTTTCTAAGCAGCTATATTAGACAGTGCCAAGAGGATTTCTGAAAAGGAGATAGACAGACACACCTACTCAATATCACAAGGTCTTTCAGACATGATGATTGTTTTTTTACCACTGAAAGAATGGGGGTTTTGCTCAATTCATTTTCTACACCTTCAGTGAATGTGCTTAGAAATGCCCGTGCCTCTCTGGATCCCTAGGAGGGGCTATTTACAGTTACACCCTCCTCCAATTGTGGATGTGATATTGTCGTGTTCTGACTCTAGGTAACACAACAGAAGGTTTACATCAGTACATCTCGCTCTTCTCATTGTAGTTCCATGAAATAGGAGGAGAAATTGGAAACAGAGCTTCATACAGTGTAGCTTGAAGGATAGTGAAGAAAAAATTGAAATCTCATAACTCCATTTGTAAATGCCCAAGAGGGGATAGATTTGGGTGTCTGCTGCCTGTTCACCACAGACGTCCAAGAGGCGGAAACCAGGAAGAGAAGCCTGTAGCCCTTCCGTGACTCATTGTAATGCAGAAAAGCCTGGGGACAGGTAGTTGTTTTTATTTTTTTATTATTAGACTGAAAAGCATTAATATTGTCATACAGATGGTCACCTATGTTGGAAGCTTACAAAAGAACTCTAAATTGTGGAAAGATTATTCTAAATTTAGGAAAGCATCAACTCCCTAATGCTAAAGGTGGAGCCGTGCTGCTAAACATATTAGTATTTCTTAATTCAAACACCTGTTCTGCCCGTACGATACATAAAGAAGCTCTTATTTATTGCTTGCATCTCCATTTCAGATTTAATCTCACTATAAATTCATCTCATGTTAATTTATGTGCAAACAAAGACACACACATTTTAAATATCCAAAATGCTGGAAATAAACTTATTTTTAATTTTGTGCTTGTTTTCCATTTGTCAACCAGCAAATGAAAGGACTGAATAAATCATGCACTAATTGCCAGCGGTGCTAAATTTAGTGTGAGATCTGGAATCCTTTTGATCAAAACCGCTGAATATGAAATCATCCTCAGCTCTCTAGGCAACTTTATCCGCCTTTCTATTCTCCATCTGTCAGTCACCTGGGAATTTGTGAACTATTCCATATGTCAGGCTTGTCAATCACAATGGGATGTGGGAACTATCTGCCTACTGCATAGGAATTCTTGTTAAAAAATTAATCTGCATTTAACTAGTAGTGCTATATTTCGAATACCATATTGTTTGGTGTTTTGAAATTTTTTTCTCTATATAAGGTTAATGGAAATACATTTTATTTAAATAGTATAGATTAAAAGTCTTCATTTAACTAACATTTACAAGTGTGTAACTGTTACACATATATCTATGTTATATATAGCCAGTATTTGTGCATGCATATAAAACATTTAAAATAGAATACCCCTATTATGGTAACACTGAATCTGACAGAAACTTACCTACTGACATTTTAAATATATAGAAATTAAAAAGTAATAAACGCATGGACAACTCACTGTTTTGAGATCCATAAACTTATCAAGATACTTGTGAAAGGAGAATGTCTCACCAAAGGTGCTTTATTTTAAGCTTAAATGTCTCTAAAATATTCAAATATCTCATTTAAATAAATACGCAAATAAAATTGTATTTACCACAACATCATTGCCTCTCTATAATATTTTTGTTCTAAACCAATTGGGAAAATTCAGAAGCCCTGTAAATCATATATAATGTAAGACGTTTTAAATATCAACCTCATTTTGAAATGCTTACATATTTCATATTTTAACTCCATTTACTTCTGATAGAATTTGAGAAGGCAGAACTAATGAAATATTAGAAAAAGATCAAAACAACATCATGGAAAAAGTGATAATGGTGACAGAGATGCAAATTAATGTACAGTTCTTATGGTCTTGTGACCTTAGACAAATTACTTAAATCTGAGGTCCCATATCTGTGATACGAGGATGTGGAATAGATATTAATCTGTAAGATTGTTGGCAAGATGAAATAATAGATGTAAAGCACTTAAGAAAATGCCTGGCAGATAGGAAATACTGAATAAATGTTACCTACTATGTCGTGAGGGTCAGTATCCATTCCGGGAAGGTTGAGAGAGGGAATTTATTTAATAATGTGGGGAAATAGCTGTAGAGACGTTGGAAGAGCTGAAATCACTGAATCCATTGGCCACATGCAGTCACCTGGAGATCAACTATTTTCTCCCACATTTAATGCTCTTATCCTGACTTGGAGTAAGTGTCCAGCACACTGTGGAATCTTCCCTTATTTCCACAGGTAGTGTTCGTGTCATCTTTTGTTTTGTACCAAAGTCATTTCCTACATACATCTAGTACTTTCTACATTGTGATAAATTTCTGATTACATGTGTGTCCTCCCCAAAAAGCTGTTAGTTCTTTGCCTGGACTGAGTCTTGTTCTCTTTCGTTTCCCTAGTGCCCAGTGCGGTGCCTGATACATAGAAGCTGTCATTACATTTTGTCTAGTAAAGCTATACATTGTGTTCAGAACAATATTGCCTTTTTGTGGCTGCTTAGCTTAGGTGCTCACAGCCTGCTTTGTTCATCGATCCCCTCAGTCTGTCGCCTGTGCCATCTTCCATTGCCACACATGCACATTCCTGCCCCTTTTCCTCTCCATCCTTCGTGGAAATGCATTCCACTAGCTACCGTAGGGACTAGGGAATAGAGCACGGTCAGTTCAAGGTGAATTCATCATTACCCCCAAAAATAAATAAAGAAGAGAGGGCGAGAGGAAAAGAAGAAAAGAAGAGGGAAGGAAGGAAAGAAGGAAGGAAAGAAGGAAGGGGGGAAGGAAGGAAATAAAGAAAGAAAGGAGCAAACAAAAAAACACAATGTATTTTTCAGTAAGCACCCTTTTATCTCTAAATAAGATCAGAAATATGTTGAAATCTTATTTATTTATTTATTTATTTAGAGATAGGATCTCACTCTGTCACCTGGGCTAGAGTGCAGTGGCGTCATCACAGCTCACTGCAGCCTCACACTCCTGGGCTCAAGCGATCCTCCTGCCTCAGCCTCCAGAGTAGCTGGGACTACAGGTGCACGCCACTGGGCCTGATTAATTTTTCTGTTTTTTGTAGAGATGGAATCTCATGAAATCTCACTTTAAAAAGACAAAATTATTAATATTTCATTTAACTAAGGATAGCAACACCAGAGAACCAAAAATATTATCTGGTCATATCTGAATACAGCTCTTAAAAGCCTATGTTACATATGAGCAAATTTGCCTAGTTGCTATTTATACAAAAATAAGATAAACACAAAGAAAGTAACAAAAGGTAAATAAAGGAAAAAATGAATTTAAAAATTATTTTTCCCTATTATTAGGTGTGTTTTTTTATTCTGGGATACAGCCGTGACTACTATTTTCTCTAATCAAGACTGACTCCTATTATAAGTGATGTGAAAAATAATTACAAATATTAATCACATGGTTTTATTAGGAATGTACAATATTATGCCAGAATTGCAAAAGAAATTCAAGTTAGAGAATTTTTCATATGACAGGTTAAAAGATTTTTTAAAAAATTAATAGATACATAAAAAGCATATAAGTTTAATTCCCCTCCAATTTGTGTACTCTTAACCAGGTAAAAATAAAAGGAAACATCTTTATTTGAGTAAAACAGCCATTAAAAATTTGCATCAAAATTATATGTAAAGTTAAATTCGAAATTATTCCTTAAATTAAAAAGAAGATAAGGACATTATTGTCACCAATACTATTCAACATTGTAGTGGATGTCCTAGCCAATGCAGTATGATAAGAGAAAAGAAAAACTATGATATAAAAATTAGAATAAAAAAGACACCCTGTTATTATTTTGGACCATATGACAGGCCACCTAGAAACTCTAAAATGAACCACTAAAAATCTATTAGAACAAGAGATATCAGTGAAGGGTCCTCATAGAATTCAACATTAAAAGTTCAATTGCTCCAGGAATTACTAAGTAGAAAATTTGTGTATAAAGGATCTACTTTACTAGAGCAAGCTACAAAATACTTGCCAATAATCTTGACAAGAAATGCTCAAAATATGTATAATCAAAACTATACACTATTTTATTTATTTATTTATTTATGTATTTATTTATTTATTTTGGATTTTTATTTTATTTTATTTTTATTTCAGAATACTACAGGGTTACAAATGCTTTGGTTCCATAAATTGCCTTTGCATCGCCTGAGTCTGAGCTATAAGTGTGCCTATCCCCCAGACAGCATGAACTGCACACCTTAGGTGTGAATTTATCCATCCTCTCCTCCACCCTCCCACTTGCCTGACACCTGACAAATGTTACTTCCATATGTGCACATAAGTGTTGATCTATTAGTACCAATTTAATGGTGAGTACATGTGGTATTTGTTTTTCCATTCTTGTGATACTTCCCTTACAAGAATGGGCTCCAGCTCCATTCAGGATAACACAAGAGGTAGTTCACCATTTTGTTTTTTTATGGCTGAGTAGTACCCCATGGTATGCATATACCACATTTTATTAATCCACTCATGTATTGATGGACACTTGGGTTGTTTCCACATCTTTGCAATTGTGAACATCTATACACTATTTTAAAGGATATCATAACTTAATTGGGAGACATACTTGTTGCAAAATAGATGATCTAACATTGTGAAAATTTTAGTTCTGAAGATAATCTATAAATTTGGTCAATCCCAAACAAAATTCCAACAGAACTATTTTTAATGCAACTGACAACCAGTTCCAACCTTCATCTGGAAAACAACAATTCATGGCAATTGTTTAAAAAAGTGGGAAGTAAGAAAGATGTTGGACTTGTTCCAAAGGATTAGAAATATAAAGCTAGAGTGATTAAACCAGTAAGATATTGGTACAGGAATAAATGGAAAGGTCAGTGGAACATTATAGATAATATCAAAATGTATCCAAGTATGATAAAAGGCCACTCAAATTAGTGGGGGAAATGAAAAACTATAATAAATGTTGTTGGGAATATTGGCTATCTTTTGGATTAAAAAAATTTAGGCCTAGGCATATAAAATTAATTTTAAAAAATCTAAGAAAGCATTAAAAAAAGACTGGTCTGTGAAATGGAGCTCAAACCCATATCTCAGTGTTTTAAGAGGTTTAAGGAGGTTGATATTTGTAATGCAATGCATCAAAATACAGCAAGATTTCACTCTTCATATTATTTTTTATAGCATCTAGGTTTTGTGTCTTGCTTAAGAATACCTACTTTCATAACAATATCAACATTTTCTCTGATGTGTTACCTGAACATTTCCTCAACTTGAACAAGAATACTTGGATTTAGAGACAGGTAGTCTGACTCTAGACATTTTTTTTCTTAGCAATTAGTCTACTCTACCTCCCTAGGTTGAATACATAAATAGTAAAACAAAACCTTCCATATAGAAAATGATACAATAATTAAAAGTGAGAAATAAATGCTAGTCTTGGGGAAAGTATTCATAAGGTGTAGAACAGTTAAATAATAAAACATTACAATATGTATAGGGAAGCTTCAAATCTAAAATTTAAATACCTTGAAAAATGGACAAGAAATATAAGTACATGATTTAGAGAGTTAATGTAAATAAAATTTCAAGATCACTTGTAGCTAAATTTAAACAATAATGCGATCTTGTTTTTTGCCCAAATCGCTAAACAAATTAAAGATTGATATTATCAAGTACTGCTACAACTATATAAAAATGGATAATTTTATATACACTTTTTGGGAACTTAACATGGTGAAGAATTTGAAAGTTGAAATCACTCTTTGATCCATGTGCTGCAGAAAGTATTAGCAGACATAAAAATATTTATCTTCTATACACCTCCATCAGAACTCTTGTGTGACCAGGTATATTGTCAATGAGCAGTGAGTGATATTTTCAAAAGAATCTTTCTTTTCTGAGCAGTAGATCTCCTTAAAATATTCAGTAAACCATGGTGTAAACAGCTGTGCTGTCATCCAGGCTTTGTTGCTTTACTTATAGAGCACTTATAGAGCACAAGCAGACTAGATTTAGAATAATTCTTAAAGGCTCTAGGAATTTTGGAATGATGAATAAGCATTGGCTTCAAATGAAGGTCACCAACAGCATCAGACCCTAACAAGAGAGTCAGCTGCCCTTTGAAGCTGTGAAGCCAGGCACTGACTTCTCCTCTCTAGCTATGAAAGTCCTGGATGGCATCTTCTTCCAATATAAAGCTGTTTTGTCTACATTGAAAATCTGTTGTTTAGTGTAGCCACCTTCATCAACTATAGTAGTTAGATTTTCTGTATAACTTGCTGCTTCACTTTGCACTTTTATGTTGTGGAGAGAACGTCTTTCTTTAAACCTCATGATTCAACATCTAATAACTCCAAACTTTTCTTCTACAGCTTCTTCATTTCTCTAAACCTTCATAGAATTATAAAAGAGTTAGGGCCTTGCTCTGGATTAGGCTTTGGCTTAAGTGAAAATTGTGGCTGGTTCTATCCAGACCACTGAAACTTTCTCCATATCAGCAATAAGGCTGTTTTGCTTTCTTATCATTCATGTGTTCACTGGAATAGCACTTTTAATTTACTTCAAGAACTTTTTCTCTGCATTCACAGCTTGGCTAACCATTTGGTGCAAGAGGCCTAGCTTTCAACTTAGCTTTCCACATGGGTTCCTCACTAAGGTTAATGATTTCCAGCTTTTGATTTAAAGCAAGAGATGTAGGACCCTTCCTTTCACTTGAACACTTAAGAGGCCATTGTAGGGTTATAAATTGGCCTAATTTCAGTATTTTTGTGTCTCAGGGAATACGGAGGCCTGAGGGGAGAGAGAGGGATGGGGGAATGGCCAGTTTGTGCAGCAGTCAGAACCCACATGACATTTATCAATTAAGTTTGCTGTCTTATGTGGGCAACCCAAAACGACCACAGGCATACCTTGTTTTATTGCGCCTCACTTTATTGTGCTTCACAGATCTTGCCTTTTTTATAAATTGAAGGTTTGTGGCAACCCTGTGTTGAGCAAGTCTCTTGGCCCTATTTTTTCCAACAGTATGTGCTCATCTTGTGTCTCTATGTGAGCATTTTTTAGCAATGACGTACTTTTTAATTAAGGTATGTACTTTTTTTTTAGATATAATGCTATTGCACACTTAATAGACTACAATATAGTGTACGCATAATTTTTATATGAACCAGAAAACCAAAAAATTTGTGTGACTCGCTTTACTACAATATTCACTTTATTATGGTGGTCTGAAACCAGACCTGCAGTATCTTTGAGGTATGACTGTATAATAGTAACATCAAAGATCACCGATCACAGATCACTATAACAGATATGAAAATATTGAGAAGTTTGAAATATTGCAAGAATTACCAAGATGTGACATATATATGATATCTGTATTAGTTGAGCTCATATTTTAAATGGAATGTAATGTATTTGTTTTTAAATAATCACCAAATCACCAACACTGTAAGCTGTTGTGCTATAATGAGAAAGAAGAAGATGCTTTAAGAGCAGATAATAAGGACTTCATTTTGTCTAAATGAAGAATGAATGAATAAATATAGTGAAACATTTGTAATATAATTATAAAGATTCATATTGATAATTCGAAATAACTATTTACAAAACAAAATACGAACAGGCCAAGATTAGTTCAGTTGCTGAAAGTGAGAACCCAAGAAATGACAAGGAAAGCTCATAAGTGCAATTAATTGGCAAAAGGTGTAAAATTAATGAAAGTCGTTTAAGGAAGTTGGACGATCTTAAAAGTTCTATTCTGCTAAAGGGTTCACCCTCTGCATAGTGTGAGTATTCTGGTTGTTCCTTGGTTGATTGGGCACAGACCTTAGAGAAATCTTCTAGGATGGTCTCAGTAATGAACATGCATTTATAGAGTGAGCTCTTGCTGTAGCTTTGTTTCTCTGGCAGAAGGAAATGTGCTTCATCAGGGTAAGCAAAGGTTTTTTTCTCAAAACACTATAGATAGCCCTGCAGACCTCCCTGTCAGACAGATGCTGATCAGCTGTAGAGCCATACCTTTATCAACTTTGCTTCTCTAATGTCTATCAACTGCTCAATATTAGTTGGTAGTCAACAAATGTTAATTTAATAAATGAATATTTATATGCATTACTATAAATAAATAAGTGGATAAATTTTTACACTAAATGTAGAATATTTTGTCAATAGTTCATATTTTAGTTTATGATCATTTTCAATATCACCACATAGAACTACATAGCAAGTAATTATGGAATATGTTTGTATACAAAGGTTTATGTGTAAAAGCAGAAATATGCCTATAACATGTGCAAATATTTTAACATTTTCCCCATATGTGTATATACACACGAACACACACACACAAACATGTATAGTGCCATTTTAAAATAAGGAAGCATCTCCATAAGGCATGCAGCATTTCCATATACATATAATATATGTATAATCTCTTGCTGATAAACAGACACCCAGGCCAATCATTTCCTGGAAAATCTTATTTAAAGAATTTTAAAAACTATTGAAGTTCACAAGGTTTTTGCCAAAAAATTTATAGCAATTTGTCAGAGTGGAAAGTTTACATACCTAAAATGGTTAATTTGATTTGAGCTTCTTGTGCTCGTATAGACAGCTGATTGTGAAAGTGACAAGTTTTTTTCTAATTTTTCCAATGTCATTATAAATAAATAAAAAGTATATATGTATTTATAGATACTACATATGTTATTTATGTTATAAAATCTAAATATATACATAATGGTGTATATATTATAAAAATCTAAATACACATGCACACACATACACACTCTCTGTCTCTCTCTCTCTCTTTATAAAAACCCAGATATCCTTCTTCGTATTTTACCATCATGCCTACCTGCCGGTAATTCTGGGCTGCTGCTAGGAACCTGTGCCATTTTATTCACTGGATCTCAGTGTTGATGGCATGAAAAAAGATACAGTGAGAAAGTGGACGAATTTCACTCATTGCTACAGTTTCTTTTTACCCTTCTTTCTGTATATTCTGTATTTTTTTTTCCTATTTTCACAACTTCTATTTTCAAATTCCAAGACTCGTTTTGATATATTAAAATGTATCAAATGTGAAGACAATAATGAGATTTCATGGCAAAACCAAGTAAACATTGCAACATTTTTATACAAATGAATATTTATCCACATACAGCACATAGCCTATAATTATTTATTTTCAAAACAATATTTTTAAAAAATTCAAACAGATTTCACTTTTTGTTTATACTTACATTTTAACCTATATCCAAGAGGGTAGTTTACAAGAGTGATCTGGTATAAGATTCTCTGGAACTTAACATTTATAGCAAAACCACAACTTAGGTGAAACTTATTAGGAGGTAAAATTACATTAGGATATTTAATAAAACTAGTGCCCCAGGTCCCATGTCCCCCTATAGATAATTTTTTCCAATATAAAATAGGTTTGAAAACACAATGCTTTAAGTTAATGAAACTTTATTACCATCAAAAGTTTTTTATCAGTGTCTGGTAGTATTAGGTGATATGTGTATATTTATATAGAGAAATTATATTAAGAACTTTCCCTTTAAGACAATGACATTAAACATTAGCAGATAGATAAATTTGCCTCTGATTAATGCCCATTTTGCTTCAGTTCTTGTTTTGTGGATAATTGAAACTTCATATGAGGTTAAGACCTAGTCCGTTTGCTTGTTATCCTGTATGTCTGGTTATTACTGTCTAGCCAGCATTCTGCATCGTATCTGGGAAGTTTTTGGAATCAAAGGTACTTAATCACTTACGCTGAGTTATGCATTATTAACACGGAACAGCTGTAGAAAGAAATGAAGCTCTTGTAGTGGACGGAAAGAAGAGAATAAACAATTGATCTTTAAAGAGTTAGAATATTTAAGCTTATTATTTTCCTCCTATGCTTCCTTGTTTTACATTCTAAATTGTCTGTTTGGGGATCTTCTCCCCACTGGGTATCTTCGAGGAGCAAAGCTGAGTGACTGCTTCAGAATACAAGAGGGGAAAAATATGAGAACACTCAGAGAGATCCCACGGTAGAGAACACGAAAACTTGATTATGTTCTCACAAAACTCCCTCCTCCCTTTTCTTTCAGCTCAAAATCATCCAGTTAAAGCTCACATAAATTTTATTGCCTCCCCCCGCCCCAATCCCTTTTTTAACCCACCTAAGTTGCTGAAAGGTTAAGTACTTCCTAGTTGAGCAATTTCTGAATGAGTCCCCGCACCCAAATTCCGACCCGTTCCTTTTAGGTGTGTCAAAATACGTGCCTGGACTGGCACTTCTCTGCCCGTGGTTGTATCTGTGCCTTACTCGTACAGATGTGGGTGCAAAGAAATTTAGTCTTTCACCTTAGAAGGCAGGAACAAAAGCCAATTTCAGCAGCAAATCAACATTTAGGGACAATAAGAAACCTATTAATATGAATGTCGCAAAAGGAGAAATGGACAGCACTACAGGGATAGGGTGAAGCACATAAAACATTATTTTACTTTGGAAATGAAACTTTTAATTAAGACGCCTGTGAGGAGAGCAGCCTGAATGAAACTGAAGGCAGTTGAGTGAGCCACGGGAGGGTGAAAATTTGAGTCCATGTGATAGACGGCAACAGAAATATTAATTCAGTCTTCCCTCCTCTGTTTCTACTATCTTAAAAATGATCTTCTCTCCCTATATTAGCCTTCCAGAGGTACTTTGATCTGCATTTTCCACTCAACCAAGTTTGTGGTTGCATTTTATGAAGCTGTTACTTAGCTATCGATAACCACAGGGCATTAGGCAAAAGTGCCACACCATCCTGTCCCTTGTAGGCTGACAAGATTGCTAAACAGATTCCTTCTTTCTTTCTTTTCTTCCTTCCTTTCCACAAATCATTTCTGACAGCATACTCTATGTCAGCTGCACTCTAAGCTCTCGAGAGATGAGTTGGGAAAAAACCCATAAAGTCCCTCCTCATAAAACTTACATTCCAGGGGCTGGGAGGTAGCCACGAAGAAAACAAGCATCAAATTTCCTCAATTCTAAAATGCATTGAATTTCCTCAATTCTAAAATGCATAATTTCTTGTGTTGTAAAATTTTTGATATCGAAATGCATTTTATGATTGAGGGCACCTTATATTCACTGTGCGTTAGGTGCCATTTGTGACATGTAAGCTTAATTATATTTTTTCACATCTTTGATACTTGAGTCATATGAGTTATGTCCACTGTACTGCACATGTTGAGGTTATTTTCCAAGTAAAAATATCTTCTAATAGAATATGTTATGACATGACATTGACATCGAAGTTATTTATATGCAGAAAGGCGCACATATAGAGCAGCTGGGCATCAATTTCATATTTGTTAGACAGATAGTCATCATTGCAGGAATACCTGAGCTCCATACTTCTTGCAGTGTAATAAGCTATAACATGCTTTATATGGCTGGAAAAAGGAAGATACCTACATATAAATAAAGCTTATGATTTTTTTTTTCCAACTGAGATGTGAAAAAGGCACTGGAAAAATACAGACCACACAATTCACTGGAAGGCAGTGTCAGGACTACAAGGCAAGGCAAGGCCAAAGGCAAGGTCTGATTCAGCCACTTTTAGATTTGAACAGTTTGTTACTTATATTGGCAGTAAAGGGCGCCAGCGTCCCATGGTTGTTTCCTATATACCAAAAATGATAACATCCAATCCAAAGGGACCAGAAGACAATACAATGAGATTTGTGGGACATGCTGAGTTTCAGGAGCACAGTCTAGACTTCAGCTGAACAGTTTATGGTCTGTAGCTATACCTTGATGGGGAGGAGCAGAAACCTGAGAAGCAAAGAGAAACTGTCCCATGACAGCCTCCCAGGGCAGACAGGGAGGCCAATGCAAGGTATCTTGGAGGCAGCTCCTCACAAGCCTCCCATTCTCTATTGTTCCAGAGAGGTCATAAGATATTCTGCCCAGATTCAGGTAAAGTGTAGTAAAAGCCTTTGCATGCATGGCCTATGCGGGTTTGTGCGAGATCACCCTGGCACCATGGCAGAGCAATTTCCCACCTTGCAGAAACCATGGCTAAATCCACTGGAGGAGGTAAAAGTTCTCAAAATAATAAGAGGCTGGTGTGACAGATTTATGTCTTTGACTTTAGTCAAACCAAAAAAAAATCCATGAACACTTGTACGATAGATATTGGTAGCAGAGAAGAAAATCCAAAAGTCAATTGTAGAGTATCATTTTAAGAAATGCTGAATTATCAAAGCTCTTGAATGTACAAAAGATGATTTTATGTAGAAAAACAAATTCACTGTTTATTAATGTGAAGAATTTTTAGGAATAACTCAACTTCTTTTATTTGCCTTTTTCATTTTTTGTATGTATAAGGGTAATAGGTGATAGAAATCCATACTTAAGTCTAAAAGCTCTTTTCATATGATTAAAATAAAGATTCTAAGCGAAGAAAATATTGTTTTATGGTTTAATGAGCAGTGTATTTTCTTTCTTAGTGATGCATAAAATAGCCGCGTATCTTATAATCACTGCAACTTATATTCAATTAAATAGTTTATGTAAGGGAATAATAAATACTATGGAGAAGAATAAAGTGGGGTAAGATAGAGAAGGAAGCAGGAAGCAGAGGCTGTTTCATAAAAGGCATCAGAGGAGCCCTCTAAGAGTAGGTGATATTTGAACAGAAACCTGTAGGAAGATTCCAGACAAAGGTTATATTTGCAAAGATCCTAAGAACGGAACTGGCTTGATGCACTTGAGGAAGAACAAAGAGGCCTGAGTGGCTCCAGGATTGTGAAGAAGAAGAGGAATGCTAGGTGTTGAGCTTGGAGAATCAGCAAGGGGCTAGGCTGTGTAGAGACCATGTGGGTCATGGTCAGTTCCTCAGCTCTTCCTTTGAGGGAAAGGAGAGGCCATCTGAGAGCTTTGAGGATAATAGCACCATGCTCCTACTTATGTCTCAAAAACATCATCATGGTTACTATTTTGAAAATAGACAGCAGTAGGGAAAAGTAGACAGTGGGGAGGTCTGTTGGTAGGCTTGAACTTTGGTAGGGGTGATGGTGGATAGGAGCAGTTGGGTGCTGAATATATTTAAAAAGTAGAGCTAATAGCATTTGCTAGAGGGTTGGATGTGGGGTACAAGAGAAAGAATTGATAACCAACCCCTGCTCGCTTGACCAGAGCCACTGGGAGGAGAGAATAGACACCTGCTGAGGTCAGGAGGACAATGGTGGAAGGATGAGAAGGCAGGAATCAGGAACTCAATTTTAAAAGTTTTAAGTTAGAAATGTCTTTGATTAGCTATCCAAAGAGCAATGTCAAATTGGAAATTGGATATAAGCATTTGGCAGTCAAGGAAAGGGGTCTGGAAACAAGATATTAATTTGGAGGTTATCAGTATATAAACTTCTTTAGGAAGATTTCCTGTATCTCCATCTAGTATGAATTCTGCCCAGGAAATCCTTACTTATCCCCAAATACAGAGAGAAGAGGGTACATATGTCACTCAGCTAAGTACTCACAGATCCTTAATTTTGAAGAATCTGTGCTTCTTGGGCAGAAGCTGTTCTCTGCACCTGTTTTCCCTTCTTTCCCTACCTCTAATGTTCCCCACTCTGTGACTGATTCAGTCCCTCGGGGCCTAGCTATCATCCAGCCATTTGAGTTTACATGCAGACCCACTTTGTTTTATAATGGAGAATCACACTGGAACTACAATTTTGAAAAATGTTTAAAAAAAAAAGTCTGTCCCCTTCCCATTGAAGCCACTGAGAGAAACTCATTGTCAATGTTTGAATAAGCGGCACCAAATAACAGGTTCCAGCACTATCAGTGCTGAGTTGTCTATAGAAATATATGATTCTCATCCAACCTTAGCTTTCTCATGAAGTAACAGAATGAAATATGGTGGCATAACATGAGTGAAATAAACATGTGATTTTCATTATTGCCAGCAATATCCATGATATAAAAGTGACTAGCAGAAATACTTCTTGTTAAAATGATAGAAAATTTTCTTATAGATTATGTATAAAGAATACCATGGTGAAAAGTAAGATTATGTTTATGGTTTTCATTTGTTTGGAATCAGTGAGTACTTGTGTTTCTAGTTAAAACCATCCCTTAATTCAGCAATTCTTAAAATTCCCTGGAGTAGGGATGAAAATATGAAAAGTCATTTTCATTACGCAGTGTCCTGTACTTATATCATCAGGTAACTTTGATACAAATGTTAGTTTGGAAGATTAGAGAACAAAAGCAACATATTCAAATGAATTCCTATAATATTAAAAACAGATATAGACTAATGTACCAGGAATTTTATTCTTGTTATTCATTTGAAGTTCTATTCTGCCCTCGTAAATTAAAAACTCACCCAAATGATATTTTCAGTATGTGCAAGTGTGGATATGAGCACTGTTGCTTGTCAATAGTGCAGATTTTTAAAGAATCCGCCATCACAAATAGTGCATTATTTTATGTTGGAAATACAGTAGATGCTTAGAAATCATAAAATTTTTCTAGACATCAATTATATCAATTGTTAAAGAAAAAAATTGTTAGCCACAGCTCCCTTTTCTGTTTAGGTTTATTTACTTCAACAAGAGAAACTAACATTTCTTATTTTCCAGCAAATTTCAGGAAAAGATCATTGAGATGGGGGCCTGTTTAAAAAAAAATTATCAACTCCCTGAAACAAAAAGAATGCTTAATTTCTTAAGCTTGATGATGGTATGTGGAGATTTATCATATTGCTCCCTGTACATTTTTGGAGGCTGGAATATTTCATGATTAAAAAAATATGTTCTAGCAGTTGAGCCATTCAAAAAAAGTGAGTACATAAACAAATATAGTTTTTTACTTATGAAGGGTCCATGAATGGTATGCATATGGCATGACTGCCTCTGCAGTCACAACTTATTTTGTAATTCACTCTATTTTAGGTTATGAGTGGCAAGACTGAGGAAAACCAACTATTCTACCATGGAAGAATGCTTGATTTTCCAAAGTGGGTTAGGAATGCTTAAATTGTTATTTTCCCCTATTTAATTGCTTTACCTTCCCTACAACCAGTCAGTAATAGCAAAGTACAATTTGAGGGAAATTCTGAAATGGTGTAGTGAGGACTTCTGTAAATTTGTACTTCCAGAAAGCACTGAAAATGTTGTCAAAAATTGTCAAAATCAAACTCTTCCCTTTTCTGGAAATTAACCAAAGTCTTGCAACACTCTGAAGAGCATTAATTCAAGAAAAGTTGCTGAATCTTTTTAAGAATAGCAGGATTAATGGCTTTTAATTTGGCCTATTCCCATTCTCCTCTCTGAAGCCCTGTGACAACCTTGAAAACCCTTAGCCTCACAACCATGGTAGCTATAAAAGGCAGAAGTCTTGAAGCCGCTGAACTGAGATGGAAGTTCCTCAAAGGACTCCACCCCCAGAGCATCGTCACTATTTGACCTGTCTTGCAAGTCCCTGGAAAAGCCCCATTTGGGGGCCTTGTCATGTTCGACCTGATTCAGAGGTTGCTCTGAAGAAAAAAAAAAAACCTATTTCCAGGGTGTTTCTCAACAAATCAATCAGCAACAATTATTTAATATTGCAGCAGCCTGAGCTGCAATACCAGCTGGGACAAACAAGAATCTGACTCAGGAAAAAATAGAAAATATTAATGGACTTGTAACAAGTAAAGAGATTAAATTAGTAATTCAAAAACTTCACACAAAGAAGAGACCAGGCCCAGATGGCTTGACTGCCAATCATTTAGGAAATATTAATACAAACCCTTTGCAAAACTCCACCAACAAATAGAACAGGAGGAAACACTCCTCAATTCATTCCATGAAGCCACCATTACTCTAATACCAAAACCAGACACAGACATCACAAGAAAAACAAAACAAAACAAAAATTAAAGACCTAAATTCCTTGTGATTCTAAACACAAAAATCTCCAACAAAATGCTTGCCAACTGAGTCCATCATGTTAAGAAAAATTACAAAGAAAAAGAGAAAGAAAGGGAAAATTTGATTAATTGGATTTCATCAAAATTAAAAACTTTCTTTTTGGTAAACGACCCTAATGAGAGGATGAAAAGGCAATCTACAGAGTGGGAGAAAATATTTACAAATTACATATCCAGCAGAGGATTCGTATGTGGAATATATAAAGAACTCTAAAATTTTAACAATAAAACCCCCAAATATTCCAATTATAAAATGGATGAAAGACATGAAAAGACATTGTGTCAAAGAGGATATACAGATGGCAACTATATAAAAGACGCTCAACATCATTAGCTATCAGGGAAATGCAACTTAAAACCACAATTAGTTATTATTCCATACCTACCAGGAAATTCAAATTTTAAAAAGTGGTGACACTATCAAATGATAGAAAGAGCGCTGAGAAACCAGATGGTTCATATATGGTTCATGAGAATTTAACATGGTACAGTTAGTCCAAAAAATATTTTGGAAGTTTTTTTTTTTAAAAAACTAAACATGCAACATTTTACAATCCATCAATTGCATTCCTGAGCATGTATCACCAAACTGAAAACACTCAGATGTCCCTCAAATATCAAATGTGTAAACAAACTGGAAAATTCACACTACGGATTACTACCTAGCAAGAAAAAGGAGCAAACTATTGTTACATGTGATAACCTGAACGAATCTCGAGAGAATTACACTGAGTGAAAAAGGTCAATCCCAAAACATTATATACTCTAGGATTTCATTTATATAACACTTAAAATAACAAAATTATAGAGATGAAGAACAGATTGGTGATTGCCAAAGGTCAGAGACAGGGGTGGGTTGAGGGAGAAGGTGATGGCTGTGTTTATAAAAGGGCACTACTGGGGAACCTTGTCAGGGTAGAACTATTCAAAATCTTAAATGTATCAATATCTATGTTCCAATACTGATATTGTACTATATATTTACAAGATATTACCATTGAGGGGAACTGGGTATAGGGTACACAGGATATCTCTATACTTGTTCTACATTTGCATTTGAATATACAGTTATCTCAAAATAAAAATGTTTAATTAAAAAAATTATGCACCATGAACAAGTGGGAATTCTCCCAGGAATACGAAGTTTAACATTTGAAAATAATTCAATGTAATACATCATGTATAGGAGGTAGGCAGAATAATGCCTCCCAAAGATATCTGGTTACATGGCAAGAGGGAATCCAGGTTGCAGATGGAATTAAATTTGCTAGTCAGCAGACTTTGAGATGAAGAGACTATTCTGGATTATCAACAAGGGCCCAGTGTAATTATAAGGCTCCCTACAAGTGACAGAGGGAGGCAAGTGAAACAATGTCACAGTGACTGCAATGTGGGAAATATTCCACCACCCGTTGATGTCTTTGAGATGTAAGGGAAGTACAAACCAAGGGGTACACATAGCCTGTAGAAACTGGAAAAGCACAGGAAATAGATTCTTCTCTAGAGCCTCCAGAAAGTAACTCAGTCCTCCTGACAACTCAATTTGAGTCCAGGGAGATCTATTTCAGACTTGTGACCTCCAGAATTTTAAGATAATAAATTTGTGTTGTTTTAAGCCACTAAGTTGTAGAAGTTTGTTATAGCAGCAATATGAAACAAACACACCATGATAATAAAGAACAAAAACCACCTGATCATTTCCATAGATTTGAAAAAATATTTCATAAAATCCAATGTCCTTTTATGATAAAAAATACTCAACAATCTAAGAATAGTAGGAAACGTCCTTAATTTGATAAACGGCATCTATGAATAACCCACAGCTGACATAGTACTAAATGGTAAAAGACCACATGCTTTCTCTCATGAGTAGCAACAAGATAATGATGTCATTCTTACCCCTTTTCTAAAGTACTTTATTGTTGTCCTGGCCAGGCAATTACATAATCAAAAGAAATAAATGTCATCCTCATTGGGAAGAAAGAAGTAAAAATATCTCTATTTGCAGATGATATCATCTTATAAAGAGAAAATCCTAAGGAATCTGTTAAAAAACTGTTAAAACTAATAAATGAATATACCAAATTTACAGCATATAAGACCAATATACAAAAATGTACACTAGCAATTAATCTGAAAATGAAAGTGAGAAAATTCCATTTATAAGCCAATCGAAATAAAATACTTAGAACAAATTCCAAAAGAAGTATAAGACTTTTACACTGAAAATTATAATATATTGTTAAATAAAATTGAAGATGATCTAAATGAATGGAAAGGCATCCAAGTTTCATGGATCAGAAGACATTACATTTCTAACTTGGTGATAATCCTCAAATTAATCTACAGATTCAATAAAATCACTGTCATAATCCCAGATTGCTTTTCCTAAAATTGATAAGCTTATCTGAAAATGTATATCAAAATTCAAAGGTCTTAGAAGAACAAGAAATCTTCAGAAGAAAAACAAAGTTTGAAAACTTCCTGATTTCAAAACTACTACAAAGTTCAGTAAATAAGATAAAGTAGTTCTGGCACAAGAAGAGATGTATACAATAATTGGGTAGATTTGGGAGTCCAGATATAAGCCCTTCAATGGTCAATTGGTTTTTGAAGAAGGTGCCAACACAATTTCATGGGGGAAAAATAGAGAACAGTCATTTCAAAAAATTGTGTTGGGACAACTGGATATTCACATGTCAAAAAAAAAAAAAAAGAAGAAGAAGAAATTTAGAGTTCTACCTTACATATAACAATTATTCAAAGTGAATTATCGACCTAACATAAATGTAAGGTCTAAAATTATAAACTTCTTAGAAGGAAACAGTAAACTTTCATGATCTTGGGTTAGGTGATGTTATCGTTAGGCATGACAACAAAATCAGAGGCACCAGAAGAAAATAAATGATAATCGAACTCCATCAAAATTAAAAATTTTTGTTCTTCAACAGACACCATAAAGAAAAAGGTAAACCATGGCATGGGAGAAAATATTTGCATATCATATATCTGATAAGGGACTTGAATCCAGATATATAAAGAACACTACAACTCAACCACAAAAAGACAAATAACCCAATTTAAAACTGGGCAAAATATTTGAATAGCAAATTCCCCAAAGAAGATATGCAAATGAACAATAAACATATAAAATGATAATTAACATTGTTGGTCATTAAGTAAATGCAAATAAATACCACAAAATGGTACCACTTCACACCTACTAGGATTGCTATAATCAAAATGGCGGACTACAAGTGTTGGTAAGGATGTGAAGGAATTGGAAGTGTCATATCTTGCTGACAATAATGTAATATGTTCCCAAAACAGTTTGACATTTCCTTAAAAGATTAAACACAAAATTAACCTATGACCCTGCAATTACACTCTTAGAAATGAAATGAAAATGAAAATATATGTCCACACAAAATTTTACACAAAGAAATTCTTAACAGCATTATGCATAATAGTAAAAAATGGAATCTACTCATATGTCTATAAGCTAATATAATGGTATCAAAATGTGGTATATACATACAATGGAACACTATTCAACAATAAAAATGAATGAGGTACTGATACATTCTACAACCTGTGAAAACCTTGAACACATTATGCTAAATGAAAGAAGACAGTCACTAAAGATTACGTAATTACATAATCATTCCACTCATTTGAAAAGTACAGAAACTGTCTAATGCTGAGATACTAGGGAGGGCAAACAAGAACCCAGACAAAAATTCAAAATGAAGATCTAAAATGAAAATATCTATGGGGTGCTTGATAAAGATCTAACATATTCCTGTGGATAACGAAGGCCATCTGCAGACGCACGGTTACATGTATGCCCAAAAAAGACCTTATAGGGCACCAGTCATTCACCTTTGTCCAACGTGTGTCCCTGTACAAGGAGGCAATGAAAGCTGAAGTAGACTTATAAGCCACCAGAGTGGTGAATGAATGCCCCAAACACAGACAGAGCCTCTTGGCAAAGGGTGAGAAACTTACAGGTTCAAGCTATTTTAGGAAGTCTCTGACCAATCAGTATCTGACTGCTAAGCTACTCAAACTAAGACTTCAGTGGCCATACACAATAGGGACACTGGTATTATAGAATTATTCTAGAAACATTATTAAACAAACAAATCACTGCCAGCAAAGACAGTATGGAAATGGGAATATATTGTTTCCAAAGCTACCACATGATATTACTTAAAATATCCAGTTTTCAACAAAAATTGAGACAGGCAAAGAAAGAGGAAAGAACGGACCACATACAAAACACAAACAACCAATTCAGACAGCTCTTGAGGAGGCCCAGCTATTGAAAGTATTAGATAGACTTTGAATCTGTTATTATCAACATGTTAAAAGAAGCAAAGGAGACAATATTTAAAACACAAATATTAAAGAAAAGAAGGAGAGTGATGACTCACAAAATCAAGAATATCAATAAAGAAATAGAAAATATATTTTTAAAAAAATAGCCCAATAGAAATTTTGGAGATGGGGAGTACAATAGCTTAAATAAAAAATTTGCTAGAGGGGCTCAACTTCAGATTTGAGTGGGCAGAAAAAAAGAGTCAGCAAACTACAAGATCAAGCTATAGTGATTCCTTTTTTAGTTTGAGTTACTAAAATATATATATATATACATATATATGTATAAAGAAAATAAACAGAGCTTCAAAGACATCCACAGGTCTCCATCAAGTACGATGACATATGCAGCATATGAGTAATATTAGCCACGGAAAGGGAGGAGGGGAGAAAGGGACAGAAAAAACATTTGAAGAAATATATCTATAACAAATAAATAAACTGAATTGGTAAGTCAAGATATTCCCACAAAGAAACGCTCATGCTTAGATGTCTTCACTGGTGAATTTTAGTAAACATTTAAAGGAAAATTAATTTCAACACTCTACAAACACTTCCCAAAAATAGAGAAAGAAGAAAATTTCCAACTCATTCTATGAGATCAGTGTCATCCTGATACTAAATAAAACTCATCACAAGAAAAGAAAAGCAATATCCTTTGTAAATACAGACAGAAAAACCCTAAGATCAGAAACAAGACAAAGAGATCTACTCTTTCTGTTGTATTTAACATACGTATTGCGGTTGCCCCTCACAGAGCTGGATTCACCCCCCTCGGATGTTGAGACCGATGATGCCACACACACATTGTATTAATTCCATGTGACTGCTGTAGCAAATTACCACAAACAAGGTGGCTTATAATAAAAATGAACTCATTCTCTTATATTTTAGGAGGCCAGAAGTCTGAAATCAGTATCACAGGGCCAAAGTCAGGGTGTCAGCAGGGCTGTGCTCTCCCCAGAGGCTCTGGCAGAGATTCTGTTTCTTGCCTCTTCCAGCTTCTGGTGGCTGCTAGTACCAGGAAGAGAACCTGCGGCCTCAAGGCTACATGTGGCCTTCCACATCCCCAACTGCGGCCCCTCGACCGAATCCAAACTTCACAAAAAAAATCCCTTTATTAAAAGGACTTGTTCAGTAAAATTTGGATTGAGTCAAAAGGGCGCACTCAAGGATCCAGAAGGCTACACGTGGCCCCAAGGATGCAGGTTCCCCACCCCATAGAAGGAAAGGACAAATGTTTCTGGTTTTTTTGGGTGTGGGGCTGGTGTGAGGGTTCCTGTACAGGCCAGGTTTTGTGTGCCTAGGAAAAGAGCATCTGGGTTTTCTTTATGAGCTTGAAATAATGCTGGGCAAAAGGAAAAGGTGAGTGGTGGGACTTGGAAGCTGCCAGCTGTCAAACATGAAAAATGGAGTTGAACTCTATTACAACATAGTATTGGAGGTTCTAGCTAGTGAAACAAGCAAACAAACAACAAACTACCACCACCACCAACAACAAAACCAGGAAGAAAGAAAGAGATGACATCCAGATTAGAAATAAACTGTGTTTATTCACAGATGATATAATCCTGCATATAGAAAATCATAAGGAATCCAACTACAACTAAAACAAAAAACTATTAGAACTAATAAATAAGTAGACCAAGGTCCAGGAGGCAAGATTAGATTTAGAAAATCAATTGTCATTCTGTATATAAGCCATGTCTACTACAAAAATAAAATTAAGAATATAATTTCACTCACAGAGGTATAAAAAATGCAATACTTAGAAATACACTTAACAAAAAAACTGCAAGACTGGTAAAGTGACAATCACAAAACTTTGGAGATATATTCCGTGTTCATGGGTTAAAAGATTCAGTTTATGTTTCGATGACAATTCTTCCCCCATTGATCTATGGAATAAACATAAATTCTGTCAAAATTGTAGCAGGCTCTTTTTTGGTCAGAAATTGATGAGCAGATCCTAAAACTTATATGGAAAACATCCAGAATAGTCAAAATAATTTTAAAATAAAATCTTATTTAAAAATAAGAACAGAGTTGGAGGACTTCTACTTTCTGATTTTGAAATTACTGTAAAGCTGCAGTTACTAAGACAATGCGTTACCAGCATAGATTGATAATTGGATAGGTAGGTAGATATAAAGAGAAGAAATTGGGGGCATGGTCCATATAATTAAAAAATGTTTAACTGACATTACCAGAATTAAAAACTCTTCAAAAGACATCATTAAGAAAATGAAAACATGAACAATGGACTATGAGAAAATGTTTGCAAAACACATATCCAATATAAGGTTTGTACCTGGAATTTACAAAGAATGCTTACAAATCAATAATGAAAGGACAAATATGTCAGTTAAAAACATGGGTAAGAAAAAATTGAGATGTTTACCAAAGAAGGCATATAAATAGTTAATAAGCACATGAAAAGATGTTCAACATCATCAATCATTAGGGAAATGCAAATTAGAACAACAATAAGATATCACTACATACCCAACAGAATGGCTAAAATCCAAGACACCGACAGACCAAATGCTGACAAGGATGTGGAGCAACAGGAACTCTCGTTCATTGCTAGTAGGAATACAAATGGTACAGCCACTTTGGAAGACAGTCAGGGGAATGAACAGGTGGAGTACAGGGAATTTTTCTGGCAGTGAAACTATTTTATATGATACTATAATGGTGGGTACATGCCATCATACATTTGTCAAAACCTAAGGAATTTCAACACTAAGAGTGAACCTTAATGTAAACTATGGGCTTTGGTTGATAATGATATGTCAATGTTTCTTCATCTATTGTAACAAATACTCACACTCTGTTGTGAGATGTTTATGATAGGGAAGGCTGTGTATGTGAGGGTGGGAGGAAGTGTGTATATGAGAACTCTGCACATTCCACCCAACTTTGCTGTGAAACTAAAGCTGCTTTAAAAAATATAGCCTACTGTTTTGGCACGTAAGGAGCTTGTAAGTTGCCACTGCATCCTAACAACAAATAAAAAGCAGAACAAATGGAAAAATCAACAATTTTTTAGATCAGTCAGATAAGTGATATCACAGGGTAAACTGCGTTCCCCCAAATTGGAGAGACAGGAGGTGAATACAAAAAATTACAATTTACTAGATCAGAAACCCAGGACTAGAAACCTCTGTGGGAGCCAGTGCCAGGGTAGGAAAAACTAAATTGCAGTTGAGAATTTGCTGGATGTTCAGTGTGGACAAGTCTGAGAAATAAAAACTCTCGGGGTAGGTATCCAGTCACAGAGAGGCCCCTGACACTTTTGTGTGTTCTACCTCCATGAGCACTAGTAGGTCCTCACAGTGAATAACAGAGAAAAATATCCTCATGCTCTGACAGAGGAGGGGAAAAATAACCATTCTGAAACACACCAGAACATTTTGTTCTTATTAACAAAGAATGCTGTCATGAGGAACTGTTGTACCAGTGTCTAACCTGCTGGAGTTTATCAGAGCCTAATATACCTGGGGGAAGTGAAATTCACAACATCGGCTAACTCTAGCCTTCCACAAGCAGGAAGGTAAACACCAAATTCCAGCTCCCTCCAGCCCTCCTATCCTACCTGTGGGTGGAGGGGGGATTAGGGACCTGAGAAGCACTAGTGAAGTTTGTAGTTCGGGGCCATAATCTCACCAAAACACTGAGGCCTTTTTATAAGACTGAAAAAATGATTCTCTGCCCTTTCAAACCTTACTTTCACCCTACTAAAGATCTGTTTACCAGAGTTCCTTTTATCTAGTACATCATGTTCAGATCTCAACAAAAAATTACAAGGCATACTGAAAGGCAAAAGTACAGTTTGAAGAAGAAACTGAACAAGAATCAGAACCAGAGTCAGATATGGCAGGAATGTTGGAATTATCAAACCAAGAATTTAAAACAACTATAATTAATATGCTAAGGATGCTAATGGAAAAAGACAACATGGAAAATGATGGATAATGTAACCTGAGAGACTAAAATTATAAGAAAGAATCAAAAAGAAATGTTAGAGATTAAAAGCACTGTAACAAATGAAGAATGTCTTTAATGGGCTCTTTAGTAGACTGGATATGGCTGAAGACAGAATCTCTGAGCTTAAGGACGTGACAATAGAAACTTTGAAAACTGAAAAGCAAAGAGAAAATAGAATGGAATAAATATTCAAGAACTATAAAACAACAACAAAAAGTATAACATATGCATAATGGGGATATCAAAAGGAGCAAGAGAGAAAGGAACAAAAGCAATATTTGAAACAATAATTACTGAGAATTTAACCCAAATTCATGTCAAACAAAACACAAATTAAGGAAGCTTAGAGAACATCAAGCAGGATAAAGGCCAAAAACTACACCTAGGCATATTCCACTCAAACTATAGAAAATCAAAGACAAAAACATTTTAGAAGAAGTCAGAGGGAAAATTTTTAAAAATCTTACCTATAGAGAAGCAAAGATAAGAAATACATTTAACTTATTCTCATAAATCATGCTAGCAAGAAGAGAGTAAAGTAAAATATTTAAAGTGTTCATAGGAAAAAACCACTAACCTAGAACTCTGCAATATTATCCTTCAAAAGTTAGGAATAAATAAAGACTTTTGACAAACAAAAATTTAGAGAATTTGTTGCCAGTGAACTTTTGTTGTAAAAAGTATTGATAGAGATGCATGAGAGAAAAGAGGAATGATGCAGGTCAGAATTTTAGATCTAAATCAAGAAAGGAAGAGCACTAGAAAAGAAATAAGTGAGGGTGAAATTAAAACTTTTATTGTATTAATTCCAATTGATCAAGCAGATATAAATAAAAATAGTAGAAGGTGTATTTAATTATGTATATGTGCATGCTAATGTATAAGCCAAATGAATGAAAATAATGATACAAGGGATGGGAGAAAAGAATTAGGAAATTTTGCTATTATAAGGTATTTGCACTACTCATGAAGCAGCATAATGTTATTTGAAAGTGAAATTGGGTAAGTTGTAAATGTATATTGCAAACTTTATGGCAATCTCTAAAAAAAGTTAAAAGAAAGTATTATAATTGATATGCTAAAAACAGAGAGAAAATGGAATCATATTAAATACTCAATTAAAACCACAAAGTTAGAAAAAGTGTGGAGGACAAAAATAGGAGCAAAGAATAAGGGCAACAAATAGAAAATAATAACAAATATGGTGGATATTAATCCAACTATATTAATAATTACTTGCAATATACATGGTCTAAATGCACCAATTAAAAAACAGAAATTGTCAAAGCAGATTTAAAAAAAAGACTAACTCTGTGTTGTCAGAAAGAAACTCCCTTTAAATGAAAGACACATATAAGTTAAAAGTGAAAGGATAGGGAAAGATATACAATGTTAACATTAATAAAAAGAAAGCATAATTAGCTATAATAATTTTAAACAGAGCATACGTCAGAAAAAGGAAAATTATCAAGGGTAAAGAGGGATATTACATAATGATAAAGGGGTCAATATTCCAAGAAGACATAACAATTCTTAATGCACCTAACAACAAAGCATCAAAATATATGAGACAAAAGCTGATAGAACTTTCAGGAGAAATAAATGAATCCACTATTATACTTGGAGACTTTAACTCTTCTCTATCAGAAAATGGACCGATCCGGTAGGCAGAAAATCAGTAGGAATATAATTGATCTCAACAGCACCATCATTTCACCACATATAATTGACCCCTATAGACTACTTTATCCAACAACAACTCATTACATATTCTTCTCAAGCTTACTTGGAACATTCACCAAGATAGACCACATTCTGGGCCATAAAACACACCTTAACAAGTTTAAAAGAATAGAAATTATATGATTTCTGCTCTCAGAAAACAATGGAATTAAACAAAATTTAATTATTTAGAAATAATGAAAACTAAAATCAATAGCAAATATAGCAAGAAAATCCAAAAATACTTGAAGATTAAACAACACAATTCTAAATAACACAAGTCAAAAAAGAAATCTCAAGAGAAATTTAAAAATATTCAAACTAATGAAAATGAAAACCCAAATTACCAAAATTTGTGAGGTGCAGCAAAAGCAGCATTTAGAGGGAAATTTATAGGATTGAATACATAAATTAGAAAAGAAAGGCTGATTTAAAATCAATCTAAGCTTCCACCTTAGGAAATTAGAAAAAGAAGATCAAATTAAACTCAAAGTAAGCAGAAAAAAGTAATATAAATTAGAACAGAAATCAATGAAATTGAAAACAGGAAATGAATAGAGAAAGAAAAACTTGTTTTTTGAAAAGATCAATAAAATTTATTGGCCTCTAGTTAGGCAAACTAAGAAAAAAAGGGAGAAAATAAAAATTACTACTATCAGAAAGAAAGAGCGGACATCATTAAAAATGCCATGGACACTAAAAGATAATAAAGGAATATTATTAATATGAACAATTCTATGCCTGCAGATTTAAAAAATCTAACCAAACTTTACACAAGAAGAAATAGACAATCTGAATAGCCCTATATGTGTTAAAGCAATTTAAGCAATCATTAATAACCTTTCAAAACAGAAAGCACCAGGCCCAGATGTGTTCACTGATGAATTTTAGCAAACATATAAGAAAGAAATTATACCAATTATCTACAATCCTTCTCAGAAGATAGAAACAGGAAAAATATTTCCTAATTCATTTTATGAGGCCAGGATTACCCTAATAGCAAAACAAGACAAAGAAAAGAAAAGAAAACTACAGACCAACATCTCTCATGAAAATAGATGCAAAAATCCTCAACAGAATAGTAGCAAACTGAATCCAAGAATGTATAAAAAGAATTACACATAATGATCAAGTGGAATTTATCCCAGGTATACAAGGCTGGCTCAGTAATTGAAAATCAATTAATGTAATGTGTAACATCTGAAGAAGTAAAATCACATGATTTTGTTAATAGATGCAGAGAAAGCATTTGACAAAATCCAACACCCATTCATGAAAAAAAAAAAAACAAACCTCTCAGTAGACTCAGAATAGAGGGGAACTTCCTCAACTGGATAAAGACCATCTACAAAAATTCTACAACAGGCATCATACCTAAGGGTAAGAAATTGGAAACTAAGATCAGAATCAAGTTAATGATGTTGCCTGCAATAAGACAAAAAAAGGAAATAAATGGTATATATAATAATTTGGTAAGGAAAAATAAAACTGCCTTTGTTCACAGAAGACACAATATTTTTATGTAGAAAATTCAAAAGAATCAACCAAAAACTCCTGGAACTAATAATCAGTTACAGGAAGGTTGCAGGATAGAAAACATAGAAAAATGAACATAGAAAAGTCAATTGCTTTCCTATATACCAGCAATGAATAGAAGATATTTGAATTTAAAAACACAATATCATTTACATTAGCATCCCTCAAGATGAAATACTTAGGTATAAATGTAACAAAATATGTACACAATCCATATGAGAAAAAGTAAAAAAAAAATCTGATGAAAGATTTCAAAGAAGAACTATTGTATGTGAATGGAGAGATATTCCATGTTTATTGATAGAAAGATGAAATATTTTCAGGATGTCAGTTCTTCCCAATTGATCTATAGGTTCAATGCAATCTCAACCAAATTTCTATCAAGTTATTCTATCAACAAACTGATTCTAAAGTTTATATGGAGAGGCCAAATATCCAGGATAGCCAATTCAATATCGAAGGAGAAGAACAAAGTCAGAGGACTGATACTACTTGACTTCGAGACTTACTATAAAGCTACAGTAATCAAGACAGCATGATATTGGCAAAAAAAAAGACAAATAGATCAATGGAACAGAATAGAGAACCGAGAAATACACACACATAAATTTAGTCTTGTTTTAAATTTAATTTTATTCATTTTTGGTACTTAATAATTGTACATATTTATGGAGTACATGTGATATTTTGATACATACATACAAAGTGTAATTATCAAATCAGGGTATTTAGGATATCCATCACCTGAAACATTTATCATTTATTTGTGTTGGAAACATTTGAAATATTCTCTTCTAGCTATTTTGAAATATGCAATAAAGTATTGTTAACTATAGTCACCCTACTGTGCTATCAAACACTAGAACTTATTCCTTCTAACTGTATGTTTGTACCAATTAATGAACCTCTCTTCACCTCCACCCTTCTAAGCCTCTGGTACCTATTATTCTACTTTCAATCTTGATGAGATCAAATATTTTAGCTCCCAAATATAAGTGAGAACATGGAATATTTGTCTTTCTCCTTTAGACAAATACCCAGTAGTGGGATTGCTGAGTTGCATGGTACTTTTATTTTTAGTTTTTTGAGAAACCACCAAACTGTTTTCCATAATGACTGTACTAATTTATATTTTCACCAACAGTGTATGAGAGTTCCCTTTTCTTCACATCCTCTCCAGCATTTTTTTTTTTTTTGTCTTTTGATAATAGCCATTCTAACTGGGGAGGCGGCAGGCGATAGCTCATTGTGGTTTTGATTTGCATTTTCCTGAAATTAGAGATGTTTAGTATTTTTTCATATACCTGTTGGCCATTTGTATGTCTTCTTCTGAGAAATGTCTATTCAGATGCTTTGCCCATTTTAAATCAGATTATTTAGTTTTTGCTGTTGGATGTTTTAGTTACTTGTATATTTTGAATATTAGTCCCTTGTTGGATGAATAGTTTACAAATATTTTCTCCCATTCCATAGGTTGTCTCTTTACTTTGTTGATTGTTTCCTTTGCTGTGCAGAAGCTTTTTAGTTTATTGTAGTTCCATTTGTCTGTTTTTGTTTTTGTTTCCTGTGCTTTTGAAATTTTATCCATAAAATCTTTGCATAATTTAATGTCATGAAGCATTTCCCCTATGTTTTCTTCTAATAATTTCATACTTTTGAATCTTAAGTCTTCCATTCATCTTGAGTTGACTTTTGTATAATATATAGTGAGAGAGAGGGGTCTGGTTTCATTCTTCTGCATATGGGTATCCAGTTTTCCCAGCACCATTTATTGGAAAGAGTATCCTTTCCCCAATGTGTGTTACTGGAACCACAGTTGGCTGTAAATACATGGATTTATTTCTGGGTTCTCTATTCTGTTCCATTGGGCTATATGTCTGTTTTTATACCAATACCATGCCACTTTGGTTACTATAGCTTTGTAGTGTATTATGAAGTTAGGTAATGTGATGCTTCCGGCTTTGTTGATCTTTTACAAAAGGGCAAAGGCAATACAAAAGAGCAAACATATTCTTTTCCACAAATGGTGCTGGAACAATTAGATGTCCATGTGCAAAAAAAAAAAAAAAGAATTTAATTAACTCATAATGGATCATAGACCTATGTAATATGCAAATCTAAAAAACAGCTAGAAAATAATATAGGAGAAAATCTAGATGACCTTGGGTGTGTTGATGACTTTTAGAAAGAACACTGAAGGCATAATTAATAAAAGAAAGAATTCATATTTATTCATTCATTCATTAATTAAAATTTAAAACATTTGCTCTGTGAAAAATAATGTCAAGAGCATGAGAAAACAAGCCTTGGAGGCCTGGAGAAAATATTTGCAAAAGACCTCTCAAAAAGGACTTATCAAAAACATACAAAGAAATTCAACAATAAGGAACAACTTGATTAAAAATGAGAAAAAAACATGGAACAGATACCTCACTAAAGACGACAGAGAGATGGTAACTAAGCATATGAAAGTTCTCGCACATTGCATCTCACCAAGATACTGCAAATGAAAGCAACAATGAGACACCACTACCCCTCTTAGAAGGGCTAAAATCTGAAACACTGCAACAGCAAATGACGATGAGGATGTAGAACAGCAGGAATTGTCATTCTCTGTTGGTGGCAATGAAAACGGTGCAGCCACTTTGGAACAGTGTTTGGCAGCTTCTTACAGAACTAAACATACTCTCACATGAAGCATTCATACTTCCCGGTATTTACTCAAACGAGCTGAAAAGTCTTGTCCACACAATACCTGCACATGGATATTTATAGTAGCTTTATCTGCAATTGCCAAAACTTGGAAGCCAAGACAGTCTTAGGTAGGTGAATGGATAAAATGTGGTACATCCAGGCAATCGAATATTATTCAGCACTACAAAGAAATGAGTTGTCAAATTATAAAAAGACATGGGCAAAACTCAAACACATATTACTAAGTAAAAGAGACCAATCTGAAAAGGAAATATACTGTATGATTCTAACTAGATGACATTCTGGAAAAGGCAAAGGCGTGGAGGCAGTAAAAGATCAGCAGCTGCCCCAGGTTAGGTGCGATGGAGGGATGAACAGGCAGAGCAGAGAGGATTTTTTTAGGATAGTGAAATTATTCTAAATGATACTACGATGGTGGACAATTGTCCATTATGTTTTTGTGAAAACCCATAAAGTGAACATGCAACACCAAGAGTGAACGTTTTTGTAAACTATGGACTTCGGTTCCTAATGTGTCAGTGTAGGTTCATCGATTATAACAAATGTACTCCTGTGGTGTGGGATGTCAACAGTGGGGGAGGTTGTTCATGTCTAGTGATGGGGGTACGTGGAGATTCTCCTTACATCCATGCATTTTTGTCATGCGCCTAAAACTGCTCTAAAAATAAAGCTTATTAATTAAAAATAAATAAAATCTATTAAAAATGTAAACAGAAAAGTAAGGCAAGCAATACCATAGTCTATAAACTGCCCATTCTTTTTTTCAATATCTTTTGAGATTTCTTTTTAACTAGTTTTATTACCTTTTTATAATACAAATATCTGAAACAATGAATATTATCTCTTGTGGGATGTTTCCCACAGATTTCACACACTGTAATATCATTTTTGTATTTCTTTAAAAACTTGTGATTGTCACTGTGAAAAACAATATTTTAATATATTGAGTTTCAAAGATCTAATTGGCTTTTTATTAGCAATTCATAAGTCAGATAGCATCCAGTCTACAAAATAAAAAGGAGCTTCAATGAGCTAAACAAAATGAATGAGCTTTATAAGCAGAAAAAAATGGAGGAAAGTAGGAACAATGAACAAATAGCAGGTTGGTCATTTCAAAGTTACTATCTTTATAGGCATGCAAGTGAAATCTTGTTGGCTTAATAGTATTTGGCTATCATTTCTCTCTGGATTTTTCAGAAGGTCAGATTTTACAAGTCAAAAGCTTAGGTTCCTGTTTGGTGACATGGAACTTCAGCATGAGTGAACCATTTTGGGCCTGCTATCTTTTCGTCAACATCATTTAAATTTCATCTTTGATTCAATAGATACTAATTTTTAAATTGTAAAATGCTTATTTTTGTTATTGTTTAAAATATTATTATTTTCTAATTCCATTGGATCCTTGTCATAGATTATGTTTCATGCTATATGGAAGTGAAGGTAATTGAGTTTCAGGGAGGCTAAATTTTCATGTAAACTTAGGGAAAAAGATATTTTCTGTTATTGAAATGTTTATATATACCTAGAAATTCAATCTTACGGATTGCATTTTTTAAGTATTTAAGTATTTTTTCTTTGATGAAGCAAAAAACCTATTGCTTCATCAAAGAAAGACAAAGATAGAGGTAAAATTTCCCAAAGGAATTATATATTTCTTACTTTATTTTATGTTTCTGATGGTGTTATACTAATTTAGTATACAATTTTTTTTTTTTATTTCAAAGTATTACAGGGGTACAAATGTTTTTGTTTACAAGGATCGCTTTTGTAATGCTTGAGTCAGGGTTATAAGTGTGCCTGTCACCCAAATAGTGTTCATTGTACCCGTTAGGTAGGTTTTCGCTCATCCTCTACTCCTCCCTCCCCCCAATTGATTTCCATTGAGTTATACTTCCCTCTATGCATATGTGTCCTCATCAGTTAGTTGATATTTAATAGTGAGTACACATGGTGTTTGTTTTTCCATTCTTTAGATACTTCCCTTAGGATAATGATCTCTAGTTCTATCCATACTGTCGCAAAAGGCATTAAGTCATCCTTCCTCATGGCTGAGTAGTATTCCATGGTACACATATACCACATTTTGTTAGTGCACTCATGAATTGATGGGCATTTGGGTTGATTCCACATCTTTGCAATTGTGAATTTTGCTGCAATAAATATTTGAGTGTAGGTGTCTTTTTGATAAAATGACGTCTTTTCCTTTGGGTAAATACCCAATAATGGGATTACTGGATCAAATGGTAGGTCTACTTTTAGTTCTTTGAGGAATCTCCATACTATTTTCCATAGAGGTTGTACTGACTTGGAGTCCCACCAACAGTGTACAAGCATTCCTTACTCTCTGCATCCACACCAGCATCAATTGTTTTTGGACTTTTTAATAAAAGCCATTCCAACTGGGGTAAGGTGATATCTCATTGAGGTTTAATTTTCATTTCCCTGATGGTTAGTGACATTGAGCATTTTTTCATATATTTATTGGCCATTTGTCTATCTTCCTTTGAAAACCCTCTGTTTATGTCTTTTGCCCACTTTTTAATACAGTTGTTTATTTTTTTCCTTCTGATTTGCTTGAGTTCTTTCTAGATTCTGGTTATTAGTCCTTTATCAGATGTATAGCTTGTGAATATTTTCCCTCATTCTGTAGGTTGTCTATTTGTTTTGTTGATTATTTCCTTGGCTGTGCAGAAACTTTTTAATTTAACCAAGTCCTATTTATTTATTTTTGTTGTTGCTGTGATTGCCATTGGGGTGTTATTCATAAATTCTTTGCCTAAGACAATATCTAGAAGAGTTTTTCCAACATTTTCTTCTAGAATTGTTATGGTTTCTAATTATTTTACAATTTAAAAATTTAGTTTTTTATCCATCTTGAATGAATTTTTGTGAGTGGTGAGAGGTATGGATCCTATTTCATCCTTCTGAATGTGGCTATCCAGTTGTCCCAGGACCATTTATTGAATAGGGATTCTTTTCCCCAGTGTATATTGTTGTCTTCTTTGTCAAAGATCAGTTGGCTGTATGTGGATGGTTTTATATCTGGGTTTTCTGTTCTGCTTCATTGGTCTTTGTCTCTATTTTTGTGCCAATACCATGCTGTTGTGGTTACTATAGCCTTTTAGTATAGTTTGAAGTCTGGTAATGTGATGCCTCCAGATTTGTTCCTTTAGTTTAAGATTGCTTTGGCTATTTGGGCTCTTTTCTGGTTCCAAACAAAGCATAGAATTATTTCTTCATAGACCTGTGAAATTTGATGTTGGTATTTTGATGGGGATTACATTGGATCTGTTAATCATTTTGGATAGTATGGACATTTTAACAATGTTGATTCTACCAATCCATGAACATGATATGTTTTTCCATTTCTTTGCATTATCACTAATTTCTTTCCTCAGTGTTTTGTATTTCTCTTTGTTGAGATCTTTCACCTCCTTGGTTAAGTATATTCCTTGGTATTTTATTTTTTTATAGCAGTTGTGAATGATATTGAGTCTCTTATTTGAGTGTCACCTTCACTGTTATTGGTGTATAGGAATGCTACTGATTTGTGTACATTGATTTTGTGACCTGAGACTTTGTTAATTTATTTATCAACTCCAGGAGCCTCTTGGTGGAATCTTTGGGGTTTTCTAGTTTTGAGATCATATCATCTACAGAAAACTATAGTTTAACCTCCTCTTTCCCAATTTGGATACCCTTAATTTCTTTCTCTTGCCTGATTGCTCTGGCTAGGACTTATGTTGAATAGAGGTAGTGATGGTGAGTTTCCTTGTCTTTTTCCAGTTTTTACTTGGAATGCTTTCAACTTTTCCCCATTCAGTATGATGCTGGCTATGGGTTTGTCATATATGGCTTTTATAATTTGAAGATATGTTCCTTCTATGGCAAGTTTGTTGAGGGTTTTTGTAATGAAAAGGTGCTGAATTTTGTCAAATGTTTTTTCTGCATTTATTGAGATGATCATATGATCTTTGTTTTTGCTTGTGTTTATGTGGTGAATCATATTTATTGATTTATGTATATTGAATCATCCTTGCATCCCTAGAGTGAAGCCCACTTGGTCCTGGTGGCTTATTTTTTTGATACGCTGTTGAATTTGGTTTGCTAATATTTTAGTGAGGATTTTTGCATCTATATTCATAAGGGATATTGGTCTGTAGTTTTCTTTTTTTGTTGTGTCCTTTCCTGGCTTTGACATCAAGGTGATACTGGCTTCATAGAATGAGTTGGGGAGGATTCCCTCCTTCTCGATGTTACAGAATAATTTCTGCAGAATGGGTACCAACTTTTCTTTGTAGGTCTGGTAAAATTCGGCTGTGAATCCATCTTGTCCAGGGCTTTTTTTGTTGTTGTTGGAAGATTTTTTATTTCTGCTTCAATCTTGTTGCCTATTATTGGTCTGTTCAAGAGCTCTATTTATTCCTGTTTAAATCTTGGGTGGTTGTGTTTCCAGAAATTTGTCAATTTCCTCTATGTTTTCGAGTTTATGTGTGTAGAGATTTTCATAGTATTTACAGATAATATTTTGTATTTCTATGGTATCAGTTGTAGTATATCCTTTTTCATTTCTGATTGAGCTTGGGTCCTTTCTCTTCTATTCCTGGTTAATTTAGCAAAAGGTCTATCAGTTTTGTTTATCTTTTCAAATAATCAATTTTTTGTTTCATTTGATCTTCTGTATAATTTTCCTGTTTTCAATTTCATTAATTCTGCTCTGACCTGTTATTTCTTTTCTTCTGCTGTCATTGGGATTGGTTTGATCTTCCTTGTCTAGTTCCTTGAGGTATGACATTAGGTTGTTAACTTTTGACCTTTCTGTCTTTTTAATGTAGGCATTTAAGGTACTGAATTTTCCTATGAGGAATGCTTTTGCTGTGTCCCATAGATTTTGATAACTTATGTCCTCTTTGTCATTTAGTTCAAAGAAATTTTGATTTCCATCTTAATTTTATTGTTGATCCAATAATTGTTCAGCAACAGGTTGTTTAATTTCCATGACTTTGTGTAGAATTGTATGTTTCTCTTGGAGTTAATTTCTAGTTTTATTACACTGTAGTCTGAGAAGGTAAATGGTATGATTTTGATTTTTTTTTTAATTCGTTGAGACCTGTTTTGTGGTGTAAGTTATGATCAGTCTTGGAGAATGTCCCATATACTGCTGAGAAGAATGTGTTTTCTATAGTTTTTGGGTAGAATGTTTGGTAAATGTCTGTTAGGTCCATTTGTTTTAGAGTTTGGTTTAAGTCCATTGTTTCCTTATTTATTTTCTACTTTGTTGATTTGTTGAGCTCTGACAGTGGGGTATGAAGTCCCTGGCAATTATAATGGTGCTATTTATTTCTTTGCTTAGCTAGAGTAAAATTTGCTTTATGTATCTGGCAGCTCCTGTGTTGGGTGCATATATATTTAGGATTGTTATGTCTTCTTGTTGAATTGCTCCCTTTACCATTATATAATGATCTTCTTTGTCTTTCTTTACCTTTGATGGCTTAAAGTCAATTTTGTCTTATATGAGAATGGCTACATCTCCTCTCTCCTGATTTCCATTTGCTTGGAATATTTATTTCCATCCTTTCACATTGAGTCTGTGTACATCCTTGTGGTTTAGATGTTTTTCCTGTAGACAGCAGATAATTGGGTTGTGTTTTTTCATCCATTCAGCCAGCCTATTACTTTTGAGTAATAGGAGCATTCAGTCCATTAACATTAATTAATAGTATTGATATGTGGATGTTGGTCTGTTCATCCTGTTGGATAGTTCCTTATTGCTTTGTTTTACCTCTTGATCTTTTGTTTAATAAAAGTTGTGAGTTTTGGGGGTTTTTTAGGTGAATTTACACTGGTGGGTATCTGTTGTGCTGATTTGTGTATAGTGCTGTTCTGAGTATTTCATGCAGGGCAGGTCTGGTCATGGCAAATTCCCTCGGTGTTTGCTTGTCAGGAAAGAGTTAATTTCTCTGTAAATTGTGAAACTTAGTTTTGTAGAATAGAGCATTCTAGACTGGCAGTTGTTCTCTTTGTGTTGGTTGAAGATGGGGTCCCAATCCCTTTTGGCTTGTAAGTTTTCCACTGAGAAGTCTGCAGTTAGCCTGATGGATTTTCCTTTGTAGGTTATTTGATGCTTTCTTCTTGCTGCTTACCAAATTTTATCATTCATTTTGACTTTGGCCAGGTTGATTACTATGTGTCTTAGACATGACCTATTATTTGCTATGAATCTTCCCAGTGGTTGATGTTCACCTTTTATCTGTATGTATGAATTTCTGGCAATATCAGGGAAGTTTTCCTCAATAATTTCCTTAAATAGGTTTTCCATGCTTTTAGCTCTTTCTTCTTCTCCCTCAGGGATACCTATAATTCAAATGTTAGTTCTCTTCACATAGTCCCATATGTCTTTCAGTGATTGTTTGGACTTTTTATACTCTTCTCTGCCTCTTTGAATGACTGGGTTATTTTGAGAGGCTTGCCTTCAAGCTCTGAGATTCTTTCTTCTCCTTGGTTTAGCCTGTCGTTAAAGCTTTCTGTGTTTTCAAATTCCCTAAATTATTCTTTCATTTCTTTAAGTTCTATTATATCCTTTCTTATGCTGTATAGCTTTCTAGTGCCTTTTTCATTTTTTTCATTGATTTCCTGAAATACTTTTTTGGCTTCTTTTTATTGGTTTTCAACTTTCTTGTTAATTCCCTTCATCTTATTTGCCATCCATATTGTGAATTCCATTTCTGTCATGTCGGCAATTTCCTTGTGGGTGGAGTCCAGTACTATAGCTTAATTGTGTTCCCTTGGGAGTGTCAAAATATTTTGTTTTTTCATGTTGCCAGGGTTCTTTTGCTGGTTTCTTCTCATCTGGCTCCTCTTCTCTTAGCTCTGGGTTAATAGGATTGCAGGACACCTGTTCTCCTTTGCTGGGAACTGTCTTGAACCAAGTCCAAGGGTGATGGCTGCTTGGGGCTGGAGGATTCTGAGTGAAGTGTTGGACCTCAGGTAGGTTTTTCCAGCCCACTGGTATTGGTGGAGACTCAGTAGTGGGGTCTTGGGGTCCAGGCACAACTCTGGAGTCTCAGGGGTAGAGCCACAGGCCTGGCGGGGCCCTCAAGCTACAGGGGCAAAGCCTAAGACTCAGGTACACTGAGGGCTTCAGAGCTAGCTTTGGGGATTTCAGGGGCAGAGCTGCCCATAGTGGGGGATGTTCCACCAGTATGGGGACTGCTGATGCCCAGCCATGCGGGCAGGGGTTTGTCTCAGTGGCCCAGGGTACTTGTAGGTGGGCTTGAGCTGCTGGTTAGCCAAGGTTCTCCCCCCACACATAGGACCCACTAAGGCAGTTGCCCCAGATTTTCCAAGTGGTGCCTATGGTGTCTGGGGCTCCCCCTCCGCTCAGCTCCCATGCCAGGGTAGAGACATGCTCAGCCCCCAGTCACCAGGCACAACATGGGGGAGCATCTGTTCCTTCCCTGCCCATGGAGAGATGCAAAGGCTACTACTGGAAGGCTGCATCCTGAGCATACCTGGCTCCCTGCACCAGAGTGATCAGGATGGCATCAGTTGCAGAAACCTGGAGTTGGCAGGCACAAGATCTCTGCTGCCTCTGCTCTCTGGTGGAATGTCTCTGCACAGATGCTGAGCAGCTCCCCAATCAGCCCAGAGGTCTGCAGTGGAGGAGGGAGACCCCACACAGATTGAGCTGTCTGTAACTTTTGTTTCTCTCCTAAAAAGCAGTGTCCCCTTGGGTCACTTCTATCCTGCTGTCTTCACCTCTTCCCAGCAGCATGAATTGTAGTGGGACCCCCAGCTTTAGCGCCAAGATGGTGGTGATGCTTGTGAGTAAGAATCAGCCACACCCAATTTGATTGAGTTGGTAGATGGTGTAATGAGCTATATAGAGTTGTTCTCCCTGTCAGTGGTTGCCCAGTCACATGAAAAAGCCAACTGCAGAGATGTTCTTTTGTGCCTGTGATAAGCTCTAGTACTTCAGGTGGAGCACTTGAGTGCCCCAGGCTTTGGGAGGGGCCCTGTGGCTCCCAGGGTTTGCTTGATCTCCACCACAGCAGAGGTGGTTGGAGGAGCGAGGCTGGGCATGGTTAGGTTATGTGAGCCTGGAAGGCTTTGCAAAGCCTCAGCAGGGCTCAGAGATCATTTTCCTGGCTGATAGGGTGAGCTTCTGGGAGAAGAGTCAAGGCTGGCTCTCCAAACCGGGATGACTACATGTGAGGAAGGGGCAGCAATTCCCCACTTGTCTGTCAGGAGTGAGCTCCACCCCCTTGTGTTACCCCCTAGATCACCATGTCTCAGACCACCACAGTGTTCTCCTGTCAGTTCTGCCCACGTGGGCTCCCTCAGCTCCTGAGTCCAATTCCCAAACCTCCCCCTAGGATCCCCCAGCAACCCGCTGAAGTCCAGGGGGCACAGGATCAGGTCTGTGTGTCTGACCCGCTGGTGTGCGTCTCTAAGAAATGCCAGCAGGCAGGGACCTCTCAGATCAGGCATCCCATGTCCACTGCAGGTCCTCGAGGGGAAAGGTGTAGACCCCAATCTCTGTGGAAACCTCAGACTGGAGGATGAGCCAGCTGGGGAGAGGCGCCGCTCTCCAAATTCTCAGCTCAAACTGCTCTTCCGGTTGCAGTGGGTGGGGGAGGGGTGGGGAAGGACAAGAGTCTGAGTGGAAGAAATCCAGCTCTCTGGCTTCTTGGGTCACTCTCCTTGGAGTGGGACCATGCACGGAATGTCCATGCTCTGGGATCACGCAAGTTCTCCCCAAATTCCACAGTCACCACAGTGCTTGGGCTCGTGGGGGTGGAAAAGCTTCCAAGTAACTTGGTAGCCACTGATCACCAAAAGAGTGTGGAGGGACACAGACACCCCTCTTACCCCTTCACTGGGCTCCAAGACTCTCTGGGTTTGATTCTTTCCAATCTCTTTTTTTCCTTCGTCCTCTTCCTTCCCTGCTGCACAATTTTCCTCTGTGAGGTCCCCAGCAGGCTCCAGCACTTCTCTCTCTGACCTGCACCTGAGCTACATCACTTTGCTCTTTTTAATTGCACTGATCAATGTTCTGGTTTTTAAACATTCTGTGATATTTTTGTCATATATATGTATATATATATATATTTCTGGGACTGTCCACTGTTATTCACACATGTCCAATATTAATGTCCAATGTGGATAATAATTCAGGCAAAACATAATTTCAAAATCATGGCAATTATTTTATGTTTATGTTGTGATATTGGGCTTTTTAAAATTTAATGTTGCAGAAAAATGAAGTTTGAAAAAGTGTATCTTCTCCTTTTTAAGTAAATATTTCTTATCTGTCTGGATAGCTGAAGTATTATGTTCTTTGTTGCTACGTTTCATAGGGTAGATTCCATATATTCACAGTGTTGGCTATTGTTCAGTGACTCTTTCAAGCTTTAAGAATTTCTTCAGCTCAAGAAATTCTTCTTTCGTTATATTATTGATTCTACTTTTTTTTCTGGCCTCTTTCTTCAAATCGCCGAATATGTTTAGGTTGAATCTCTTTTCTCTTGCTCCTATTTCAGTGTTCTTTTATAATTGTCAACTCACTGCCAATTTCTTCTGCATTCTGAGAAAGCAATTGATTCTTGTTCTTCGTATAACTAAAGTCTCACAAGATCCTATGATTTCACTGATTTCCAGATGGATTCAATTTAGCTTTTGGATTTCTGTACATTTATAAGTATTTACAAAAATATATTTTATTGTACACATTTGGCAACTTGATTTGTTTCACAAAATTATATATCTTAGAAATCATTCCTCATTTTAACATGAACATGTCCCTCCATATCCCTCAATATCTCTCAATTGTCCCTCAAATTTTTTTTTTTTTTTTTTGAGACAAGATCTTGCTCTGTCACTCAGGCTGGAGTGCAGTGGTCCTACCGTAGTTCACTGCAACCTTGAACTCTTAGGCTCGAGCGATCTTCCCACCTCAGCCTACTGAGTAGCTGGTACTACAGAAGCACAACACCATGTCTGGCTAATCAAAAAAAGTTTTTTTTTTTTTAGAGATGGGTCTTGCTATTTTGCCCAGGATGTGGTTTTGAACTCCTGGCCTCAAGCAATTATCCCACCTTGACTTCCCAAAGTGCTGGGATTATAGGCATGATCCAACATGCCCACCCAGTTTGTCCCTCAATTTTAATGGTTAAATAATTTTTCATTAATTGGATTTACATAATTTATAAATTGATTCCTTTGTGATCTAGTTTGTGCCCAATCTTTCAATAACACAAACAATTCAGGCAAATAGTCTTTGTATGTAAGTCTCTTTCACAGGATTGAATATATTTGTGGGATAAATTTCTAAAAATAATAATTGCCAGAATTCAGAATCTTTGTTTTTCATCTTTTGTGGGGTGTGTGTGTGTGTGTGTGTGTGTTTTTGAGAAACATTGCCAAGTTGTCCTTCAGAGGTTCAAGGGCAGGCAACTCCTTTCCTGTATCTTCTCACGCAGTTCCATTTTAATCTTAATTTGTTCCTTCACCTTGAATTTATTCCCTTTCACGGACTTAATATGTTATTTTATCTCACTGAATTATTTGAGAAATTGGTTGTTCTTTATTCTAACATTTTATTCTTTTCATGATACTTATATCACAAAAAGGTTAGTCTTTATTTTAGTCTTTAGAGTAATTATTTACTTCATTCTCATTGATATTTTTATGTCTCCATGTTTGTCTGATTCCATTTTCTGTGGTTTTCAACCTTAGCCTGGTTGTGAAATCTAGATCTTGTACCTTCCAAATTTTGACAATAGGTTGGCTATGAGTTTCTTAGTTTTCATTGCTGTTTTCTTTCTATCTGTATTTACATTAATATTTTATTGGGAGGTTTGGAGAGCTTGCATCAAGACAGACTATCAGAGTATGCTTTAGGTTAGAATTCCTGGTTTAATTTGGAATTTAAATCAGTTCATTCTTTTGTAATCCATACATTTCTGTCTCAAGGACTTAGTGTATAAATATACTTAACAATTGTACACTCATTTTAAGTGAAATATAGGAGCTGAGACTATAAAGAAATAATATTGTCAAACTTTTATACAGTAAATAACTATCAGTTTATCTTTTATGCAAATCCATATTACCATTGGGTATAGTATTAAAGAGACTATCCATTACAGCTTATGTTTCTCTGTATTCTGGAAAGCATCCATTCTTCTAATTTTCAGTTTCTTCTAAAATTGCTCCTAATCCACTGGGTCTCTACCTCTGTCTCCCTTCCTGATACAGTCCTCTTTTCTACTTATTCAGTTTTATCCTTGAGTTAACTTGCTCTTTTTTACGTTCTTTTATTATGCTGGAAACCTTCCTGCCAATTTGCAAGGAAGCAATATTCTTTGTTGATTTCCCTTTGAAAGAGGAAAGCAAGCTTCTAAACTGAGAAAGATCAAATCAGCATAAAATATTAGTATGGTATTATATTCTAAAGCAATGAACATTTCTGTAACTAAGGATCACAGTCAAAAAAACACCTGGAACTAGTTCATCTTCAATAGCATGCAAAGGCTATATTTAACTACAACACTTAAAATAATAAATTTTGTGTTTTCCTTTTATTGTTGCAGGAATTAAAAAAAATTAAATAAACCGTCAGAAGACCTAAAAATCACATATGGAAAAGGGAGTGAAGGGGAAATCATTCTACAATTTGACTTATCAGTAAATTTAAACATATGGATGCCTTAAATATTAATAATAACTTCAAAAATTAATCAATATATTTTTAAAAGGACAAAAATAATAAACAGGTATTTGTTTTTGTTTCCCTTTCTTCACATGTCAGGGTGAAATCAGCTATAAGTAATTTATTATTTATGAGATAAATCAGTCATTTCATACATTCAGAGTTGACATACAATATATGTTTTGAATGTTTTCAAGTATAATCTTTAAAACAAAAAATATAAATACTAATTAATTTATAATTCCCTAATTTAAATGTAAAAAATCATTTTTCACATTCCAAATTTTCAATTATTTTAAATCCTTGACTTTTTTCCTCTGAGGGCCAAGAATAATTCTATCAGGACACAAAGATGGCTGCTTTTAATTGCTCAGTTACTCTATCCAATGATCCAACTTTGGCTTCGGGTTGCTATAGCAATTAAAATGGGAAAACTAGCAACAAAGCCTAATAAAACTTCCGTTTAATCCATTATATATCGTTACAGCAAACCAAAAAGCTTCCTACGGACTCTGAAACGGATGCATCTCCTCTGCAGATAATTAAGTGTTTTGGTGGGAATTTGTTCGAAAACCTGATGTACAATTAGACAAATATGTTCACATACCATGTTTCACTGAAGTCTGTATGAGCCTACATGCTTGTCAATGGGTCTTGATCCTAAATACTTTTATGCCTGATTAATTATCAATATCAGGCAGGAGCTTGCTCATTAGCTGCTTGCAGGGTCCATTTTAGATTGCAGTGAGCTTCATTTAAAGATGATATGCGAACTGTTAATAAACTAAATTGGATTTTTTCCTTATTTTCAAATCCTATTGCAAAAATACATGAAAATCTTCCAAAAGAACTGAATAAATTCAGATTAGTCTCTGCTGTAGAATTTGCTATTATATTATCTATGTTGCCGTAGTTAAATGTAAATTTTGTGTTTGTTCTTTATTTTATATTTTATGTTTTCAATATGTCTGGTATGTCCCACAGATATACCAATGCATTGAGCTAATATCACTTCTCTATATAATGAAGTACATTTATTTTAAGACTCACTGGATCTTAGTAACTAAATTTTTAGGGAGGTATTGTAAACAAGTGCCTGTTTTAAACTTTTGATACAAACTCTACAAGGCAACTTGCTCAATACTTTTCCTTTGAATTCACTAAAATTATTAGAAGACCCAGAACTAGACCAGCTTTATTAATATATGTTGAAATCACGTATGGGGTTAGGAAAATTTCCTAAAAATCACAGAAGATCTTGTTAAGGGGTAGAGCTAAATTAGCTCAAGAAAGAGAACTTAGAAGTTAGTTGTGCCCACAATTATTCTTAATTCCTGACTTTCAGATCATAATTCTATGTTTTGTTGTGCTTTTTAAACATTTTTTTGCATTAAATCAGACACTGACTAGATTTTGTCATAAAGAAAACTATCCTCACAAGAATCACAAGTTAAAATAAAGCTAAATTTTTTTATATGGCCAAACATAGCTGTTTTATTGAACACACCTACACACTACACACTGAAAATAGACTAAGTTCACTAAATAATCTAGTTGCTATTCTTATTATCATATCTAAACTAGATAGAAAAATTCAAATTTTTTAAATGTGATAAATACATTCAGTTTAAAGCCCTCAATAAAAGAGAAAAAAATTGAGAAAAGGCATAGAATTTTGTTTACTGAAGAGTTGCAAACATACGAATTAAATAGTCAACATTAGAAATAATTATATGTATTTAAGGATACAACATTAGAAATAATTATCTGTAATCAATAATTAGCTGTAATCATAAAAATAAAGATGATAACAATCACTGAGTACAGCAAACAGCATCTTTTCCTGTTTTTTTAGTCTTTGCCACATTGAAGTTTCTACTGATATACATGATAAAAAGTTAAAGAAGATTATAATTATCACAAGTATAGAATAAAAGATATATTGAGTAGATAAAACAATACATTCCTGGTGATATTTAGTAGAAAATTAAGGACCTTACACCCCAGATCATTCGTGTACACACAGAAAAAAAGTCTTGTTTAGAGATACTTTATAGTTCTCACAAAGATATAGAAAAGGAAATAATGGAAGTTCAAAATTAAATTAAAATTTATAAAATAACAAAGACCAATTTTTGGAAAGGAAAGTCTACTTTTTGATGGATATTTTACACTCAAATGACCCATGAACTATATCACTTTTGATCTCTCTTTAGAAGTAAGTTCAGAAGACAAAGACTTTTCTCTTAAATTATCACAGAAAGACAGGAATCCAAGGCTCCTGAGTGTCTCTTCTTTTTTCTAATATCTCCATATTTAATTATTTCATTTAAGGATGTCTTTCACCAATGACCAAGGTGAAATTAATTATATATTAATTTTTTTATCACATGCTAAGATGAACATATATGAAAACATTGAGTTGCGCCTGTTTCCAAATGCATGTTATATCAATAATTTAATAACTTCTGTGAAAGTAAAATAAGAACTCACAACAGAATCGAAAAGGTACTTCTTAGAAAATAGAGCTTCAGGAACCCACCATCTCTTCAAATGGGATGTAAATTCCCTACTCAAAAATAAGGTAACTGATTCCTAAACTAATGAAATCTTTTATTCATTCAAGAGAGTCTCTTGAGAGGGATGGTGCTTTCCCATCAACTAGAGTTCAAGGTCTCAATTCACCTGTCCAACTACCACGACTATCCTTTCAGAGTCCTACTCATTGGAAATTGTAGTAACTGCTGTTTTCTGAACAAACACTGGGATCTTCTGTTCTGTACCTTTCCTTGTAAATATTTAGAATATCTACTATCCATCTCAAACCGTTAGAACTGTTACTGTCTACTTTTCTTAGTCCCTTTCAATCCCACCACCTAAATGCTTTTCTGAGCACCCCTATGGGTGTGCTTCCTGTCATGAAATTCTTACAATGTTTTTACTGTGCTCTTCTTATGTTACTCACCCTGCAGTAAAGTTATTGGCTTGATTTTGTTCAATCATAGAATCTTGTGATATTTAAATACCTATTTATTATTAACAGAGAAAGCAAACACAATAATAGCAAACTCCATAATAAGACATAAAAATATTATAATAATATTTTGTCTAGTGAGGGAGGGATAGGGAAAATACATTTTAATGAGAAGCTATATAGAGAGTTCTAGGTGTTTGTGTGTATGTGTATTTCAATTTTGAGTAAATTTATAGAGTTGTGTAATCATTACCCAGCCCAGTTTTAGAACATTTCAGTCACCTTATAAAGATACATCCTTCTCTTTGGCAGTCAATCACTACCCCTATGCCTAGCTTCAAGTAACAACTAATCTGTCTTCTGTATTTATATTTTAACCTTTACTGAGCTTTTCATACAAATGGAATCATAAAAAATACCGTCTTTTGCATCTGATTCTGTTCACTTAGCATAATGTCTTGAGGTTCATTCATGGCTTAGCATTTATCAATAACTTGTCTTTTTCATTAATGGATAGTCTTCCATTATTGTATGGACAGACCATGTTTTGCCTGTCTGCTGACCAGTTGAGGGAAATACGTATCCTTTCAAGTTTGGGGCTCTTATGAATAATGCTGCTATAAACACAAACATGCAAGTCTTTGTGTGAGTGTATGTTTTCTTTTCTCTTAAATCTAGGAATAAAATTAGTAGGTTATTTGGTAGGTTTATGTTAACTTTTTAAATAACTGCCCAACTTTTTCAAAGTGGCTAAACCTTTGTACATTTCCCACAGAAACATATGAGAGGAGGGTTCTTGTTTCTCCACATTTTTTTCCACATTTGGTGTTGTCTTTTTTTTTTAATAACCCTTCTAGTGGGTGTAAAGTGGTATCTCATTGTTGTTTTAATTTGCATTTCCTTAATAACTAATAATATTCACTAGCCATCCACATATCTTCTTTGGTAAATTACTTATCCAAATATTTTACCCATTTTTAAACTGGGTTGTTTGGTTTTTTTATTATTAAGTTGAAAGACTTCTCTATACAGTCTTGCAATAAGTCCCTTATCGGATATATAATTTGTAAATATTTTCTTTCAGTTTTGTCTTATCTTTTAAGTTTTTGGCAGTATCTTTTAAGGCTTAAAATTTTTAATTATGATGAATTTCAATTTATATTTATTTTTGATTTTTGTGAATTGTGCTTTTGGTATCTCTTTCCCTAAACTAAGATAGCAAATATTTTCTCTTATGTTTTCTTCTAGATGTTTTATGAGTTTGGCTTTTATATTAGGTCTATAACTCATTTTTGAGTTAGTTTTTTATGGTGGAACATAAGGGTCTACGTTCATCTTTTGACATGTGAACATCCAGTTGTCCCTGTATTATTTATGTAAAAGACTACCCTTTCCTCATTGAATCGCCTCGATACCTTTGTTGAAAATCATTTGACCATAAATGTGAGTGTTTATTCCAGGACTCTCAATTCTGCAGCATTGATCTATTAAATGTATGTCTATCCTCACAACAGCAGTGCTCTATCTTGCCTACCACAGATTTATAGTCATTTTGAAATCTGAAAGTCTAAGTCCTCCAACTTTATTCTTTTCTTTCAAAGTTATATCGACTATCCTAGGTTCTTTGCAATTCTTTATAAATTTTAGAGTCAGCTCGTCAATTTTTGCAAAAAAATAAAAACTGCTAAGAACTTGATAGGAGTGTGTTAAATTTATAAGTCAATTTAGGGGAGAAATGATATCATAAATACCTTAATGATATCATAATACCTTAATAAAGGTATTAAATTTTCAATCCAAAAATATGGAATGTCTCTCCATATAGTTAAACCTTCCTTAAATGTATCATAGCAATGTTTTATAGTTATCATGTATACAAATTGTACACTTTTAGTTAAATTTATTTCTAAGCATTTTATTCTTTTTGACAATTTAGTGAATGGAATTGTATTCTTATTTTCATTTTTGGATTATTACTAGTGTATGGAAATATAATCACTTATTATATATTGATTTTATGTGGGTGAACTTGATGACCTCCTTTATCAGGTTTAGTAGTTTTATTGTGGATTCCTTAAGATTTTATATATATATATATATATATGTATGGTGATATCATCTGTGAATAAAGGCAGTTGTACTTCATACTTTCCAATATGGATGTCTTTAATTTATATTATTATTATTTGCCTTTTTATACTGGTTACAACCTTAATTAAAATGTTAAATAAAAATGTGGTATATGTATAACATGAAGCACTACTCAGCCATAAAAAAAAAATGGTGTTCTAGTATCTTTTGTAATTACCTGGATGGAACTGGAGACCATCCTTCTAGGTGAAGTATCGCAAGAGTAGAAAAACAAACACCACATGTTCTCAATACTAAATTGGAACTAATTGATCAACACTTATATGCACATATGGAAGTAAAACTCAAGGGAAATCAAGTAGGTGGGAGGGAGGAGGAGGAGAGGGATAAATTCACACCTAACGGGTACAATGTACACTAACTGGGTAAAGGGCACACTTACAACTTTGACTCAAACTATACAAAAGCAACTTATGTAACCAAAACATGTGTACCCCCGTAATATAATGAAATTTTTAAAAAAGTAGTGACAACTGATATCCTTGCTTTTGTTCCCATCTTACAGAGATCACATTCAATCTTTCCACGGCAAGTATGACGTTAGCTGTGAGTTTTATGAAGACATCGTTTAGCAAATTGAGGAAGTTTCCTTTTATTAGTCAGTTGAGAGTTTTTTAATCATGGATATGTGTTGGATTTTGTCAGATCTTTTTTCTGCATCTATTACAATGATTGTGGGCTGAATCATTATTTGCAGATGTTAAAACAACTTGGAATATCAAACATTTAATAAAAATTGCCTTTTTTTCTAATATCTAGAGCCATTTGATCACCTATATGAAGTTTAAATCACTGTATACAGATGAATATTTTTTTTAACCAGTTTTAAGGCCACTTCTGGCATTAAGTGCATTCACAATATTGTGTGATCATTACCACTACCCATTTCCAGCACATCTTCATCACCCAAACCAAAAGCTGGGCACCCATTAAACACTGACCTCACCTTCCCCTGCTACCCCCGGACCCTGGTAGCCTCTATTTTACTTTCTGTTTTTATTAAATTGCCTATTACAGGTATCTCATATAAGTGAAGTCATACTACCTGTTTCCATTTGTAACTGGCTTCTTTCACTTAGCATTATGCTTTTACGGTTCATCCACACTGCAGCTCGTATCACAGGCATTTCATTCCCTTTTAAGACTGAATAATATTCCATTGAACGTCTGTTGTACATTTTGTATGTCCACTCACCTGTTGACGATTGATGGACATTTGTGTTGCTCCCACGTTTTGGCTATTATGAATAATGTTGCTATGAACAGCATTGTATACGTTTCTCTTTAAGTCCTTGCTTTGTATTTTTTTGAGTATATACCTAGAAGTGGAATTGCTGGATCATACGGTATTTCTAGGTGTTACTTTTTGAGGAACTGCCATATTGTTTTCCACAGTGGCTACACTATTTTACATGACTACCAGCATTGCACAGGGGTCCAATTGCTCCACATTCTAACACTTCCGTTTTGTATTTTTTATTTTTTCCCAGTATTCGCCATCCTAATGGGTGTGAAGTTGTATCACACTGTGGTTTTGATTACCATTTTGCTAATGATTAATGATGTTGAATATCTTTTTTTATTTATTTCAGAATATTATGGGGGTACAAACACTTTGGTTACATATATTGCCTATGCACTTCCCAAGTCAGAGCTACGATAGTGGACATTCCCCAAACAGTGCACCCCTCACCCATTAGGTGTGAGTTTTCCCATCCCCTCCGCCCCCTTCCCACCTGCCCGACCCCTGATGAATATTTTTTTCCATGTGTGCACATAAGTATTGATCAGTTAGTATCAATTTGATAGTGAGTACCAGTGGTGCTTGTTTTTCCATTCTTGTGATACTTTGCTTCAAAGAATGGGCTCTAGCTCCATCCAAGATAATACCAGATGTGTTAATTTACCGTTGTTTTTTATTGCTGAGTTATATTCTATGGTATACATATACCACATTTTATTAATCCACTCATGTATTAATGGGCACTTGGGTTGTTTCCACATCTTTGCAATTGTGAATTGTGCTTCTATAAACATTAGAGTGCAGATGTCTTGATTATAAAATGTCTGTTTTTCCTTTGCATAAATACCCAGTAGTGGGATTGCTGGATCAAATGGTAGTTCTACATTTAGTTCTTTGAGGTATCTCCATACTACTTTCCATAGAGGCTGTACTAATTTGCAGTCCCACAAGCAGTGTATGAGTGTTCCTATCTCTCCACATCCACACCAATATTTGTGGTTTTGGGACTTTTTGATATAAGCCAATCTCACTGGAGTTAAGTGATATTTCATTGTGGTTTTGATTTGCATTTCCCTGATGATTACAGAAGTTGAGCAATTTTTAACATGTTTGCTGGCCATTATTCTGTCTTCTTTTGAAAAGTTTCATTTCATGTCCTTTGCCTGCTTTTTAATGGTGTTGTTTGATTTTTTTGAATATCTTATTAAGTGCTTGTTGCCCATTTGTGTATTTTCTTTGGAGAAATGTTTATTTAAGTCCTTTGCCCATTGTTTAATTAATTTTTTTTGTTTTTCTTTTTGAATTTTAGAAGTTATTTATGTATTCTGGGTATTAATCCCTTATCATATATATGACTTACAAATATTTTCTCCCATTCTGTGGGTGGACTTTTCCCTTGTTTGATAGTATCCTTTGATGCAAAACACTTAAAATTTTGATGAAGTGCAATTTACTTATTATTTCTTTTGTTGGCTATGCTTTTGGTATCATATCCAAGCAATCTGCCAAATCCGATGTCATGTAGCTTTGTTTCTGTGTTTTCTTGTAAGAGTTTTAGAATGTTAGCTAAGTTGAGGTCTTTGATCCAATTTGTATTTGGTAAAAGGTACAAGTGGTACAAGTTCAACATCATTCTTTTGCATGTGGATATCAAGTTTTACCAGTACCATTTGTTGAAAAGAATGATCTTTCTTCCATTAAATGACCTTGGCCCTCTTGTTGAAAATCAACTGATCATATAGGCAAGGGTTTATTTTGGCCCTCTCTATCTCTTGCATTGGTCAATGTCTGTCCTTAAGCCAATGCCACACTGTTACGGTTACTGTAGTTTTGTAGCATATTTTGAAATTGAGAAGTGTGATTTCTCCAACATTTTTCTTCTTTTTCAAGATTGGTGAGGCTATTTGAGGTCCCTTGTGATTTCATATAAATTTTTAGGCTGAATTTTCCTATTTTTGCCAAAAAAAATTCTTGGTATTTTTGATAGAGATTGCATTAAATCTGTAGATTGTTTTGGGTGGTTTGGTCATCTTAACGACATTAAATCTTCTAAACTATGAACATGAGACATCTTTTCATTTATTGGTGTCTAATCTTTCAGCAATGTTTTGTTAGTTTTCAATGTACGAATCTTTCACCTACTTAAATTTATTCCTAAGTATTTTATTCTTTTTGATGCTATTGTAAGTGAAATTTCTTTCATAATTTCCATTTTAGATTGTTCATTGTTAGTGTATAACAATGCAACTGATTTTTGCATGTTGATTTTGTATACTGCAACTTTACTGACTTTGTTTATTAAATTCCAACAGTTCTGTTGAAATTGTTGCACTTATCTACATAAACAGAGATCAATTAATTTTTCCTTTCCAATTTGGATGTCTTTTTTTTCTTTCTCTTGCTTATTGTTCTGGTTAAAACTTCCAATAATATGTTGACAGAAGTGATAAAAGTAGGTCTCCTTGTCTTTGATCTTAGAGGAAAAGTGGTTCATTTTTCACCATTGAATATAATGTTACCTGTGGGTGTTTCATATATCATGTTGAAGAATTTATCTTTTCTGCCTAGTTTATTGAGTGTTTTTATCAAAAAAGTGTGTTGAATTTTGTCAAATGTTTTTTTTTCCTACATCAAGTGAGATTTTTGAGTGTTTTTTCCCCTTCATTCTATTAATTATTTTTCTAGTTCTGGAAGATCTAAAGTTATGCTAGTGATTTGAAACATTTTTCTTTTTTGAATGTATGCATTTATAGATATAAATTTTCCTCTTATCACTGCTTTTGCTGCATCCCATGAGGTTTGGTATATTGAGTTTTTTTTAGTCCCAAGGTGTTTTCTAATTTCTCTTATTGTTTTTAAAAGAGTTGGGTTTTCTTAAAGGTGTTTTCTTTAATATCCACATATTTTTGAATTTTCTAGTTTTCTTTTTTTTTTTTTTATTCATTTCTAGCTTCATTCCATTGTGATCAGAAATGGTGCTTTGTATGATTTCAATTTTTTTATATTTTCAAGACTTAGTTGTGGCCAAAATTATGGTCTATACTAGAGAATGTTTCATGTGCACTCGGGGAAAATGTGTATCCTGCTGTTATTGAGTGGAATGATCTGTATGTGTTTGTTATGTCCAATTGGTTTATGCTATTGTTCAAATCCTCTAAATATTTGTTGAATTTCTGTTTTCTTGTCCTATTCATTATTGAAGTTGGGAACACTGAAGTCTCTAACTATTACTGTACAGTTATTTGTTTGTCTCTTCAAATCTGCCAGTGTTGCATTATATGGATTGTGTCTCTGATATTTCATGCATGTATGTTTATAATTGTTAAATATTCTTGGTGAATTGAACTTTTTATTAATGTATAATGTCCTTCTTTGCTTTTTGTAACAGTTTTTGAATTAAAATCTATTTTTTCTAGTATTAGTGTATTACCTAGTTCTCTTTTAGTTACTATTTGCATTTAATATCTTTTTTCACAATTTCATTTTCAAATTATTTATGTCTCAGATCTAAAGTGAGTTTCTTGTAGACAGCATAGAGTTGGATCAAGTTTTTTACTGTTCTGCAAATCTGTGACCTTTGATTAGAGAGCTTAATCCATTTACATTAAAAATCAGTACTGATAAGGAAGGAGGGCTTCTGCCATTGCTGTATGTTTTCTATACATCTTACAGCTCTTTTGTCCCACATTTCCTCCATTACAGCCTTCTTTTGTGTTTAGTGGCTTTTTGTGGTGATATGTTTGATTTTCCTGTCCTTTCCTTTTCTGTGCATTCTATAGATGTTTTCTTTGTGGTTACCATGGGAATTGCATCTAACATCCTAAAGTTAAAACTAATTTGAATTAATGCCACCTTAACTTCAATTGCGTATATAAAATATACTCCTATAAAGTTCCATCCTTCTCTTATGTTATTCATAATAAAAATGACACAGTTTGTCATAATAAATATGTCAAATTATGTATTTATACATTGAGCAACTAGTGACATTGATTTAAAATTCCTTTTATACTTTTGTCTGATAAACTCTGTAGAAAATGAAAAGTGGAGTTATAAACTAAAATTATAATAACAGTGGCTTTTGTATTTGCCCATGTATTTACCTTTAGAGGGGAACTTTATATCTTCATATGGTTCCAAGTTACTACATAGTGTCTTTATTTCTGCCTAAAGGAGTCCCTTTAGCATTTCTTGTTGGGCAGGTATAGTGGTAAAAAATTCCCTCAGCTTTTGTTTATCTGGGAATGGCAATTTCTCCCTCATTTTTAAAGGACATTTTGGCCAAAAACAGAATTATTCCTTGACAGTTTGTTTTTCTTTCAGCACTCTAAATACATTATCCCTTGGCCTTCCTGCCTCCAGGTTTCTGATGAGAAATTGGCTGATAATCCTACGGAGGTGCCTTGTACATATTGAATTCCTTCTCTATTGCTGCTTTTAAGATTTTGTCATTGTCTTTGGCTTTCAGCAATTTGATTATAATGTGCCTTGGTGTGGGCCTCCTTAGGTTTATCCAATTTGGAATTCATTGAGCCTATTTGCTCTGGAGATTTATGTCTTTCTTCATATTTGAAAAGTGTTCGGCCATTATTTCTCTTTCTTCACCTTTCTTTCTCTCTCTTCTCCTTCTGGTACTCCCATAATGTCTGTGTTGGTCTGCTTTATGACGTCCCTCAACCTCCTTAGGCTCTGCTCACTTTTGTTCATTTATTTTTCTTTTTTGCTTCTCAGACTCAATAACTTTAGTTGTTCTATCTTCAAGTTTACTGATTCTTCTGAAAATCTGCTGTTGATTCCCACAAGTGAATTCTTTTTTTTATTTCAGTTATTATACTTTTCAGCTTCAGAATTTCTGTGTGGCTCATTTTTATAATTTCTATGTGTTTGATGATATTCTCCTTTTGATCAAATATCATGTATCAGAGACCTCCTTTAGTTCTTTGTTCATTTTTTCCCTTATCTAGTTGAGCACACTTAAGACAGTTGTTTTCAGATCTTTGTCTAGTAAGTCCAGTGTCTGAGCTTTATCAGGGACAGTTTATGCCAGTTAATTATTTTTTCCTTTGAATGAGCCATTTTCATTCTTTGCATGCCTTGTGAATTTTGTTGCTGTTATTGTTAAAAATTAACATTTGATTTTGATAACATAGTAACTCTGGAAATTAGATTCTCTCCATTCCCTATGGTTTTCCATTTTCTTGTTGTTGTTTTGATTATTGAAGGCTGTTGTAGTTCATTTGTTTTGAGACCTTTCCAAATTATTTTTGCAAAGACTATCCCTTGGCATGTATACTTGTATACTTACTACTCCTTTATCTTTAGCTTGCACTTAGCTAATATTTTGTCAGAGATTTCTTTGAATGTCAAGATCTGGAACAGACATAAAAACACACTAAAACAAACAAACATAAAGATAACCACCTCTCTCAGTCTTTACAGACTGCCTTTTAGCTGATGTACTCTTATGAATTATCTAGGCCTTCTGTGAGTCTGCCAAAGTGAAAGATTAAGGTTTTTCCAAAGACCTATAGCCACGCATTTTGCTGAGGCATGCTCATGACTTTCTAAATTCCTCAGTATGTGCAGTTGCTTTTGAACACCTTAATTTCTCAAAGAATATTGCCCAGTTTCTCCTGTGGGCCTTAGGTGGTCTATTGTATGTCTCTACCCAGAATCGGTTGTCCCAGATGTCTGTGGGTTTATTGTCTTCCTGTAACTTTTATGAGCAGTTCCCATTGCTTTATTTGCTGTATTTTGAATTATTGAGACAGATGAGCAAGTCAGTCCTTCAAGTATCCCTTTAGTCAGGTTAGAATGAACATACACAGTAATTTGCAAACAATGTCTGTTCTGCTTCCTCCACTTTGAGGAGGTGAAGTGGTGCTCGATCTGGTACTACTAAAGACCACACCATCATGTGGTAGGGAGGGGCTGGAATGGAGAGTAATATCACCACAAAACATTTTGAAGATGGCTTTTTCTTGATTGAGCATTTGCTGGGTTGCTATGAATCTTTGATTATTTTCTAGAGCTCCTACAAAGTTGATTCATGCAGCTTGTTTTACTTTTTTGTGTGTTCCTATTTTGGGAAAAAGAGTTTGGAGCTTCTTAGTCTGCCACTGTGCTGACCTCACTCCCCAAGGGTTCCCACTTTTGACATATCTAGAAATCTTTTACTTATTCCTTTCTTATTTTCTGAGACCTCTAGGAAAGGGCCAATATGTCCCTAATCAATTCAATATTTCATGGTCACTTCTTTTTTCTTTCATTGTTACTGGTTGTTTCCAGTTATTACCTAGTGCTGTTTATAGGTTGTCATTCTCTAAATTTCACCAATTATATTAAAAATAGCAAATTCATTAGTTTGTCTTTCTATGAGCACAAATGTGATGGACATTTCATGGAACTGAAGATGTAAATATTCTTTTTCTGTTTACTTGAGTTCAAGTACTATAATGTCTGGATTCTTTGTGGTTTTGATTGGAATGTGTCCCCCAAAGTTCATATGTTGGAAACTTAATCCCCAATGCAACAGGTGTTGAGAGGTGGGATGTTTTGGTGATTAGATCATGAGGTCTCTGCGTACTGTTATCATACTGTTATCCCATGAGTGGGCTAGTTATTGAGAGGGTGGGTTCCTGATAAAGGGATGAGTTCAGCCGCTTCTCCCTATCTCTCTCACATGTGCTCTCTTGTCCTTTCACCTTCTGCCATGGAGTGATATAGCAAGAAGGCCCTATCCAGATGCAGGCCCCTTGGACTTGGACCTCCCAGCCTCCAGAAGTATAAAAAATAAATCTCTGTTCTTTATAAATTACCCAGTCTCAGGTAGTCTGTTATAGCACCATAAAATGGACTAACACATGGATCTTTCCATATTCTGCTTTTCCCTTCCAACTTGCTATTCTTTCATTGTGATTTCCATTCCACATTTTATTTCACTAATGATTTTAAACATAATTATTCTACAGTTATTTTTATATTATTCTATCAATTTTTGTATTTGAGAATAGCAACTGTCCTATTTGTTGTGTCTGCTGGTTCTCCTTATGCTGGTACATTTCCTTCTGTGGTTGTACCTTTAATTTATGAGCTCATCTTTACCAGCATTATTTTTTCCATAGATATACTGGATGCCCTGTATCATGGAATTAGCCTATAGATGGTTTTGTCTTTTCTTCTGCTGGAGCTTTTGGGATATGTATCTTGAGATTTCCACATTCAAAGTATCCCAAGGCAGGACTTTAAGCTAATAAATTTGTGTTGTCTGAAGTAAGAAAAAAAATAAATAGAACAAATTCCAGCCTTAACACCTGAGTGTGACATAGATTTAATATTTCCATTTTTCATAAAAACTTTTCTACACCAGGTGCTTGAAAAAGTGAAAGCTTATTTTCTTGTGCTATGATATGGTGGAGTGAATTTTTTCCCCCTTTTTATGAAGTGGGCATAACTTTTACAATCCTTATTTTATGCAGGGGACCCCATTTGCAACTCTCCATAATTTTTTTTTAACTAAAAGAAGCTTCAATATTTTCTTTTGCTTGTTTTCTTTTTGTTTCTCATATTTCAGTCTCTATTCTGAACAGTAGAAGGGCATTTCCCATGTGAAGTTCTTTTTGTTTTATTGATTAATTAATTACATCTTACAAAAAGCACAAAATTTATGTATGCTCCAAAGTTGAATAATCTCAAAATAAAAGTCAATAAATATTCACTTTATGAGATTTCAGAAGCTTTATTCAATGCTGATGCATAAATATAATTCATTTAAAAATATATCAGAAAAATTTATTATTTAAAGTAATATATTTCTCTCTATATAGATATATCTTAGCTAAACACACAAAGTATGATCATATTTAATATTGCTGTTTTATGATATTCTTATTAGCCATATATACCTATACATGGGAATGTTTAGAAAAGGTTAAGAGGAACATACTTCTTCAATGAGATTCCTAAACTCTTTATCTATTATTCTCACTAAAGTGGTAACAATATGCCTCTTAAAATTTGAACCTCCTTTCCATGTATGGAACTATTTGTAAATTTCATTATAATATTTTTCTACTTAGTGTCTTATGATATCATATAACATCTAATATTTATTTTAATCAACTGTGAGGATGTGTGTACATATGTGTGCATGAGGGTATATATACATGTGTGTGTATGTGTGTGTGTGTGTGTGTGTGTATGTGCAGGTCTGTCTCTCTCTCTGTCTCTCCCACTGTGTAGATGGAGAACATAAGTAATAAATATTGAACACTAAATCTAAACTTAAATGTCCTACATTGAATATTTCTCCTTACTCGAGGAGAGTAGGGTGTTATTTTGTGGCCAATACCATTGTCAAAAGGTGTAGATTAAAGGTTGATGGAGAGGTACAGAAGCAGAAGTCCTAGGAGATGTTATCTAAATCTGTAGGAATTTATCTCATAAAACTCGCACATTCTATTAGAACTCTACTTTGATTCTCCACTTGGTGATTATACCTCTGGTTAGCTTGATGGTAGAAAAGAGTATAATTATATCTTTTATAATTTCCACCCTACCAAATTTAATTGAAATCTCTGTTTTGTTGACATTTATGATTACTAAACCCCTAGCTGAATACTGTAGAAAGAAATTGCAGTTGCTAAATTGGTTGTTGGTAAGGAGACCATAATGTCAACTAGCTGGATTAAATCACTCATAGTAGGTATTCAATAAATGTGTGTGTGTGTGTGTGTGTGTGTGTGTATCAAGATTCTTCTTCCTTATTCACTTGCTCAGTGTAAACACTCATGGGATAATAAATTTTTTATAAGTCTATATTGCCAATGCTGAATGGTTTTTAGCTTAAAGTTATATAGGGCTTTTACTGAGGGAGATATTCTTGACCAATTCCTTTGGTAGGGAGAAATGAACGCAGAGGTAAGTCAAACAAGTACAAAAGAATACTTCAGTCTAATTCTAGGGCCTGGGTGGCAGGGGTTTCACACAAACTTGACCTGCTATAATTGCATTTAATTTTCTGATCCTGAGTTTTGTCACCCTTGTACATAGCGTAGTCACATATCACCAACTTTTATCATACTCAAACCACACACAAGCACACACACATGTGTGTGTGCTCAATTTAAACCCTGGATGACTTTTCAGTACAGATAAGCCTTTCCATGCTCCATGTCACAATTCTTAAAATAAACAATTACTTGGAACTCTAGTTGTTTATTTTCTACCTCACTCCTGCCCTGGCCCCAAGGAATTTGACAAGCTGTAATTTTTTAATGTGGAGGCCCAGTAATGAATTTTGAGTTGCCTTTATTTTAAACATTTCTGTAAACGTAATAAGGTAGTAAGTCTCTTGACTATTCTTTGCTGGTATGTTTTGACGAACATAACTGATTTTTAGTTTTATTTTATCATTTATGGCATCTCTTGCTGAGTTTCAAGCAGGATTTTGCCATTATACACCAATGGCCAGGTAAAGTTTTATTCTTTACATTTAGAACAAATATGAATTTGCCCTCAGGACATTTTTTTTCCATCACCATTTTTAGTGATGAGGCCAAATTCTATGTTGTCCAGTACGTGGGATCTAGATGTGTGGATAGCAAAATAGTTTTCCTTCCAAAGAATTCTTTATACAAACTGTAGCTTTGTAGATTTGGTTCTAGCCGCAGACAATAGCCAAGGAAAGATAATTCAGCCTTTACAGCCAGTGTGAAAAGCTGAATTGGTCTCGCTCTTCCCATTAGGCAATACATGAAACCCACCTGGGGATCTTGGGAAAGTCTGTTCAACACTCCCACTATGCTCTGTTTTGTTTTTCTCCTCCCACTGCCAAACCTCCGTGAACTCCAAAGGACATTCAATCTTTCCAGTTTTCCCACCTGTAATGAAATATACAAGTGTAAGAGCCCCATTAAGGCTTCCAATACAATTGCTCTTCTACCATTAAGGTTTAAACCAGTTAAGAATCCTGTTAAACAACCTCATCAGAGCTCATCACTGAACCACAAATCTTGGAAGCAATTTTTTTTCTCATACATGCCATTCCATAGATATGCTATTAGATGTTGTCAAATATAAATTATCAAAGGAAACAAGGCAATAACATGTGCCTGACAATGAATGTCCCATTGACTCATTTTTTATGCCCACATCTCAAAATAAAAGAGCCCTTTGTAGTGATGTTTACAAGGCTGGTCACAGCCCATCCTTTTCTTAGCTGCACGGCACTTGCGCACCCTTGCAGGGACAAGGCTACACAATTATTGGAGTATAATTCTAACTGCATTGCTTTTTATACATTTAAGGAAATTTGGAAATCAGAAATACAGCCTGTGAGGCCAGGTTTATGTTCATACAGACTTTTAAAAGTGTAAGGTTTCCAGAATGGTTTTACAGGAATCATTAACTTTTTAAAAGGCACAAGTTTCCTTCTGTCATTAATGATACGTGTAACAGTTTAATGTAACGCTACTTTCAATTATCGCGGCCCTTTCTTTTAAATATCAAATTCCCTCTCTAAACTGTCCTGCATTCTCTTTAGAGTCTCATCTGTCACTGTAAATGCCATCACTTTATTCCTCCTTTAGATGCAGTGACAAGCCACTCTTATGTCAAGCTTTCTCTCTTTTTCCATATCCTTTATTGTACTACAAAGATCCCTTTTTCATAGTTTACAGCTGTATCCGCTTTCCACACGTGGCAAATGATTGCCCCGGTAAAGGTATTTTCTGTTTCAATCCTGCATTTTCCCAAGGGAGAACAAAAGGGACAAGCTTTCTGGAGTTGGTTTCACTGAGAAAATTGTTTAGAATTGCCTCATTCCTCAGCAGATTAACGAATGCATACAATCCCAGCTTAAGTGCTATTGTACTACACAATTTGTCCATTATACTTTGTCCTTTCCATTTAGAAAACCCCTCACCAATTAAAGTAATACAGCCTTCCAATACCTGCTCCCAATTAAATCTGAGCTGTATTACCTGCCCCGATGCAGCTGGTCACAGATTCCTACCACTTACCCGCATTCATTAGGCCTGTTCATTATCAAGGGCATGGTGGCAGGAATTCAAGCCGCTGCCTTCCTTTTCGGGCTCACCAAAATTATCAGCTTTCCGCCCAAAGCCCCAATAAGGACAGGATTAAGTATAAGGAGAAGGAATTCATACAGTAGCAACTCCCATTGTTTCTGCTGTGCTCATGTCGTCTGTACCTCCATGCATCAAAAGGATACAGCGCAGGTACAAAAGGACACTCATCTTAATTAAAGGATCACTTTTTCCTCCCTTTCGAGCCCCAAGTGTACCCCCCAGCTTTGTTCTTCTGTCTTTACTGCCCTCCCCCTTCAGGCCCTTTCTCCAAGACCACAGTGTGAACCATAAAGAAAGACTCTGAAACTGACCAAGAAGCCCACTTACTGCGAGCTTTGTCATTGAAGAGCAGGGCTTTCCAGCTTCAGGCTGGACTCCATTATTGAGAAGTGATATTTTTCTATCCAAGGCTTTAAAGCATCACTAAGAAAGGAGGGGGTGTGGATGGAGGGAAGGTACAGGAAACTGTGACTAATTACTAATGTGGCATGATTGTGTTAGGGGGTTCTCCCAGATAAATCTTAATATACTAATAACAATGAACCAAAAAAATATGTGTATATATACACACAACCAGCTTTCTTTACTTTCATTTCGAAGAAGGAAATATAGAAGTTAATTCTTTGGGAACTCTGGTGGTTCTCTGCCATGACTATGATCAGAAAATTAAAAAAAAGAGGTGGGGGGGCCATGCCACAGATGGAAAAAGATCACAGATTAAAGAGGAGAGGTGTATCATAAAGCACCAGAGAGAAAACTTTAGAAGAGAAGAAAACACAAGTTAGCTACCAGGGCTAGGAAATGCAAGTTTCAAGTGCTTGGATTATTGGCAAAATAAAAAGTCGTGATGTCTTGAATAAGAAGTGCTCCTTGAGCCCTGAAGAGACCTGTCCAGAGAACCGACTCAGGCACTGGTGGCTTTCTGGGGCAGGAGAGGTTCAGCTGAGGCTCACAGGTCCTGTTTATAGGAGGACCCATTGCAAATTCCACCCATCTTGTCTGGAGAGAAGAGACTGTGATCCTGCAGCAAAATGTCCTTTTTAAAAATATTTGATTAAGAGATGGAATTAAAATATATTCTTTCCTGAGTTCCTGGATGATCACTTATCCTTTACTCAATAACATTTTTGAAGGGACTTCAGTGACCTCGTGCCTCTAATGGGCAAGCGTGTGGAGAAATCCTGATCCCAGAGAAACTGACACATTCTCCAAGGAGCAAATACATGGTGGGTGGATAATCAGTGAAGATCCATCCTAAGCAACTTGCTGTAAGTCTTTATTGTATACATACAAATCTTATCAATGAACAGCACCATATGCATATCTGTGGCTTTTTTTTTTTCTTAAGGGGGGGAGGTTGTATATTAGTGTTTTCCTCTCAATTAACTCCTAGGCAATTTTCCCAGCTAAATGCATAACATCTTTGGCAAGATGCCAAACAAAACCTTAAGACCCAACACTAAATTCTGCACTTATACAGGCAGCTTAGATTTTCATGCGGTGAATTGGAAGCTTGCCAGCAACTCCCACTATAAACCCAGCAGTGGGAAAGCTATATATTTTTTATCAAGAAACTCTACTTTAGATTTCCAAGACCACTTGAAAATTGCACTATTTTAATGTGCCTTTTAGACAAAATAAAAGAAAGATTTAACCTGCTATTAAATTAACCCAATTAGCTATTTATTCCACGTAACCTTACACTTTGGATGATGTTAAATCAAATAAACTGGCAGTGAATGAATTTTTTTAGTGAATTATGGAAATTACAAGATGCATTCTAGACAATAAGTTCTTATGTCTTTTCCCCTTATCCTTTTCACTGTGACAAGATTATCAGAATACTTACTTTTAAAAAAAAAAATTTCCTTTTTTATATACGAAATGGAATTACCCAGATTACAATGCAGCTGAAGAGCCCCTGGGGGGTGGGGAAGAAGTGGCTGGGGAATTAACAAGTGAAGGAGAGCTAATCAAATAGAAATTTACACAACAGTCATTCCCTGGAAGGCTTGCCATCAATCCCTCAAACTTTGCTTTTTGGCGTGCTTTTATTTGTACATTCCATTCAACACATGTGTTCTTCCAGTAATGTACTTTTCAAAGTGCTAACTGCAGTCAGGCCACTTTGGATCCCAGTCAAGCTTTGTTGATGTTAAATTTAGAACCAAACTCTAAGAGTTTGAGTTCATGTCCACTGGGATCTACAAGTTGAGGTTAAAAAACACTTTCAAGAACTTGTATAGTGTCTGATAAACCTCTTTTAGCACTAAAAAGCTTTTGGAAAACAACATTTTGACGATTTAAGAGGCAGTGAACCAGAAACATATGGATTAAGTTTCCTCTGTAATACTCGAGGGTTTAAAAATTAAGGGGGAAATGCTTGGCCAAATTTCGCCCAACCAAAAAAATTTGCAAGACAGGCCAAGATAGTTTGCCAAACACAAAATACTGATGAACTCTCTTTCTTTAATATTAACTATTATTATTATTATTACTTTTTAAAAAGTTTTTTTTTGATAAACCTGGGGTTTTAAACACATCTGGAGTGGTTTCAGAGAACAGCAGTTCACATCAAAGTAATTTTGCAATTTCAGAATCAAATCATAAATCACAACCTAACAACACTGTGAATTTGTCTACATATATTTGAAAGCCAGGATAGTTTGACCATGTAGTGGAACCCAGTTGCATTCATGGCGAGGGTGCTCAATGTCTGTTCACTAGGTCAAGCCCTTTCAAAGACAGGAGGACTGTACCTGCAGGACGGGTAGGAAGGCAAAATCACCACTTATGCAATGGCCTTGGGCACCAGACAAACATAAGACGGACAGAAGGCACTCATGGGGCTTTTGCTAAAAAAATATGCAGGAAGATGATTCCTTAGGACACCTCAGTAAAACAGAAGATGTCGATCCCAAAAGAATTGTTAATGTTTACTTTTTGATTTTCAACAACTTCCGAGAATAGACATAGCAGTTACTTCTGCCTGTTTGGCCCTCTGTAAGTTTTAGCAACAACCCAGAACTCTCATTGCACAAAATAACAACAAAAAACATTACATTATATAAGGATGAAATGAAATATCTCAACCACCCTTAGTCTTTTCCTATGTCTGGCATCTGTTTTCTCAAATCATGGCTGGAAGAAGGCAGATTCAGTGCTATGTAAACGTATATACAAAGCCTGTATTTGAAGAACCAGAATGAGCATAGACCCTGAAGGTAAGGGCACCGACAGAAAGGAAGGAAGGAAGGAAGAAAGAGAAAATGAAAGAATAAAAGAATAAACAAACCAAAAATGTGAAAGGAAGGAAGGAAGGAAGGAAGCAGATGTTCAGCACACATATAGTATATTAAGGGAAAGGAGACTATAGACAGTTTGATAATCACTTGCTATACATTTTGTTGCATATAATTTATTTTCCTTTGATTAATTGCAGCATTTACCATTTTTCAAGCAAGTCAATTGCATGTGGTGTGATGGTGGTAGAAGTGGTGGCAATTGTGGTGATGGGATAGATCAGCATTTAGAACATTTAGAAACTTTAAAACTGTCTCTAAGACAGAAGTGACAGTTTGACGTTAAAAAAAAAAAACAAAAAAACCCTCTCTTTAAGTATTTTGGAAGAGCCATAACAGTCATTTGACATTTAAAGACTCTGTGGCAGCAGTTAACTAGTTGACTATGGAGAACTGATATTTAAGAAAAAATTGTATTCATACTGCAGAAACATCACAAAATCCCTGCAAAACTCTGGACAAAGATATAAAATTAACTATGCTCTACATGGTCTATTTTATGAAAGAGGCCAACGTGTCTACAGAATATAGTGGCTACAACATAAGATCTTATGCTTTTGGTAGAATAGTAAATTAATTTTTTGTTTGAAACTCTTAGAAAAGTGGAAGATAGGTGATTTTATTAGTGGATGTATCTCTTACATGGGTATTAATCAGTCAATTGGCAACTGAGAAATAGCTTAACATATCATTTTTTTCTGTCTCCTAACTAGAAAAAAATTTTTTTTTCTTCCATAAGGGCAGTCTAGAAGATTGGGCATGATTCATACTGCATCTTATTACCCCCCTGAATTTGTGTCTATTTATGTAAAAATTAGCATAATTTGACTTAAAACTTCTATTACTTTGTAAAAGAGTTATTTCACATATTTCTCACCACAAGCAGCAGCAGGCTCTTAGGAAGAATTTTCTGCTGGGAAGGAGTACTCTATGCTATGCTTATATTTATACATAACTACCCTGTAACGTGTACAATCCAAAATTGCAGGGAGGCAAGCTAGAGAAAAATCTGCATTCACTCAAGACTCTTTGTAAGAATTTAAAAAAAAAAGCATTGTATTGAAAATACAAAAACAGGTACTCTGCTTTTAAGCACACTTGCTTTGATTTAAAAGACATTTTTAAAGACCCACACCAAGCTTCTCTGGGTAGTCTAGTAAGGCCCGCCTGTGCGCTGACAGACGGGCCGTCCTTGGGAACTCAGTGTGCCAATTTCCACCTACTGTGGCTCATGCATTAAAGTTAACGTGTGGCAGAGCTCTGTAGCATGCGTGTCTTTGTCCAGGCTGTGAACTGTTAGATTCACAGGGATTATCTTTATTAGGAATAAAAGCTGATGTACAAGACCAAAATAAATAAATATGTAAATAAAACCTGGAAGCTTTTCAAGTCTAGAATTAGTGTCAGAATCCCAGGTGGGGAAGCAATGTCAGAAAGCCTAAATCAGGATATCTGACAAAGGCAAAGGAAAGGTGACAGGTGGTTCCAAAATCCAGCCACAATCAGCAGCCAGAGAGGAGGAATTACCTAAACTTGAGTCAGAATCCAAAATCAGGGTCAAGAGGCACGTGAAGGGCTGAGCCAGGAAGGCCGCACCGGCCAGGACTTGGGGACAGGCCGATGATCAGCCCAGCGCTTCTTAGGGTTTTGAGGAAGAGAGTGAAAAGGGGCAAGGGCCCAGGATAAAAGGCAGCCCGGAAACCAGGGGTGAGGTAGGGTCAGCGGGTTACTGTGCCCTCATCAGTGAAGGTGCACACCTGGCAGCCAGGCCCGGACCCTGGACCCTGGACCTTGGTCGGCTCCTACTGAAGGGGGAGAAATCTTCTACGGTGAAAGGATTAGGAAATAATACAGACCCAGAGATAGAAATCTATTTATGCAGGTATTTCTTTATTCAGAAACTGGTCATTATTAAAAGGCTACTAACTACAAGGAAAATGTTATTCACTTCTATATGGGCAATTTATTTCTGTACAGCAATTATTCCTGAAAAATGAAGATTTCTCTGAACTGGGAAGACAAGATATTGTAAAATATGCATCATTTCAAGACCTCGTTCTCCTGTCTTTGCACTGATCTTTCTGCTCTCTTATTGATTCACGGCTCAGTGTCCAAACGTAATTTTGCCTTTTTCAACAGAGTTCAAAGCAGGGGAGATGCTGTCTCATAAGTTTTCATAATTTCCATATGATTCACCATCTGGCTTTCTCTTCTCTCTGGAGCTCACATTCCTACTGTACCTCTCCACTTACCACATAGCCCAGCCACACCTGTAACTCCTTCCAGAGCCCATGGGGTACTTCCATGCTTCTGAACCTGCACATGCTATTCTCTCAGCCTGGACAATTTTCTCTCTCCTTATTTGTGCAGTCAATATTCGTGAGCCCCAGCTATGTGTTTAATCTGTGCTGGGAAATAGTGGAATGACATGGCGACCTCTGGAGCTTCCTGTTACTAAAGGCACCAAACCTTGTCCTCCAAGACTCACCTCTACCTTCCTATGGCAAACCTACTCTGCTTCCCCATTTAAAATTTGTCACACCTTTTTATGTGCCACCATAGGGAGAAAATACATATATGTAGTACTATTTCACCAGAGTTTATATTAACACTTTATAAATTGTCTGCATTTCTCACCACTAGGGGATAAGCTGTACCCTTTGTGTCTTCATCAGTGTTATCTTAGCACTGGGCTTTGTACATTGCAATTATTCATTTGCTCTTTATTAAATGCATGGTTGATAGATTGATGGATGGATGGATGGATGGAAAGATAGACAAATGGATGGATGAATGAATGATTATTTGGATATATGCAGTTGAATATTATGCCTTCTTTGTTTCTTGAATTCACAGTGTACAGCCCAATACTGTTCCCATCAGTAACTCTGCATTGCCTTCCTGCCTCAACCTGAAATCAAACACTTTTTAATCTAAGCAGTACTTCCATATCAAACAACAAATAGGATGATTCCTCTGGTGTTTTGTCATAGAACTACTCACTGTAAATTTAACTGGCTATGTAATAGTTTTCTGTTACTGCGCTAAACTTTTATACGGAGTAATGGTGTATATTTGTCAATTCAACAACACGGTATTAGTTTAATGATCAACAAAGGTGTAACTGTCAAAAGAGGGTCTGCACTATATTTTGAAGTATTTCTATAAGAAACATATGTTTAAAAGAAAAATATTTGTATAAAAAGGCCAATTAAACATCTTTGTGGAAGGCCATGATCATTAATTAATATTCAATAGTTAAATATTTCCAATTTGTTTTCATTATATAAAATTATTGAATCTGAATATCAATTTATATATCTTCAACTTTCTTCTAGAGATATTTTCAAAATGAGTACATACTATCTTTGTACACTTAAAATTCATACATAGTTGATATTCATATTTTAGTACAGCCTATGTAGAAAATGAAAGTTTGCTCTATCATGTTTTGACAATTTAAAAAATTCATTTCTCCATCCAAAAAATCCTTGATACAGTAGACTGATTCTGGCACAGGTATCGTAATTCAGAAATGTGTAAAAAAATGCTCAGAGAAAGGCATATCTAATATCACGGTCCTAACACATTTGATATAGATATAGTATCGCCGAGCTCATTATAGCAGACCCTATACTATAATTATATTACACACATTTTAAATTATCATTATAATTTAAGTCTGCAATTTTGTTTGGGGCTTAGATTTTCCATATTTGTTCTCACATGTGAATCATTTAAATTGTTGAAGTAGAATCTGTTTAGCTGTTTTGAATTATATGAATGAAAGAAAAAATACTTTCTCTTCAAAGCAAATTAAGATATTTGGGGATTCAAGTGAGACTGTCTGAATTTATAAGCTTGAAAATTTTAGAGTAAATATGAATTTAAAAATATTTCCTAATTTCCCTCAAATGCAATTTAAAATTACAAATAAATTAACTCATTGATACAAATCTAATGAAATTATCAGTTTATTCAGTGATCTTAATTTTACTATACCAAGAATATTGAAGTTAAAATTAGCATCATAAATTGTTAGATTTGTTCAGTTATGCTATTTTGGTGTATGTAAGTATATGATTTTTTTTTAATATTTGGATAAGACATTCAGAGGTACGAATTAAATAACCTATTATCATTGCATTTATGTCTAAAATATAATTATACAAACACACAAAAGCCAGAATTTACTAAACATTAATTTACCCTGAGCAGATGCAGTTTGTTACCGGTAGTTGGGATTTTTAATTGGAGACCTGGATACCGTTAGTTCTTTATGCCGTGCATTTATGTATTTATACTTTGTAAGGAAACTTGGCAAAAATTCCAAACAAACATAGAAAAGATTTAGGTTAAGGTTTTAAGGAAAGGAGACTTCTATCCTCCTTTCTAAAAATGACTTAAAATATCGGCTTTCAGATATTCAAAAAAATCACCAAGGCTACGTCTACACTCACTTTATTTCATGTTTTTAAATTTCATAGTACAGTAATTCTCATTGTATTGTTGTCTCCTTTAAACGTTTACCTTTGGACGTCAGCAGAGAGACATAATGATCAGTTTGAACTTTTACTTTTGGCGATATAAGTATTTCAGATTATAATAAAACTCAACATGTTAAATTTTGCTCTCCTGACATTTATAAAACAACAGCAACGACAAAAGGGCACTTGATGTAAATCCCTAAAGACTCACGGTCGCAGCCGAGCCTTTCAGGGTCCCTTGGTCTTCAACACTCGCTTGTCTGACCTAGACCAAGACTAGCAGAGGTGGCTAAAAATAACTCCCCAAACACTGGCCAGAGGCTCCAGCACAAACTGGGGCTGCAGCTGCCGTTTACACTCAGGAGAGGGCACAGAGAAGAAAAGCAAGACCAGATAGGATTGTAGACACAAGATCTTAACAGTTGGCACCACACACTCACTGCTTGAGCTTTTCCTCTGTATTTTTATAGAAACTTTATTAAAATCTCTAGTAGACAACAGGACACATTTCTCTTTCCCAGGCGCTCCAAACAGCCAGAAGCCCACAGTTTTCATTACTGTTAATGTGGAAGAATGTGCTGTCTTTCCTGAGATCACCAACATTAATGTCCATTCAAAAACGCTCTAAGTCATATATAAGTGCAGCCACTGTGGGCCAACATTATTTGAAAAGATTTTAGACATTGTATGTCATAATACGTATTCAGAAAGAACCTGTAAAGCCATTAATTAGGGTTTAAAACTAGAACTATAAAGGTAGATTAATATTAGGCAAGTTGCACAGATAATGTTTTCCTAACAGTATATACTAATTGCATGACAACCTCACATAGATGTTGTAGTGCCTTCCAAAATTTTAGCTCACTTGCTTTATTTTGAAACTTATTTTGGTACTATTAAAGGGTGAGTAAAGTTGCTTTTTACCCCTCTCTTAATGTTGCATTTCAACTACATAACTTTCTAAGTCCTCTCGAGACTGTGCTATGTAAATGAATTGTACTGTGCAATATTTTATAAAATAAAGAATATTTTAAAATTATTGTTGACTCCTAATTTGCTATATAAATTTTTATTGCCATGTCCTAAGCTTCAAAATTTATTCCCCAAATTTCAATTTTAACTTAAATATATATAATGTCAACTTTTTCAAAATTGTCTTCAGACTATGGTGTTTATGGTCCATTTCACCGATATTCCAATTTAAGTATTAAAAGGTGAGTAAGCAGAAATTTTAATTGTCTTCTGTTTTAATTGTTTAATTGTTTAATTGTAATTTTGTAATCCCTTCACACTTTCTTATGAGCTATCTTTCCTTGGTGAGACAGGAGTTGGCAACACTTTTAATTTGGTTAATTGTTTCGGCACATTTTCATATTTCAGGCATTATTTAGTGTCTATGTGTAGAATGTGATAGTTGTCACAGATTTTCTCAATGAAAACTTTTTGCCTGTGTAATGGCTATGTTATGATAAAATATTAATTGTAGTCAACAAGGGAGAATAGTCAGCAAATTTAATAATGTTAGTGTCATTTATGGATTAAAGTCATTCTTGATTTAAAAGAATACTGTAATTTAATTTTTTCCTAGTGGTTGGTAAAGCAAAGTAATCTAGCACAGCACCATCCAATAGAAGTTTCAGTAATGATGGAAATGTCTTATATTCTGTGCTGACCAATATGGTAGCCACTAGCCATATGAAATTTGGCTTGTGATACTGAGAAACTGAATTTTAAATTTTCTTTAATTTTAATTACTGTCTATTTAAATTTAAATACCAACTGGTCTGGAGCCAGACCATGTGCATTTGAGACCTGATTGCATCTCCTGTTCTGTGGTTTGGGGGATGTTACACTCCTTGAGTCCCAGTCCTTATATTTTTGAAATGCAGGTAACAGCGCTTACTGCATAGGGTTGTTACAAAGATTTAATACAATGCCAGCCTTAAAACAGTGCCTGGCACATGTTAAGTACTCAAAAAACATTACCTATTGCTATCATGTAAGTTTGTATTTTGCATTTCACAGTGGTCACTCCAGCTTGGCTATGATTTTTTTTTAGCTTAGCAACTAAAATAAATGATATATAGTTGTAACTAAGTCAACAAATAGATTTGAATTCAGCCTTTGCTTGTAGAATAAATGTGGAGTTCTGGAAGTTTTCCTAATAAAAGGGTACAAGTGACAGGCCAGTCAACCTTTTCTTTGGTGGAAATAATAATATATGGTGATTTTAAGAAATTTGTGTAGTCTGCTTTAAAAAGACTATTTTTATGAATTTGAGTGATTCTGAAGGTCTATATGTAAAAAATAAAGCCATAAAATATGTTAAAAAATCTGCTTGTATATATTGCACAAAATAAACTGTTTTTATATTAATTGTATGTCTAGTCATGCTCAATATATTCAAATTAAGGTAGATATAATATTTAGATTAATTTATATGTTTATACTATGGAAAAATTAAATACTAACTTCAAAAAATTTATAATTCATATGAAACTTTTCTCATCCTATCCATCAATAGGGATTAGCTTATCTAACTGGCATCTCCCATAGTCAAAATTAGATTTGGATTTTAATGGATAAAATTCTAGATAGTGGTAGCCTGTGAAATTAAGCAAGCATGGAGAGAGAAGGAAAGTTCATAGAACCATACTGGTCATTTTCTTTCTATATTGTCTTGTGTTTGAGTGTTATAATATTAAATTATTTCAAAGCAAAATATGTGAAATAAGAAATTGCATAAAATGAATGCTTCACAGAAAGGCTGATCTGGAGTTGAGACAGGAATATTTCAAAGCATGAAAGCAAGAATCTGTTCTTGGTGTGTTCAAAATGGAACAGGCTTCAGCTTGCTAGGTGTTGCCTCAGTCAGCCTGGTCTATTACAAACTGCTTTGAGAACTATGTTGAAAGTGGGTTGTGTGAATTTGCCCCCTTCCAAAACGATTTTTTTTCATACTGAATTTAGGTTGTTTGAAAATGAATATCAAAAAGCAATGTCAAGGAAGACAAATGTCTGCAACTATCATCAACAAATATTTGCTGAGTTCTGAGTATCTAGATATGTACAGTGTTATAGGGCTTTCAAAGCAGGTGAAAGATGTGACTGTTTTCCTTTAAAGCTGATGTTCTTAAACTTGATCAGTGGAAGCCTGGGCACCACGTCTAGGAAGCCCTGAAATTACATGCAAACTTTGGTGTTAGTGAGTCCATAGGCACTTTTATGTGAGGTGCAGACCAAAGGTAGTATAAGTTGTGAGAGTATCAATATTTGTTTGAGCTTCAGAGTATTCCATAACTGCAAAAACTTTAACCATTAATAATCTTGGATCACATCTAAATGGTAGCTGAGAAATGCCCAAATACTAAGCCTCTTTTTACTGTGTTGAATAGTCTTTGATTTAGGGGTTTGTATGCAGTTCAGTGTGATCACTGATTACTAGTGTTCAGTTTGGCTTAAGCCCCATAAAATTAATGATAACCTGACTGCATCCCAGTGCCTGATCAGTCTCTTTCAGGAAATCAAAGTGATACTAGTTTTGTCCTGAAGTACAGGTCTGTGAGTTAGAGCACCCTATACATCAGCAGCCCCTCCTTTTTTTGGTATTCATGTAACACATAAAAAATGTGGACAAACTATATGTCCTTTAATATAAAATAACTAGATATACAAAATATTTTCTCTTAGTTTAAATATTTTCAAGAATATAATTTCTGGCACATTGTAAATATTGACATAAAAATAAAACTTCTGTACTACTCCTTAAAATGTATCTAATGAAATCTAAATACTATTGAGATTTGGTTTCTACCACACCATCCATTTAAGAAAATATGCACAGGATGTTCTTTAACAGTCAGAAATTTTATACTGTTCCTTTTTCTCCTTGAACTCCATTTTCATTCCACTTCCCCCAAAGAAGTTGATCCTAATGTAATATACTTTTATGTTTAGAAGTCTTTTATTGATCACCAAATCTTGCTTCTTGGTGATAAAAAATGCATGTAAATTGAAATGCTAAAAATAATATTCTGTGACCATCCTGATTTATGCTTTATAATGTCTCTCTGGATGCAGTTATCATTATGTCTATATTTAGTACATAGTTGATGAAAACAATATAAACATATAAGGAGCCTGACAGCAAAAGAAGGGAGTTGTGTTGAGTTGCAATAGGGTGGTTTCCCCTACAGTATTTCCTTAAGGTGCTCTACTTGCTTTGCTCTTATAGGACTCTTGAAGCAGTGCCCTCTTTGACGGTAGTACAGTTAAGAAAGAAGTAGCAGCTCTTAAAGAGTGATTATCACTCTTCACTCTATCCTATGTCTGAATTCAGAGCATCTGATTTTACAGGCCAAAATATCTACTTCTAATGTCACAGTCTTCCCTTAGTAGGCAACTGGACAGGAGACAAAGAATACTAAGCAGTCTTCACCTACAACAGTATTTGGAATGCTCCCTTTGTTTAGAACCCTGGCATAATGTGCCATACTACAATGATGGACGGGCACTAAGTAGGCTTTATTTTGTAAAGTGGGGGAAGCCTGGTATGATAAGAACATGCCATTCTAAAGGAAAATAATGGGCAGATTGGCAAAATTTCTAATTTGACGAAAGTCTTCAGGGACTCCTAGTAGTTCTAAGACCCATGGTGATATATCAATAAAATTGAATTTCATTGAATTGCACCTCCCTATAGCCATGTCTCTTTTGCAGAATGATACTGCCTCTCTGTTCTTCCCATGGCTGTCCTTTTCACTTGTGTGAACAATAGAGAGTCATGACACTGATGTCGTGTGAGTTCTGGTGTCCAGGCTTCAAGAGGCTCTGCAGCTTCTGCTTGGACCCTCTTGGGAGTCTCAGTTACCATGCTGTGCAGAAGCCTGCTGGGTGCTTCGCAGCCATGACAAGAACCAAAGCACCTTGTCCAACAGCCAGCATCACCTGTCGGCCACGCCGGACCATTGAGTTAAGCTGACCTTGCAGCTGCATGCAGGGAAAACTAGCAAAGGCAATGCACACATTACTCACCCACAGACTCATGAGGACTTATAACTCTTTGTTGTTTTAAGTCACTAAAATTTGGGATGGTTTGCCATGTAGCAATATATAACTGATACATCCATCAATTTGAAAGATGCTCTCTAAAATTGTAAGTATATTTACTCATTAATAGTCTCTTTCAATGAAATAAATAAAGTTTTTTTATTTCCACAAGTGAAACAAAAGATGTTCCACATTTTTGGTTAAAAAGAATTATGTCTTAGTACTTGTTACGTTAAAGTGCTTATTTTCAAAAACACCGTAATGTAAATTAATATAAATGTCTAAAGCTAGGTTCTGAACACATGAAAACACACACACACACATACACACACACACAATCTCACATACACACACATTCGTCCTACAGGATAAATTAAGCACCAATTAGATTCCATTTAAAGTATTAGGTAGAATTTTCATGAGTATAAAAAATCAGAATCTGGCTCATAATATGTTTATAAGAATAATACAGGGAATAATCAAATAACTTATTTTATTGTGTGAATAATATCGATCACTTTTAACAAAAATGACATTGATTTGGGAATTTGGGACACAACCACAACATCTGTAATAAAGCATTATTTTCCATCTTACACAGGCAACATCATAAAGGTTTTTTTTTTACTCTAAACCACAATTCTTTTAGAGGTCTAAAAGGTTTTATGTAGTATATTAAAAAACCAAAATAAAAACCAAATGATTTGGGAGGACTATGAGCTTATTTGCAAACACAAAGTTAAAGTTCTTCTATTCACTTTATGTCTAAATCAATTTTCAATTGCTTTAAATTTCAATATTTTTCCTTGTGGACATTCAAAGATTAAGAGTATAAATCCTCTAAATACCCTCATCACACCATACTTGACATGCATGAAACACGTGGCAGAGCAGAGCTCAGGACTGTGCCTGTCCCCAGAAGACTGTTTTGCTTCAAAGAAGGAGATGATATGGCATACTGGAAGTCAATAAATTTGGAGAACTTATAGGATATAATGTGAAAATTAACAAAATCAGAGAGCACTAGAGTAGAAAAACACCTTGTAAGCTTTGCGTGCACACCCTCTTTACACCACAAATGAAGGAAGTGGGGCAAAGTAATGATTAAACTATAATGAGAATTCAAACCCAAATCACTTAATTTTCCCCCAAATGGGCTTTTGTTTATAGGTTTTTTATTGGAAACCCTTGGGACCAGATGTTTTGGAATCAGAATTGTTCAGAGTTAAGTATTAGCTGCACATCATCTATACTTGATAGCATCCCCAATCAGATCTGGGATAATACCCCATAAACAACTATATTGACATTTCCATGATGAAATGTTGGCTATTCATACTACATGGGCTAAATAAAAATGAAAAGCTTCTTTATCAGTTCAGGTTGAGTTCTGCTGTCTAATGATTTTCTTGCCAAACTTACAAAAAATAAAAATAAAAATAAAAAAACAAACACTTTCCTTTGGAGTTTGGAATTGCAAACAAGGGATTCAGGATCATCTATTTCTCACACAGAACTTTCTTTTTATCTCTGACCATAGTCTGATCTTTTATCATGTCCTTTTCTGGATTGTAGTCTGAAATACAGGGTTTTTTTTTTTTAACCTTTTTTAGTCTTTGCCCTTTTCTAATGTCTCTTTTTTTCCCTCATATTCTATATTAATCACTATAAATGGTGGCTTAAATGTTTTTCTGTTCCACATAATATATGGAGATTGTTCTAATCAGAAGATAGGTGAGTTGTTGTTTAAAGATTAGGAGAAATCAGCCTCATACGCAAAATGAGGACTATATACTGAGAGATCCAGATGTACATGTGACCAGCAAGTCCTCAGCCTTCAGACGCAGGGGGCAGTTTAGAAGGATCAACATTGGGATCAAAATCTGTCAAAAGTACTCAAGGATTAAATAATGCCAAGATTTCACATGACTCAGGGGTCACATAACTTCAGGAACATCTAATTTGCCCCATGTAATAAAAGTTTATTTTTTTAAAAAGTAGGGACACCGAGGACCAGCCACGGCAACGTGAGAGGATACTGTGCACATGCGGACATTTTTGGTGGCACCAAACTTGAAATGAGGGCCTATTAAGAGGAGGAACATTATTTCTTTAACACTACACATTTTTAAATTTCTCAATTAATTATTCAGATTTTTCTTGAGAGAGATTTACATTTTTAGTTTAAAAATTGATTACAAGGCTAGGCGCGGCGGCTCACGCCTGTAATGTTAGCACTTTTGGGAGGCCAAGGCGGAAGGATTGACTGAGGCCAGGAGTTTGAGACCAGCCCGAGCAAGAGCGAGACCCCCGTCTCTACGAAAAATTATTCATGCATGGTGGCGCATGCCTGTAGTCCCAGCTACTCGAGAGGCTGGCACAGGAGAATCACTTGAGCCCAGGAGTTTGAGGTTGCAGTGAGTTATGATGACACCACTGCACTCTAGCCCAGGCAACAAAGCAAGATCTTGTCTCAAAAAAAAATTTTGATTACAATAAATAGCATATACTTTTAAAAAAATGCTCTTTTGTATGTTTTCTAAAACTCTCAATACCTTAACACTCATTTGACTTCTATTGGTTTCTGCGGGAGATAATACGATTTTACCAACCTGTCCTATTCTCCTCTCTTTCCAGGCACAGGGCAGGTTACATCCCTCACTCCCTCAAAGTGGGATGTAGTTATGTAACTAGTTTTGGTTACATATGATATATGATACATATACAATGATATATAAGACGAATGCCATGCATCGCTTCTGGATGAAGAATTGAAAGGCAGAACATAATCCCCTGTTCTCACTTCCACCACCTAAGGAGATTTCTGTGTTGAGATGTCAATACCATCGTACGGTAAAGCCTCCATCAGCCTGGGTCCCTGAGTGACTTGAGAGCAGAACGTTTTTCTTCTTCCTTCTCTAATACCAGTCCATGTTGGACCTCTAGCAGAACTGAAAAATTTGCTTGTTGCTTTAAGCTATTGAGATTTTTCAGATGGGGGGTTATCTCAGCATAATTCTGGCCATTTGACTGGAATAATATCTTTCCTCCTAAATGGCCAGTTATCTGTGTACCACTCTGAATCTGGACTTTGTATAGCAAGTTTCAAAGTCTTTTAAATAACTTTTTTAAATGCCAGAGCTGAATAGATTGCCTTGCTTAGTGAGGTGAAAACATAATATATTAATACAACCCCCTCAAATGTTATGGTAAGAAACAGCTCAACAGCATTTGTCCTATTTTTTAAGACTATGGTATATGGCCACACTTACATATCAATGTTCTATTCATACATCCACAAATATTGAGGGTTTGTGGCACGTTTTCATCCCAACTTTAAAAATGAGTTGTAGCAGTTAATGGAGAGTTATAGTGATCTGTTCAATATAAAGGGATTTTCTGGAAAGGCATGAGTGGTGAAGTATTATAGGAGAAAAACTGTTGTGCATGAATTTAGAAGAAAGTATATTGATATTGTAGAGGAACAAAATCAGCATATTTGAAGTCCAAAAATAGCCCAAATCCCCACATTAAATTCTATGAATCTCAGTTTAATCTGTGTATGATAAAATATTCAAGAGCTTAAAGAAATTAAATATTTTAGTAAGAACTGGATATTTTAGCAAAAGTCTTTCACAGTTTCTTTTTTTCTCCTCTATGAACTTAACACTGGGTCCAAAACTGAAACACCAAGAGTGGGACACACGTGTTCATAGCACACATATGAACTAGAGGTCTCATTGCTGCAATAATCCTCAATCCCGGAACTTCATGGTCCCCAATCATTGCTTTTCTTTTGAAATAAGAGTCAGGTATTATGTATTGGCTGGAGAGAAAATAAAATTGGAATATTGGAAACTAAAAATGGGACTACCATACAACCCATTAATCCCAGTTCAGAGTATGTATCCAAAGGAATTGAAATTAGCATGTTGAAGGATATCTGCACTCCCATGTTCATTGCAGCATTATTCACAATAGCCAAGATATGAAAGCAACTTAAGTCCATCAATAAATGAATAAAGAAAATGTGATATATATACACAATGGAATACTATACAGACTACAAAAAGAAGGAAATTTTGTCATTTGCCACAACATGAATGGAACTGGAGGACACTATGCTAAGTGAAATAAACCAGGCACAAAAAGACAAATACCATATAATCTTATTATATGTGGAATCTATAAAAGTGAATCTCATAGAAACTGAGTAGAAAGGTGGCTACCAGAGGCTGGCTGGGAGCAGCCGGCAGGGGAGAGAATGAGGACAGGGTACAAAGTTTCAGTTAGACAAGAGGAATAAGTTTTAGTGATCTATTGCACTGCATGGTGACCACAGTTAATAATAACACACTGTAGATTTCAGAATTGCTAGAAGAATAGATTTTTTGTGTTCTCACCACAAAAAAATGATAAGTTGGTGAGGTGTTGTATATTTAAATTAGCTTCATGGACTCTTTCTACAAGGTATACATAGATCCAAACATCACATTGTACCCCATAAATATACACAATTATTATTTGTCAACTTAAAAAATTGAAAAGTTACATAAAGAGACAAAAAAGGATATTGGAAAATGCAATAAAATTGCATTAGCGCTTCAGTGGTGTGTGCGAGTGTGTGTGCATGTGTTTGTATGTAGCGGGATCAGGAAAGATTTTTAAATTGCCTTAAACTGAATTCAGTTTTTTTAAAATAAAATTCTTCCCTTACATGGTGATCTGAAATGAAATCCTTGAAAAATTTATTTTAAACTGTTAATATTAATGTGTACGTTGAGGAAACTAAAATGTGAAATGGTGTATGTACATGCTGTTTTATCACTAGAAAGGAGTTAAATCAATGGAGAAAACTCACTTTTTAAGTTCTATAATATAACTTTGAAAATCACTTCATTATCACCTTTTAAAACAGAAAACCATGATCCATATAATTTGCGGAACCAAGGTTTATTTTAAAATATCATTAAAAACATGCTGTATTTTTCAATCTATAAAATGGGTATAATAAGTTCCTTTTAAAAGGTATTGAGGATCCAATGAAATAAAATATGTGAAAGTGTTTTGCAATGAGGAATCAACTTATAGATGTAAGATATGGTTTTAATTTTCTCTTTTTCTTGGCAAAAAATTTAATGTAATTCAATATATTTTCCTCATCCATCTGCATTTTTAGGTAAGAAATCTACTTCACATTAACTGCAGACACATTCACTGTTTGTACTTGTCAAAGGTCAAAGTTCTAAGTATTAGACAAGCTGAGTTAACTCTATGTTGTTTTTGTTTTTGTTTTTGTTTTTTAGAGAGAGGGTCGTACTATGTTGCCCAGGCTGGAGTGCAGTGGCTATTTTCACAGGCATCATCACAACACACTGCAGCCTCAAACTCCTGGCTTCAAGCAATCCTCCCACCTCAGCCTCCTGAGTAGTGAGTAGCTGGGACTACAGGCACACAGCCCCGCCCCAGGTATGAGTTAATACTTATCCTGACTAAACTGAGTTTGTCAAAATGATGTTTGTAAATATGAAAATGGTATTACTTTATTCCAAATCCTAAACTTGATCATTTTCAAGGAAACATAATTCTCTTTCAGTAACACATCACATCCAACTATACACACATTTATTTGATCACTTGTGTGCAAATATAGAAATATAATTTTAATTACATTTTAAATAATTATATCTTTTAAAAATTTAAAAAATCCTTCAGTTATACTCATGTGATTATCTTTTATGAATTGCTGCATAAGAGTCGTCAATTATGTGAACAGACATGATTCTGTGAAATTTTTAAACAAGAGCAACATTTTCTCCAAGCTCATGAGAATATTTGCATGAGTGCTATCTTTTGTATTATATCAGTTGACTCACAAACATGAATTCAGCTACTGTTTGCATATTGGAAAATATCACAGAGGGTTTCCATAACCAGAATTCATCTGTGTATAGTACTTAAAACCTAGATCTTTAAAGTACATTTGGCAAATGTTTATCAAAATTCTAATTGACAGCCAACATCATATCTAAGACACTAAACCTATCCCAAATGCTTTAGAGACCCTCCATTCTACTCCTTGACAAGTCTTTCTTCTTTTGTTGTTTATTTGTCTCCACAGAAGTAGTTGCTTCTGTGAAGTTCGTTTTCTATTTCCTTAAATCTTACCTCCCCCTGCTGGTTGTGCAACATGGAGCGTTTCTAGGTAAAGCAAAAAATAATTTGCAAAGGTTGGAGACCTTTCAGAAGGGCAACTATTAAAAATAAATACATGCATACATGTGTTTACAAATACATGCACACATGTGTACACACACAATGAAACTAGATTTTTCTTTTGTAAATTAAACTGAGTCTTAGGTTAGAATTTTTAAGGCAATAATCTATAAACAAAATTTTATTTGAAGAAGTAATATCATAGTTATATGAAAGATACTCAAGCTACATGCCATATTCGTAGAATAGTGAAGTATACTTCAGGCATAGTTTTCGTTACAGGACCACATACATAGTTTGCTCAATAGCTTACCCAAAACACTAAGACATATACTCATAGTCCTATAAGTTAATACAGATATTATTGACCAAAACCATGGATTACTTAGCAATAAATTGAATTTTATGTGCAACCTTTATTGGCTTATCACGGCACAATTATTTATGGAACTTTTGGCCATTTCCCACCTTCTTGAATTAGATTGGCTCTTCAACTAGGACATCTAATCTGTAATGCTGGAAATGCTTGCTAAATCAAACATATACGGAACCACAGGATGCATAATTTTTCAGAACTGTGTCTACATGGTCTGCAATTTACATTAAATTGCTATGTTTTGGTTAAATGGCACCTTAGCTTCCAAGCAACTCTTTCAATAGTTGTTTCTTTAATTATTATTTAATTTTGTGGTTATGACTGGTTTTCAGTTAAAGAGGGTACTACTGACAAATTCAATTAAATGAAAATAGAGGACTTAATGGTCCATGCTAATGCTTCATTTCATACATAATATTTTATCATTTTCTGTGCAAATTTGTAATGAGCGCTTGGTTTGTATTAATAAATGCTTACATTTAGGCCACATAAAGTGCAGTAATTAAAATACTTTGCTAATAATATTTACTTATAAGTGCTCTAAAAACAATTAACCCATTGATTCCAATTACTTTTACCAAACTAACTTCCAAGAATACAATTCTTTGGCATCAGAAAAATATTATTTTAATGCTACTTTTCATAAAGTGCCCTGGGTGCTATTTTATTATATTTTAATAGAGCATGTAATACATCTGCTCCTTTCTGGAATGCAGATTTCATACAATAATGGCAAACAAAAATTTAAACAAAACTACCATTTTTTAAAAAATTTTGAACAAAGGACACATGTGTTATAGATCTCATTTCCAAATATTTAAACTGAGAAATGTAACTGTTTATTGTATTGAAATGACCAAAAGTTGGTTGCCTTTTGCTTTGTAAAGTAAATGCTGCTCTGTGGTATTTTTTCTTATAACCTATACCAGAAATCATCTGCAGACAATTTACATTCCTTCTCATACTAAAAGAAGATATGCTGCCTCCCCAAATGAATAAAGATCTTATTTACAAACATGTTGCAGAATATGTGTTACTCATAATTCAACTTTGTAATAAATGGAGTTCAAAATTAAATATATATACATACACAAATGTATAAACAAAATGGAAAAGAGAGAGATCATTTTATTTTATATTTTATAAAGTTAGAATTAATAAGTTTGTAAAGGATTATTCAGTTTTCTAGTCCACACAAAAAAGGAACATTAGATATTTCTACAACCTCACCTCTTGGGTATGGGGTCAATGCATTGGCTAATCAATGCTTCTGGTTTTCATGAAAGTAGCAATCTGGAAATTAAACATATTTAAAACAAAACCATGTGGGTTTTTTTAAAAGTAATTTTTGCTATTGATATTGAATCAATAACCTAAGAATAGGGAGAAACAAAACCCCAAATTAACATAAAGCATTGAGATCATAAAATTGGGAAAGAAAAAGAAAAAATCTTGTGCTAGTCTGTTCCTTTAAGACCACCAATGAGAAAATTAAAACACAAACCAAACTCTTACGATTACTAAAGTTTCAGATATTGGCTTTTAAAAAGGCATGAAGATCTGTTTTATTAGAAAAAGGCCTTCTTTTTAAAAGAAAGTTGGAAATGACAGCCGTAGTTTTCATATCAAAATACAAAGTGTCCAATGATAATGCTTCATTAGATATTACCCACGGTATTTTAAAGCATTTCCTTGTAAAGTAAAAGCCACTTGGCTGTACCATATAAAAAGAAATTATTACTATTTTAAAGGCTGGAAAGCAAACACAGCTTCAGGTCAAATAATGAATCATAGGAAGGCTAAATTTATACCTCATATGTAACCTTGGCCCCCAAGGCAACCATTTCAACTTGTCTCCTAGACTGTTGTGTAAAAATAGACATATAAATTTCCATTTAAGAGAGATACTTTGAGTAATTTTAAGGGGGTTGACAAAAGCACATCTAGTGATATTAAGATACATATATCACATGTAATAATATATAATGATTATAAATACCATCTAAAACAGAGTTCTAATTAAAATACACACATATACATGCACATAAAGGGCACATTTAGTCAGTGGAATCAACAGACGTAGAGTTAGTTCCACTGTTATCCAACAAGGAAGAGGTGTGGGCATTAACGTGCCCCATAGAGTTGCATCTGCACACTTTATATGGGTCCAGGGAACAAGACAACTGCAATTAATCCCACTCAATCATGAGTATCTACAAGGGCTTTGTTTCTCAGGGCAATGTTCTGCTAACCAAATAGCCAGATTCGATAGATTTGGGCAAAATAGTTCACCCACGGTATACAATTAAATTAAATATATTCTATTATTTGCAGAATTAGTGAATTCCTTCCACTTTCACCTCAGAAACTTCTTCATTTGACAAAATTTTTGGATCATATTGAAACCTGAGTAACCATTTCGATATGCTTTTTCTTTTTCTACACTTTGAAAATAGCTTTGATTTGTGAAATAATTTTTTCTAATCCTTAAAATAAATCTTATTGTAGAGAATGCTTCTGTCAAAGTATTAATGGCTGAATCATTTCTCTTTCTGAAGCTACTGTTGGTACAACAAGATCTGATCCTGCCTCTTGCATGGCAAAATATGCCAGAGGAATCAGGAAAGTGGTGTTTCAGCATTCAGGTTTGCCCGCTCTTCTCATTTCATGCATGTCACAGTATCTTCAGCAACTGTTGCTCAAAACATGGGAGATGTGAAACTTTTCTGTCTGGTTGCCTTTGGAGAAGTGGATAAATATGCCAACTAGAGTCCAGACATATCCTCGTAATCACAGAGAAAATGAAACAGCATGCTCTACTTAGGGCGAGGAGATTACACAGCATAGCCTCACTGGACAAAGGAAGCCAAGCCTTGTTCTCTCTTTTTGCTTTCTTTTAAAATTCCTAGTGGTTGGAGTTTGATAGCCCTGTTGTTGACACCATAAGCAACGTTCTTGAATGCATACATTTTTGAATGAATGAAAAGTAGAGCTAATCATACTTAAATCCAAGGCGGACAAGCTTAGAAGACCTCAACTTGACATTTGAATGCTACCTATGTTAATTGAACACAAATGGGTATTAGCAATCTCAGAACACTTTCTTTGGGCAGCATTTGTTAGTAACAACATTCGTCTTATGTGTTTGTCTAAGTGATGCCTAACATACAGAATTCATCTGCACAACACTGTGCTCAGTCTCATCTGACGCCATGGCCCTCCTAGGCTTCCCCTTACTCAGTGCCACAAAGATCTTCCTTGTTGCCTTTCCTTTTCCCTCTTTCTTCCTGCATCCTGGAAAGGTATGTGGCCCTTTTTACAGAATTGTGACTGTGGATTTGGGCTTTCCTTGTGTTTTCTCTTTTATTGCACGCTGTAATGGAAGAGTCAGCCATCTCACTAGAAGCTGTGAGTGCCAGTTCCTCTGTCGCTGATCAGTAGCAAGAGAACTTAGGCCAGTGGTCAGTGCTTGCAGTCCTCATTAAAAAGTTACCAACTCAAGATCTGCTTCTAGTTTGAATATTTCATAAGTAACCAAATATTATATTCACATTTAGTAATTGTTATACTAAAGACACTCTATTGAAAAGTATTCTCTGCTGATAAAACACTGTGGTACAGAGATTGGTCTTACCCACTGGATGATCCACTTATTCCTATGCCGAAAAATATCAAATCAGTGCTTCAGTTGCAACACAAATTGCTAAGTAAAGCAATTTAGTCAGAGGCAAAATATATCATTAAGAAAACAGTCTTCAGAATAACTTGATCAGATAGTTTATTGGCTGAGAAGTTAAATAGGAGTAAAATTAAAACTATATCTCCCTTCTGTAAGAGACAGAGATATAGCTCTCTAGAGGCATTATTTCACTGTTAAAATCATTTTGTTTTGTTTTGTTTTTGGAGGGGATTATGATGGAGAAACTAAGAAGAGGTAAAGGAATAAGGAAGAATATTTCTCTTTCTGTGAAAGGATGGGGCAAATGAGCTGGTATATAAGACACTCAGATTTTATTATGGTTGGATTTTGCTACATTAATTTGACTAGGTTACCCAACACACATAAACTATAAATTGTGAAGCACTTAGAGCAACAAGTATCTAATAGTGTAATGTAGAGACGCTATCAGAAATAAATCACAACATTACTGAAATGATTGGCTTCATCATGTTGAGTAGGGAACAGGGGAAGACCTTTTATAGAAAATGCACATGTGATGCAGTTGGGGAATAAAGACAAAGAAATAAATGTTAATATACTTAATTCTCTTGTAAAATGTAATGCAATGCAACTCAAAACCTTAAACAGAGCAGGTACACAATCAGTGTTTGTGGGATGGTTGAATGAATGACGGAATGAAATATGGTATAACCAGAGATTACACAGAGTAGGTAGAGATACTCAGATTTCAGCTGTGGCCAATTCTTATAGTTAAAAAATAAATCAATAGAAATTTTTAAAAAGTAAAAGTGTTTTCAGATAATGGACTAAACATTGGCAAAGGTTTTTTAGCTCAAAAAATTAATGGTATGTTTCCATGCATAGGTTGTGTATATTATTATTAGGACTTGCTCAGGCTTTATTTGGTAGAGAGTTTTGAGTAAAATGAAGTTTCAATGCATGTTTTATGATCTATTGTTAACATTATGCACTGGCTTTTGGTAGACTTTCCATGTTTGGAACAAATCCAATGCATCATACCAGGGCAGTTGGAACATGTCTGTTCCGTAATGTCCATGTGCTAAAAATCCTCTAGAGAGTTCTACTGGGAGAGGATTAAAACTTGTCATTATGCCAAATAACAAATCTTTGTTGGTTCTCTGCAGTGCACAGTGATGTTATAGCTCATGTTACAGGTTAATTGCTTTCAGTGGTGGAATAGCCTGAGTAAGGTTTTCCTTGGCTTAGCAGAGTATTAATAAGGAAACCCAACACAACGTGACCACCAATACGAGAGACAGAGAACTCTGGCAGGCTAAGGCAGCTAATGGCCAGTGGGAAAGGTCTAATACCCAGGGACCGTCTGAAATGCAAAGCACAGAAGTATTTCACCCTGATGTGGTCTACTAACTTTCAGCTTTCAGGGACCTCGTCCCTGAACATTTGTGAGACAAACATCCAGTACACAAAAGGTGGTGTTTCAAGTGCAAAGAGGAAATGTAAGTGAATGCAAGGTATCAGACAGAAATTCAGAGAATTTAGATATTGTGCGTGTACTGGATTTCTTTAGCCTGGAAAGTAGCCCCCATTACTTTACTTTACTTCAATTTTTTAAAAAATAAAAGTAAAATTACCCACGGCTGAAACTTGGATACCAATTTTATCTGTAGCATTTTTTTTCTGGCCTGATTATAAACCCCTGAAAATCAGCATTCTTGGTACAATGGGAATACTGCGTAGCTTTATAGCAGCCTGAACGGTACTAATTACCCATTCTGTACTTAGAAAGTAGAAGGGTAGAGACTCTATGCGCTTGCAGCATCCGTGTTTGCAGAGGTAGCTAGCCTGTCAGCATTTTTACTCTGTATGAAATGCCTGAGAAGATTTTAGAAATGGCAAAGCTGCCTCTTTAGCATCAACTACATTGCAATTTTAGCAAACCAGCATTACTCAGAACACCATACAGTATATCCTAGTGTACACAGTCAAAGTCCAATTTGAATCTGTGGGATGAATTAAAATACCATATACTAAAGAGCCGTTCAAAAATAGTAAACTACCGTAGCTACCAGCTGCAATTTCTTATTTTTCCTGAAAACTCTTCTCCGTTTAAATAAGATCAGCATATGGCTTATCCAAACTATACCTTTTAATAACTCCATAAAAGCTGACTGGCTTGGAACATTATGCAGCACTGGTAAGGAGAAGGGCTGATGAAGTGCACTTCTTCTACAGGGGTCTCCCTACGTGAGAAAAACCATGAACAGCCCAAGATACATGATAAAACATATATATCTGATCTTTTGCCTTTTCATTCCCCTGCAAGCGTTGCCTCCTGCATTTCTACTCCAGTGATTCTGTAGCAAGAGACACACACAAAGACAATTGTCAGAGCCCGTGCTCCACGGCTGACCACCTAGAAAGAAATGTTCTCTGTTGTGAGCCCTGGCCCTGCGCGGACGTTTCTGCATGGCTTGTGCCGGACAATGTTGTACAATCGGTTTCAAAATGTGGTGTCAGTCAGCGCTCTGGCACATATGCACCTCAAAGGGTGAAAGAAGTCGCGACAAGGCCGTGGCCAGTGACTGGTGGCCGGGGCCTGCCGGCGTCGAGGTGAAGCCGGGTGGAAGGAGGCACTCTGGGGTGACAGCGTTGGGTTTTCCCAGGCCCTGACAACAAGCGACCCACGGAGAGCTTTCCCTTTCTCTGGCTGCCATCCACCTTCCCCTCCTGCCCCTTCCGCCCTCGCCCCTCCCGTGCACTTCTCCCCCACCGGGCCCTGCCTTTGGTGAAAGAAAGACACCAAAGTGCCTCAAAAGGGCAAGGGTAGCTCAGTTTCAGACCCGAGGGCAACATGTGTTCAGTGAACTAGAGTGTAAGAAACACTGAATATAGCACTTAATTCTTCAGACGTACGATTTTCTGACTATAGCTTTCTTTTTAGCCATGCATATTTATTGCCATTCAAAGAGATTGTGCCTGCATACCAGCAAACAGCTATTGAGAACACAGCAAATCTTAAAATGATTAAGGCACTGGAGTTTGCGAAAGATGTGGCATGCAAAGAATCATGAGAAAGCCATAGAATATTAAAAAAATATTAATAATGTCAGTTCTAATAATTCAATCTCAGATTTATTTTGGTACAATCCTGTTCCAAGTGGTGTGCCCTGTCTTTTTTCTTAAGAAAGAACAAAGATCATGGAACAGATTGTAACCTAGGTAAATTGCATGTGTTTACAATTGTATTTCACATATTCTATATATCATTTGCAAACTATTCCCCAAAGAAATATGTATCAAACTTTTGAGAAAAATGAAGATTTGATGACAATCTGTTTTCCTTTCATTTGTTTCAGATGCTGCCTGAGATTTCATCTGCTGCTTAGGTTCTTTGTCTGTATTTTGAACGTAGTGTCCTGTCATGTTCGTCTTGTGTTTTCTTTTGTTCTTTTGGCTTTTACATTCATAAACTGCATTTCTTGAAATGATATCACCACAATTAAGCAACAAGGAAGGAAGGAAAGAAAAAAACTAATAGAAAATTGAAGTGAAGTTACCGCATGCAATGTAATCATGGAATTCCAGTCAAATGTGAATGTCAAATATGTTTCTACTACTCACTTGAAAAAATCAGATTCCCCCCCCAATTCTTTTACTTATAGGATAAAGCAATTTGTGAGTTTCTGGACTTGTATCACAAAGTTGTCTTAGGTTATACTATGAGGAAGACAGTTAAGTATTGCAGCATATTTATGAACATGTTTTCATGGTCTGTACTTTTGGGATGGGAAATTATTCCCTAGTAATTAATTGCTGCAACTGTTTTAACTGTCAAAACTAAAGATTAATCTTGCAATAGCAGTTTAACCAGTAAAACAACCAATGGCAACTGCTTAGGAGTATGACTCATAGAAAACACTCAGGAAGAGCAGAGATTCTGAACTACACACTAAATGGATTCTAACAACTCAATTCTAGCATTACTCACAGTGTATTAATAGAATCTCTTCACTCCTAAGTTAGCACTGAAATCAGACAAAAACACTCTCATTAAGAAGAGATATTTCTATCCCACTACAAATAAGGACTCTTAGATCGTACTCATCCTAAACACCATTACACACTAAATATTTAATTATTGTTTGTATTGGAATTTAAATCATTGAAAAAATGCACATTTTTAAATAAAAATATTCAAAAATAACTATGAGAAAAATTAATCCATATTATCATCTAAATTTGTCATATAGGCATGTCACAAACATGTATTAGAGGACTAATCATTATGATTAATTATAATAAAGCTTGGGTGTAAAAGTTGGCTTTGGCTTAGAAACCAAATACACCCATTAGTAATAAATGATAAAGATCACTGGAGAAGCACGTTACAGAGCTTGAGAAAAGGAGCAGTTACGCAGTGCAAATGCTTTTGGCAACTCTTGACCTTTGAGTTCCTAACTTAAAGGACACACAAACAACAGCATTCTCCAGCAAGTTTCCCTGGATAACCTGCCGGAGAGGGGACAATATCCTGAAGCCATTTGACATGCACCATTTAGCAATTATGTGGTCAGAGGAGGAATGATTCTGTTAAACCATCAGGGATTTCTGGTGTTTACAGCCTCTACACATTTATAGAAAAATCTAAAATCTAACACAGCATAATCAATATTAGGATGGATTCTCCTTGCCAGCCATGAATGATATCTCACCTTCTATAAGAAAAGCAAATTTGGAAGATTTCAAATATTTGTTTTAATCTAAGCCAAAAAAAAAAAAAAGAAAGAAAGAAAGAAGTAAGGGTATAACACTACGTGGCTAGGGGATATTCATTACTATATTTAAATGAGGAATAAAAATAGGCATGAGTCAAAATGTAATGTGATGATTTCTTTAACCTTGGGTTTAAAAAATAACATTTCTCCAGGTGAAAAAGAATTAAGTTTATTTTACTTTACTTTTCAGCTAAAAGAAGTTGTTCTTTTTTCTAAGTCTCCCTTGAGCTCACAGCAATGTTTATTTATTTTTATTTTACTGTACATGCCAAAGTAAGGTTGCAAGACCAATAATGCTAATGCTTTAAATATTTCAGTCTAATTCGGGAGTCTCAATTTATTCCCTCGGTGAATAATTTAAAGCTGTTTTCCTTTTGTTTAGTTTCCTTGATATGAAAATATGATTTGCAGTTTTCTTTTTAACAGGTAAATAGATAGAAAACAGTTTTCTTCCCCCCTCATAGAGTAAAATCATTTTCAAGCTATTATATTCACAGAAAAGTGCAGCTCAACACTTCACTCTCAAAGCTTCACTTTTAATGGGTTGTTTCCACCATTTCATACACTCATCAATCAGATATCAATTGCAGGATGCCTGATTGAGCCCCCTTCCACCTCCACCATTGCCTGCTGCCTGGGCACTGCCTGCCAAATGTTGCAGGAAGTGACTTGAATAGCGATAGCAGATCTAGCAGCACCCTCAGTGTGCTGGTGGGTCATTGCCATCCCTACAGAGGACTCTGAACATCTGCTCTCTAAACATAGGGTCTGAAGCACAATCAGTTTGCAGAAGACCATCTCTCACAGTGCATCACAGACCCTGGTACCTCGACACGTGCAATCAAACCAGCCCCCACATCCACATGTCCACGCCTTCTTCCAATGTCTGCTTCAGGACACTGATAATGGATTTGAAATCAAAAGTCTAGATTTTAGTTTGTTTTCTTTCAAAAAAAAAAAGAAGAAAGCCAAGCAATAAAAAAATGCACGAATTAAATAATGAATGAATCCCTTTAAGAATCTAATGGAAGACACATATATTTGAAGGAAAAATGATTGTGGTGATAGAGTCAAGTTCAAGTGAAAAGGAAAGATTGGTTGGCATAGAAATTGGCTGTTGCTGCTCCAAGGATCCCAAAGTGCACTGTTTCTCTGATGTAGTCTTCATGCAAGTGTGATTTTTCAGCATATGGAATGTAGAAGGCTAGGGCTCCCCAAACTAAGTCACACAAAATTGATATTCACCCATCGGGACTTAAGAACTTTTTGAGAACTACCTGGCAAGGAAATTTATGTGAAGATGCTTCTCAATGCAAAAGATAACACAGTGGCTCTTGAACTATTTCCTTATTGTGCTCATCTCAAACAGATGTCTTTTTGTTCGTTGCATCCCTTGCACAGACATATTGGCTGTAACCTTCTGTTTTAGAGGGACTACACAGGATGGTTTTCCACATGCTGAGACGCTGAACAGGAGTGTGTGCTTGGTGTTTGATTACTTAATGCCTCAGTGGCAACAGGCAACAGCAGTGATGCCTTTGATAGTATTTCTTAGAGGAATTAGGAGAAGCAAATTTGGCTTACTTTATTTTTGTTGTTAAAAAATCATTGAATTATCTTTTATTCTTTTTTCTTCCTTAACATAATAGAGGGAATTTCCGGTTCTCCCTTGCACATTGGCACACAGACGCACAACATATCATCTGGTGATCATAGACATCTTACTGAATATAAAATCACTAGTACCATGTTAACAAGAAAGCTACCTGTGTGCAAAGTTCTGATGCTTTTATATCTTAGCAGTGTGACCTTGCCTGTCACCAAACCTCACTGAACCTCATAATCTCTACGATGTGGTAAAATAAAACCTAGCTCATAGATTTAGGGAGGACTACATAAGATGAAACATATAAAGTACTCCTTATAACTGCTGGCATCTCCCAGCTCTCAATTATGCCCTTTATGTCTGTTAGATTCCTAAGTACACACTGCCTACCCTCTATTTCTACTCCCAAGGCACAGTCTATCCCCCTTCCTTGCTTTCTTGTTCTCTAGAATACTTTCCACCGTGGCCATGCTCCAGAATTTCCCTGTTTGTTTCATCTATTGTCTGTCTTCCCCTCACTAGAACGTGAGTTCACCAGGCCAGGGGGGTTTGACTATTTTGCGTATTACTCTATCCTTGTTGCACATTCTAATCCACATTCTATCCACAACTCTGTAAATATAGACTGACTGGATAAATGGATTAATACGTTAGCAAATGAATGGACAGCAGGGTTTATTTTAAATATGCCTTTGCCATCCTGTGGTGTGACGTGGAATTCTTTGCTGGGAATTTATTGAAAACATCTCTTTCCAATTCTTTCAGCCCAAATAGAATATTTTCTTCCAGATACACAAAGGAAAGTCCATATTCTTTAAGCATGTTTCCTAAGGCACAACTGATTTTAAATCTAGCACGGAAGTGAGCCGTTTGTCTACTTGGGAAAATGCTTTGCTTATTGAAATTGGACAGCCAGGTATGAGATCCTCCCTGTGCTGTCCTCTGAGCCAACGGAGTGAGTGGCGCTATGAGACCCAGCAGTGTGGTTCAGAGACCCGGACTGTTCCAGATCGAGTAGCAAAGCCTAGAAGCCACGTTTTAATCTCTGCCTGACCTGAGCAAACTGTCTCATCTTTGGAGAGTCAGTTGAATCACCAGGACTTCAATTTCCTCATTTATAAAATGTGTGCACTGAATTGGTGTCCAGTCGGGCTCTACAACTACTCTTAAAAACTTCTAGCATTTTTAGTTGTACCCCTTGAACTAGATAGGGTGAAGGATGGACCCGCCTCGTGTCTAATTCCGTTCTATGATTAGACAAAAAGCGTCTTCTGGTGCATGAATGCCAGTGAGGGCTCACCTTATGTAGCCACCTTGGTCACTGGAAGATCTGAGAGACAACAAATACTGGAGGTAAAACCAAGAGACTGTGGCCATCCCTGGGGCCTGTGGTCCCATCCATATTCCCGTATATTCCCGTATATTTTTTAGAAGAGTATCTACAGTTTTATTGAGTCAGGAAAAAAATGAGAAAAAGAATCCCTGATTTTAAATGCATCCCTTAATGCCAACTATTCTTAATGTAGATGAAAGTCCACACTGAAAGGCATATGATTACAATAAAGGGAGGGAAAATCCTTTTTCGGGAGAGAAGGTTATAACTTACACATGTTTAGAATTACCCAGAGAGCTATTTGTCCTAATGCACATGGAGGGGTGCTCGTGTCATCACTGTGCACACCGCCTTGAGCAAGCGCTCAGGTCTTTTGTGGAATATCCATGTCACTTACTTTAAGTGGGAGTGTTAACGCCTTTGCTATTTCTCCAAAAATGGGGTTTACTTCTTTTTGAGTTAAAAAAAAAGATTTCTATAAAAGGGAGCATTAAGCAAGTGAACAGAGTACTTTTTAAAAGGATCAAGCTAAGGTAGGCAATACTTCCTTAAAAGGTTTCGCTTCTTTTTTCCCACCTTACTTAACGGGATGACAGAACATCCCATGGAAAGGCTCAAAGGAGAAATATGTTGAAACTCAATTACCTGTGTTAGTGAACCACCTACAGATATTTAAAAATATTCTCTTCTCACAAGTACCCAGTATGAACCAAGTGCTTTTTTATTTGTGTCTCTCATGCCCCATTAACATAATGAAATGCAGTATGCTTTTTTTCGCAGTAGGAAAAAAGGTCCACAAAGGTGATAAAATACCCACACCAACTATAAGCTAGTGGACAGCACCTTTAACTGCTTCCTGGCTGCTTAGCATGTGTGGAATACCAAGCAGGCCTGGATGCTGTATCTATTTGCAAGTTCCTGGGGAACCAGGAACAGATTTCAGTTTTGATCTGGACAAGAACCCTTTGGTCCGGTTGAATTTCTGGAACTTGTGAAATCAGCAGATTTCACACTAGGATTTATAACACTAGCAATTTTTTTAAAGATTCGATTCTCTCCACACCTTTATTTTGCCTAGAACAATTTATGTATGAATGCAGTCTTTCTGCATAAAACTCTAATTTCTGCAAGTAGATTTGGCCAACTTCAATTCGCATTCAAGGGAATAAAGAGGCCCTGGAATAAGAAGGATCTGTATACTGAAGATCTTCTTTCTACATAAACGTTCTCGATGTTTCAGACGCCAGATACTCAACCCAGAGCCGCTCACACGTTCTTGCGTTCACCTGCTCCAGAAACAGCACTGGAGTGCTTGAGGCACAGAATATTGTGCAGAATATTTCCTTTTAACTATTGCTTTTTCAGATTTATTATTGATTATTAGCTCAACTTATACCTGTTCAACAATTATGAAGACAATAAATCTTGAGGGAAAGTGGGGACGAATTAGTAAGTCCTTCCTGTGTCCAGAAGCAGTCCTGGCACCCATTCTCTGCATCCCTTGCCACACGGGGAGACCCAGCTGACTTCGTGAATCTAACAGCTCCCTCCATCCCTGTCTCTCTCCCGTCAGTCCCTCCTACACACCCTCGCCTTATGTCACCTCCCTGGTTGGCATTCCTTGGCAGTTCTCCACTGCCTGCCCGCAGGATCAAGTTCACACTCCTAGACCTTGCATTCTGAGCTGCTTCCTAATCTGACCCATCTGTCCCTGTGTTCTCGTCCATCCTTGCACACATGGTCTGCCCCAGTCATAACCTTGCTCTTCCCTGCTCCCAGATGCATTTGGTCATCTTCTGCTTCCACACCATCTTCTTCCCTAAAATGCCTTCGGCCTTACTCACAGAAACACCCACTCAAGCCCCTAATTTCCTACCAAACCTTTTTGATAATTCCTGCTAGAAGAGGCTTCATCTACACTTTCTGTGCTCAGAGCACTTTTTTCCTGTAACATCCATTCAATTCCAATTTTTAACATTTGTGTTTTATTTGTTTAATACCTTCTCTCACCAAATAAATTGTCATCTCACAAAAGGCAGGGACTAGGTCTTATTTTCATATGGGTATTTGCATTCCTGTGCCCACCCCCACCTCACTTCATATAGTGAAGACATGGAAGAATCTCGTTCCAAAAGGAAATAACCTTGTCAATTGACATATAAAGAAATAATTGAAAATTTCAAATGTTTTTCTTTATGTACAAATTAATTTCTAGCATTTATTCATTGGCTTTACTAACAAAAATGCATTATATATGATTTCATCTGACTTTTAAAGTACTTCTATTAGACAAATGTGGCAAGTATGAGAAAGCAAGCACACATACGTTACATTGAATCCACAAACAACAAAGCTAAAATTCTCACTGAAATAATTTCAAGTTCGATGACCCTTCAGTTGATTACTAACATGGCTGTGTCTCATAGATTTGAAGCTAAAGTGTTGTGTATGCGAGGTGGAGGGCTGTATGTGAGCCTCTGTGTTGATCAAGGAGTTAGAGGCAGGGAGGGAAAGAGGATATGGCCTCAGAGTTGCAGCCCAGCAGGTGACGATACAGGAGAACTTGATCTTGTGTAATTTAGATCATCTGAGCATTAGGAACCAGCTACCTGCAAAGGAGCATTTTACATTGAGGAACTCCATTGAACAGAGGGCGGTAGGCAAAAGGCACAGGAAAGCCCCTGTGCAAATTCAGGCAAGGGGCCAAAATGAAGAGAAGAAGGTAACATTTGAAGCAGAGAAGACTAATTCTGGGGACAGGAAGCAAGCAGGGAACTGTTGTGTCATCTTCTACACTTTTTAATCCAGCATAGAGTCTATTTTGAGATAATGCGAGAGGTCAAAGAGTTAAGAAAAAGGGAGAAAAAGCAAAATATTCCATAAGATGAATGGAAACATTTGTTAATCAAATGAATTTTCCAGTGTAAAGCCAAAGGTAACAGCCAATTCAATTACACAATCCATTAACCAATCAGAGTCATTAAACTATTTATTTATTTACTGAGAAAAGTTTACCCTAGTCGAGGAAACAAACATGCATGCTATGAACATCCCACCTATAACAATGTCTTTGTTAGACTTATTTATAATGTGCTCTAGGAACATAGAGTGGGAGACAATAGTCCTCACTGGGGCTTCAGGGACTGCTTCATAAACACATCAGCTTCATCTTTATATTCATAAATGGGCTGAACTGGACCAGGCAGTGAGGACTTCATGCCCAAAGGCCTATTTGAAAGATCCCAGGATATTCTAGGACAGCACTGTCTGATAGAAAAACAATGTAAGCCATGTGTATAATTTTACATTTTCAGTAGCCATATGAAAAAGAAAAAAGAGAGCTGAAGTTAATTTCATTTCAACATGTAATCAATATAAAACATTATTAATGACTATTTTACACTTTTTTGAGGGGGTGGTACAAAGTCTGAATCCTAAGATAAAAAGGACTTGAGTAGCAACATGGGGAAATGGGTGGGGAGGTAGACTTAGACATATGGGTGGAAATGAAAAAGACAATTCCAGTTTAAATTTATGTAAGTTTGTCAGATAAAACATCTGGTAATAAAATATAGGGTATCAGCTAAATTTGGATTTTAGATAAATGATTTTTGGGAGATGTAAATGTGTCCTGAATATTGTGTAATTACACTAAATTCACAACTCTATAACACCCAAGCAAAATATTGAAATCATGAAAGTTCATATTAGGAAGTCCATGAAGATATTTTCTAAATCAGTTTATGTACATTATTACACTTAATTTTTAAAGAAGTATTATGTGGTAGACCCTTTGTATTATCATCCCTAATTTGCACATAAGAAAACTGATTCTCAATTAGGGAATACGTCAAAGGTAACATAGCTGGCAAATGGCAGAGCTAGGATTTGAATATAGGTATGTTTTCTACTGTGAAAATGTTCATGTCAGGGCTGAATGATACTGGAAAGGGACGGGTTCTAAGTTCATGAAAGGCACAGAAGTCAATAATCTCTAAGCTCCCTTGTGACTCTAAGATTCAAAATCCACTTCTGGCAAAGAAGTATCAGACCGTGGCTGAGATGCAACCAACCCTCCTGCCAAAGATAGCTAGAAAATCTGGACAAAATATGAAATCAGAGAGCTACCTAAGCAGCCAAGGCTTGAGGGGCCAAGATCTTGGAAATGGAAATGTATTAACATGGATCAACATTCTGCTCTGCTTCTCCTCTGGAGGCATTTGCTTCTTAGGCAAAATGCGCTGAGAGACTGGGAATCCAAGATAGAGTAGCAGCTAAGAAGCTGAGCAAACTGCAGGTAGCCCCATGGGGTTGAGAAAAGGATACATTTCAGATCTATCTTTGTAATCAAGATTGAGAAATCAAGATTCTAAAGGGACAAGAGTGTGACATCCTATACTGCTTTTTATATTATAGCATTTACCATTTTATTATATAAGTGGTGGCCAAGGGATACAAACATAATCAGAGCTTTTGGCAGTCTCATAGTGCTAGGGAGACAAAAATTGAAGTCTAAGGGTTGCCAAGGGGGAAAGCACTGGAAAACAATGTAGATTTTCACGTGGGACAACTGAAGAGCTACACTCTAAATGCAAGGCTAGCTTTAACATGAACCAGCACTCAGAAAGAATAAAATTCACTGTCAAATCAGCTCACTCCCAAACTGGATTAAAGCAAAATATTTCTATGCTAATAGACTCAAGAAGCAAAAATAAATGTTCTCTTGGTGAAGAAAACATCATTCTACCATCTTTAGTATATAATTTTCCTAGAATGTTTCATTAAAAAAATCACTTGAGGTAGGACTAAAGGAAAGAAAAAAAAAGGGACAATAGCAATAGATGCACAGATGATGTAGTTAGTGTTATTAAACACAGATGAAAAAATATTGTGATTAATATGATAAAACATGTCTGAATATGGAAAATTTCATAAGGAAGATGGAACACATACAAAGAAGAAAATGTAAACTTTGGAAAAAGTAAATAAAAAATTAATAACAATGAATGAGTTTAATAGATAAAACTCTACTGATTAAATTAATTAACTCAAATATAAGTTAGTAGAGAGCATCACACTGAAACACAGAGAGGAAAACCATTTGGAAATATTGAAAGGAGAAGAAAGTCACAGAGCATGAAAATATACATGTAATTGAAGTCCCAGGAGAAAGGAAGAGACAAATGGAACAGAGTAACATTTAAGGGATGATTTGGAAAAATTTCCAAAACCAATTAAATAATTTAAAAATCGATTCTAGAATCACTACAAATCTTAAACAAGATGTTAAAAAAATACAAATCATAGTAAAGCTATTAAAACCCAAATATATATTAAACGCAACCAGGGGAGGGAAAAGACAGATCACCCTCAAAAGAGTAACAGTGAGGATAATAGCTAACTTTCTAACTTAAAAACTAAATCTAGAAGATGATAGAATGATATTCTTCAAAATTCTAAAAGAATATAACTTAACCTAGAATTCTATAGCCAACTAAAACGTTATTCAAAAAGGAAGACAAAATAAAATTATTTTTAGAGAAAGAAAAACAGAGAGATTTTTAAAAACAGCAGACCTGAAAAATAACAACAAAAATTCTTCAAAAAGAAGAAAAGTGATCTCAGATAGAAACATGGAAATACAAGAAGAAATAAAGAGCAAATACTTACAGCAAATCTAAGTGAATATTTGCTGTGGAGAAAAAATGTTTTGTATGGTTTAATATACACATATAATTAAAATAAATGATTAAAAAATGGAGGGAGAGAATAAATTGTATTAATGTATTTTTAAAATCTTTGTACTGTCCTGAAATTAGAAAAAATTCTAATTTAAGATGTATTGTAACATTTCAAAAATGCACACTAATGTCTTATGGATAACTAATAAAAAATGGTAAGAAACTGTATAATTAATAGCTTACAGAGAGAGACAAAGAAATGATAAAATACAAATACATGATTAATCAAAACACAAAAAGCAAGAAGTAGAGAAAAAGGAACATAGAATAGATGGGACAAATATAAAACTAATCATAAGATAGTGGACTTAAACATGTCTAAGTAATTACATTAAATATAAATGAACTAAATAATTCAAAATTGAAATGAAATTTTATCAGACTGGATTAAAATCAACAACTTTGTACTGTTTATAAGATCTACTCTTTAAATGTGCAAAAAAAGTACCCTAAAGCCGTTGTCCATAAGAAACTTGATATGAGACTAATTAAAAATACTAATGCAAAACTCTTTATACTACAAAGAAAGGAATATTACTAGCAATTCATGGTTCAATTCACCAGGAAGAGATAGTAATTCTTACTGTGTATACACTAATAACACAGATTTAAAATATATTAAAAACTGAAAGAAATAGAAGGACAAGTAGGTAATTCATAAAGATTGTAGAATATTTTGACACATTGTTCTAATTGATTGGCAGAACCACAGAAGTAAATCAGTAGAGACATTGAGAACACAAATAACATGATTAATGAAATGGACAGAATCAACGTACATAGCAGGCAGCAACCAGCCATTTCAGGGTCCATCATCTTTTCAATTGAACATGGAATCTTTCCAAAAATTGACCATAACATTGGCCAAAACAAGTGGGACCCATACAAATACACAGGGACAAAAATTATGTGGGGGCACATTCTCTGACAAGAGTAGAATCAAACCAGAACTCAATATCAAAAAGGCACTTAAAAAATTCTATAATTATTTGATAACTTTTAAATAGCACTCAGGTCTAAGAAAGAATCAGAATAAAATTTTGGAGATACTTGTAACTGAATAACATGTAATAATAATGAAATGCAACGTATTAAATTTGCAAGATGCAAATAAAGCCATACTTACAAGGAAAATATTTATCATTAAATTCATAAGCTAGGAAGAACACAGACTAAAAATCAATTAAAAGAAGTTAAGCAATAATAATAAATTCAATCCAAAGAAAGTGAAAGGAAAAACAAAGTAAAAGCACTAATTGCAAAAATCTAAAACAATATATAAAAGAAGATACTTAACAGAAAGTATCTGTTAGTATGCTTAAAGAAAGCATAAATTACAAATATCAGAATGAAAAAAACGCTATCATTACTTATCCTGCAGGCATTAAAATGATAATAGGAAAATATTATCAAAAAGTCTGTACCAACAGGTTTGATTATTTACATAAAATACACGTATTCCTAGAAAATCACAACGTACCAAAACTGACAAAAAAAGAAATAGAAAATATGGTTATCCCACATTTAATAAACAAATTAAATCCCCAGAAATAACCGATAAAACTCAAATGGCTTCATTGGTAAATTCTTTTCAATATTTAAGAAAGAAATATCATGAATCTTATACATTTTTTAGACAGTAAGAAAAGGAGAGCCCTTCCAAACTCATTTTATGAGCTGCTTTCAACCCCCGTAGAACGTTATCAAATAGGAAAATTACATTTCAATTTCATTAACATAGATGAAAAAATCATAAACAAATATTAGAAATAAAACATTAGAAAAAAATCCTAGAAATGTTCAAAATTTCATTCCAGGATCTATAAATAAAGGAAACTATATCCCCACCAAGATGGGTATATTCTAAGAATGTGAGGTTAATTTAACTTTAAAAAACCCATCCATGTAATCTATCACATTAACAAATTAGAGGGGATAAATTATAGCATCTTCTCAATAGATGCCAAGGGGAGGAATGTAGGAGGGGGGAAGGGAGAGCTAGAGAGACAGACAGAGAAAGAGAGAAAATGGAATGTAAATGGAAAACGTTTATCACACATTTACAATTTAATTTAAAAAATAACACAACAACAAAAATATCTTAGTAAGGTTGGAAAGGAAGAAAATAGCCTTCATTTGATAAAGGGTATCTAAAAAGCAAACTAAATTATACTTAATTTAGAATATTAACAGCTTTCCCCAAATTAAACTGGGGAAGACACAAAGACGCACAGAGTAACCACATCTATTCAACATTATGCTGGAGGTTCCACCCACTGCAATTGGCAAGAGAAATGTATAATTTGGGGAAAATAAAATAAATATATGAATATTTGTAGATGATATTGTTTATATAAAACTTTCTTTTAAGTTTACAGCCTTTATGTCTTATTAAGTGAACTTAGTAAAGTCAATGGATACAGAGCCAGTGTACAAAAATCAATTGCGTTTCTCTATATCAGTAAGCAATTGGTTAACATATTTTTAAAATACTCTTGTTTACTGTACAATTAAGAAATATGAAATGTCTAAGAAGAAATTTACCAAAACATAGGCAAGACTGTGGCACAAAAATCCTATAGAACCCCATGAGACAAATTATTGTACATAGGTCGAAAGAGTCAATACTATAAAGATATTAATTCTCTCCATATTCACTTGGCTTAATACGATACCCATGAAAATCCTAGCAAGCATATTTACAGGAGTTAATTTTTTTGAAAACTATGCTAACATTTATATGGAAATGTAAATGACTAAGAATAGCTAAGACAATTATGGAAGAAATTTCGCGGATTTCATTTGCAGATACAAATAAATAATAATTAAGACAGTATGGTTTTAGCTTAAGAGTATACAAAGAGAACAATGGAATAGAATAAAGAGCCCAGAAATATATCATAAATATATATGGACTTATTTTATGACAAAATTGTCACGGCAGAATAATGGGAAAAGCTTTGATTATCTTCTTGATAAATATTACTAGGTTAATTTGATACTGCTATGGGAAAAATGAATCTTTACCCCATCTCACACCATGTGCAAAAATTAACTCTACGTGGACACAGACTTAACTATGAAAGTTAGTAATTATAAAACTTCCAGAAAATAACATAGGAGAATATCATCAAAGTCTTGAGGATAGACAAAATTTTCTCGTATAAGACACACATCCTATTAGCCATAAGGAAGGGTTTGTAACCAGGCTACATTAGAATTAATACATTAAATTCATCAAAATATACTGATAAGAGAGTTAAAAAACTACAGTGATTGAAAATATTGCAATACATATATATGACAAAGGACTTGTATCCAGAACACGTCTCATAAATTGACAAGAAAAAGGCATATAATTTTTTTAAAGAAGAGGAAATACTTGAATTGGCATTTTGGAAATATGATATCAAAATAGCCAACAAACATATAAAGTAGGCCCACCTCATTCATGTTGGGGAACTGCAAATTAAAACCACAATGAGATATTATTTTACTGCCATGAGAATATCTAATATTAATAAGATGAACAATACTTCTTATTGGCAAATAAGAGTTAAATTATTTCAAACACTTTGGAAATAAGTGCATTGTCTATGGGAGCAGAAATTATGTCTCCACCAATATTGGTTATATACCCAACAGAAATGCAAATATATGGAATCTAAGACCTGAAACCACGAAACTACTAGAAAAAAAACATTGAGGAAATGCTCCAGGACATGAGTCTGGGCAAAGATTTCTTGTGTAAGATCTCAAAAGCACAGGCAACCAAAACAAAATGGACAATTGGGATTACACCAAGATAAAAAACATCTGCACAGCAAAGCAAACAATTAACAAAGTGAACAGACAACACACAGAATGGGAGAAAATATTTGCAAACAATCCATCTGACAAGGGATTAATAACCAGAATATATAAGGAACTCAAACAGCTCAATAGCAGAAAAAGAAAAATATACGAAAATGGGCAAAAAGATCTGAACAGATATTTCTCAAAAGAAGACATATGTATGGCCAATAGCTATATGAAAAATGCTGAACATCACTAATCATCAAAGAAATGCAAATCTAAATCCAAAATCACAATACAATATTATCTCACCCTAGTTAAAATGGCATGTATCAAAAAGACAGGCAATAACAGATGCTGGTGAGGATGTGGAGAAAGGGGAACCTTCATCATACATTGTTGGTGGGAGTGCAAATTAGTACAGCCACTATAAAGATCAGTATGAAGTTTCCTCAAAAAACTAAAAATAGATCTTCCATATGATCCAGTAACCCTGGTACTGGGTATATATCCCCAAGAAAGGAAATCAATATATCAAAGAGATATCTGCAGCCCCACGTTTATTGCAGCATTAGTCACAATAACCAAAATATGGAATCAACCTATGTGTCCATCAACAGATGAATGAATAAAGAAAATGTGGTATATTTACACAATGGAATATTACTCATCCATAAAAAAGAATAAAATCCTGTCATTTGCAGCAACATGGATGGAACTGGAAGCCATTGAGTTAAGTGAAATAAGCCAGGCACAGAAAGATGAATATTGCATGTTTTCATTCATATGTGGGAGCTAAAAAAATATGGATCTCTTGAAAATAGAGACTAGATTGGTGGTTACCAGAGGTTGGGAAAGGGTAGTAGAGAAAGAGAAATAAAAGGAATATAAATGTATTTATTACCACTAATCAGTACAGTAAAAAATGTTAAAGATGGTAAATTTTAAAAAATGCATACATATGTGCACCAGAAGACATGCACAAGAATGTTAACAGCAGCAAGATTCCTAAAAGCCATAAACTGAAAACAACCCAGTATGTTAATTCAGTGGAATACTCTAAATCCATAAAAGTAAACTAACCACTGTAATACTAATATTGGGAATAAGTTTTACAAACATATTAAGCAAAAAAAATTCTGCACAAAAAGTACATAATGTACGATGCCCTTTAAGTAAAGTTCAAATAAGGCAAAAGTGCTCCATGGTGCTAGGTCGGGACAGTCATTATCTGAGGTAGGACAGTGGTGGGGGATAGGCGTGAGTGGATTCTGGGGTACTCCTAATATTTTGTTTTCTTCTCTAGGAGTTGTTTACATGGGTCTGCTAATTTTGTGAAAATTTCTTGAGCTATACAGTTATGATATGTGCATTTTTTCCATACGCTTGTACTACAATGAAGAAATTATTTCTTTAAAAAACTATGGATTTACTGCTGATTGATGTAAGATATGCTTCAATTATGAAAGCTGCAGGCATTTTCAAAGAAGAAATTGGTGTGTTAATTATTTCAAAGGTACTTCAGTTGGACTTGGTCTAGGACTTTGCATAGAAAAAGAAAGAAAAGAATGTGACCCAGAGAAATCTAGAGTTTCTAATGTGGGGACCATGGGGGGAAGGACGTGGTGAAGGTGTGAATAGGGAGATGTCGGTTTCAATGTACTATATGAAGTCTTTGGGGTTATGGCAGCATCTTCAAGTGCAAACATACACCTGACTCAGGACACTAAAGAAATGTTGGCACCACCACGGGGGAGAAGTGAACTGAAGGAGACAGTTATGCAGTGTTGGAGGAAAGATTGATAACTCAGTCTTTTCTATGCTCACCTGAGTTGATGTGTTTGTTGTCTGCCCATAGCATTTATTATATTTGTCACTCATTTTGACAATTGATTATGTGTATATTGTCTTGTTCTGTCACGTAGTTATTTCAAGATGTATTAAGTTGGAGGGTATGAAATTGCCGATATTCAATATATTTTTTTACATAACGGTCATTTCATAAGGTCCTAACTAATTGTCTATGGGTGAACATGTCTCTAAGCTCTCTGGGCCTCACTTATTTCATCCTCCAAATGGGCATTCTCAAGAGCTATTGCAATGATGAAATGAAACTTTCATGTGGAAGAGCTTCGTAAACTCTAACATTAATGCAAAGCCTCGTGACTAGATAAATCTTGCAAAGGAAAGTATTTGTTTAGTGGCTGTACCTGGAATCTCTGCGACTGATGGGAACAAAAGACACTTCACAATGTGTAAGCCAGCAAAAATGGCAGAGAAAAGATCAATAAAATGGATAAGTGCCTTTTGGATATGGCATTGTGGCCATTTTGAACATATAGTATCTCACTATGTTACTTTCCTTCTTAAAATCAGTAGCCTGGCATGCAAGTTCCTTCACAGCTAAGCCTCAGCTTTCATTCCAGCCTCATATTTCTGGCCACTCACCCCCTCAAGTACGTACTATGTGTCAAGCACTATGCTAGATTAATGAAAATACAGCAGTGAACAAAAGCGACAGTGTCTCTATCATTTCAAAACATCCAGTCTAGTAGTCAATGCAAGCAATTACAATATAGCGAATAAAGGCTAAGGGAATCAGACAGAGCATGGCATAATCTAGTTTCAGGAAAGTAGAGATTGTTTCCCAGAATAATTGATGTCCAAGTTTAGACCTGCAACTTGAAAGGGTGTTAGGCAGGCATATGAAAAGACCCGAAGGAGCATGGGATACTCGAAGCTGGAGAGGTAGCAGTATGGTAGGGGTGGAGGTGTATATATAGCAAAAGGTGCAAGGTGGGATGGAAAACACAGTTTGTATTAGACTTGCTGACTTTTTTACTTCTTTGAAAATGTGCCCTGTGACACAAAAGCATTAAAGCATTCATATACCCTTGTTTCCCCTCGCCCTTTTTTATAGAACATCTGTGCCTTTCCTCCACGCCAACCCCCAACCCAGTATTATTCATTTCAGGAGTACTCTTCTTGCATTGATAACTACTGAAGGAATATTTCATATTTTAGTGTATTAAAATGACAATATTTCTTAGCTTTAGGTTATGATTTCCAAGCCATGTTTAGATTTCTGTTTTCCATTAGTCATATGTAGAAGTAACAATTCCTTAAAGTTAAGAAGACTAGGGACTCAAGTAGGGAACAAAGGAACAGACTGTACTATTGGCTTATAAAGAACATTTACTGGAATGCATTCTTCAATGTACGAGTATGCAGTACCACTGCAGATAGACAGCTGTGTGTCTAAACATTTGTGACAAACAGAACTCAGATGGAAATGTATTTTTTCAAGGAGAAAAAGGCATCAACATACATTCATCACTTGAGCGTGAGAACAATGCAAGCTTACAATATAGGTTGAGCAAAAGAGAGTCAGCTTGCGAAAAATGATGAGGTTTTTTTCTTTACTTTTTTTCTTTTTACTTTCTGCAGTTGTCAGCATAGCTTCCTTGCTGCTGTGTAATCTTGCAGCCACTACAACTTTCTGATCATGAAGAAGACTCAGAAGGCTTTATAGCCAAGTTAGTGTTAGTGACCCAAGATAGACCCTTACTCGGGACTCTCACTGTGAACTCCACAGACTAAGGCAGTAAGGCAGTTTGGGGGACTAAGTGAAATTCGAGTATGATACCAATGGGAGACAAATGAAGAGAAACAGCTGAAAGTATTGTCTCAGAATTCTTGAGATAACTTTTTAAAGCACAGTGATTTATTTTTAAAGATTATGAAGCCAGACAAATCCCCATTTGGTTAGTATTTCTGTAATGAATAGATACGTGAACATAAACACAGGTGGGATATCATAAGGCAGAGACAGCACACAAAAGGGCCATGATTTTAAACTAGAAAACTTTCACTCTTGATGTCAATAAATTAAATTATATTAGAAATAGTGGATTGCCTTAAAATTGAAACAAAAAGAAACTATAAACCATGGTCACCCTGCTTTTCAAGAGGACACCAGAACTTACTCCTCCTATGTAATTGTAACTTTGTCCCTGTCGATCAGTCTCTCGCCCTTTCCCTCTCCCCCCTACCCTTCAAGTCTCTGGTAACCACTGTTCTATTCTATACTTCTACGAGATCAACTTTAGATTCCACATATGAGTAAGATTATGCAGTCTTTTTCTTTCTGTCTGGCTTATTTCACTTAATGCACTATCTTCCAGGTTCATCCATGTTGTCGTAAATGACAAGATTTCATTCTTTTTTATAGCTGAATACTATTATATTGTGTGTATATACTATATTATATTTATCCATTCATCCATTGACAAACATTTAGATTGATTCCATATCTTGGCTATTGTAAATAATGTTGCAATAAACATGGGGCTGTGGATATCTCTTTGACATACTGGTCTCCTTTGGATAAATACCCAGTAGTGTGGAATTCTGGATCATGGGGTAGTTCTATTTTTAATTTTTTGAGAAACCCCCATACTGTTTTGCACAATGGCTGTACTAATTTGTACTAATTTACATTCCCACTTAAGTGTGTAAGGGTTTCCTTTTCTCCACATCTTTGCCAACACTTGTTATCTTTCGTCTTTTGTATAATATCCATTCTAAATGGAGTAGGGTAATACCTCATTGTGGTTTGGATTTGCATTTCCCTGATTATTAATGATGTTGAGCATTTTTTCATGTACCTATTGGCTATTTGTATGTCTTCTTTTGAGAAATATCTATTTAGGGCTTTTGTCCATTTTAAAAATCAGATTATTTATTCTTTTGCTATTGAATTGCTTGAGTTCCTTACATATTCTGTATATTAACCCCTTGCCAGATGTATAGTTTGCAAATATTTTCTCCCATTTTGTAGGTCATCTCTTCACTCTATTGATTGTTTCCTTTGCTGTGCGGAAGCTTTTTAGTTTGACGTAATCCCATTTGTTTATTTTTGTGTTTGTTGCCTATGCTTTTGGACTCATACCCAAAAACTCCTTGCCCAGTCCAATATCTTAAAGCATTTCCTCTATGTTTTCCTGCAGTAGTTTCATGGTTTTGACCTTACATTTAAGCTTTTAACACATTTTGAGTTGATTTTCATACATGGTGAAAGATAGGGGTCTAGCCTCATTCTTCTGCATATGGATATCCAATTTTCCCAGCCCATTTATTGAAGAAACTCTCCTTTCTCCAATGTGTGTTCCCGCCATCTTTGTTGACAATCAATTGGCTATAGATGTGTATATGTATTTCTGGGTTCTCTATTCTGTTTTATTGGTCTATGTGTCTGTTTTTATGCCAATACCACGCTGTTTTGTTACTATAGCTTTGTGTATTTTTTTAGTTTATTATTTAATAGTCCTCTGGATTCAAACCTCAATTGTTCATAGCTTTAGTTCTGCAGCTTAGCAATTACATGGCTTTGGGTGAGTGAATTAACCTCACTGTTCTTTATGTTTTTCACCTATAAAATGGTTATTATAATAATAATATTATTATTTTATAGGACTATTTTGAGATTAAATTATGTAATATATGGTACATTATAATCACCCTATAAATATTAACTATCATTATTGTCCATAAAAACGGTGTTATTCATTCTTCTCAAATAGGTTTTCTGAGTTCTTATATTTCATCTTAGCTCATACTTGTACTCTTATGCTTTTTCTCCCTGTTAAAATATTTCTACCTGTTAAAATATTAGCCATTTTCAATGTCCACCCCAAGGAAAACTTCCTCTAAATTCATAATTTCTATTATTGCATGTATATTCTGTCTTGTATTACTGTTATATGTGGATTACTTATTTCTCTATTGAATTTAAATATTTTAAGTGAAAGAACTAAGTTATACATGTTTTTAACTCCTTCAGAGTCTAGCACATTTATTTGGAACATAAAATAAGTTAAATAAAATAATAATTTAAAAATAGTACCTGAAAGAATTTTTAAAGTAATCTGGGCTTGCGTGTATATAGGAATGTCTAAGCTAGATAAGTTAGTCTGGATACACCTTCATTCAGTTATATAAACATTCATTCATTCAAAAAATATTTATTGAGTTTCTACCCTCTATTAAGTCATGTTGTAGACTCTGAAGAAATATCAGTGGACATGAAAGGCAAAGTCTCAGCTTTCATGGAGCTCATATTCTAATAAAAGAAGAAAGTCAATAAATAAGTCAACAGATAAATGAGATAATTTCAGTGCAAGAATAAAATAACTCAGGTAGTGTGGTAGGGTGTAAGTAGGACAGATCCATTTATGTTGGGTGTTGGGAGGTGGCTTCTCCAAGCTGACATTTGGAAGAGAAGAAGCCAACCAAGCTAAGTTTAACACATTGACTGCCACACAAAAAACCCAGAAACTTTACCCTGGGGCCACAGTGTTTTATTACGAAAATAGAATAAAAACCTCGAGTGTAATTTAAAGGTAAATATAAATAGAAAAAAGAAATTTATTGACCTTTATTCATTTAATCCACATTTTAAAAATTAAATCATCAATATTAATTGTACCAATAGGAACATCAAGTAAGATTTTATATATGCTTCATGTGGCCCCAGGGTCAAAACTAGAGTGAGTTACACACAACTCTCATGGTAGTCAATGTGTTAAGGAGAGTTATGTTTCAGGCATAGCAGAGGCCCCTGGACAGAAAAGGGTTTGGCCTGCTCCAGAAACAGAAAAAAAGTCAAATGCAGCTTTAGGACAGTGAGTAAGAGTGGTTCATTGTAAGAGCTGTGGTTGGATAGGTTGACACAAACTCCTTCATTGTAGAATCTTGAAAGACATTTGGATTTTTAGATGATATTACAAGGAGAATGGAAAGCACAGAGAATAGTAATATGATGATTTGGCTTTGGTCAATAGGAGGCACCAGCAGGAATCCGGAGCATGAAAGAAGTGCGGCTTTTTCCTTTCCTCCCTTTGCAAATGGCCTCATAAGCATCTGGTTGGTACACTCGTTAAGCTGCCTATTTTCCTGCTGGAGCACTGGTTGACAGACAAGTTTTGCAATAGTTCCAGGTCTAAGAGATGGGCGGTTTCATATGGGACTGTGTCCATTTGAAGGCTAAGTCTATGAGGCCCTTTCCTTGAGTGATACAAGCCAAAATGAAGTCAACAATACATCCATTCTTCCCACCATTTAATACTTTTTTGAGATAACATCTTTAAGGAGAACATTAGGAAGCCTACCCCATAGGAAGCACTTTGCTGCCTCCATCAAACTCTGGTGTGGGCCAACTCAGGCCAGTCATATACCACACCATGGAATCACCGCTCCTCCTGTCCTAGCAGAGAGAGGTCCAAGGGCATGGTGACTCTTGAAAGGGATTTATACTGCATTTAGCTTATGCGATACATCTTAAATAGAGCCACAATTTTACAAATGGCAAACAGATCATGTGTTCCTTTATGAATTTATGCTAACAATTTCTTGAAGAACAATAGATGGAAGTTATTATTATTCATTTGTTTCAAAATTCATATTACTTCTATTATATTCGCACACATTGTTTTCTAGGGTTGTTCAATTTTTTTTGTAGTTATTTGCTAATAAATATGAATTCTTGGTGGAGGAGCATTTACTCTGTTTATAAATGAGTATTTCCCAGCATGAACTTAACTGCTACGTTTGGTTGCACACTACCGCAATGAATAGTATGGATTTTGAGCAATTCTCTATTTTTAAAATTTGATGAATGATGCAGCTTCATCCTTGGTACCTGACATTGTCTAGACATCACAATGGTAGGCCACAAAAAGCACAGCCTAAGAAAAGCATAGCCAATTAAGGCCATAAACAGACCTAAGCATAACAAAAGATCTGTCCTTCATTAAGATGGGAAAGATCCTCTAAATTCTGCACGAGGACCGTGTCTCCTCTCTCCAGAGGGCCAGTCTAAGCAAGAAGGTGGAAATTAGGATGCTTTCACTTTTTCAGTTTTTGCTGATAGATTTTTAAATTCCCTAAATTATTTTTTCTCAAATAATATGCTCCTAAACTACTGACTTCTAACAACTTCTAACAATGCCTTTTTCTCACAAGGCTGATTCTTGAGTTTCAAGAATTTGTCATAAGATTTATGAAGCTATTCTATACTTCTGATACTTTCTTTTTGGAACAGGAGATGTCTCCTCTCTCTCTCTCTCTCTCTCTCTCTCTCTCACACACCTTCTCTCCCTCCAGCCACTCACTCACTCTTACTCTATGTCTCTGCATAATGTTAGAACCTTATTAATGTTTAGGTATATTTTTTTAATGCACTACATACCCAAGGAGATTTATGGAATATATAGATGTGTCATTTAAATTAAGGGCATTTGATACTACCCTTTTCCAGCCTCATGATTTATGGCAGAGATGCGGGGACATTTTTCCCTGTTCTAGGCGTCTCTGCTTGTTACATTGATCCAGGCTCTTCACTGTCAACGTGTATCTTTACAGCACAGGAAAGGCGTTTGATCACATTTGCCATAATTTCAACTTTGCTTTTTCTTAAATTCTCTGCTGATTTTAACTTCCATACATGAAAACATTTCTGTTATAAAATTGGCCCCAATGAGTTTCAAAATCCCAAAGAGAACACAACTTCATGTATAACTTAATTATTTTTATTTAATATCTCCATTTCCTTTGATCTATCCTATGTACACTTTAACATGTGCACCTAAAAAATTTTTTCCAGACTTCCAAATCCAAGACATTATAGTATAAAACAGAATTCTTTCTTGTTTTGCAGTATTGTGCTCATTTTAAGGTTATATAATTTATTTACCTATATGCTCTAAGGAAGATAAATTATATATTTTTTTCAGGAATTCAAATCCAATGGAGATTTAGTATACTCAAGAGATGTGTTATATATACTTCAATCTTTGGCAAACTTGTCCTTTAATTCACTTTTTTATATTCTTGAATTTTCTAATATAATTCTTTGCTTATTTATTTGCTTATGTATACATGTATGTATATGAATAGAAAAATAGTTGTATCTTCCTCTTCATCTTGTTTGAAGTAGGATTTGAGGTCCTTGTGTAAACCATGCTAATGCTCTATTCCATTTATCTGTTTGGAAAATAAGGGGAATACCTACTGGCAGATAGAAATAATATAGAATAATAGTAGGTTTGTAAAGCTTGTGAATTCTGTAAAAGAGTTAGTTCTAAAAGTGTAAGAGAAATATTTCCTATTTCCTGTGTTCCAAAGTAGAAATCAGTCACTACAGATTTCCACTGTTTATAGTTCCTAAGTTTCATATGCTAATATGTCAGTATCACAACATTTATGCTGCATTATTAAAATCTGGAGCTGCACTATTGAAATATCATGCAATCTTGCCCCTGAAACAATGAGAATGCATTAATACTCATGAAACTTGTTCAATAAAAATAAAAGAAATGTTACAAGTAGTATTAACCTAGGGATACATTCCCTAGGACACTTTTTGTTTACTGCATGCTAAGTTTTCTCCACATAAAAGTAACTTTCATATGTTGTAGGACTGATGAACTATGTGAAGGGTTATGTTTCCATGACTTTGGCAAAAATTCCAGTGACATGGAATTTGTGACAATTCTGCCCGCCGCTGGTGATGTTCACCCATCATAGTGTTTTTAGAAATATAAATGTGGGGCAAATTCATGGTATAAATATAATTGCAAGTACTTGATTGGCTTTTCTCAGAAGAGATAACTTCTGAGCAAGATTAAATATCTGTGTCTAAATGTTCTTATCCCTTCATCGAAGTGGATTGAATGTGTTCTTAGTGGTTCAAGAGACTCTATGTACAAAAAAATGGAAATTTAGGTTCTGCCTCTGTAGATCTCCTAACTTTTCTATCATTGGAGTCCTCTTCACATTGAAATTATTTTCGGTTCCAAAACCCTATAATCCAGAATTTTAAGTTTTTCAAATTGACCTCCCAAATTAATAAGTGTATATAAAATGTATTATACAATATCATCAGTTCTCAGTCACCTCTATTTATGATTATTAATAAATTCTCAGATATCTAGATAAATCCCATATTTAAAAAAATCTACTGTTAAGTTTTTATGAAACCTGCTAAGATTGAACACAATTGATTTGATGAATTTCATCTCCTTATCCATTCACTGCTCTAATTGCCAGTGAAAATATTTTAAAGAAGGAGAAAGAAAAATCTTCTAACTATATATTGAGTATATGGATGTCCATTAAGACATATTAATGTCCATTAAGAGAAATTCTTCTTGAACAAAATTACTATGTGGAGCCACGTGCATAGAACTGATCCCAGGACTGAAGTGGGCAATCTTGGGCATCCTGAATACCCCTATTAGAACACTTCTACTATGTAGATAGTTAGAAACTGCTATTCCTCCTGCCAGCAAAATATGTAGAGGAGACCTTGCCGCTGTAGGAGAACTCAGGCTACTGAAATCACCATTTCAAATATATACCTTCTTGCACTATGTAAATCCTAACCCAATAAAATGATATATTCCTAAGCATTACACAATAAAGTTTGATAATTGAAGGTCCAGACTTCTTAGCATTTATTTATAAAAATGCTTCTTTGTCATAGGCATTTTATAAAGGTTATTCACTTATTTGAATAATAGAGATGAAAAAGGCACAATTACTAAAATTGAAAATGTTGCCAAGATATTTATCTTGTTTTTGGGTGTAACATTTTGCTTCATATTGAGTGCTCCCTTGGTTTTGGCACTGTAACTGTCTGTTTTTCTAAAAATTCCTATAAGTGGGTTCATTCCTTTATATTATAAATTTCCTCACTGTTTTCCTTACATGTCAAGAGCTTTATCCTCAGCTACTCTATTACCAATCACCCTATCATCGGAACAGGTAACCACTTAGTTTACTGATAAACCATATTTTCTTACAAGTAGTCAGGCATGAATGTCCCAAATTTGCTGAATATATAACAATATGTGAATGATTAATGAAAAAAAATGAGACATATTTTAATGATAGAACAAAGCAAGGTATTTTTGAAAATACACAATCAATGGCTTGTACTGGCTAAAATGTTCAATGTCTGCTTTGACCAAGTGCAAAGATTGATTGTGCTATATTTTCCCCTTAGAAATAAACAATTGAACACTATTGCTTTTTCTTTGGATAAGACGGCTATGCTTTTATTTACAGCAGTGAACTCCTTAAAAATAGAATCACCATTTTAATTAATTGAACAAATCTATAGTGATTGGCAATTCTGTACCGGAAGCTGTGCTAGGTACTGGATACAGAGAAATGAAGGTAGTATAGTCCTTGGTGTGGAATTAAGTCTAGAAGATGGCTTGCCCAGGAGGTGAAGTTTAAGGTAAATCTTTAATAGGGGCTGGGACTTATTGAGGTGGGGAACTTGTGGAGTGGAGAAGCTTCCTATACAAAGAACAGCACGTATGTACCTTGTACACATTCACGTCATCTGTGCTCACTTCAGCGATGCATTTAGAATAGTAGGTGACTTCAACTGTTTGCTGAGAAAATTACCTCAGTAAATATCTAACTAACTTACTGTTGCCTGACCCTGGGCCTGCTATTTCAGTGAGTTGTCCTGCAAGTTTCAAAATGAGTATAAAGTAGTGTATTGAAAAAGGGTATAGGTTAGTCAGAGTAATTTTACACCATTAAATACAAGTCAAGCTATTATTAATTATTTACCAAAATTAATGGTAAATACAAGAAAACACATCTCTTCATTCAGAAAATAATCGATTCACCATAATGTATGAAGAACTGCCTTTTAGAGGCATAGCATAATTCAACTCTTACTAAGATGAGTGATTTTATGTAGGAAAACACATCGGTGGTTTTTGGCAGGGGTTTGTGGTTGAAAGACCTCTGGTTCTGGGCAGAGCTGGGATAGAACAGGCCAAAAAGAGAGCTCTGATCTGCAGTGCTCTCTACAGTGGACGGGGTCAGGCCTTCCACGGGCAGCTGGGGATTGAGGGAGAGAGAGTGGGACTAGGGCACAGAAATTCAGGAAGGACAAAAACAAAACACAAGAAGCATCAGGAGAGACTAGGGGTCCAGGAAGGTGATGAGAAATAAGGACCTAAAGGAAACTTGCCACCAGGAAATACTTTTTTTGGAGAGGCCCGGTACTATTAGGGGTGTTTTACACACATGGCTGTGCTGTGCTGTGCTACCCTTCAAACTCATGCCCTCATTACTCACAAACTTTTAGGAAAAATCTGAAGCACGGTGACATCTTAAGGGAGCATGTCCACACCAGGGAAATAGGGGCCCAGGGGAAGAGAATTGCTGCAGGAGCCAACAGCTGCCTTTTGGAGTTAAGAGATTCAGGAAAGCAATTTGCTACAGGGTCCAAATCAGAATCAGATGAGAAACACTCTTTCTTCAAATTATACTAAAACAAACTATTGAAGAGGGGGCAGAACAGCAACCTGAGTTCTCCCATAAAAGGACTGACATACATATATATACACACATACATACACATATGTATATATATATGAAGACAAATCAATTAATATAATAGTTATTATCAGATTTCAGGGACAAAGGCACTTCTAGGCTGGGGTGGTCACTTTTGGCTAAAAGAGGCAGCCCCATTAGAGAAGGAAATTGAGGGACAGTAAGAATAAAGTGAGAAAGGGGGACATCCCCTCAGACGGAAGTCAGGAAGCAATGCCTGTAAGTGTTTACCTTGGACTGGGGGCAACACATTAGTGTTTAGGGGCGTGAGCTTTGGAGTCAGATCTAAATTTCATCTTCACTCTAATACTACTTAAACTCAGTAATCTGGAGCATATTTGTTAACTTGTTTGCCTTACGAGGGGAATTAAGTGATAAAATGTGCGCAAAATGAGCTCCTCGTTGCATGGCACATAATAAGCCCTTAGGAGGTTTTAAATGCAAGTCAGAGTTGGGAAAGGAACGTCTCTCTCCAGCCACAGTGAAGCTCCGGCCCTAGAAACCCAGGCTGGCAGAGGGACGCCGTGGCCATGCGGGCCCCTCCTGTGGAGACACCCAAAGCTGAGACAGGGTGATGCATTCTGTTGGGGAAGGAAGGTGGAACAAAACTTTGGGGCTTATTTGTGCCATCGGAGAGTCAGTGGAGAAGAAACCAGAAGCTTGGGCGATTAGAGGGGGGCTGCACGTTCAGGGGAGCGCGTGCTCCGTGTACCGTGCGCTTCCTTCCACCCCACCACGGAAGGGGGTCCGCGTGACAGCGCAGTCATCTGGGGTTTACCAGTTGTCCTTTTGTAGAGTACAATTTTATTAAAGGAATATCCTCATCAGTTGTTGTACAAATTTTGAATACGTTTTAAACTAACATGAATCATTATTTTTCCCTTTTATTGATATATGGCAATTTACTTATTTATGGAGTACATGCGAGTGTTTGTTACATGCAAAGAATGTGCAATGATCAAGTTGGAACATTTGGGGTATTTAAATTATTGTTTTCATAGGAAGGTAATGTACGTTTTTACCAGGCTAATGGGACTTAGGAGAAGGACTATTATTGTACAGAAAAAAATCCACGGACAATGTGAATTACAAACAAAACATCCAAAGGTTATGGAAAGAAACTGTCACATTTTCACTACAAGTCATTGATGAAGGAAGGGGACACAGCTATTCAAAAAATAATCAGTCATCGCTTAAAACCCAACTGCTTAGACAAGAAGATAAAAATAAAAATAGCTAAGCATTCGTCATTACCATACATGTTTTATTTTTAAAAAATCACAACTTTCTCATTCAGTGTTCTCCCTTTATTTTCTGCACACATCTCTGGGATCTCATAGTGCAGTTGTAACTGGTCGGCATCAGAAAAGTCTACACGGCATCTCCATTGATAACCGTGTTTGGTTCCACCTCTGCAGGTTAGAGTTCTTGAGTGCACCTCTTACTATGAGCCCAGAGTGATTAAATCCACAGCAAGATGGGTCACCTCTTAGGGAAGGGAAGGAAAGGAAAAGGGCTCTAAGTGTTGACCTCTTCAGAACTCAGCCCAATGCCTGACACCTAGGCCCACGTTCACGAGCTGATTAATGGGCTGTCACTTTTGTTGTTGACTGGTGAATTATTTATACTTATAAACTGCTAAATAATTTAGAGCTGATATCTTAAATTACAGCTGACAGTGACAAGGGGAAGGTGGCCTAAAACTCCAACTGGAGATCAGTGCCCTTGTTCTCAGGGCACTTTCGAACACAATTTCTGCTGACTGTTCTCGGAAGAAAAGATGGAAAACAAAAAGTATGTCAATTTGGTATAACGTGGTAGAGAGGGTGAAATGCTTCCTCAGTCAAAGAGAAAGTTGCTTTAAACAAAACAAACAGGATAGGACTCCGAAAGACACTAAAATTTTATAGGAAATGAAAATCTTTGGTTTTGAAATTTAGGCATGAAATCTAGACCTACTATATGTTTTAAACTTTGCCTCAAGGTTTATCATGCTCTGTGATCAGAGAAGATCTGTACACCGTGATTCTCACCTGTGGCTATTGCATTACATTTTATTTTCCTTTTATAGTATAGCAAAGACAACTTAGAAATAAAAGATTCATTAACAACATAACACAGGGTGAGATAGGGCTGCCAAGTGATTAAATTCAGAAGAGCAAAAAGAAGGGGAGGTTGAGAAGAAGAAAATTAAGAGTGTGAAGATTCTTAGTACCTTATTGATGCCAGAGAGAGATTTCGGAATAACCAAATAGACTGAGGACAGTTATCTTAAAAAATGGTTATTGTGCTCAACTCAGTAGTACTGAATATGTGTTATGCAAATAAGAGGTAAATGTTTTAAGAAAGCATTAAAATATCACAACTAGGGATTTTCTATTAAATTAAGTGGGATTTTTTGGATTTGTGGGGGGGGGGTGTATCAAAGAGAAATAGAACTGTTATAGGCTCCCAATTTCTCAGACCATTATCTTTCTATACACACTTCATAAAAGTCTCCTGTCACATTGGTGTTTACAGGTATATATTTTTTAATACAGGTCAATATTAAATACTTATTTATAGTAACTACTTAATAATTAACTTCTGTGGCTGCATTGGCCTGCTCTGAAATTACCAATGCTTTGTCTTTCATCATAAGCTTTTTACTGAAAGCTTTTAATAATATTTGCCTAAAATCAGAGAGGCACAGATCTCCAAAAGCTGTTTTTCCTTGAAAAAGGAAAAAATAACTTAAACAAGCTACACTCTTTGTTTTTATAACAGATATTGTACTATGATGGTAAATAGAGGAAATATGTGAGGGGGTCTTACGGGTAGACAGACTCTGGGTTTTGTTCTAGACTCAGGGTAGTCCTGCTATTTTATGACTCTGTGTAAGATATTCACTCGCCTCATCCTTTGCCTGAACCAACAATGCTGAATAGCATTGTCTTGTTTCCAGAAGGCATATTTTTGCATTTTCTGTCCTCTACAATAAAATGGTAATTTTCCAAGCCTGTTCCTGATTTCTCGTTTATTCTTTTCAGCATTTTGAACAGACTCTGTCATTTTGACTACCCCAGAATTTCCAGGAGTGAAATTCTAGAGTGACAAAGACCTAAACAAGTTAGCCTCCTCTCCTTGGATGTCATATAATTTCTTAGTGACACTATTATAGTCAGTTTCCAAAATTAGATATAATCATCTCTGCCTTTTAAAGGTTAATACACACTTAAAAACAACAGCAAGTGATTCAATAAGCGTCTAAATTTGACTTTCTAAGATCAAATAACATGGCTTAGTGCTACTACAAATATCAAAATATTGAAATATTTACCATTTTAATATTATACTTTCCATGTGCATATACAACAAAAGGACCAACCATGTAAAATGGAGGACCAGGTAAGGAAGCCCCTTTGTGCACACAGACCTGAGAGTCCTGTTCCTGACCTAGATCAGAGGGTCGGGAACACCACCACAACGCCTGGATTGGGCAGCACTCTGCATCCAACAGGCAGAGGAAGGAACTGCTATAACAAGTGTCTGCTCAGGGAAGACCATGCTCCCACGGGCCTGAGACTCCACTGCTCCACCGGGAAACTATAGGGCTGGCAGACATAGCTAAAGTCAGCTGCCTGGCTTAAAAAGCCTCTTTGTCCATGCAGGCCTGACTCCCTGTCCCACTAAGAGACACTCAGAAACCTGGCAGGGAGGTCCCTTCTGCCCCCTTAGATGGCACCATGAGGGGACAGTGAGAATCTCAGCAGTCCCAGACAAACCAAGCAAACAAAAATTATACCAGAAAGGCCCACAAAATTAAATTGTCATTGGGAATTCAGTACATGTGCTAAACATAACAGGACAATTGCCTACTAAAGTAAAAGACTCAAATTGAACCCGCAGAATTATATCATAGTAGACAAAATACCCAGGATACAATTGAAAATCACCTGTCATATCAAGAAACAAGAAAATCACTACTTGAGTGAGAAAATACAATTATCCAATGCCAACCTTGAGAGGAATTCTATGTTGGAATTATCTGACAAGGATCTTAGAGCAGGCATCGTAAAAATGCTTCAACTAGCAATTTCAAATTCTCTTGAAACAAGTGAAAAATCTCAGCAAAGAAAAAGATGTTATATAAAAGAGCCAAATGGAAATTATAGAACTGAAATATACGATAACACACACACACACACACACACACATCTCTGATGGACTCAATGGTAAAGTGGAGACGGCAGAGAATAGGATCAGTTAACTTTAGAACAGATCAAATAGAATTCACCCAGTCTGAACAACAGAGAGAAAATAGACAAATAAAAAAGAACAAGGCACTTAATGGACCACTTGGAATCCCCTCAGGAGAGGAGAAAGAGAGTGGGGCTGAAAAAATATTTGAAGAAATAACCCTGAAAATTTGCCAAATTTGATGAAAAGCACCAGTCTACACACTCAAGAAAGCGAACAAATCCCTAAACGACTAAACTAAAAAAAGGTCCACACCAAGAGACACCATAATTAAAACTAAAGACTGAGAAAGAATGTCAATAGTAAGCAAAAAGGAATAACAAATAACCTGTAAGAAACCCCGATTCTAATAACAGCAAATCTGTCTTCTGAAACCGTGGAATACAGAGGAAAATGTGCAATACTCTACTGCAACAACAAACACACATTTTTCAAAGTGCTTATGGAATATTTATAAAGATAGACCACATACTGGGCCATAAAACAAACCTCAACAAATTCAAATGAATTGAAATAATACAGAGTATGTTCTCTGACCGTAATGGCATCAAACTAGAAACCAGTAACAGAAAGAAAAGAGGACAATTTCTAATCACAAAGAAATTAAACATTACACTTCTAAATAATCCATGGGTGAAAGAGTAAATCCCTAAGGCATTAAAGATACATACAACTGAATGAAAATGAAAATACACAAAATCAAAATATGTAGGATGCTGCTAATGCAGTGCTGAGAGGGAAAACCATACCACTGTGAAGATTAATTATATGTGCCAATTTGCAAGGTGTTTTGGATGAAATTAATATTTAAATTAGTGAACACTGAGTAAGCAGATTGCCCTTCACAATATGGGTGGGCTGTCTCCAATTGGTTGAAGGCCTGAATAGAACAAAAAGATTGGCCTTCACAAAAAAGAGGGAGTCCTGCAGCAGATTGCTTTCCACTACCAGCTCTCCTGGGCCTCAAGCCTGCGAGCCCACCCTGTGAAGTATGGAATTCTCAGCCTCAATAATTGCATGAACCAATTTTATTTTTGATCTTACCCCAAGACTAGATAGAAAAAGCAAGATGAACACAAACATCAAATATTACATCAGAACTAAAGGTATGTCAACAAATGCAATTGGCTTAACTCAACAATTACAATGAAAATGCATCTGTAGCCAGCCAAGTCTCTTGCTATCAGAGAAAAGTCACAAATAAGTAAAGGGAGATTGTTGGAATGAACACTGTGATGCTGGGTGAGAGTCAGAGATATCAGTATAAACTCACTTTTACTTTACAAGACAGATGCTGATATATAAATATTGATGTGTGTGTATACATGGGTTATACATGTAAGTCTGTTTTCTACCTGTGTTTTCTGAAAGTGCCTAGAAACAGTGATACTCTGAAAAATTTTGCCCAGATTTTGGTTTATTAATACAGTTCTCCAATAAAAGGAACCAAGACTTCTTGAAGAAAGGGTTGATTCTGAGGCTGGGATAGCAAAGGTACAAGATGATCCTGGGAAGTGCCTACTTATACACACATGCTCAAAAGGACACAAGAGCCACCTGAGGAATGGCAGATATCTAAGACTGGACCAATCTGAGCAACAAAATAAATGGTGCTGGTATTAGATTATAACTCAAAGAATAAAATAAATATCCATGAGTCTATGTTGTATAAACAAATGACTGAATATATAAACAAATGGGGATAAGTGAAAATATGTTTCACAGAAGAATTACAAATAATAAATCTAAATAGACCTTCCCAGGAGGTAGAAGTTAATTTCTTTGCTATTGAGTGTGGACTAGACTAGCAATTCCCTTCCAAAGAATAGGGTAAGAAAAGGGAAAAATAACTTTGGAGTATAGAAATCTGGGGATGCATCCTTAATCTATCTCTTGCCACCTTTACCTGGTCATCCATACTTCTCCAAACCACCATTGGTGGAAACACAAAATGGAAGAAACCTGAGTACTGAATGACTGTGCAGAGCAAAGCAGCCCACACACTTGCCCTGGACTATTACGTGAGAGAGAAATACTGTCTTTGGTTTTTATGTCACTAATTTCTAGGGTCTCTTGGTTAGTGTACCTTACTTTTTTAGCCTTATCCATGAAATCTACTCAGTGGTCCACTTGCCATTCTTATATCATTTCAGTTTAAGTTTATCAAATTCCTTCTGTCCAGCTCTGAAACCGCATAGTTTGCTCCTGTCAGACAATTAAGAGACTCAATAACTTACAAGATTGTGTTTCTTTGCCCACAAATAATTGCATTTTAAAAGAGGAGGGAAGGAAGCAGAAATTCACGGATGAATTAATTTCTCTTAAAGGTAACTTTCAAAAATCAGTGGGGCAATTATTAGTGGAGGGTGGAGGGGTAGAATTTGAGACTGTTAAAAATGTATTCATTGAGAATATGAATGAGCAAATGGAACCAGATGACGATTCTTTATAAACCCATGACCACTGTTGTGAATATATTTACTTTGATAGTGCAAACTATGTGAGAAGGTATATTCAATGTAGGGAATAGCAGAAAAACTGATTTCTTCAAGATTTTTATTTGAAACCTTTGAATATTTGAACTGAAGAGCATTTGTAAATAAATGATTCATGTATTTGCCATTTGAAAATAACTGGGTGGTTTTCACTCCTCTTTAGACAAAAGCATCCCACGAACATAAGTCAAACAAATGTATCAAAACCAACAGGGCATACGAATCTATGGTTAATCTTCTGCACAAAGAAGGCTGGCCATGACGATTTTTGGAGGTTCTAAGATTTCATGAAATGCTTCAATTTGAAATTTTTCACAAATTGAACTTATGAGACCTGGCATTCTTATTTTAAACCGTGGTGATTATTTTGATCAGATGGATAGAATCATAGAATTCTAGACATTAGAGAGGTGGAGAGGGCATTCAAGAACATATCATTGATCATTCTTAGGTTTCTAGAACAGAGAGCCAAGATCCTGGCCCTCCTCGCTTTGCTGGCTGGAGACAGAGCCACTTCACAGCTACAGCTGCTTGTTAGGAAGGTGGTTCCAATTTCCCTATTTCCCATGCTTAGCCATTTTGCAAATGAAATAGGCATTACAGGACTTAGACACTAGCTGTTCCCTCTGCTAGATCAACTGATGTCTTCTTGTCTTTTGGGTCTTGCATGCCTCCTCTGGCCACGCAAAGCAAAATTCTTTACCTTTCTCCATTTACTCTTATTGAGGTGTTTTCTGATAATTTCTTGTTCGATCAATCCCATCCTAAGAGGTGGGGATCTTGACTCTATTGTTTTTCTACTCCCTGTGTTGGGAACAGGAGCTCTGTAAACATTGGTTGAGCGAATGTTGGAAGACCTGTGTTAGTAACTGTACGTTAATTCCTTTCTTACACATCCTGATCTGCACAAACAAAAACAAAAACAAAAAACAGAGGATTCCAGGTCTCTCTTCTCAAGGAGAGGCGGTCCTTTTAGATTAGATAATGTGTGTTATCTACTATTATTTCATGGCCTCTTCATAAAACTAATTCAATAATGTCCACACATGTCTTACCTCTCAGAACAGTAATGAGTGTTGAAGTAAACACGTACCTTTTAGAAGGTCACTCCCTAATGAAGAAAAATGTCATGGAAATAAAATTCTGATAAGAGAAGGTAAATAAAATTTTAGCTTCTCAAAGAAAATAATAGCATCTAATTTATGGTTGCTTTCCTAGAGCCATGCAGAATGTGGAGCATATGGTTTGCACTTGAAAACTAATGTTCTGAAGAGGGAAGAGGCTTCTGACAGGTGGTCACACATAAAGTGAAAGAGTCAGGGCAGATATTACCTATATGTAAATGGAAGTCCTTTAGTGGGCCCATGTACTCCCATTTTTCTAAAGGAACATCTTCCTACTCATAAAGCCATTCTAATTGGGGAAATACAGCTATTCTCTGCTTATTTTGTGTGAGACTTTCCCTTACGTGAATTATTTCTGTGTAAAGTCTAATGTGAAAGACCAGAGCTTGGCAAACTTCTTCTGTAAGGGAGCAAATCATAAATAATGTAGTCTTTGTGGGCCATACGGCCACTCAACTCAGCTGTTTTAGCACAAAAGCAATCATAGAAAATATGAAAAGGACTGCATATTGCTGTTCCAATAAATCTTTATTTACAAAAACAGGTGGTGGGCCCGATTTGGTCCAATAGCTGTAGTTTGCCAACTGCTGTGATAGACAACTAGTGTGAGGCTGCTTTGTTAAATACATAAGAGTTGAATTAGCCACTCCTCTATTTTGAATGCTTATTTAATATTGTCCCTGCTTTCCATAACTAGATAGTAGCATTCAATACACATGAAGTATACCCCAAATTGATAAAGTTGCATATCTGCATAGTTCGTATCATTCACATATTATGTCACTCAGTAACATACGTAGACTGGTTGAGGAGGCTCAAAGTAGTGGGGAGACTTGGGGGCTATGGCTTTTATTACCAGCTCATTTCCTGTTTACTCTATCACCTAGGGCAAATCACAGAATATTTATACACAGCAGTCTTGAAAATGGAATGGATGCAACACTATCCACATGGCCCCTGATGACATGTTCATATGCTAGGTTCTTCTGCGTTGCCTGTGACTTTCAGATCAATTTTCAAGATGCAGGGAAGTGACCAGTAGAACGCTATAGATTTAAAGTTACTGTATTAGTCAGGGCTCTAAAAAAATAGAAATAGTAAGATACACATAGATATATATAAGAAGAGATTTATTATGGGAATTGGCTCATGAGATTACGGAGGCCAAGAAGTCCCACTATCTGCCATTTATACACTGGATGGCAGATAAGCTTGTGACATAATTCTGAGTCTGAAGTCCTGAGAACCAGAGGATCTGCTGGTGTAACTCCCAACTTTCAGCCAAAGGCCTGAAAAACTGGGGGGCTGCTGGTGTCAGTCTGAAGACCTGAGACCCAGGAGCCCCAATATCCAAGGGCAAGGGAAAATGAATGTCCTAGCTTCAGGAGAGAGAGAGAGAGAGAGAGAATTCACTCTTCCTCCACTTTTTTGCTCTATTCAGTTCCTCAGTGGATAGGATGGTACCCTCACATTGGTGAGGGCAGATGTTCTTAACTCAGTCTACTGATTCAAATGCTAATCTCTTCTGGAAACACCCACATGGATACACTCAGAAACAATGTTTTACCAGCTACCTAGGCATCTCTTAGCCCAGTCAAGTTGACACATAAAATTAACCATCACAGGTGCTTTAAATAGAAGGAGGTGCTGCAGGTGCCAGGAGAGGGACTCGGATGTAGTGACTGACAATAGAGGTGCAAAAAATTCACATCTAATCTCTGAGGGAGACAAGCAGCAGAACAAAGAGAAGGAATTATAAAGTAGACATAGTATACAAATCAGCTTCGTTATTCCAGAATATAGTGGCTAATTTTCTAGAAGACATTGTATAAAACTGGCCCAAAGCGTCAGATAATGGCAAAAGTAAGGGCGTGGATCAAATAGAGACAATTCCAAATCTTTGAGATACAAAAGAAAGATGTGCCTTGTTTTGTGCTTCCCACCTCCCTCATCTCCCATGAACTCAGACTCCTCTGACCTCTCGTTTAGTCTCCAGTGCTGTCCCTGACCTGGTCTATTCTTCACAAAAGTTGCTAATTTATAGCCTTCAGCCATATAAATTGCCCTGCTGTTTTCCTCCTAGCTTTTAATTCTCCTATTGCAAAGACTGCAGACACCATAGACCACTATTTATTTTGTATCCTTACCCATAACATCTTGGCTCCAAATTTAGGTCCCTAAGCTACCTAAATTGTTCTGCTAACCAAGTTAAATCCCAGAGCTTAGAACAGTTACAGGAAAGCTTTCCTACATCTCATCTTGGTGCTGTAATTGAAATTAAAGTAAATGATTCACACAGTGCACATTAATGTTGGCACAGCTCCTTCTGCCTTCTTCCCAAATGACATTATGAGTTATGCCAAACTAAACTCATTTCCATTCTTGATATGGTTAACGAGTGGCAGATGAGGAGAATGCCACTGACAGACCATACCTTGATTTCAGGCAGGCACTTAGGGAGAACAATGACTCTCGGACTTTTCTTTTGGACATAGCAAATAAATGTTAACCGGGTGATACAAGAACATTTAAATAAAAATTGCCAAGACTCAATTAGCTGATTGATAAGAATCAGAAAGAAGAATTCTGTTTCTAGTTGTTTTCCTCAACATTTCCTCCCTGACCAGCCTTAATCAATAGTATTATCAACAGGGTGACGGAAGTTTACATCTACATATTCACCCTACTTTAATTTTTAAAGGACAGAAAAACCTTGGATAAAGAGCTAATATTGGGTAAAAGAACTACATTTTAAAAGAGTCTCAATGAAAATATTCTCAACAAACATAAGTGAATGAAGATTTACGTACATCATGACTCAATAGAAGGAAGGCTATATGCCACCATTAAAGCATGTTTTTGAAGATTAATGCCAGGGCATTTTTTAAAAGGAAGATAAAACCATATATACATATTGTGTGTGTGTGTGTGTGTGTGTGTGTGTGTGTGTAGTCTAGGGGATAAAATGCTGGATGGAAACATACTATCATTTCAAATGCTATCTCCAAGTAATGGGATTAGGTTATTTTTTTTCCTTTTCCTTTCCAAAATTTTCTAAAATTTAGGCAACAAGCAGTATTACCTGTCCAATAATAATTTTTAAAAAGATACGAATTATAGGTAATTTAAAAACCTGATCAACACCAGCTAGTAAAATTCAGCAAGAATAAACGTAAAGCCCTGTATTTTCATTCCAACATCAATGTCTTGTGCATGAGATAGAAGACCCCTTTACCTCAAAGAGATCTGCTACTTTAGCTGGCCCTAGGCACAAAAGGAACCAGCATAGAGACACAATTGTTAAAGGGACTGAGGGATACTTGGTGCTACAGCTCAGAGTCTTTAGAAGAATTCCAATGTCTATTTGCTTCTCTCATAGGATACCACCACTTCCTTACCCATAATAGAATCATGCTGCTCCTTCCTGTCATCTAGGATTCTCTCATCTCACCAGCTGCTTTAGATTTCCACCCAGGCTGGTGCCACAAACCTGCCCCCGTCATATTACCCACCTGGACATGGTGTCTCACTCACCCATCTTGGTGCTCATTTTCTAGTTCCAATCCAATTAGAACCCCAATAGTCATTGGTGCTGTGCCCCCAAACAATGGGCCCCCAATGTATTCATGAATGCATGCCACTGCTTATTTTCCTGAGGTCACAAAGTGAGAGTGAGTTATTCTAAACTTAGAACCTTGTGAAATCAGAGCTAATGCCCTGTGCCTGTAACGTTCACCACCATTTTATTAAAGCGTCCAATCTCTCTTTTGGCATTAAAGTAACTCTCTGCGAAGCACTGCCTTTTTGTACTCATTACAAGATTTTTATGTGTCCATTTCTTTCTTTATATCATTATTCAATCGTAAAAGTTCACAATTTTTCCCCAAAACAAGGATAGTCACTGAAAATAACATATAGGTTAACAGTTGAAAAAAATTGTCCTTTTTGTAAAAAGAAAGCAGTCATAATATTGAATTTTTACTGTTTAATGAGATATTAAATTACATATAATCAAGGGGAAACCTATTATTTTAAATTACTTAAAGGCTCCAACATGAGGGGTGAAATATAGAATTCTCTAAAGATATTTCTACAATCTGCCTACCCTCCAAACTCAGTATCCTTATTTCAATGTTTTTTTTTTTTTGCTCTTAACTGGAAGCGACTGCAGAAATAAGACAAAAGTAGAAGTGCCTTCTCTATTTCCCTTCTAGGGTCATATGTAGTGATTCATTGAGGGTCAGCTATAATTAGGATTTTATTTTTTTAAGACACCTCACCTAAATTCTCTGTAGGTGGGGTTAGGTGCCAGGAGTGACATGACTTTCAGAATGCTGGTCCACAGCAGACCCTTGGGTCTGGTCAAAACGGGTGGCAGGGATATCTTGAACAGTCTGTTTTAGTTTTCTTTTTTTTCTTTTATATCCACAGTTCACTGAACACATCATATACAGGATAGTATTTTCATCAAGAGCTGATACAGTAGAGAGAAGAGAGTATCTCTCCACCTAGAGAGAATATTTTTCTAGAATATAGAATGGAGAATTCTTTCCACTTAGATATGAAGTTTTGAAATGTACTCTGCCAACCTCAAGAGCACCATTGAAAAAGTAGTTTTAGCCATAATTTTGCTTTGTTCAAGGATGTATCTACCTCATAAATGTTGAGGTTCCTGTGCTCAATAGTGCTCTAGCAAAGGACTAAACATGGTGCATCAAATTAGCAAATTGATTGGGTGTTAACTAGAAAATCTTCTGGAACTAGAAACATGAGGGCCAAAAGAATTACTCTGGTACATCTGACTAACAAGAAATTTACAAAAAAGCAAATTGTTGACTGGAAGTGCTATGCTTAATTCATCTCACAGAGTTAGGGTTGAGTCCCACTATGCTAGGGCTAGTTCACATTTTTTTCACATGACTTTATTCAGCAAAAATGACCATTTTTCTTCTAACTTTCTTAAATTCTAACCCAACGAAACTGATGGTCCTGGGTCAAAAAAGGAAAAAGAAATGTGGTCTGGTAAATTATTTGTCCCTGTTTGTGAGACTGGCAAGGTGTGTTGTATTATTTATTACAATGTATAAATATTTATTAAGTGTACAGCATACCTTTTCTCCAAAGAGGGAAAAACATCAACAATAAACACACAAAGCTCTAAACTCTTATCTGAACACTACCAAAATGAAAATTCCAATCAGATTACAACTTGAAGAAGCAGAACACTGATTAGAATGTCACACACTTCAGACAAGCTCCCCATTCAGTTCTATCCAGGATGACACTCATTTTATTTCTGGTGCCAGGAGTGGTCAGCACAGCATGTCTCTATATGACACCAGGGAAACTTCCAGGGGACTCTGAATGGGAGGATATTTAAGAACTTACAAATCACAAGCTTTTCAGAAATCCAGCTCTTCCTATCCTTTGTTGTAATGATAGCAATGACAAGTAAAACATGACACATTCTGGTTATGAAATCACCTTAAAATGCTTACTTCAAGATGCTCTTAAAGCAATGTCACACTTTTCCATTAAATCCCTGTAAAAGAATTCTAATGATTTTGGTTGACAAATTAAATATTAAAACATATACATAATTTTCCTCAAGTCATTTCTTGTCATGTCATTGCTCATGATTATATTTTATTCCTCATGGATTCTGGAATAGTATCTCAACATAAGGTTAAAGTTTTTCTTTTTAAAGTTCCTGTATCCGTGAACTCTTTACATGCAGTTCTTTATTATAGCTGTGATGCCCTTCTTTAAGAATGCATCAAACAAACATAGACACACACATAACACAGACACACGCTCTTCCCTTAACACTTTGTGAGTTTCAAGGACACTACACCATATTACACTAATAAGGATAATATTGTCTCTAATACTGTCCTAGATAAAAATTCAGAAGTAGAATCTATAAATTAAATACAGGGTGGTGTCTACAAAATTAGATAAAATTAGAGCATAACATCTTAACCAAAGCTAGACTGAAGCTCCATGAGGGTATTGCCATTGCCTGTTTATTGCGACTATATCCCTCTGCTGCCTGGCACCACAGCTGACACATGTATAGTTGAAGAATAAGTGAATGGATGACTAAACAAATAAATACATTCATGTAAAAGTAAATGATTGCTTTGCTAAAAACTATTGGCAATTTGGAAAATCTTTCTGACACCAAACTACAAAGAAAAGATTCCCAATTAGCATGTGCTTCAAAATTTCAAAGTGACATAGTTTTTCTTACTGACACAATTCTACTCCAGTTGTTATAGGACAACTGGAAAACACAGCATGCAAGAAGTAATGATAAATCAAATCTAAGAAATAAATATTGCTGGTGTCTTGGTGTCTTCCTCCAGATTTACTTATGCAAGTCTGTGAAAATTCAGAAAACTTTTATTATAATGTACATACTGAATTTTATAACTCATTTTGTCCAGGTAAAATATATTATAGACAACTTCCCATGTTCATAAATTTATCATTGACAACATCATTTTTAATGGTGGCATGTCATTGAATTTATGTTACTATCTTCATTTTAAAATTAGCTTTAAAAAAGCCTTTTTGTAAAAATTTACCATTATTTCTAACAATTATTCATTGTCCTTTGGCAAACCATTCTAGCAGGTTCTAGAGAATCACTCCACTTCACATTTAACCCAGATTTTGGGGGGATTAAAAAAGTGAGCGCTAGACCCCCTTGCCTTGCCTGGGGGATCATAGCATTGCTCGCATCTGTGGCTCTGATTCGGAAATCTCACGTAATTCCCGGGCTTAAAAGTAGCTGGAGAGGAAGCTATGATCTTCGTTTTTCCTAAAGTCTCTGTCAAAGAGAAAAATGTCCTTTGTTCTTGTTTAATAAAATGTAAAATGGCTATAAAATGTAATGTATAAATATACATCATTGAATAATGTTTTAATTGTCTTCTCTCAAAATATTTACTCAATGGTTACACATTAAAATACATTCTTCGGTAATAGTCAGTCTCCTTGGGAGTATATGAAACAGCATGTTATAAGATAAGACACATTTCATATATGCATAACTATCTTTGTGAAGAAAATGCTCCTTGTAAGTTGTGATATCATTAACTGCAATAATTATAACAAAAGTAACATTATGTATATGTTATGTTTTGTGTAAAAGCTATAATTATAACCAAAGGGAAAAAAATATTTACATTAAGTTAAAATTCAGTAAACCAATTTGATTTTGCGTAGATTAATTCTCTTGTTCTTTTTACAGTGACTTTTCTTCACAATAGAAAGTATGATTTTTAATCATAACAGCTATCTTGCAAATAAATATTTTGCAAAAATAAAGTAAATAAGGTGGGTTTCCCATTCTACTTGATTACAAAGCTTATTTAACTCAAAATAGTCTTCCAAACAGTCATTCACCCTTTGGTCCTGGAAAAGTAATGATTTATGCCAAGCACAAGGCAGAAAATATACTTAATTTATTCATTGCACAACCTATATACCACCTCAGGGTGGGGTGGGGGAGAAGGCTGGAAAAACATTGTGAGCTAATAAATTATTTCTCCTTGTTTGGAAGCCTGTCACTATGGTATACTGCTCGTAAAGCTTACAAATGATTCTTATTCTGGAGATGCTGATAAAAAAAAGGGAAAACATTAGGCTGTATGATTAAGCTCTGCCTATTTTTCCTTACAAAATTTCAATAAGAAAATGGATAATTAATTAGGCTTTCACCAGAAAATTGTAGAAAATGAATGAACATAAAAATAATCTAAAATTTCCATGATTCTTTTTCTTTTCCTCATATGTGAAAATTTGTTTTCCTGATTTCTGGACTCTCTTCATGTGAGTATTCTCTGCAAATGTCAGCATTTGAATAAACTTCCCAGATCCTACTCCCAGACAGACGTCTACACGGTTGACATAATCCAGATAATTCATGCAAAAATACGCAAATAAAAAAACTCTCTTTACTTCCTTTGTAACACCCTTATTTCTTTTTCCTTGACCTGAATTACCCTCATATTAGCTCTCTGTAGAGCACCAATTTAAAATTAAATATTGACCCAACACTTTATTTTGTGTCGTGTAGACTTGGCAATGTACAGCCAATAAAAGCTACATTAGAGCATCTGAACACACAATTTAACCCTGAAAATTTGCATTTATAATTGATGGTTATGTTTAGCTGATTAACAGTATAGAGAAACTCTGAAGATTACTAGTGAATTCCACTTATTTTGTAAAATAAGCCCTAAGTAAGACACTGGTTGAATTTCAATCTACCCACAATAAACTGGATTATGAGGAATTTCATAGGTAGACTCCTAAATTAATTTTTCTAAAATAAGATAAACACCAAGAAACAAAAAATTAAAGAAATAAACTCAGCAAACATAATGACATAGTGAAAAGATTATTTGGTCATATTTAGATAGCTCTAGTGCTGCTGCTGAATATCTTGAAGCTTTCTAAGACAAGTAATCTAACACTACATATATTTGAGTTAAAGAAAAATAAAATGAACCTAAGAATGTTGATGATGATGAATGAATCTCAAAATATTAAAATTCAAACAATTTAGCATTAAACAATTTAAGATTAAGAAAAACAAAAGGGCCCTCTGGGGAAATATTTTCCTTGAACTTTTGTGTCGTCTTATGGCTTTTTAAATAAACTCTCCCTCACACAAGACTGCCTGCAATAAGATTTAGTGAAATATAATAATCAATAATTTCATATTATTTGTACTGGATTTTAATTTTTGATAAGAACAAAAATTTAAAATCAGTTTTCTTCACTGCACTGAAAGCTTCAAATTTTATCACTGAAGTAATAATGGGAAGGAAAACACCCACTCCAACATTCCCCTTAACTGAAGAAGTATGTCATTTGATCAAGTGTGATGACTGGAACTTTTGTTGTTGATAACTTTGTGAATTATCATAGATTTTGGGGGGAAGAAATAAGAAAAGAACATCTACTTACAGAGGAAGCAGTTTGACGTTGAGAAATGGGGGTTGGTCACAATCCCATCACGGAGGTCTTATCTAGACCTCCTGCAAGCCACAGCTAGTGTTTTTAATTTATTCAGAGTACATTTATTGAGCTTATCGTAAGTAGAAATCCTGTGCATAATGTGCTGGATGTTACAAAGATGACTATGAATTTTATTTCTTTATAGCTCTCTTTTTTTCCAGAAGAAATTTTAGATGGTATAAAGACATATAAAACACATCTACTACGGAAAATTTAAAAGAGGTTTCTACATAAATTAAATATAATCCCTCTTCTGCGTATATAGCCAAAAGAAATGAAATCACCACCTAGTAAAAATATCTACACTCCCATGTTCATTGCAGCATTAGTCACAATAGCCGAGATATGGGATTAACCTAAGTGTCTGTCATCGGACAAATGGATAAAGAAACTCTGATTGTTTGGAATATTATTCAGCCTTAAAAAAGGAGATCCTGAAATTTACCATAACATAGATGAAACTGGAGGACAGTTTGCTAAGGGAAATAAGCCAGACACAGAAAGAAAAATATTGCATGATATCGCTTATATGTGGAATCCTTAAAAAAAGTCAAATATTCATAGACAGTAAAATAATGATTACAAGGGACAGGACCTGAAGATGTACATCAAAGGATAGATAGTCGCAGATATATAAGATAAACAAGTCTAAAGATCTAACATAAAACATGAGGACCATATTTAATAAAAGTGTATTGTATTCAGGTTTTTGCTGAATGAGTAGATTATAGCTGCTCTTGCCACAGGGGAAATAATGGGTACTGTGTGGGATGGACATATTAATTTGCTTCACTATAGTAACCATTTTACCATATATTTACATCACAAAACATTATGCTGTGTACCTTATATATACATAATAATATTTATTAAAACAGAACAAAAAAGTTGCTTGAAATATAATTTTTCACATCTTTTCTTCAACCTCATTCATATAAAATTCCAACCTTTTTTTTAAACCTGAGGGTCAGAGTTTTTGGCCCTGGGCTACCAGGGAGATGGGTGCCTTCTTGGGGTGGACGATGGGTTCTGATGCTCTTAAAAGGGCAGTGGCCACTGCAGTGTGGCGCTGGGCCAAGCTGTAACAGTGGTGATGGATGAACCTGCCTGCTCTACCATGCCCTCACGAATCACTGAGGTAATGCTTAACCAATAGCAGTCTGGCTTCAGCCAACCACACTACATCCGGAAGGGTTAGATTTTCAGAGAATTTCCTTCTTGATACTCTCCACAACACCTATAACAGTAGACAATCAAGAACTCTTACTGACTCAAAGTGACCTGATTTAAATTGAATAACGGTGGAGTTAATAGAAGGCAATGCTAACGGCTAGCAAAAATCACATAGATTATTTTATTATCATCATTATTATTAGCTTGTGTTTTTGTTTCTTTCTTCTTTCAAAACAAAGAAAACATAATTGACACGAAAGATAGAGACAAATTAAACCTTCGAATGTGTCCATGTTATAACCCACCTTTTTGAAAATACAAACTCTTCTCACAAAGAGCATGTCTCTGACTCACATTAAAAAAATATTTTTTGCTTTAGTGTAATTGAACATTAGGGAAGTGGAGGGGTAACATATCACATGTAATGGTTAGGTAGCATTTCACAATTAGTAAAAAGGTGTGGAGAGCAGGTAAAATGGCCTCAGGATGTCTTGAATATATTTACTTATTTTAACAGTCTGAGCTAAAGCAAACACAGACATTTCTCCATGGTAAACTAGACTGACCCCTCAGTAGGATCATAAGATTTCAGGAACATTCTAAATGAGTATTTAGACATATGTGCAGGCACATATATGGGAATCACCTTCCAAAATGACTCCCTTTGACTTCCAGAAAAAAATAAGTGTGAATTTCCTAAAACCTTTCAGATATATCCACAGGTCTCCCTTGCTTGTATTGGCCCTGCTCTAACTTTCTTCTGACATGTTTTCAATATTATGTATCACCTCCATTCATTTATCCGCCCCTATATTTATATATGTGCCTTAGGCTAAGAACATTTCACTATTTACACAATGAACCATTTCTTCTTCCTCTTGTCTTTCTGTTTTCTCAAACATGCACCAATGGTACATTTCTTTTGCCTAAAACTAATGCTACATCACCAGAAAGGACTGAAGATGATTGAAACGGATTCTGTGACATTGTACCTTCTTAATCTCTGCCCAGCACTGGTCCCTACCTTTCTCCCCCTTTTCCCAGGCCTAGCATATTTGTCAGTTTCTTAACTTGAGATTGTGCCTACAGGGCAGATGTGATGTACTGTTCTGTCATTCCGCATGGCTCAGCGCATGATGTTGGTGCTTAGAGAAATGTGAAACATAATACCAACAATAATTGCATGCAGTACATTCAGGGAATGTTCATTAAATAACAGTTATGTAGTAGCCAGATTTGTGTCTTCCCAAGCATAGAGACGCGTGTGTGTGTGTGTGTGAATGTGAGTATGTACATGTGTATGCGTGTGCACCCATGTGAGCCTGCACTCAAATACACCCAAACACATATATTGATTTAAGGCAAATGCATAAACCTTTTCTCCTTTGTTTCTTTATGCTTTTTTACTGTCATTCTAAACATAAACTCTCTAATCATTCCTTACATATTATCAACATGCTGTATGTTTCAGTTGTGTGTTTAGCTTTGTGTAGAAAGTACAGTAAAATGGTTTAGGAGATCAACTCTGAATAGACCTAGCTTCATCAACATTAGTAAAACTAATTTGATCTTGATATTTTATTTTTAGTTAACCAGACTTAATTAATGTAAAAATAAGTCAAAAATAGTGAACTCTAAAATGTTTCGTGACATTTCACTTTGATTTTTCTTATGTAATTCCTAATGTGTATCATGTAAGGCACAAACATAGGTCTTTACACGGCTCTTTAAAACTATCTTATGGATAGTAAAAACAAGATCATAATCAATCCGTGGTGAGCTGGTACATGACTTGGTAGAATAAAATACAGCTAGTTTTTAAAACCTGGAATACATTGATTAGGACTTGTATGATTTTGGAAGGAAAACCATGCCAGAGGCATCGCCCACCTTCTTTATAGAATTGGTGTTTTGAAAATGATCTGAGCTAGATATTTTTGAGATTTCTTTCTCCTTCTATAACAGTGGAAAGAAATTTGGGGCATTTTTTTGTTGGTTTTTTTTTTTATCCCTAAAAGGCAGCTCTGCCCTACTTGCACCTGAACGTAACATTTTATTATCACATTCGGAACAAAGGCTGCTGCACACGAAGTTTCAGTTGCTCCAAAGAAAATCCATCTGATGCTGTATGGTTCTGTACTAAACAAACTCTAATTTGGTCTGAAAAGAAAATTAAATCCAAGCAAGAATTCAGAAAGAAAAATAAAGAAACTAGGCTCTCTCTTGAGTCCTAAAGGGAAAAAAAGTAGGACATGTAGAATATTACAAAGACTTTAGGGTACAAAATTTGGTTCTATCTTTACGAAAATGTTTAATGAAGACTTACTATGTAGAAGACACGATTCTGAGCATTCTACATGAATTATTTCACTTAATTATCACAACAATTCTACAATGTAGGTGCTATGTGTCCCAGTGTTACAAAGGATGAAAAAGTTTAAGGCTCAGAGAAGTTATATATTTTTCCCAACACAGTGACTAAGCGGTGGAGCAAACATTAGACTCAGGCACGTAGAAATTCATCTACAAGTAACCCTTTCAACTGACTGATATTTATTTAACAATTTAGTAAATAGGAGGAACTTAATATTTATGAATATTGTAGACAAATTAAGATTTCAAAATCCTAAATGAATATTGGATGTTTGGGGCCAAGATATATAGCCTCTTTCTCTTTTGCAGTAGAATGCTGGTTAATGAATCTGGGATAGGGTAAGATAAGAAATTTTAAATCCCTTCCTTTAGCTTTTTTTGCAGCTTTGTAGAATAGTTTGAAATGGCTGACTAAATGAGAAGAATATTGGATCAATTGATTGATAGACCTGTTTTCTATTAATATAGATAATTATGAATTTATGCAAAAATATAAAGTTTATAACACTATGTTTCAGTTTCTCTTATATTAACCACAATTTTACTTTTCTTCTGTTTTTATTTTCTTTCATTTATAGCTCACAGAAGTAAGCATTCTGCTTTGCTTTCCTTTTCGTCGCTTTGCTGGATGACAACAATTACAATTAGAAAGATACTATGAGTCTACAGTAGGGTGATAGCATCCAGGACAAATCGCAGCTGGGCTGTAAGTGGCAGCTTCTTTTCAGAAAGTCACTCTTTCTTCTGCTAATGCAGGAATTGTTGCATTTCCCTAATGGAAGACCCTGAATTGTGGAAATGACATTAGTTCCCCTATAGTTTGAGCATGTAAGAGAAAAAAACAGGTGATATATAATTTAAAATAGTTTGAAAAATAATTAACTCTGCCAAAATATGACTCGCTTCTCAGAATTTAAAACAGCTCCATCCACATTTATCATCCAAGCTTTTCCTTAGACTTTTCCTATATCCTTGTTTGGCTTGCTGTATTTTAAGTCAGAAAGAATATCCCTGAATGCATCAAATTCATCTAAGAGTACATTCAAAGGCACAGAATAATCAGATGAATAGGATCATACAAAACTAGGACATAACACAAAATGAAAACGCACTACATTAATGACAGGGTTGCAACTTAATTGCCATATTTGTTCCGTTTGACATTTGAGAAGCCAGTCCCTGTTGGTCAAGGCTTGCTTTCGTTTCTTTGGCCTCAATCTTAGACTTACAGAAAGTTCATGTCCCACAAGTTAGTTTGGAACTTGGAGGTCGTTTTCATCCCAGGGGGAAACGACATAATGAAGGGAAATTGGGTTCTGTGGATAAAGCACAAGCTTTTATTGTTAATAAAACTAAAGTTAATATTAATATTAATGACACACATTTGTGTCCCAGGATAAGGGAACAGGGATCAAATGGAGCAAAAGAGAGGTGGAGACTCTCCAAATTCAGAGACAAATCTGGACAAACTTTTGAAATACTAGGTTTGTCTTGGGTACCCTCCCACCTCTTACTCTGTGCACTGGGGGCTCCTCTCTCTTGCTCTGTATTTCCCACGAGTGCTCTTCCCCCCAGGGTAGACCGCTGTCTAAGAGTTCACTAACTATCACAATGTGCCAAGTCCTAAACTGACCAAATACTAACAATTATGATGTTTGGAATCATAATGACAGCAATGAGAAATACTGACTGAGCAGTTTCTATGCATCACTCACTCTTCCAAAGGCTTCATAGCTATTTGCCCTTTTATTTCTTACTGCTACCCTGTGAGGTAAGGAGTATTACTGTAGCATTTTATGGGTAAGGGAGCTAAAGCCTTCCTGGAAAAATGATGTATGAAAAAGAAAATAAGCAATTAATTAATTCATATAAAACTTGAAATGACTGATAATGTTCAGAAATAGCTGGAATGAAGGACAACTTTTTATCTCAGAAGACTTCCTAATTGATGAATTTTAATTCAAAAAAAGAAACAAATTAGAAAAAAATCATATAGTGGTTAGAGAAAAATCATTTTAAAAATCAACATTCATTTATGAAAAAAACTTGGAGCAACAAGGACTATAAGGGAACATCCTCTACTTAGTAAAGAACATCTAACAAAAGCCTGCAGCTAGCATCACAATTACTGGTAAGAAACTGGACGCTTTTCCCCCACCCTCATGAGCAAGGCAATGAGGTACTCTCACCTTTCCTATTCAACAGGGTACTGAAAGTCCTGGTTGGCTTAATAAGACAGGAAATGAAAGAAAACACATACAGAATAAAAAGGAAGAAATAATATTGTGTTTATTCACAGTTGACATAATCATCTATGTAGAAAATCCCAAAGAATCGACTTGAAAAGAAAAACAAAAAGGGAAAAAACCTCTGAGAACTAATAAGGGAGGGCAGTAAAGTTGCATGATACAAGGTTAATATACAAAAGTAAATTGTTCTTTGTATGCCATCAATCAACAGTTGGAGTTTGAAATAAAATAAAAGTCCTATATAATAGGTCCAAAAAAAGAAGAGAAAAAATACATATGTATATAACTAACAAAATAGGTATGACGTCTATATGTGCAAAACTACAAAATTCTAATGGAGGAAATCAAAGATATAAGTAAAAGGTGAGATATTACATGTTCATGAATCAAAAAACTCAATATTATGTCAAAAATCAATAATATGGTAATACGCGAATTCTTCCCAACTTGATCTGTAAATTTAACAGTGTCTCAATCAAAATTCCAGAAAGCTATTTTATAGATATCAGCAATCTGATTATAAGGTTGACATAAAAAGGCCAAAGACTTACAAGAGCCAATAAATATAGTACTGAAAAACAACAAAGTTAGAGGACTTACAATACTCAATTTCAAGATTTACTAAAAAGCTGTCATAATTAAGACAGCATGGTATTTGCAAAAAAAAAAAAAAAAATACATACATGGATCAATATGAAAGAATAGAAATCCCAGAAATAGGCTCATGCAAATGTAAGCAACTGAACTTTGACAAAGGAGAAAAAACATTATTTCCAATAAATGTTGCTGAAACCTTTGGACATTTATATTTTTAAAAATGAAACTAGACAGATCTTACACCTTTTTCAAAAAATTAATTCACATGGAACATATACTGAAATGTAAAATGCAAAATTATGAGACTTCTAGAAGAAAACATAGAAGAAAATATATGCGATCTTAGGTTTGATGATATTTTCGATACGACACAAAAAGTACAACCCATGAAAGAAAAAATTGACAATTTGGACTTTATTAAAATTAAAAAATTATGTTCTGTTAACAGAACCAAAAGACAATCCATAGGCTCTAACTATTCCTAAAACACATATCTTATGAAAGACTTGTATGTATAGAAAATATACATGGAATCTTAAAAGTCAACATAAGAAACCAACAACCCAATTTTTAAAAATGGGCAAAAGATCTGAGCAGACACCTCGCCTAAGATATGAGATAGTAAATACACATAGGAAATATACTCAATGTCAATTGTCATTAATTCATTCCAAATAAAACAATGACACAACAACACACCTTAGAATGACTAAAATCCAAACACTAAAAATATCAAATGACAGTAAAAATGTGAAGATCTCATTTTTTGCTGGTGGAAATGCAAAATGTACAGCCACTTTGGAAGATAGTTTGGCAATTTCTTACAAATCTAAACATAGCCTTTCCATATGATCCAGCAATCGAGTTCCTAGGTATTTATCCAACTGATGTGAAAACTTGTCCACACAAAAGCCTGCACATAAACGTTTATAGTATCTTTTTTCATAATCACCCCAAAGTAGAAGCAACCGAGATTTTCTTCCACAGGTGAATGACTAAATGAACCATGACACATACGTACAATGGAATATTTGTTATTTAGCATCAAGAGAAATGAACCTTTAAGCCATAAAAAGATGTGAATAAATCTTAAATACATATTACTAAGTGATAGAAGCTGAATTGTAAATGTTACCTGTTGTATGATTCTAATTATATATCATTCTGTAGTAAACAACCTCACTGAAGGGGGTCGGAAAAAATGGTGCTAACCTAAGTAACTTAGGACATGTGTGGAATTTGTAAGATTAAAAGGAACTATACATGGGCACTGTACTCTAGTTGATAAAGTATTTGACCCATGGGTTAACCGTTCTGATGCCACTATGCGTGCACACTGGAATTGAACAATTAAGCAAGTGAATGGACAATCCTGGGAACTCTGTTTCTCACTACTGGAGGGAGAGGGTTCGGATATTGAGGGAGTGATCCAATCTGCCTATTCCCTCCCCGTCCCCAATCCCATCTTGCCAAAGGGCAAACCATTCTAAGGTATTCTTAAAATTTGTGGGTTTTTTAAAATAATTTTTTAAATTCTTAATTTAAAAATCCTCTAAACATTCTGCTTTCCCTTATTATAATCACTGTTATTATGTCATTAGGTAATGATACATAATGAATTGAAGACTATAACCACCATTCTCTAAGCACTTTGTAAATATTGTCTCACTTTGTCTTGATAACAGCCCCATGAGGAAGGTAGTGTTCTAATTCCGAAGAGGACAATACTGAGGATTAGCAGTAATAAATAATTTGACCATGGTATCACAGCTGATTTAGTCATTCCTTAAGTTGACAACTATTTTTGAGCAACACCATGTGCCAGTCGTTGTATAGTCAGTCATCCGGTGTACAGTGATGAGCAAATTTTCAGAGACCATGCCCCAAGGAAACCTACAGTCTTCTGTGGAAGACAAATGGTATACAAGGAAACATACCAATGCGTAATTAAAGTGTTAGTTTATAAATAAAATGAACCAAGTTAGGGTCTTTACTAGTTAAGTGGAGAGACCAAGCCTCTCTAAGGAGGTTATGTAAATGAGGGTACAAAGGATGTGACAATCCCAGAGGTCATGAGAGTGGAGGTAGATATGAAAATATTTTCCTGGAGGAGGAAAGACTATGTGAAGATGCCAAGGCAGAAACACTCTTGGTATTCTAGAAATTAATGGGAATTAGTATACAGAAGAGCAGGTATACTCTCATAGGATTATCACACTTCATATTCCTTACTTGCACCCAAACCAGAACACTACAGAGTCTCTATTTTAAATATCTTCTCTTAAATATAAAAGATGTTTGCTGTAGAAAATCAACAAAAGTCAGAAAAACACTAGAAGATAGCAAAAATAATCAGTAATCCCATTGTACTCAAAAAAACCACACATTTTAGTTTCTAGTGTTCTAGTAGTTTTTCTCTATCCATATATGCTTTTAAAGATTTGAGATTACTCTGTATACTTTTTTTAAAAAAAATCAGATATTTAGGATTACCAATTTATCATACAAATTTCCCATGTTATTAATTATTGTAGTATGACATTGTTTAAAAGGCTACTACTTGCAAGCCAACTTATAAGTACATCATACTTTTAAAAATAACTTACTGTTGGTGATTTTGTGGTTTTCTTAATTTTAAGTTATTAAAATCAATTCTGGCTGAATATTTGTAAATGATATTTTGTTTATGTTTCTAATAATTTTCACAGGATAAATTTTTAAAAGTGGAAATAATCTGCCAAACAGAATAAATATTTTTGAGGTTGCTGATATGTATTGCTGAGTTGCCCTATAAAAGACTTTTAAATTTATATTCACATCAGAACTGTATGAGAGGCCTTCCTTCCTTATACCCTTGGCAACCTGAAAAGTTTGTATTTGTTTTATTTTTTTTATTTTGATAAGCAAAATCTAGATATTGCAGCTTTATTTTGCATGTCCATTGACTTTTGACTTCTTCATTTGTGAATTGTTACTCATATTCTTTATCCATATTCCCATAGGAAATAAATTAATCAATTATTCCAGTGGCAGTTACTGAGTAACCCTTTTTGTCTACATTGACTTAAAATATGACTAAGTTGAATATATGCGTTTAACCTGTTTCTGAATTTTCTCTTGCATTTTATTGATCTAGAGTAAGTAGAACACTGTTTAATGTCTTATAGCTTTACAACATATTTTGTAGCAGATAATGCTAGACCCTCATCATGATTCTTCAGTTTAAACTTTTATTTAATTTTTTAAAATGTATTCTTCTGATTGAATTTTATAATTCTTTATTAATCTTTAAAATTAATTAATTAATCTTTAAAATAATCTGGTATGATTTTTGTTGGAGTTTTATTATACTTATAAATTCACTTAGAAATAATTGAAGGTATTTTTAAGTTCAGTTTTGTATAACAGGAAATATAGTATATGTCTCCATTTCTTCAAGTCTTCTCGATATCCTGCCAATGTTTTTAGTGTTCTTCATGTAGGGCTTATATATTTCTTATTAAATGTATTTCCATATGAATGTGATTTTCCCCTCCCCCAATACCATGTTTTCTTATTGGTAGATTCTACAAGTCAGTTTTTTGTGTTTCACTATTTAGTATCATCTCCACCTCATTCAAAATATTAACTGATTTTATAGTTTCCACTTGATTTACTTAGGTAATATCTATTAAATATAGATATTCAATAAACTTTGTCTCTTTTAATATCTAAAACTCTCGTATGTTTTTATTACACTATTACATGGGCTATAGCTTACGCCAAAAGTTTAAATAACAATAGTAGGCCTCTGTGCCTTGTTTCCATGTTTGTCGACAACAACAAGAGTTGACATGCATCACGTACTTATTTTGTACCTGGAACTGCTCTGAGCACTTTTCTTTATAGTCTTAAAACTGCTTTATGTATTAGGAACTACTTTCCTTTCCATTTTTTATATCAGAGACACTAAGGCACAGAGAAGTCCAGTAAATTGCCCAAGGTCACACAGAGAATTAGCAGTAGAGTTAGAGATTCAGGGTCTTCTAGGCAATGAGCAAACGGCTGATGCTGAGCAAGGGAAAGGAGTATGTGGTGGAGGAACAGAGTAGGGAAAGACGCATATACTTTGTGTCCATAAATCCAGAATTTCCTTTATACATTTTTCACCTGTCATAAAGCTTTATTCTCCAGGAATGCAACTTCTTTATGAATGTCACTTTAATATCACCATGCATGGAAAAAAGTAGAAGAAGATATTTTTCTCTGACTTTTTGCATTCTAATTTGAAATGGTCACAGATTTTGAGCCCTTGGAAAGCATTTTAGCTTGAGACCTCCCAAGTGGGGCCACAGGTGGAAACTGAGAGGCAGAGAATACTAAAGACCAAGTTCCAAACAGGCCACACCAATCTTCGGCCAAAGCCTGCAGACCCTTCCGGTGGCTTTCTAACAAGCTCCCCCCACTACCTGATGTGTGAGTTACCGGACTTCTCACCATGGGCCTGTGGAAAGAACCGAGTGAATAATTATGATCATTAATTATGCACAGTGACTCATTTAACTCCATACGCGGGATCATGAAATTTGGGTCCTCTTAATGGGAACATTATGTGCAAGGATCACATAGTCTGCGTGAGGTCCAGGAATGATTCCTTCTATCTGATTAATCATTAAGAAGTCAGCATGAATAAAATTATTAGGAAGACAGGACCAAGGGAGAAAAAAAGAGATCTAAACATGTAAGGAAAAAGTATGGGTCTGACCTTAATGCTTTCATGTTTTTAGCTTGCAAACCACCAATAGACTCTACATAATGGAAGAGGAAAGGGGGAGAGAGAGAGAGAGTAGGGAGGATTATTTTGACAGAGATGTGGAGAGGCAAAAGAGGAACCCCTTTGCTCTTTTTGATTCCTTCAAAAAAACTTCGAAGCTGACCGCCATCGCTCCATCAATTGGAGGTATAACATTAATCATTAACTTTGGTTGTAGTTTCACCGGGAATCCAAGTTAGCCTTTTAAATCATGTCCCAAAAGTCCCCGACTGGAGGATTTTTAAAAATCTCCCTCCCGTGCTTGTTCTTTACTGCATTTATTCCAACAGGCATGCTGAAAAGCATGGGCGCTAAATACTGATTTGCCCATTCAGATTCTTAGAGCTGTCCAGGCCTTTGAGACAGCTGTCCCCTCCCAGCTTGAGAATGAGGCCCTCTGGAAGAAGCAGGGTGGGAGACTGGCTTATTAGACAGAAATTGACAGTCATAGAAAGAAGGGCATGGCAGACCCCTCAGAAACTCATGTGGACCATTGTGGGAGGATTAGCAAAGGAGAACACACTTCAGGAGGCCTGTGGGCATATCTCCACAAAGAATAGAGAACAGGAAGGCAGAGGGAGGTGGGGTAGAAGGCAGTCCATACTTTTAGTTATATATTTTATTAGTCCTGATTTGGCATTCAGAGTCTTTTCTCAATATTTTGCATCCATTTCCTCTCAACTCTTAAATATTTATCCCGTTCAGGGCATTATATACTCTATGACGAGTTGGCATGGGCAATGTTCAATCTGCAGTAATCTGTATGCATTTATATTGCGAGCTGCTCCCTAATTGGTTTTCATCCAAGTAATCCCACAGAGAATAAGGTTACACGCTGAAAAGGGCTGAGGTGAGGGAATGGGTAAAAGGGGACGGGGAACTCTTTTCCTGGCCTTATTAGGATGCTGTGAGCATCTGCATTAAGGAGAGAAAGATGTCCAAATTTCCGAGGTTCTCCTAAGTCATGAATAAGCATACAGTACACCCCAGAGCACACCCAATAAGCGAGAGAGATAAAATAATTTTGGGGCAACCCCACCCATTTCTGGATAATGCAATGGCTGATATAACGTAGGTAGGATATTAGGTTAAAAGGGGACACATGAAGATAAGTAATTGGAAAAATAATTAAAATTGAGAAAAATTAAGCATTTGTCTTACTTCTAGAAACCTATAATTTTGTAAGGAATAAGCTGCAAGCAAGTATTTTCCTATATGTTTAAAAACAAGGGCACCTAAAATTGTACCTCTGATTGCTTCTTCTTAATATTGTTTTTGTCTCCCATGAGTCCCGTGGATATTTTTATTCATTTTTAGCAACATGTGTAGTGTGGCAGTGGTACGTAGTGCACGTATGTGTATTTCTCTGACTACAGTTTGTCCCATTATAAATAGGAATGAAGCTTTTGTAGGCCCATGGATATGTTTCACTAATATGATTTAAAGGTGAAAATATTGAGACATTATTTTAAAGTTTTAAAATATGTGATACAAGTTTAGCTCTCTGAAAGAAATATTACATTTTGAATTTTATAAATATTGCAATTGTCTTTACTCACTGAAAATAATGTCCATTTTTCACTGGCAATCCTTCACTGGGCTGGTGCCTTGATTAGGATAATTTGTTTCAAGTGCACTACGGTATAGACAGCAGATTGCATAAGGAGACTGGTGTGTCTATATTTTCTATTATAAAATGAGAATACCATGCTTGGTCATCATGCTTGTTTTAAAAGTAATTATCGTTTTCCAAGTCCAATTCACTCTCAGAGAAGAAATCCGGAATTAGTCTTTTGAAAACAGAAAAAGAGACAGTGGTGTAATTGTTCTTCCTCCTGGGAAATATGCTTTCCCTTAACTACAAAAAGCAACACAAAAAACTTCTATAAATAATTACAGTAACATCATGCTATGCTAAGTAAATAAAAAAACACGCTGTATATTTGGAATTAAAGAATGTTAAAACAACATTTTTAAAAACACTGCATCGGATCACAAAATGAAACCACCCAGAGAACTTGCGGTAAAATAAGTAGGTGTAACTCTGCAAAATCTCACTTTGCATTATCTTATTCTCTTGCTTATATGTCAAGTGACTTACTTTATGATGGCTTAAATAGAAAAGTCATATTAAAAAAGAAAGACTATTTTTCTACCAAGAATCTTATAGGCTTAAAGGCCGTTTAACTTAGCCCAGTCATCTAGTTTATTTTGCATTAGAGGAACTTCTCATTTAATTTACCAGTCCATAATAGGTAACTTTTTCAATATGGAGCTAAAGGTCACCATTATATGTAAGGAAAATTAAGCCGATGTTCTTGGTTGCCTTACAGTTCTCCTAGTTCAACTACTCCAATAAATGAACATGTACAACAAGCCGAAGGGCTTTTTATTACAAATTTAATTCATTTCTCTAGACAACTGTGAAATTTGCCATTGACATTAGTCATTACCCCAAGGCGAACTAAAAGATGATCTCAGTTAATAAATGATCCTTAACAAGGAACGTTCCTATCTCCTGTGATATTGGCACAGGCACATTTTATTAATGCAGGGCTTGCTTCCTGCCAGAACACCAGCATTCACGACTATTTGGTGTGCTTGTTTCCTCTTCCTGCTCCTGATATTAATAATTATGCAACGGGATAATTAGCAACACAAAGAGACAGTACTATGAGCTTGAAGCTAGATTTTCAGCACGTTAACCTTCTGGGAAATAAAGAACAGAAGCAAAGAGTCTAGCCAAATAACCAATGCAGGTTGATTTCACAGTGTGTAAAAGGCTAATTATCTGTGAAAAGTCTGACCTCAAGTAACAAAATTACAGAAATGTGCAGGCATTTTATTTTAAATAAAACTCAGAGACACTGCTTCCTATTCTAAAGAAACCTGATTAGCAAATGTATGAAAGAAGAGATTTGAAACCTAAACAAAAATAAGCTCCGAAGGAAATGATGGTATCTGGAAATAAATGTTAATGATCAACCCAGACACCTGAGAATATAGGGTAAAAAATAAACTTCTACTTCCTTTCCCTACCCCCAACAGACAGCCTTTACAATGAAAACACACACACACACACACATACACATGCACACACACACTCTCAGTATGTGACAGAAGTAGGTTAAGTGTATTTTGTTTACTGGAGACAAGCTACAATAAAAAGCAGAAAATATTACTACTTCTTTACAGATACCATATGTAATTCATTCTGATATAGGAATATTTATCCACTAGCAGTAATAACAAACCACAATTTTTGTCATGAAAAAAATAAATTGTATTTGCAAAAAGCAAACACATTACAGAGTGTGTAAAAATGCAATATTCCCATTTTCTAGTCAGAGTTCCAATTTATTGAAGTAACAGAGCAGAAAATGCACTGACAGCTGTTACATTTTATTGCGAATTAGTATATACGTTTTATATCCAGTGAGCAAATGCATGATACATTGTATTCCAGTAATTGCCACTGGCTTTCCAAATGGAAACTGAATGATCTTAGTGCAATTACACTCAGGAGAGTACATAGAACAACCTCCAGTTCTACCTTATAGCACCTTAACAATACTAATATTAAGTATATTTTATTTTTTTTCAAGAAAAAAATAAAAAGATCAAAAAGATTAAGCTGGATTTAAAAAACCAAAGAAGTAGTGCTCACATGGTATATGTGGTTCCTCATTAATCCTGGTTGACTATATTTTATTTAAGTTACATGTATTAGGATATTGTAGTTTGGAATGTTTAGGAAAGTTAAACAAAGTTTCTGTCCTCGGGCCTCCTCTTTCTTTGTTTATTATATCAGTATTTTACTTTCCGTGATGTCTCCTTCTCCATTCCCCATCTTAGCTATAGAATGAAAGGATTTAAAGTGCTGAGAATGGGGGACAGACAGGTATTGGAATACCTTAGAAAATGAGCTATATGCTGAGTTTTCACTTTACCTTGAACAGCCAAATCACCTTTGATTCCCTTCCTCATCCTTCCCTGATAGCTACTCCTCCTAACATGTGTGTGCATTAGCTATAGTCCTAAGGAAACAGCCATTTGTTTTCATAAGGGTTAACTCTGATTTCATACATCTTGCTAACGCTTAAGACTATGGGTTAACAGGTAAGCACACTCCAACAAACATTCTAACCACCTTCCCAGTCAGCTCTCATTTATTAGAAGTAAATTCTTGCATACCTTAAGAAGCCTATTTTTTTTCTATTTTTGCAAACCTTTCTAATACACTTAAACTCTTCTTCTTGGCACCCCATCCTCTAATAGCTTCTCTACCATCAGTCTCTGTGGTGAAGCCTTCAATAAATCCGGCTGTCTCCTCCCCTCTAGTGGTTACCAGCCCGCCTTGCAGCACAGGGAAAGCTGAAGTCTGCAGAGGACCCATAGAGGGACATTTGTGCAGTTCTTTTGGCTTAGAGAAAAAAGGGAGAAAAAATAAACCAAGTGGCCTATTGCTGCAGAAAATAAAATTTACCAAGCATTTAAAACAATATGCCAGTGATGGCTACAGCTTAATCAACACCAACCTGCTGACATAGATTTGCAATTTGAGCAAGTTATTAGTGATTGAATTAACAGCATGTCACAACTTGTATCTGGTTTAATAAAAGAAACCGACTAATGCAACAAAACCATAAACAACATGTAATAGGACTTCCCCTTCTCCCCCAGGCTGGAATTGAAATCCCATGTAGCTAGAACAAGAAAAAGCAGGGACCACTCCATTTACACCTTGAAGGACTGTCCTAAACACCTCTAGACTTCCTTGCATAGGACTAAATACATAGTCAGTCCAGTGGACCCTCTGTAGAAACGTCACCAAAAACAGCGGCAGCAGCAGTAACAACAACAAAATTGATGATGTTTCTCACCCAAATGTCAGAAACAATGGTATAACAAATAAAGTTGGTGGTGATGCCCATTGCCACGCCATTGCAACCTAAAAAAAATGAAGCCTCAGCTTACCCCCACACCCTTACAACTGTTTCTAACCCCAAAGACATTCAGAAACTTATTTGAAAGCAAATGTATTGAGCTTAATACTGAAATCCAAAGCATATACCCTTCCTGTTTTCTTATAAAAATATATTAATACTATGGGTTTATGAGTTTTACAATTTTAAATCTAAGTTAAAGAATTTTCCCACATCCAATGTAACTTACAAATAAACGTTGCTATTCTAGAAATGTTTAGCTCTTTTATTGTAAAAGAAATATTAAAGTTTAATTCCAGATATTAATCATGCCTAAATATACTGAAGTTTCTTAACGCATTATATGAATGACTAACGTGAACCATGCTCCACCTGTAATGATTTGGATTTAGCGTCCTACACTATTCATTGAATTCTTTGGTAAAGGGAAGATATAAATGTACATATGACTTACCTATCCTGAATAGCTTACTTCCTCTCTTTTTAAAGGACAGACATTTTGGAGAATTAGTTTAAATTAATGTTTAAGGAAATGAAAAGGAGCTCACTCTTATCCATATTGAGGAGTCTTTACTGATTGAAGTGGATAGAGTGGTTTTCCTTGAAGAATTTTTTTTTAATTTTTAAATTTAAAAAAATGTTGGTATCGATTACCATTAAATTGATAATATCAAGTGCTTTTTCAACAGCATAACAAAAATATGCAAATATAATGTACAAATAAGGCAGAAATTTCCCTCTCCAAGTTAATCGGAATCCCAATATGAAATTTTTCCAAACGTCTATAGACAGCTAACAAGGGGAAATCAAGTACACTTATCTTCTGCTTCATTGAAAAGGGGTCCTGCAGGGGCTGATCTGATCTCACTAGAGCCTGAAATAAGGTAGTTCCTTGGGGATTGCATTAGATCTGAATAAATGTGTGGAGCTGAAGCTTGGGGGAAATAAAATAAACCAGTTATGGAAAGATGTACATGATCTGTCACAATAGACTTTGTTCTTTTTTTTTTTAAGTAAAATCAGTGAAAAATCCGAGTAATGGTAATTTCTTTTCTCACACATGCAGTAGAATAGTCATTTCCTCTTATTTTAATCTGGTTTTGGTAGGTTTCTATTACCCCACTCGAATGGCTCATACACTCCTAGAGCACAGATGAGGAAACCGTGGTTCAGGGAGATGGGGTGATCTGCCAAAAGCACAGAACCCAGACCACACCCCAGGCTTCTATTGCTTTTTTCTTATACAAGAAAAATTTTAAGTCTCTGCAAGGTGTCATATGACAGTTATCCAAGTAGATTTTTTATTTCAGGATTTATTCGGCACCCAATATGCATTCTAGACTAATATTGGTTGTTGTATAAACAGGAAATCTAAACCGATTTTAATATTTTCATTAGCAAAACAAAACAGCAAGGGGTTTCTGAAATTTTTGAAGCAACTATCCTAAATTTCAAAAAAAACTAAATTAAAATCAAAAAAATTTTAAAAAAACTAAATTAATATGGCTTATCTATAGCTTTGGATAAACTACATTATTTCTTTCCCTTGTCACTTACCAACGGAGTTGATTGTAAATGCCACTTTGCCAGATTAATTTTTAAGGGTAAAATATTTTAAGTTAACTCATTCATCTTCACTTTTTCCATCTGTGCAATAAAATTATACTGTTTCTATCACTTAAGTTTTTCTGTCGCTCTTTTTTGTAATATCAGAAAAGAAAATTTCCGTGTGTCAGAAAAGCATACATTTGGGAAAATTAATGAATTATCTTGGTCACCTCTTGACACAACTTAATTCTACATTGTCTAATCTGAAGCAATCTGGAGAATGGCCCTTTTTTTAAGTTTCTTGGTAGTAGATCGAGCCTTTCTCAGGAGTAACAATAGGGCCTCAACTTAGGAAGTTTATCAGAAAGCATGATTAAATGTGTTGTGCATTTTGAGGTCCTACTTTAGTCTCAAATGTATTTGTTTAACTAATATTTATTTAGTGTCAGGTAATGGTTCTTATAACTGGAGATGTACTGATGAGCAAAAACAAAGTCATTGTTCACATGGAGGTTACAATTTAGAGAGGAAAACAGATAAGAATCACATAATCATACAATTACAAGTAAACTTACGCTTTTAAAAGTGTTATACTGGGTTAAATAGAATAGGGCTATAAGGTCTTACAAAAGCAAATGGGTGTTAAACTGGTCTCAGAGGTAAGTGAAGGATAATTTGATGAAGTAATGAGATCCTCAGGTGAGTAAGAATAAATGAGGGGAGGTGTGTGTGTATTACAAGTGTGTGACAAGGGAGGTACAGGAAGAGCAGTTAAGGCAGGGATGTGCAGGATACACAGGTAAAGGCTATGCAATGGGAAAGCGTCTGAGGAGAGGAAGAAGGTAGGTGGGACCTGAGTGCTGGGTATAGTGGGGGCAAACAGAGTGGAACAAAGCCCCAGGGTACAGGGCAGACCAGGTATGTCCTTGGAGGCCTTTTCTTTTTATTATACTGGTCTTAATTCAAAAAAAGACGGGAAACTCTTAGGGCTTTTCAGGTGGGAGAATCCTGCCACTCTGTTGTGGTAAGAAGAAGGATTAAAAGGGGCAAGGCTAGGTGCAAGGAGGTCATAGGATTGCCAAAATGTAATCATAAATCCTCTAAAATATTGCTGAGCACTGATTAGCAGCTTACAAGAATAGAATAGGTCTCTTTTTTTCTGAACTTGTTTTAGTTGATTTTTTAAAGTAAGAATTTACAGAGAACTTTTGTATATGTTTGATCTTCATAGCAACCCTCTGAGGAGGTCAGGACAGACCTGATTATTCTCTACAAAACAGACAAATTAACACAGCAATTAAGATTGGGACCCACTATTGCAAACTCTTACTAACTCTCTCTCCACCGTTTAATAACATCCATAAAATTGACCTTTAATTAGTATAAATTTTTAAAAAATGAATCAGAAGGAGATGATTTTCTTATAAAATAGATTTTTTCTTTATTTTGATAGATTTATTAGTTTACCATCTCCACATTGTGTAGCTTGGCCTTGTAAAGGGATTAATGAGAGAATGTTTGTTAAAGATTTTTCCAAGCTTTAATGGAAAGACCTACATGACTACAAAGATTCTATTTGTTTTCATCATCACAGTGTGGTTTGGGGGGCACCTAAGCTTGACTTGAATGATTTCACTTCAAAAGATTGGGTACATGTCATTTTTCTAATGCAAAAAATAAATACATAATAAAAATTCACTAATACCTAGAGACTGGTTTAGGTTAGAGAGAAAGAGAAACCTAAAATATTTGTCTTCACATACAGATTTTGAAATTAACTTTTACCTGACTTCATATAAATAATCTGCCCTATGCATTAAAATACATTTACCACTTTTTAGTGAAGTACATCTATCAGATAAAAATACTTGAACAATGGAATATTGCCAAACTCAAAGAAGTAGTTAAAATTGCATAAATATTGTTGGGTAACTATTGTTCTGAAGTCAAAAACTTGATTTTACTTTCATTTATTCACTCAGGAATAAAAACTTAGGACTTAGGAAGTGCACTGTTTGAGTTAGAGGGAGATATACAAACATGAGTAAGACTCAATCCTATAATGAAAGAGCTTATGAAGTATTTTAGCTCACATTTCAGAGTAGCAGATTTACCTGTTAGAAATATGCTTTAAACAAAAGCATTATCCAAAAATTTTAGTAAGTTTTAAAAACTTTTTAATTGACAAATATATTGTATATATTTCTGGGGTACAATGTGATGTTTTGATCTGTGTATACATTGTAGAAAGATTAAATCAATCTCATTAACATATCCAATACCTCATGAACTTATTACCATTGTTTTGTGGTGAGAATATTAAAAATCTATTCTTTTAGCAATTTTGAAATATACAATATATTATTATTAACTGTGGTCAATATGCAGTGCAATAGACCACTAAAACTTATTCTTCCACTCTGACTGGAACTTTGCACCTTTTGATCCACATTTTCCTTTTCCCTATCCCTCCCCCTTCCCCTCTGCCTCTGGTAACCACCTTTCTACTCTCTGGATGAGATTAGCTTTTTAACATTCCATACAAAAGTGAGATCAGGCAGTATTTGTCTTTTTGTGCCTGGCCTATTTCACTTAGCATTAGCCAAAATTTTTGGTTAAGCTGGGAACATACAAAATTCTATCTTCATAGAGTTCTAAGGACAGGTATAAAATCTTTTCCTAAACACTGAGCATATTTCTTATCATGATTTTGTGTATAATTACAAATAAGTTTTCACTAAGCAAATCCTGTGTGATTTTTTGAGGCATCGTGACTAACAAAAACTTAGAAATCTGTTGTGAGTTCTTCCCCCTCCCCCAAATTATCAAAAGGCCAACACTGTGCATGTTTTGCCTCACAGTGTTATAAAGGTCACTGGATGTTAACTGTTACTATAGAGATGGTTGAAAGGGCTGGTGGGGGTGAAATGACCCGGATAAACCCCTGTTGATCTGATTTTGGTTTTAGTTTCTCAACCTTTGTGAGCGCCCCACTACATAATATCTTTATTCAAATACTAACAAAAGAACCATATTTAAGCATGTGAAATTTCATACAAACTTAACAAATCACTGTCACCATTACAAAAATACACAAAAATCCAATATTGACACTTTTTCACAAACCCCAGGAATGTCACACGATCCTACTTTTACCAAAAGTAATAAAAAGCAAAAGTGGTTCATAATTTTTCACTATAATTCAAGCTCCACTCCATCACTCATTTATCCTTCTTTCATTAATTCTCTCAGGACATAACTCACTCGTTCATTTAGTCAGTCGATGATTCTCAATGATGTTTACAATGTGTCAGGCACTGTCATTGGGAACCACAAGGATGATCATGGGTTAGTGTTACTATCCCAGGAACTACATTTCAGTGCAGAAAGACAAACTGGTAAACAAATAATGTAGTACAACATGGGGTTATAATAAAGTTATATACAAGGCATGATGGGAGAATTAGCAAGAAACTGTCTATGCCCTGGAGAGACTGATGATCTTAAAGGATGGGCAGATATTCTCTGTTAAGAGATTCAAAGGGGGAGGAGCCAAGCAAGGGCCATTCAGCTATGCAGAAGAGCAGGAGTGAAAATATGAAATCCCAGAGGAGACTGCGTCTTTAGGAGACAGGTAGGTGTGCCATTAAGCTGGTGCACAAGGCATGTGGGACAGTCTGGTGGTTTTGAGAAACAGTAGACAGCTACAAAATTTTGTCTCAGGGCAAAATTTTCCTATTTTTTTTTTTTTGTCACCTACACTTCCTTTTGAGCTAAGCTTCTCAAGATTTTACCAAGTTACTTTGCTTCTAAGGCCCTGGAAAAGTTGAGACCTCTCACAAAGGTATTCATCTTAGAAGTTCACAAACAGCCAAAATGAATAAAGATAAATAAAATATTTCATAAAGAAAATGGTAGGCAAGGACTGAATGAGAATGGCATATTAATATAGTAAAATTATGTCCATGGGCATTAGGAGGCCATCAAACATTTTTCAAAGGTTTTGCTTTGAAATGATGTCAAACATACAGAAAAATTGCAAGTACGGTACAAAGAACATTTTTTTCCCAGAATCTTTTGAGGGTGAATTGCTGACATAATGCCTCATTACCACTGAATATTTTAGTGTTTATTCACTACAAATAAGGACATTCTTCAGCATAACTATAATACCGTCATCAGCATCAGGAAGCTAACATTGATATGTTATTGGTATTTAATTGATGGATTCTGTTCAAGTTGTGTCAGTGGTCCCCAAAGTGTTTCTTCTAACAAAGGGATCAAGTCCAGAAACATGTGCCATATTCAGCTGTCATGTCTTTCAGTTTTTTCTCAGTCTGAAATATTTCTTCACTCCCTCCTTGCTTTTCATGACCTTGACACAATCACATATGATAAGCCAGTTATTTAGTACAATACCCTCAATTTGGGTTTGTCTAATGTCTCTTCGTGTTTAGACTCAGGCTGTACAATCTTGCCAGAAAGGATGCAGTGTCTTTTTCATTGCATCCTATCAGGTGGCACCCAGTTTCAATTTGCACCATTACTGCTGATGTTATCTCTGATCATTCCATCAGGTGCTGTCTTTTGGACTTCTTCAATGTACAGTAGTTCTTTTTCCCAGTGCAATTTAATAAATATTTTGTAGGGAGATATTTTGACTTGATATATCTCTTTGCTCATTAAAGTGTCTATTTATTTGTTTGTTTTTATTCAGATGGACTCATCAATTCCTAATTTAATCAAAGGGTTATAACCTCTAATAATTATTGTTTATTTTGATAATCAAATTGTACCATATTTGGCCTGCAAGAGACCTTTTGAAAGGGCTTCCATGTTGTGATTTTGACAACTCACAATCATTTCTTCAGCACTTCGTTGCTTAGGGACACAATAAGATGTTTCAAGTTCATGTTTCACCTTTTCTCCCTCAGCACCGGATTCAAGCATTTCTCCATGGAGCCCTGCCCTGTAGCAAGGTATTTAGAAATCAAGACCTAGATGCTAAGGGAGTACATTGATCTTGGGATAACACTTCTTCCAGGCCCTGTCACTGGGCAGAAAATATATGTATGTATAGACACATAAACATAGTTACTCATGTATATCCATATGTCTGTATTTACTTATTTATGTCAAAAACAATGAGTTAACACTAATATCACCACCAATCCGCCATCCCAGGATACATTCTAGTTTCACTCTTAAGTGTAACTCTTTTTTCCAACAGTGAAGAAACTGCTTTTCTTGTCCATGATATACTTGTATGATTTATCCCCCTGTATCCAACTTACCCATTGCTACCCTCCCCTCGCCTTTCTTTTCCCTGCTGTGACGTGCCCCCCGGTTTACTGCCACCACCATTCCTTGTCATGTGGTTGTTCTTCTTATGCTGCTCCAGCTTCAACAACCTCTGTCATCATCCACATCGTGTTTGGGAGTGTGGCCTCAGTGTCACGAAAGTGAGGGAAGCAGAGATTGACTCCTGCAGGCCCAGTAAAATATTCAAGGAAAATATTAAGGCAAGAAGCAATGAGGATAGTGAGAGGGAACAGGTTCAGGATACACATCTCTGATAAAATACCCATAAGAGTAGTGAAGGAGAGAAAGCAAGGGAGAAAATACCAAGGCTTAGCATTGGAAGAACTAAGTGAATTTCTCAAAAGTGTGAATACAGGACAGAGACAAGGTTATTGTTTGTTTTGTAGGATTTTGTTTGATTTTCTTTTAGAGATGGGAAAGAAGAAGAAAATTTTAGATTTGGAGATGTGGAGTATCAGATGTGGGCAAGAACATTTTTTTCAATCGGAGTGGTCTGGAGAGAGCCCTGGCTGTGTTGGGTGGAGGAATGAATGAAGCTCAGATGCCTTGTAAGTGGCAAAAGTAAACAAAGAATATCTTGTGTCTGTTCTTTCAAATTTTTTTTTCTTGATTTATTTGTTGATTTCAGGTCTTTAATTTCTTCTGTCTTGTCTTAGGTAAAGACACCTCTACCTAAACAATATTTCTTTCTGTTTTGTTCTCCCTCACTTTCTTCCACCTTTGCTTTCTGCCTCTCTCTTAGGTGACTGGCTAGGAGACGAGAGGCCAGGCATGGATGGGGAGCAGCAGAGAGAAAGGGAAAGGGGAGGATGACGGGAGCCATTCTAGTTATATTCTTCCGTCTTGAGTCCTGCATGTTTCCAATTGCATAAGTTTCCTGTTGCTGCTATAACAAATTACCACAGCCTTAGTGGCCTAAAACACCGTAAATGTATTATTTTACAGGTCTGGAGGTCAGAAGTCAATGCATATTTCTTTCAAACAAAAGCTGTAAGTTCTTTGGAAATTTCAGTCTGATAAAACATTATGCTATCATATGTTCATACGATTTGCTAAGACCTTAACTGGATATCTTCTGAGAAAAGTACCTACTTAGGCAAATGCGGAATAACTGGTAACTGGAAGACGAATATTACCTAAGGCTTTAGCAAACAGGTGCTATTCTCAGACTTCAGTTCATAAGTGTTAGGTAACGTAGAATAATGTAAAAGAGCACAAGCATTAGCGTCTTTGGATTTTAGATTCTTTATAATGCTGATTTTATGACAATGCTAAGTGGAGTAAATGGTATTAAAAAGACTTTTGTTCCCTCTCGATATTCATCTGTAAGAAAGCTATATACAAACACTTTAGGGAAGAACCATTTGGAAAATTATGGCATATTTGAATTCACCACCATTTAGCTTCCACTACTTAACTGTGTGTTCTTAGGGAAGTTATGTAACTTCTTCTAGTTTTATTACCTTGTTTGTGTGTGTGTAAAAGAGATATACTTCACACATATATCTTATACATAAATTTTATGATGATTTAAAGCTGCAGTCAAATAGTAGCTGCTCTATATATTAGTTACATTTTATCTTCCTTCCATTTGGCCTTCCTGAAGGAGACAAATAATATGTTTTTTGAAGAACTAAATCAGGACATTTACTTGATTTGCAGTATGGCAGACATTTGCCATGGTGAGAATGCGAACACAGATGAAGGGGTGAACACACGCAGTCGGCATTCCTCCGCCACACAGCCTCGTGAAGGATGCAATCAGCTTCTTCTCTGGAAGCCAGAGTTACCATCTTTAACTTTTCTGAGCCTGAGATTGACAATCGGTAAAGAGTGCAGCACATGTTTCCTCTACTTCAGCGTGCTGCTGAGTGCATCAAAAGCAGAAATGTGAAAGAAACACCTTGAAGACACTAAAGCATTACAAAAAGATAAGGAACTATTATCAATATATCTTCAGCAGCTATCACATTGGTCCAAATGCATGGTGATCATTAAAGAATTTGATGACTTCAACTGGGCATATGCATTTGTACTGAAACAATTTGGATCATTTTCACAATGCTTTATAGTCTGGCTTGCTTAACTAATCTTATATTCCTTTCCCCCTCAACATGCCACCTCTTCTGTGGCTGGTGCTGTTTCCTCCATACACCCCGTGTATGTAGGGATGGTGGCGCACCTGACCCAGCTGCTTCCCTGCCCAGGGTGACCTCCTTTTCCCCAATCAGGAGACACTCTTAATCTGGCCTTTGCTGACCACACAAGACCTAATTGGACTTGTTTCCATCTGTACTGCTTCTGCATTTTGAGTTCACATCACGTAATTTAACACTTAATTATATTTTAAAAGTGGAGTGAAAGAAGGCATCCAGACAAAAATTTCATTTATTTTAGTGATAGAGAAAGCTAGGAAAATAGAGGGAAAAAAGTGATTTCTATTAAGTGTGGCCTACCTCACCAGAAACAGGCCAACCAACCATGCGATTTTTATTTATGTTTCCTTTTCATTTCCTGAGGGCAAATATATATTCTACCCCCTTGATGAAGCCAAGTAGTGAGTAGCCATAAATCACTAGTGACATGCTGGAACCAAGCTTTTTAGGGGGCCAGAAGAATGACTGCAGGATTATTTCCAGCAATAGTCACAAAATAAGGTCGCTATTGAGAAAAATCTAGAAAAAAGAGGAACATCTATGTCAGATAATATTTCAAGGGATGTTGCTGAGGAATGAATAGGGAAAGTGCCAATACGTTTTTAGTATCTGAGATCATTTGATCGGATTAAATAACATCCAACACAGTTTTTTAGTTTTCTAAATATTTCTTCTTTGTATATACCCAAGGCAAAAAATTTATGTCCATTTTTAAAAGTAAACATACCATAATTTAAACATCCTGGTGATTTTTTTCCACCATTTGAGAGGCAGTTTAATATACTGAAAGGGTGTGGATTTTGGAGTACCAGCTTTTGCAATTATAAGCTGTTTGACCTAGAATAAAAATTCAGTTTTCGTATTACAGAAATGGGAATAATGTCCACCTCATTATTACTGAAGACTGGTGTGGAAAATAAATGGTAGATTGAACACATATTACTCAGTATTTTAGTACAAATCAAATACATGTTACTTCTTTTCTTTTGTTGGGATTCTACATATTTATTTTAAGATACCTCACATAGAAAAATAAAAACAAACCTAAAATTTAAAAGAACATTATTATTGGAATTCTTTATTTGGTATTACCTTCAGAGTCTGAAACACATTATTTTGATATGGCTTTTTTTAAATGACTAATTTCAATAATTTATAACTTGTCCACAAAGTAACAGAGACATCACAGAATAATATTAAAAATAATGGTAATAGTAATAAACGTGCTCCACAAAGAAACATAGGCTCTAAAATGCCAAGATGTTTTAACTCCTTCTGTGTAGATATGAGAGACAAGAAGTGGCCACATAACATGCTGATATCTGTCAGATTTAAAATTACGCGCACACACACACACACACACATCTCTCCTAGCTATGATATACACAGGTACAAATGAATTAGAAAGTAAATTTAACTAAATTTTTAAAAAATGATTATCAGTGGACTCAGTTATTAGTGGTCCCAGGAGAAATGGTTTAAGTGACTGGCATGTCAACAACTCTCAAACTGCAAATCAATATGCAGAATTATGTTACTAAATATATATTTTCGAATTGCCCTTTTTATTGAGAAAATTATAGGTTCACAGGAACCTTTAAGAAATAATGCTGAGAGATTCCATGCACCCTTTACCCAGTTTCCCCCAGTGATAACATCTTGCTTAACTATTATAGAATTTAAAAACCGAGATATTAACAATGATACAGTCAAGATATAGAACATTTCCGTCTCCATAAAAACTCCTTATGTTGCTCTTTTATAACCACACCCACTTTCATCCACCTCTACTCCACCCTTAACCCCTGATAACCATTAATTTATTCTCTGTTTCTATAATTTTGTCATTTTGAAAATGTTATGTAAATGTAATCATATAGTACGTAACTTTGGGGGATTGAGTTTTTTCACTCAGCATAATTGTCTGGAGATTTATGCAGATTGGCGTATCTAGCCTTCATTCTTTTTTATTGCTGAGTAGTAGTTTAAGGTATGGATGTGTTGCAGTTCGCTTAACAATTTTCTCAGTGAAGGACATCTGAGTTATTTCTGGTTTGAGACTATTATGAATCAATCTGCTTATAAACGTTTCTGTACAAGTGTTTGTGCAAAAATTCACTTTCTTTGGGATAAATGTCCAGTAATGCAAAAATTTCATTTCTTAGGGATAAATGCACAGTAATGCAATTTTTGGGTCACATGGAGTTGCATGTACCACACTCGCTTCCACCTTATTTTTCAGAACAATTGCAACATTTTGCATTTCCACCAGCAATGTATGAACGTTCCAATTTCTCCAAATACTTGCCAGCATTAAGTTTTGTCAGAATATTTTGTTTCAGTCATTCTGATAGATGTATTGTGATATCCCATTGTGGATTTAATTTGCATTTCTTGATAATGATGGTGAATGTTTTTAATGTACTTATTTGTCTTTCATATTTCCATGTGAAATGTATGTTCATGTCTTTGCCCTTTTTCTGATTGTTGTTTTACTATTAAGTTTTCAGAGTTCTTAATATAGTCTAGATACTAGTCCTTTGTCAGATATGTGGCTCACAAAGATTTTCTCCCACTCTATAGCTTCTCTTTTATTTCTTTTTACAGGGTTTTTACAGACAGACTGTTTAGTTTTGATGAAGTCCAGTTTGTCAATTTTTTCTTTTAGAGATTATGCTTTTCATGTAAAAATCTAAGAACAATTTGCCTAACCCTATACCAAAGATTTTCTTATATTTTTGTTCAAAAAGTTTTATAGTTTTATCTTTTATATTTAAATCTATGGAACATCTTGAATTAATTTTTTATATATGATGTGAGAATAAAATCTGAGTTTATTCTTTCCACCTCATGGATATTCAGATATTTCAGGAACATTCGTTAAAGAGATTTTTGTCATCTTTGTCAAAAATATGCCTTTGTGGGCATATCTTTTATAAGTCTATTTTTTGATCATCCACTCTTTTCCTTTGATCTGTGTGTTGCTTTATAATAAATCCTGAAATCAAGTAGACCAATTCCTCCTGCTTTATTCATCCTTTCAAAATTGTATTGGCTACTCTAGTTCCTTTGTTTTTCCATATAAATTTTATAATAACATTTACATGAAGGACTTGCATTAAAATCACATGTCATTTTGGGGAGAATTGATATCTTTACTATATTGAGTCTTCAAATCCATGAACATGGTATGCCTCTCCACTTATTTAGATTTTTGATTTCTTCCACCAATATTGTACAGTTTTTAGCATGCAAAAACTGTACATATTTTGTTAAATTTACATAAAGTATTCAGTATTTCATCACTAAGTTCTATGTTAGCTGTAGGTTTTTAGTAAGTATTCTTTATCAAGTTGAGAAAGCTCCCCTCTTTTCATATTTTTCTGTGAGTTTTTATTATGCATGGTTGTTAAGTTTTGACAAATTTCTTTTTCTGTATTCATTGATATAATATTGTAAGTATTTTTTTTTAGCTAGTTAATGGGATGGGTTATATTGATTGATTTTCAAAAATTGAATCAGACTTGCTACCCTGGAATAAATCCCATGTGATTATGGTATGTAATTCTTTCTATGTATTGCTGCATTCTATTTGCCAATAGTTTATCAAAGAATTTTGTGTCAACATTTATGAGGTATATTGATCTGTAGTTTTCTTTTCTTTTCTACTTTTTTTTTGTATTGTCTTTGTGTGATTTTTATATCAGATAAATTCTAGCTTCACTAAATAAATTTTGAAGTGTATTCTCTACTGTTTTCTGGAAGAGATTGTGTAAATTGATGTTAATTTTTCTTTAACATTTAGCATAGTTCTCCAGTGAAACCATCTGTGCCTAGACATTTTTGGAAGTCCTTAACTTACAAAATCAATTTCTTTACAAGGCATACTGCTATTCAAATGGTCTATTCCAACTTGAATAAGTCATTGTGGGTGGCATTTTTCTGGGGAGTGTTGCACTCCATCTAAGAGATCAAACACCTGTTTGTAGTAGCCACTTATAATCCTTTCGTTATTGAAAGTCTGTAGTAATAGTCCATTTTATTCCTGATATTGGTAATTTGTGTCTTTTCTCTCTTTTTCTCTTTTTTTTTCTTTTGGTCAGTCTTACTAAATATTTATCAATTTTATTGATCTTTTTAGAAAACAGGTCTTTGTTTTATTTAATTTCTATATATTTTTCTGTTTTCTATTTCACTGATTTCTGCTTTAACCTTTATAATTTTCTTTTTTCTTTCTGGTAACTTTGGGCTGACTTTGCTCTTGTTTGTATTGGTTCTTAATTAGGTAGTGTATCTTACTGATTTAAGATGTTTCCTCTTTTCTAAAGTGTAAATTTAGTGCTATACATTTTCCTCTCAGCACTATTTTAGTACTACCATAAGTTTTAATATGTTGCATTTTCATTTTTGTTTATTTCAATTTTTAAAAATTTCCACTGAAGTTACTTCTTTGACCTAAGTATTATTTAGAAAAATGTTGTTTAGTTTCCAAGTGTTTAGAAATATCCTTATTTTATTTTATTGATTTCTAGTTTGATTCCATTGTGGTGAGAGAACACATTCTGTCTGCTTTCAATATTTTTGCATTTCTGAGATTTTGTTTTTTGGTCCAGGTTATGGTCTGTGTTTGTAAAGGCCCTTGAGCACTTGTAAAGAGAGTAAATTTTGATGTGGTTGAGTCAAGTGTTCTATAAATTTCTGTTAGATCCTGTTGGTTAAAATTGTTGCTGAGTTCTTCCATGTCCTTACTTATTTATTTCTAGTTGTTTTACAAATTAATGAGTGTTGAAATCTATAAATTTATTTCCAGATTTGTCTATTTTTTCTTTCAATGTGTAATGATCAAATCAGGGTAATTGGGATATCCATCACCTCAAATATTTATCATTTCTTTGTGTTGGGAACATTCCAAATCCACTCCTCTAGTGATTTTGACATATATAATGCTTGTTGTTAACTACAGTCACCCAGTTGTGCTACCAAACACTAGATCTTATTGCTACCATCTAACTGTATTTTTGTACCCATTAACCAACCCCTCTTTGTCCCCCCCATACCCATCCCAGCCTCTGCTTACTACCTCAATGAGGTCAAATTTTTAACTCTCACATCTGAGTGAGGACATGCCATGTTTGTCTTTCTGTGCCTGGCTTATTTCACTAAACCTCATGGCCTCCACTTCCATCTGTATTGTTGTAACTGACAAGATTTCATACTTTTTTCATATTTCCTTTATTAATTCGCCTCTTGATGGACACTTAGGTTGATTCTATATCTTGAATGAATGGTGGCTATGGTAAATAGTGCTGCAACAAACATTGGAGTACAGATATCTCTTTAATATACTGATTTACTTTCTTTTTGGATGTGTATCCAGCAGTGGAAATGCTAGATCATAAGGCAGTTCTATTTTTAGTTTTTTGAAGAACATCCACTGTTTTCCACAGTGGCTGTACTAATTTACATTCCCACAGTGTATGAACATTCCCCTTTCTTCACATTCTCCCCAGCGTCCATTATTTTTTATCTTTTTGAAAGAAGCCATTTTTAATGGGCTGAAATGATATCTCATTATGGTTTTGATTTGCATTTCTCTGATAATTAATGATGTTGATCATTTTTTCATATATCTGTTGGCCATTTGTGAGTCCTCTTTTGAGAAATGTCTATTCAGGTCTTTGCCCATTTTTAAATGGGATTATTTAATTTTTTGCTATTGCATTGTTTGAATTCTTTATATATTCTGGTTATTAGTTCCTTCTCAGTTGAATAGTTTGCAAATATTTTCTGTCATTTTGTAGGTTGTCTTTTATTTTTTGGATTGTTTCCTTTACTGTACAGATGCTTTTCAGCTTAGTGGGAATCATTCCAAGGATGCAAGGATAGTTCAATATATGCAAATCAATAAACATAATACACCACATCAATGGAACGAAGGACAAAATCCACAAGTTTATTTCAATAGATGCCAAAAAAGCATTCAATAGAATTCAACATACCTTCATGATAAATATGCTCAACAAATTGAGTATAGAAGGAACACATCTCAACATAATAAAGCCATATATGGCAAACCCACAGCTAGTATCATATTGAACAGGTTAAAACTGAAAGCTTTTCTCTAAGATCTGGAACAAGACAAAGATACCCACTTTCACCATTTTAACTCAACATAGTACTGGAACTCATAGCTAGAGCAATTAGACAAGAGAAAGATACAAAGGACATTATTCTTGTCTACAGAAAATATGATCTTATATTGAGAAAAAAAATTATCCACCAAAAAACTATTAGAACTGAGAAAAAATCAGTAAATTTTCAGTATACAAAATCAACATAAAAATCAGTTGAATTTCTACATACTAACAACTAACAATCTGAAAAAGTAACCAAGAAAGCAATCTCATTTACAATATCTACAATAAAAATAAATTAAAAATAAATAGTAATAAATGTACACAAAGAAGTGAAAGATCTCTACAATGAAAACTATAAAACATTGATGAAGGATATTGAAAAGACACCAAAAAATGGAAAGATATTCCACTCCATGTTCATGAATTGGAAGAATCAATATTGTTAAAATGTACATACTACCCAAAGCAATCGACACATTCAATGCAATACCTATCAGAATACCAATGACATTGGGCACAGAAAGAGAAAAGGTGACCCTAAAATTTATATGGAATCACAAAAGACCCAGAGTAGCCAAAGCACTCATGGGCAAAAAGAACAAAGCTGGAGGCATCCCACTACATTATTTCTAATTATGCTACAAAGCTATAACCAAAACAGCATGGTACTGTCAGAAAAACAGACACTTAAACCAATGGAACAGAACAGAGAACCCAGAAATAAATACATGCATTTACAGTCTACTCATTTTTCACACAGCACCATGAACATGAACTGGTGAAAATGTAGTCTTCAACAAATGGTGCTGACAAAACTGGATATCCATAGGCAGAAGAATGAAACTAGATTCGTATCTCTCACCGTATGCAGAGATCAAATAAAAATTGATTAAAGACTTAATTGTAAGACATGAAACTACAAAACTACCAAAAGAAAACATTGGGTTAATGCTCCATGACATTGGTCTGGACAAAGATTTCTTGAGTATGACCTCAAAAGCACAAGCAACCAAAGCAAAAATGAGCAAATGAGATCACGTCAACCTGCCTGACTTCTTTCTGGGTAGTTTTTTTTTTTCTTCTTCCCATTTGACTGTTAATCAGAACTCTTGTTTCCCCTACCACTCACAAAATCAAGCCAATGAAATACCTTATTCCACATGATATTTCCACAAAATATCATTAAAAGTAGTTAATAACCTGTGCAGCACATGCACTGATTATTCTGAATCAGTCACCAACCGCTGAAAACAGATGCTGGCCATAAACAAACACTAAAGTCTGACTCATGCACATGAGCTGAATTATCAGTCCTACTCCCCCATGGCCCGTAGGAGGCTTTGCCCAATCTATGTCCAATGCCAGACCACTCAGTGCCATTTTGAAAGAATGGCCATAATGCATTATCTCTTTATGAGATAATGAGACGCAGAGGCCATATAAAGGAAAAACTACCTGAGAATATCTTTCCTATCATGTAGGAAGAACTAGCCATGATAAAATCATGAGGAAACTGAGATAAAAGAGGAAGAAAGAAAGCACATGGGCTTAGGACCAAAAAACAGAATGAAAATAAAAGAAAGAAAACTCATGATATTATTTGACCACCTGGATCTATCTGTGCCTGCTGCCTATGAATTTTAAATCATAAGTATTGAGTCAAAAAAATTTCTACTGGCTTTAGCTGGTTTGAGGTTTGTTTTTGTCACTTGAAATCTAGGCCTTGACTAATTTAATTTAATCAAATATTTCAAACACAGAAATACAGAAAAATAATTAAATGCTCATATAGTCATCATCCACATAAAACCAAGTATATGTTTTACCATATTTAATGCAAAATTATTGTGGACACTGTTTTCTTTGTGTGTCTTTCCTGTTTATTCCCCTCCTTTCTTGTAGGTGCCTATTGTAAAGGCTGCATACATCAATCCAATGAATGTTTTGTGCTTTAATACATATGTATTAGCCCATAAAATATGAATAGCATGTTATTTGCTTTGTAAAGTGTGCAAAATTAGTATCATAAAGAAATCTTCATTCTGCAACTTTTTTTTCTGTCAGTATTATGCCTCCCAGATTTAACATGCTGTTGCATTTAGTCACAGTCCATTCATTTTCAGTGCTTTGCAGTATTTTTTCTTATAAATAGACCGCAATATATTTTCCTTCTTGTGTTTTGGATGATCCTCCAGTTTTTTTTAATTATTATTGACAGTGTTGTAATAGCTATTCTTGTACATTTTTGAGAGTTTAGATAAGGTAGATATCTTGAAAGGGAATTGTTGAGTTGTATGCTATGTTCATTTTTAATTTAATTATATGTTTCCAGTCGTTTTTAATCCCACCAACAGTGTATGAAAGTTCCACTTTTCTGTATTTTTCTCAAAAATTTTCATTGACAGATTTTATGATTTTCTGTCAGTGTGGTGATTATGAAATCGAAACTCTTTCCTGCTTTAATTTGCATTTTTCAGTTTCTGCTTACTAGAAAAGTAAAACTTTTATCTGTATGTTTATTATCTATTCAGTTTAGTGCTTAACATTGTTCATGTCTTTTGCCCTTTTTATATTTAGGTTGTTTAACTTCTTTATTTCTGCACAATTTAAAAAGCATTCAAGTAGTGAGTCAGTTTTAAAGATGTGCTATAAATATCGTTTCCCATTCTGTGGGTTTTTGAAAACCTGACATATTATTTTACATTGTAGAGGATTTTGTTCACTACTATTATTGTTGTTTTATGGGTTGTGCTTTATACGGGTTATTTAATCACTTTTATCCCAAAGTCAAGGAAAATTTTCTCTAAATTTCTTAGTAGTATCGAAGTTACCTTTTTTCAGCTTGTTACCTTTTTAACTTGTTAATCAATCTGAAATCAATTTTGCAAATAGTGTGAAGGATCTAATAACATTATTAAACAAGGTACATAATTGAGGGCCTAAAAATAGTGCAGGAACAGTTCGACCTGGACAATTTTCACCTTCATTACTAAATAACAAGAATGTTCATCTTGTCTGAAACAAGTACAGAGTTTTCTCTTAAGATTTTTTTTTAATATCCCTACAATTTTAGAAGTTTTGTCTCCTTTTCAATTCCAAAAATGAAGTTTGGCCATTTTTTCACTATTTTCCTTGATCAATTTTATGAGATATTATTATGAGTCTTTTCAAAGTACTGGTTTCACTTTCATAGATCTTGTTTTTTTTATTTTATTATGTTTATTATATCTTATCATATTTTATTTTTTAATATTTTGTTTTTTATCCTCTTCCCCCAGTTCAATATATCTTCCCCATTATTTTTTATCAATATTTTTTCTTTCCACTTATTTTTAGATTTATTATATTCTTTATCTAGCTTTCTAATTTGAGTGCTGAGCTCCATGATTTTGGTCTTTCTTGTTTTGTAATATATGCATGTAATCATAATTAAAATTTTTTACATGTCATATATTTTGATAGGCAATGTTTTCCTTGTTACTCAGTTTTAAATAGTAGTTTCCATTATAATTATTATTTTATTAAAAAATCTTTTTTACATTTCTGAATAAATGACTTTTTTCTTCTCTCTCTCTTTTTTTTTCTTCCCTTCCTTCCTTCCTTCCTTTTTTTTGGTGAATGGGCTGATTTTATGATGACAGTTTCTAATTTTATTGCTTTGTGGTCAGGGGACCTGATGTGATCTCTGTGATATATAGATTCTTTTTGTCCTAGATCAAGTTTTTTTTTTGGTAAATGTTTTACATGTACTTAAAGTGAATATATATAAATCTCTAATTGTTGGTTGCAAGAATCTAAAAATATTAACTAACTAGAGCTTATTAATTTTTAGGTTTAAATTCTTAAAATCCTTATTATTATCACTATTATTACTATCATTTTTTCTATGTATTGTATCAGTTTCTATTATGGGCATTAAAATTTTGCATTAGGTTTTGTTCTTTTGAAATAGTACACTGTAATTCCTTCAGCATAAGCTTTATAGATTTGGAAGCTATCTTGTCAAATGTTCTCAAGTTCATTACTACGGTATTTTCCTGAACAAAAATGTTTCTATATAATTATGCAATCTTCCTCTATAACTGTAATAGCTATTTTCTCTTACTATATATTTGAACTGATATTAGTAATTCTTTGCTAACTTTCTGTGGTTTATTTGTCTTGAATAGCATTTTACTCCTTGTTTTAAAACTTTTTGTGCTGCTATCTTTTTATGCTGAGATTTGTATATGAACATTTGTAAATTTATGAACAGCAAATTAAATGAAATTTACATGTATTTAACTTATTGGTTTAAAAGATAATTTTACAGATATATCTAGGCTTAATTGTACAATTTCTGTTTGCGCCATTTGCCGTGGTTTTGATTGTCTTATGTTTTTTCTTTCTCATCTTCATATTTTACATTGGATTTATTGACTGATCTTTAGTTCACTCCTTTTACTTCTCTTCTACTAATTCCAAAACTGTATTATGTTCTTATTCTTTTAGTGGGTAAACATATTGATTTGACACTTTATTTAACACATTCTAAATTTAACTATGTACATTCTTGTACTAAAATATTAGAATTATTTAACTCTGCCATCCCAATCTACTTTTTATTTACATATATAGGCATTCCATCACAATTGGTTTTGTTTTTTATATATGTGTATAGATATGTATATAAATTAACAAGACATATGTATGTTTAACAAATAATTACTATCTTTAGCAGACCACTGCTTTCTGCATCTCAGTTCTATTTAGGTTCAAAATTCTCCTTACTGAAATATATCTTTTAGTGAGTGTCTACAAATAATAATTTTTTTCTTTCTCTGAAAAGATTTATTTTCTCAGTGTAGATAATTATTTGGCTAGGTATAGAATACTAATTGGACAGTTATTTTCATTTTGCATTTTTTAAAGAAATAATATCCCATTAGCTTAATGCATCCTATTATTGCTGATATGATATCTGCTCTCCATAATTTTATTATTGTAAGCAATGTGTCTTTATTCTTTGGTTACTTTGATCATTTTCTTTTGCTCTTTAATATCAACTTATCTGGAAGTGGATTTGTTTTGTACTTGTCTTAGGGATCAGTGGCTTATTTCAAGATGAAGAACAAAATCTTCCCTCACTTTTCAATTTTGTAACATATTATATATTCTAATATTGTCTTCCCTATTTCTCTTTATTTTTACTTATGTAACTCCTGTTATACAAATGTTTGGTCTTTTCCTTTCATAAGTCTTAAATGGTTTATTATACTTTTCATATTTTTGCCACATTTTCTGTAATTTTCCCAGCTCTATTTTCAAATTCATTAATTTTCTCTTCAGCTGTGTTTATCTTTTAAACCAGTAAGTTAAATTTCAAAATTCAATTCTTTAGAATGAAATCTTATTTTTAACATTTTTTAATTTACCTCTTGGTAGTTGAAATTACTGATTTTATAGTCTCTTTCAGGCTGTTCAATTTTTTCTAGTGCCTTTTGTAATAACTATAAATTCTCCAGCATTATATATATTTCTTCATGTAGTTTTTTTTTTTGTTTTTAATTTTCAGTTTTCTATAGTGTGTATTCTGCATCCCCCCTTAGCATCTTGTATGTTCTGTCACTATGAAGCAATTTTTATGTTGCTCTTTTCTGTGTTCTTCCATTGTATATGTAATATGCATTCAGTGTCTACACTGACACACTGTTTTTAACTTTACACTTTTGACGTTATAGTATGTAGTGATTCATGGTTATTATAGCTATATTGTGATTATATGCTTTATCAGTATAAAATGACCACCTACTCACTTTAATGCTTTTGACTTTAAATTTTATTTGCTTTTATTTATTAATTACCCTACATCTTTAAAAAAAAAAACCAACCTGACTTAAAAAATGCAACAGTATAATAAAGAAAAATGTACCATTAAAAAATCAAGACCACAGGAAAATGCTATTGGTATTAAAAACCATGTGATTTATTTTCTTATTTGATGATCCTTATTGCTTTTTCCAACTGTATGAACCAATTTTTTCTTTAGGTCTGTTTTTTCATATATTGCTTCCGCATGTTGGTTGGTTTTTATCTTATTTACTTTATTACATATAGGTTTTGCTGCATCCACTTTGACTGACAAAGTTTTACTTCTGTTTCAAATGTACCCTAAACCATATATTCCAAATGTCTTATCCAGAGGAAATAATTTTCTTTCCTAAAGATTCCAACATCATTCATTACTCTCTTATATCTTAGGCACTTTTTAAATGATTAGCTACTGTACTAGGTGTTAAACCTTGAGAGATTAATTATAATGCATGTCTTAAATCATTTTTATCCTAATAAGTACCTAATGAAAATAATGCTTTACATATAGTACAACTGCACAACATATATGCTGAGTAAGAGAATACTATAAGATATGTAAACAAAATGAATGGTAGGTTTAAAAAATATTTATCTCTTTAAAAAGAACAAAAATATTTTAAATATTAAAATTTATGGCTGAAATAGATTATTGTATCTTAACACATTTTTTCACAGTTATATATGCATTTTCAATATTCTGTAATTAAATGTGATTTTATTCTGTAAAATACAATTGCTAAGTCATTTTCTCTCTTAACTACTTCTATTTTGACAATGATTTTGCCCTATGTTCTGCCGTTGGTTGGTAACCCCACAGAACTGATTCATGGAGTAAACAAAACCAAACCTTTGGTATGCTATTAAAATGATACAGGTCCCATCTAAACCAATTCCTATCTTCACATTATTTAATAAAGTAACCATGGAAATAGTTTGCCTTCAGCATTTAACTTTGTCATCCAAATTCTTTCTGGAGCTGACAACTTTTCTCAGTAAGCTAACAGTCACAACCAGAGTGGATACAAGCCGATGGCTGATATTGGTAGAAGCATGGGCATCATTTTTAGTTTTTGCCAGTGTGGAGGCTATTCTACTAGGACATTCCTCTTTTAAAAGAAAGTTCAGTTGTTCACTTGGTAAAAACTATACTTCAACTATGGAGCTGAAGTAGTAGCAGTAAATTTTTAATTTCCAAGAAAACTTTTTGTAGGAAAAATATGAAAGTTTACTAGGAGCCAGGTTATCCGGACTTGTAACTCAGACATTTTGTCTTCCCTGTGTATAATCACACTGTGTGTGAATCACATAATGTCAGAGTTTGTAAAGAATTATTAACAGATACAATGTCAGTGTGGTAACATGGCAGCAGTGCATTTTTTAGATGTTTTACGCATTCCAGAACACTGAGAATTGTGAAACTTAACAGGAAGTAAGAGTAAAAGAAGTAAGTAGAATCCACATAAAAATTATTTTATCTTCTTAACGACTTAACCTTTATACCTATGCCACTGCTAGAAAGAATACCCAAATTTACTGGTTTGAGTTTTGTCTTCATTACGTCCCTTTTCCTGCCTTCCCTCAGTTGGAATGGCCAATGAATGGGATAGTAAAAGGATTGCCAACAACAGGCACTCAGTGCAGGAAATTTACTAATGTTTAGCTTAAGATGGAGGGATGCTTTCCATTTTGGTCATGACTCTTGGGAAACAACAAAATATCCTGGTGTCTTTCCTGTCATAGTACAGCTTGACAGTTTGAAGGGGACATAAAAATTGGACAGAGTTTACTTTTATCTACCTCAGTGCAGAAGGATAGAGACAGATCCCCAGAATTTCCCTTTGTACTTTCTTCATACCAGCAAAAGCCGCACTGATCATTTTTCAATGAAGTGAAAAACTAGTAAAGTCCTGAGAGTTTATTGCACATAGGTGCTATAGTTAACATAATAGTTACTTCACTTGGTAACTATCATGTTGATTCCTTGAAGATCTTCTGGGATAGGAAGGGGCCTCTCTGACTCCCCAGTCAGCCTCCTATGCTCCCGTCTGCATCCCGTGAAATATCTCCAAGCCTGCTGCACATGACAATCTTCTGTGGACGTTGGAAAATGCAGATACCTGGGCCTACATCTTGAGTTTCTTATCTATGAGTGTGAAATGATGCTTTGCATTCATCTTTGTAGTACAATGGGTCATTCACAAACTTAAATGTGCCTTTCCAGGGCATTTGACCCTTGCAATTAAATCAAAGTTAAATTCTTATCGTATCTTCTAAAACTGTTCATCAGCTGTTCTCCCCCTCCCCCCCACCTTTTGTTGCTGTGGTTCTTTTCTTCTTTTTTTCAGGATGCTTCTTTACTGCTCAACCCCTCTGTGGATCTCAGAAGTGGTTATTTGTCCAAGCAAGATGGTGGTAGGGAAGGGCAGCAATCCTAGCAGCCCTGGTCAGCCCAGTCAGGGCACCCCCACAATGCCTCCACTGTCCACTCCTCAATTCTGGGATGTTTATGGAACAGCACTTCATAATTATTAAATATTTTACATTCATACATTCCCAAGAGATAAATAATCATAAATAAATAACCAGTGTGAAAGGTTTTGTAAGGGGCAAATAAAACTAACACCCTGTTATAGCACTAATCTATTGTCTATTAATTACAGATAATGAGTTAATTATAATAGTAAGGGAATAATTACAGTAAATAAACGTGCTGTGTCCAGTTTTGTCCTTTGGTCACTTAGCATTTTTTCTAGGTAATATCTGTTGTGGATAGAATTTAGGGTTTGTAGATTATTAAAAGCATAAGTCAAGGTATAAAGAACAACAAAAAAATAAAAATTAAAATGACAAGTTATTAGCAAAAATGACAGCCTCAAAAGCCTTATTTTAGTTATAAGCTTTTAAAAAGAGAGATAACTTCCAATATTCTATGCTGAAAATCCAATTCATGTTTATAACTATAGTCAAATTCCAACATTTTTCAACCTCCAATTATACCCAGATAGATGCAAAAGTTAGTTATCTAAAGATTTTAGTTTGATAAGGAAGGCATGTTTATACTGTTATTTGAATGAGAGATTTCTTAACTTCTGATAATTTTAAAGATGGCAAACAATATATCAAAACCATGCTGTTGACACCCACATTACCAGAATCTGGAACTTGTGAGGTCCTGTGAGGAAGAAATGAGTGCATCAACTACTATGATAGATACAGAGTCTAACTGGCCTCTTTTTACATTTGCTGGATTCTTGCTTCTGTATGGAAGACACTTGATTCATCTGCTTGTAAATACTTTCTCTGAGGTATGAAGGCAATTGGTTTGGCTAGAAATGTTTTCCCATCAGAACCTGCTAAGTTAGAATAGTAATGAATTTAATCATGTCCATAAAATATCTAAGCAAAATGGATGATGACTACCAAACTGAAAATAAGAGTTATTATATATAATGGCAAAACAGATCATTAAGTTCTGGTAGTTCATTAAATTTGAACCACCAATTGTTCATACTGCCTTTGCCAGACACTATTCTTTCTTTATTTTAAAGATGAGTCCATATGGCTCAAATAATTCAATTTTATTATTACAATCAAGTATCATGTGAACAGAAAGGGATTGAAACTAGATGTCTGGATGCTTTTCCCATTTATCCAGCAATCCGCCCACCAAGCCACACACACGCTCACGTAAATCCCAGGTGTATTTGATTACAATTGCTTTCAGGTAAAGACAGACTGCATCAGACATGGAAGGCAAGATGCAGGGAAAGTCGAGCTAAACATTCTCAGACCTGAAAAAGATCTAATTTAGCTTCAGTTCTTGTAAATGGCTCATTCCAGTCGTTACCCAAAAACTATTTATTCTGCTCTCACATGTACTGTTCAAAGTTATGTTGAAATGGAAACTTTGTGAATAATTTTAGTTATTTGTAAAAAGCCCTGACTTCTTTGAAACAGAAAATCTGCAGAAAAGTGAATCAAAGCAAATTTAAAGATCCACAAACACTTAATAAAACAAAATCTTTTCAAACAGCATATCAAGTTATTTTATTTAAATTGTCATTTTCAACTAAAAAATAATGTGGGTTTTATCATTAATGAATGCTGCTGCTTTTGACCAATATAATAGTCAAAAGAAGAAAATATTTGAGAATACTTAAAAGGTCTACCAAATCAATATTAGTAGAAAAATGAAGTGCTTTTGTTTATTTTACGAGTACAAATATGAAACACTAATCAAAATCCTTACAAGAAAAATTAATTTTCATCTGCAGTTATATTTATTTTTCAGTTTTGCCTTTACTATTTTTCTTTTTACATTATATCCTTCGTATTTCTAAATATATACACAAAAAAACCCTGCCTTATGTCTGAGTATGAAGAATAGACAACCAATTAAATTAAGGGTTGTAGACATTTTTCATTACAAACCAAATAAATGTAATACTTAAAATCAAATGTCTTAAGTTGATCATCTTTTGTTAGTGCACTCTGCCCTCTGAAAACGTGAACATCACTAGGAGGAAGATTGTCATATTAAGCGTAGGTGAACTTGACCAAGGAGACAGAAGTAGGAAAACGGAGAAAAGGAGGGGGTGAAAGTTGAGCAAGCCTAGCAAAGTCTCCACTAAGCATCACAATAACTAGTCCTGGGCACATTTTCCTTAGAATCAACAAAATATTAACCACTGCTTCTCAAATTCATCTGACGATACCCAAAACCTTATGAGCTTATGTGCAAGTAGATTACTCTTTTGTGAACATGGCATATAACATCCTTTGGGGGCACTTCTTACAGAATCTCAAACTTGTTTTTCTTCAGTTCTTTCTAAGCCTCATGTGTTCCAACACGCTATAATGATTCAACACACCTTGTCTTAGCTATATCTGACTTAATCAAATGTGGTCATCTTAGCCAAGTCAAGAAAAGAAACATTTAATCCTCCTAAGCAGTCACTTGTCAGTGGAGCACATTTTCCAATTTCCCTGTTTTTAGTTTACATTGGCCTTCTGATCAAATCCAGAGTGACTCTACTGGCAGTCGTGTTGGGAGAAGGGCCCTCTGAGATTCTGATCTGATCGTCTAAAGGGCATGAGGAACTTTGTTTTGGGTCATTTATATGGTTTCTAAGAAGCTAAGTTTTTTGAAGTGCTTCTTTTCCAAAAGTAATGAAGTATAAATATAATGTCTCTTACTTACTGCATTTAAAACCCATATTGTAATGAAAATAAACTTCTTTCTGTGTTTAATTTCAAATTTCTTCTCCCTAACAGATTAAATATAAGGAAAAAAATGTCTCAGATGAAACGTGTCCTTTTTGCATTCTATGCAAGAGGATTTTAAAGTCTGCTAGTAAAATGCAAACAGATCTATTATATTAAAAAGAATATCAGTTCTTCTGGGTAAAAGTCTTCTGGAAAGTCAACTTTCAAAGCTATTTTTTCTTCATGAAAGTGACAATTTTTAAAGAGAAAAATATATGCTTAAAATTTTCTTCAGACAAGTAATCCCCTATTAAGAGATATACACTAAAAATTTTAGAGCAAATTGAAAATTGGCAGGTCAAAGATCATATTTGCTGATTTTCTTTTAAAAATTGATTATTTACAAGTTTCTGTTGTTTAGTTTGTGCTTTATGAATGAATAATCAAGTTTTTTCATACACACTTTTATTAGACTGTTTTGGCTACACAGTACCTCAAACTAGCCTTTATGTATATGTGCACAAATGCAGAGTTTATTCATAGTAGTACAGCATCAATTCTCTTTCCTACAAATGTTTCTTTGTGATGAACTCCCACCTTTGTTATTTATTGGCAATTAATAGTGGGGAAAGACCACATTTCTTAAGGTGCATTAGAACATTTCAGTTTCATAATTAAGACAAGCAAAACCAATAGTCATTTCATGGTTAATTTTAATGCCTTGTTGATTTTTTCATGAGATACACAAGCATCTAGCAATAACCATAGGACCCCTTTAAAGGCCAAAAAACATGCTAAATTATTAAATCTTCAAGTAATATCTAAATCTAGTCTTTTCTTAAATTGCTACCATTCCTAAGAGTGGATTAATAAAATGTGGTATATGTACACCATGGAGTACTACTCAGCCATAAAAAAGATGAATTAACACCTTTTGCAACAGTCTGAATGGAACAGGAGACCATCATTGTGAGTGAAGTATCTCAAGAATGAAAAAATAAACACCACCACATGTATTCACTATTAAATTGTAACTAACCGATGAGCACACAAGTGCACAAAGGGAAGTAAAACCCAGTGGAAAGGAACTGGGGGGGAGGTGCCAGAGGGGAGGGGATTAAACCAACCTGATGGGTACTATGAACACTATTTGGGTGATGGGCACACCTATAGCCAGGACTCAAGCATTACAAAAATGATCCATGTAACCTGAAACATTTGTACCCCCTTAATGTTTTAAAAGAAAGAAAGAAAGAAAGAAATTCAGTTAAACTATAAGAAAGTATTTCTAAACCAAGAGTTACACTGAATATGTGTATAAGTACACACATATATATGTACACACACACACGCACACACACATACATAATCCTTTTTAAAAGACGGCTCACTTTTAAATAAAAATTTATCATGTATAAACCACATTATTTTATGGAAATTCGAGTCATTGACTTGAAAGTTTTACCTGCTTACTTAACATGGAGGTCAGTCAGAGAAAGGTATAGCTGGAATATAACAGATAAATGTCAATTTATAGTAAATTAGAATTTTTGATTATAGGAATTTCTGAAATTATCAAATGTCAATGGGCATAATGACATTCACTTTACAGAATAAATTTCCAGGGTATTCCAAATGTTAACAAAGTTATAGAATCATAGAAACACAGTTGCACCTGTATAGATCCTTTACAGCTGAAGTCAGTGATGTCATTGGAAAAACAATCACAGTAAAAAAAACAAGGTCCACCAAGTCACCCTGGGATCCTCTCCGAGGTATAAGAGCTTGTACCGACTTTATTCAAACAAATAAGTTAGTAACTTGACTTCAGAAATTGCTTCAAGTACTTGTATTGCCACATTCCTGATAATGTAGTTAAAAAGTAACTTGCAATATTCTTTAACTTGAGTTATCACATTGATATTTGATTGATACAGATAAATATTTGATTTTATAACACATAGTTATAAGTAGATTTTTACATATATATGTACATATTTTATCATATATCACCAAGGGGAATTTATAACAAATGTCAGATATTCATTTTTAATTGTCACAAAATAAAACCACCTACTGATATATCACGTTGCTCTTACTTTGGATTCTCTGGGTTTGTATTCCAGATCCACCACCACTGTGAGACCTTGGTCAAGGTACTAAACCTTTCTACTCCTAGATGCTGTTAAGAATACGTGTCTCACAATGTTGTTAGGAGGATAAGATGGGATAATCCATGTATTGAGCTTAACGTAGTGCTTGGTATGTAAGTAATCAATGAACGTCAGCAATTATTGTTATTTTTATTAGAATGATTACTGCGATGAGAACTTTGTGATGGAATGAAACGGAACTTTGAAGTAAGAGCAAGACAACGCACAAATGATGTGTTCTTTCTGAAAAACAGTTTTATTGTTTCAGTAATTTAGCACAGAAAAGCATAAAAAGGATGAAGAATAAAAGTTTTAGGAGTCCCTAAATACTACAGAATTTATCCTTTCTCCCCTCAACTTTCTTTTTGTGCTATGCAATTCTAGTCCTAGGAAATATTAGGCAATACTGACTGTGTATTTAGAAGGTAGCTATTTGCTATTTTTGAGTCTTCAAAAGCTTTTAAAAGTCCTTAAAAGTGCCATTTCTTTATGTTCCTGTGTTAACTCCAGTATTTTAATTACTTTATAAACAATATGCTATTTTAGAACCCCTTTGGAAATCATAAAATGAATAGGAATAAATTGTCAATGAACTCCATCACAACTGAAAACTATTCAAATGCATTTTGTTGTTATAGTGTTCTTCCAGAAGAACTCAAGAAGAAACCTAATATCAGAGCATGGGCCACAGCACGGGCTGGTGGTTACTTAACTAAAGAGGCCAAAGAGTCTCAACTTCTCAAATCTGTATGTTACCCACTGTTAGACAAGAAGAAAGAACTCCAGTATAGAAATAAATAAATCTTGGTAAAGACAGTGAGGAAAAAAACAAGAAGAAATAAGAAAACACATCATAGTGCTGAATACAATTTTATATCCTTAAAATTTAAAATATACATGAAAAATTATTTTCATTAAAAATGATTAAAACCAAGATTAACTCAAAAGAAAATAGACAAACTGAATATGCCAAAAGCCAGAAAATGAATTGCAAATACAGTCAGAGATCTATCATCAGATAGGCACTTACAATTTCTATCCTATAAAGGTTTACAAAACTTTCCCAACTCATTCTAGAATGCCAAATAAAGTCTGATTCCATCATCACATAAGGAAAGACAGAAAAGAGAACTATATGCCAATCTTACTAACATATAGATATAAGAATCCTAAAGAAAATATTATCAAATCAAATTCATCAAGTCACTAAAAGAATAATCGTAAACAGGTATGGCTTATCCTACTACTATACGACTGATTCAACATTACAAAATTTTCTAATGTGTTTTTAGTAAAAAAAATTTTAACATAGAAAATAACCTCATCCTAGCCACTAGACCACCAGGAACTAGAAATGCGGAGGGACTGCTTAATTGATACAGTGTTTCTTTTTGATGTCATGAAAATTCTGGAACTAGATAGTGTTAACGCTTGTACAACATTGTGAATGTACTTCATACCACTGAATTATACACCTTAAAATGGTTAAAATGCTAAATTTTATATGATGTGTATTTTTCTACAATAAAATATGCAAAAAAGAAATCATATAACCTTAATGAAACGACAAAAACATTTTATAAAAATTGACAGACATTCCTGATTTTAAAAATCTTAGAATAATTGTGATCCTTGTATATATGCAAATATGTTCTGGATATCTTTTTAATGGAAATTAGGTAACAAAACCGTATTTAAAAAATGGGATGACAGGCTGGGCGCAGTGGCTGTCGCCTGTAATCCCAAAACTCTGAGGCAGGAGGATAGCCTGAGCCCAGGAGTTTGAGACAAGCTTGGGCAGCGTAGCAAGACTGTGTTTCTACAAAAAATTTTTTTAAATTAGCCAGGTGTGGTGGCACACTCCTGTATTCCCAGCTACTTGAGAGGCTGAGGCAGGAGGATTGCTTGAGCACAGGAGTTTGAGGTTACAGTGAGCTATGATCGCACCACTGCATTCCAGCCTGGGCAGCAGAACGCGGCTCCATATCTTAAAAAAAAAGAAAACAAGGGGATGACAGCATATTTTATATCAAAATATTTATTATCCACAATATAAAATATTTATGTATATGTATCCATGTACCTATATAGATAGATACATATACGGGGGCATATATATGCATAGATTCTGTAAAGTTACACTTAAATGTTCACAAACATTGTCTATGGATGAGGGTTTGAAATTAACTAATTATTTTCTATTTTTTTCTCTTTTTGCTTCTCAAAAGTTTGCATGTGCATGTGCATTGGTTATCATTCTTAAAGAGTAATAAAATTATTTTAAAATGTAAAATCATAATCATTATTTTTCCAAAAATTAGTATAAAATATGTAAAACAGTACTGTCAGAAAATTCTTATTTCTAGATTTATCAACACTATGCACCTGAGATCTTTGACTACACTAGTAATTCACTCTTACAAATAATGTTGATTGATATAAATAAGTATTATGCTTAGTTGCCCTTAAGGTACTCATAGTCTATTGCTTGAGTGAAGCAAACACATAAACCACCAATTATATAACATTTTGATAAATGCGATATAATATTTTCTTGAAATAGAAATATGTGTGAAGACCTGTGTGCTGTATCTAGGCTGGTATTTCTGCAGTTCCTGAGCTGGGATGAACACGCTATGGCCTCAGATCTTTGCACATGCCAGAGGCTTCCTCAAGCTTTCCCCACACTTCCACTGAAGGTAACCCTTTCTCTCCTTCTGGTCTAAGCTTAAATGGTTCTTCCTCAAGAGACTTCTTTTCTTAACCAACCTAACTAAAGTCCTTCATTATTACCCATTGCTCCTCCTTGTCTATTTCCTCTGAAAACATTCACAAACCTGCCATTGTTAATATTTCTTTTTTGTTCATTTTTATTTTATCAGTCTGCTCACTAAGAATTCAAAGTCCTAGCAGGAAGGAGTAGGTTGAGTAGGTCTCCTTTATTTATTGTTGTGTCTCAGTCAACGACTGATGAACAAATGACTGGATTACAGAGTCATTAATTTCTTTCTGACCCATCTGCTAACAGATTGAAAATTATGTCTAAGGTCGGTTCAAAATTTTTGTACAGCATGGAACATGTACAAATTAGTTGCCCAGTTTATGTCTAAGGAAGTGTTTTATATAAATAACATATATATATATATTTTTTTATTACAATGGTACCTGGGTTTTAATATTCGCTTAATTGTCTTAGGTCAATTTGGGGGTAACTTAGAGAGGAAGGGCACTACATCAGTCAAATTGCTGGCTCTGACCTACAACAATACCTAGAGTTGCTCAAATGAGATGTATTGGGGAAAATAAAGTTGTAGATGGGGCTAGCTCTTCATTTAATTAGGAGAACGATGTTGGTTAAGTTCCTTAACGTCTCCCAGCCTTTGTTTGCTCCTGTGTAATATGATCACGAACACATCTCTGTCCTTTTCAGACCTACCATCTCTGCCTTATTAGCCCTACATTTCTATTAAATTTGAACTCAATGTCTAAGTCTAGCATAAATTCTTCTGTATTAGAAGTAAAGATTATGTATCATAAAACACTATATCTGAAGAAGAAAAATCTTATAAATGATTTTATTGGGCTTTTCCATGTTCCAAATGAAGAATTAGGTCTTGAAAAATTGTCACTTAATTTTATGATATTATGTTGCAATCTTCCTCAATGTTTTGGTAGTGAGATGTATAATTACCTAGATAGTTGAAACATCATAGTCTGATATCACCCTGTAAGTATTTCAGGTGGTTTATTCAAGTTTTTCCCATATTTGCTGTGATCCCCAATGCACTTTGGTAGAGTACTCGGAATAAAGCAGGATCTCAATAAATATTTGCTGATTGATGATGAATCTATACATGCTTCCAAAGTAAACAGTAAAATGTAAATAAGAGATGCTGTTAATGTATGTTTTCATCACGATAATGATTATGATGGCAATCACTTGGTTTTATCAACTAGATAGCAAAACAATAATATTGACATCTTGCTAGCATATAAGATAATCAGTATGGGTATAAATGAAATACTGCTACATAAGGGTGTTCCACTGTTTTATTTCACCTTAAAATTGGACATGATTAAAATAATGAGTGGTTTAATAGAAATCCTAATTCTAAAAAAAAATCCAACACCAAAACAACATTTAATTCTTCCACAACAGCACTGGATCTCAGCTAGAGCAATATTCTTACATATTTGGACAGAAAACCACGATTTATTTATAAATCATATTTTTATTTAAATAATCTTGAATTAAAATGAAACCTTTGGCCCCACTAGTAATTAAATAGCAGTGCTTTGCATTAGTCTTATTCTAAACATGCAAATGGAGAAAAACACTTTACACATAAAAGTATACACAAGCTGCAGTGTTTTGGTCCGTTAGGGGAGAACACCTGCAAAGCTTTTACTTCCCCTACTTATGATTTTTTTCAGTGGGCTGAAGTGTGATAATACTCTTGTCCCCATATGGGAACCAGAGATTAGTCCCAACTAAAACATCCAACACACTCAGCTACCTGCAAGCAATTGAGTAACCTAAGCTTAACTGATACGTGTAGAGCCGGAATGAGAGGCACTTGAAACAACTGGCCACATGGGGCACGCAGGGAAAGGGCCACTCACAAGACCAAATAAGCCATGTGCTTATTTGTCTCCTACAGGGGTGGAAGAAAAGTCACTATTCAGGGTGGCCCTATTCAATTCAACACACCCGGTAGAGCCGGCTGAGTCTCTCCCTGGGAAACCCCATGGAGTGCTGGGCCCCGTGGCCCCCTGAGCCCCATAGCAGCAATCAGAGTAGAGCAGGACACTCTCCAATCACATTCAAGTACTACAAGGGATGTGTGTGTGTGTGTGTCTTAAGGCTTCGGCCGTAAGGAACAGTGACATATGGAAATGAACACTTCTGGTTTTCTCCTTGTGAGGAGGGTTTTACGTTTTGCTCTTTTACCCTCAGAAACTTGCACGGTTATTCTTCTACAAGTCGAGAAGAATCTAAAAGAATAACTGCTTTGAATCCTCCCAACCCCAAATATCATGGCTGACCATTCCATTTGTAAAAGGACTGCTCAAAGCAAAAGGCAGTTTAAAATCCAATCTAAATGCACATGTCCTTTGAGCTGGAAGTACACTCAAGTACCCGAGTGCAAGGGCAACGATGACATCACACCTTACAGGTAATCAGTAAGGTATGGGTGACACAGCCTCAAAGTCCAGGCTTCTAAAGCTGTGAAAACTGTGTAAGATGAGGATGACATGTCTCCAAAACACATCCACTTGGAATCACAGACGGCTTTTGGTCTAGCCTATTAGTTTATTCTCCGTACAGTTAGCAGAGTGATCTTTCTCAAACACTTGTCTAATTAGGTCCCTTTTTTCTTGCTTAAAATTTCCCAATATTTTCCCATTTCTATCATAATAAAATACAAACTACAGAAAATAGCTTATTATTAGGTCCTTCCTTACTGCTATCTCCTTACTTCTGCTTTTACCTTAATCTCCTCCTCCCCAAGTAATCTTTGCAGGAGTCCAGCTATAATTGTGCGGTATGAAGTTCATTTACTCACCTTTATTTAATATTTTTATGTTTCTGCATGTACTAAGTACTTTGAAAAATCAGTTATTTTCAGTCCTGCTTGCAGAATAGGACCAAAAAAAAAAAAAATCAGGCACCCACACCAGAATTGTTAATTTATTTGTTCAGGAGTGAGGAATGGGCATTGGTTTTTACAACTCTGGATCCTATTTATAACTGAGACTCTCTGGTTTAAGTATTTATACCTACAAATTTGCCTGCATGACTTTGTTCATTCTGACTAACCCAACCTTGCCCCCAGTTCATGCTAGAACCTTCTTTATGATGCTCCCGCGTCCCCCTGTGTAAATATCACCCATGTTTCTTAACACATTCTATTTCGACCATTTGTCTCCTATTTCTTATTTCTACCAGAATAAGAATTCTTTGCCTCCATGGTACCTGGTACTCAATAATTTTTGTTTCACTGAACAAGTGGAGATTTTGCAAGTGAATTCAACAAATATTTGTTGAGAGCTACCTGTGTATCAGCCACTCTGCCAGTCTCTTGTCATATATGCAGTCCCTGTATTTCGGGCCTCGTGGCTTAATAGAGGAGATAGTAACTTAACCAAATCGTTACACGATCCAATATTTAAAAGTCATCTAAGGTACCAAAGAGAAACACATAATTTTAGGAAGTCAGTGAAGGTTTTCATAAAAATTTCATTCATGTTTAGAACTAAAAGATGAGTAGGATTCTCCCAGACTCAGGAGAAACAAGAGTGCTCCTGGCAGCAAGAACAAGACATTATTAAAGCAAATTTCTAGTTAGTGAAGAGATGAAATGGGAGACGAGGCTACCAATGTAAGCAAGGAACAGCTCACAGAAAGCCTCAAACCTGTGGTAAAGGCCATTAAATTTCACCCCAAGTAAAATAGGAAGAGCCGTGTATCAATCAGGGCTCAACCGGAAAAACAGAAACCCCTGCAGATGTGTCTGCAGTTAAATTAGACCTGATCACCTCTTCAAAACAAAAGGAACTTCATACTGACACTTGATTACAAGGGTGATGGAAGAGTTGAAAAACCAAGAAGGGAGTAGGGAGGCAACCTATAAATTTACTACAGCTGGAAGACACTATTTACCATTAGGCCGAAGGGATTTAGGGAGGAGGTAGCATGACAGAGCTTCCGAGGCAAGACAGACACACGGTCAACATTCCTGGTGACAGCCGGGGCCGCAGAGGAAGTGACGATCAGATGGAAATTGAAATTACAGCTGAAGACACTGCCCTGCCACTTCTGCAACCTACTGAGAAACCAGGCAGGACAAGGAAGTTTAGGAAATAGCTCCCTGTGATAAAGAGTGGCACAGAAAAGGCTGGAAATAAATCTAAGTGCAAACAGGCATACCACCAAGACAGTAATAAGCAACGGTTTTGTGAAGAGGTGATCAGGTTTAATTTAAAATATCACTCTGGTGTCCACATGACATTGCAAGCAGAGAAGGGCAGGAGTGGAGCAGGACTATAGAGGTTTCCCGTGCAATGACCCAGGTAATAGAGGAGGTAGGCTGAACTAAGATGTTAGCAGTAGTGCTGGAGAGAAATGCTTGTGTGTGAAATATAGTTAAGAGGCAGGTAGAAACAGCAGGGATCATTTCTTGAAGGGAGAGGAATTTGGACTTTGTTCTTTATGTAATGGGGAGTCCCTGCAGGTTTTTGATCAGAGGAGACAGCAGCAGTGCCATCCATGTGAGATAAATTGAATGGATGAGATGCTCAGGGCAGGGAAACCTGCTAAAGGTTATTGCAATAGATCAAGCAGTAGGAATATCAATGTACCCAGGTGAACAACAAAACAAACAGAAAAGAAAAACAATAACAACAAAGCCGGAAGTCAATTTTATTTAGTTTTTAAAAAAATGAGTATTGAAATAAAATTGCTTTTTTAAAACCCTTCCTGATGTATTTTATTAATTTAATAATATCTGAACTCAATAAAAGTAATTTCATTAGGTTTATTGTTTGTAAGCCCAGAATCAACTGACATTTTGCAACAGAGGTTAGTTTGTTTGATTGATGTCAGTCTCAATGTAGATGAGCAAACATCAAGCCCTAATGACCACATGTGATTAATTCCCAATTTATGCACTCTGAGAGTCTTTGTCAAATGCCAGAAGCGTATTTTTGTTTTTAGGTACTGAGAAAAAAATACTTCAAATCACCTATAAAAAACTTTTCTTTTCAACCTAGGTTTGAAGTAATATATATATTTGGCCAAGAAGTAATTTTCTGGAGGTCCATATAGATCCTGTAATACTTTAGACCAGAAATCAGCAGCCACCAAATTTTTAGAGTATGCAGGCCCTATAATAATACCAATTTCTATTTTGTTAATTTCTTCATTTAATATTTGAATCTCATTAGCTCATGTCACTCATTCTACATTTAATACATATTTATCATTTATTTCATGTTAGGGTCTGTGCTAGGCTTTGGTGGTATAGAAGTGAACAAAATAGACAAAAATGCCTGCCCCGGTAGAGTCTGCACATAGTTTTCAATTAATGTTAGGTGGGTAAGTGAAATAATGAAATCTCTTCCAAAAAGTCTTTTTGGTGGGGGTGACTAATGCTTAACATAAAATTTTAACACAGAAATATGCTTTGAAACTATCTATTTAAACTCAAATTTTGTAAAAGAAAGAAAATGGAGCTTAAGAGGGAGACAGTGTCAGAAGCTAGACATATTGCCTCTGTCCTCCATATTATATTTTCTCTAAATGTTATTAGTTTTACAAATGCATGGATAACATCACTACTGTTAATACACAATAGAAAGTCCTTTAACATTTATTCGAAATCTTTTCTGTGTAACTCTAAAGTATATATACACAAAATTATGCATAGTTGTCATTGGATCAGCTCTTTATTGTATGACCAAATTTTATATTTTATCTTCTTGCCTATTGTACTCTTATTTCTTGTAAAAATAAAAATACAAAGATATCTGTTTTCTGATTCTCCATGTAAAGAGTTTGCAAGTCACCTCCCTATTCTAATAACAAGTGAAAACCTAAACAGACTGAAAAATCAACTCTTTCTAGCTCTGTAATAGAAGGGAGGACAGGGCAGCCCATAGCCCCAAAGATTGGAAAGACAGACAGGTGAATACAGAAAGTCACAGCTAATCAGAGCAGAGGCTCATGAGTGGGAACTGCTGTGAGAACCCTTGCTGGGGTAGGGAAACCTGAACTGTAATTGACAAATTGCCGGGGCTCAGCATGGACAAGTCTGGGAGTTAAAACCTCCAGGGAACCAGTTGTAGGGGGGCTTCACAATATTGTGAGTTTTACCTCCAGGAGCTTAATTAGGTTCCCACAAAATATAATAGAAAAATCCCCTCATGCTTCCAGAAGAGAGGGAAAAGGAACTATTTTGAAATGTGCCAGAGCACTCTTCTTCTTAATCAGGCCTGCTCTCAGGAGGAATTATTTAAGCAGAGCCTGAACTGTTGGGGCCTTATCAGAGACTAACCGACCTGGGGAAAGGGGAATACCCAACTCCAGCCCAATCCACTCATCCCGTTCCATCTAAGAGGTGAGAAGAAAAACTAAGAAACAATTATGAAGTTCACAATCTAGAGGCATAAGCTCACAAAAAGACTGAGACTTAATCATAGGACTATAGAATGCTTCCCTCCCCTCACATTTTACCCACTACGTTACAAAGGGCCTATTTACAGATGTCTAAGGACATCATATCTGGCTATCAAGAAAAAATTACAAGGCATATCAAAGGCAAAACACACAACTTGAAGAAACAGAACAAGTATGAGAATAAAATATGACAGAGATGTTGGAATTATCAGACTGGAAATTTAAAACTATAATTAGATACTAAGGGGTTTAATGAATAAAGTAAACAGCATGCCAAAACAGATAGACAATGTAACCAGGGAGATGAAAATGCTAAGAAAGAACCAAAAAGAAAGGCCTGTGATCAAAAACACTGTGACAAAATGCCTTCTGTGGGCTTACTAGTAGACAGAACATGACCAAAGATACAATCTCTGAGCTTGAGGATATATCAATTGAAACTTAAAAATACTGAAAAGGAAATAGAACAAAGTCTGAACAAAACCAAAGAGACTCTGCAAGGATTGTGGGACAACTGTAAAACATGTGACATATAGGCAACGAGAATACCAGAAGAAGAAGGATAGGAACAAAAGAAATGTTTGAAACAATAATGACTGAGAATTTCCACAAATTAATGTCAGACACCAAACCACAGATCCAGTAGCTCAGAGAACATCAAGCAGAATAAAAAAATCCTACATCTAAGAATGTTATTTTCGATCTCCTGAAAATCAAAATTAAAAAAAAAATCTTGAAACATGCCAGAGGAAAACCACACCTTAGCTATAGATAAGACTTGCCCTCAAAAACCATGCAAGCAGTAAGGGAATAGAGTGAAATATTCAGTGTTGAGAGAAAAACCAAAAATCTAGAATTCTGTACATTGTGAAATTATCCTCCAAAAGTGAAGAAGAAATAAAGACTTTCTCAGACAAACAAAAATTCAGGGAATTTGTTGCCAATACTCCTGCCTAGCAAGAAATGTTAAAGTTTTTTAGAACAAAAGAAAATGATGTCGTAAATTCAGATCTATATAAAGAAAGGAAGTGTATCAGAGAAGGAACAAGTGAACATAAAACAAAAACTTTTATTTTTATTATTCTTAATTGATCTAAGAGATAACAGTTCTCTCAAAATAATAAAGGCAACATTGTATTCTATTATCGATGCTTGTGTATATATTGTATATATTTACGTATGCTTATATGTTAGTGAAATAAATGACATCAGTGATATAAGGGATAGGAAAGAGGAATTAGGATTTTTGTTTTATTATTAATATAAGATACTCAAAGTACCCTTGAAGTGGTTCAGTGTTATTTGAAAGTAGACTTAGATTAGTTGTAAATGCATGTTGCAAACTATAGGCCAATCACTAAAAAAGTAAAAAAAAAGAAAAGTATTATAATTGATATGCTAAGAAAGGAGAGAAAATATGATCATATAAAATTCTCCATTAAAACCAAAAAAGCCAGGAAAAAAGTGGAAGACAAAAATAGGAACAAAGAACAAATGCAACAAATAGAAAGAAGTAGCAAATATGGCAGAGATTAATCCAAGTATATTAATAATCACTTTGATTTCAGTGGTCAAAATTCACCAATTAATAGAAATTTTCAGATTGGATCAAAAAACTAACCCGACTATATGTTGTCCGTAAGAAGCCCACTTTAAATATAAAGAAACATACAGATTAAAAGTAAATGGATTGAGAAAATATATACCATGCTAATACTGATTAAAAGAAAGCAAGGGTAGCTAGATTAATTTCAGAAAGAGCAGACTTCCAAGCAAAAAAAGTTATCACAGGTAAAGAAGGGCATTACATGATAACAAAAGGGTCAATTCTCCAAGAAGATATACCAATCCCTAACATGTGAGGCAAATACCAATAGAACTGTAAGAAGAAATAGACGAATCTGGTATCATAGTTGGAGAATTCAACATCCCTTTAACAGAAATGGATAGATCCAGCAGGCAAAAATCAGTAAGGATATAGTTTAACTCAATAATACCATCAATCGACTAGATATAGTCAAAACCCATAGACTACTTCATCCAGCAACAGCACAGTCCACATTCTTCTCAAACTCACATGGAACATCACCAAGATAAACCACATTTGGGACCATAAAACACACCTTAAAAATTTAAATAATAAAACTCATACAACACAATGAAACTAAAACGATAACTGGAAAAGCCCCAAATATGTGAAGATTAAGCAACACATTTCTAAATTACACATGGAGCAAAGAAGAAATCTCAAGAGAAATTAAAATTATTAACATTTTGAACTAAATTAAATGAAAGCACAACTTATCAAAATTTGTGGAATGTAGTAAAAATAGTGCTTAAAAGGAAATTTATATCATTGAATGCATGTATTAGAAAAGAGAACAGGTATGAAAGCAATCAGATACGTTTCCACCTTATAAAACGAGAAAAAGAAGAGCAAATTTAATCCAAAATAAGCAGAAGAAAAGAAATAATAAAAATAAGAGCAGAAATCAATGAAATTGAAAACAGGAAATCAGTACAGAGAATTAATAAAACCTGAAGCTGGTTCTTTGAAAAGTTCAATAAAATCAATAAGCCTATAGCTAAACTAACTAAGAGAAAGGGAGAAATTACAAAAATTGCCAATATCAGAAATGAAAGAGGGGACATTGTTACAGATCCTATGAGCATTAATACCATAATGAAGTAATACCATGAACAACTCTACGCCCACGACTGTGATAACCTAGATGAGATGGACTAATTTCTTAAAAGACAGAATGTGCTGAAATTCAAACAAGGAGAAATAGACAATCTGAACAGGTCTATATCTATTAAAGAAATTGGTAGATATTCTTTATATCTATAGTTAATATATAAATATTTATGTTAACATAAATATAATCAATAATTAATAACCTTCCAAAACAGAAAGCTCCTGGCCCAGATGGGATCACTGGCAAATCCTACCAAATATTTGACAAAGAAATTATACAAAATCTTTACAATGTCCTTCAGAGGGCAGAAGCACAGGCAGTACTTTCTAACTGGTTCTATGAAGTCAGCACTACCTTAACACCAGTACCAGAGAAAGACTTTATAATAAAAGAAAACTATAGACCAACATTTGTCATACACATAGATGCAAAATTATCAACAAAACATTAGCAAATTGAACAAACTGAATCCAAAAATGTATAAAAAGTATTATAAACCATGACCTAGTAAGATTTATCCCAAATATGCAAGGCTGGATCAACATTCAAAAAGCAATTAATATAACACATCACATTAATAGGCTAAAAAAGAAAAATTATATACTCTTATTAATAAATGTAGATAAAGTATTTGACACCCATTCATGATAAAACCTCTAGTAAACTAGGGACAGACGGGGACTTCTTGAATTTGGTAAAGAATATGTATTTTTAAAAAGCCCACAGCTAACATCACACTTAACTATAACAAATTTAAAACTTTCTCACTAAGATCACGAATAATGTAAGTATGACCCTCTCACACTTGCTTTTCATCATTGTACTGGAAGAACTAGCAAATGCACTAAGACAAGAAAATGAGCTAAAAAGAATAAAAATTGGGGAGAAATAATTAAAAATTGTTTTTGTTCACAAATGACATCATCATCTATATAGAAAATATGAGAGAATCAAAAAAAAAAACTCCTGGAACTAATAAGCAATGATAGCAAGTTTGTAGAATATAAGATTAACACACAAAAGTCAATTGGTTTCCTATATACCAGCAATGCACAAGTAGAATTTGAAATTAAAAACACAATACCATTAACATTAGCACACCCCAAAATAAAATACTTAGGTATAAATAAAACAACATATGTACAAGATGTATATGCAGAAAACTACAAAATGCTGATGAATGATATCGAAGAAGATGTTTTATGTTCACGGACAAAAGACTCAATATTGTCAAGATGTCAGTTCTTCTCAAATCAATTTATAGATTCAATGCAATCCCAACCAAAGTCACCGAAAGTTATTTTTTAGAAATTGACAGTCTGATCCTAAACTTTATATGGAGAGGCAGAAGATGCAAAATAGCCAACACAATATTGAAGGAAGTGAAAAAGGTTGGAGGTCTGACACTGCCTGACTTCAAAACTTGCTATAAAGCTACAGTGATCAAGACAGTGTGATATTGGCAAAATAATAGACAAATATATCAATGGAACGGAATAGAGAGGCCAGAAATTGACCCAGATAAACATAGTTAACTAATCTTTGAGAAAGGAGCAAAGGTAATACAGTGGAGCAAAGATACTCTTTTCAGTAAATGGTGAAGGAACATCTGGACATCACATGCTAAAAAATCTAGACTCAGACTTTACACCCTTTAGAAAGATTAACTGAAAATGGATCATGGACCTAAGTAGAAACACAAAACTTTAAAACTTTTAGAAAATAACATAGGAGAAAACCTCGGTGACCTTGGTATGGAGATGACTTTTTAGATACAACACTGAATGCACAATACATGGAAGAAATAATTGACAAACTGGACTTTACTAAAATTAAAAACTTCTGCTCCGTGAAAGACAACGTCAAGAGAATGAGAAGACCAGACACAGTATGGGAGAAAATATTTGCAAAAGACACATCTGATTAAGGACAGTCACCTAAAATACGCAAAGTTTTAAAACTCAACAATAAAATAAACAACCCAATTTAAAAAAAGCCAAAGACCTTAATGGACACATCACCAGAGACGAGACACAGATGCGAATAAGCATATGAAAAGACGTTGCACCTTGTATGTCAGCAGAGAAATGCAGATCAATTGAACAGGAAATATCCTTACCTCTTAGACATACCCATCAGACTAGCCAAAATCCAAAACACTAAGACCATCAAGCACTGGTGAGGATGTGGAGCAGCAGGGATTCTCTTTCATTGCTGGTAAGTACGCAAAACAGTACAGTTTTTGGAAGACAATTTGGTAGTTTCTTACAAAACTAAAAGTATTTTTACCATATGATCCAGCAATCACGCTTGGTATTTACCTGAAGGAGCTGAAAACATATCCACACAAATACCTGCCATACCAATGTTTATAGCAACTTTTTTATAACTGCTAAAACTTGGAGCAACCAGGATTGCTTTTCAGTAGGTAAATGGATAAACTGTGGTACATCCAAGCAATGGACTACTATTGAGTGCTAAAAATAAAATAAGAAAAGAACTTTCATGCCATAAAAAGACACTGAGGAAATGTAAATGCATATTCCTGGATGGAAGGAGCCAATCTGAAAAGGCTACATGCTGTATGATTCCAACTATATGACATGCTGGAAAAGGCATGTAGAAAGATCAGTGATTGGCAGTGGGTGGGGATGGAGAGAGTCGAACAGGAGAAGCACATAGGATTTTGGAGGTACTGAAAATATTCTGTATGATACTGTAATGATGGATATCATTGTATATTTGTCCAAACCCACTGAATGTACAACACCAAGAGTGAACCTTAATGTAAACTATGGACTTTGGTTGTTTATGATGTGGCAATGTAAATTCATTAATTATAGCAAATGTCCCACTCTGGTGAGACATGCTGATAATGGGGAGGCTGTGCCTGTGTGGGGGCAGGAAGGATATAGGAAATCTCTGTACCTTCCTCTTAATTTTGCTGTGAAACTAATACTAGTCTAAAAAATTAAGTCTTTTAAAAAAAGGAAAAAGATGTTAGCAATTTGTGTGGTTTTGAATGTTTTTTTGAGTAGTGGGCATTGTGAGGGAACCTGTGTACAAGCAGAAGTATAAGATAATTCTGGAATATTTTAGTGGCTTCCAAAAATATTTCTAAATTTGACAAATAATGTTTATATAACCAAATTTTCTGAGAGAAGCAGTATTTGTGTAGATTTCGCATTTGGTATAAGTAGACAATTAATAATATGAAAACAAAAATAATTAACAGAAAGTCCTGGAAACTTATATCAGACACTCCTCTAGGTGGGTGGTGTGTGTGTGTATAAAACCAACCTATTAGGTTAGGTCCGATGCAACAAACCTATGAGGTACACCCACTCATACCACACTATCTTCAAGAGGTGGACTCTGAAGACCTCATTTTAGAGCATGCAGAGAAGGGATCTTTGCACACAAAGTGAAAAGCTTAAAAGCTCCAATTCACCCTTGTAAAAAACAGAAGTGCGTATGTGTAATAATCAGAAGTAATATGAATAATAGAAACCAAACCCTATTTTTCCCACTTTTTGGTGATAAAAAATAATAAAATCAGCCTATAAGAGAAAATTTAGAGTAACTTTCCCTGGAAAGCTTGGCTCTCCAAAAGTATTTGTTAAAGGAATATTATCAAGATATATAAGTATAAGGCAGAAATGAGAGAACTAAGATCAAGTGGGAAAGTAAAATAAGTCTTAAATGCAAGGTATGAAATAAGGAAGTTTTCCTGTCAGGAGAAAAACTGTAGCGTGGCTGGGGTGAGAATCCTATTTTACTTCTTTAATGAGTATTTGTTCAGTGTCAAATATGAACCATGAACTTTCCTAAGCACTAATGGTAAAGCAGTCGACAATAGAGGTATTAGCTCTATCCTCATGGAGATTGCTCTTCTTGGGTGAAATGAGCATTAAAAAGTGAACAAATTGACATATGATGTAATGCCAGGTAATGATAAGTGCTGTGAAGAAAACAAAACCGGACAATGACATGGTAAATAGGGTGTTATTTTAGTATAAGTTGTCAGAGAAGGACTATTAGACAAGGTTGCATTTAAAAATGTACAATGTTACAATGAAAATTATAAAACATTGCAAAGAGAAATTAAAGAATACCTAAATAATGGAGAAATACACAAAACTAATATTGTCAAGTAAGCATTCTCCTAAAACTCATCTATAGATTCAAAACAATTTCGATCAAAATGCCAGAGGAACTTTTCGTTAATGGTAGAAATTTAAAAGCTGATTCTGCAACTTTTAAGGCAATGCAAAAGACAAAGAATAGCCAAAGTAATTTTGACAAGAAAAAAAAAAATTGGAGAACTAACAACATCTAATCAAGACTTACTACAAACCTGAAGTAATCAACAGTGTGTGGTATTGGTGTAAAGACAGACATATCTATCAATAAACGGAATACGGAGTACAGAAATAAACCCATATATGTATCTACATACAGTGATTTTTTATATGATGCCAATAATTCAATGAGGAAAAATGTTGTCTTTTAAACCAATGGTACTAGATAACTCAATAACTTCATGAAAGAAACTGAATTTGAACTATTACCTCACATTCTGGCACAAAAATTAACTTGAAATGGTTTTTAGTCCCAAGTGGAAAAGTAGAAAGGAAGAAAACTTGAAATAACATCTTTGGAAACTTTGACTAGGCAATAATCTCTTTGAGAGGAGACAAAAAGCACAAAGAAAAAAATGAGAGACTTAATTTTATCAAAATTTTAAAAGTTGTTTTAAAAAAATATATCATTAAGAAAATGAAAAGGCAAGGATACTCATCAGGAGAAAATATTCATAATATATGTATCTGAAAAAGGCTATGTATCCAGAATGTGTAAAGAGCCTTCATGACTCAATAATTGGACAAAAAACAAAGATGGCAATAATTTCCACATATATTGTTCAAAGAACATACACAAATGGCCAATAAGTATGGGTAAAAGTACTCAACAACTTTATTCATAAAGGAAATGCAAGTAAGACTACAATAAGATGTCATTGCACACATAGCTACAATTTAAAATACAGACAATGCCAAGTGTCTGAAAAGGTGTAGGGCAATTGAAAATCTCATACATTGTTGCTGGGAATGCAAAATGATAGATCACTTGAAAATCAGTTTAGTAATTTTCTATATTGTCAAATTTAAATGTACTTTAATGCCCAGTAATTTCACTCCTAGATACTCACCCAAGATAAGTAAAACATACGTCCATACAAAATTTCACAAAAAAATTTAAAGCAGTTTAATTCATAATGTAAAAAAATTTGAACACCCCAAATGCCCATCAACGGATAAATGGATAAACCCATTTAATGAATAACACTCAGTAATAAAAAGCAACAAATTTTTGATACATGCAACAATATGAATGAATCCCCCCCCCAAAAAAAAGCATTACTTCTAACACAGAAACCAGACAGATGACAACAATAGAACTTATTGTAGGATTCCGTATATGTGAACTCTGGAAAGAAAAATCTATGGTGGCAGGAAGTTGATCAATGGTAACCTGAGGTAGGGTGTGGGGATTAGGAAATGACAAGGAAGTGTCATAAGATAATCTTTTGGGGCTGAAATGCTCTGTATTTTTATTGTTGTGGTGGGAGTTACTTTGATATATTTATCAAACTTCATTAAAATTTACAATTAAAATGTAGTCATTTTATTATTTATAAATTATACCTCAGTAAGGTTGAGTAAAATAAAATCAACTAAATAATGTGGATTTTTTTTTTAAGCCCAACTATTTGAGACATCAGATAGCTACCAAAACAAAAAATACTAGAGGCACCCAAATCATGGAGAGAAAATCAGCCAAGAGAGCTGAGTCTAATACCCTTTGATGCGTTTACTATTAATAATTTTAAAATGGTGCATGAAAGATGGTAAAGCATAACATAAGATAGCTTAAGAGCAACTGGGAGAGCAGACTAGGGCTTTGGACAGTCTCTGGAGAAGGGGACAAGATTTGAATATCAGGTCTCACCAAGTAGGAAGTGGCTGATAAATATCACAGGCGTTAAGCTGTGATCCTACAACAGAAGTTATGATGAATCATAATAGAGCAGCCCTTTTAGAGATTGAAACCTTTTGTCACATCGGTTTGATCCCAGATGATCTTTTTCTAGCTGGAATGTCTGCCAAAATTAAAAATAAATCGTCTGTGGCAGAAGATAAAGTCATGCAGTGTCTCAAACAAAAACTGTAATTTTTCATATACTATGTCAGACATTCAACCAAAAATAACCAGGTATAACAAAAAAGAAAATAATTGACTAAAAATCAAAAGAAAAAAAAAAAGAGCAAAACAGCAGGTGCACAAGGTAGTCCAGATTTTGGAGTTAACAGTGTTATTCTTTACATAACTATGATTAATATGTTTAGGAAATAAAAAGTTGCAGAATTTCAGGAAAAACTGAAAAAATAAAGAATCAACTAAAGATTCTCTAATTGCGATTTATTATGGTAGGGCAGAATTCTAGCATGACCTTTGCTCTCTTGTGTTATTCCTGTGATTATGTTAGTTTTCATGGCAAAAGGGGGTTTTCAGATGTAATTGAGATGACTAATTAGTTGGTCTTCAGACAGGGAGATTGATTATGCAGGTGGGATTAATCTAATCGCATGGGCAGTTTAAAAGCAGAGAGATTTCTCTGGTCAGTGGCAGAAGAGGAAGTCAGAGATTCAGGTTTGATATGCTATTCCTGGCTCTGCAGTTGGAAGGGGCCATGTGTCAAATAATGGAAATGGCTGAGGAGCCAAAAGCCCTCCCCTGACAGCCAAAAAGGAAATGAGGACCTCTGTCCTCCCACTGCACGGAAGTGAATTCAGCTAACTGCCTGAATGTATTTGGAATGTTATTCTTCCCCAGAGCCTGCAGATAAGAGCCCTGTATGGGCAACGCCTTGATTTTGACACTATGAGACCCAAAGCAGAAACCTGCCTAGAATTTTGTCCTACAGAACCGTGAGCTAATACACGGTTGTATTTTAGTGCACTAAGTTTGTGCATCAATAGAAATCACATAGGAAAAAAAATGACAGAAAACCCAGATACGAGCCTAACATTTGGGAAATATAATTGTAGTCTAGGAAGAAAAGGAGGCAGGAATGAGAGAGAGAAGCAGTTTATAAACATATAATGATTTGGAATTTTCCCAAACTGGTAAGAGAGGAAATATATATCCAGCAAAAATATCCTTCAGAGGTGAAGGTAAATAAAAGCATTTTCACATAAAGAAAAGTTAACCATTCATCCTGTCTTGCACTAAAGGAAATAAATACTAAAGGAAGTTGAAGAAAGGAAATGATGCCAAACAGAAGCTCTGAAATTCAGGAAAGATAAAAGCAACAAAAGAGTAACTATTTCAGCAAATCTAACTAAAGATGGACTACATAAAACAACAGCAACAATAACAATAATAGTAATAATAATGCATTATGGGAAATAGCAGGATGAAAGTATTTTAAAGTCATTGCTTTGCACAGATGTAATGAATTCACTACTATATATTAGAATTAAGATAAGGAATCATGTTTTAATATGAAAGATACCTATTAAAGAATAATAAAACAATGTAACACTAACAGGAAATATAGCAAGAAAAAAAGGAATACCACTAAAATACTTATTTCACCCAGTAAAAAGATCAAAAAGGAGAGAAAATAGGAACAAAACCTAATATAAGACAAATACAAAGATGGCAGATTAAAACCTCAATATAATATTAATTATATTAAATATTAACACAAATAGTAAAATTAGAAATAAAATTGTCAGACTGGATGAAAAATAAAACAACTTTATCCAGCTTAAAAAGATATATTCTAAATACAAATGTTAAAAATGCTTTATAGAGTGACAGAAAAATTATATCACCAAATATTAGAGAGAGAGAGAGAGAGAGAGAGAGAGAGTGTGCTTGTGTAGATATTCTAATTTCAAACAAAACAGAATTTAAGTCAAGGCATACAATTTTAAAGCAGCATGTTTAATAATTATTAAAGTTTCAATACACCAGGAGATGAGTTTATTCTCAAGTTATATGTAATTAAGCACAAATTATTAAAATATATTAAAGCAATCATTGCCAAAATAAAAAAAGAAATAGGCACAAATAAACACCAGAGTGGATGATTTTTTAACAAATTTTTCTTAGTAATAGGTGAAAAAGCAGTCTAAGAGTAAGAATACAGACTCGAACAGTGCTATAAAGGTGACCTAATTGACATATTGAAAAAATCATGTTGCAAGAAATACATGGTATGTGTAGGTGTACATGGAACATTTACTAAAATTGACCATATGCAGGGCCCATAAAACAAAAAATGCCAGAGGAAAGAAACTGTATAAATTATGTTCTCTAACCATAGTAGAATTAAGTCAGTTATCAATAAAAAAGCTATTTTAAAAACTTTTACATTTTTAGAAATTAGAGAATATTCATTGATCAAAAAGAAATGAAAATAAAAAGAAAAGTTATGATCTGAATTATAATGAAAATATTTCATATCAACCTTGTATGATTGCAGCTATAATTGTGTGTACAGAGTCATTTTAAATGCATGTATTAGAAAAGGACAAAGCTGAAAATCAGTAATCTTATTTATTTCAAGGAGTCACAATGAAAACCACAATTTAAGTCCAAGAAAGTAGAAAGAGGGAAAAATAAATAATAAATTTAGAGTGGACCTTAATGAAATAGAAATCATCATGCAATAGATTGAATTTAAAAAGTCTTTGGAAAGACTAATAAAATTATTAAACAGCTGGTGAGACTAATCTAGCTAGAGAAAAGCCAATATGAACAAATATCAGCAATGATAAAAGGTTCAGCATTAGAGATTCTATAAATATTCAAAAAGTATTTAGGAGTTTCAACAGTACAACATTAAATTAGAAAAATTAAGAATTAATCCTTATCTTGGAAAAGCTCATCTTACCAAAGTTTTTGTAAAACTTAAAATTAGCTATTACTTCTTTTAACTGTAGGACAGACAAAAATAGCTAAAAAAATAAAAAATAAAAAATCAAGCCCCAAATCTTAAGTGTACTTGCAGCAGAATCACAGAATGAGTTGAATGCACAGGCTCACCATGTCCTCTACTCAAAGTTTAGAATATTGATTTGGGAGGAGTAAGAAAGACTTGGATGGGGGCATCTCTCATCTTAAGCAGTTTGTAAGAGGAAGTCATCCCTCTCCAGGTTCATAATTATTGTCTCTCCTTGACTTCAGGCCTATAACCAGAATCACAGACCAGCATCCCCAGGGAAATAAGTGCAACATTACAAAATTTTGATAATTTATGTTGTACATCTAAGAAAAATATCTGGAATGAGTTCTAAGTGTATAAGTCTAAAGAGATGGAATACAAAGCTGGACCCCACCATATTTATAAATAAGTGTGCACTTACTTAAAATTTTAGATCTAGTATTCCTAGCTGAAGGAATGGAAACATGATCCTAGAAAAAGAAATTCAAAAATACCAACTGCAGACTAATTCATAGTACTAGAAATTAAGACAAGAGCTCATATTTTTATGCATGTATTTGTTGATATTAATTAATCATTCCCTTTTTTTCTACTTCCTCTACTATTTTATATAAAGAATGTTGGTGGTATTTAATTTCTTAATTAGTTTTTTTTAATTATAGCATGTCTGAGTGGAATATTGGCTGAAAAGGAATTAATATCGCTTGAAGAGGATATGGTGAATTATATGATGTGTATCTCCCCCACTTTTTTTTTTGCAAGATTTTGAGAGCATCTTTGTATTATTTACAGTTGCATCATGTTAAGAGAAAACATAAACTTGTGGGAATTAAATATAGCTAGAAGTGTAAGAATAGCAAAGAGTGAGTAACAGAACTACAGCAGAAGGCCAGCAAAGAGTGAGAGAGAAAATGAATGTGCATATACTCACTTGTTTGCTCTCAGATCTATTCTTCTCCTTTCCCTGTGAAGGGGCCAACCCCCACTTGTACATGGCCCTGCCAAATCTGGCTACATTTGAGCAATTTGGCCAATGAAAGGTACCGATAAGAGATTGTTTGGATATGGGGAGCTAGGATGTTCCTATCTCTCTATGTCGATTAGCAGACAGACTCATCAATTTGGAAAAGATGGATAACTTTGGGCGACTGTACCGTAACTATTCTTATGAATGGTTTTATGCCTCCACTTAGTCATTATATTTTAATATCTCTCAGAAAAATATTTGAAGGCTTTTCATATAAATAATTTCTATTTCTTGGGTTTTTTTTCCCCAAGGCTTTTATACTTAGTAGTAGGTGTGAATGAGGTTTTCCTTCATTATGTATCCTATTAATTTTAGGACTTTTCATTTATTTTGTAGCAGTTAGTTTCCTTGTTGGACTCTAATTTAATTTAATATAATAATTAAATATTATAATTTTATTTTATATCTTTGCTATTGATTCTCCTGGGCATTTCAAATTGACAAGGAAGATGTCTCTAAATAATAAAAATTTTCCTTCTCCTTTACAGTGGTTTTGTTTCTCATTGGTTTATATATTGTTGCAGTTGCAGTTGTCTCGCATTGCAACCGTAAGCGCTGATAATGGACGTCTGCCTTTTGTCCCTGGATTTGATGGTTCTCTCTCCTCACACTCCTTTGCTCTCTCTGCTTTGCATATGTACAATGTGCTGGTTCAAAACAGCTTTCCCTTCTCATGTTGAGAAAGTGTCCTTCTCGTGCTGGTGTAGGTAATATTTCCATACTTCATTCTTAATTTTGAAAATTTGAAATCAATTTTCATATCTTTGAAATATCATGGATATAGTCATTTTTGACTTGTTTATGTAATAAATTATTTTAATTATTTTAATAGTATCCTAAAATTAATCTTTCTATTCTCTAAATAAATTATATTTCCCAAGAAATTATTAATGCTTTCATATATTATACTTTATCATTAATATTTTATTTAGAATGCGTTTTGTTAGTGTATTTGGTTTTCTGTTTTCTTCTTTTCAGATATTTTTTTTTCTAGTCGTTTTGGCATCATGGTTATATAGTAACTTCACAAAGTATGTTGTTAAAATATTTACTTTTTGTGTGCTGAAGCAATTTACATATGATGGGAATTATTTTTAGGGTATGAAATAATTGCTTGGGAACAACGACATTCTTAAAAGAAGAGTAAAGCAGCTTTTTGGAGGTGATTTATGAATTAGTGGGAAATAGATTCAAAAGGTAGGTAAGACCAAGTACAGGTTTGAATAAGAAGATCAAGTTGAGGCTAATTTTGCTTAATTAGGTATTGGGAATGAGGACAGAGACTGGTATGGGCAGATCCAAGAGATGACATCTGAGAATTTTCAATAAGATTCAAGGATAGTCAAACATGAAGGAGAGAAAAGGTAACATCCCAATAATCAATCCAATAATTTTTCACTCTGGAAATACAGAAAGGCTAATATCCATTTCAAAAATGTGTTTAAGAGAAAACTGCATCAATAAAAAGTGGCAAATTTGAATAAAATTGATGACACATTTGTTGAGCACTTACCACATGCCAGACATTATGCTATCAAATATATGTGCATTAACATATTTAGCTTACAAGTACACTCTATTATTACAAGAACACTCCTATTATTATGCATATTGTGAAAACTGAGGCTTTATGAATTTTACACAAGGACTCAAGGTTTAGTAAAATGGTCTGCTTTTTATGTCCAAAAAAAATTTACACAAAAAAATTGCCAGAAATATTTATTAAAATTCAATAATGAGTATATGAATATTACCAGCCCTTCATTAAGGGTTATTGATTTTAACCCATAATAAAACTGAATTTAAAGGACCAGTTCTGGGTATTTGTGCCATTCTCTAACATTATTTATTTCAACCTTTATGTTCTTTTCATCATAAAAGAGAATACAGTTTAATTTAGGAATATAGAGTCAGTGGGAAAAGTTTACGTTTATGAGGAAATCATGTAATATCACATCAACCTGAAACTGTTTTATAATATGTAATTGTAAACTAGAATTAATATTAAGATAATTTCCGATATAATAAGAAAAAAATTATTAAAGTTATATGTGCACATAAGTGTGCATATGAATTCCCACATATTTACATAGATGTAATCTAATTTCTTAACGGAATATTCATTCATTAACAAATTAAAAGATTGTATCCCAATGAAGCACGTGCTTATTGCAAATTGTGGGTATTTACTGAATTTTTTAGTTTTAGTTTCATAGTCTGTAAGAGGTTTACCTTATATAAAAGAGTAATAGCAAGCACATAAATCTCATGAGACATGGCCTTGAAGATCTACATATAACACATTTCAATTATGACTAAATTATTCTATTAGCCAGGATCACATGTCATGCTTAGGGATAATTTTAGTCTTTGTTTAATCCTAATATTTCCTTTTTTATTGGCAGAGCTTGGAGAGTGGGGGCTGGATGATACAACTGATTGGAAAAAACATTTTTAGTAACTTTTGCTTAGCTGTTTTGTTAAAAAACAGTGAAAGTCCTGTTTTATGTTGCAAATCTGAACCAGAGCACTCCGCCAGACTGGAACTTCCTGACACAGTAAGCATCAGGTAGTTTTCTGCCATATTTTCAGCACATCAGTACTCCATATGCTGTAAGAATGTCACTGAAGTCTGGCAGCAATTTTGAAAGGCTCTTGACATGTTGTTTGGTGTCATTCTTTAGTAGGAATTGCCTGAGGTTGTGGCTGAAAAAAGGGGAAATTGTGGCAACTAAGAAATACAAAAGCCTAACAAAAGTGACTGAGGTACGTAAAAGGTTTCTAGAAAGTAACAGAAGCAGATGCTTTACTGAGGATGGGGAGGAGGGAGAGAGGGAGAGAACAAGAGAGCTTATAGAATACGTGGATCCCTAAAAGAACTGTTGAGTAGATGCTCTTTATATCCAACTGAAAAGCAAAATGTCACATTTCAGTTTGACATATTAAAATGTGAAGTTCTATCTCTTAGAAACGGTTTGAAAATTCAATTGGGAAACAGTGAATAGAGATACAGAAAATGTCCAGGTCAATATTGATCACCATAGGTGAGTGACTTTACAATGTCCATCTCCTTAGCCATCATTTCGCGTTCTGCCCACCTCAAAGACAGGTTTATTTGCAAGAACGTCCCCATTCTATTCCATTCAGCCATATTCAGCAGAACACATACCACACTCTTAGTATATCTGAATAGTTGAGATTTTTAAAACATTTTATCATTATGAAGTCTGCCAAGTCACTAGCCAAAATCAGTTACCATCTTGCCATCACCAAACACATAGGGAAATTTTTCTTTTATTTCAAGGTTGGATAACCACAGACAGTTACTGGTCAGGTACTGAGGTGTTTGCTTACAGATTATGGTTACTGGCACTGAAAGTAGGAAAAGAAACAAAGGTAATTTGCTCTTCAGAAAACTTAACATCATGGACATTGGGACTCTCCTGGAATGTTCTGTAATGGTCATTAGCATTTGTGTAATATCAATATTGACTAACTACCAATACTTTTGAGAAGGCTGGTCTTATAAAAGTTAGCTCAAGACTTTACATACCACATTCTCTTCATTATAGGATATCCTGTAAATGCCCAATTTTCTAGCCTAAACTTTCATAAATATCTATATAACTTATATTAGGCCATTGCACACATATTTACTGGTGCTTATACTTGCTTATATTATTTTATTTTGATCATAAATGTAAAGAGTATAGCTTAGTAGAAGGGTAAAGAAATTGATATTTCATGAAAATGATTATATATTACATGTTTGAAAAAAATGTGAGAATGATTGCATGTAAAGTGCTATATACTAGAATCTGAAATTTGAGCGGTGTTACTAATACTGGCATAAACAAGGAATAAAAATCCAATGGAATTAAATAAATTAAAAATATATCTAAAAGAATGAAATTATATTTAAACTCAGAAAATGCAAACCTAGAAAAAGGAAATACAGTGTGAATACTCTGGAAAATTAATGAAACTTTGAGAGTTATGGTCAATATTAGACAGAAATTATTATGATTGCTATGTGATAAATTGCCTCAATATGCTCGATTTATACTCTTGGTACATACACTAAGTTAATTTTGAAGGTAAAAGGATTTATAATTTATATAATTTGTTTTGTTGTTTTGGGGAGAAATGGACTTCAATATTTTAATTAATGACTCAAGAACACCAAGAGAAAAAAAATCAATTAGCTCAAACGAGCATCTAAAACACGTACACTAGAGGAAAAGAAAGGTTGTTTTAAGGCAAAGGAATTAACAAGTTAAAAACTGACCAAAACAATGACTAAGAAAGCAAATAAAAGGAAAAAAAGAATTGTTTAAAGTGATGTTAGTGGTATTGAACAAAATGTCTTCAAGAAACTATTTAAATTATCTAGAGAAACTCTTATTTGAATTATTGTAAAAAGTTGAAAATGTGAGAAATAGCTGGTTAATAGAGGATCCAGCTGAGTAATTAATCAGGGCCAAACTCTAGGAACTGCTGAAGTGTGAAATTGATTGGGATAATCTAGATATCTAAATGTCATTATTGTTAAGAATATCCATTCATATAGAATCTACTACAGCTTTTGTTTTAAATAATATATTCATTGTTTCAGGAGGTATTAATATAATCTCAAACCTAGGAATACTATTCAACGATCATCATCAGATTCTCTGGATTTAGTGTTATGTATATTTATATCTCAAGCATCTTTTACAATGGTTGGCAAATCAGGTCCTTGCTACATGTTTGTGGAATGAATGAGTGAGTGAATTTGTGATTGGAGACATGAGTGACTATTTTAGAGCTCCACTATGATAAGCAGGTATTTAAAACTTACTATGTATAAGGCACTGTGTCTTGTGCTACAGAGCATAAAAAGGCAAGTTTTCTGTCACTAAAGAGCATAAAATTTAGTTAAGTAGATGACAAGGGTAGAAGTATGTACAAAATATGGCAAAATGTGGTTGATATAGTCATTAAACATATAGCAAATGCAATGGGAATACAAGTAGGAGATGTAGAGCAGGTGTATGGCCTGCTTAGAAATGGCCTCAGTGGTTTGATAGGAGGCTTACTTTTGTTATCTAGCTATCTAGAGAAGAAGCATGTAAAATAAAAAGTGGACCCCACAGCAAAGTAAAGGGGAAAGCATGAATTTGGTTTTCCACTTAGAAATTCTCCATGAGAGAGGAGTGTCTAGATGAAGCATGTGAAACACTGATGTATCGACTTGTGTAAGTTTACTCAGCTATTTATTATGAGAATACAGAGAACTGGGGTAAAAGCCCTTTAGGGCACTGGGAAAATGAAAATAGCATTTGGAGAAACCCAGAGGAAAGTTTAAAATCCAGTTCTTCCTATACGTGTTTAGGGTTCTTCCCTAAGAAGTAAAGACAGCTGCCGCCACCCCCACCCCAGTCAATTTCACTCATTTTAATGTGTTTCACATTTCCTTTAGGGATTAATGTGAATTTCACCAAAATGTGTGTCTAAAAATATTTACCCCTCTCTATGGCCAATGAGTATGCAAAGTGCTATCCTAAAGGTATAGATTACTGGCACTTTTCATTATTAATTTGAGATATCTCTCCTGTATATGTCTCTCCATCTGAGATTTTTATATTCAAAATGAAAGCATTTCAGCGTCAAGATACAAAACACAACTTCTCAAAAATAATGATAAAGCATATGTGATTAATTTTGTATCATGCACACAATGAGTATTTGCAGTAACATTTCTTTTCTTATTTTATATTCTTCTTTAACTGTCTGAGGTTAAACACATTTGTAAAGCCTTATTTGTAGTAGAGTAAAAAATATTTTACATTTAATTTTTGACTTCAGAGATCTACTATGAAATTAGATGACGTATAATGTCAAGACAGAATTATACTTATTTTTATCCACTTGAATATAATACCTACTTTTAAAATGAAAAGGTTAAAAATAATGCCACAGGTGGCCAGTATGCCTATGAAACCCCCAAATTTGTTATATCTGTGTTAGTATTGTGTTAATATTTGACTAGTGCTGCAATACATTTCAATAACTATAAATAAAGCTTTAGATTCCTATTTTTTATTTCAAACAAGTAAACTTTAAACATATTTTTCCTTTTTTATAAAACAGACAAAAATTTCTCAGTGATGGATTAACAGTATGGAAGGGGGTCTCTTTTCTATGCATCTTTATTCATGGAAGTTTCATCTATGTTACTTTGTAAAGGAAAGTTTCAACACCAAATTTTGTTCAGGAGTTAAGTCTTTAAGAATACCAAGCACTTACCAACACCATATATATATACACACACACACACACACACACACACACATGAAATAAAAAAGCAAGTGCGTGCATGTCAACAAGTTGCCTAACAATCAAGATCAATAAACAAAACCATAAGGCTGCAGAAGAACACTCCCCCCTCCTCCAATTCATAGATGAATAGAATCAATGCTTGAGAAAATTTCCCTGGAGGGTACAGGGTGGAATTTGGAAACTGTAAAAGGAGCAACAAAAATGGGAAGAGCAGATGGAAGCTATTAAATCAGAATAACATTGCCTCTCACAAAGACTCAAATCAAATGTCATGAACTTCTATTATCGACAACACAGGCAGGCAGCACAGCTATCTTTGGACTTTAAAAATATATTATATGCAGTATTACACCATAAATAGTTATAAATTCTGCCTCAGCAAAGTGTCACGCACCTGGTAGGTATGCAATAAAGATTTTTTGATGATGTTATCCTAATTTTAATAGAGTCACATGTCTAGAAATGTTAAAGAAAGAATGAAGATTGTCAAAGGACTGAGTATACATGCCACATTGTAAAAATGCAGAAATCCTAAAACAGGAAAAAATATTTAACATATGAAAAGTACTTATTTTAACTCATTGCAATGACCTACACTTTTAGAAAAAGCGTATTTGATGCTTCGATATAGTTTTAGTGTTTTTGATAGAATCACCAGTGATTCTTATTTCTGTATCAGACATGATCAGAAGTGCCTGCCACATGCTTTCCACCTGGTTTCTCCCCTTGACCTTCTATCCCGGATGCAGCATTTTAGCGCCTTATGAAGGCATGAAACTACGGAGGGATTTGCAAATGCGTTTCTTCAAATGGGGTTCAGGGGTCTGCAGGTCATGTTGACGCACTTGCTTGGATTCTTTCTGCCATGATGTGTTCTCTTGATCTTGCACTAGCCCAGCTGTTGGTGCACATGTGAGCACAGATGAGGGTCCCTCGCCCCTTGCCTGCCTCCCCCACCTGCTTGACTCTTCCTGTGGACACTTGTAAGTGAAGGGCCTTCCTCCTCTTTTTCACAACTCATTTGCAACTATATTTTATCTTAGATATTTTCTACGAAAATCTCATATATTTGCCAATGTCCCTTCATTCTCCTCTTGGTCTCTTTTTCTTGCATTGTTTTCTACACCAGGCAGTGTGGACAAGCCACAACAAAGCTAAGCAATTAAACTTCTCGACAAAAAGGAAGGAGGACAGGAGGAGGAGGAAACGAGGAGGCAGAGGAGAGGAAGAGAAAACAGGATTCCATCACCTTATGGGCATCAAATGATACGTAAAAGAATCAAGAGACTGACATAATTCTTTTTTGTTTTGTGTTTTAATGTTTCAATGATTTCACAAAAAGCTGTGACAACCCACACACTTGCCTGAAGGACATATTTACAGGGTACCTAAAATTACCAAAAAGATTACTTTAGGGAATTGCCTGATCTTCATGCTCTCCAGGGTAATCCTTTGCACCCTTACACAAGAAGACTGGGCTGTATCTCACAGCTGACCCACGGCCTATTGTGTCCTCCCGCCTTGGTGGAATGGACTGGGATCTCAAAAGTACTCAGTCCTTGGTTCGGGAAATATTAAAAGCATTAAATTCTACAATTGAAATGATAGTTCTTCTTAGAATTGTAGGAAGTAATTGCAAGTGAATCAGGTCTAAAGCTATGTGACTTTCGCTACAGACATCTGTCTCTTTATTCATGGTCATTACTACCCCTGGCTTCTGTTTGGGTTGACTGGTTCCTAGGCTTTCTCAGCCCAGTGCCTCCTGGCACCGTGTAGGAACTAGAGTCAGCCAAGTCTCTTGATTAAGGAACCAACCAAGCTCCCCAGTCAAAGGGATCCAAACTTGAGTAAACTAGTAAGATTCTTTATCCCCTGGTGATGTAATCACAAACCTTTGTTTACAGCTGGAGGTAAGCAGTTATTTCTCTAAAAGGGTTCAATTTGCCATAGTTAAAGAATTAAGGTATTTAGAACCATACTTGCCTACAGAATACAGACTCTACCAAAATTTATTCAAGAGAACCTTTAAGAGCTCATTTTAAAAATTATTTTTGGTTTAGTTTATTGTGATTATATTAACTCATAATTCCATATAAACATAGTGAATCACAAACATGTTGGAGTTTGAAACTCCAGGGGCCACATCTGGAGAAGTCCTTCTTGCTGGAGGGGACTCTCTGCAGAGTCCCAGGGCAGCACAGGGCAGCACATGGTGATGGGGCTGAACATGCTAGCTCTGGTCTCTCTTTCTCTTCTTATAAAGCCATCATTCTTACTATCCATGACATAACTTATTTGTATGGCTTCCAAATGCTTTTCTCCTTATTTTAATAAGAGTAATAATATTAAGAATTGATTAGTTAGGGGAAATACAGAAAATAGTATTTATAAAAAGATAAAAGACATACTTTTTAAAATTTGGATTTGGATCACTATTTAGCTAAATGCCTTTTCATTGATGAATTTAATCAATATACATTGTGTACCAGAAATTGAGAATGTTCTAATGATGGTGACAGTAAAATAACAGGGGGGCAGTTATAATGGCGTCATGGTGGAGCTATGGATGAGGTGACACAGGAGCAGGCCAATGTCAACTCTACTCCAGTCTTAGGGAACGGGTGCAGTTGGGGGTGGTATTAGGAAAGACTTCACAGAGAAGAGAGCAACTAATATAGTTCTGGATGAACAAGCAGGAATCAGGGGGTAAAGAGATGAAGGGTCAGCCATTCCAATTCCTGCTGTTTAGCTGATACAGCTTGGACAATTTACTCCTCTGGACCTATTTCCTCCATGTAAAGTAAATATGATAATAGTACTTGCTTTAGTCCATTTTCTGTTGCTTATAACAGAGTACCTGAAATTGGGTAATTTATAAAGAAAATAAATTTATTTCTTAGAGTTATGGAGGCTGAGAAGTCCAAGGTTCAGGGGCCACATCTGGAGAAGTCCTTCTTGCTGGAGGGGACTCTCTGCAGAGTCCCAGGGCAGAACAGGGCAGCACATGGTGATGGGGCTGAACATGCTAGCTCTGGTCTCTCTTTCTCTTCTTATAAAGCCATCATTCTTACTCCCATGATAACCCATCAACCCATTAATGCATTAATCTATGAATGGATAAATACATCTATGAATGCAGAGCCCTTGTGACCCAATCACCTCTTAAAGGATCTCTCAATAGTGCCACACTGAAGATCAAGTTTCAACATGAGCTTTGGAGGGGACATATTCAAACCATAGCAGTATCTCCCAAGATTGCTGTGAACATGAAATGAGTTAATATATGTGAAGTGCTTGGAAGGGCATCTGGGGCATAGGAAGGGTTGTGGAAGCTTTGCTAATGTTTTTGCTGTTCTGGGCACGTAGATGGCAGTGGATGGATGGTAGCAAGGGAACAGAAGAGAAACGAGGGTAGAAGAGCACGGGGAAATAGTCCATGGAAGGAAATATGGATCATGGGGTTTTATAGAGTCTGGACTTCCGTCTGAGACAGGGGTTCACTGAAGGGTTTCAAGGAGGGGTTCATGATCAGTTTCACAGTGGAGAGATGAACTTGGCTCTGATGTGATTGAGGTGTTGTTGGAACTGCAGGCAAGGAGTAGAAGAGGAGAAAGCTGTAGCAAGGTCTTCAACAAGACGATGACACCCCCAACCCAGACAGTGATCTGAAGGGGGAGATGGTAGCATAGATCATAGACAATTTGCTCTTAATTTGAAACATAACCTAATGCATGTGTTTCCATATCTCAGATCACATTGTGATAATATTTGTATATTGTTTACTTTCTTTAATATTGAACATTTATTCACTATTTTCTACATTATAAATTATTTATTCTTATATATTTTACTGGGAAGTATTTGATACATGCAAAAAAATATAGTTGCCATATATATGATTTATAAAACATAATAATAAAACAACTCTTCTGAAACAAACACTCAACTTCAGAAATTGGGTCTGACAAAGATTGTCTTTTCCAAAAAAATTCTACTCAGGCTCCCCTAAAATTTTTTTCAAGTAGGACTTGACTTTTGGACTTTGCTGTTCAGTTTTGCATTGTCCAATTTTAGCAAGAATCCTGCTAAATCAGTTTTTAAGGCAAAATCTCCCATCCTCCATACCTGATCACCCTCAATATCTAGTCAAATTTCTCAGCCACAGCAACCCCCAGGTGATGTTTGATTACCCTGGCCTGTCTTCAGAAAAAATTCTGTTAGGTTGGTTTAGACAGGCTCTCCCCTTACCCCTGATTTTTTCTCTTAGTAATATTCTATCCACTGACCTCCACCCTGCTCCTTGGCTATAAATTTCCACTTGCCTATGCTGTATTCAGTATTGAATCCAATCTCTCTCCCCCACTGCAAGACCCCATTGCAGTGGTCCCTGTACCTATTGTGATGGCCTCTATTGAATAGTCTGTCTTACCGTCTTTAACAAGTGTCATTAAATCATTTTTTCCTCAACAAATCTTAACATTACCATTGATATCACCTGTCAAATCCCAAAATCTTGTTTCTCCTTTAAAGGTAAACATTGTCCTGAATTAAAAAAGAAAGAAAAAATCACTTTCATTTATGGATTTATCATATCTAGACATATTCCTAAGTAATGTATTTATTTCCTTTCTGACCTTTATAAAAATATCCAATTATTACCTTTTGTAATAAAGTATAAGTTGTAGCCTGGTAATTTTTTCAATATTTTGTATCTAAGATTCATACTTGGTGCATGTAGCTCTACGTTATTCATTTTCACTGGTATACTGTATTTCATTATATAATTATAAAAATATGTTAGCATTTATTTATATAGTGAGTGAGTTGGTTGTTTTGTTCTCACAAACAATGTCACCATAAACAGTTTCTTACATTTGGACTAGTGTATGTGTGCCAGAGCTCTCCAGTAGCAAAATTGCTGGGACATAGGATATACATGAAGGTCAAGTTAACTAGGTAATGCCAAGTTGGTTCCACAGAGGTTATGCCAATTTTTAATCCCACTGGCAGCATTGAGAGTTCCTGGATTTTCCATATACTCGTCAATATTTGGCATTGTTAGACATTTACCTTTTTTTCTTGACAACCTAGTGGTTGTAAATGGTAACTTATTATGATTTAATTTACCTGATTATTGCAGAGATCAAATGACTTTACATTTACCTATTGATTCTTTATGCTTCCTCCTCCATGAAATGCCTATTATTTTCTTTGCCCATTTTTCTATGAATTTTTTAATGTGGCTTCATGAGAGTTCTTAATTTAAACTGAATATTAGTTGGTTATACATGTGGCTAATATCCACTGTCAATTTGTACCTTTTCTTTTCAATTTCTTCATAGCATATTTTTGATGAATAGTGGTTCTTGACTTTAAAGTAACTGATTATCAAACTTTTCCTTTAAGTTAGTGCTTCTTGTGCTTTATATGTAAACTCCCTCACCCTGAGTACCTAAAGATATTCTATGCTTTCTTATGAAGTTGCAGTGTTTTTCCCTTTAACATTTAACTTTTAAGTCATATTTAACCAAATTTTTATTTTTTATTTTATTTTATTTTTTTTTTATTATTTCAGAATATTATGGGGACACAAACACTTTGGTGGATTAATAAAATGTGGTATATGTATACCAGGGAGTACTACTCAGCCATAAAAAACAATGCTGAATTAAAACCTCTGGTATTATCCTGGATGGAGCTAGAGCCCATTCTTTGGAGTGAAGTATCATAAGAATGGAAAAACAAGCACCACTGGTACTCACCATCAAATTGGTACTAACTGATCAATACGTATGTACACACATGGAAATAATATTTAACCAATTTTTATGTGATGTAGGGATCTTCATTGTTTATTTTTCTGTGTGCTATAACTCATACTAGGATTACAAAAAGAAAATGTAAAAAAGCGAACGAGTACAAAGGAAAGTACGCCTCACCTCAAGAGAGTCAGACTAGTGAGAAAAAATAAGTTAATATTAGCCATACTTTCAGTTTGTATGGCACTTTACAAATTAAACAGCCCTTCATATAATCAAAGATCCACCATGTAAATTTTCTAAATGCAATCACATAATGCCACTCTCTTGTTTAAAACCCTTAGTTTCTTCTCCTACTGTTCAAAATTGAATTTAAACTCCTTAGCTTAGCCAACATGATACTAGATAATTTAGCCCCTTTTTACCTCTCCAGATATTTCTACACCCACTAGAACCTTTTGTCTACCTCTTTCTAGTTGTTGGGGCTCAGAAAATGATACCCCAAAGTAAGGTGTTTTGGTGTGCTAAAGAGATTGGAAGTCCTCAGAAATAGCCTCAGAAGCAGTGTCCCTCTGACATTGTCCCACCCTCCTGTCTCCTGCCCCTCCTATTCCTTCAAAGCATTCATAGAAACCAGAATTCCACTTCCTCAAGATGGGTCATAGAAACCAGAATATCTCTCTCCCAAAGCAAGCCATACAGCCTAGAAAGGTCACTCTCTCCCTACTCCCTCCTCCCTCGAAGACCCTCATTTTAAAGAGGTCTTGCCTTACACTTGGGAGGAAGGAATCTAACCAGAGAGGCCAGAAAGAATTGGAATAGACAGGCCTTGTGGGTTTCTCTGCTCAATCTGTTACCATTAGACCTTCGTGCAATCACATTTCTACATGGCTGCCCATTCTCCATCAAATGTAAGCATAAAAGTAGATAATTTTCCCTTGTTCTTGGGGCCTTCATATCTAAAGCCTCCTGTGCCACATAAACGTTGGTGAAATAAATTTGTTAAGCTTATGTCTTGTTAACCTGTCTTTTGTTATAGGAGCATCGAGCACGACCCTTATGATGTGTGAGGAAAGGGCTCACACCTCTTCTGCTCCTACGCGGACGTACTGAATTGCCTGCTGCTCAAATGTGCCATGCCACCTTTTCATCCCATGCCTTTCTTCTACTATAAGGGTGGCAATTATTTAGGAGGCTGCTGCAATTCCAGACAAGAAATGATGTCTTCCTAAGTTAGTGGACATGGAAATACAATGAGAAGATTTGAGAATTATGAAGAAAACAGATTTTGTAAGGAGTTGTGGGCTAAGTGGACATACAAGAACAAGTGAGATATGAGTGAATGAATGAAAAGTGTGCAAGAACAGGCAGCTCTTTGGCAATTCCTTTCCTGGCTGTTTGTTTTAAGTTAAGTCTGGTTGTCTCTATAGGTTTTTCTTTGGTCTTGTTTTGTTTTTTGCTGTATCCCTTTTAGGTAAATCTGTATGCAGCCACCTTAACAATTGTTATGTTTAACACACGATGATATCTGTTAGAACAGAATTTTTAGTAAGTTCATGAACCATGATGCTGCACTTTTATGACCAAAGCTAATTATTTTCCAAAAAAAGATTTTGATTGAAGGACTTTGGTGTTGGAAGTACTTATTGCATATTAATATGCACTTAAAATATATTTAAAACTACTTTTTACTTAGTCACAGGCAACTAATAGCTTTAATGAAAGAATATCAAGATGCAAACACAATTTTAGTTCATGATTCCACTAACGATTCTAATTATTCGAGATATTAGCCAGTGCTTGTGCTCTTACTAATTCTTTAGTGGATCAGTACATGCAAATTTGTGCTGAAAGTGTATTCTTATTTTATATATATACATATAAAATATATATAATTTTCCTTCATGCAATTTTCCTGTGCATGGGAAAAAAAGGTCAACCCTTTTTAAATTGTCATTTCACAGAAATTAGCTCAAATCCTAACACATTTGCGGTGCCAATGCACCATGTGTCCTGTAGGCAGTGGCAGTCCTTGTCCTTTCAGGCTCTTTGCTGCACTTAGGAGACGAGTGAGCTCAAAGGACAGCCCGTTCTTGAGGCTGCAGACCTTTTTCTGCTCAATACCAGCCTCAGGATCTGTGAGGTCGAGTCTGTGCCCTTTCCAGCTACAGAGCTACTTCTGGGCGAGGTCACTTTTTTGTGCTCATGGCCTCCTGAACACTTCCTCTCTTCTGGGATAGTTGGGACTCTGCTTTCAAGCTCCCCACACTCCAGAGTCACAGCTGCTTTCCTGCAAAGGCCCCGCTCCCCTCCACACCTGTACCACAGTGGCTTCTTCTCAGACCCCCAGGAAGTGTTGATGTAGGCAAAGTCCCTGCAGAAATGGATCTGTTGCTGCTTTTCCACCTCCTAATCCTTTATGTACAGTCTGGCTAGTCCTCTACTTTTCTAACATGTCTCCTAAGTGGAAATGCAGAATATTAGAAAACGCATGGACACTGGGGATGGACAAAGTCCTTTTCCACCTGTGTGACCTCCTAAGCTTCATATTTTTTCCAGGATATTATTTGAAAATTAAATCTCAAGTGTAAACATAAAAGTTTGATACAAAATAAGTGGCAAATAAGTGCCAGACGCTGCTGCTGCTCAGGGCCAGCCTCAGTCTATGTAAATACCTGGAGCGTTTGCACACTGTATTCTTTCCTTTTCCAGTTTTTAAATTAAGAAACTAATTAAATAATTAAATTTTATCCTTCCTACTCTTTTGATCACTTCTCCTCTGGGATGCACTTAGTATTAAGTTCATAATGTGGGTTCATCTAGAAAAGATAAAAGTTGCATCTCATTAAATTCCTTAATACAACTCTTTACTAATTCCAACTATAACTGCCTAAATTTGCAAAGTTTTCTGGACATTCCATTGGCCCTGCCACCTCCTGCATCACACATTCTCAAAGATTTCGAAGACTGGAGCATGAGGTAAGCCTCACTTCTATGGAGACTCCCCGCAGTTTTTCAGGCAAGAGTCAGTGCTGGGTGTTTGCTTTTCTGTTTTTAGATTGGGAACACTTAATTGAGCGTCTTCTTTGGCAGTGTGTGTGTATGGGGAAAGGGGGAGAGAAAGGCCAAGTTCTCTTTCAGCCGCCACCCCTGCGATAGTGATATAAAGACTCCTCTGTAGATTTGCCATCTCCAAATTAGGTGGTCATTTTTATTCTGCACAAGAAAAGTGGACTACAATAAAAGGAAACATGGCATTTTAAGAAATGGTGGCTGGTACCTGTAGATACAGCTCGGGACTTCTCCCTGAGTGTCTGCTGTAACCAGACTGAGTTATCCAGGTGTGGATGCCTGACACTGCCTGCATCTAGTTATCCATCCATCTAGCCATTCTTTCAACAATTCCTTGTTGCCAGGCACTGTGCTTGGCACATAGTAAGCTTTCAAAAAATATTGATAAAAGAAAGAAAGAATGAAAATACAAAGATGAAAATGAAGAGTCAAAGAAGCTGTGTCTAGGTGTGGTGTTCTGCTCTGGCGTCCCACAGCCTGTCTTCCTTACAGCTCTGTGCCAGACTCAGAGGCTCTTCCTGTGTGCCAGCTCGATAATTTCTCTCTACTCCCTGGGGCATAAGTAATTGCCATGAATATATATATTTTTTACAAAGTTATCCACATTTTAAGACAAGTAAAAATGTTTGCAAAAGGACTGAAGCACATAGGTTGGTACTGGAATCTGCAAATAAATTATTGGAAAAATTTTCCTTATTAATAGTGACTTTATTGGCCTCTTATGTCAGAAGATGTGGGTGGTCATCTGTTTCTGACTATGAGGATATTTGAGTAGGAATTTTCACGCAGACCCACATTCACTCCTAAAAAGTTGTCATGCTCTTACACCTTCATGCCAGGTATGGATCTGAGGTTCTGTCTCCACTCAGAAGACTGGAATGTAGGGGTGCAACCCATAATCTTGTCAGAGGTAGGTCATGAGCTTCTGAAAATTTCTTATGCTTCTCAACTGTGGCTGTATGTTCCACCTATACGCTCTGAGAGCTTGGATGCCTTTCTGGACATTTTTAAGGAAGTAAACCATAAAAGTGCTACTACTTTTCTCAACGTGTCCCTCTACCACTCTCGTTAGCAAACTTCTAGAATTGAGTGTTTTCAGAATGTAAAGTGAATAAATTGTCATTTCCTGCTTGACTTCTCTTGACTTATTAACATCAGGGGAAAACGAGGTCATTCTAGAAAGCGATGCCTGGAAGGTGAATTTTCTGAAATCTGCCTTTATCTACATCTGAAATATTGACTGAGTGTCTACACATGCCGGGCACTGTTCTAAGACCCTTAGTGCTGGATTCTATCAACAGTATCATGAAAGCAGTAGACTTATTATACCGATTTTTCAAACGCAAATTGAAATTTCAAATGCAATTTCAAAAAGAAATTTTGTGAATCGTCTATGGTCATGTCACTTGTTAGTGGCGGAGCTGGAGTTCCAATGCAGATGGCACAATCCCAAAGTTGAAGCCACTGTGGATGGGCTACACTGCCCCCAAGTAAACAGACAGAATCCTATCTTTATGTAGTTTAGTGTCTAGCGGGAAAGACGATATGGAAACAAGTAGTGACATGTGACGTGGAGGATGGGGAGACTTCGAGAGCATAGAGTCAGGGCCCTCAGGAAGGGGCACTTAGGTTGAAACCAAGAAAATGATGAGAAGGTAGGTAGCTGGGAAAACACACATCTAAAGACAGTGTTAAAATAAAGGGAACAAAGAGTGAATGCGCGTTTGTCTCCAGCCGTTTCCTTCATCTAAGGGTACTGCACTTTTTAAATTTCTTCATAGATTTGAAAAATGCCAAGAACAAAGGGTATAAGTTGAGGGGGAATAATTCATTTGGAATAAAAATAGAACCTTTTTTTTTCCTTCTCCCTAAAAGAACTTCTAATTACTTCCTTATTTCTTTCTGTTTCTAAGTCTGGGACTCCTAAACTTTCTAAACCATTAATGATGGGTCTAGAAACATGATGCATTTCATCTTTTTTCTCACTGCAGGCTGCAAGCAAAGGGCAATGTCTGTAGAAAGTTATAAAATCGTGAAAATGAGGATTCAGCATCAAATTACCATCTTGCCCTTAAATATCATGCTGCTTCCGTTATTCTAAAGCAGGTGAATGTTGGCTACAGATGCAGGCTCGAAGCCATTATTCTAACCCACACTGTTAGTGCCTAGATTTCATTTGCAGAAAGTCGCTGTGTCCCATCACGCTTGGAAACCTAGAACATGCTCTGCATTTGCTCGGCGGCAGTTGCGTTTACATTTTAACAGCATGTGGAGCGCTGAGGAGATGGGTCCTGGGCACATCCTTACACATATGAATAAATAATGTTAAAGCTAATAAGATCTCTGAGAGAAAATGATGATTGTCTTTAATCACTAACCTTAAGCAGCAGCGAACCATATTATCAAACACCTCCATTTCTTATAAAACTATCTATCACACACAATACAGACCTGATGGAAAAGAAGGTGGAAGTAATCAGGACAGAATGCCAATTACCTCATTACTTGTCATAGCACATTGTAACTGGAAATTGCTTCTTTCAGGTTCTGTTTGCTCAGGCAATTACAATAAACTCTCTGCTTGACATGTTGTTTGCACAGATGTAGTGCATTAATAAACATGAGGGCTAATCTGAATTATTGAACCAGCCACAATAATTCCAACAAAGGATTTATAATAAGTCCAAGAAAGCTGAGGTATCACTGGAATTCCCTGTAAGCAACACTGACATACTTTATCACATGTAAAATCCTCAAATTTAATGTACAGTACTGGAATATGTCCCACAGGTATTTTATATTTTCTGTGGCTCTAAGTCCTAAGCAACTGCCATCCATGAAGGAGCATCAAGACTGCTAAGGTAAGTGGCAATTTCACAGACTTAGAGGAAATTACTTTATTTGCTGTATAGCTTGCACATGTTGAGCCCTTTTTGCCCTGTTTTTACAAATCTAATTGTATTTAAAGGAAAACCCTGCTGGGGTAGTAGTCAAAAATTAAGTGTTTCAAAGTATCATGGAAATATACTATTGTCCAACGGAATGGAATGAAGGATGTGTGGAACTTCTTTCCTGCTCATATTCCTAGAAAGGGCATCGTGCAAACATAGAAAGCCTTGCGAAGAACAGTCACCCATCACGGCCAAACGCTGCATAATCTTTCAGAGCAAAGCTCACAAAGTTCTCTTCACCTAAATTGAGTTCACCTAACTGACTCCATTTTTTTCCTATAAACGTTTCTTATTTAAAGAAATCATTATAATGTCAAAAATATATCCACTTGGAAAAATTTGTGTGCCTCATCAATTTCTACTATACAGAAGCTGGATTTTAAAATAACTTTGCTTTTTGCCATGTGAGTAATGAATAGAATTAGAAATAGAAATGTCTTCAGAAGCGAATCGGGTGCACTTATGCATAATGCTTTCATGGGGGGGGTTATTAACGCTATTGACCGTGATTGGAAGTACGTCTTCGCCTTTGAAGTTCTGGGCAGGATAGATTGGCAAAGTCTCCCCAGATAGACTCCTTAGTGTTATAAAAGGGAGAGGATCCTGCCAGCGAATGACCATATCAATTTTTACATTCTTAGGTAAAGCCAGACTCACAGAATACAGCCCCATCATGTTTCTTCATTTCTTTCTACATTAAGCAAGACTCACAACTTACTTTCTCAATTTCCGCTTATGCTCAGTCTCCTTTTGATATCTTGTAATTAATTGCACCCTAATGTTGGTGCAGTGGTTGGATTATAAATCTACATTACAGTAGCAGCAAGAAGCCACTGAATTGTAATATATCTATACAAAACAGGAAACAAGCTACCACCATGGACTCCCTTTTCAAATGAAGAGCACCTATTGTTCCAAATGTAAGCATTGCTCAGATGTAGGGTACACTAGCCAATACCACAAGGATTGTCAATTAATCTCAAAAAATTATTGAGGCATAGTTTGTGTATCTTTTTAATTCTCCAACATAGAAATTAAGAAGTAAAACAAGCATTTTTTCTTAAAATTATGTCTTCAGGTATTGATCAATAGTTGAATGTAAAATGAAAGTTTTGCAAGTAAGGTTTTTTCTTAATTTATACCCACCAAGGCATACGGAAAACATAGGCACTGTCACTGACTTTCTTTTCCTTCTATTCCATCTCAACTTCTGAGCTCTCTCCCCCATCACCCTCTCTCGGCATCTGGAGTCACTCTCCACCCCACCCCCAACTTCATGAACCGCTGCTTTGCTAGAACAGAAACTAGCCTTTCTATGGCTTAAAAAGAAAACGTGAATCAAGATATCTCAAACACTAATGGGATATTTTAAAGTAATTTAATTATTTTAATCTCTTTCATATATCATGAAATTATGTAGAACAATTTCATTTAAGTGTTACTATCACTGTTGAGACTTCAATTGTGAATTGTTACACCAGCAAATATTGAAGAACATGAGTGCTAGTGAAGTTCTATTGCAGTGTATGCAAGTGAGGACCAGAAACGACACCAGGAGGAAAATTTCCATCATAATCAACTTATTCATTCTGTAATAACCTCCTTAGGAATCATGCTTCAAGATTATAATGTTTTATGATTAGTTTCAGTCCAAAGTTAATGTTGTTCTTTGAGTTAGTGTTTGCTTTACTCAAGTTATAACACTCTCACATAGAGCAAGAATACTTTTAATTATAAAATAATTATAAAAATAAATTGAATAAAATAAGTGAACAATAGGCTAAAGGAAGATGAATTAGACCATTTAAATACTACATACAATAAGGCTTCTTTGAAAGACAAAATACATAGGAAAGTTAAAAGTAAGGAAAGTCAGGTTCCATGAAACAAAAATTACTTTTCTATTAATTTTAACCACATAATTCCCTGTTCCATAATAAGTTTTCTCTGTATTACATTTAACTAATTGAAAGGCATGGATTCATAGTTATTGATACCTATGTATATGGTGAGGATAGATGGGTTTCCTGATTATTTTTCAATGATTATGTTTTACTTAAGTGAATATTCAAAATCAAAAATATAAACTATATAGCTTTTCCACTGTTATTATATCAATAACATAAATTAAACCATACACAAATCAAAGCTTTGAAGAATCTTAATCTTTACTCCTTCATTAATTATTGCAATTTGAGCATATGTATAACTGGAGTGTGTTAATAAGATTATAAATAACACGATTTTTAAAAAAAATACACAGTTTTGAAAATGAGAGCTTTGAAAGGCTCTCATCTTTATATTAGGTATCAATCCAGGTATTTAATCCATATCTGGATTAGAACTACATTAATATCAATATTTTATATATATATTTCTGATATATAAAAATCATATAACCATAAACTATCATTAATAAAGATATAGCCACATAATTTATAAAAGGAGGCTAGTGAATGTAATCCATGGGAAATTACATTCAAGTTACAAAATAAAATAATGTACTCCTATTCATTCTAGTTTAATTTAATCCCAATGATAATTGTTGAATACAAGCTGATCCATTCATTTCCTACCAAACAAATTGAACAGTGATCTTGTCTGGATCTTTTACTTTGTGTTTAATCATTATAAAAACCTTAGGAAACTTGTATGGGAAACTTTAAAAGATACCAGTGTCAGCAAATTCATATGACCACATATATGTAGGCACATTATATAATAATTTCCTATAAAGTGTTGTACAAAATATTATGTATCCACACATGCAAATATTAATGTACCTATAAAATATTAAATATCTAAGTAATAGTCATTCTTTCCCCTTTAAGTTCCAACATAATTTAGACAATTAAAAAAAAATTTGATTTTCTAGTAGGAGTTGTTTAAAGTTAAGAGAATACTTTAGAAATTAAATGTTATTATTTTAGGTCACTTATTAAACAATCAAAATCAAAATGTGAAAATTTAGTGAAAAAAAGTAAACTGATCATTCATAACTGGTAACATATTGTAACATCAGAGGATGCGCAGTGAGATGGGCCCAGGAATGAATCACATTTGAGGTCTTAGAAGCAGATGATGCTGGAGCAGGCCCAGCACAGCGCCACAGTCTTCACATTACCTTTATTTCTACTAATTTTTTAATACTTTTTCTCATTAGAAACTAATGATTTATCCTACTGAAATGTAAAAGTGACATTTTTTTTTGCCATTTCCTTTTCAACTCTCTCTTCCATTCTAGATATGATTAACCTCCACATGGGAACTTAACAACACTTACAAAATTACAATGGGGCATTGTGTATACAGATATGGAAGAGGAAAGATAAACTACGTTTCTAAAACGTAAAGACTGCATGAATTAAATTTTGAAGTAATTGTGGTTTGTGGAAATTACATATTTCAGAGAGTTACAAATCTTTCCTAACATTCTTTTTATAGTACCTTTTAGGAAAGTTCCCTTTCTATCACTATCAGATATCATTGGGAACAACGGAAGAAATAAAAGCTACAGACAGCACTTCCTCAGATATTTTTAGCTGAAATACTATTTTAACTGCATTTTTTCTTAGCAACAAACAGAATTTCAAACGTCAAAGTAAATAATCATAAGAAAATCTGCTAAGGTTACCAGACTAGTTCTTGGATTTCTAATTCCACACGGAGAAATCGTAAATCATTTCTGTGAACTTTCCTTCATGGTTGCTTATTCACATTCAAGCATCAGAGAACTCTCCATTCTTTATAAAAATGATATATATCCACAGTAAGTTCATTAAAAGTACATATTTGTTACGTATTTGTGAATATCTGCAGTCCCATGAATTCTTCCCAAACAATTATATTATGAGCATTATTTACTTTTACAGTCTGTATTTGAACAGGTTTTTGAAGTGCCATTCCGTGGCAAAATCCTGTGAGTTCAAACATGGCATCAGCAAGTCATCAGCCCTTTATACTTCACATAAATCTACTTCTTTCCTAGGAGAGATCAGCAAGTGAAATTGAAAGACATAATTTTAACCACATAATTCCCTGTTTTATAATAAGTTTTCTCTGCATTATATTTAACTTATTGAAAGCCCGTTTACTGAGCATATATCAACATGGTAATGCTGAATGTTATGTTTGGATTCTTCACCCTCAAAAATGGATGACGTTGGTCACATGGGTGCCACACTTTTTTGGGATGCTGATCTCAGAACTCTTTTTCCAGTTCTGTATCAATTTTCACAACGCATGTACTCCCAGAAAAGCAAAGTAACTTGCTATAAAATCAGAATCTGGCAGCTTTTACTTATCTTTAAGAAGTTTCTTTTTTTTTTTTTTTAAGGCTTTCTTTTCCTATTACAGAAACACTCCTATCATAAGTAGACTCTTCCTATTTTTTGTTCATCAAAAAAGCTGGGTGTAGGGGCCTCCTATAAAGGTGAAAGGTTTTGAACATGAGGTTTCTTCATCTAAGAACTCCATTTACTCCTATGTGAGAAGGAAGGAAACACAAAGAGAGCAGGAGAAATCAATGAGGTATTGCATTTCCTGGAGATGGTAAAAGACTGCTAAATCAGGATGTGTGTTGATAGACCCCTGCTGAGAAAACAGAGGCTGAGAAACAGCAAGGAACAGTGTGAGGAGCTGTCAAGGCCATGTAGGGAGCAGCACTGAATTATTGACTGGGAGCTTTTAGAAAGTGTTTTAGAGAAAGTTGGTTGCCTTTACTCTAGCAAGAAAAACTCAATACTAGGGAACTTGGAACACTGAAACCAGAAAACTTGCTGGGGCAAGAGACAGTAAAAAGATTCATCACTCCAATAGATCTTCTCTCGAGGACACAACTCTGGGAAGAGCAATTATTGGCCCCCTTAAATGTCGGCCATCCACCTGAGTTGACTTTGCAACTTGTCCCAACAAAAAATTCAAGATCTCTGAAGTTTCACTGGATTTGGAGGCCATTCTAAAGTAAAAAAATCTTTAAAATGTCCGTTTATAAAGGTTTATTTTAATCACAACAAGAAAGTACAGCAGAGAAGAATGAAAAAATATTCACATAATTGGCAGCTCTTTTAATTTTAAACCATGCTTATATTTTTCCACTATCAAATTACATTAACAGTTTCATCCTTAAAAACAAGTTCACCAAAAGATATCAAAAAATTAACTTCTGAAGCTAGGAAAATCACGAACCTTTTTGTCAGTGAGTTTTCCTTTTTGAGAACATAACTCACCACTGACAATTATGTCAGTGTGTGTCTATATTTAAGTGCAAAACCCATGGATTTTTACTTTGTTTTGTAAGTGAGTTGGCATCAAATTTTCTTTTTCTTTTTTCCCTCTTATACTTCAGCCGTTAAAAACAGTAACAAGAGTAGTTTATTTGACACGGGGTGGGTATTAAACAAAACTTCTCTCAACCAAGAAAACATAAACTTTTGCAAGCAAAGAAACAGACACTCAAAATACTGCAAGGAAGCAAGCTTACCTTTTGCTTGTTCTGTTCATCTTACTATTTCAAGTGCTACAGTGGCAGTGTCCTGCAAAGCTTCCCCACTTGGCAGAACTGCATGAACTGATACAGATTCAGAGAAAGCAAATAGGAGCTTTACCAACGAAAATGTGAAAAATCCAAGAATTAAAGTGCCGTTATTTCGATTTGAGGAGAGTACAGTCTATTTCTTAGATTATGTGACTCAGTGCATATTTCTTTGTCATTGTTTTGAGGTTCACTTAACCATAAAGAGGGAAGAGAGCTCAGTGAAGCATGGCTGGCTTGACAATAGGCTTTCTGCAGGTTAGCCAAATTTAACTGGCAAAAGCTCGCCCAAACCCTTTTGTCTGCTACATTTGCACCATAATGTCGGTCCTTCTTCGCATATTTCACAGATCAAGTCTGACCATTTATCCCCAAAGATGGAAAAAGTCATTTTTGGTTCTGTCCATAAAAGTTACTTTATAAAGTATTGTGCAATTCTACTACAAAAGCCACAAAAGGGGAAAGTGCACTTCACATGGCCACAATTAGGGCTTCTGTTTCCGCTCTCCTGCCCTTGTCAAAGCTTTGATTTAGTTTTCCTCGGTTTTGTCCAAGGGTCATTACAGATGTCTGCAGACGATTAGCATCTCCCCCCACAGTCCCTCTCCAACTGGGTGATTAGCAAATTAAAACTTTGCATTCTTCTCTGTCTACTGAGACTTATTGGGAAAGATTAGCAAATGTGGTTAATTGTGGAGACCTGAGGGGGCATCAAGGTGTTTGTCTCAGAATTTTGGAAGCTAAATATTAAGTTAGCAATTGGGAACCCCATTATGGCACATGCTCCAGCATTTAATGAAGCATTCAACTCTGAAACTTAGAAACAATTGTATCCTTGATGGGGGGCTTCAGGAACAGTTTGCATCTGTGCCATACCTAAATGGTGCCAACCTGACCCATTAGAAACTAGATTTGGTGTATACCATGAACTGTGTTGAGCATATTTGCAGCCTCCGTTTGAGAAACTGAAACCCCTGCTCTCCATAAGGACTCAGTATAATTTTTAAAGCATTCACAACCTATGAATGTGGGTAAGTGCTAACCATAAACGAGGTATTGAAATGATCCAGGAGAGATTGAGTCTTCAGTTTCAAATGGTAATGGAAATATAAGAAAAACATTCCTGGCTCCATCTTTGTTTTAGGAGAGCAAATGTTTGATTAGGTTAGCAGACGGAGGAAGGAAAGGCTTTGGCAGAATTACCCCAACCATACATAAGATGTAGAAGCTACTGAGGGGTTGAGCAAATGAGGCCCAAATGTCAGGCTTCCATTCAAAATGTACATTCTGCAAAATATATTTCTAAATTGTACCCACAGGAAAACATAACTAATTTTTTTCTTAAATGTGCCCTATCTCTTCTTCATTTTTCTCATAATTCTATGGTGGTGAATCAAATAAGTAGGCACAAATATTTCAAAAAGTGTAGAAATCAATGGAAAATGAGAAAATTGAAGGTCACATTAAGTCACACAGTGAATCAACTATGAAATTAAAACTCCAATGCAGGCTATCCTAATTTCAGCCTTCCTCCTCAATACAGCTACTGAGACTCAAAACATTGCCAGCCAGACACCTCACAGGCTGAAACCCCCAGTTTCATGACATTGCCTTCCAGAACAGTCAGGCATCTTCACCATGTAGGAACAAAAAAATGGGTTACCATTACAACATGACTCACTTCATATTTTCACCGGGAAAGCATTCTCCTGCTTCTAAAACAAAGAAGCCTATTGATACATTCTGAAAAGGCACGTTTGATGTCTGAGGCCATCTGTGGTTTTCAGTTTTTAAGGAAAAAAAAAAAGTTTATAATGGCATATCTTAGGCCCATTGTGATTGGCCAGAGTAGAAGATACAAAACATATAAACATGAATCAGTAGTCTCTAGACAACTCCTGTACATCTTATAAACAAGCAATTCCCAAATTAATACATTAACTTAAAGATAACTAACACAGTCAGCTGAAGTGAGCTAAGTACAATTCTTCATTTCTAGGATATTCTGGGACCACAAAATACTGTGCTAAAACAAATGTGTTAATTCATCCAGCAAGATATAAGTTACAGACGAAGGTAGTATTCTGATAAATAGGATTTTATTTTTATTATGTTATTCCTCTTATCACAAAGTTCAAATTATACAACATTTCACAGAGGAATTTCAGTTTAGTAATAAGGACACATCATTAGTGGTGTAATGTGCAAACGGAAACAATCATTGCTAATTGAATGAAGGTAAACATCACCGCACTTTGCCAATGCTGACATTTGAAATAAATGCAATTTTCAACAGTCTAACCACCCTCCTTTGGCAAAAGTAAAACAGCTTCCTTCTAAAGGACTCGTCTATTATTTATCCAATATTATTAGCTGCTTTCCCATTTTCCATTTTATGTTTCTTGTTTCTTATCCAAAAAGTGAGCATTCTCACTAAATGAGAAGAAGGAAATGCTCATCTCGTCTTGGCAAGTAAATCATTTAATCAATTAATGAGGATTTTTGCAAAATTCTCCCTCCAGGGGAATAGATCGAGGTCATTGCTATGATTTCCCTTAACTTTTCTCTGCACATCGTGCCGGTCCTAACTGTAAGGAAGCACTTCTAGTCTTTACCAGTCTGCAAGGTTCTCTTTCCTTCCAGAACCCTCGGCACTTACTGCCTGACCCTCAGTAGTTCTTCCCTTTGTACTGTGTTGCTTTATTTCACATGAGTCATATATTCTTGCTAGAATTTCTTGCCATGTTTAGGCATGTGCTGTATTTTCTAGTCCAATACTAGGCACATGGGCAACTCAGAATGTACTTGCTCACTTGGTTTTATTTTGTCTTTTTTTGACATCTGATCTGGACCTTTCTACAGAGGACAGTGAAAAGGAGGAGGGTATGATGGTTATAGCTAGGGTGCCATATAATTGAGATATAGATATATATATATAATTTATCCCTCAAACATTTCATTTTGGGAAATGAAAAAGTTGCTCTTCCATAAGCTAGAAAACAGATGTAAAAACCAGGCTTGTCTCAGGCAGTCTGGATGTATAGTCACCCTAGAGCACTTGAGCCCTTGCTGGAAGCTGTTTCACCTCTGTCAACATATTTATTCTTCATTTAGTCCTATGAGGTAAATACTATTATTATTCCCATTTTATAGATGAGTAAACTGATGTGCAGATATAACCATAGTCACATAGCTTGTAACTAGAAGTGGCAGGATTCAAATGCTGATCTAACTGACTGTAGGGACTACATTTAAAGTTGCTTCGGAAACCATTTATGTTTTTTATAGTATTTCCCTGATAATATGCATATAATTTTTTTCTAAAGAAGGGACTAAAGAAGTTTACAAACCAGAGACAAAATTCAGGAGGAATCATTGAAGAAAGTACTGTATAACATTGTTGCCTTAGAGTACTAGATAGAAATTTTATATATTTTACAGCTAATAATTAAAGACAATTGGTATTAACAAATTTTTATTGGGCCTTTTTCAGCAAAATCATTATCAATAAAATACTAAAAAACATAGGTGGTGTACAGAGATGGTAGTGACGTAGTTTTTTTTAAAATGATTTTCCTCATAGCTTCCATAGTTTACCCTGTAATAACTCCATAATTATGCCATAGTTTATTCATCCCTTCTGTACACACACACACCCACACACATTATGAAACATTAGTGAGTCCAGTGTGATGTCTTAAAAAAATCTTAAAAGATCTTGTTATGAATGCTTGTGTCTCCCCAAATTCCTTTGTTGAAGCCATAACCCCTAACATGGTAGTATTTGAAGATGGGCTTTGGGGAGGTCAGATGAGGTTGTGAGGATGGGGCACCCGTGATGGAATTAGTATCCTTATAAGAAGAGCAAGAGAGATCAGAACTCGCTCTCTCTCTGCCATGTGAAGACACAGGGAGAAGGTGGCTGTCTGCAAGCCAGGAAGAGAGCCCTCAGCCCGAACCAAATCTGCCAGCACTTGATCTTGAACTTCTCAGCCTCCAGAACTGTGAGAAATAAATCTCTGTTGTTTAAGCACTCCAGTCTATGGTATTTTGTTATGGCAGCTCAAGCAGACTAGTATAGACCCCTGCTACCTTCACAGTAAATCTAATTCCTTCAGAGCCCTTGGCCAGGAGGTCAGACTTACTGGCTAGATCTCTCTTCGTTTGTACTGAGTTTATTTTCAAATCTCCCAACTTCCTCCTGTGAATAGATTTCTGAAGGAGGTTCTACATTCCCAGTTCTTTTACACAGGCGGACCAGGAATGGCCTTTCTGAGGAGGTGACGTTTGAGCAGCCCAAACAAAATAAAATGTGCATACCTGGAGAGTATTCTAGGCAAGGGCAAAAAACAAAGACAACATCCCTGAGGTGGGAAGGTGCTTGACATGTAGGAGAAATAGGAAAGTCATTCTGGCAGAAGGGCAGCAGTGTTGGAAAATCAGGTAAGAGTTCTATAGCACATTGGCACATGTAACCCAGGGTTTGTCAGCCTCAGCACTATTATATTTGGGCTGGATAATTCTTTTCATGGAGTAGGGGGTGCTGTCCTGTGCATTGTAGGGTGTTTAGCAACATTCCTGGCCTCTGCTCATTAGATGACAGTAGCTCTCCCTCCCCATTGTGACAGCCAGGACTGTGTCTAGACTTTGGCAAATGTTCCCTGGGAGGTGAAATTGCCCTGGTGGAGAACCACTAGTGTAGACCATGAAAAGGGCTTAGTGTTTATTCTATGAGTTTTCCCAAATCATTAGCCTTTGAGCAGGAGAGTCTCAGGACCTGGAGGAGATGAGCGCCACCATGGACACGAGGGTGAGAAGGGAGGTCAGTGGGTCAGTGAGGACGCAGTGGTAGAGATCCCAGGGAGGCACAACCAGGCTTGGTCGCTGTAGCCATCACTGACCAGGAGACTGATGGGTGGGATGAAGAAAGTGAGGGAAAGAGGGACAGTAAATAAGACTCCAATTTGGGGGCAGAATTAACTGGAGGATGATAATGGCACTGATTGAGATGCAAAACCCTTCAGTGGCAGGCTGTGGGGTGTGGGGGTCAGTGCCGTGAGAGCAGCCATTTGCAGGTGGCAGCAATTCTGTCATGGGCGTATTTCATTTGAGATGCCCTTTAGATATCCAAGTGTAGACGATGGATAGGCGGCTGGATACACAAGGCGAGGGTTTAAGGGAGTAATTATTGGTGGAAACCAAAAATGGAGAATCAGTATAGAGATGGTATTTAAAAGTTTGGGACTAAATTTAATCACCTAGGATCCTGGTACCAAAATGTGTGCCAGGAGCACTGCAGGATATATCAAAATTTTGAGGAAAAATACTGACACTTGACATCTGGGGGACAGCACCTGAAATACTAGGCCGAGGTAGCTTACAGTTTCGACATCAGATTGAACCACGTTCCTTATTATCATATTTTTGTGAACGATGATAAAAAAGCCTGCACTGCATGAAAATCAATGTGGAACGGGAAGTGAGGGTGGTCCTGTCCAGTCGGATTTTGGGCTATGGGAAACGGTGCAGTGCCCAACCGATGCAAGGATTACATTAACAAAAAAATATGCATACTATTATTTTTGCTTTCAAATTTTTGAATTTTTAATATGACTATGAAGCTGTTAGGACATGTATTAATTTCCTATGGTTATAGTCACAAATTGTCATAACTTTAGTGACTTAAGACAATATAAAATTATTCTCTCACAGTTCCGGAAGCCAGAAGTCTGAAATGGTTTCACTGGGCTGAAGCCGGGATGTTGGCAGGGCCTCACCTCCTCTGGAGGCTCCAGGGAACAGTCCGTTTCCTTGCCTTTTCCAGCCTCCAGAGCTGCACTGCTTGTGTTCTCTGACTCATGGACCCAGCAGTGCAGCATCTCCCCGTGACTCTGTTTCCGTCATCACATTAACTCCTGTCTCTTCTGACTCTCGTTCCTCCCTTTTCTAAGGACCCTGTGATTAGAGTGGTTTATCCAGGTAATCTAGGAAAATTTCCCCATCTCCAGATCCCTAAATTACTTATGTCTGTAAAGTCTCTTTTGCCATTTAAGGTAACATACGTACAAGTTCTAAGCATTTGGATCTGGATGTTTTGGTGGCCACAGTTCAGCTTGCTACAGAACACAAATACTCAGCAAGTCATTTGGACCTAACTACTTATTAATAATAAATAGATCTGCTAAGTATTTCTGTTGGCCAAGATGTGATCTGAAAACCACTAGTGAGAAACTAAGGGTACCGAAACTTGTGAAAGTTCGGTCACCTCTGACCTAGGAAGTAATGTAGTTAGACACCCAAATATTTTCAAATACTGAGTCCCAGGGAACTCTATTATTTAGACTCTGGGAATAGAGGAAGGAATCAGCAAAAAAGACCAAGGAAGAAGAGCCAAAGATGCAGGAGAAAAACCAGAAAAGTGTGAGATCTCAGAAAGCAAACAAAAACAGTCACTGGAGAGTGAGGGATAGATCAAATTAATCTAATTTGATAAATCTGATAAACCTGATCTCCTGGTTTAGCGTGAGACCAGGAGTGAGATCTGAGCTTTGTATTTGGACATAACTGGGGTCCTTGATTTAAATATGAACACATTTTAATAATCAAGCATTCCATTTTAGTATAGTGAACAGTAATTTAAATTAACTTTCCAGAAAATAGTTGTGACCTCAAATAGTGTATTTAAAGCCCAAGTTTTTATCTATCGATCTATCTATCTTTCATCTATCTATCTATTTTATCTTCTTCTACCAATATCATGGAATCAGAGGTATGTAACTAAAGAAAACCATCACTAATGAATTACTCTGGAAATACTTGTAGTTCAAGTTTAAACACTGTGGAAAGATATTTCACCAACAACCTGGATTACTCACGCAGGAGCTCTTGTCATGTGTCTACTTGCTTTTTAACTCTCCGTGAGTTATTCTGGAAAACACCATCAGTACTGGCAAAGGAGCACAGTCAGCATATAATTGATTTAATTAATAATTCATGTATTCATTCATTCAACAAACACTTACAGAGCTTCTATCATCTCGGGCAACATGCTGAGGACTTGTTAAATGCCAGGCAGCAGAGCCTGAGACTGGCCATGCTCTGCACAACGGGTGTAAGAGGAGCAGGGCAACAGGCAGAAGGAGCAGACCCACGGCAAAGCATGTGTGATGTAGCAAAAATAGGTAATCTCATTATGCAGTTTCAAACCCTGGCCATTTTTTAAATAGGATTTTTTTTTCAGTGTATTGCATTTACTGACAAAAATATATATCTACATTATGCTATCAGGAGCCTCATCAAAAAAATTCGAAGTGCCTTTCTCCTTAATTACTTCTACCAGTTTCCAGCAGAATATCAAATGGGCAGAGTGAAATATGCTTTACATACCACCCACTCCACTGACCCCAATAAAACATTTGTTTCACCATCCAGATGGAACAATTGAAATGTCTGCATTATTGAGCAGTGGCCAGGTAAAATTCAAATGAAGCTCATATTCTTTTTCAAACTGATATTTGTTACATTTGCTGTCATTTTAATCCCCTTATATTTTGGGGAGCAGATACTCAGTTATAGTTATATGCACCCTTTGTTCCCTAACTCAGACCTTTTGGAGTCATTTTCTTTTAGTATATGCTAAAGTCACATCTATTTTTATAAAGACAGAAGCAGTATGTAATATTCCCTGTCCCCATATGAGTCTTCAGAGGTGTATTGTATTTACACTTTGCAGTTTGGACTGAGGGTGTTAAAAGGAAAATGATCTGTTTTGAGCTGAGGTGAATAAGCTCACTGTGATGTACAAAATGTAAGGCTAAGTCATTGCTATGGGCTAATTCAATTTTATTGTTATTATTAATATTATCAGCCTGTTGAGAAAACCCTACACTTACTTTTAAAGTATTCATTTAAAAGGTCCCCAGGAACTAAGTAATAGTAGAACACTGCTGAGAATCCAAACGATACGATGTTAACCAAGGTAGCTCTTCCCGACAACAGTAAGAGTGTACTAGAGGGAACCCCAGTGCAAAGAGGCTGAAGGAAAAGATGTTTCAGTTCCTGTTGCGTGGTTCCTTCATGGACAACTTGCCAACTCGCTTTCCCCCAACCCTTTCTTCATTTAAGGATTCATTAAGTTTCCACTGGGCCTCCTCCCAACCTCTCTTGTACCGCCTTTGGCCAATAACCATTCATCAAGAATTTGTTTGCTCTAAGCCTATGAAACAGAATCTTCCCCCTGCTTCTGCCCAAGTGGAATCAGAAGCATTTCACCTAAGAATTTGGAAGAATTTCTTGTCTACTTAAAATATGCTTTCCCAGGGCAGTTTTCAGGAGAAGTCTGCTAATCTGCAATTATGTTTCCTGCTCTTTCTGACCCTGGCAAACAGAGCTGCTAGGGTAGGTTTGTCAGATAAAATACAGGACTGTCGGTGCAAATAGAATTTGGGATCAACAATGAATACCTTTTTAGTATGAGTATATCCCAAGTATTAAATGGGATATACTCGTACTAAAAAAATCCACTCTTGATCTGAAATTCAAATTTAAGTGAGCATTTTGTACTTATTTGCTAAGTCTGGCAATTCTATTCTAGGGGCCATTAGAATAGTGAATGGTGAACTCCTAGATAGATGTTTTAGTGTACTGCCAAAATGGTTAAGAGGCCAGAATTTACTACCCATCTTTTCAGAAAGACTGGAAGGAAGCCAAAAGTAATGAAATGAGCTTCCAGCCTTTTATAAGAGTAGCCATCAGCTTTTTCTCACGTTAAAACTGAAAGGACTCCAGAGTCTTATATCTCAGTGTGCACCAGGGGATTGTAAAATATTGTCAATCAGTAACAAACTTTGAAGTCAAAGTTAATGCTTTTTAAGATATATAGATTCAAAGCTAGTATTAATATGCATAATCACAAAACAGTAATGAACTTTTTTAAACAATTGTACATTACCTCAAAATATTTTAGAATTTAAAAAAAATAGACTCTATAAGGGGTAAAGACTTAGACTGATGGGATTTGATATATTTTATGGACTATTTGCTGTGGAACATTAGGCCAGTTATGTATACAACCTGAGTGAACCTTACTTTCCACATCTGTAAATTGGAGAAAATATCCTATATGGTAGAGGTGTTGTAAGAATTAGACATTGGTTAAATGAAGGACTTAGCAGAGTACCAGGGCTTTAGCAGGAATCATTCAATGGTAAACATAATCATTTTTAGAGGCACAGATGAGTTATATTATCTAGTGAAATTATTAACCATCTTAACATTGCTAAGGAAACACACCAGGATCAAGTTGCAAATAAAACAATGAAGTAATTTAAGTGTAAAATGACAAATATTTTAATATTCAACTATAAATGAAATATTTGGTAAAAAAATCAACCAAATACACAGCAAAAGGCCAGATGATTTGCTATTTAAGGGTAAATATGCAGTGAAAGTTCATATTTCAAAATGTTAGTCAGATATATTTTATAAGAATAGTATTATTGTAGTCCCTGTACTTATGGATATTTCTGGCCAGTTACACAGAACACTATAAGGTGCAAATGTAAAACTTAGGAGCAGAGCTGCACCTAGTTATCATCTTGTCCATGATGATAATTTTACCATAAAGTATTTTTACATGTTAGGATCTTATTAGGAATAATATACAGTATTAACAACTTGTCATCAAGAGCTATATGCAGTCCTGTAGTCCCTCCATTTTATGATTTATTTTTCTCTATTTATGAGACATGCATTTACTAAGTGCCAAATGTGTGCTAGGCACTATGTGAAGTTCACATCTAGAAAGAAATGCACAGTTAGCAAGGCCACTGATCACATCGAACTGGTACACTGTCGGCCGCCTTCAGTTCCTTCTCTAGTGTATGGTGTGCCAGTTTAACCACTCCTGCCAGAACACCCCACTCTGCCCACCCCTGGATCAACACATACCTGCACTATTCTATTCCTTCAATCACAAAACTGAGAGCAATTGGAGTACATCACATAACCCTGCAGTTTAATGTTACCATATTTTTAGGATCTTCAAACAGGTGCACAAATCAGTATTCCTTTTCTTGGCTCTAGTGAGCTCTTCCGTGGTACTAAGTCTGTCCTACCCAAGTTTGGCTTGTCTGAGTCTTTCTCACAGTAATCCAGCCTCTTGGTCTACCTCTAACCTCTGCCTCAATATTCCAGGCAAACTGAAGCAAACACTTGCCTTGATATCAAAGCATGATGCTGCACCTTCATATCTTTGTTCATTTCATTTTCCCTAACAATTTTTTAACTGAGTTTAGCTGAGGGTTTTTTGTGTGTGTGCTATTTTTTTGAACTCTATTTATCATTTTTATTTTAACTTGGTCTCTCTTCAGGACCATGTCTTGGATTTCTAGCTATATTGTACAGATATGGGACATTCAGCAAAGTGACAGAATCATAATTTGAAAGTATTTATATGCTTATTTTGCATTTAAATGTAAACTACATTAAATGATTATGCTTTTTATATTAATATCTTATGACGATGATCAATATACTTCTCTGTTGTCTATGGTACCTTTCTTTATTTCAATTTCTTTCTCTAACTCTCTTGCTTCAATTACCAATTGTGAGAAAAATTGATAATAAAAAGGTTTACATGAATGTCTCTTTGCATAGAAAGGATGTCAACATACTGTTTTCCTTTAGAACTTAAGTTATAGAGGTCAGGCATTTGTCACAAAGCAAAGAGTCATGGTTTGCACCAGAAGGAGAGCGTTTGAATCTTGGTTCTGTTGTTCTTTGACTGCGTGACTGTGAGCAAGTTAGTTAGCTTTTCTGAATCTCAGGCTGCTGATCTCAGGTGAGGATAATATACACTTCAGAGACCTATTGGTATAATTCATGAAATAATCCATTTGGGAACCACTGACATATATCTTATGCTCAACAAATGCAAGTTTCCCTTCCTTTTTGTTCATTCTTAATAAAATTTTGCGCTTTGACACAAAATCTATTCTTATATTGACAATTATGACTTCAAGTGGATTTAGGTAATTTTAAAATAATGAGCTGTGACATTATTAAATAGCAAATTTTAAATTGTTATTTTTCATTTTAAATTTCATTTTCATCTCAAATACAATGTAAATAAATAAAATTTAAATAATTGAAAAAGCATGCTCTTCTTTTCCAATATGGACACAAAGGTGGTTATAGTATTATTTTGTCTTGACAAGTTACACAGATACTTTATTTCTTATTTCAGTGTAATGAGTGGGAGCTAATACTGCTTACCTTTAAAATACATAAGCGAAATGTATGACTTTATATTACCTGAAAGGAGGGCATTGAACTTCCAAAAAGAGTGTCTCTGTTCAGATTTCTTCCTTCCTTTGTCCTTGTCAGTGTTTCCCAGTTAACCAGAGACTCGTCGGCAGATCTATGCACTTGAAAACTAAGGAGAAACAGGTATACAGGAGAGAACACTATATTTAGACAGTTTAGAGAAATAAGTTTGTGAATTTCAGGCCTTAAATGGATGCAAATCATGTTAGAATAAACAAAAAAATGTACAAATACACAGATCAAAGATTCCCAGACTATAATAGAGTTACCCACATTCATAGACCCTTTGTTTAATACATTTATTCAATAAATATCTATTGAGCTACTCTTGCACCTCACACTAGGTAATAACTCTAGCATAGACATCTTAATGTATAGTTATTGAGAATCAGGTTAAAATGTAGAGGTAGGAATTTTTGAGATTGTCTCAGCATCATCAAGTACTAAAATTAAGCAGGAGATTAAAGTTCATTGAAATTTTCTTTTAAATTAGCTAGAAAATATGTTGAAATCAATTCTCAAAGTCTACCTGAAGTGTTTGGCCCATTGTTTGTTCCATACAATATTAAATAAAAGCTACAAGATGCATTAACTCCCTGTATGAGATTTTTACTTACCTTCTGCAAAGAATTTCAACTTTACAAATTGCAGTTGTTAATAAGAACACCACTCTTTATTAACTTTATAGCCAAACTTACAGCCAAAATCATTTTCTGACAGATATTATATTTACATTCCTACCCATAATTTAAAATTTGATTTGTTCTAGTTCATTCCATTTATTTATTGTTTCTTTTCTCCCCTTGTGGATTAGAACATTTCATTCTCATGAGGTATTGAAATCAAAAGTGAATATTCAAAGTTCTTCTGAATTGAACATAGCATTTAAAACTGAAACAGCCAGAAAAATGAGGTAGCATGTACCACTCTGTAATTTATCTCTGAAATATATTCATCAAGTTCTCTCTTAGCTATACCCTCAGCCTGAGTGGTCTCCCCCTTGAAGCCAGTTTTGCTCCATTATCTTTTCTTCATTTGCTTATCATAAAAATTATGGGGATTAACCACCCCCCAAGCAAAATTTTTATGTCTGTAAGAAAGGAGGAATGTATAGTGTACACAAGAGCCTACTCTTTATCTCAAAGTTAATCTCCCTGTATCTCCACAATTCCACCTCTTGGCTTCCCATTGCAAGGAAACAAATTCCTGAATTTTTCTTTTTCTCTTTCTTTTCTTGCTTATTTGTTTTTTTCTTTCAGAGTTTTGCCAGTGCGTGTGTCTCGAAAAATATATTATTAATTGTGGCTCCTATTTGATCTTTACAAAACATCTCCAACCTTTTTCTCTTCAATCTAATATTTCTGATTCATCCATTCTCATGCATGCAAATGTAGTTCATTCATTTTTCACTGTTGTCCAGAATCACTCTGTGAGACAGAATCACACTTTAATCATCTAGTTGAACTGTCAATGAACATATGGGTTGTTTCCACTTAATGAGCAGTTATGAACCAGGCTGCTATACGCATTCACGTACGTGTTGCCTGGTCTATGTGTATAAGGGATTTGCTGGAGGCCACTTTTGGGAGTGGAATTGTTGGATCACCAGGGAGCTGTATATGTTTAACTTTACTAGGTAGTGCCAAACTCTTTTCCAAAGTTCTTGTATAACATATAACTACTGGTTGTGTACTGAATATCAGATGTTCTGCCTCCCCATCAGTGCTTTGTAATTGGAGAAAGAGGTTAGAATCTGGGGCCAGAAGATCTGCTTGGGTTCCCTGAGCAATTTACTAAACTCTAAACTCTGTGCTTCTGTTCCTGGATATATAAATTAGATTACAGGTGGTTGTGAGGATTAAATAAAGTGGGGAGAGAGAGAGAGAGAGAGAGAATGTGTCTGCTGCCAAGAACAATGCCTGGCATTCAGTGACTACTATGCAAGTGTCAGTTCTTACTATTTGCAGACAAAATTTGACTTATCCAGTGATATTTTATTGCTTTATGATAATATGGTAATTTAATTTGTTTTTCAACTGAAGTTCTCCCTGCTTATATCAATGTTTAAAGTATTTTTCTCTCCATATTTCTTCTTTTTCTCTTTTCTCTCTTTCCCTGTGCTTCCTCTCTTTGGCTTTCTTTTTGATACCTCTGCAATCCTCCTATCTTTATCATAACTTGACATAATCTAAAATTAACCACATTAGTCACATGGGTTAAATACATTTTCATGTTTCTGATCTCCGGTTTTTGTTTGCGTGTTTTTAATATGGGAGTTTGGCTGCACTGCTGTGGTTACTGGTACAGAAACTCATACTTGGAGACTCCTGTCCCCGGTATTAACAGAGTAGTGCAAGAAAGATAAAGATCAACTTGGCTTCCAGCACCTGGACAGTCTGTGTGCATATGTGGGGGTGTCCTCCACATCCCTCCACAGGGACGTCAATAGATCACATGGGAATTCTTCAGTGCTACACCTGTGGCTGGTCTCCATGGCACACACTTTGAACTAAAAGTTAATGTCTTGAAGAAATAATAACTTTCAATGTCATGATTCCCTTTCATGTTCAGACCTTCCAGCACCATTTCACATGGCCCAGGAGCTGTGGGACTGGTGGGCCACCACTGTCCTCATTCTTCTCCCCACATGCACTCAAGTGTCTCTTCATGAGCTTCTGGCACCTTTGGATCTTCAGATTTTGGCGACAACTGAGACATCACAGCAGCAAGAAATCATTTTTTTACTTTCTGCACATCTTTGACAATAATAGATCAGATGAATGTCCAAATTAGGTAACTCCTGTCTATCAACTCCTGTAGTGGGTTGAATAGTGTCCCACAAAGATTCACGTCGACTTGGAACCTCAGAATGTGATTTTATTAAGAAATAGGGTATTTGCAAATGTAATTAATTAAGATAAGATGAAGTCATACTAGACTAATGACTGGTGTCCTTATAAGAAGAGGAAAGAACACACAGAAGTGTACAAAAAGAAGAAATCCATCTGAAGACAGATGTAGAGATTGGAGTTGTACTGTCACCAGTGAAGGAAAGCCTGGAGCCAGAAGACACGGGAAGGGCCAAGGGGGAAATGTCCCCTAGAGCCTTCAGAGGGAACATGGCCCTACTGACGCCCTGAATTCTGAATATTAGCCTCCAGAGCTGTAGAGAATAAATTTCTGTTATTTCTAAGCCATCTGGTTTGTGGTAATTTATTGTGGCAGCCTTATGAGACTAATACAACTAGCGTAGAATGAATACCAAAAAAGAAAATATAAACATATATATACACACACAATATCTTTATATATATACATTAATGCAAATAGTATATATGTAATCATTTTGTGACTCTAACAGATTAAGACATTAATTGATGTAGTATGGAACAGAGTTGTAAATTGTAGCTCTAAAGAATATATGTGTATTTGCGTAAGAGTGTGTGTATAGGGGTAGGAATATGGGGAATTATTTTTAACTCTGCATTTTGCCCTTAAGCAGGGATCCAGAAAAACTACACTGATTCCAATTTATTATTTCCCATTGTAAGATACTTTTTATATACTTTTGTGTAGAATGATCTCCCCCGCAAGAGTTTGGCTCAAATACAAATGAGCCCCTTAAAGGATATGACTAGAGTATACAAAACACACAATTCTTCAGAACTCGAGAGATGCATGCCTTGCAATTATTTATCAGCAGTTTTGAAGGCACAAACAGCTGTGAGTGACAACCATCTGTCACAGAACTTATCCAAGTTCACGGCACTGAGCTTCCAACTCTGGCATCTAGTGCCAAAGGTGTTACACCCACATGCAGTCAGCCTTAATGTGCTTTGTAAATGGAGTGAATCTGGCAAGACACAGAGTTTTTGCCTTTTAAAGCAGATAAAACTTATTGTTAGAGGTATTATGGCCAATCTATTAATATGCGATTCATACCCAAATGGCACAGCACCCTTGGAGCCATAATGGAAGGTGGTTTTGATTCCTGTTGACAAATGTGGCCACAGATGGAAAGCTTAACATCCTCTCCCTCTGACTCACAGTATCTTTTGGCTTCCATTAAAGAGCAGAAACAAGGAGTCCAAGTACATACCATTAGCAAACATGCTACAGCCTACTGCCATCCAACAACGGGGTTACAAAGTGCCATTAGCTGTAGTTAATTCGCACGTGGTGTTGTGGACTGAGGAGCCCATGCTTTGGCCAACAACGATGAGGGCTTTGGTTAGAACTGCACTTGTTGAATACAATCACTCTAATAAAATATGATTTGAGCATCTGATTCAGCATAAAGGTCACCAAAAATCACTGCAGCAATGGGAAAGCCTGTTTGGGGGCTATGCTTTCTAAAAGTTTAAATTTAAATGTTAAGCTCCCTACTGCTTTTTCTCTACATATCTCCTCCCCACCACCGAAGGCACAATTCTGGGACAATTGAAACATACAGTGATGACAAGAAAGAACGACAGTTCCTACGAGTCATCTCAAGAAACTAGATATTTAAATGTCAAATAGCACTAAAGCAAATCTGCATGCCTAGTCTCTCATACGCTAAAACCTGGGACCTGCGTGTTGCACGTCCAGAGACGAGGGCAGCCAAGCCCCTCAGGTGTGAGGTAAACCAAACTACAGAGGTTTCATTTCCCTCTGAGTCAAGGAAGGCTTCACTTTCTCGTTTACAGCTTATTAAAACATCCCAACGCAGGGAAAAAATGGTTTGGATTACTAGTATCTCCAATTCCCCGTGAATGCCCTCCTACTGCTCTTTCGACACCCTCACTTTGCATTCTCTTGAATGAGAACTGGATGATTATCGTATCTAAAAAGTAAGACCTTCAGTGTCACATGGCTCCCGTAGCCTGTGAGTCTCTTCCCGCATTGCGAGGAATCCCCAGTCTACTTCACGCTGTTTACAGGTAGATACGCCAGAGAAAACCACGTGCCGATGTCGCATCGTCCCTGGACCAGCACAGGAGCCAGGCCCGGACGCCTCCCCCCTCTGCTGCGTGGGTCGGGGCGTTTTAGCCGGTCTCTGCGATCGGCGCCTCCGCAGCTCTGCACCTGTTCTCGCCCCACACAGGACCTGCTTGCAGGGACTACCTCTGGCTTTGGCCTTGAGAGGGGCTTCTTCAACCAAAAGTAAATTTAAACTAAGAACCCACTCCGAACAAAACTTTCCCAAAAGAGTCTACTATCTTCCCTTTCTCGTGTCTTTTAGGTCTTAGTTGCCTCTTACCCGTGTGACCTCTTGTATTCCATTATGGTGATAGGCTTTCTAATCTCTTCCTAACAGCTTCTACTCAGCAGGGGGGAAAAAAATGGACCATGTTATAACAAACAACATAGGGGAGAGCTCTCCGGCTGGGGGAGTTATCTGCGTGCTCCGGATGCCACCGAGATGGTGCCTAAGTCATCACGGTCTCAGCAGCAGCAGCATGGACACGGGCGCAACGGAAGCATTTGCGAGCATCCAATTACGGCGGAGCCACTCTACGAGGCAATTACATTCACCCAGCACCTGCCTAGAACCAAAGTGTTGTCTCGGCACTTCTGGCGATTAGCAGAGGGCAGTTGCCTCCGTGGTGTGTAGCCAGTCGGGGTGATGAGCAATTCTCCCCCAAAGAACCTCATGAGACAGCTGGTGACTGAGCTGGCAACGGCACTGCCTCAGTGTGTGTGCCCATAAAAATGCGGGCTTACAGTCCCCGTCTAGGGCAGGGCTCACCGGGCTTGTCTGCTCCCGCCTCTGCTGAGAGTCTCTCAAGGGACTGCTGGAGACAGTCTTTCTTTAACAGTCCTTCCGACAGAAAGGCGGCACGTGCCTCACCCGGCTGCTTTCCTCAGTTGTCACCCCTCTTTTCCCCTCGACTTTAGAAGGATCATCTTTGGCCACTGCAGTTGTTCTGTGTTCGTATCGGTTCCAGTGAAAGCTGCGGAATTCACAAGTGGTGAGGGCTGAGGGCTGGGAGTGGCACCCATTTGTCAGGGAAACAGTGATGTCTACAGGCAGGTCGCTCTGGAGGAAGGAATTGAAGGAGGTCTCCGGGCATAAATGTTCCCCCGTGGCCAAACGCGTGCCGGAATTGGGGAGGGAGGCGTCAAGCAATGGTGAAATGGACAGAGCCCTTCTCTTGCAGGGACAAGTGACTGCCTGAGATCATAAGCCACAAGGCCTCTGTGGAGGCTCTGCGACTGCATTGCCACTTTTTTTTTTTAGCAGCCACAACAGATCCTCAGATAATATTGTTCCGTTCAACATCATTTTGTCATAACACAGTTAGGAAAAATAAAATCGATTCCTGGCTGGGGCCCCTGTCTGTGTGGAGTCTGCATGGTCTCCCCGTGTCTGCGTGGCTTTTCTCTGGGTGCTCTAGTTTTCTCCCACATCCCAGAGATGTGCATGTTGGGTGAATCGGTGTGTCTACATTGGCCCCATCGGAGTGCGTGTGGGGGTGTTTGTGAGTGTGCCCTGTGATGGGATGGAGTCCTGTCCAGGGCTGGCTCCTGCCTCCCACCCTGAGCTTCTGGAAAAGGCTCTGGCCCCCACAACCCTGAACTGGAATAAGGGTAAACGATCACTGTGCTTGTTTTTATTATTCGTTCTTAAATGTATATATAGCTCACATTAATTTCAATGTTTAATATCAGAAGTTTTTTGGTCTTAATTTAGAAGTTTTATGACCAGAAATATACACTAGGAACTTAACTCTTATTTAAATCAATTAGCCTATGGAAAAGTTAGTTTTGCTATACAGCCTTTCACTTCAAGTTGCAATTTCTGAGAACCTACCAATGACATTAAGTGAGGATTTACTGTAAGTATTATGTAAATTTTTATAGAGCAGGGAGAAATAGTGAGATGCTCCTGTGTACAGTAGAGAGTTTGGTTTAGAATCACCTGTATTGTCCAGGGCAATACAGTGTCTAGTTTTTTTTTTTTTTTAATCATCTCCATGAAATGGGTTATTTAATGGCAAAGTTATTTTAAAAGTCAACTAGTATAACCAATGAAATTGGACCAATGAGCTTTATCGTTTATATACTCAGATCAATGAGGGAGCACCCCAGATGATACCTCCTTCCTTAAACAGTCCAAAATGCACTCTCAGTTAACGTAGTCAGAGGATCCCAGAACTGAAATGTACAGAAGTTTTCTGGGGAATCACAGCCTATAACATGCTCTACCAAGTGCAGAATCCACGTGCTCAAGCAACCCATCCTTGTGCCCACTTCCCTTAACCCAGCCCTTGCTTTTTTGGGGGGGAAAGACATCCCATTTCTGGGAAGCTAAGTAATACAAATGTCCTTCCTTATTTGAGTTGCGTTCTGCATCACAGAATCTTATCATTGATCTGATTTGGGGCACTGGTGCTGTTAAAAACATGCTTATTTCATTTTCATTTAAAATTTTTCAATCCTTAAGAACAACAGTCATGTCTTTCGTTTTTCCTTGTCCTGTCAGATGAAGGAACCCCAAATCCCTTCATAACATCTCACATGATATCTAATTATCATTTATAATGCTTGATTTTTTTATTGCTTTGCTCTAATCAAACTCTATTTGGGCAATATTATTTTTTTAAATCTTAAGCCCAGAAACAAGCATAAGACTCAAAATTTTGAGTAACTTTCCTTACTTTGGATTCTAATGTTTCTATACAGGTATCCCGATATTGTGTTGACTTAATGCATTTACTTTTAGATTTATCAATTAGTTCATGTTTATGGTAGAAAAATTGGAGAATGTACAAAAGCACCAAGAAGAAAAGTGAATTTGTTAGGATATGAGATCAATTCTTTTAGGAGACTCAACATAACAATAGTTTAGACAAGTTGGACACTTATTTTTTTCTCACATAAAATTCTGATTAGATGCTCCAAGGTTACTGTGGTAGTTCACCAATCACCAGAGAACCTTCTATCATGTTCTGCTGCCTTTGTCATATGGCTTCTATCTTGTTCCCAAACTGGCTACCCTGACTACTTCCATGATGTGTTCATTCCAGTGAGCAGGAGGAGAAAGAAGAGGGAGAGGATAGGCCCATTACTTTTAAGGGAATGTTCAAATATCACTTCTATTCACAAATCATTGGCCAGAATTTGGTCATATATCAACACCTTGCTGCAAAGATTCCTGGGAAGTGGTCTCTAGCTGGGTGGCCATGCTTCCAACTCAAATTCTGTCATTGTGAGGGGGTAACATGATGTCTTAATAATTTCTATTAACATTTTATTTTATTTTACCTCAGAAAGTCTTCTTTTTTGATTTTTATTGAATTAGAATCAATTGGCGTTTGCAGTCACATTTTTTTAAATTCAATACTGTGTAACGGATAGTCTCTTAGATTGCTGAAATATCTTTTTCTATAACATGTCTACAAAATGCTTATGTTTAATTTCCTGTTTAAGTAATAATTATTTAGCTGAGTACAGAGCACTTAGCTTTTCAGGACTTTTTTTTGTTAAATAATCAAATCACTAATAAACACTTGATGTATAAACCCTAGTCTATACTTTATCCCTAGAAGGGATGCAGAGCAAATAACATTCTAGAACTTGTTTATGAACTTTTTAAAAAAAGAATATATTGGAAAAGAATATCCTCATTAGAAAGGTTTATCAATCTCTATTCCTACCCTAAGTGGGTAGGAATGAACAATGAACATTATTTGTTCATTGTTTACTGTTCAAACATAGGATCTCGCTAGTAAAAATCCTAGACGATTTAATAGTTAAAATTATATCTTATTATTTTGGTTTGAATTTCTGAGAGGTCAAACATGTTCTTAAGTCTTTATTTGTCATTTGCAATACTTTTGGAGTTGTCTCAGGAATTCATTACAGCTCATGGATCTGCTGATCTGCTGTGCACCACACAGGTGCTAGATTGGAAAATAGAAGTATCAGCTCTGGCTATTTGAGGCTTTTAAAATAATAGGGGGAAATAAGGTAAATGAAGTGATCGAAGTATGAGAAATTCTGTAAGCAATTTTCCAAATGTGTGACAATGAATTTCCAACGGCTCCCTATCTCATCTGACGACCAAAGTCCCTTTTAATGGCCTGAAAGATCCTACAAGGCAGAGCGTCTCATACCTCAGGTCTCACCTCCTGCTTTATTTATTTTTTTCATATTCTTCTCAACTGATGATTTTTTGTTTGTGTGTTTGCTGTCACCAGCAGAGGATATGCTCCTGAAAACAGGAATTCTATTTCTTTTGACTATGCTGTCTGCCCAGTGTCTGGAACAGTGCTTTGTAGGAAACCATATTAGAAACTGGAACATTATATTCCAGCTCTGAGCTAGGCACAAAGGAGAAAAACTGATAGAAAGAATAAGGAATTAGAGCTAACTCTGGGAAGCAGTGAGAGGCAGAACAAATAGGTGTAGCTGAATTTGGAAATGGAAAACCATGGATGCCAAGCCGAGAAGTTTCAGGGCCTCTTTCAAAATCACAAACCATGAGTGATTCTAAGTAAGCCCTGAAAAAATTCCAAAATCCTCAAAAAGCAGCTTGTTCAAATTTAAATTATTCTTCTTATAAAGGCAAAGGATTTCTCAGCATAAAGGTTTTCCTGGTGTTGCACACTTCTGCAATGCATATAACAAACGATTATTAGAAGTCTACAATCATATGTTTTCATTCTGTTAGTGAAGATATTCTTTTAACTTTCTGCCTGTTCCTGGTATTTTATGGGTGATGACATTGTCTCTTAGGTCTCTAAGATGCCAGAAGTATTCCTCCAATATGTTCTGTTGCATAGTTGTCTGTTTTCCAAAGGCCTGTATTTTCATTTGGAAGTCAATTTCTTGACACCGGCTCTTGCTCTCTGCATTATGTTATCTGATTAAGCAAAGGTATTGGTTGCTAGTCATCACTACCATTAGCGAGACAGGTAGGGTATTTCACTACATGGTTCTGATTATGTGTATCTGCCTTGTTTTATGAATCCTTTGGAGAATAGGTTTACTCATAATGTTTCAAGGCTTTGGATATACTTTATTGACCAAGGCTATTTTTCATTTTTTATAACTCTCTTTCACTTTGAGAACACTACGCACAAGAAATGCTACTTCTCCAGTTTGTTAAAATGTTTGTCAAGAAAGAAATGAGTATTCATAATAGACTAAAATTTTATTTGAGAAAACAGACATATAAAAATTAAGCTTCTGTATTTTTGACTCTTAAGGGGGTATTAAAGTGAGGCTTACAGCTATTTAATTTAATTTTTGAAAGCACTGGCTGTACTGACTCAGAGTCTGTAAGCACTTACCTCCTTCTATCCTCTCCGTAAATGCCTTGCTGCTTACACCAATCACAGATAGACCTGGCTTCACAGTCTGCATGTTTCACAGTGAAACTGAATGATATAAAGACCTACTTTTATTGCCATTTTTATAAGATATATTCATAAACGTTTATTTTCAAGTATTTGGGATTTGAATGACATTCATAAATAGATGAATCTCCCAATTAATTGAGTATATTTTCTGATCATCTTTGCTCTTTCATCTTGAAATAGTGTACCTATTTTATTAATTGTATTTTTAAAGAAGTAAGTTACAAAACTCACGATTCCTCCTCACATGAACGTATAGCAAGGCCATGCACTTTTGTACAGATCATATATTTGGCTCACAAACCACATTCTCTTATTAAGTCTAATAATCTGTTTGTATATTATTTGGATTTACCTGTGCAGATAGCCATATGACCTCTGAATAATAATTTTTGCCCAATTCCTTCCAATCCTTGTACCTCTTATTTCATTTCTCACTTTGCTGTCTAGGAACTACATTTCGATGTTAAATAGAAGTGGTTGGCCATTTCTTATTCTTTTATTACTTTTTTTTACATTTTTTTAGAGCAGTTTTAGGTTCACGGCAAAACTGAGCAGAAGGTACAGAGGTTTTTCGTACACCCCCCAACCCCACCCATAACACAGCCTCCCCCATTGTCAACATCCCCCACCAGAGTGGGACATTTTTTACTATTGATGAACCTATATTGGCATATCATTATCACCCAAAGTCCAAATATTATCTTTGGGTTCACTCTTGGTGTTGTATTAATATATTCAATGGGTTTGGACAAACGTGTAATGACATTATCCACCATTACAGTAGTTTCACTGCCCTAAAAATCCTGTGTGCTCCTCTATGCACCCATCCCTGTCCCCAGTCCTCCCCAACCACTGATCTTTTTCCTGTCTCCATAGTTTTGCCTTATCCAGAATATCATATAGTTGGAATCACACATTATGTGGCCTTTTCAGATCGGCATCTTTCACTCAGTAATATGCATGTAAGTTTCCTTTCTGTCTTTTAGCAGCTTGATAGCTCATTTCTTTTTAGCATTGAAGAATAGTCCATTGCCTGGATGTACCACAGTTTATCCATTCACCTAATGAAGGTCATCTTGGTTGCTTTCAAGTTTTAGCAGTTGTAAATAAAGCTACTGTAAATATCTGTCTGCAGGCTTTTGTGTGGCCATACATTTTCAACTCTTTTAGGTAAATACTAAGGAGTCCAATTGCTGGGTTGCATATTTAGAGTATGTTTAATTTTGTAAGAAACTGCCAAACTGTTTTCCAAAGTGACTGTACCATTTTGAATTCCCACCTACAATGAAGGAGAGTTCCTGATGCTCCACATCCCCACCAGCATTTGCTGGCATCAGCATTTCAGATTTTGACCATTCTAATAGGTGTGTAAGGGTATCTCATTGTTTCGGTTTGTATTTCCCTCATAACATATGATGTGGAATATCTTTTCAAATGAGTATTTGCCATTTGTATATCTTCTCTGGTGAGGTGTCTATTAAAATCTTTGGCCCATTTTTAAATTAGGCTGTTTGTTTTCTTATTGTTGAATTTTAAGGGTTCTTGTATTTTGGATAACAGTGCTTTAGCAGATATGTCTTTTGCAAATATTTCTCACAGTCTGTGGCTTGCCTTTTCATTCTCTTGATGTTTCTTATTCTTTTCAAGAGATTTTTTAAAAGAACGCTTCTAAAATATTTCCACATTTACAGTCATTATTGCATATGATTTTATTTATTTATTTTTATGAGATACTTTCACCAAGTTAAGGAAGTTTTCTTCTGTTTCTTCATGATAAGTGTTTATATCATGAATATATGATATAAACATATATGTAGAAAAGTATCAAATGATTTAGTTATATCTATTATAAAGATTATATTTTTCTGTTTTAATTCTTCAATGTTAAAATTTATATTATTTCATTTTAAACATATAAATTGCATTCCTGAAGTAATTTTAAACTCATTATGATTTATTACCTTCTTTTTCTCACTGCTTGCTTTAGTTAACTACTGCTTCCTCATGATGGAGATTTGGCTGTCATTTTCTATTTTTCTATTTTTTAAGTCAGGTTTATTGAGACATAATTTATAAATTTACTCTTTTTAGGTCTTCATTTTTATGAGTTTTGACAAATGTATACAGCCCTGAAATTACCACCACAAAATAAATATAAAATATTTTCGTAATTCTCCAAAGAAATTTCCTCATGACCTTTTGTAGTGAATACCCTCCCCTCAACCCCGGCTCCATCGATGCCAATCTGTCTTGTATTCCTATAACTTTGGTTTTTCTAGCTTTCCATGTAGAATTATTTTATGGACTCATCCAAAAAATAAATAAATGCATTTTTTGAGAGACTTTTTTTCACTTAGAGTAATGCTTTTGAAATTTATCCATTTTGATTCATCAATTACTATTTCTTGTATATTTCTGAATAGGATTCCATTGGATGGAAGAACATCATTTATTTTATTATCCATACACCAGTTGGTAGATAATTTGTTGTTTCCAGTTAGGGGCAATTTTATGAAGCTGTTACAAACATTTGCATGCAGCATTTTGTGTGAACGCCTGTTTTTCATTTCTCAGGGGTAAAGACTGAGAATTGGCATGGCTGGGTCTAAGGGTGGGTGTATGCTTAACTGTGTACATCAAGCTGCGCTCCAAAGTGACTAAGCCATTTAACATTCCAACCAGCAATGCATTGCCATACACTGTAAATAAATTACTCTCTAAATACCATATTTTTGCTACAAAAGGTTATAGTAAACTGACGTGGCTCCACATTCTAAACATATCGTGTACAGTTATTTTAACCTGTTTTTTTGGGTGATTTCAATACCTGAATTCCCCAAGAGTCTATTTTTGTCATTTTTGTTTTTCCTGATTCTTACTTCTGGTCACTTATTTCTTTGTAGGGTTTCGTATTGCTACTATACTTTTTAAAATTGTAGGTTCATTTTTATTATTCTCTGAGAATTGCAAGGGCTTAAGTCGGGGTAGCTTTCTTCCACCAAGAGTTTGCATTCACCAGTAACCCTGGGTTGCGCTTCGCACGCGCTGCCCGAGTGTGAACTTCACAGCAGCGCCCTGGATGCGCCCCACTTGGTGCACAGATCTCAGAATGCTGCGCCCCTCTCCCCGCAGGGAAGCACACGCTCATCACCCCCAGCTCAGCCAGCTGTTGTAGCTGCTGCCCCTTCCCCCTTCTTCCTCTTCATCCCTCTTTTCCCCTCCTCCTCTTCCTCCTTCTCTTGTTTCCACTTTCGCTCTTCCTCCTCCCCTTCTCTGTTTCTTCTTTCTCTTTGTTCTTCTTTCACTGGCCTTGGAGACCCCCTGTGACTCCATAACCGAGGATTCCACTCGCATATGTGGGTGTTCTTTGCTACCAAAAGACTTGTATGGGAATGTTAAAAGCAACTTTATTCATTATCGACAAAATCTTTGAATACTCTAAATGTTCATTAAAAGTAGAATGGGTAAATTAACGATGGTATACTCATAGAATGGGATTCTGCACAGCAATGAAAAATAGTAAATGATTGACACGTGAATCTCAGGGACACAATGCTGAGTGAGAGAATTTAGACACCAAAAGTGTATTTATTGTATTAATCCATTTATGGGAAATTCCATGTAAGGCAATACTAATTCATGATGATGGTGGTAGGAATACTTGTTATCCTTGGAGTTTACTGATTGGGAATAGGCAATAAGAAGCCTTCAGTGGTACTGGAAACATTCCCTATCTTGATCTGGTGGATGGTTACACAGGTATAGAAATATGTTAAAATTCCTCAGGCTGTCACCCTAAGATTTATGTAATTTACTCATGTAGATTATTCCTTAATTAAAACAAAAAAACTATAACCAAATAGCAAACAAGCAAAATCACATATAGCACATGGGCAAGTGTATAAAATGTCAAATATTTGGTTAAGAACATTAAAGAAAAATGTAAAACAAAAATCTATATATTTGGGAATAATTGTTTCGTTGAAATACCCAGCGAGAAAACTCTTTGCACTCCACTGATTTGCATTGTTTGAATATGAATCATGTCTCCTTACCATTTTTTTCTCCTTTCACATTTGAAAATATTTTAAAATGTGACTATTTCAGCTATTTCAGCTGTACAGAAAGTGAAAGAACACAAATATTCTCATTGGATTCAGAAATTTGGAAAGTCTCCTTTAATTGAAAATTTGAGGCTTTTAGCCTTATGGAGGCTCCTGATAGTTTCTGATGCCACATGTTCACTAAGTTTTCTTAAAACGGTTTAGACACGGAGTGAGAAGAATTGTTAAACCAGGAAGAGTTAATCAGAACACCATCTGTTTGGGGCTGTAGAATAGGAGGCACACTTTGCATCTAACCTCTACGAGGAAACTTGCAAAGTTTGATATGTGTTTTTGTGAAAATCACTTTTATGTTTCAACGGGCACTAATGCATAACTTAAATCAGAGAATCTACTTTTTAAAAATTTATAAAATATGCATAAATACAATAAACAGAGATAAAATTTGAAAAAAATCCATAATAAATCATTAAATAAAGCGGCAAAATAAGTTTATCAATTTGTAGGTGACCAAATGCATAGATCACTATATAGATCACTAATACAAGTCACTGGTAGGTAATGGGAATACAATTGATAACTAACAGGAGCAAGACAATCTTTCTCAATCTGACAGGTCAACAGGACTGATTGAGCTTGATTTTCTGTAATTTGTTCTTTGTTTCCTTCCCAGGGTTTTTTTCATGTCACTTTTGAAACTATACAGACAAATCTGTTTCCTCATTTACTCCTGAATCTTCTACATACTATTCCCTTTATTTCCTGAGAATCAAATATTCCTCTTCTGAGTCAAATAGGTAGCAATTTTATATGAAAAATGGGATGCACATCACAAACATACTTTCCTGTGTTAAATATTAGTTTTGCTTTCTTATTTTTAAACTTCAGTACATATAATGAACATTGCTTAAAATGATCTTTACAGTGTGAACTGGACTTAGCTTATTTGCAATCTTATGCAAACACTGTAAAAACTGAATAACAAAGATTTTAAAAAAACTTCAGAAAGTCCTTCAAAACAAAACCTACTAGTAAGTTCTTACATGTAAAAAGAAATAGACATTGCCAGTCTGGCAAAACTCTAAGATGAGAAGGCCTAGGTACTAATCATTCTAATCATTGTCCATTTAATTTATTCACTTTTCCTACCAAGTTGTTACTACTTCTGTCTTTTCTAAATGAAGAAAACATTAAAGTAATATTACTTCTATTGAAACTTAGTATCTATAGCTTATACCTTGTGATGTTAATTAAAAACATAATTTTTATGTACTTATCACAAAGGAAATATCATTTCATTAAAATCCAATTAGATTCAGACAATATCTGTAAAGACTACAGAATCACTGCTGTTTGAACATAGGCAGCTTTGTTCTATTTTCATTACTTGAATGAAAGCAACCACAACAAACAATCAAAGAAAAAAATTTATTAATCTCTGAGGTTACAGACATACTTGCATTTTGAGTAGTATTTTGCTAAGGAGGAAAAAAAACATGGAAGATTTCATGTTTCATAGACCACAATTTAGTTGACCTTATTTCTAATTTCTAATTATTCTTATTTGTCTCTCTCCAAGGAAAATAACCTTCAGTGCATACACACACACACACACACACACACACACACACACACACACATATATATCATGCAGCCTAGTACAGAAGTTGCATTAGGGCCATTTTAAGGTAAACACAAAATTTTAAGACTATGTGTTCATTAAAAAATAAAATAAAATAAAAAACAGAAAGAAAACCTTGCAGTGTTTGTGGATTTTTACTTTACTATACCTAGTGAGCTAATGGACAGAGACACAAAGTGTCAAAACAGGAGATCTTAGGAGCTGACCTTTTGCTCGGGGAATCAAAACTCACAGCCCTGGAGCAATCCAAATTTAGCTCACTACACTTGGGGAAGCTGGATGGAAGAACTGCCCTGAGTTTTTGTGACAGGCTTAGCACTGAGCTGGCCACATATTAGCAATTTTAAAAATACCTCTTTCACTGAGAGACATGTTGGAAACAAGGAATACACTGCAAAATATTTTTGAGAGGGAGTACAGCAGTCTAAAGAGCTGCCTCCAGTATAGAATGGTTGGGGTTTAGCACAGCTTAACCACTGATCAGCTGTATTGCATGAGACAAGCTAACTAAATGCTTTTAACTCTACTTTCTTCATCTGTAAAATACTCATGACAATAGAACCTACTTTAAAGAGGATTTGAGTATTAAGTGAGTCTAAATACGAAGGGTACCTAGAACATTAGCACGTAACACTCAATATGTTGTTTATTGTCATTATTACTATTATTTTAAATCCTATGGAGACATGTATTTGTAAGAGGAAGAGGGACAAAGTAATTATCTCATATGATTTTACTCAAAACATGTCAATAATTAGAACAGCTTTGGGATTTTTTTTCTTGAATTGTTCTAATAAATATTTTAAGTCAACTAAAATTTTGCTTAATATTTCATATTAAAGTTACAATATTCTTAAACATACACTCTCCAAACATAACTTAGGATAAAAGATGTTGCACTGTACACATAGCAGATTTTCAGCATGTTGGGAGAATGGATGAATACAGAAATGCTCAAATCAGTGGAAATCAACACAAAAATTTCCTTTAGTTATGTTGGTGAAACAGAGTCAACATCAGAAATATAACTTTTTTCTCTAAAAAAACCTCTGTCCTAAAAGTGAACTAAATCTCACTCTTGTATTGATAAATGATTATGACATATTTTAACTTGACTTTTTAGAGGACTAGGCCACTTTTTTTTTTTTGCATTTATTTTAAGAAATGACCATTTCTGAGCCCACGGTTATTTTGGTCAGATTTTTATGAAATGAAACCTGCTGTAAACAGGTTTTTAGAGACTAACTCATAAAGCAGAATTTAAAATGTATTTAAATATTAAAATTTGTTTGGGTTCCCAATGGTTATTGTACCTGTGTACCTGTGCACTCACCATGTTAGAGTACTTACCACCTGCATTATGATCATGTTCACAGAGCTGTTTCTTCCAGGAGATTGTGAACTTCTTGAGTTTTTGTTGTTGTTGTTGTTTTCTGGTGAAAGTTTTCACTTGTGTTTTGATTTTTTAATATTTATAGCTCTCTTCTTCCTGGTTCTTACATAGAACTCATTACTTTTCATTGTGTGGAATACAAAGTATCAACATTTGGCAACATTAACTGCATTCACTAGTGTTACTCAACCCCCTCTCCCTTCCTTTGCACTACTACATGACTCAGATAAGGAACATACTGTATTCAATAGGACTTAAGCGGAGATGCGCCCCATGGAGTGGTGCATCAGGAGAAATGAAGAGTGTGGTATGGATACGGAAAATGAAAATTCTCCTCCCTTCTTTGTAGGCTGCGGACACTCACCACCTAGGATAGCATGTCAGTGATGAAATGACTGCCCCACCATTAGAGTCCTTTTCTGCTCCATACTTTCATCCCTAGCCATTCCAACTGGCCTACTAGTCAGTACCTAAGCCCGTTTCCACTGGCTTTGACAATGCTATTTCCTCTACTTTTAATGCCATCTTATATCCTCTTTGACTATTTTTTATTCTCCCTGTTCTTCCAAACATATTGCAGATACTTCTTCACTAGGCATGACTCCAGCAGAAAGCAACAGCACCACCTTTGGATAAAATACTCAGTATGTCGTTTAACAAGTTACACATTTCACTTAACAAACTTGAAGTTATTTGTGTTTGTAGCTTTTTATTCCTTTTTCAACTATAAATCCTGAGGGCAGGAGTTGTTCCTGTTGTACACAGTGAAATGCACAGGTGAATGAATACATTTGTTGGCTGCATTGAATACGGAAAACTATTTGCAAACCTGATATAATTTACCTGTAATAATTCCTTTCAGCCTTTCAATTTCTTAAAGTCTATATAGAATTAGGTAACTGTTCGAAAATAGTTAATGGATTTAAGTTTTATGAGGTCTCATACTTTGTCTCATTCAACTGCCCAAGTTTTCATAAAAAAATGCAAACTAGGATTTTAAGTGATTAACTCAATCTCACACGGGTGACAATTGTAAATTAAATATATGTAGGTATAGAATAGTGAAAAAACAAACAAGCAGACTTGGACCCACTGATTATAGAATGTAGACTACTAGAAAGTGAAACATATAATTACCAACTGTGAAAACCGTCATGCAGGAAGAGGACAGAGGAAAAAATGAGCACATGTCCGAAATCTGACATTAATTTTGGGCAAAGAAAAGGCCTCTTGGAGGAAGGAACATTCCAGCTGAAATCTAAAGGATGAATAGGAGTCAAGCGGGGCAAGATCAAGGGTAAAATAGACAACCCATTTCTTATTGTTAGGTAGGAATGGCAATTAAATAAGAGCCTGAACCATGAGAAGTTATTCCTTTTTACCAAGACCGAACATAGTCCAACACATTTGGACAGATTTTTCCCTACTGCCACAGCAATCTCCATAGCAGATTAGCAAGATAGAGTGGTTTTCAATAAAATGTCAACACTTCTCATTACGGTGTGTTTAACAATGATGTCTCACTCAAGGAAAATATTGTGACTTAGATCTCTAAGGTAAATATTATGAAATGAGAACTAATACTGGTTGTTGAATGAAAGTACTTCAGCATCATATTTTTACTGTACTAGCAAGCTTCCATAGAACTGCATGTAAGTATCAGTTTTCATTCTTAAGAACTGATGTGTAACTGAGTTTTCATAAGCGTTCTTACATGATAATTTGATTACAATGACATCATTTTTTGACATCTCTGTGAAAATTGTGAAGTCCCCATAATGAGGAAATAATAAGGATTTTACAGAAATTTACGCTGATTAAAACTCCCCTTTGAGTATAGAAAGAGGAAGGGAAGAAAATTTGTTTTGGAAAAATAAATACATATGAATAAGTTAAACAATTTTTACTAGTACATAACATGGCACATGGTTAAACCAAAACTGATGTGATTAAAGTTCAAGGTTTCTTTTTGTGCTTAAATTAATCAAAGCAATCCTGAAAAATTTCATTAAAATAATAGGTGGCAAAAAAATAGAATTAAATATTGTAAATTACATTCTCTGAGAACTAAAAGCTATAGCTTAAAAATAGCAGTTATAGTGGATGAAATTTAAGTAATAGCAAGACCTTTAATATTGCATTATAGGGCCAGGTGTACTGATGTAGTTTTTCTAGAGTATGAGTATACCTAGGCATAAAACTGTTGGGTCATAAGGTTTGTATGTGTTCACTTTATAGTTAATATCACAGTTTTCAAAGTGGTTGTACCAAGGGGACTTCCCTCTAGCTCTGTATAAGAGTTTCTCTTTATCCACATTTTTTCCACTGAGTATTGTCCAATTTTGCAATTTTTGCCAACCTGGTTGGTGGAAAATTTTATCTTGATCTGTATTTAATATGAATTCACTTGATTACTAAGAAGACAAAGTTTGTTTTTACATGTTTATTGGCTGCATATGTTTCGTTTTTTCTGAAATGACTATTCTTGTGCCATCTGTTTACTGCAAGGAATTTTTCTTACTGATTTGTAGTTTTTAAAAAATATATATGTATATCTGGCTTCTCCTGAGCTAAAAAAAAGAGGGAAAAAAACCTCCCCCCAAAAATATGTGTATATGTTCTGATCACTAAACTAGTGAAACGTCTGTAGGTTACATGTTGCAGATACAGTCTCTGAGTTCCACCTTTTTTTTAACTTTCTGCGTACTTTGATGATGGCAACAATTTTTTGTTTTTAATGTGGTCACCTTATTCAATATTACTCTTATACTGATTTTGCTTTATTGTGTCTTATTGAAAAAAATCATTCCCTATGTCGCTATAGAGCTATTTTTATATAATCTTCTAAAATTTAAAAATTAGCTTATCACATTTGCTTTATTCCATCTTTATTTTTTTGTGTCACATAAGCTGGGGATCTAGTTTTACTTTATTTTTGTTTTTAATATATAGCTGATTATATTAAATTAAATTTTATTAAACTAAATCCTTTTTCCACTTAATGAATTTTGCTTCTCTCATATGTGAGGCTTCCATGCATGTGTGGTCTGTTTCCCGTCCTCCCATAGTTTACCCACTGAAGATATCATTCCTTTGGCTCCAACATTATGGGAGAAGGGTGTTTCCTCTCTGATCCTTCACTGTGCCGAGTCTGAGGCTTAGTCTCCTGTCTACAGACACTCAGACTGTCCAGCTATTCACATCATAGCCCCCTCAGTGGGCATCTTCCAAGCTGCACCCACTCCATGGCTGGTTTATCACTATTGATTTCTGTGTCCTTATGGTTTTTTAAATCCTAGTTTTAAAAACAGTGTTTTTATAAATACCTTAGGTTTTCTTGAATTGATTTTTTGCTTTTCTTGAAGGATGGTACTCACCATCAAATTGGTACTAACTGATCAATACTTATGTCACACATGGAAATAATATTCATCAGGGGGTGGGTAGGTCAGAGGGGGGTGGAGGGGATGGGAAAACTCTCATTGAATGGTGCGGGGCACGCAGTTTGGGAGATGTCCACGAATGTAGCTCTAACTTGGGCAGTGCATAGTCAATATATATAACCAAAGTGTTGTACCCCCATAATATTCTGAAATAAAAGAAAAAAAAAAGGATGCAAAATTGTGAGAAGCATCCAATCATTCCTTAAATGTTGACTTTTTAAATGGTGATTTTTTAAAATGTTAATTCTTGAGTTGCTATTTATGATACAGATTATTGTATTAATAGCATGTTAAATGAACCATCATATTTTCCTAAAAAATATTGAGGCTTATCATTATATGAAAATAACATAAAATAAGAAGTAATGTTCTTCTTATCAAAGTGTTTAGCTTATTCCTTAAGACATAATTTGTTAGAGTTCACTAAAGTTTGGCCACTATTACACATAAATATATTATTTTTAATAACAATAACTAGAAATTATTCTCCAAGATTATAGAAGCCTTAAGAGAAATCCCTACTGAATTAAGCTTTGAAATGAGAGTTATGAAAATCATAAATAAATCATTATTGAATTAATAAATAAGAGGACAACTTTAGATATTTTTTTAGAGGGTGTAAAATAAACCTTTCTTTCCATTCTACAAACATCTAGTATGGAGTAATCATTAATGAAATGTCTTGAATGTTTAAATAAAATACATAAATATCCTTCTCATTCGAGCCCTCATAATGGACAATTTCTATCACCCACTCTGCTTCCCTACCGGCAGGCTTACATTATTTTAACCTTGCAGTGATCCTTTGAATAGGTAAATCTGATCATGTCACTTATTGTTCACATCTCAGCTTTGCAACTTCTGTTGCTCTCATTTTCCAGACAGCCCAGTAGTGACGGCTGCGGAGTTGCGCCCATGAAATGGTGCTAAGAGCTAAGATTCTCAAGCTTTACGTTGCAGGAAAAACAATTGTCATGTTTGCCAAGAGTGCAGAATCACAGGTTTAACTCCCAGAAAATATCCTTTGGAAGGTTTGGGGTGGAGTTAGGAATCTACAGCAGAATAAGACTCCAGAAAGTGAACTCATTTTTTTTTTAAACATTATAACTTGGAGTTTCCTGACCAACAAAAGCCTAGTCTCCCAGTAGGACAGTTAATCCAGTAGTATAGTCAGATATTGTCCTGCTCTGCACCCTTCATGCTAACCATCATCAAAGAAATTTGGTTTAAATTCCTCAACATGTAACAAGAGACGCTTTACAATCTGAAGCATTTTGTGCTATTCTTACCATGAATACTTTCCACCTTCCCACCATCTTTGCATGCTTTGCTATTTCTAGAATAGCAACTTTTCAATCACTTTTGTGCTTCAACATGGAATACCCCTTTACTTTCTTACTCATCTTGGAGACTCACATCTCTATTTCAGGTAAAAGGTCGAGCATTTTATCATCAGGTCAGCTTGCCTTCATTAGGCAGACTAAAATCCTCTTTCATCCATTTTTTTAAAGCAATCAGCAGACTTTAATATTCAGGAAAAATTAAGTCCATCATACACATAAAAAATATAGGAAATTTCATGCAGACATGAAGCTTCCAATTCAGCCTGTGTGACAACTTCTAGAATGAGAGTTACACATAAATACAGTGCATTTTTGCAGTTCCCAAACTTCATAATTTTATACTGTGATTTATATAACTTCTCTTTATATTTTGCATATCCCACCTTGCTCACTTGATTAACATACCCTAAATCTCACCTCTTCAGAATATAGAAATTTTAAAAAAGCAAGCACAATGACCTATCTACTTCCACTTTATGAGAGTGAATGAAAACATTTGTGTATACAGCTAAGGTAAGAAGAAAATTTAAAACTTTAAGTCTTACACACTTTAGTAGCTAGAACTAAAATATAGAAATACAAAATTAAATAAATCCTCCAGTGACACTTCTATTATTGATTGATACCACATTTTCAAATTTAGAATATATTAACCACAAAAGCTGTAAGAAAAAAAATGATGCAAATTTGTGTAGAACGTTTCAGAAAAATTCATGATGAGGGAGAAATTAACAACAAATGAATTGACTGATTTCAGAATTAACAAATATATGCTATAATTTAGAAACAAGTAACATTATTAAAGAATAAAACCTAATAGCAAGAAAATTTTAAGTAATAAAGCCAATCCACCAGTGTCAGCCTGTTTTCACTTATATGTGGAATATAAAACAATCAAACTCATAGAAGCAGTGAGTAGAATGGCGGTTACCAGAGATGGAGCATGGGAAGATGATAATCAAAGGGTACAAAGCCTCAGTTAGACAGAAAAAATATTTGATTTTTTTTGAGATCTATTGCACAGCATGGTGAATATAGCTAAAAATTGAGTACTGTACATTTTAATATCACTAAGACAGTAAATATCAAATGTTCTCATTATAAAAATGTGTCAGATATTTAAGGTGATGGATAGGTTAATTAGCCTGATTTAATCATTCCACATTGTATTAAAAATCATAACATCACTTTGTACTCCATAAATATATACAACTATAATTTGTCAACATATAATACATTTTTTAAAAACCTAAAAATTAAAAAAATCAACAAAATGTCTAGCATAGAGAATGCTCTTAATAAATATTTGTTGAATTAATTATAGCCCAGATATTAGCTAGACTCACCTTGATCGCATTTGTCAGATCTGTATGATATTGATGTATAATACCTTTTCCAAATTTTCTGCTCATTCCCTGGGGTGTTAGAATCCCAAATTCTTTGCTGTCTCTAAGCTATTGACAGGGAGAAATCAGGTTTTTGTTTTGTTTTATTTTTTTTGTTTTCCCTTCTCACTCTCTGGTGTGCAATGTTTCCATTTTATCCCATCAACCCAAATGTGGAGTCACCCTCCTTCTTTGATTTATTTATACACAGACACACAGAGCCACTGATACACACACACACACAGCTTGAAGTTCTTTGTGTGGCTATAAGGCTGTACTAACTACTTGAGGGAACATTATGGGAATTACATTAAATGACTTCAACAACCACAAAGTCTTATATAGAACCCTTATTTCTAAATAAAGTGGCAACTGTGAATTTCTTATTGGTTGTAATAATTACATAGGGCCCTGCCCTTTGTACAATTTGTTAGGTCCCCCATCCTTTGCCCTCTAAATATCTTGTTCCCTCCTTCCCTCTTGCATTTGTACAAGGAATGCTGATGTCTTAAGCTAATCAGCTGCCTCCAGTTCTTATGTTTAAACTGTGCCAACCTTCCCCAAACCTATTATTTATAATAATGATGATACATATTCTCTTATGTGTTTACACTCCAGGCACTATTCTAAGCATAATGACATGTACTCTTTATCCATTTCTCATCAAAGTCTTCTCTTACATTCCCACTTTACATAAAAGAAATCAAGCGACCTGCCTAAGGGCACACAGCCGCACGTTGCAGGGCCCAGGCTTGAGCCAAATGTTATTCCCTTGTGGGCTCCACGTTCCTTCTTATTATGCCATCAGGGTGATATTGCTGTGGCCCCAGTCAGGTAACTTCACGTCTCTGTTATGTTGGGATTCTGGTAGCCGGACTGTTGGTGCCCACAAAGATTACCCCAGCCCCAACAGTCCCTGGGTGCTTGTCCTTCTCCTGGTGCCCGAAGTCCTGCCCAGTTATTACTCTACAGATGCCCTGGCTCCCTGCTGACTCCCAACCTTAGCCCTTTCAAGTAAAAGACCTGCTCATTGGCATCTTTGTCTTCGGGATTCACGGCTGCTGGCTAGGCCTTTTTCTGCCAGCATTTTTTGTATTCCAGAACTTGTGTGATATCATGATTCCCGATAATTTTGCCTGCTGTGACTGAGCTATTTCTAAAAGATAGTTGTGGAGTACTGTATAACTCATAAGCTTGTTGCAAAGATTCACTACCTTTTTCCTCCTTTGATACTCTATATACTTGAATTTGAGACTTAATACAGTCTAAACAACAGCTCAGGCTTGTGGGCCAAATGTTGGCCATTATCCAGGTCTGGCTTTTATGTGTGAGTGTAGGCCTATACCCAACACTTGTAATCCCACATTCTGCTACCCCATCATTCTACTCCTTCTGGGTCTCAGCATTCCACTTCCTAATACTTCTGGTTCTACACAATTCACATTAACATATGAGGTTGCCTTATATTTATTATAAAATAGAATTATCTGAATTCTCTTCCTCTTCCTACATGCTCTACAACTGAATATTACATTAATTTTAATCTTATATAATTAAATATGGCTTCCCTTGGAAGGGCTAATCTTTTAATTCAAAAATTTATTAAACCCATACTGAGCACCCACTCTTGGTAAGAGTGGACTTCAGCATACTCTTCTGTTTTGAGATGCACATATCAAAGTCCAAGTTTTGACTTCTGAATCCACACTCTCCCCTGATGTCTATTCCCGTGAAAGTTACCCTAAAACTTTGTTTTCTTCCAGTGACTAGAAGGAATGAATGGCCTCAAGAAATCATTTGAGTAAAAGTTAGTCACAGGGACATTGACTGAGGCAAGCATAGAATTTGGAAGGAAAGTGACTCAGAGGAGCAACAGGTTGGGTGCGCATGTGACTCCAAGGAGAGGCAGAGCTCCAGGAAGGACCGGAGTAGTCACCCACAAGAAGAGTCAGCAGACCCATGACTCAGGAAGTTGTCCAGCCCTCAAACTCAGGGCTTAAGAAATGAAAAGTATGAAAAGTATGAAAAGAAATGAAAAGTATTATCTATAATTATACTATGAAGTTAAAAAAAATCACAGAAAAGGAAAAACAATTTAATCATCTATGAGAAATATATTTGCTTGTCCAGTGGAAGAAAAGAGAAAATGGATAGTACAAATTAGTGGGGAGGATAGTAATGGCAGTTAGTGACAACACTTGCCCTGCAGATCGCCCAAGAGCTCACTCAGTTGCTGAAGCTGGCTGGCCTGCATTCAAACGAGGTCCTATTACTTATTAATTGTTTTAACCTTCGACAAGTCGCTTCACTTCTGAGTCTCAGTTTTGTTATCTGTAAAACCGGGATAATCATAGGTCTTACCTTTTAGGTTTGTTATCATAATTAAACAAATTATAATTTCAAAGCACACTAGAACAATGCCTGGCATTTCCATCAAAATCAAATGTAGAAAAATGCAACACACATTTCAAAAGCAACTGCATCTAGTTTATGGAAGCTTTTTAAAGACTAATGCCATTTGGATCCCCTAGCATTGCTTACAGAGGAGAAGGGGACATTATAATGTTAAAAATAAGTGGGTCATCCTGAAAATTAGACAGATGTGGTGACGCTGCTATACTCTGAATGTCTGTGTCCCTCCAAAATTCATATATTGAAACCTAATCACTAAGCAATGAGGTGATTAGATCACAAGGGAACTAATGGGATTAGTGTTCTTATAAAAGACACCCTGAGAGCTGCCTTGTCAAATTCCTCATGTCGTGGAGGACTCAGCTAGAGGAGAAAACGCTGCCTAAGAACCAGGAGACAGGCCTCACCAGACGCTGACTCTGCCAACATCCTGATCTTGGGCTTCTAGCCTCCGGATCCATGAGAAAAAATTTTCTGTTGTTTATAATCTGCCCAGTCTATGGTATTTTGTTATAGCAGTCTGAAGGAGCTAACACAGTGCCTTAGAAAAGAAAAAGATTTAAGCCATATTACGTTTCCTCATTTTGCATTTCTGATATCACAGCTCGGAAGGAAATTCTATTGGGTAATATTTTAAGTTGCACCTTTTGAAAGGAAATTTTAAAAAGCCACTCATGGCTGAGACAGAAAGACTGTGTATTTTCAAACAAAATACTTCTAAAGCTTAATGATTTTTTTCCACCTATTAAAGCAAACCATTTTAAAGTATAGTATTTTAAAATAGCTTTTTACATAATAAATCCTGAACTGCACCATTAAGGTTCTGTATGCTAAATAATTCTATGCTTTCAGTTACTCACACCAGAGACAGAAAAGTAGGTCCCCAACCCTATTTCCCTAACAGTGGGAGAGAAGCAATTGAAACATCAGTGATGTTCTTTATCACTACAAGATGAACTTTCATTGTTTTCAGGTTTCACATTACTTTCAATTTAAGAGTCTAAAACAAGGTTAAATCTAAATCAAGTGAACCAGATCATAATCTGCATTTAAAAAAAAGAAAAGCTCAAACACATCCTAGTCTCGTATATAACACTTTGTTTAAAAGATGCTGATTATTATAATATCAGCAGCTTTTCCTCTTCCCATATTTCACTGAAGGTATACAGAATGTATGAATTAAAAAAAAAATAGACACACACATAATTATCTCATTCCAGGGAGATAGAATAGGAAATGATATGTTGGTTCTTTTAGCATCAAAAAATTAAAATTAATGTACATGCAATTAAATATGCTTTTTCTCCTTATGAAAATATCACATCCTCCAGAATACAACAAACATAGGTACAGTTAAAATGATGACATCACATTGTGCAACCAGATAGGCGAGTAGGTTATTGTATTGAATAGTTACAGGAATTAAAAACATTTTTGTTGACAAAAATCTTGATAAATATAAAAATGGTGGAAAAAATGCAGCCTGCATGTGTATAGTCTGGAATCCCCATGGCAGCTATTCATGCATTGAAACATCACTACTTGCCATATTTAGGAGTTTTATGAGTCCCAGAGTCCCTTTTGAAATTGAATGTAATTCCCAGGAAGTGCTAATAACTTGAGCCCATAAAAACTAGATGTTGAGTTAATACAAAAACAGACATTGGAATAATAGTCAAATATGGTATGTGTGTGTGTATATATATATATGCATGTAAGATAGATGTTCATATATATATATTTAAAAAGAATGTATGATAAAATCAAGTCTCTTTCCCTTATTTTCTGGGTAAACAAAATGAAATTCTCAGAGGATAAGTACTAACAAGAATATGGCACAGGATAGGTGTCTGGAATGCATCTAAAGACCAGGGCCTACAAATTTTAGTTGAGAGATATCCAAAAATTAATTCACTGGTCTTTCTTTTGCATCCATAGACTCCTAGAATAATAAAGGGTGTTGGACCTGAAATGGACTTTAAGCTAACTTCATGTCTCACCCGAGCAAACTGAGATCAGGAGAGATTAAATAATTTCCTAAATTCAAAATAGGATGTGAATTCTATGTATTCTGCTGCTGTACATTTGTTACATGAGACCTGATGCCTAGCACAGTGCCTGATAAAACAGATACCGGAAAAATACCTAGTCACTTAATAAGAAAAAGAGAGAATCACATGCATATAGAGGTTGATGGACTCTGTGAATTTCAAATTTGACAAAGAATTTTATGCTAATATTAAAAAAGATTAGTAATATATATAAATAGAATTGTTCACCTTAAATATTTTCAAACATGTCTTTCTCAACCCAAGAGCACACATACCATGGTCCACTGTGAAACGTTCAAGACTCTACTATTAAATGAGTAATGAAACAGGCTGCCTACTCTCATTCTCCCCACAATTATTTAAGAGTTGATCAATGCAACTGGACAAGAAAAATTTAAAATAGGCCATATGGAAAAGTGATTAAGAGTAAGCGTTCTGGAATTAGCTAGACTCAGACTAATTTCCCGGCTCCAACTTTTACTAACTAGTGTAATCTTGGGTTAGTCACTTAACATCTCTGAACTGTGTAGCGCCCAGTCTATAAAATGGAGATAAAATGTATACTTAACTCATAGAATTGATGATAACTCCAAAACTAAAATGCATGCATGTTTATCATTACAAGAATTACTGTTTCAATTTTATTTTAATCTTTATCATGACAGGTGGAAGAAGCAAAATTTTTATTATTTACATCTATCTACCTGGAAAGTGATAGAGAATGGATTTTAAGATGTTTAGGAATCACATGAGTTTTTATGGGTATTAGGTGGTGTTTCTCCATCTGCTGCATTCCCCAGATCAACTCACGCACTCTCTGATCAGCTGTGCGCCTGTGACTAAATGCAACCCTTTTGGCCACCTAGGCAATGCTGCCCTTGGGCTCCTGGTTAGAATCACCAACAGGAGGTACTGGCATGAGACCAGACAGTCAGAAGGAAGACAGGCCAGTGTATGTCCCCTACTCTCCCTCTGCTATAGTTCTATCAATAGTTGCAGCTATGGTTACATTCCCAAAAGGCAGCCCTTTGTGCATGGACCCAAGTTTTCTCTGGATTTGTTCTCTCCTTATCCCTTCAGACTTAGCAGTGGTAATGGTTTCCCCAAGTCCCTGGGCCCTGGGTCCTTCAACCCCTTTTGCTGTTTTCCTTAACCCTGCTCACACCTTTATAAATAGTCATTCCATCAAACTGTCCTCCCTAAAACCTTGCATGTGCCCTCTCTTTTTTGCTGGAACCCTGAGTGATACAATGATTGATTGCAAAAGCATCTCATATGTTAATAATAATTTGAGTTTATTGGAGAAGACAGAGACAATTCACAAGAGTAGCAATCAAGATAGCCCTTGCAAGATAATACTTATCTACTTCTATAAGAACATTTTTGTTTTTACAGGAATAAAAATACATTAATATAAGATTTATTGTATAATAGCACAGGAATAAAAGTTTTACTGAGGAACACTGCAGAAATCCACAAGCTCCAAAAGGCTGTGCTCTGTGAGTTTTACTACTCTGTCCCCTGGATTTTGGTATGAGGTCTCACATGACAGACACCCAATAGTTACTATTTTAAGTAAATACTTAAAATTAAAGGAACGACATACTATATTCCTGTTCCTGAATAAAGTTCAGTTTGTGTGAGTGTGCGTGTGCATCTTTGTGTGTGTGCCCAAAAGTATTTTCCATGGATGGTTGCCACAAAATATTCCATTGCACACACCACACACTTTTTTATAATGGGACATTGCCTAGTCTTCATCTCCAGAGTGAAATGTCATCTATTTCCCCATCCTCTTGAATCTGGCGGTGGGGAGGAAGAGTGGGTTGTGTGATTGCTTTGCCCAGTAAGATATGGAGGGAGCAACACCGGGCCAGTCCTGGGACCACAGCCTCCTTTTCCTGCCTCTTGGAGCACTGGAACTGCCCTGAGACTGTCCTCTGGTGAGGCACTTGAGCCACATGGAGAAACTCTGGAGGGCGAGATGCCATGTTTTGTGAGAGGAAATGAGCGCAAGCAACACAGAGGCAGCAGGCAAAGAGAGAAGAAGACCTCTTGGAATTGGGTGCTCCAGCACCAACCGCCGTGCTCAGGCCCCGTGGAGTGGAGACAAACCGACCAGCTGAGCCTGTTCTGAATTTCTGACCCACAGCATCACGAGGCATGCTTATTTTGTGCCACTAAGTTTTAGGGTAGTTATTTCGTGTGGCACCCCAGACTGAATTCTGCATGTGTGTGTGTGTATGCATATTCATGTGTGTGTGTGAATATGCTTAAGTTACCTTCTCGAAGGAGGGAGTTCTCAATACAAGTAGCAAAATAACTGATAGATGTCTATCTACCTTGTATCTTACAAAGTATATTCTAGATACATCTATGATTTAAATATTTTTAAAAATCAGAATTATTAGAGTACAGTATAGAAGAATATCTGTATAATCACTGAACTTTCTGGAAATGGTACAAAAGTTGGCAACTTAAAAAAATAGAAACATTGAAAAAAATTTCTGTAAAGAATACTACATAGAATGCTAAAGAGACTCTTATCAAGGAATTAAAATTATGAATATTTCTGCTGGAAAAATAGCCTAAGTAAGTAAAGGGGCAATTTACAAATAAGTGTGAATAGAAAAATAAAGATGAAAGAGAAAATAGGTTGACCTTCACTATAAACCAAAATGCCAGTCTAAATAAAATGTGATGTTATATTTTTCTCCTATGAGTTTGGCCAACATGAAAAAGAAATGAAAAGCAATTCTGCTGTATGGACCGGAAACGCCAAAATGATTCTCTCAAAAGAAAAATAAAAATGGTACACAGAAGAAAATGGAAATGTTGGGGTAAAGAATGCCTGTTCCAATTTTTCTTGATTGGCTTCATTCCTGCTTTTGGTTTCTATGAAATAGTTTTAAATCCATACAACAGTTCTACCTTTTTATTTAAGCAGGTTTGAGTTGAGTTTCTGTCACATGCAAACGAGAGTTACAGTATTAAGTAATAATAAGAAGATGGCCTACTGCAGTCTGGATTAAAAAATAAAGGATTACCCAAAACATAAACATGATTTGAATCCATAAACTTATTTTAAAGTGATCAAAGCACCACCATAAGCTTGGGCAGTCTCATTTGGCATGCATAGGACCTAGTATAGAGACAGTAAGCAGGGGGTAGATGCAGGACAGTATTTCTTTATTGTCATTAAGTAGTGAATTTTTCCAAAGCTTGGTGTGGGTACTGGCCTCATTTTAAAGTGTTATAAATGATCTGGTGAGTGAGTTCACAGTGACTGAAATGCCAGACAGTGAAATGCCAGCTGCAGAAATATTTCAAAGGCCTGTGTCAGTGGGCAGAAAATTGGCATATGAACTTCCAAAAGGATAAATATAAGGAAATGCCTTTAAAAGAAAGTTGTTCCGTCTACACATAAAGAGCGCAAATGACCTATGAATCATTTTCTGCAGACAGCCCAGCAGGCCTCACTGGGAAAGGTTTTAAAACCACCTCATGGAATTACCTTGGCATGAATCCAAGGTACACAAAGGTGGCTCTAAGTATGAAATACACCTGAGGAAGCAGGTTACAACTGCAGGTTGCTAGGTGCACCCGGGATCATGTTGCTGATAAATTGCTCCTTGAAACTTTTCTATAGGATTGATCTGGTATTCCCATGGCCGACCGCATAAATGTATCTCATACACAGTGCTTGTGGATGTCAACAGAAAATGTTGCATGCATGTGTGTTTTTAAATCTATTTCCCATAGTACATAATATTGTTACTAGCATTACTTGTTGCAACCAAGCCTTTAGATAAAAGTTCAAAACTGAAATGTCTTTCTCCAAAATAATGTTGAAATGGATGCACATGCATATTACATTTGCATCAGTGATGTAAAAACATGGTCATGTGACTTAGTTAAGTATTTCTTTCTTCTGATGTGGGGAGGAGACAGATCTTCCTATAACGTAAAACAATAATGGAGATTTTACACAACACTACTCTACCTCCTCTTCCCCTCCAAAGTGTGATAGCTACAATGAAATTTCTGTTTAAAACAATATTCAGTTTTGACCTTATTATGAATAGGTAAGTATTTTCGTTGCTTAGCCAAGTTATACACACTTACTACGTTTCTTCTTTTTTTGCAAATATTTTCTTTTCCTATAATTAACAATGCCTAGGTTTTTCATTTGCTTATGTTTTTTACTGCATAAATCATGAATTTGCACAAATTCTGCAACTCTGTAAAACTCTTCTCATTTATATTCAATACATCATGTAATGATTCCCTCTTTCCCCATCCCAATTTCTTTTTTATTGCCTGGAACACTTTCTCTTCATCCCCCCACTCCGGACTGATCTGGATGCTCTCTTGGCCTGTTACCAACTGTTGTAACTTTCTTTTGCTTACATTCTGGAAAATCCTTTCTCCTCTTTCTTGTGTTGCACGGATCTCATGTTTTTTCTATTTTTTGATTTATTCTGGTGGAGGATGCATCCCAGTTGTTTGTCGAGAAAGAATCTACCGTGGTGTATATATTTTTGAGACTGGAGTCTCAGGAGGGCTTTATTCTGCCCTCACAATTAACTAACACTTTGGCTGATGATAAAATTACAGGGTGAAATTCATTTTCTCCAAAATTTTAAAATATTTTAGTTGGTTTTATGGGTTCTTGTGTTGCTACTGAATTCATTTTCCTTGTCTTTTATGCATGATATTTATTTTTGCTTTGAAATCTTTTAGGATTTTTTGTGTGTGTCATATTTGACCATAAGTATCCCTTGGCAAAAATATTTTTCTTGCATGATGCTGGGTACTCAGTGGTCACTTGCATTCCAGAAACATGTGTACTTTGAAATATTCTTGATTTAATTCTTTACAAATCTTTTCCCTTTGGTTTCTCTGGTCTCTCTGAAAAACCATCAGAATTTTTCTCATTTTCTGATGTGTTATCTCCTATTATCCATCTTTATTATTTCTTTTGTTCTGCCTTATGGAATATTTAATTTAATTAATCTTCAAACTATTCTCTTGCTTTTTAAAATTCATTGTATTTATTCCCATGAGCTCATTCCAAATCTCTATTACCCCCTGTTCATATTTCATGGATATAATATCTTTTCCTGTTATTCTCAGAATATGGTAGTTTTTTTAAACCGTTGTCTCCTACCCCAGGCATTGTCTATTTTTTTTTCCCTGATTTACATTTATTTCTCTTTCCGAATTTTACTCCCTTATTTTTGGCCTTTCAACTTTGAAGTTTTTCTCGAAGATCCTTGGCTAGTTATTAATGGTTAGATATAAGGCACTGAACGATGATTAGACACACTGTTTTTATGATGGGCTGGTCTATTGGTGTTTCACTTATGGTGATTGGATGGGTCATTTTTGGAAGAACACACAACAATTGATATCTGTGGGACTTTTCTCTGGAGATGTTCAGACTCTGCGCTGGAGATTCCCCTAAACCTTGCCTTTAAGGAGAGGGTGACTGGACCCAGGGTGTGAGGAGCTGGGTTGGGGACACCAGCGAGCTGCCTGACCAGGCACAGACTCACTTCATCTCGTTTGCTCCAGTCCTGTGCCTCACCTTGACCCTCTCCTGTTCTTCACAGTACCCAAGTCCAGACGTTCTTCAAGTGAATTTCTCCAGGGAATTAACTCCCCTCTCCCAGGTGGCTGCTCACCACCCTGGATGAAGAAGAAGATCTGATGTCTACCTGCTTTATAATTGCATTTTCAGCCAATCCTCAGAATCCTTTCTGAAATTCTTAACACCCAAGCTCTGGGTTTCTGCAGAAAGCACTGGCTTCTCGTTAGTAACACCCTCTCCAGGCATTTACATTTCACCTTTCTCTATTTTTCTCTTCCCCAATTGTGTTCCTGTGGTTGACATACTAAAACCATCGCTGTCTTTGGTCCTGTTGGTTTATAGCTTTTTATCTTTACTTCCTCTAATGTCATTACAGCTATTTGGGGGAAGGAGCATTGATAAATGAATGTGCTCAGTCTACCATGTTTAGCTGGTGGTGGTAAAATTCATGGTGGTTTTGCATGGCTTCGTGTGGTCCTTCCACATTTGGGTTGTCGCAGGCTGCGCCTAGTATTCCTCAGGATCTTTCACTTCTGATGTGAATCCTGGTCGTAACACCACTAGAAAACTTTACAATATATATTAGCTTTTCTAAACATCTGCTTTAATGGCTAAGCCTGAATTAAAATAAAAATGGAATGAAAATATACATATGTTCAGAATTATCACTGGTAAACTAAAGCACTGCTCTTGTATGCATGTGAAAACACACAACACGGTCACATTGATTTAGAAATGCCTACTTAAAATATTTCTTCCACTTAAAATATTTACTTATATTTTACCAAGAGAACAGTCATTCATCCCATAGTTACTTAAGATACTTTGTAAAGTGTGACTGTGAATGACTGCAAAATAGTGGATTTTCTTGCATTCTTACTAAGTTGTAGGTATGTGTATTAGACATCAGACTCTCATAGAAGCATGTTTTCATAAGAGATGAAGAGAAAGGGTCTGAAAACATGGTAGCCAAAATAAAGAATGTGTCATCCTCTCCTTCTGAGAGGACAGGGACTCAGAACTAAGAAGCTGGAAGCAACAAAGCTTTCTGGGTGGTTTTGTGTAGGATGGGTTGATAGGTAAAACTGACGCAGTGTACATCAAGGTCAGCATGTGGCTAGAGGTCCCTAGGCCACTATCACCATGACCAACACACCAAGGACCATCACGCTCAGTCCCAGATGCCCAGAAATCCTGCAAATCATTGAGAAATGCCTTGACTTTGGGGACTCCTGCACATATTTTGAGTACACGGGAAAGCAGAACATATAAACCCAATGCCACTTTTCAGATTTTTGATGATATATACAACCGTTTCAACTGAGTTGTGTTTTTCCTGTTAGGAGACGTTCTCTCCTTCAATTTTTCAGGATGATACCTGTGAAGGCTTATATTTCTCTCTCTCCTTTTCTATGTTTTAGGGCTCAAGCAGTTTGCTATTAGTTAAGACTTTTCGGAGGGTTTCAAGTTCAAAGGTGTTACACAATTTGAGCATCTCATCGATAGTAAGGAGCTAATCCTGTGCCTCTCTCAGAAGGTCTAATTTCCAGTGTGTATCAGAAAATACTTGTTTTTACTCTTATTCTATTTTCATTCTTTTCCCCCAAAGTCTTCTATTTTCCATGCTAAACAGTTTTCGTTCCTTCAATAATTCCTCATAAGACGTGCCTTTATAGACATTTATTGCTCTTGTTAGGGAGGCAATATTGCATACTGATTAAGAAGGTGGAATCTGAACATAATTGGGGTTCAAATCCCAGCTTCACCACTTACTAGCTGTGTCATATTGGACAAGTTGTTTAACTTCTTTGTGCTTTAGTTTCCTAATTTGAGTGTGGATATTCCTAGTACCTACCTCAGAGGTCTGTGATGAGAATAAAATGAATTTGTATGTGGCCTGTTAAAAATCCTGAATAAATGTTAGTTACTATTTAGTTATTAGTTAGTTGCTCTCCGAGTGCTGTTGACTAAATAATATTTTCTAGATTGAACTCCAGGTGTGAGTTGTACAATAAAATCCTTCTAGGAGGATATCAATTCATAAGCCAGTGTTTACTAAGTTAAGTCTGCCAAATTCAAATCCAGCTAAGGGTCCCATCCTTAGGTATTTCGCCTTCCTTCCTTTCTCTCTCTCTTGATGTAATTCTTTGCAATCCTTTCCATTTGCTTTCTCTGGTCTCTCTGAAAAACCATCAGAATTTTTCTAATTATCTAACATGTTGCCTCCTATTATCCATCTTTATTCAAATCTCTGTCTCTCTATATATACATGCACACACATATGCACACACATATGTATACATCTATACACATTTATAATACCTTGTCAAATACTGTGATAAAATCAATATATGTGATGTTTGTAAAATTGCCTTCATCAAAATTTCTTTATATATCATGATATTTTTTTTTCCAATAAGAAATATAATCTGGAACCATTTATTTCTTAATAGTAAGGTAACATTGGCTTGAATTCCACTTCCCAATAACATGGTCTGTGCCAGTGTCCTCTAGACTTCCGTAAATGTGTAAGAGGTTTACATCAACATAGCTTCCCTTGCTTGCTGAGTACCTGATTCCTTATTATCCTTTAGTGCCTGATTCCTATTCTGCACTACACCCATTTAAACACAGAACCCAGCCCTTCTGAGTCCCACCACATCCTCCTGCAGATAATACTTCCAGGAGTCTAGTAGGCTCTATTGGGGCCTGGGTGGGAGAGATTGACATCCCAGATATACAGGGAATTTAGCAGGAAACACTTTATTTTCTGGTCACTTCTCCACAAGGGGATTTCCACTGTTTCTCCACCAAATTCTAGCCTCTTGCCATTTATTTTTTCCTGGCTCTTTGCTCTGTCTTCTTCTTTCTCCTTCCTCTTCATTTTTCTTCCCTTTTGGAAGCAAGACCAACAAACCCATCTTCCTATAGCATGTAGATCAGCCTGCCCATCACCCTCCAAGGCCTGGCACCTGCCAATAACCATGGTGGCAGGGAGCCCACTGCACCCATGGATTTTTATCAAAAAAAGTAGTTCTGTCTCTGTCCCCGGAGGCATTCTAGTTCTAGCTATTAAAATGTTGATGATTTTAATCCTGAATAAAGAGGCATATTAACAATTTTAGAGTCTGAGAGGCTTCCAAAATATATTTGAAAAATTATGACTAATGATGAATAAAAATAAGCAGAAATTAATGACTGAATTAACTGTCTTACCTTCTCTCGTATGGAATCTACCATATATGATATAGATTGAGATGCTCTGAAACTATACAAGATTAGTGCCTCACTGATTTGTCCTGATCCCTGAAAATTCCACTTCTACAAAATCAAAAAGAACCTAAATTTGGACTTTTTCTGGACTGTTACAGAGAAAAGAACTAAAAAGGAAAAATGGAATCTAGGGCAGTTATATTTTGGTGTTGAATCTGGAAATGGACGTGCCTACCCTTGTCCTTGGGTTGGGCTGGGGCTGGCGGGGTGGAGGGAGTTGGTGTAACTGGAAGCTCTGGGTAGATAAGAGGCAGCATGGGAGAATGACAGCGGTTTCTCTCCCTCCAAGAATCATGGCAAAAGGTGGGAACATGTTTGTAGGATAAAACAAAGAGCTGGAACAAAAGGTACCTAGTTTCTATTTTCCTTGGGCTACTTTATGTATACTCCATAATAATTTACAAATAAAATTGTATCCTTTCTTTTTTTTTGAGATTGTACAGAATAGGAAGACGATTTGGAAGACCTGCACTGTAGAAACGGTGGCTTTTAGGGATTTAAACATACTATGACCCTTTTAACTATATCCTCTCTTTTTATAATATATTGGTATTGAAAGAACCACTCTAAAAATGTATGAAAGGACATCACGTATTCTGTAAAAATCATGTGGTTAAATAAATAGAGGCACATAGATATTTCATAAAAATATATCATATTGACTACAGTGGTTTTAAGTAACTCTTATGGCTAAATAAGTTAAGTATTCAATGTAAAAAATGGTACTGTACATTTTACTAAATAGGCCCCCTATGCTCAACGTTTGTATTTGAGACACCTTTTAAATATTATATATAATAATGTCTTCTAAAATGTTTATTGTGAAATTTGAAACTATCCAGGCTAAGTAGAAGGCATAATAGAAAACATTTAAGATTACACTTAATTTAATGTTTAATTCTAAACATAATTTCAGGCAACTCACATTTGTATGCTTATTCAAAGAGTTTAATCCTTCTTATGGATTAATGGTCTGAAAAATATTATGTTATATGATATTCTCACTTCATATTTAACTTCATACACAACACAAAATAACCTCATCTCAATTTTGGAAATTTATTGGATTTTTTTTGAAGGTATGAAAAGCAGAAAACATTGGCAAAGGGATGCTATGAAGAAGAATTACAAAAATACTTTTCTTCCTGAGAGTCCTACACTGGTTTTGCTAAACTTTGAGCCACAGCGAATTCCTATGCCTGAGGATAAAGTCCTGAAAATCGGACTTTTCCTTGAAAATGCCAATAGGCCTCTTATCATGGCAGCACTGGGGAGGGAACGCTGCTGTTCCATGCTCCTATGGCCAGAGTTGACTTTTCTCTACCTTACAGAAGTGGTAAATAATATTGGAACAAAGTGAGTCAGGATGCTTAGGATTCACTGTAGCAAAGAGAATTGTAGCAACAAAAGCACTCTCACTGAGGAAATTGGAATTTTTTTTTTTAATTAACACTTCTAATTAGAATTTAACATCTCACTACCTTCGTATGGGATTTTTCGCTTCCTTAACCTCACGGAAAACTATCTGTTGGCTCTAAATAGGCAGTCACTTACCACGCGCCACTTGAGGATTTCAATTAATCCCAAATCTTCCAACTTTGGTTTGTGAACTTGTCTTTTTGCTCGTGTGTCATTCCCTTCTGTTGGAACCTACTCAGTAAAAGTCCTCTCAACAGGTTTCCCCTGATCCCACTTCCCTCCTGTCTTCAGGGAAGAAATTCGTAAGTTTGACGGTGACTGTTGAAGGTGATAATTGGTAAGAGTATTTACTATTAGTTAGTAAATCCACTTGCCCGGAAGTGTCATGTGCTCTTCTCTTCTACCACGGAAGATCTGAGTTGCGTCTGAATCAGTCTGGATCTGTCAGCCTTGACTCTAAATCTGTGCTGCTCACCACTGCATTGTCCTGGTTGAGGTCAGAAGTAAAGGCAGTGTATGCACGTCATTCAAAACTGAAGCTCTTCTTGTGTTCTCCTCAAAATCTTACCAACATGAATAAAAACTAAAGCTATTGGTGATCTTTTACATCTCAAGAATAAATGGCACTTTGATGTATCCTAGATAACCTCAAAACACCCTCATCTAGACACATTTTGGAAATCCTGCCGTATGTCTACAAAGACAGGACGGTTCACTGTCAAGTATTTGCTGCTTTAGTGAAAAGTGACAACCTGGCTGAACTCAGCCTTTGCCGCAATTCCGGAGAAGACTCTGAGGATGGTAAAAAATCAATGTACATGCAAGAGTCTATGAGAGTCATCCAGCCTGCCTGTCGTCCTCAAAACAACAAAAGATTCCTCTGTAGAATATTATGTTTGCACGTAGGTGTTTGCATCTCTGACCCCGGGGAAATCACCAGATATCTGGCCCAGAATCCCAAGGTTTTCCCCAGGGAAACCTCATCTAATGGTAAAAATCTCATCATTAGATACTCATTTATTTAACTTTTATCATCTTTTCTGTAAAAAATTAATTAACTCAGGAGAGGTAGGCAACATTTTGAGTCTCATTTAAACTTGCAGTGAATGAATTTGACAAAATCTTTTACAGCAAGTGGTTAAGAGAAAAATAAAACCTTCGAGCAGAATTAGAAAATGGGATCTTTGGTGGCCGGGACCCTCCCAGAGTGGGAAAAGGAACAGGGAGAGGGCAGAGCCCCCCAGGAAATCTCTCCATTGCTCAGGTTTGCTCTAGCTTTTCCCGAGCCCCTGTCTTTACATGGTGTGCAAAGGTGGCAAGTGCCTTAGCAATAGATGAGGTTTAATGGGGATGTCACAGCCCTGCCACCGCTGAGCAGCTTTGAGAGCATGGGAGATTTTTAACATAATAATTACAGCATAATCATTTAAACATAATAATTATAACATCTTTTGTGTAAGGTCTTTCTTCCATGGAGAATTGCCAACATTCATCATCATCAAAAGTATTTATTTAGCACCCACATGTGTATAGTTCTGCTGAGTGCTAGTTTTTTCTTTAATAATTTTTGTAACATCTTAAATGGGTAAAGAAAAGCTGGAGGAGGAGGAGATTTAGGGAGAAGAAGGTTTTTTTAAAAAAAAGAAGCCTTGGCTATTTTAAAAACTATCTGTCGGAACTTTTGAGAGCAGAGGTAGAGGAAGACCTCAGAAACTGAGAAAGATTTTCCTAACAGAGGGTGGAATAGAAAACAGCCACTCCCCGGCAATCTTTCTGTTTTTTCTAGAAAGGTCATTAACTAATTAATTTTTTAAAAACCCAAGAACGCAGAGCATTCCCTACTATCAATTATCTTAAGGGATGAGTGTTTGAACTAAACATCTCTATATTTCACCCAAACTTTTAAGCCTTTTAGAGAAATCTGACAAAGTAAGAGCTCTTTTGGTTGATGCTATTAAATGTTATCTTTGCTAATTTCCTGGGGGTTGGCAAAGCCTCACCAATCGCAGAGATGCTTTTAGATCTAAACGAGTTTTGTGTGAAACACTTCAACATTTTCTATGCATACTTGCATGAAAAACACATGCAGCCAATTCAAGGCAAGTAGGTTGTGGAATTATATAGATCTAGAATTATTTCCACAATTATTTTCACACTACAGCTTACACATATGTTGAAAAGTCTATTGTAGGATATACAGTATTTTGAAAATTCCAGAAGGACTGGAAAATAAAGTGTAGATATTTTGTAAAATACTTAACCAAATGGTTCACACAAATATAGAAGCAAACTGTGCACTTGGAGATTCCCTTTTAGGCCCTCTTCCCTTGAGTTTAACATATGTGTCCTACTTTTTTAAAATACCGAAAATATTTGCAAGTATGTTTATTGAAATGTTTCTAAATTCTTTGCAGTAGTCATCCCATTTACAGCATACATAATTCCCGCTCCTTTCCATGGGCATGGTGAGTGTGGGGTGGAAAAGCTTGGAGAGTTACATCTTACGAGCTTGTAACATTTTAAATTTCCAAAGGAAAATTAGACCCATAAATTTTTTTTTCAGATGTGCAGCTGAGAAATACTTTTTTAAATCGCTAATTTCACTGCAGATTAACACATTCAGTTCTGCCAAAAATCTGCCTCTTCCCATCCTTTCTTAACTGTGCCAGCCCCTCACTTCCCCTTGCTTGACTGCTTCTTTGATGTCTTCTAGATTGAAAAAAACAAAAACAAAAACAAAAACAAAACAAAACTCTTTATTCCCTCGAAGAGAAGATAGGGAATGTTGATGATTGTTGCTCTTTCAAAAATCTCTTTCCTTAAATTGTAGAGGAAACAGAGAATAAACTGAAGAATCATTAAATCAAGGGCAAAAATTGCCATAATACAGATCAAGTATTTTTCTAATATGTTTGTGTCCCATTTCAACAAATTCATTTTGGGAAACCCAGACTCTCAAAACAGATATATTCAGAGTGGATTTATTCTTGTTCCAAGGAAAACATTTCTCTAAAATTAACAACCACAATCTCAAAAACTACAATGCAATTTATAAGATATAAAATTATAGTTAGCTTGTCAGGCATACATCTTTTATAAGATAGGATGATAAATAAAATGTAGCAAAATTGGCCTATCATATAAAACAAGCTACCTTAATAAAAGTTATTTTTTTAAAGGGTGTTATTTTTTCATTGACTTTCTCTGGAAGAAAAAAGTAAAAGATAGATACCTTACATAGGTTATCAGAGTCTACTGTAAGCTATATGCTAATGAAGAATGGCAATTAATCCAGGCTATCATTTTGACATTAGCATGGATCCTATGATTTGATTTATAACTCATGTCAATGTCAAATAAAATTATTTTTATGAAATATATGTATTATATGTAATACATAACCTATACATACATATGTGTATATATATAACACATCTGAATATGGAGACGTGTGTGTGTATACATATACATGCACAGACATATACATATAGATTGGCTGAATTCTCTGGGGGCAGAGTACAGAGCTGAATGGCAGAGTGGAAACAAACAATCCCCAGTGAAAATATTGTCGAGCAAAGGCCCATATGGACCATTGAGAGGCAATTGCCTTTGATGCACATTTTCTGCCAGGGCTTTAAATAATTCCCGGGTGACTCAAACCAATATTGGAACTTCCCTTGAATTGTAGAATTCTTTAAAATAATATCCTTTTTATCCTTGATGACACTGTATTAGGGTTCAGCCATTTAAAATAATAACATGATTGTCAAGTTTATCACTAAATTCTATTTTTTTAATTTTAGTCCCTCCAAAATTAATCTTTAACATCCCCAGAGGGAGTATAGTCTAAAACATTGATTATTTGACTTTAGCAGAATAAAAACATTTCACATGAGAGTCAAAGTGCCTGTGAGAACCTACTTCATAATTCTTCCTTTCACTGGAGATAAATTATAAACTCACGTATGTAATAAAATAATGACAAGCACTTCATTACTTTACTTCAATAAGGTGGCTGCATGCAACAGTTAAAAGCAGGCAGAATTTAAGAACACAGCTCTAATTTTCTTTTCTCCTCCACTAATCCCTCTGGATTCCCAATCCCTTGAGCCTAGATAGGACAATGTGACCGGTAACCTGTGGTTGAGATTCCACCCAAAATTTTTTCTAAATGCACTTATTTTATTTTTTGGTGGTGGTGGTGGGGATACATCCATGTGAGATGTCTTCCTTTCTCTTTTGTAAAAATCAAATATGATTGTCAACATTTAAAAATTAGGAGATTTCACCAAAAACTGGTCTATCAATTTCCCTTTTTTTTTTTTAAAGACACAGTCTTGCTCTGTCGCCCTGGGTAGAGTGTAGTGGCATCATCATAGCTCACCGCAGCCTCAAACTCCTGTGCTCAAGCAATCCTCCTACCTCAGCCTCCTGAGTAGCTGGGACTACAGGCTACAGCTGCGCCAGGACACTGTAGCCTTTTCTGTTTTTAGTAGAGATGGGTCTTGCCCTTTTTCAGGCTGCTCTGGAACTCCTGAGCTCAAGCGATTCTCCCGCCTCAGCCTCCCAGAGTGCTAGGATTACAGGCGTGAGCCACCGTGCCCGTCCTTATCAGTGTCCCTTGAAAGTGGCAGGATCTTGCAACATTAGACCTTCCTCCACATATTGCAATCATGGCAGGGGCACCCTTTGTAGGAGGCTGGGACCCTGGCTCCACACCACTCCTGCCAGAAGGCTTCACTGGAGCTCCTGACTGCTCTGGCAGCCCTTGCCTCACACTGCATCCTACTGTGGAAACACGTTGGATGCTAATTTAGAAAGAAAGTGAATGACTCCAAAGGCTTAACTAGACATTTCTCACATTAATTCAGTAAGTAATGGTCAGAAGTTTTTGTTAACAGTATTGGTCTAGAATTTCTTAAGGTACTCACTGTTTGCCAAATTCTGTTCTATGGAATACAGGTTCCTCAGGAACTAGACATTATGAAAAAAAATAAAAATGATTCCTATTGTCCAATACATTTTAAAAGCTGGTTTAGGCAACGTCAAATGATTTTCTTTATGCAGCAGTTCTATGCCCCAGGTGTGTGTCGTGCATTACAAATCCGCAAGCGGCCATTTATAATGCAGCATGCTCCAAATTTGTGTGATCAAGGAATATTTCTTTTAGTAAGTCATACATTTTGAAATATGGTACCCAGCGGATATTATGTGTAATTTATAAATGCACATAGGTGCAACTGGGGTCTTATATTAAGCTTTAACTGAATATTGAGAGCATATGAGATCCACACTTTGGGATTCTCTGTCTTTATATTGTGCTTTACTTGGTTTAGCATTTTCCCCACTGAAAGAGAATTAAGGCAGAGCTTTAATAGCATGTTTAGAGGAAGACATGAGGTGAATGAAGGTCGGGAGAACAACAAAATGGGATCAACATCTCTGTATAAGATAGTGGTCTTCTGACTACTCCCATGGACTTGGGTCTGAATCCTCAAAGTGAGGGGTAAACTCAGAATTTGAAGAAATTGTTTTCACAAGGGACCCCGTGAAACATGAATGTAGCGGCATCTCTGTTTTGGTGCCCAGGGAGAAAGCAAGGCGAGTTGGGGGAGAAGATACTTCTTTCCTCCTTGCTCAGACCGCAGCCTGGTTTCAGCACAGTCAAGGAGACAGGAACCCGTCGGGCTCTAGCAATTAGATGGAGTCGTGCTGCAAGAACCCCAGGCAACGTGCCCCATGCTGAAACCTTGAGTGGGCACCCAGAGAGTGCTGTCAGCTGTGACATGGGAAGCACCTTCTGCAGAGGCTTCCTGGCAGCAGATGTCCACAAGGGGGCTGGATCTAAAAGCATGAAAGAACAGTCCAGGCCCACATTTGGGACACCCCCTGCCCTTCAAATCTCAGGAGGACTGTGCGGCTGCTACAACCCTTCTGCCTGCAGTGGGGAACAGGGACTGCTGTGATCTGTGTTTCTACTGGTGAACACATACTGTTTTCCTAAAGGCTGCGAGGTCTGGGGAATTTTAGGTTTTATGTCTTATTAATAGCAAACCTTTTAACATGCCCAATTACGTGAAGATCCTGAAAAATTTTTGCAACAGTTCCTTTTATGTAATAGATTAATATTTGATTAACAAAACAATTCCCATGAAAACGGAAAAGGAAAAGTCATTCGTTAAAAAAAAATATAAAGTACTGCTTATCTCACACCGTGCTTCTCTTGGGATCTGACACATTGCACCTTTATTTTTACATAGAAGAGGGAAAGATAGCATGAAGCATGCCAGCTGACCAGTGAGGTACCTGACACCCAGAATGCTAGACTGTAAATTGTAATATCTCACACTGACTGTCAGCACACCCCGCGTGGTCCTAGTAGTAGTAGGCATTCAAGCGCTTGAGTGTCGGAATCATGCCCCTGATATTTAGCCTTATGCATTAAAGAAGCAGCTGACAGAAAGGTCATAAATTCAGCCTGGAGAGGGATATAAGCTGTGGAGAGCGCAAAGTGCAAGGGGCTGATGGAATCCCTCTTGCCCCCCACCTGTCGTGCTCAGCACACACCAGCCAGAGGTGATGGATTGGCCTTTTAGGTAGCCTCATATCGGGATGCTCCGCTGTGAACCAACCAACTTCTATGCACTGAGACTACATGATGGCAGGTTTGCAGCCTGGCCAAGGGCTGCCTCACTAAAAGCTTTAACCATTGCCTGTCCTCACTGCTCTGAGGACAGTGTGTCATTGGGGTGCCCAGTTTCATAGCATGGCTTATAGGGTCTTCAGTACTCTGCTTCTGCCATCTCTTTCTGCCCAACGGCTTGGAAGTGGTTGGAACTTCTAAAGTTAGCGAAGGAGTGAAGGAGTTAGTGAGCCCCTTGGGACTTCATCAGAATTGATTACTATACCCCCTTGTCTTCTCTCAAAGTATCTTTGGCTTTTGTGTGCCTATTTCTCCCAAGTCTCCTGCTGTGAAATATAAGCAGAACTAAATTTAAGGAGTGGAGTGGGGGGTAGGGGGTGGACTTCATAAAATCAACTGCCAAGTAAGGGGTGCTGCTTCTTTGTACCCAAACTCAGGATACATATTTGCATAGAATTAGAGACAGAAGGGAAACTTGACAGTCATGTTCACAAATTGTTCTGCCCTTTGAAAAGGCACGTGGGAGAGAAATGGCCTTTTGTGGTTTTTCCCACCCAGGGTAAATTTCTTTCCCAGATTTTCTACAATTAAAAAAAAAAAGGTGTCTGTCTTTTCAGATTTCTAATGGAACATTCCTTGAAATGGTATTGAGTAAATAAACATGTCACTTTGCTTATTTTTTTTTTTACTTCCCTCCTTTCTTCCTTCTATTTATTTTTAGAGCACCGGGAATATGTGATTGGCCAACCCAAGCATCCCAAACACACTTAGTACTTAATGTGAAGATTTAGAATTTCTTTAAATCTTTTCCATGTCTGAAACCCAGTTTTCAACTTCTAGTGAGTCACTAACTTTCCCAGAGTCCGTTTTCTGCCTTTCCATGTCCTTCCCCTTTACCCATCCTATTTTTTCTCTTTTCTATTTTTCTGACCAAGCAGCGGAGTCTGTCTCTCTGTCCCTTGAGTCATGGCTGGCCTCGCCACCTGCGTGGTCCCATAGCCTGTGGGAGGATGTGCCCGTTCTGAGCCAGGGCCCGAGGAGGCTCTGTGGCTTCTGCTCGCCGACTCTCGGGACCCGCCTAGCTGACGCGTGACCAAGCCTGGGTTAATCTGCTGGTTAATGGGAGACCACATGGAACAGAGAGAATCGATTCCTCCCGACGCCATCCTAGGTCAACTGGTGGGCAGCCAAGCTGGCAGCTGCCTGCAGAAGCATCCCTGAGCTGAGCCAAGAGCAGAAGCACTGCCCCACCTGAGCCCGGCCTCCATTGTCTACATGTTTACTCTTTTAAGCCACTATAGTTTTTGGTGGTTTGTGGCATAGAAAAAGCTAACTGATTATGATGGTTAATTGTATGTATCAAATTGGCTAGGCCACGGTACCAAAATATTTGGTCAAACATTATTCTAGATGTTTCTGTGAAGTTATTTTTTTCGATGAGATTAATATCTAAATCAGTAGACTTTGAGTAAAGCAGATGATCCTCCATAATATAGGTGGGCCTCATCTAATCAGTTGAAGGCTTTAATATAAAAACACTGACCTCCCCAAGCAAGAAAATATTCAACCAGTGAATGGCCTTAGGACTTGAACTGCGGTCTTCCTTAGGTCTCCAGCCTGCCAGCCCACCCTGCGAGATTTGTACTTGCCAGCCCTAAAGATTGTGGGAGCCAATCCCTTAAAATAAATCTCTCTATATCTCATCGGTTCTTTTTCTCTGGAGAACTCTGACAAATGCATTAACTTACTTACCAATCCCTACTCTTATTATTTTCTTTAATAGAAAGGACAGACAAAACCACTGTTAGCTCATTTCATTATAGTTAGGGCAGGGGTCCTTTTTATGCCCAGTTTCTCTAGTTTTCCAAGTGCCTCCCACCCTCAGCCACCTGAACCTTGACTGACCAAACTTTAGTATCACAGGGATCAGGACAATGGTGTTGCCCTAGGTAAATATTGATCACTCTCCCCCTCTTCCCAAAGCCCAAACGGGCAAAGAGTGATTGGCCACATCAGATTACAAGCACAATGTGGCCATTTCCGTCCATTTCTCAGGCTCCTGGTCAAGAAGACTGCCTGCAGAAGAGATGCCCGGGCCCCTCAGAGGGGCTACAGTCTATAGCAGAATGATTACCCTTGTTCTGGACATTTAATTGACCATTGTTGGGACCAAAATATTTCTAATGCATCATTTTTTTCTTTACAAAAAGTGGAAATAATTATTTATAATAAATACCTGATCATGCCATATATCTATTTTAAATAATCCAATGGCTTTGCCTAATTTTCAATAAAAAATCTTCAATCTATTGCATCTCAGATTAAAATAATTTACACAGTCAACTATGAAAAAGGAACAATTTACATACATACGTATGTACTCTCTCCCTACCCCTTCTCTTCACCCACACACACATCTATCAGCTAAAGCTTTATCCTAAGCAGAAATCATGACTCTTTCTTGTTACCTAATAGATCTTGCATTCACTGTGCGTCTGCGTGAGTGAGTGTGTGTGTGATTGTCTCCCCAGTTCTTGAAGGGAACTGCCAGTATAGAACAATGCAGTCAGTTGAAAATTTCAAGAAAAAAGAACAGACTTCTTCTCTTCTGCAGGAGAATGGAAGGGAAGTGGATGTCATAACCTTCCGCACTCCCTGCAGAGATTCCAGAGAGATCTGGAGCCAAAGCCTGGACCACTCAGCATTCCTCTCCTGCCATTGGTCTCCACTGAGTGTCCGCAGAGCCAGCAGTGCAGGTGGCCTAGATAGGCGGCCTTTCTACTTCTGGGCAGGCTGCAGGGTTGGATGATTCTTCCACAAGTAGATGTGTTTAGCGTCTAGTGATAGGTGGCTAGTATTCTGAAAAAGCTGGAGACAGGATTAGTCACAAAAGCAAAATATAGGATAAGAAGTTTCACTTTCACTGAGTCATAAACTAAATACCTTATATTTTCACTCGTTCAATAGCAAAACCTAAGCCACAGAAGTTGTTATCCCAAAAACATATATATTTTCCTGTTCTTGGTTATTATAGCGATCATCCCATTTTATATGCTTTTCTAAACTGTCAATTGGATATAGTAAAGAGAGTGTTGAACGTTATCGGTGTGTTGAAACACTGTCTCAGATATGTTTAGGTATAGGACTATTTGAGACAGAGGGAGAGCAATGTGCATAAACTATCCGAGTTTTATTTGATTGTGTCAATTGTGAAGATGTGTTTATGTAAGTGACGATATTTTCATAGATTTAATTTACTCTTTGCACACAGACAAATTTATTATATTTATTCTTCTTTATAAATATTACATAAAGTCTTTAAGTATCAATATTTTGGCATTTTTTTCTCCTGTGTATTCAAGTATAAAGATACTAAATTTCCCCTAAGTACTCACCTCCTCTCGGATACAGCAGCTATTGTGGACATGCTGGCATTTTAACACCAAATCCCTTTTAGGGAATGTAACAGGGCTTGGGTAACAACCTGTGCCTAGAGTTCGCTTTTACCACCATAACCTGCAGTTTGTGGCCCAGGAATATTTAAGTATCTTGAAAGGAAGTAATTTGAAAAATTTCATTCTGTCTCCTCTCCTATCCCAGAAATATCTCCTCCAGAAAATCCGTGCTGGTCAAAATGCCATGGTCTCTGGAGGACAGCATGGAGGGACAGGAGTGTGAGATCTTGGGATACAAGCCTTGGTTCTGATTCTTAGGCCCACCACTTGCTCCTCCCTTTGAATGGTCTAGGGAGGCCAAGGAAGTCACTTACCACCTCTACAACTATTCCCCAGCTGTGCCAGGGGACACACAGCTCACTACAGGGATGGCAGGAGAATGGAAGATGACTTGAAGGGTAGGGACTCAAGAATACTATTATTTCATTGTAGTAAAAGTGCCATAATGAAGTGTTCTTAAAAATAAATACTCTAAGTAACTGAAGGTATCTTTAACCATTATCTCTAAAATTTAAAAAGAAAGTGCCCACAGAGAACTCTTGCAGGCGTGAGGCCTGACTGTAACCTTGTGAGTCGTATTTCACCATGTGGCCTGGGAGGTGTGATCACAGCTAAGATATCTCACCACGCATTTGGGGGGTAATCCATCCAGCTCCCTCCCCACCCCTTTTTTTCCCCAATCACAGCGAGCTTATCATAGTTTGAGGCCCATTTATTACAATTCTACTGCTAGCATTCAGTGTGGTCCTTCCAAAATATGAGTTTTCTCTGGGAAAAATACAATAAAAGGCACTTCTGGGAACTCTGATATTCTGAATATCTACTGTTCTAGGCTATCTCATACTTATTTCCTGTTCCCAAATGTTCCCATGGTTTACAGTTTCTGAAAGTCTACAGTTTTTGGCTACTCCTCAAGCTCTGCTTTGTGTAAGAGTATTTTCTCACTTATATAGAATAAATATGTTCTCAATTGAATTCACTTAGTCAATTCGGGTAGATTTTATTTAATCAGATTTCATATGAAATCAAAAATGTTCTGTATCAAAATTTGTTTAAAAGGTTTATAATGCACAGTAACACATAAAAGGTGGATAAGATGCAAATTGGAAATTCTTGCTCTATATGGAGTATTTTTTATTATTCAAATAAATGCTGTGCTATAAATAAATATTATTTTGTGTAATTTTTTGTGGATAGAAAGGCCAAATGGAAGAAGCTTATCTATGAGGTTTTACAAACTTTAAATCCTCTGGTCTGCCAGAGTCTTTGGCCAAAGAGCTGGCGGTGGAATGGGGAAAAGGACTTTTCAACCTGACAAAGGTTGAGGCCAAGTCACTGAGAGGTCACTGATGGCCTGTGCTAAACCAGCTCCAGTGAACAGACGGAGCAGGAGCCATATTGCAACAGTGAGAAGGAAAGGGAAGTGTTACGGACTGAGTCGTGCACCCCCCCAAAAAAAACCTCATATGTGACTGTATTTGAAGATAGGGCCTTTCAGGAGGTAATTCAGGTTAAATGAGGTCTCAAGGGTGGGGCCTCATCCAATGTGACTGGTGTCTTTGTAAGAAGAAGAGGAGACACCAGGGATGTGCATGCACAGAGGAAAGGCCGTGTGAGGACACGGCAAGAAGGAGGCCGTCTGCAAGCCAAGGAGAGAGGCCTCAGGAGAAAGAAACCCTGCTGGGACTTTGATCTTCGTCTTCCAGCCTCCAGAACCATGAGAAAACAAATTTCTGTTGTTTAAGCCCCCTAGTGTGTGGCATTTGCACTCTGGCAGCCCTAACTAGTACAGGAAGTGAGCAAGGTAATTCTCCTCTAAGAAGATCAACAAAACAGGGAGGAGCAGAAACAAAATGGCAACAAGCTGGTCTCAGTTTTGCAGAGGTTTTGTCTTAGGTTGTAAGTGGTTTTTGAGAGAGAAATTGTTCATATTTATTATATCAGTTTCCTGTTGCCGCCATGACAAATCATGTTGAACTTAATGGTTAAAAACCTCACCCTACAGTGCTGTAGGTCAGAAGTTCCCCTGCTTAGGTTGTCTCACGGGGCCAAAATCAAAGGGTTGGCGGGACCCAGGTGCTTTCTGGAGCCTCAGGGGAAGAATCTGCGTCCAAGCTCATTCAGGTTGTCGACAGAATTCAATTTCCGGTGGCTCTAGGGCTCATGTTCCTGTTTCCTTGCTGCTCACTGCTGGGAGTCTCTCTCAGCTCCTGAAAGTCACCTGTGTTTCTTGTCACATCGTCCCTTCAGTCTTCAAATCAGAAAAGGAACTTTTCTCATGCTTCAAATCTCTCTGACTTTCCCTTTCTGCCTAGTATCTCCTGCTTTTAAGAGCTCATGGGATCAGATTTGGCCCATCTGATTAGACCAGGACGATTTCCCTATTTTAAACTCTGTAACCACAATTCTATCTGCAAAGTCTTTTTTGCCAGGTAAGGTACATTCACAGGTTCCAAGGATTAGGGTGTGGACCTCTTTGGGGGGGCCATTCTGCCAGTCGCTGAGATATAGATACAGCAGAGAAGAACCAGTTCAACAAACTTTTCAAAATGCTCGAGGGGAGAAAGGATCCAGAAGAGGTGTGAGGGGTTGGCTTGGAATAAAGGGTATGGGAAGAAGTAGGGTAATGTGATGGAAACAGGAATGGAGGGATTTCATTCCTATGGGCCTCAATTTTTGTTCTAATATAATATAAAGCAAGAATATCAGCTGAAAACCAATAGGCCGCTCAGGAATCTGGATAAGATGTGTAGAGATATGGAAGAATCTCCAAGCCAGTCCTGTGTAAACACTGCCCTGGTAATCACTTTTCTATTCATGATCTGTATTCAGGAAAGTACACTCATTGTTAGTGCCTAAAGAGAGAAACAGAATTCAGGCTTTTGTGTTCTAAGCAATAAAGCTCCAAGTCCAGTCTCATAACTATTTGCTCTGTAGAATGTTTCCAGGTGGACCATTCAGGTTCTGTCCAGAAAACGTAAACTATAGTAGGCACTGCGTGTTGGAAGGGATGAGGGGGAAAGGTGTGGCAGCTCAGAGATTAGTAGCAACAGGATGTCTAGAGCAAATGTAACAGTATGGGGCAGGTGGTATTCCCAGATGTAACCAGGAAGCAGGGATGGTGCGACTGAGACCAGTCTCAGACTGTGATAAAGGCACAGCTTGTATCTTGAAGGAGGATATGCGGTTGACACTTGGCCACCTAGGGCAGGGATAGGACAGTGGAGCAGGTGCTGCCAGGGCTGGCCTGAAATCCGGGAGGAGCAGCTATGCAACCTTCACTGGGACCAGCAAGAGGATCAAGGGAGGCTACCTGACCAAAGCCTAGTTCACAATGGAATGAAACCTCTTCCAGAGAACCTACCACACGTGGAGAAAGATAGAGACAAGAAAGTTTTCTCTTTTCCCGCAGGCTTCTGATGTTGCCTATCTCTTATTAGGTGAACATAAATAGAAGCCAGCCTTCAAGGGAGGCTGAAAAACCAGCCTCACTGAGCAGGAAGGAAAGGACGCGAGCAAGGCTTAGAGACAAGAGCTTAATCATCAGCACCCAAGTACCTTGATATTAGGAATAAGTCTAACCCAGAAAGCTAATTGCTACAGTGCTCTTTCTGCATCAAATTTGGAACTTTGCTTAATATGGTTGCTTAACTCAGTGCTAAGGACAGTTTGTCTTTCTATATTCTGGTGTGGGTTTATAGAGACCACAGTGAAGATTAAATATAATAATTGCATAAAGTATTTAACAGAAAGCCTTTATTGAATAAAAATTCAATAAAACTCATTATTCCTTTGTTTTACATAGCTACCATGGACTTTCCACATTCACTATTTTATTTTAAAATTATTACCGAAATTTAACCATGTGACAATTTACTTTATGAATATTTAGAGGAAATTGTCAAGTCCTATTATATTCTCTTTCAATTCTATCATGTGACTCAGCTAAGACGTCATCTCTCTGTGAAGGCCTGAGAGCCTCTTCTTCAAGCCCTTAGTCACAAGCAAAATTAGGAAGCTGCTTCCATGTTGCCAGCTTCAAATATGCCCTAGATATTAAAACTTTAGGGGAAATATGGGAGGGTTACTTTTCTCATGAGCATTCTTTATTCAAAAATGTATATAATCTCTTTTTTGATAATAAACATTTTCCATCTCACACTGTAAAGGCATTTTTATTGTAATTAAATGCAAGGTAGCATATAAATGTTTTTATATTTCATGATTTGGTTCCTTTGCAAAAATAAAATTATGTGCCAATTATCTAGAATATCATAGTTTATAGCAGAGTTCTTTCACAGGAGGGATGACTAAAGAATAAATGCCAAAAAAGTATAGAATTTGTAAGATATAATATGGTTTTGGTGACAAATATTTACAAAATTTTGCAGTGTTTGAAAAATTGGGCATCTGCAGTACATGTTGTATGATAACAGGGAAGAGGGATTGAAGAGCTATGAGGAAGAATTTTGGCCAGAAAGAATGTTTTGGTACAAGTAAGGCTAAAAGACTTTTATGGACAGAGATATTTAATACAATCCTTTTCTTTCTTTTCCTTGTTTTTTTCAGACAAGTCGCTGTTCTTTTACCCAGGCTGGAGTGCAGTCATGTGATCATAGGTCACTGTAAACTTGAACGCCCCACGTCAAACGATCCTCCCTGCTCAGCTTCCCAAAGTGCTGGCATGACAGGCATGAGCCACTGCACCTGATCATAACATATTATAATATTTTAAAAGTTAGTTCCTGTGTGGTGCTGTGATATCAGTTCCATCCAAACTCCAAATTTCATTCAATAAGGAGTTTCTATGTGTAAAATTCTATTTGTAAATTATTTTTATTGGAAATAAAAGTAAAAAGGTTTGGTACATGCCTGGGTCAGCTTGGAACAGAAAGAAGTAAATAGCTTGCAGGAGACGTAGCCAAAACCCAGGGAGAAGCAGGAAAGTTTATCCAGAGGTGAGAACCTAAAATGTAACCCCTCCAATTCTGCTTACAGGAATAGCAGGCTAAATAGATTCAGACCAAATCTGATGCTGAGGGCAACTGGGAATTTTGAGCAATTTTTAAAAATAGTTTTTAAGACAGAGAAAGAATATCAAAGTAGTGAGGAACACAAGGGCAAACTCCAGGAGACAAAGGTGGCCAAGAGAGTCAAGCCCTCCCTTGGAGCTGCCTTCACGCTCTGCACAGTTGCCAATACAAAATCCTCAGACTGGAAGGCTGAGATCTTTAAACAAACTGACAGAGCTAAAAAAAGAAAAATGGAGAGCAGGGCCTGCCAGTGTGTGTGTGTGTGTGTGTGTGTGTGTGTGGCGGCGGGGGGCGGGGGGGATTCTGTAAATACCCCAGGCTTTCAGGTAGACCCACGAACTGCTACTCCCTGAGAATAAGGCTAACCCAGAAAAAGACCCGAGCATACAGTGAAGGAAGTGTGGCTACCAATAACCTCAATCCCTATTGGATTAAAATGATCTGAGATTTTTAGGCTTGATGTCACTCATAAGCAAAAGTCAATCCTTTCTGGACAAACATAGCATCAGCCAACCTTGAATCAACTGTACAAATTATCACATGTAATGCCCACCTCTCGGTAGGAAATCACCTTGCATAAGAAAAGACAGGCCTTAAGGCAAGGTAAAAGAACAAACCACCAAAACAGACATAAAGATAAGGAATACGGAATAAGACCAGAAACTGTAAAACTAATATGTAAAACAAAATCGAAGAAAAACATCAAACATTTTGACAGAGTATAAATTATAAAAAGAAGAAAATTGAAATTCTAGAACTAAAAAATACAATAACTAAAATTATTAACTAGAAAAAGGTGAAGTAAGAATTAGCTGGCAGCTAAGTCAGAAAATACATAGAATAAATAATAAGATTAAACAATTTTATTAAAGTATACAATAGACGTATTGAGATATGGTCAGCAGCCCTTACACACATATAATTTGGGCTCAGAACAAGAAGAGAATGGAGCCCAAGAAGTATTTGAGTCTATCATGGCTAATTTCCAGAAATAGTGAAATCTCCAAGTTTCAGATTCATAAAGCAGTGAGCTATGATCACAGGACTGCACTCCAGCCTGGGTGTTTTGTCTCAAAACAAAACAAACAAAAAAAGATTATATTAGGTATCCCTGTCCATACACATACGAAAGCAACATTCATCGGGGTCGCGCAGGTGGGAAGGGGGAGGAGAGGATGGGTATATTCACACCAATGAGCGGGGTGCGCACTGCCTGGGGGAGGCGCACACTGGTAGCTCTGACTCAGGCAGTGCAAAGGCAATATATGTAACCTAAACATTTGCACCCTGTAATATATTGAAATTTTTTTAAAAAGTCTTTTAGGCTTACTTGTACCAAAACATTCTCGCTGGCCAAAATTGTTCTTCATATCTCTTGAATGCCACTTCCCTATTATATTAATAATATAACTTGTGCTTCAGCTTAAGCCATGCTTATGTGGGAATATGTTACAAAGGAGAAAAGCTGAATACATCCATCCTGAGAACTAAGAATAAGAACAGCAAATTAAACACATAAAGTATAAAATAAAAATAATAATTAAGAACAGAATTTAATAAAATATGAAACCATTGTGTTTTATAGAGATTCAATACTGTCAAAAAATTAATCAACTCCTAGCAGGAAAAAAGAAAGAAGAAACAAATAAGTTACATCAGTAATAAAAAATGAGACATCTCAATAATCCCACCGGTATTAAAAGATAGTTAAATATTTTGCACAACTTTATAATACTGGATTTGAAAGTGTATCTAAAATAATCATAGGCAAAGTCAACTTATCAAAACTGACATAAGAGGAAATGAAAAATTGGAATAATCTTATGTGCAAGAAAGAATTTGAATCTATTCAAATTTAAACTTTTGTGAACAAAGAAATAGTAGTGGGCAAACGGCTTCAGTTTTTAATTCCACCAGATATTTAGGGAAAGAATACCGTCAGGGGTATGTGACTAGCATCCATTCTCCAGAATAGCTGAAGCTCATTAATTCTAGTATTTATTTGATGTGTTTGGAAAATTGAGGTACATTTTGCCATAAAAACAGAATGGTTAAAGTCAATCATTCTGTTTAATGAACATTTAGGGTTCTCTGCTGGGTGCTGGGGATTTAACGGAGAACAAAGCTTTTGTCCCTCTCTATATATTTGAAGTAAATTGTATTGGTGTACTCTCTTGGGAAAAGATGTCCAGAATTCCAATTTGTGGTACCAGACAGACAGAAGCTATTTATACCTCATCCCCACCAATGATAAATGAGGATGGAGCATTATCTTGGTTTTAATAACTGAGTCTATCTGTGTAAACAAACAACGCCCCCCAAATTTCAGTGGTCTAATAAAAGTGTATTTTTCATTCTTACCAAGTACCTGAACAAACTGTTTTTCTGCAGCAGTTTCCTTTCAAACAGTGATGTGGGAATCTTTTCCAAGCTTTCAACTGTGGTTGTACCACCTCAACATGTGATTTCCAGAATCACTCCAGCAGAGGAAGAAAGAACATGGAGAATCATTCAGAGTTGATTATTGACTTGACTAGGAAATGACACAGGCCGAAGAACTGGTTACATGGATCTTCCTACCTGCAGGGGTCTGGAAAGTGTGGGAGAGTGTGACCGAGTTTTCCTCTCCATTTTCTTTCATTACCTTCATGTCTGCCATTGCTGACCTGAGACCACCTTAGACCCTTTCCTGGATCAACTAGCAGTCTTTTTGTTATACAGAAGATACTGCAAACTTCCAGGCTGCATTTAATGAAGAAAAAGAGGGGGTGGGAAAGCCAGGTGAGAAATCACAAACATTGGTAAACAATGGAAGAGGGAATGGAAGGGAAGTGTCCCTGCCATGGGCTAGTGTCTGGGATCTCTACAGTCAGCGCCTGCCTGTGTGGGCGGGTTGTGTAGCACTGCGGTCCCCAACCCCATGGCCTGTTAGCAACCAGACCGCACAGCAGGAGGTGAGTGGCAGGCAAGTGAGCAAAGCTTCATCTGTATTTACAGCTGCTCCCCATTGCTCACATCACCGCCCCAGCTCAGCCTCCTGTCAGATCAGGGGTGGCATTAGGTTCTCATAGCAGTGCGAACCCTACAGTAAACTGCGCATGCGCGGGATCTGGGTTGCACACTCCTTATGAGAATCTAATGCCTGATGATCTGAGGTGGTGGTGCTAGCACTGGGGAGCGGCTGCATATACAGATTATCATTAGCAGAGAAGCTTGACACACTTCAGGTGTCACTGTTTCCTATCACCCCCAGATGGGACCATCTAGTTGCAGGAAAACAAGCTCAGGGCTCCCACTGATTCTGCATTATGGTGAGTTGTATAATTACTTCATTATATATCACAATGTAATAGTAATAGAAATAAAGTGCAAAATAAATGTAATGTGCTTGAACCACCCTGAAACCAACCTCCCACCTCCCCAGTCTATGGAAAAATTGTCTTCCATGAAACCGGTCCCTGAAGCCAAAAAGGTTGGGGACCACTGGTGTAGCACTCAATCCCTTCAATCATGTAATTAACTCTGTACAAGTTTGTACATGCTCTGTTACAAAAATTTTTGTGGATAAACTTGACTTGTAGAGTCAACAAAATTTTAAGAAAATGAGAAAGTCTTCAGGGGCATGAACATTTCAACAAATATTCATCACTTGACATTCACTAGATCATTCTTTACAGTTTGACTGAGAAACTATACCTTAAAAACATAACTATTTTCTGCAAAAAAAATCTATGAATGACATAATCCATTTGATGAATATTTATTTCGTGTCCACAGTTAAGAAGTTTGGATGGTTATGCTCTGTCATTAGAGCCAAGCATTCATTGAGCTACAGTACCAGAACTACCAAATCTTCATTCAAATTGTAAAAGGTCCTCTTTCATGGTATGGTAGAGTTTCAGAGACTTAGAGAAAAACAAATTGATGATTTTTCTTTCTAGAGGTGGTATTCCCAGAGAAATTTGAGAAACATAGTTACAGCTAGGACCTCTCCTTCTCTAAGAGAACAGAGAGTTTTACACAGCAGGAACCTTGATGTGACCTGTGATGAAATGCTGAAATCAGATACGGATCAATTCGGGATCAGGGAAGAATAGTTGAGAAAACTAATTAAGAATCTTAGTGTTGTAATTCTATATGAAACAGTTGAGAATAAGATCTTCTACATATCCCAATTCTGAAAGACATAATTGTATTTCATTATGTGAAGCTTCTTTTCTTTAAATAAAGGAGGAAGTAAAAAAGAAAATCACTTACATTCCACCTTTTAAAATTTTTCTTATAAAATCATGCTTTTAAAAATACATGTCTTTAATATACAGGCATAATTATGTCTAAGGAAATAAAAAATACTGTCATGAGAGTTTTACAAATTTGTGAACTAATCTTATTTAATTTGATGAGTATGCATAAAGAAACTACTATGTTTTAGCCTTCAACTAGGCTCATGCCTCTGAAGCCTTGGAAAGAGATGAGAACAGGCTGAGAGTCATCTAAACTCGTGGGCACAAACTTTGATATCTTCATCGATATTGATCCTGGGGACGAATGAGCAAGAGCATGCTCGTCATATTATTATAAAACACTAAGACATGTGAGTTGTCTAATTACTTGGAAAGCAGAAACAAATCTAAAATGTTTTTGATAAATGGAAAACAACCATACAAAAGCAAACTTAAATTTAGAAACAAGTGCAAACTAGGGGGAAAACACTACTAAAAACACGGGGAAATATTGTATAGTCTAAAATGCATAAAACAGTGAGTATGTAGGGGTCCTTCTGTGAGCTGTGATAGTGGCAATGATGGTTAAGATGGTGTTCTGCTGTAAATATTGAGAACCCTCAAGCAAAAATTGCTGAATATTTGCTTTATACCCCCAAAATAGAAATTTAACCTTTCTGTATAATTTACCTCTCTTTTGAAATGATAAAAATGACTTAATAGCCACAATAATACCAAATATGAAACACTTGCTACCTGCCACAAACCATGCTAAGTGTTTCATCTTTAAGAGGCAGGTGCGAATAGCCCCGTTTTACAGCTGGGGAACTGATGCTCATTGAGGGTACATGGAGCAACTCTAGCAACATATAAAGAAATGGGCAGGAATAAGCTAAAAGTAGTCTTATTGGCTAGTCAGAATCTTATTGGCTAGTCAGAATCTTATTGGCTCCAGTTTATCAATTTTGTAAATAAGAATTAGAATAAGAGTTTCCATTCACTGAGCACTTTCTTAGCTCTGGGCACTATACAGGCATTTTCAATTTCTTTTCACATTTCATCTTCAAATTAAGAGATAAAAGAATTTCTTTATCATTTTATTTTCAATGTAAATTTAACCATGCAATATGTAATATTGTACGAGAAGCAGAAACTTTCCTTCTCATGTATATAGAATCTTTTTTCATTTTCTAGAAAGAGCTTTTTTTACATTTTCAAATTCCCATATACTAAATATTTGTCTTCTTGAAAAAATTAATAAAAAGCTGAAATCCACAATAATACCTATAAAGTGATATAATAAAATTTGTGTGTATTTTATTTTATACTGTTACAATGTTTAAATGTTCTGATTAAGACAGAGTTTGAAGCATTTCCTAATGTTAATTCAATATTGATTTCAATCTAATGTGTCAGTAGTAATGCTGTAACCTTATTGAGGCACACATTGACATGATTGTATTAATTTCTATTGATTCACAGAAGCTAACCAAATCCTCAAATATATGCTTTGATACATTACCTAAATTTTTTGCAAATATCTTCTTAAGTCTTATAAAAAATAATTCTGAAGGGCATTGGGACAAATTGGAATTTTTAGAAAATTAAACAATATTCAGGGACATTCTACAAGTTTCATCAAAATGCTTGTGTCAGTTGGAATTTATCAGAACTAAAGGCTAAAGAAATTAAAAAGAGTAAGATGACAAAACTGTACTTGATTACTGCCTGGGAACTTTTTATTCTCTCTCTCTCTCTAGACATATTAGATTTGAGAATCCAAAAAGCTCTGTTTAATGATCCTGTATTGGCTGGAATCCAAAGAAAAATTGCTTCACTTCTAAATATCCCTGACATAACTGTCTGTCTAATAGGAAGACCTGCAAAGTACCATTTGTTGTTGCATCCAGCAGGTCTGCGTTCTGTGCCTCCCAGACTGAAATTTGTAATTCATATTTCCTTTGGCCGGAACTTTGGAATGAATGCCCAAAAGGTATATTACTTGTACAAGAGGTTCTTGCAAATACGCCGTCGGTTCTCTTTTGAGTACAACCTCTTTTTCTGTCTTGGGCCAGACTGTTTGTTAGAGAGGACCCTGTCACTTGTCCTGGTAGTTAAAATGTAGAAACAATCTCTCCTTGGACTGATTCTTCCCATTTTGAAAAATTGCCACAGCAAATTCCCCAGCCTGCCAAGTTGGCAGATTCTAAGCCCAAAGCTGGAGCCCCGCCAGGCATCAATGGCGCATTCCAAACCTCTGAGTCAGCATCCAACTCCATGCCATTCTCTGTCTTCTGTGCGGGAAAGCATCCCATGCCACAAAACCATTGTTAGCCAAATACTAAACTTCCCTTTTAAGCTAAACCAACTTTTACATTGTGATTTCATAACCTAGAGTAGAGAACATGGGAAATCTGCCAATTCTGAAAAGTTCTGATATAGTGGAAGATTTCTCCTGGAGTTTAGTGGATTTGAACCTCACTGTTTTTGGGACAGTGAGAGAGAAGTTTGAATAATTTTTTGGCTTGAGTTGTAAGACACAGGTCCTGACCCCTTGTCGTCATTAAAGATCCCATGGGCTCTTTTGAAAGGACTGAGGGGGATTAACCTTTCTGTTCTGGCTAAATTCCTAATTGGATAATTGCATTCTGCCTCCCTAAATTATCCCTGTAGCTCCAATTGGATATGGAATTTTCACTTCCTGTCATAAAGGGTTGTAGGGTGTTACAACATTTCACCCCAGGGGCGATGCCAATTAAGTCGTTAGTGAGGTGAAATCTGTATGTGGGTTGCCTTGCTTTTTTCAGCCTCCTTCCCCACCTCCTTATTTGGAGTTTAAAATGTGTGGGAATTGTTCAATCATTCGTAACGAAAAGGATGTCATAAGTTAGTAACACTGCTTGTTGTCACATTATTTCTAAGAATATAATAAAGGCAGTCAATAATTGATAAGCATTTGTAGACAGCATTATCGTTCTAAAGAGAAAAAAAGCACATTGCTTGAAATGCTGCTGTCCAACCCAGAGCCATGGTGATCTGAAGGCGACATAAAGTGTTTTTAAAGCAAGTTCACAGATTGTGTTTTTACTGGGGAAGTCGAGTGCAGCTCTGTGAACATGCTTGTTTCAGAGCCTTTGTGGATCTTCGACTCAGTATTCATAGAAACACTTAGGCCCAGGGCCAGGGCCAAGGGGAGTCAATGTCTCTCCTGAATATGGATGCAGGCATTAACTGTGGGCAGATTACACATGCACTTGATTTGGAAAGTAAAGGTCACACATCAGTCTCTTCAGCTGTATTTATCCACATTGGAAATCATTGCCCACAGAATCACCTCTGAACCTAAAAAAAGCAACACCACCAGCAGCAACCCTGTGATTACTCTGAGTTGAGGAAAAAGTTAATAACCAGCTTATTTGTGCTATTTATTTTTGAAAAATTTGATTTTAAATCAATCAAGAAACTGTTCTTGGACCAGTTATATTTATTTTTATTCTTTTTATAGGCTATTTCATCAGTAGATATTTTTATAAGAACATAATTCCTTTTGGAATTTTAACCTAAGAATTACGGATTAATTCTTCAGAAACAGAGATGTAAAGATACTTATGCAGATCAGTAGTAATATCCTCCATCCTCCCACAATCTGACATAGTTACACTGGAGATCAGAGGAAATCTGGGATCCTGCACATTAGAGTAGGAAACAAATGGGGTAAATAGAAATCAAACTGAATAGATTGTTGGCTGAACTTGGATTTGGCCGGTAAGAGTAAAGAGTTCTTTCTGCATATTTTCTCAACTATATTACAAATCCACCCACATTTATTTTATGGAAACATAAGAAGAAATAACCAATGCCAGTAAACAAGGAGCTGAAATAAACCATCTCAATATTTGAAAAATAAATTTCAAAAATGATGTTTCTATAATATTACCTCCCATTTTATTTTTCTTTCTTGGTGTAAAATAGAGAGAAGGATTCATTTTAAAAACAGTAAATACACTTTTATTTGACAGCCATTATATTAATTACACTCTTATCTCACTAAGGCAACAGATGCCACCTGATATGAGCATCTTTAACCCTCTCCTATGCTTCTTGACATCTCCGTGTAACTCGATTTTCCCTCTCTTCCCGTTTCTTGTATCAGAGGGAAATTTCTTCTGTGAAGGCCAAATCCATCTCACTGGCTGCTGCACATCTAAGACTTGTCTAAGACTACTCCAGAGGTAGCTATCGCAGCTACAATTCTGAAAACTCTGGATAATGTTTTCATAAGTTGTTATCAGAGAAGATGTTCTCTGTCCTCAAGTAATACACACAGTTTTTGCTACCTAAGTCAGGACATTGCATTTTACCATTTAAAAATTAATCATGCCGGATCTTTAAAAATTTTTAAAAATCTTTCTATGTATTAGTTGTCCCTTTGTATCATTCCAAATTTTAGTAGATGAGTGTGCATTTTCATCTCTAGAGAAATCATTGATAAAACATATTCAGCAGCATAGAGTCAAGTGGTGAAACCTCTTGAGTTCCCAGTTGAAAGAGATTTTTAAACACTGTTATGATAGAAATAATTACTTATAAAGTTATCACACTAGACTTGCATCCAACCCAAATTTTGCCGTTATACCCACCCAGCTATAGTGCAAGATCATGCCATATATCTAACTGAGATTTGGACAGTGTTTCTAAAGGAGGCCTCACATGTGTAAATCTAGGTGGCTGACCAGATTTATGCACACAGTGACTCTCAGACCCGCTCGTTCTGAGGCAAGCATTGTATTTTCCTATTCATCGTTGACCACTCAGCTAATGATTCCTTGTATCCATAGTTTAGAGAAACCGATTCAGGATCTCAGTCATCATCAGAGATACATCTACCAAGAGAGGAGATGACACCACCAGAAATGAGAATTTTGAATTTGTAGCAATTCTTTTTTTCCTATCTTCTTCCAAACCTGCTTTAAGGTAAGCATAATGTAGAAATTTTGCCCATGATTTTACGTAGGTACCTATTCATTAAGATTCATTAAGCACCTAGTTAAGGAGCACTAAAGGAAACTAAAGGAAATGCTACAAAAATAAAAAGCACATTAATAATAGTCTTATAATTTTAGAAGAGGAAAAAACAAGACCGCTTTCTGGCTACATTGGTTAACCATAATATCTATCTCTCAAAGTTGCTGATCCTTTAACCTTCCTTTGCGATGGAAAAATATTCCACTCTGATAACAAGAATAAAAAGGCATGGTTACGCACACACATACAAACATGTTTCTATATTTATTAGTGATCAAGTAAATTATGAATCAATTTTCTAAGCAAAAAAAAATTTTTCTCTTATTTCATTAAGATTACCTTAAAAATATACTGTAGAATACTTTGAGAACAACTAAGAGAACAAAATAGAATTGATAGAGTTAACCATTTTCTTTCTGCCCCTCTCGTAATTGGTTGTGGTTCCAAGATTTGCTAATTAAAAAGTGAGCTGGTAAAATTGACTGACAGGTATCGCTGTAAAAATACTTTGTCAGCCATGAGGTAATGATCTGTTAGTCAGTAAAGCAGTTGTGTTAAGTACTAAGTGTTTAATCTTAAGTACCTCTTCCAAATTGCTCCCTTGAGTGTCCCAATTTACTGCCAGACCATTGAATTCCTTATGAATTGTTTCAAGTATCCAGTGTTGTGTTGGTCCCCCAGTGAAAACACACACACACACACTTATAGGACATGCAGATGTGTAACAAGAACCTTTTGTGACACATATAGATTAGTGTCACTAAGTTATAGCACCAACCAAAATATGTTAGCAGTAAATTATAATAATCTTATGGGTAAAACATTATAATAATTATAAACATATTTAAACAAAAATGCATGACTAACTAGCATAAAATATACTTCTGACAGGACCTCAGACTGAGAACTGTTAAAGTATGTACAGAGCATTGGACATAGCCTTTTCACTTTGCCATGCTTTGCTGTATCGTCAGTAAATATTCTCAGTGAGGCATTTGACTTTGATTAGCCTGATCCGGGACCAGAGGGACAGGTGATAACAAGGGAAATAGCCAGGTAGACCGCCGGCTGCATTGACTGGCTGGGCTGAAGTGAACACCTGAAAGCACTCATGTGACACCATGAGTTAATATAATGTTCTGACATTAATACCTGCATAATTTTATTGATATTAGATTACAATGACTATGTTTAATTTTAGGGCACTTCATCTTAAAAAACGAAGGATGAGTATAGTGAAAACAGCAAAAGGGTGCCTAATTGATGAAATTTATTTTACCCACTTAACGCTATATAGTATCTTGACTTTGAATCTACTAGAAAAATAATTGTTGGTTCTATATTTAACAAATATAAGTATTTTATTTCTTAAATGTAGACGAAACTTAGATTGGAAAATTACACTGCTGTTAAACTCCTGGACCTAAAACACCATCTCATGAAAATTAAGGATAATAAGTAAGTCTCTAAAATCACAGAAAAGCCAATGAAGCTGAATCAATAAGCAGTTGAGATAAAACGTATTGCATTCAGTTCACATTCAGTAATTAACGGGATTTAAAAATCCACACCTAACGGGTACAATGCACACTATCTGGGGGATGAGCTCCCTCATAACTTTGACTCAAACAGTACAAAAGCAATTTATGTAACCAAAACGTTTGTGCCCCCTGAATTAAATTTTTAAAAAATTTTTTAAAGTATGCATATGTATTTACTTGTTGTTACTGAATAGTACAGTAAAATATGCAGTAACAAATACTGTCCTTCAGTCTCCTTCAGTCTTTTTGCTCTATGTTTGCTTTCCTGCCTTGTGTCTACCTCAGGTGAGTCAGTAGAAGCATGCTTAAATTTAGAGATGCAAATTTTTTAAAAATATATTTTGTTTAAGCACTAGCTGTGAAAACTGATTTCTTCCACATCTTTATAAAAGATTTTTTTGTCTATTCTTTTTCAGTCTTTTGTAAATCTTACTTGGCAAAATCACTATGGTAAAAGAAGATGGACTGTGTGTTCTGTTATGAACAATCTAAAGGATTTTTAGAAAAATCCTTTGCACAAGCTAATCTAAAAGCATGCAGGCTTTACCCACAAGGAGGGAAAAAGACGACAAAGATGTGAATGCAAAATAGAGTATTTTCTGTTAGTGCAAAGAAGAGAGATGGTGCAGAGATATTTATTGTGTTTTCTCCATTGGAGAGATGACTTAGCTGGAAGAGGGAGGAAAGGAGAAGAGGAACTGGAGAGAACAGAGAAGGGCTGGAGCAAGTACTGCTGCGAGATGCAAGAATGGAAAAGAAGAAATGCACTGGCAAGAATTAATAAATGAGTGAGATGACTAATAGGATAGACACGTTCGTCCCCAAGCCTTCACCCACGCCACCTCCCACCTCCCAGCCCGGCCCAGGAGGGCCTGAATTGGCAGTCGATGTGCTAATTAGTCCCTGGCTCCGGGTTCCCTCCCCTTCATACCTCTCTTGCAAAAAGCTTCAGGGAGTCCCTAACATCCTTGCTCCTTTACTAAATCCCTTCTATTTATAAGGTGCAAAGGTAACAAAGTGCCAGAACCAACATTCTTTTCTAGTTAGCACAAACATCAATTCAGCCTGAATGAGTAGTTACTTATAAGATGTTTATTGACTGCATAAATAATTCGTGGATGCCCATAGAAAACAGGGAACTAGCGTATGTCTGGCCACAGAGAGATACACATCTTCAAGAAAAGCAAGCCGTAAGCAAAGTGCATTTTGCTAAACAAAAATATGAACAGTTCCTGAAGATTCAAGTTAATTCCGATATGGTAAGTGCCTTCAGCTCATCGGTGAAAGTAGCCAGCCTCAGCTGCAAGCCGAATAAAGGTGAAGAACACATTGTTGACTTTAGAAGTAAAAGAACAAAGGATTAATGTTGGTTGTCTTCGAGTGATGGGACCCTGACTGACCTTTAAAATCTTTTCTAATTTTCTGTTTCCAAATTTTCTAATTTGAGTGTGCATGTGCTATGTATATTTTCTGAGTTAATGTTTGGTAGGGGGAGGTGTCAGAAGCATGAAAGGAGGTGGCTTTTATTTACTCTCCTTACCTGTAGTCTTCTGTCTCTCCCTTCAGCCCCAAACAGTGGTTCTTACCCTTGAACTTTGTTCTGAGTCACCTGGAGGGCTTTTTGGAACACAAAGTGCTGTTCTCCACATCCAGAGTTTCTGATTCAGCAGTTCCGGGATGGAGCCCGGGGAATTTGTATTTCTAAAAAGGTATCCAGCACTGCTGCTGCTCTTGTGAGGGAAAAATAGAAATTCACTAAAAACCTTTTACTCTGAAATGGACAAGCTATAGCTCTATGTATGTTAATTGCTCATCTGCTTCTGTAAGACTGCTTGTCGCCTTGTGAAACTGACTAATGCCTGCAGCTCATGCTCCCATAAACAGCTCCCCTTGCAGCAGCTACCTTGTAAGTTACAGTAACTTCCCTATGTGTGCACTTCCTGGGATAAGCCGCTCTGTACCCTCCTTGCTCTTGAAGTATAAAAGACAAGTCCCCCTGACCCGGGGTGCTCAGAATTTGGTGGAGGATCCCCTCTGAGCCAGCCAGTGTTAATAAACCTGATCTCTCTGCATCCTCGTGTACCACTCGGTGTTTCTCTTGGCAGCATGACTCTGGTTTTGCCGTTACACTCTGAGGACCATAATTGGAGAAGCACTGGTCTAAAAGGAAGTATTACTGGGACCTCCAGATTCTCAAAGTACTGCTGACTTTAATTCAAGCTCAACGGGGATGTAGGTCTCCAGACTTACTGACGAGCATAGAGACTGGTTGGCACATCTGGTGTTCCAAGGAGGGTAAAGGAAATGTGAGACCAGTGGTGACCTGGGACAGGAGACAGTGTCCTGAGGTTTGTCCTAAGTGGGATAAAGATGGTAATCATTTACACTGGGACTCACTATGCTCTCAGGGTGCTGGGAAATTAAAAAATAAAAATTCCTTACAATGCAAACCACAGAAAGCCTCTTCTGGCTGCAGTTGTCTCCTACCTCTCTGACATCTGGTGTCCCCTCCTCGCTAGATCTTCCCCATCAGGACACCAACACATCATCATGTATCCCATCTCCAGCAGACAAGCACACACAAGCAACTCCTTTCTTGACCCCATATCTCCCTGTATCCTCCCCCCAAACTAAGGTTCTCTTCTCCCCTTTACAGAAAATACTCTTAAATGTACCAGATGTGGCTCTTCCCCTTTCAATCCTGCATCCTTTCTGGGACATTCGAAATCTGCCTTGCTTACTGCACCAAGCTCCTGTTAGGATATTAATAAGGCTGGCTGATGTGGATAAATTCATTTCATCCACACAACCACCCTCTGAGGGATTCATTGTCATTGTACTCGTTTCATCAATGGATAAACTGAGTTCTATAAGGGTTCCATTTTTCAAGGTGACGCAGCTAGTCGGTAGGCAAGCCCAACCCCGGCACTGCCTGTGGAATGGGGATCTTCAGCAGAGCCCTCTTCTGCCTGTCCCCACTCTGGTCTGTTCCCTCCTATTCACCCTGAGTTGTTCAGCCTACATGTCACGTCCTCAACCTCAAGGAATTTTTCACAAAGGGAGCTCTTCACGTTCCTTTCGCCTGGAACCCTTTCCCTCCACATCGGACCTCCTCCAACTACTTCAGGTCTTCACCCGACTGCCTCCTTCCCTGCTTTTGTTACTGTGGTCATTGCTCACTCCCCTCCAGCTTCCTTGCTATTCTTCTATTGCACCTAGCTTGCTTGCATCTCAAGGTCTTTATCGTTTTCTATAGATATCCACCTAGCTTTCTCCCCGACTTTATGTGGCTTGTATCTATGGTCACCTCATCAGAGAGCACTTCTTTATCAACGTAACTAAAATACAACCCTGACCCCACCAAACTCTCTTTCACCTTGCCTTAACAGCACATAGGGCCACTTGCTGTACTTACTATTTATTTGCTCATTTTTTATTTCATTACAGTTCCTGAACATAGTAGTAGGTGTTCAAAAATATTTATTGAATGAATGATTGGACCCCAATAAGGGGAAATGTCTTGCATCAGGAATATAAATTGGACCTACTGTATAAACAGGCAGAGGAGGATGGCCCTACCTCGGTTAATTTCAGGGATTTTGAGAATAATAAACTTCATTTTTAAAATTCGTAAGGGGACTATTTATAGTAGTTTTTTATTTGTTTTAGATAAACTATTGTTTGTGGAAAGTAGGAATCTATGTTTACATGTATCCATACATTTACTTCCATAAAACACATTTTTCTTTAACACTGCTTACCACTTCAACTTATTTCTTATCGCTACGACCAAGAAAGTTTCCTAAGTTACAAATGTATCCATATTCTGGAACACTTGTTCTGCCTCATTCCAATTTTCTGTGCTCCCCTGAATACACACACACACACACACACACACACACACACACACTCATACTCCATGCCCTTATCTAATATGGACCTAATTCTGTCATTGCTAATAATTCCCTGAATCAGAGTCCTACTCTCTATCCTCTCCATTCACAGTAAAGCTCTGCTGGATGTCAGTTCACAACGTGATCATTCTTAATTGGCTGAGGGACTTGGAGCAAGAAGACAAGCTGTGAACAAGAAGACAATGCAGTGAATCCACAAGGCTACAGATACAGTTAAATCAAGATCCAAAGCCATACGGAGGCACAAGCAAAGAGAAACCCCATCCATCAAAGCAGGAGTGAGACCCTGGGGTCCACCGGGAGAAGGGGAGGTGTAAATACTGAGTTGCACTGGCCCATGATGGATATTGTTAAAGCTGCACTTCAATTCTGGAGGCCCTTCCTCCTAAAGCCAAGCCTGAGGTCCCTTAGGGTCAGGTCTTTCCTGACATTTTATAGTTATCCATTTACTTCTTTCTCTCTCTTACTGATTGGAGAGCTACCCCAGGGCACTGTATAATTCATCACTCTATGATGTGTGGAATATAATGTCTGTCATTCAGTAGACATTCATACCATCACATTCACACAAACACAACTCTTTATACATACGTATATTAATTAATGAATAAATGAATGATTTTCTGTTGTTATGAAGGATATCCAAGTCTTTAAATCATACTTAAAATTGATTCTTGAAATATTAGGTTTGAGAAAACAAAGAATGTATTACTTTGTTTTCATAATCCCATAAAATAAGTAAAAATAGGCATATAAATATTTTTATATTGACATGACTTCCACCTAATTCATGTGTGCACATCTGATATTGAGGTGTCACATCTCAAGGACTGTCTGTGGCTGCACATGTTTACACAATGCCAATTACTCAAAAGAGAATCCACCCTTTGCAGTCTATTTTGCCTTGAGTGCTCTGCTAAAGCAGTAATGAATAAAGTGATTAAGGAGCGTTGTGCTAGTCCCAAAGATGCATCTGAATTTATAGGCTTCTATTTAGCAGCTATGGGTTAATGCTGGCATTTGTTCATTTTACCTCTAGAAGTGAAATAAGGTAACAATGAGACCATAGCCCTATGACATAGTTTCAAAAATGGAGCAGGTGACTTACGTGTGATCATCATTGAAATGAATAGCAGATTTAAGCACTGGAACCGATTCAGCTTTGCAACATGTTGTGTGTCTGGGTTGATCGGTAGAATAAAGTGGGCTTGTTGGCGAAAGCGTGTGATGAGGTCACAGGTCTCTTCATCACCTCATCCAATTTTGTAAATGAAGACTGGAGCGTTTGCCAGTTTCTTAGTAATGCCATCATCATTATTACCTATTGAATAGTATTGAAAAAAATGGAGTTGTGTCTAACTAATTATTGTGATCTCCCTGGCTTTGTTTCTAAATATATGACTATACAACCAGCAGATGGTCACAGACGGTGAGGCATGGTGGTGAAGGATGAGCTGGATTCAAATCCTAATTCTGTCACTTACTGGCTGGATGAGATGGGCAAGGGCTAACTCTCACTGTGCCTGAGCAATTCCAGCTCTAAAATGAGCTGGGAGTTCCTTCTTATCCTTTAAGTTGAACTTAAGTGTATATCCTCTACAGAGCTTTTCCTGACTACACAGGACTTTAGGTGCCCCTGCTCTCTATTCATATAATATTTTTTCATTGTGTTATTAAAACACATTATATTTTTATATAAGTGGTGTTTTTGCATGTCTATTTTTCTTCTGCTTTAAGTTTATTGTAAATTTTAGCTTTACAATATTCCATGTTAATGAAATGAATGAATGACCGACTCACTGTCAGTTCATTTTAAGGAGAAGCAAGAAATAGGTTTGAGGAGAAAGTTTAGAGACAGACCGTGGAGCCAAGTTGAGAGAGGTTAGTTGTGATGTGTTTGCAACTTTTAAATCCCATTAATAAAAAAAATAGCATTGAACATTATTAACCACGTTGCATTCTCTATAACTCCTAAATTAATGAAAAAAGCAAGAACAGGAAAAAAGTAAAGATACACCTAGGGCACAATATACTCCTTTGTATGACTGGATGTTTGGAGTCCTGTATTGTATTCCCTTCTCAGTTTACACAGTATTTTTAGACATAGCTTAGATATACTTTTAAATGTATGTTAATATAAAACTAATAGATCCAATAATAAAAGGGGGAAAGCATTAAAAAGCATGAAAATTAAAAGAAAATAATTTTCTACTTGACTTTCTATTTCCAGAGGTAACTATTTTAACAGTTCACTTTTTCAGGCATTCTTTTATTTATTTTTATTTTATGCTAATTATTATTTATATTTTTAATTGACAAATAAAATTATATATGTTTGTGGTATATGTGATGCTTTGATATATGTACACATTGTGAAATAGCTAAATCAACCTAATTAACATATGCATTACCTCATATACTTATTTTTTTGTGGTGAGAACACTTAAAATCTACTCTCTCAGTAATTTTCAAGCATATAATGCATTGTTATTAACTATAACTCCCCAATCCCCTCCACCTCCAGCCTCTGGTAACCACATTCTACTCTCTGCATCTATGAATTTGACATTTTTAGATTCTGCATATAAGTGAAATCATATGGTATTTTTTTCCCCTTGGTTTATTTCACTCAGCATAATGCCCTCCAGGTTCATCCGTGTTATCACCAATGAAAAGATTTCCTTCTTTTTTTAAAGATGAATAGTATTCCACTAGTATGTGTGTATATATGTGTGTACGTGTGTGTGTGTGTATATAGATATATAGTTTATCCATTCATCTGTTGATGGACACTTAGGTTGATTCCATATCTTGGCTATTGTGAATAGTGCTGCATATATCTCTTCAGGATACTGATTTCATTTTTTTTTGCTATATATCCAGAAAGGCATTGCGGCATCATATGATAGTTCTATTTTTAATATTTTGAAGAACCATGATAGTGTTTTCTACAGCAGCACCTGGGATTCATCCCTGACTGGTCCTTGTGACTTTGATTGAATTATTTAACCTTTCTAAGCCTCTATTTGTCTATTCATAAAATGGAAGGGGTGGCGGATAGAAGACCTATAGCATGGGATTGTTAGGTATATAGATTGAGGACGTTCTGTATCAGGAAACATAGAATGCACTCAGTCCTTTGCTATGATTTACCTATTGTTATTAATGACTATGCAAAATAAGCAGGTGGAGAAGAGAAAACAGAAGGAAAAAAGTGGCACAATGTTAATTGCCTTACCTTTCATAGCAGAGAAATAAAAGATATTTTTAAAATTCATAAAGTATGAAATAGATATTATGATATATTTTATATAAGCAGCTGTGATTAAACACATTATGGCTAATAAAAACTAAGAGTTAAAAGTGAAACAGAGATGGGAGATAGTATAAATGTACCTTATTTTCATCTTTCAAAGAAAGACATTGGTAGTATATACTTAAATAATTAGTTTAATCAAAAAAAGGAAGTTTGGTTTTCAAAATTAATAAAGTTATTAAGGAAAACATCAGAAGGCTTAAAAATGGGCCTTGAGCATTTGGAGGTTCTAGCAGGGGAATGAAACTAGTCATATACCTTTAACTGAAGAGCAGTCCTCTGTTAGGGAAGACCATCCTCTTCAACCAAGCACATAACTTCTGAACAACAGAACTCTTGAAGTCTTTAATTCCCTGCCACATTCTTACTTTTATATTTTTAAGATACAAAACCATTTTATTCTAGTCTCTAAATACAACTAAGTCTTCAATGTATCGACTGTAAATTAGTTCTAATATTTCTTAAATCAATAAACAAAGCTTCCATTCTTCAATTAAGAACACATTCCTTATTTATTATGTATTACATTACTGTACTTACACTGCAGAGAAGGAAATAAAAAATTTGCCATCAAGTCTGCACTGCTGAAATGAGAATTTCCCACGTGACAAAGTTACATGGATTATCTGTTCATTTCTTTTGTGGCTCTTTCTATTTTTCCTTGAAAATTTTTTTTAAAGTTACTATTTCTTAGAAAAAATATTGTACTTTCTTGCCTTCTGCTTTCAGTTTTACTGGTATATACTTCAGTAATTCTTTCACTAAGCTTCTGTGGTTTTGAAATTTAGCACACCTTTAAACGTCTACAAATTCATCTATTTTATTCTCACACTTACTTGACAGTTTGGCTGGGTATAGAATTCAGAAGTTAAAATGATTGAAGCATTGCTCTGTTGTCGTCACTGCAGATCATTTAAGGCTAGTGGCAGTTTGATTTTCATTCTGTTCCTAGTCAATGTTGCTGCAGTTCCACTCATGAAGAGTTTTACTATATTCTTGAGATCAGAAATGCCAGAAATCAATGTCTTTGAGTGTTTGTTTATTTTTTTCTTTTTTCCTGTTGTCACTTTTATTCTGAAGATTAGTGCCTTTTTTTTACTTATGACTATTTTCTAATATCCATTGATTCATTTTTCTCTTTTTTGATTTCCTAATAAATATGTAATAAATATTTTGGATCTATATTCCATGCCCCCACTACTCTGTGTCCTTCCTATTATTTACTAAATTTACTGAATTTTATTTGGCAACCACACTTTTTAATAAACTTTTTATTTTGGAATAATTTTAGATTTAAGGAAAAGTTGAAATATAGTAAAATAGTTCCTGTGTACCTCTCACCAATTTTTCCCTCATTTTTTTTTTTAATTTCAGAATATTATGGGGGTACAACACTTTGGCTATATATATTGCCCATGCACTGCCTGTGTCAGAGCTACAACCCTGGTCATCCCCCAAACTGTGCTCCCCGCATCCATTCAGTGAGAGTTTTTCCCATCCCCTCCACCCCCCTCCTGCCTGCCCGCCCCTTGATGAATATTATTGCCCTGTGTGATGTAAGTGTTGATCAGTTAGTACCAATTTGATGGTCAGTACCAGTGGTGCTTGTTTTTCCATTCCTGTGACACTTCACTTCGAAGAATGGGTTCTAGCTCCAACCAGGATACTACCAGATGTGTTAATTCACTATTGTTTTTTATTGCTGAGTAATACTCCGTGGTATACATATACCACATTTTATTAATCCACTCGTGTATTGATGGGCACCTGGGTTGTTTCCACATCTTCGCAATTGTGAATTGTGCTGCTATAAACATTCGTGAGCAGATGTCTTTATTATAAAATGTCTTTTTTTCCTTTGGGTAAATACCCAGTATGGGATTGCTGGGTCAAATGGTAATTCTACTTTTCATTCTTTGAGGTATCTCCATATTACTTTCCATAGAGGTTGTACTAATTTGCAGTCCCACCAGCAGTGTATGAGTGTTCCTATCTGTCCACATCCCCGCCAACAGTTGTTGTTTGGGGATTTTTTGATATGAGCCAATCTCACTGGAGTTAAGTGATATCTCATTGTGGTTTTGATTTGCATTTCCCTAATGATTAGAGAAGTTGAGCAATTTTTTATATGTTTGCTGGCCATTATTCTCTCTTCTTTTGAGAAGTTTCTGTTCATGTCTTTTGCCCATTTTTTAACAGGGTTGTTTGATTTTTTCTTGTTGATTTTCCTAAGTTCTGTATAGATTCTGGTTATCAGCCCTTTATCAGAGGTGTAGCATGCAAATATTTTCTCTCATTATGTAGGTTGTCTGTTCACTCTAGTGATAGTTTCCTAGGCTGTGCAGCTTTTTAATTTGATCACGTCCCATGTATTTATTCTGGTTGCTGCTATGATTGCTTTGGGGGTCTTCTTCATAAATTCTTTGCCTAGGCCAATGTCCATAAGAGTTTTTCCAATGTTTTCGTCGAGAATTCTTATGGTTTCATGTCTTAGGTTTAGATCTGTTATCCATTGTGAGTTGATTTTTGTGAGAGGTGAGAGGTGTGGGTCCAGTTTCAGTCTTCTACATATGGCCATCCAGTTTTCCCAGCACCATTTGTTGAATAGGGAATCTTTTCCCCAGTGTACGTTTTTCTGAGATTTGTCAAAGATCAGGTGGCTGTATGAGGTTGGTTTTATATTTGGGTCCTCAGTCCTGTTCCATTGGTCTACATCTGTGTTCTTGTGCCAATACCACACAGTTTTGGTTACTATAGCCTTGTAGTATAGTTTGAAGTCTGGTAGATAGATGCCTCCCAATTTGTTCTTTTTGCTTAAGATTGCTTTGGCTAGACAGGGTCTTCTCTGGTTCCACATGAAGTGTAGAATTATTTTTTCTAGATCGGCAAAAAATGATGTTGGTATTTTGATAGGGACTGCATTGATTCTGTAAATCAATTTAGTAGCAAAGCCATTTTTACTATGTTGACTCTGCCTATCCAAGAGCATGGTAGGGCTTTCCATCTATTTACATCCTCTGCAATTTCTTTTCTCAGTGTTTCATAATTCTCTCTATATAGGTCTTTGACCTCCTTAGTTAGATATGTTCCTAAATATTTAATTTTCTTTGGTGCTATTGTGAAAGGTATTGCATCTTTAATTTGTTTCTTGGCTTGATTGTTATTAGCATATATGAAGGCTATGGATTTGTGTGTATTAATTTTGTATCCTGAGACTTTGCTGAATTCATTTATCAATTCCAGTAATCTCTTGGTTGAATCTTTGGGGTTTTCTATGTATAATATCATATCGTCTGCGAACAGTGAAAGTTTGACCTCTTCTGCCCCCATCTGGACGCCCCTGATGCCTCTGTCTTGTCTAATTGCTCTGGCCAGGACTTCCAGCACTATGTTGAAAAGAAGTGGAGATAGTGGGCACCCTTGTCTGGTGCCAGTTTTAGCGGGGAATGCTTTCAATTTTTCCCCATTCAGTATGATATTGGCTGTGGGTTTATCGTATATGGCTTTAATAGTTTCGAGGTATGAGCCATCTATGCCTATATTGTTAAGAGTTCTTATCATAAAAGGATGCTGGATTTTGTCAAAAGCCTCTTCTGCATCTATTGAAAGGATCATATAATCTTTGTTCTTGCTTTTATTTATATGGTGAATTACATGTATAGATTTGCATATGTTGAACCATCCCTGCATCTCGGGAATGAAGCCCACCTGATCGTGATGAATTATTTTTTTGATGTACATTAGAATTCAGCTTGCAAGGATTTTATTGAGAATTTTTGCATCTATATTCATAAGGGATATTGGTCTGTAGTTTTCTTTTTTTGTTGTGTTCTTTCCTGGCTTTGGTATCAAGGTGATACTGGCTTCGTAGAATGAGTTTGGGAGGACTCCATCCTTCTGGATATTTTCAAATAATTTCTGCAGTGTAGGCACCAGTTCTTCTTTGTAGTCTTGGTAGAATTCTGGTGTGAACCCATCTGGTCCAGGACTTTTTTTTGTGGGAAGATTTTTTATTACTGCTTCGATTTCGGTGCTTGATATTGGTCTGTTTAGAAATTCTGTTTCTTCCTGCTTGAGCCTAGGGAGGTAGTATGTTTCTAAGAATTTGTCTATTTCCTCCATGTTTTCGTGTTTGTGGGCATAGAGGTTTTTGTAGTATTTGAAGATGATGTTTTGTATTTCCATGGTATCAGTTGTGACTTCTCCTTTTTCATTTCTAATTGAGCTTATTAGAGTCCTTTCCTTACTGCTTCTGGTCAACCTGGCAAGTGGCCTGTCTATTTTGTTTATCTTTTCAAAGAACCAACTTTTTATTTTATTAATCTTCTGTATTGTTCTTTTGTTCTCAATTTCATTTAATTCTGCTCTGATCTTGGTTATTTCTTTTCTTCTGCTGGCTTTAGGATTGCTTTCCTCTTCCTTTTCCATTTCCTTAAGATGATTTATTAGTTTACTGATTTGTGACCTTTCTGTCTTTTGGATATGGGCATTTAAGGTGATAAGTTTTCCTCTCAGGACTGCTTTTGTTGTATCCCACAGATTTTGATAACTTGTGTCCCCATTATCATTTAGTTCAAAGAATCTTTTGATTTCCATTTGAATCTCCTCCTTGACCCAATAGTCCTTCAGCAACAGATTGTTTAGTTTCCAAGTTTTTGGATGAAGATGTGAGTTTCTGTTGGAATTGATTTCTAATTTTATTCTGCTGTGGTCTGAAAAGATACATGGTATGATTTCTATTTTTTTGAATTGGTTTAGATCTGTTTTGTGGCCTAGGATGTGGTCAATTTTAGAGAAAGTTCCATGAGCTGGTGAGAAGAATGTATATTCAGTGTTATTTGGGTGGAGTGTTCTGTAGATATCTGTTAGGCCCAAATGTTCTAGAGTCCTGTTTAGGTCCTTTGTTTCTTTATTTATTTTTTGTTTGGAGGATCTGTCCAGTTCCGTCAGTGGGGTGTTGAAGTCCCCTGCTATTATGGCATTGCTGTTTATTATTGTTGTCTAGATCTAGCAGTATTTGCTTTATGTACCTGGGCACTCCTGTGTTGGGTGCATAAATGTTTAGGATTGTTAAATCCTCTTGTAAGATTTTTCCCTTCACCACTATATAGTGTCCATTTTTGTCCTTCTTTACTTTTGTTGCTTTAAAGTTTATATCATCTGAAATAAGGATGGCTACTCCAGATTTCTTTTGGTTTCCATTAGCCTGGAAAATTGTATTCCATTCTTTCACCTTGAGACTGAATGCATCTTTGTGTGTAAGGTGTGTTTTGTGAAGACAACAGATACTTGGCTTGTATTTTTTAATCCATTCAGCCAGCCTATGTCTCTTCAATGGGCAGTTCAAGCCATTTACATTTATTGAGAGAATTGATATTTGGGGTAAATTTCTGATTATTCTATTGGGTGGTGTCTTTTGTTTTACCTCTTGCATCATTATGGAATCTGGTTTCTGGGGTTTTAGCTTTTGTGTAGTTTTACATAGGTGGGTGTCTGTTGTGCTGGTTGTGTATAATGCAGGACTAAGCACTTCTTGCAAGGCCGGTCTGGATTTCACAAATTCTATCCGTGATTGCTTGTCTGGAAAAGTCTTTATTTCTCCCTCATATAAGAAGCTTAGTTTGGCAGGATACAGAATTCTGGGTTGGCCTTTGTTTTGTTTTAGGAGACTGATGATGCTCCCCATTCCCTTCTGGCTTGTAAGGTTTCAGCTGAGAAATCTGCAGTTAATCTGATCGGTTTCCCTTTATAGGTTACCTGCTGTTTTCGTCTTACAGCTCTGAGGCGTGCCTCTTTTGTGTTTACTTTGGTCAGTCTAATAATTATGTGGCGTGGTGAATGCCTTTTCACGTTGAGTCTCCCAGGAGTCCTGTGTGCTTCTTGTACTTGGATATCGAGATTTCTGGCTAAACCATGGAAATTTTCCTCCACTATTCTTTCAAATAGATTTTCCAGCCCATGCGAATTTTCTTCCTCTCCCTTAGGGATGCCTATGATCCTTATGTTTGGCCTCTTTACATAATCCCACATTTCTTGTATGCTTTTTTCATGCCTCTTGTTTTTGTGTTCTTTCTCTTTGACTGTTTTATTTAGCGCATAGGAGTTGTCTTCTAGCTCTGAAATTCTTTCCTTTGCATGGTCCAGCCTATTCTTAAGGCATTCCACTGTGTTTTGTAGATCCTTGAATGCTTCTTTCATTTCTAGGATTTCTATTTGATTTTTCCATAATATTTCTATTTCTTTGGAGAATTTTTCATTCATTTCTTGCATTTTTCTTGTGGTTTCTTTGTGCTGGGATTCAATTTTCTCTTGAATTTCATTGAGCTTTCTTATAATCCATAAACGAAATTCCTCTTCTGTCATTCTACCCATTTCATTTGAGTTGCTATCCATTGCTGAGGAACTGATGGTTTCTTTTGGGGGTGACTTTTCACTCTGATTTTTCATGTTCCCTGAGTTCTTTCGCTGGTTTTTTCTCATCTGGCCTCTTGGTCGAGAGCTGGGGGTGTTAGGGCTAGTTTATGGCCCTGTCTCCAGGCCCACGATTTTCGTTCCTTGGCAGAGCCAGGGAGAGAAGTAGTGGCCTGTATTGCCTTAGGTGTATTTTAGCAAGTTTGGTGGATCTTGAGTTGTTTCTGGCCTGTTGTCTTCTCTTCCTGGTGGAGTGTGGTGAGAATGACCTCCCAGCTTGGGCTCTAAGCTAGTGAATTGTACTTGAGGATATGAGTCCACAGCTACCTATTAGCTAGGTATTCTGTTATGTCCATGGCAGACTCTGATCCCCCAGTTGGAGTATGTGAAAGTCCCATGCTTTGGGAGGGGCCTTGTAGCTCCTAAGGGTTACTTCAACCCTGCTCCTCCTGAGGTGCAGGTAGAAACACAATTTCTTTTGGCTGCAGTGTGAGAGCTGAATTGGGAAAATTCTACACAGCTCAGAGGTTGCTCATCTAGCCATGTGTGTCGGCCTTTCTGATGTGCGTCTCCGCGTGATATTGGTTGATAGGGGGATCTCCAATTGTGCACCCCTTTTCCACCACTAGACCCCAAGGCGAGGCGGGTGGCCATCTCTATCCCCAGCAGTCTCCACCGGGGGATGTTCCCATGGGGAGGGGGGAATAGAGGCCACTGGAAGCGCTCTTGGATGGCGCGAAATTCCCTAATGGAGTGGGCAGGGTTATGGGGAGCTGCTCTGGTTCAGCCTGTGGCTCTTGAGGTATTTGGTTGTCATGAGAACCAGCCGTTATACCAAATGAGTCACTATAGCCAGCAACCTTCAAAATGAGCGATCTCTGGGGTACAGGAGGGCTGGGACCTGAAGGGCGGGCACTAGGACCGGCATGGAGCGGACTTGTCGGAGGCCAGAGCCAGGGTAGCAGAACCAGATGGACGAGCTGCAAACTGTTTCCAATACTCAAAGGTCCCGCCGCTACAGTTCCGGGATCTCGTCCCACCTGGAACCCACGGACGCAGCTGTCCCTGGCCACCACAGGCAAAGCCTGTCTCGCCCCAGCAGAAGAGCCCCGGGCCGGGGCGGGGGGAGCTAGAGACGCGGCTCACAGCTCCGGGCGGGCGGCTGTAAAGATGGCGGCCGCCGCCAGCCTGGCGCACAGCTGGGCTCCGATCGCGCCGGGAGCGCAGTTTTTCTCCACCGGTAGTTGTTAGCAACCTCTAAGGGCGCGTCCCGCTCTCCGATAAACTCCTGGGCCCAGTCCCGCTGACTTCTAGTGGCGCAGTGCCGGCCTGCGGGTTCCCGCGCACTGTCCCGGGAAGCTGAATCTCGGTCCCCGCCCAGTTCCTCCCCAGCCCTCGGCAGTCTCTGTATATTGCAGCTGCGAGTTGTGTCTGGCTCTGGCTACTTCCTCCTCCTCTCCACAGGGCTCGCCGGCCCGAGCAACCGCCCTGCCCCAACTCTGGGCTTGTCCCTGACTGCGTGTACGGGGAGGCGCGTAACCGCTTGGGGGGCAGGTCGCGCTGCGCTGACCTGGCGGGCGCATCCTTCCCGCGCTCTGGGCTCTATTGTGCTCCGCGCCCCTCTGATCTTTGTGAAAATTTTGTACCTGTTTTCTTGGGCTGGGCGTTCCGCGTTGTTTCTCTGTAATTCACAATGCTCTTTTCGGAGTGAGCGGTCTGTGGTCGCAGGTAGCCGCTGGCATTTTTCACCTCCTTCCCTGGGAGTGGTGTGGTGGGAGGACCCTATCACACCGCCATTTTTTCAGACCCTTCCAATTTTTCCCTCATTGATAACAACTACATTACCATGTGCATTTGTCAAAATTAAGAAACTGATTGTTGGTACATTACTATTAAATAAACTCCAGACTTTGTATTTCACCAATTTAAAAATTAATATCCTCTTTCTGATTCAGAATCCATTCCAGGATACTACATTGTATTTAAGTGTTATGGTTCCCTAGTCCCCTCTGGTTTGTTAGAGTTTTTCCATCTTTCTCTGTTTTTCAACGTAGAAAATATCGAAGAGTACTGGCCAGGTATCTTGCAGAATGTCCTATCATCTGGATTTGTCTGATTTTTTTTCTCATGATTAGACCGAGGTTATGAACTTTTGGAAAGAATGCCACATATGTGAAGTTCCCTTCTGATTACATCATTTCCACGTGGCATAACTGGTGTCACTTAAACAGTTGGCTAGAGTGATGTGTGCTACGTTTTTCCACTGTAAAGTTTCTATTTGTTTTTCTGTCACTAGTCTGGTCTTTGGAAAAGAGTCAGTGAGTCCACCCCATGGTCATGGAGAATGTGCAAGAGTTAAGCTCTACCTCTGCAGTGGAAAGCATCTAAATAAATTACGTGCCGTTCTTCTATAAGGAAGATATCTTAGTCTGTTTAGTCTGCTATAACAAAAATACCATAGACTGGGTGGCTTAAACAACAAACATTTATTTCTCACAGTTCTGGAGACTGAGAAGTCTGACATCAAGGCACTGGCAGATGTGGTGTCTGGTGAGGACCCACTTCCTTGTTCATAGACAGCCATCTTCTTGCTATACCTTCACATATTGGAAAGAAAGCCAGAGAGCTCTCTGGGGTGTTTTTATAATGGCACTAATCCCATTCAAGAAGTCTCCACTCTCAGGACCTAATTACCTCCCAAATGCCCCCACTCCTAATACCATCACATTGGGGGTTAGAGTTTCAACATATGAATTGGGGGAGAGGGAACAAACAATCAGACCACAACATTCCATCCCTGGCCTCCCCAAATTCATGTTATTGTCACAAGCAAAACACATTATTTCCACCCAAACATCCCCCAAAGCCTTAAGTTGTTCTAGCATCAACTCTAAAGTCTAAGACCAAAGTCTCATCTAAATATCATCTAAAGCAAACATAGGTGAGATGCAAGGTATAATTCATTCTGAGGCAAATTCTTCTCTGCCTGTGAACCTGTGAAACCAAACAAGTTATATGCTTTCAAAATATAATGGTGAGACAGGCACAAGATAGACATTTCCATTCCAAAAATAAGAAACAGGAAAAAAGAAAGGGGTAAGGGGTCTCAAGTAAGTCCACAACCTAAGAGGGCAAATGACATTAAACCTTAAGGCTCAAGAATTATTCCCTGTGGTGGAAGCTCTGCCTCCCAGGCTCACTAGGGTGGCAATATCACCACCAAGGCTTGGTGAAAAGGCCCCACAGTGTCTCACTTCTGGGGCCCAGCCCCATGGATGTTCTATGCCAGGGCTCTGCAGCCCTCCCAGGCTGAGGCCCTGTGCTCAAGGCTCCCCTGGGATGAGGTTGCAGCCCTGAGGCTCCTAGCAGCCCTGTCCTTTGAAGGCAAGGTGGTGGCAGCAATGCTCTCTGGGCCCATTCACTCTGGGCCTATATGGGAGGTGATGTGCCAATCATTGAATCACCTTGGGGTATTCTTCCACTGTCTTGAATAATAGCACCTGGCTTCTGTTGAGATGGCTGATCCATATTAATCTCATCAAACAATAGCTTAGCCTCAGTGTTCTCATTTTTTGCAATATGGACGGGCTGAGAATTTTCCAAATCATTAAGTTCTGCTCTTATTTTGCTTAAGAATTCCATCTTTAAGTCTTTTACTATAAGCACCCAGGAGGGGCCAAGCCACACCTTCAACACTCCTCTTAAACATCTCTTTAACTAAACATCAAATTTGATCACTCACAAATTCTACCTTCCACAAAACACTAGAATGTGGATGAAATTCAGTTAAGTTCTTTGCCAATTTTTACCAAAAAAAAATGCCTTCCTTCTGGATTTCAATAATGTATTGCTCATTTCCTTCGCCTACCTCATGAGAATGATCTTTGCACATATTTCTATCAACATTCGGTTTAGGATTACTTAGGTATTCTCTGAAAAGACTGAGGCTTTCTTTCTAACTCTCTTCTTTTCTTTCTGAGCCACTCTCAAAGTGGCTTACTAGAATCACCCTTAGCATCTATATTTCTGGTGTGCACCTCAGAAGTGTTCCAGACTCTCTATTCATTACTTAGTTTCAAAGCAGCTTCCACATTTCTAGGTGGTATTTGTTAGAGCAGCATCTCCATTTCTTAGTACCAATTTTTGTCTTAGTCCATTTGGGCTGCTACAATGAAAATACTGTAGACTAGGTGGCTTAAGCAACAAACATTTATTTCTCACAGTTCAGGAGGCCGGGAAGTCCACAATCAAGGTGCTGGCAGATTGGGTGACTGATGAGGACCCACTTCCTGGTGCATAGACAACCATCTCCTTACTGTATCCTCACATGGTAGAAAAAGTGACAGAGCTCACTGGGGTCCTTTTATAAGGGGACTCATCCCATTCCTGAGAACTTTACCTTCATAACTTAATCACCTCTCAAAGTCTCCACCTATTAGCACCATCACATTGGAGGGTAAGCTCTCAATAAATGAATTTTTTGGAGACGTAAACATTCAGTCCTTAAGAGAAGATCCTGGCCATCAATTTTTAATTTCCAAAAATATTAATGTTCCATAATTTTTCCCTTTTAAAAGTTACATCTTCTTTTTTAATAATCTTGAATTTTTGAGAACATTTATTTGACCCTTTTTTATTATTTTCTGTTTCCTTAATTATTCTTATTTACTCTGCATTTCACTTTTTATCCACATGACTGAGAATTAGGTTGGGTTTTTCTTGCAGTTGTAGGTATTTTTCCCTCATAAGCCTTTTCCAGAAAGCAAGGTTAACTGAGGACTCTGTTTAGGGAGGTGCAGCCAGTAGGTGCATGCTAGCCAGCCAGGAATTCCCAAAGTTGCCAAGTTAAGGAACACATTTGCAGAAAGGAAAAATTTCTACTAAATTTAACTCCTATGTAGAGCTGCCTCACCTTTGCGTTACTTCCCTTTCCTCTACCCCATTCCATCCATACATATTGGGAAATCCTGCATTTCTTCCATTTCTGTTACTCCTTTTTATTTTTATTTTTTTTGAGTGTTTCATGTCAGTGGACTTCCCAGTGATCCCTCACTTATTTCTCAATGTTCCTCTCTGGCCTCTGTCTTGAGTATAAAAGTCATAGCTGACAAGCAGGGAAAGAGAGGGGCCCAATAACTGTACTGATGGCGCCCCCAAGGCTCATGCCTTGGCTGTGGGTTTGATTCTTCTCTGAGCCTCCAGAGGAAAAAAAAAATTGTCCTACCCTTAGTGCTTTAGATTTCATAGCTCTGTACTTTTGACAAATATGAATGCATCTGCTTTTTAGAAATTCCTCAGACTTTCCATTTTATTAAAACGCTTCTTATTTTTGAGTAGTTTTGTGTAATAGCGTATAGGAGAATATACATTATAGTATTGATATTTGTGGCAGTATATATGTGTCTTTGTGTATGTGCACATCTATATAGTATCAATATAGATATAGACATGCACACATACATACACACACATTTTTTTTGTGTGTGCGCAATTTTCTATCCTTTCAATTTGACTTTGGAAAGAGGAGGGGCCGATGTGAATGCATTTTGCCATCTTGAATTAGAAATCTGCTAAAGTTTTAAAAGCAGGGTGAGTCATAGAAGAAAATGCAAATGCCATATCCAAAAAATTTAACTCTGCAAAATTCAACTCTAAAGGAATTTGATGTCTAGGCCTCTATGCACCTGCAGTGAGAAAAAGCATTTCATGCAGTAGGTTCCATTCAGCAGCAGGAGTGCTCCATTTGCACAAATTTGTTCATGAACTTTTAAGAATGACCTTTTCCAAGTATCATGCGGACTTGTCCTAATATACACGCTTTCCAAATCTATTTCTTCATCCCTCCACATCTTCTTCCAAAGCCTTAAGTCAAAGGAATCTTAGAGAAAACTGATGTATTCATGCATTACAATGCAGGTGGTACTTCAGGAAGTTAAGGTCATATCTCATGTAAGGTTTCAAATACAGTAAGGCAAGGGGAAAGCTGAACAAAAAGGAATATAAAGCTTCCTTTATTAATGTACTAAGGAGGAATTTTTTGATGAAGAAGTTGTTATGTCAGGGTTACCATGTTTATTACTTTTAGATGGACTAATTTTATTTTAGGAATTAAACCTAATAATTGTGTTTTGCTTTATTTGAATTCACCTTATTTGTAATGATTTCCCAGGGACTTGAAACTGTAGATTTCATTAAGTCCAATGAGAGCATTTGTTTCAGCTTAATAATACACACAAGTCTCCAAACAGTAAGCTGCTTATATTTAAATATGATCATGTGAAGAAACCCATAATTTTTACTGCCCATAAAGTCACGTGGAAATGGTAAAACACGAGTAGTACTTATTGATCCCTTATAAGCAAAAGCATAATACACTACTTTAAGAGGCTTGAATAGAGCAATATCTAATACAAAACTATTGTATCTTAGATTCCTACTTCACTAAGTGTTCTCTTAGAAACATCTAGAAAAAGCATTTTAATTCTGTGCATGCTGTTGATATTACAGTATCTTGAAGATAGTGCTTAAAACAAAGAGATTTCCAGAATTTCAATTCCAAACATGTATTTGAGGCTATTGCTGTTAATTTTATTATGCTTTTTGATGGAAATGAGCTTTTAAGGAACTAGTTGGATAGTTTTAAGGCTATTAAAGAACAGAGAAAATCAAAATCAAAGAGTTAAGTCCACTATCATGACTTTGGAAGATTCTATGAGCCTTAAATTGCTAGTAGAATTCTTGCTGTTTTCTTTGATGGGATTGCTTTCTATAGCTCACAATACTTTGGCATTTCCTAATTCATTAATAGGATATGATGAGAGTTGGTTTATAATATATGATATGAACTGTGAAAAAATTTTTAATCTGTTTTTCTAGATAGAATTCTCTGTTTTATATGTTGAACGGCTAGTTATTCCTGCCCTTCTGAAACAACAGAATGTATCTGAATTTTTTATTTTGTTTCATGACTGGCCACTGTCAGAGGGCAATGGATTGGAAGTTACTGCCAGAAACTGGATATTAGTGATCAAGATTTATAACCCACCAAATCACCCCCCCACCACTCAATGCCCCACATCAGGGACAGACTACAAGAGGAAAAGGAAAGGTCATCCTTCAGAGGCCTGTGATGTCTTGTGGGCAGCACCCATCTCCGATGTTCTCTTGTCTCCAGAGAGTACTCACTCTACTGTCAGACACCTCCTTTTCTAGTTTTTAATGCTAAGCCTACATTTGGGTCACCAGATTTGATGTTCTCCATGACTTCTAGCTTTGAGGAAAATAACTCCTGAGATTGTGCCATTTACAATCTGGCTTGCTTTTCTGGGAGAGGAATGTCATGCAGCATAATGCAAGGTCAAGGTTGGGGACTGCCATGAAGTAACTATATTTTCAAAGCTTATCTTACAGATCGTTCGCATAAAAATTTACAAAGTCATGGCAATGCAGGGGACGTCTCTTAAACCCCAACCCACATCGCTTCTGCCGACCTGTGACTTCAGCCCTTGCCGTTGTGACCAGCCTCATACATGTGTAACCTGCAGCACTGCATACTTGTCACTCTCTAATTCTGGTTGTCTTGACACCAAGGGAAGGCTCATCCTGGAGGTCCAAAGGAGTTAGTGCCCCATGGGGCAGCCCTTGAACTGATAGATAGATGTGTTTCCTTCAGTCCTTCTGGCTGACAATTCTGGTGCTCATTCTACAATTCTTGTAGGGTTCTGGTGGGGCTGAGCCCCAGTTTCCCACAGTGGTGAATATCTTAAAACCATATGCTTGCATTGGCTTGTCTTCCTTCTGTGTATTACTCTCTCCAGTCCTCCACTCCTATTCTCTGGGATCATTTTCCAAAATAAATTACCTGCTTGGAAGACTTTACCTCAAATACAACCTGGAGGACCCACTAAGAAAGGCCAAAAATGTGTTTAGCAAAATTGGGAGTGTACAGAGTCTAGTTTGCTATAATACGAAAAATAAAATATGTTCATTGTATCTCATAGTATCATTTCAACTATGAAGATTCAATCATTTGAACTGGCAATCATTTTTACTTCACCAGAATCCTTTGGTTCAAGCTAGTTAATCTTCAACTCACCATACCCCACACAATGAAAACTATATTTGATGTAAAAAATCTTAAGGTAAGATTTCAGTGTATATTCTTTTAGGTAGTAATGTGAAGAGGACCTTTATGAGCCCTAATGCAAAGGTAGGATTTTTTCAGCATGACTAAGCAGATGGATGGTTTGAGCAACCTTTTAAGCTCACCGTGTGGTTATTTTGTGCTGTCACTGGACTGCTGTGCCAGTGACACACTTACTTACAAGAGTTCATACCCCACACCAGATGCATTTGCTACCTAAGCACATAAATGGAAATATCCACAAATGGAAGTATCCAGAGAAAACCTAAATTTCCATTCAGGAGCAGGGATCCTATGAGGGTTCCAAAGTCAACTGAAATTTTGCCCAAAAAAGGAGCATGCAACAGTGCTCTGAAGTTGTAATAGACTCTGAAAAGCTTTCAGTCCATGGGGGTGCATAGCAAACAGATGTTAAGCCTCCTGAGAGAGTGTTTACAGGCTCTTTTTGTCCACTACAAATGCAAGTTCTGGCCTCTGTGGAAATCCTAACCTGAGATTTTAGTTCACTCTTATCCTTTGGGCATGTCTTTTGGCTTGGCTATCTATAATCCCAAAGCCTTATCTGAACTCTAACTAAAACTGTGCCCTAGTCGTCATTGAGGGAAGATGTTAATAAACATACAACCCAAAGGGGAAACCCTGAGTTTTCTGTGATTCTTTATGATGAAATTACATCTGGAATAGTCTGGTAAGAAAGGAGGAGTTGATATTTTACAAAAAGTTCAAATGATGAGCCTCTGCTTCATTGAATAGAAGGAACCAGAATCGCATGCATAGCTATTGTATTGCAGGGATATTGCAAGTTTTAAAAGCATGTGTATAGAGGCTAATTGAAAATTTATCTGTCAGTCGAATTTCGGGTGGGGCAATGTTTTTAAATATTTTTTGTCAATGTTATCAGCTTTTATTGTTTACAGGTAAAATGCATGTATCTTGGAAAGTTTTTTAATAACTGTATTTATATTCATTAATAAGAAAAAGTGTGTGTACCTACAATGTTAGGATAGGCCTAGGAACAATGATATGATATTAAAGATATATGGATAGATTTAAGAATAGTGGAATAGTTTCTGGAACAGCAGAATATCCTTAGAAACACTGGGGTAACCTTAGGAACATTGGGATAGCCTTAGCCTGTTTCTAAACCAACATGGCCAGGAGAATCATGATTATGATATGGTTTGACTTTTTTCTTATGGTGAAGCTGGGCATTTTGCAAAAGGGAATTCTGTTCTCCAAATTTAATAGACACAATCACACAGTGCATCATAGGTTGCCACTAGTTAAATATTTAAATTAAATGGTTAAATTTATTTGATGCAGCATTTTAGCTCCTTATTAGTAATTACTGGGCATAATCAGGTGACTTTAATGGTGACAAAGAATAAATGATTATAGCTGTCACCTATTGAGAACCTATTAAGTATGAGGCTGTGTGCTAACTTTTCCCAACCTAATCCTCACAACACTGAGAAGTATCACTAAGCCCATTCCAATAATGAGGAAATCAAAAACTAGAGAAGATAAGCAACTTATTCCACATTGCCCAGCTCAAAAGAAAAGGTGTTGGATTATAACTCAGTTGTCTGACATCCAGGCCCATAGTCATAACACCTGCAACACTTTCTTCCAGGCAAGGAAAAATAAGGGAGAGGAGACTACATATAAAGCAAAACTATGTAACAAATGAAGCTGGCACCTTTGGGCACTAACTGAGAAATAAAACTGTACTCATGCATTACACCATGTGAAAATAAATTCTAGATTAATTAAAGTCTCCTGTGTAAGAAAAGTAAAACGTGAAAACTCTTATGAGAAAATCCAAGAGAATAACCAGGGGCAGGGCATAGGTGTGTGGAAAGAACTTTCTAACTGAAGCTGAAAACCCCAAAGCTACCAATACAAGGTATTTCCTTGTCAAAATTCAATTTAATAAGATAAGTAATAGGTTAAAAAAGGCTAACAGAACAGATAAAAGGCTAATATCTATAATATCCAAACTTCTTAAAATGAAAAACAACAACAAAAAAAAAACCCAAAGAACACAACATAATATAAAAATGGGCAAAAGTTTTGTTTGTATGCACAGAGGAGCAAACCCATAGCAGTAGGCATGGAACTTCAAAGTAGTGAAACAATGAGACATCGTTTTGCACCACATCAGACAGGGGGAAAAAAATCCCAAACACCTGACACTGTCAGGGACTTGAGAAGCATGAACATTACTAGTGGAAAGAGAAGGTGTTAGAATGTTTTTGCCAAGCAAAAATCCATGTTGAGAGTTTCTATACTGTTGCAACAAAATTTCTTAAGGTCAAAATTTATATGCATATAGTCATCTATTATAGCATTGTTTATGCAATAACTTATAGTATATCAGTAACATAAAATAAAATTTTTTCAGATTACAAAAGAAATAATTAGGCATAAATTAATTATTGAATATGAAAGTAAAACACAGACGTATATATAAAATAATTTAGTTTTTATAATCTTTATATGTGTTTACACGTATGCATGTATTATATAACCATATAAGCAGGGAAAAATATGTGTAAATACCTATTAGATTATAATAGGTGTTGCCTGGGGTGGTTTGTGGATAGAATGATGAGAACAGCAAAGACATTTGTAAGGGGGCTGAAAGCCAAGCAGTTAAAATGAAGAAAGGAAAGGAAAGAATAGGTTGCAGTAGAATAAAAGCAAGTGTGAGAAGTTCATATTTGCATAGTACGTAAAACTAAAAACTCCAGAAACTGCCCAGTAGTAGCTTTTCTATAGGAATACCATTTCTCATCATATATATCCTTTGTAGGCTCTTAAATTTTGCTACCTGTCTTTTTCTATGTGTTTAATAAATGCGAAGGTAGACTTTTATATCTTGTCTTTTTGCTTTCACTAAAATTTACCAATTTTACTAATAACCTTTCAAAATTCCCTGAGCCACAATTAATTTCTCTCTTTCCTATAATTTTTTTTCTCTCTGTCAGGCTCTGCTATGGCATTTGCCATGATCTGCTTTATTTGTCTTACTTATGTTTTTTGACATTTTCTTACGATTAAGATTCACCTTCATCACAGGACATCTACCTTACAATCTTTTGGAGAGAATTTGGCACTTTGCATATAATAAATGTACAAAATTGTAATTCCAGAATTCATTAGCATATCCAACAAATATTTATTTGAAACCTCTTATATTCAAAATTCTACCTGAGCAAGTGGGTATTACACAAATGAAACATGGAATTCTTGAATGAAGATGCCATGAAGATGTCCACTGTCTTGAATAATTTGATTTGTAAGACTCAAGCCATTTATGATAATAAATTAATATGTTGCTTTGAAATTTTATAAAATTATATTACATCAAGATACAAATATGTGTATATATAGATGTGTTTGTATCAGAACATAAGATAATGTGCACAATATTCAAGTTATTAATATATATGTTAAAGATGAAAGAGATTCATGTGTGAGGTACTTGGGTCTCTGTGGCAGAAACATGCAAGACCAGTTTTGTAAAACCTCATTAAAATCAAAGTTCAAGAAACCAAAAAAAAAAAAGCTTTAATTAGCCAGTTTTGATTTCCTGATATTTTGTTTAATAATATTAGAAATTTTATTTGGCTAGGGAATAGCAGTTGTTTTTAATTATGCACTATTCCGAATCAAGACACTGGTTTAATGAGGTCTTAGCTCAAGGAGGAGTGTACAAGTTTATAGACTACAGAGGATTACCATTAGGTAATGTTCAGTGAAAACTGTAATTTAACAAACACAAAAGCAAAGAATAATTTTGCAAATCTATTCAGAAATAACTAATGAATATATCTAAGAAGTTTGTCACAAACTTCAGTTCCTTCCAACTCGCCATGGAAAAGAGAGTAAGATGGAAAAATAGAAATGAACTTCTACCTGCAAAAATAACTCCACAAAATATTTGTATGTAAACTTTTTAAAAAGTTATGTTAGCAATATATCCATCAGTTCTTCTTGCCTCAAGAATATAAATGAGTTACTCTCCCACTGTATGTGCTCTATAAATAATTATCTTAATTGTGTTCTCTGAAGAAATAGATCTTTTAGACTCCTAGTATTTCATGCGTTTGATTTCTGGACCACCTAAAGCAACTGATGTCTTTGTAGAGAAATGTAAAGGCCACTTACAGAAGCTTTTGTCCTTGTTTGGTTGGTGGAGAAGACATAATGCAAACTAAGGTAGTTTCTTGTTTAGAATAGGCCCAGAGCTAACCAAGTGCTGACATCAGAGAATAAATACATTTAGGTCATTAGGCCATCAGTCCTCCTTGAAGGAGCTTGGCAAACACAGGCAAATTTAGGGACAACACCGAGAGCCCAACTATCAGCAGAGAGAAAGGACTTGACTCCATTGCTAGGCTGCTCCAGGGAAGACCAGGGAAGAGGATGGTGTGAATTAGAATGCAGAGTAGTATTGTCATATTTCTGACAATATTTGCTGATTAAAAAAAGGTAAAATGAAGAAAGGTAAAAATATTTGCTGGTTAAAAAGAAAAGGTAAAAGGCATTTTACCTCTCTCTGCAAATTTCTAATTTTCTGAAGACAATTTAGATTAGTTTCTTAGAAACATACGATTAGTAACTAAGAAAACACAGAAAAAGATGTTATTTTGATAGGTTGAAGTGAATCAGGGACAGAAGTTCAACACAAACACTATTCTAAACAGTTTGTACAAATTATCTCATTTAATATGCACAATGCTTATAAAGCAGATACTATTAATTTAACTGCTTTACAGATATAGAAACTGAGGCAGAGAGAGGTTAAGTTCCCTATCAAAAGTCACACAGTGATTAAGAGGTGGAGTCAGAAGTAAAGACTTTAAGGTCAGAAAGGCTCATTTCAGACCCTGAGTCTAGACTACTATGTGCCTGTGTGTGTGTGTGTGTGTGTGTGTGTGTATGTGTGTGTTGAAGGGGGGCAATGACGGGAAGAACTGATAACATTTATAGAATGCTTTTTATGTCGCATGCTGTCCTAAGAGCAGTGCATGTGTTAACTCACTTTATCCTGGAAGTACCCTCTGAGATGGTGCTCAACTGTCCTACAGAAGAGGGAACTTAAAACAGTGAGGTTAAAGGGCCCCCTTGTTACACATCTGGCAGCTTTTAATGAGCTTATTTACACCCCAAACTTTAAATAAACACAAACCCATATTTCATAGCAAAAATCAGAGAGGAAAAGTGTTTAAAGAGCACAGGCCAGGCATGATGGCTCACGCTTGTAATCCCCGTACTTTGGGAAGCCGAGGCAGGAGAATGGCTTCAGCCAGGAGTTCAAGACAAGCCTGGGCAACATAGCTAGACCCTTCCTCTACAAAAAATTAAAAAATTAGCCAGGCATGGTGATGCGCACATATAGTTCCAACTACTCAGGATGCTGAAGCAGGAGGACCTCTTGAGCCCAGAAGTTGGTGGTGGCAGTGCGCTATGATCGCGCCACCACACTCCTGCTTCCTGGGTAACAGAAACCCCATCTCTTAACATAAATAAATAAATAATAAACAAATAAATAAGCACAGGTTTCAATGTGAAAAAAGTGCAGGATTTGAATCCTAACTCTGGCATTTCCTAGCTGTATTGCTTTAGAGATCTTAGAGGTACTCTATGAAAAGGAGTTTCTTTCTCCATACAAGGAACTTAGTAACACCTAACTCAAATACCTGGAGTATTAACGTGGTACAAAAGTGTGAATCACCTCACATGGAGTCGAGCAGCACAGACATCACAAATGAGTATTGTTATTTACAATGGAAGGAAAAGATGGGTCATTATTTAGGTATGAAATGTGCTGTTTCTTCTTGTCTCTTCGTAAATTCTATTTGTGGGAATTTGTTTGTAAAAACCAAATGAAGTGATGAGGGTGCCTTGTATTATATGTTGCCGGAGCCCATTCTAGTGGACATGGCATTATGCTGAGGTGTTTGCGATAAACACAGTGACTGAGCCTGTGGGAGGAATAACTACATCTATGGAAAGAGTTAGGCATCCTCAAGCCCACAGTGAAATTTGTCCCAATTAAATTTTCGACACTGTTTCCATTTCAACTACCAAAGGCGTGTTCCTGCACTTCGGGTCTCATTTATTATTTCATTTTTCTTGAAAATCTCAAAATGTGAACAAATACTTGACACTGTCTAATCCATAAATAAGGAAACAACCCCACTCTTTGAAAAACACTTCAAAATACACTAATATTAATCCCAATGGAAAATAAATTACTCTGTCAATCCACTTGCACAACCCAATGGAATTTAATTAGTTAAATTACTGCTGAGTACCCAAAGAGTGGTGTCTTTACTGGTTAATTGCGTTGCTGCCACATTTGTGGTTCTATAGACTATGGCCCTTGAATTCCCTCTTGCTATATCATGGTTGTAAATTGTGGTTAATTGGTTGGCTAGTGTCTTGGTTTTTTGTAGTAACACAGGTACAACAATATCTACCTGATAAGACCCTTCAGAGGATCGAATGGATGCTGTATGCATCACAGTGCTTGTCACTCACTCATTTGTCCAACTACTTTAGAGCTAATTATGTACCAAGCCCTTTTCTAGAAGCAGTGCATAAAAGAGATGAAATTTCCTGACACAGAACTTATATTCTAGACATTTTGGGACTCCAGATTTCTGTTTCTTACCTAACATAATTAATTCCTTAAAACAATTGATGTTTGGATGTTAAACTAAGCTTTGATTCCTGGAATACTTTTATATGGGCAAGATATATAATCCTTTTTATGTGTTTCTGGATTCTGATTGCTAATATTTTGTTGAGAATTTTTGTGTCTATATTCATGAGACGTGTAGTTTTCATTTTCATATTGACAAAAGATTTGCAATTTTCTTTTCTAGTGATATCTTTGTCTGACTTTAGTATTGGGATAATATTAGTCTCACCAAATGAGTTGGGAAGAATTCTGTCCCCTTCTGTTGTTTATAAGAGTTAGTAAATTGCATTAATTCTTCTTTAAATGTTTAGTAGAATTCACCAATGATGCCATCTGGGCCTGATGCTTATTTATAAGGCAATGTCTATACCTTTTATAATACAATTCTATTTAGATTTTCATCTCTTCTTGGGTCAGTTTTAGTAGTTTGTGTCTTTCTGGGAATTTCCCCATTTCACTTAATATCTAATGTATTGACACACTTTTTTTATATTACTAATATAATTCTATATATTTCTTAAAGTTCAGTGGTGGTAATGTTTTCTCTTTTATTCTTGATATTAGTGATTTCAGTTCATTCTTTCTCTCTCTCTCTCCCCTCTCTCTCTCTCTGTCTCTCTTTTTTAGATGTTCTATTCTAGATAAAGATTTATCCATTTTATTGATCTTTTTAAGAAACCAACTTTTAGTTTTGTGGATCATATCAATTACTTCCTATTCTTTAGTTTCAATTTCTTCTTTAATCATTATTATTTACTTCTTTCTGTGGGTTTACTTGCCCTTCTTTTTTGGGATCTTAAGGAGGAAAGTTAGGTTACTGATTTGAGATCTTTCTTTTTTCATAATATGGACCTTTATAGCTATAAATGCTCTAAGCATTTTTTTTAGCTGCATCTTATAATTTTTGGCATGTTGTGTCTTCATTTTTATTCATCTTAAGGAATTTTCTAATCTCTCTGTGATTTATTCTTTGACCCACTTGTTAAGAGTGAGTTGTTTAAAAATTTCTGTTTATTTGTATATTTCCCAGATTTCTTTCCGTTATTTCACTCCATTGTGGTTGGAGAGAATAATTTGTATGATTCCAATTCTTTTAAACTTATTCAGGCTTGTTTTATGGACTGTCATATAGACTATACTTGAGAATGTTCCATGTACATTTGAAAAGAATGTGTATTCTGTTGTTGTTAGGTGGAACGGTCTGTAAATGTCTGCTTGGTCAAGTTAGATTACAGGGTGTTCAATTCTTTTGTTTCTTGTTCATCTTTTGCCTTGTTGTTCTATAAATTATCAAAGGTGGGGTATTAAAAGTTTCACTTTTCATTCTTGATTATTTGTTTCTCCCTTTAAATCTGTCAGATTTTGCTTTATACAATTTCCAGCTGTGTTTTGAGGCACATATTTGTTTATAATTATTATATCTTTTTGATGTAGTGACCCTATTATCATTCAAAACTGAAACCTCTTCATTTCTAGTAACATATTTGTTTTAAAGTCTATTTTGTCAATATTAGCATAGCCACTTCAGCTTTCTTACGGCTGCTATTAGCATGATGTAGTAGACTGAATAATGGCCACCAAAAATATAAGGTCCTAATCCCTGTAACCTGTAAATATTACCTTATATATTTTAAAAAGTCTTTGCAGATATGATTAATTTAAGGATCTTGATATGGACAGATTATCCTGGATTATCCAGGTGGGACCTAAATCCAATTATGAGTAATCTTAGAGAGGCAGGAGAAAATTTGACACACGTAGAAGAGGAGGAAGCAATGTGGTTACAAAGGCAGAGATAGTAGTGATGTGGCCACAAGTCAAGGAATGCTTACACCCACCACAAGCTGGGAGTGGCAAAGAGAAGCTATTCCCCTGGAGCTTCCATTGGGACTTCAGTTCTACTGACACCTTGATTTCAGCTCAGTGAAGCTGATATCAGATATCTGGCCTTCAGAACTGTGAGAATAAATGTGTTATTTTAAGCCATACAGTTAATTTGTCATGGCGGTATCAGGAAAATAATTCAGATTTTGGTACTGGGAAGTGGAGCACAGCTGCAACAAATACCTGAAAATATGGGAGTGACTTTGGAATTAGTTAATGCATAGAGGCTGGAGAAATTATGGGCACAAGATGGAAAAAACATAGATGGCATTAAACACATTGTTGCTAAAAATACGGAAGTTAAAGGCACTTCTAGTGAGGTCTCAGAAAACAGTAAGGAGCATGGGAGAAAAAGCCTACATTGTCTTACAGAATACATAGACTGTGATGAACTGGATGCTGGTAAAAATAAGAACATTACAGACACTTCTGGTGAGGGATCAGAATGAAACAAGGAACATGTTATTGGAAACTGGAAGATAGACAATCTTTCTTATATAGATGCAGAAAACTTAGCTGAATTCCGTCCTACAGTTGTGTGGAAAGCAGAATTTGTAGATAATAAACTTGGATATTTAGCTGAGATTTCCAAGTACAGTGTTGAAGGTGTGGACTGATTTCTTTTTACTGTTTATAGTAAAATGTGAGAGAAAAGAGAAAAAAAATTTAGAAATGAATTGTCAAGCAAAAAGGAACCAATATTTTCTAATTTGGGAAATTATCAGCCTATCCAGATTGAAAAACATTCTGTTCTGAGATTCACTGGTAGGAAAGAGTACACTGGAGAGAAGCCAAGGGTGTGGCTGGACACCTTTTTGCCAGTGTTAAAGAGATTATGCGTGCTACTCACAGATTCGCTCAGCCATCGCAGGTGAAGCCAGGAATAAAGATGAGATTATTGGGAAAAAAATCTGTGGTGAACCCTTTCATGCATTTCAATGGTGCTAATCACCATTTAAAAAACAGGAGACACACAAAGTTTTAAAAAATGTTATAGTAGCAGATATATTGCAAGCTTGGGCTGAAAGGGATAGAATTGGAATAAAATGAAGGAAAGTTTTTGGACTCCCCAAATCCTACAGCCAGGAGCAAGTTTACAAAAATACTCAGCTGTAAACATGTGCTAGCCTACAAAAAAAGAGAAGATTGTTAAAAAGTTGAGCCTTGGTACTAGAGGAAGATCTGCAGGTGAAGGGGAAGAGACCAAGGTCATGTGCCCAGAGGCAGAGGTACAAACACAGAGAGTGGATCCTCAAACCAGAGGATTATTCCAATTATTGAAACCTGATTGATTTCACCCCTTTGGATTTGGATTTTGAACTTGCTTGTGAGTAGCGACTCTTACCTACAAATTTCTACCTTTTAGGATGGGAATGTCTACAATTGTTATACTATGTCCCTCCCACAATTGTATTTTGGGAAGAAATAAATTATTTTCTAGTTTTACAGTCTTCAGGTGGAGAGGATTTTTGTTCCATATTAGATAATGTCCAGTGTTTCATGCATACCTGATTTAAATAATATAGATGATAAAATCTGAGACTTTTAACATGATGATTTTTAAATGAGATTTTGGACTTGAGTTTATGATAAACTGGGTTGAGACACGGGAACGTTGAGATGAGGTGAGAGCATTTTGCATGTGGGATAGAGGGAAATCCTCGAGGGCCAGAGAAATGATCATAGCTACCTAAATACATCATATCCTGATCTCTGGGACCTGCAAATGTTACCCTATGAGGAAAAACTGTCTTTGCAGAAGTAATTAACAATTTTAACATAGGGAGATTATCCTGGATTATCTGGGTAGATCTTAAATCCAATCACAAGTGTCCCAATAGAGAAGAAGATTTGCCACACAGAAGAGGAGGAGGCAATGTGACTAAAGAGGCAGAGATGGAAGATATGTAGTCACAAGTCAAAGTATTCCATCATCCACCAGAAAGTGGAAGAAGCAAGCAATAGTTTCTCCTCTAGTGCCTCCCCTGGAGTGCAGCCTTGCTGACACCTTGATTTCAGCTCAGTGAAACTGATTGCAGACATCTGACCTCCAAAGCTGTGAGAGAATAAATTTGTGCTGTTTTAAGCCATCCAGTTTGTGATAATTTGTTACAAAAGCCTCAGGAAACTAAAACACATAATTAACATAACTTTGTCCTTTGGTTCAACCTGTGTCTATCTTTGACTCTCCTTATAGATAGGATACAATTGGATTTTGTCTTTTATCCAGTCTGAAAAAATATCTTTTAATTGAATGGTTTAATACATACACATTTAATGTTATTGATATATTTGGATTTTTGCCTGGCATTTTACTTTTTTGTTTTCTATATGCCTCATTTATTTGTTTTTACTTTATTCCTTTTTTTTTTTTACATTAAAGGAATATCTTCTAGTGTAACATTTTAATCCTTTAATGATTCTTTATTATATGTGTTTTAGTTATTTTCTTAGTAATTGCTTTAGGGCTCATAATATATATCTTAACTTATCAGAATCTACTTCAGATTTATACTAACTTATTCCAGTGAGATATAGAAATGTTTTTTTCTATATAGTTATATTGCTCCTTTCTCCTTTATGTGCTATTGTTATACATGTTACACCTATATGTGTTATTACAACAATATATTGTTATAATTATTACTTTGCATAATTTTATGTCTACTCAAAAAGTTGAGGTAGGAAAAAAGAGATAGTATGTGTTTATAGAGTTTTATATATTAACCTTCTTTTTCACCATGTCAGATTCTATTCATTTGTTCTTGTGTATTTGGATTCCAGGTGTGATTTTCCTATTCCAAATAAGCTTTGCCCCCGTGTACCTTTTTTGTGCTATATTTAAATATATGCTACATTTCTAAATATTATAAGTCCAACAAGACAATTTAATACATATTGTTTTATATGGTTGTTTTTGAAATCATATAAAGAAAAAAGAGAAGAAATATGCATTTATACTGTCTTTTATAATTGAATAATTACCTCTAATAGTGCTCCTTGTTTTTCCATGTGGATTTGAATTACTCTGTGGGTTACATGCTTGCAGCATGAAGAGATTTCTTGAAGTAGTTCCTGTAAAGTGGGATTGCTAGCAATGGAGTCTCTCTGTTTTTCTTTATTTGAGAATGCTTTTATTTTTCCTTCATTTTTAAAAAAATAATTTTGCTGGACGTAACATGCTTGGTGGATATTTGTTTTTGTTGTTGTTTTGTTTTGTTTCAGGATGTTAAATATGTCATCCTACCACCTTCTGGCTTCCATTGTTTCTGATAAGTAATCATCTGTTAATCTTACTGGAATTTCCCTGTATGTTGTGTTATTATTTCTTTCCTGCTGCTTTCAAAACATTGTTTTTGTGTTTCACCACTTTTACTATAGTGTGTCTGTGTATGGATCTCTTTATGTTTATCCTATGTAGAGTTTGTTGAGCTTCTTGTATTGCAGACAAATGTTTTCCATCAATGTGTTAAGGTTTTAACCATTACTTCTTTGAATATTATTTATTTTCCTTTCTATTTCTTCTGCCAGTCTAGTCCTCCTATTACACATATTTTGGTGCTTAATGGAACCCCACATTTCTCTGAGTTACTGTTCATTATTCTTTATATTTTCTAACTGTTTTTGCATTGTATAATTTCTGTTGTTGATCCTTTCCTCTCCTAGTTCTAATCTGATGTTTAGCCTCTTTTGTCAACTTTTCATTTTGTTCATTTTACTTTTCAACTGCAGTGGTTCCGTTTGGTCCATTTTATAATTTCTACCTCCTTATGACATTCTCTATTTGATGACACCTTGTCATCGTAGCTTCCTTTACTTCTTTAGGCATGGATTCCTTGTAGTTATTTGGACATATTTATACTGGCTGATTTAAAGTCTTTTAATTTCAAGTAAAACATGTGAGCTCTCTAAAGTCAGCTTGTTCTTTTTCCTGTGTGTGGGTCAAAAGTTCCTGTTTCTTTGCATCTCCTTTTGTTGTTGAAAACTAGACATTTTAAGTAGTATTTTAGTAATTCTGCATAATGTTTTCCCACTCCCCTCTCTAGAAAATTTTTTCATTTACTGTTTTCTTCTTAATTTGTTTACTGACTTGGCTATGCTATTATAGTGAAGTCTATTTCTCCCACAGTATGAAGCTTCTGATGTCAGCCCTCAGAGGGAAAAGCCTTGGGTATATACACAGTCACCCCGGGATTTCAGCAGTTTTGGCAGGGCTTTCTTTGACTGTCTCTTTCCCTGATATCTCTGTTAAGCTCTCTGCCTTATTTGGTATTACACTAAGATGTTATGCCCCATTAATGGCTGGCTGATTGCTCTATTATTTTCAACAATGCCCTGAGGCATAAATTGTTCCATTGTCTGATCTAGCTAAATTATGGTAGGGGCAGTGTTTGAGGCCAGTCTTTCAAGTTTGTTCTGTCTCCAGGAGAGCTCTTCTTAGGTATCTCTTTTCCTTGCTGTCTTTGGTAAACTAAGTGGTCTAAGGTTTAGCTTTCTGTCCTCATAGAACTATGAACTTCTTCTTAATTGCTTACCATGAAAATATCTATCATTTTCAAGAGTGCTCTTGGGTTTTAATTTCCCCACTCTATTTTAAATGAGGCTTCTTAGCTTACCTTTCCTGGGGTGGAACTTGCATCCTACAAGCAAGCCGGGGTCAGGGCAATCAAGGCCCTAGTATTTTTATCCTTCCATGTCTGAGATTGATCCTTTGACCTATTTGTAGTGCCTAGGTGGAGGAAGGGAACACCTTGGCTGCACTCACCAGAAACTTTACCTCTGCATCTTGGAGCAGGAGGGGTTGAGACATGCTGGTGGCCTATCCTTCCTGGAGACATATTGTGTTCCTTGATTGGAAGTTAAGGGGAGAGGGAGCCCCATCTTCTTGGCCACAACTTCCCAGAGTTGAGCTTCTATCAAGCTGAACTGGAAGGGAGGGTTTAGAGTGAGTAGATCATGGTTGAAATGCCACTGACTGTTGCTGTACTTACAGAGATTTAGTAGATTCTCTTGAATAAATGTTTCCTCATTTACTGTATGATTTAGGACAATTTCTGAAGATTTTTAAAAATAATTTTTTCTTATTATGTCTGTTTCACTGTGTCACAGGTCCACAAGTCATCTCACACCACCATTCTAGAAGTGTAATTCTTATACTGCTTTTTCTTAACTAAGGATGATGCAAGCAGAGAATGATTTCCAGGATGGAAGATTTTAGCTTGAGTTTCTTCCATCTTTATGATTAATACATCAATGTATAAAAATGGCATTGTTCTTTTAGTAACTTTGTTCAAAAATATTTCATGAATAATGGACTGTCACAGTTTTGTCAATTTAAATACACATACACACAAGATAGAGACACATACACACAAAGATTATTCTCTCAAATGCAGACATAGTTTTTCTGGTTTCCACACTGTGTTGTCTTGACAATCAGCATGTATTACTGAGAATTCTCCAAAACAATTACATCTGAAGAGCTTTTCTGTAATAACATCTGAATGTTTCTTCCAAGTGATTACATTCCTAAGCTGTCTCTATAAATTTGGATTATTCATTTTTAATTCATACCATTCAGAAATGAACCATTCAAGACCTATTATACACCAGACAGGAAGTAGGGGTAGAAATAGGAGTTTCTACTCTCATTTATTTATTTTTTTTTCATTTTGAAGATGCTTTCATTTGAAGACCCTGATACAGCATAATGTAGCATCACTGCTCAAAGAGTTCTTTGTTACCATTGACTTCTGTTGGTCATCAATCCCTTCTCCCAAATCCATTTCCTTTCCATCATCACCTGTCATCCAGGCCCCTGCTAAAGTCATCAAACTGGTGTGTTAACTGTTGTAGACCAGCAATGACTAATAGAAATATAATCTTAACCACATATGTAATATTTATGTTGAACATTTTGTTTTGAAATGACTATAGATTTACAAGTCCATGCACTCTGGACTCAGTTTTTCCTAGTGGTAAAATCCTGCAAAACTGTACTACCCTATCACAACCAAGATATTTATATTACACTGCAATCTACCAATCCTATTAAGATTTTTCCAATTTTACTTGCACCTATTTCTGCATGTGTATGTATGTGTGTGTTTAGTTCTATGCAATTTTATCCCATGTGGGTTCGTGTATCTACTACCACAGTCAAGATACAGAATAGTTATGTCACCACTAGGATTCCTCATGTTGCTCTATCGTATCTACCTTTTCTATTTCTTTTCTGAGATTTTCTAATTTTTCATTTGTTTCAAGACACTTTATAGTTGATTGTTGAAGCATTTTTATGATGGCTGTTTTAAAATCCTTGTTAGACGATTACATCTTATTCATCTCAGTGTTGATATCAGTTGATTGCCTTTTCTCACAAATGTTGTGATTTTCTTGGTTCTTGGTATCATGGGTGATTTTAAATTTTATTCTGGATATTTTTGGCTATCATATAAAGAGACTATGAGCCCTATTGGAGTCGCTTAAACAGTCACCCTGTTATGTTTAGCCCCCAGAAATTAACCTGTTTTTCTAAGTTGTGGTTATAATGAAAATTTAATTTTTAGAGCCGTGTGACACTATTTTGGTCTGGTATGTTTATTGGTGGCTGCTCAGGCTCTCACCAGTTGCTCCTGATGCTGCCTGAGAAGCCAGAGATTCCCCAGGTGAGGTACCTGGTGCTTCTAAGTGAAAGAAGAAAGTCTCTGGCCCATGAAGCCTTCCCAGCTTTGGTTGCCTTTGTCTTCTAGCCTTCCAATGTCTCTCGGTGGTGGAGGAGAGTCTTAGGCCAAGTGGAAAAGGAGAGCTCTTCTTCCCTTGGTCTTTTATTGGCAGCAGGGCTCCCAATCAATGCCCCTGGTTAGTGCTGATAAGATTTCTTGATTTTGTGAGCTGCTCTTCCATTCAATTGTAGGGAGAAGTGAACCTCTCTGGGCCACCATGGATTCTAGGTTGGGGGTTCAGAAAATGTTAGGCCTGGGTCACTTTCTTCTATGGACTGTGGTCCCTATGCCACTATGTCGTGCTACCAATGTTGGAGTCCCTAATATTTTCCCCTACTCTTTCTTTCCTTCAGAACTCTACTTGGTTACTTCTTGCATTATTTCAAGGGTTTAAAGGTGTCCTAAATAGAGTGAAGAAGGAAAAATATTGGTGTGCCATCTTGCCCAGAGCAGAAATCTTCACACATGCAATCTTAAATTTCTAACAGTAACATCAAAAAATAAAGAAAACAGATGAAATAAATTATATTAATACATTTTATTTAACCAGATATATCCAAACTATTATTTCAACATTATCATTATAAAAAGTGAGATAATTTATATTCTTTTTTCCACAATGTGTTTAAAATGTAGTGTATCTTTTACACAGACAACCGATCTCAATTCATACTAGTCTTATGTCATGTGCTCAGCAACCTCATGTCAAGAGTGACGACCATATTTGACAGAAAAATTCTCGACCCATCAATTTACTATATGCACTGCACGATAATGATAATGATTTCTAAAAAATCTGATAAAAACTCCTCTTGTGCAAAACCTTTCAAATACTTTCTAATCCACATAGAGAAAACATCCCAAAATTCTGATAATGGCCTCCAAAGCCTTCCACTGATGCAACTTTCCTTCATTCTCTTCCCTGCTAACTCTTAGTAGCCATTCAAATTTCAGCTTAATTGTCACATCTTCAGGAAAGCCTTACACAATCCCCAAACTGAGTAATATGTCCCTGTTACTACCTCTTAACATGCACTGTGCTCTTCTTGTAAAGCCCTTATCGCAATTTTATATAACATCTTTAATTATGACTCTAGTGGTTTGTTGATTTTATATATATATATTTTTAGACTATATGTTTCATGAGAGCTAGATTTTATCCATCCTATTCAGTGCTGTATCCCCAGTGCCAAGCACACTACCTGCTCTTCAAATGAATAAATGAATTTTACTAAATCAAATGTGGATGCCAAAAGCAAAAAGCTACTTATTCTAAAAAATAATAATTACAAAATTTGAAATGGTTTGTTTTTAAATTCTTAGAAAATAATTTTTATAAGTTATATTTTTGATAAACACTGTTCATTGTTTATTTTATGATAAAATGAAATTTACCTGAAATGATTACGTGCTACTATATCCTACGTTATAATCTCATGTTATGTCTCCAAATACTATTTGCAATAGAAATGAAAAAAAATTTATTGCTAGAGTGGCCCTATAAATAGTGCCTTGCACAGTGGAGTGCACACTAATATTAGATAATAATAAGAGATCAAGAAGATTTCCATATGGCTTTGTTCTTATGTTCTCTTTCATCAGTGAACTAGAATATAGTGATTGAAATCATAGTAGAGAACTCACAGAAAGAAGACAAGCAGAAGCATCCCTGTTTAGTGAACCTCAACTTCATTTCAAATATGGTCTCCAAATCGCTTCTCATAAGTCTTGTCCTATGTATTTATTTTTAGCAGCTTCTTAAATTATACAACACAGGGAAGAAATTATTATTTTTTCCTGGAATTTACTAAATGCCAGATATAATTTGGAAGCAAAAATAAATCTACATAACCTGTGCCACAGGATTTTCATTTGGACACCCCTGAGAAAATTGAGTGTGTGTGTGCACATGCATGCACGTGTGTGTGTGTGTTTGTGTGTGTGTTACTCCATGGTTAGCTTAGGGAAAATTTAAATCCAAAGTTGATTTCCTCTTTCTACTCAATGTTCTTGGGATCAACATTTTACACACCACCCTCTTACCTACTTGACATATTCTGGTATTTTAACTTCTTGTAATTCCCCTTCCCCAAATTATATTTTGAAAGTGATAGCAACTCAAATGTTATAAAATATTCTGAATCTAAATATCATTGTCCTTTGTTTAGTGCCTGGTTATTCGTGGAAACAGATATACAATTAAAACATGTGCCATTATAGAAAAATAGATATAGTTGTAGGGTTAGATGTACATAGGTGTTTTGAAAGATGGAGGTATAAATGCATTATATACATAAATATGCAACCCAGTCTACTATTTTTCCCTTTACTGGGTACTTGGATTAAGTTTCGGTAAATTGTTATTAAAATTGGAATCAGAATTCAGCATGTATGATTTTTAACCTGCAATTTAGCCCCCATACTCACATTGTATATTTACTTTATTTTATTTTTTGTCTTTTGGTAAGCAGAAATAACAAGATTTTTACACTGTTGGGAATATCAGTTTGGAACAGAAAGGAGGTTTAGGTTGTCACACGTGACCTGATGCAATATTCCCAAACATTTCTCTGGTTAAGTCAGTGTGCCATTGTTGAAGTCACTTCCTTCAACATAGTAACTATAAAGGCAGGTGACAAATTGTCACTAATTTGGCTGTGTCATATAAGCAAACAAGGTATGTTGCTTCTGCTATTTGAAAACATTTTGTTCAGATACATAAAACACTTGATGTTGTCACTATGTCCCTACACCCCGGTTTTAAAAGATCACTCTAAATGATCTACTTAAAGAAATGCTGTAGTGCCCATCAAGTGCACACCACTGTATTAGGTACATTTCTGAGATGATTCCACCAGTTACTGGAGTTGGGATTTCCTATACGAGATTTATAGATTCTTCAAACCAAATGAGTTTATATGGAAGCCCATTTCAACTGAGAATTATTTGGGTTTTCAGTGCAAATCCCTTCATGAGTGTGAGCACAGTTCTTTTTTTTAATCATTACTAATTTTTAAACAATATGAGATAAAACTGCAAAGACTATTGAATATGCATTGGTTTTGGAGTTAAGACTATCTGATTATCCTAACCAAGCCCTTTACCAAATTCCCCCTAGAATCATTGTTAGGAGGAATTATACATCTTTCTTTTCCTGCTGGCCAGATTAGACACATTTTTGTATCAATGAAATCTGTTTTGAGGGCACATCGCCAAAATGATAATTTACCACAAACAAAATAAACAAGACAGAAGATGGGATATCAAATATTGGCAGAAAAGTGGAAAGTTTGCAGAGGATGAGTAAATTCTCTCCCGGCACCATTGACGCTGCCTCTGCCAAAGCAAACCATGATAGCAAAAGCCCCAGGAGCTTTAAAAAATATATATATAAATAATTGATTTTATTACAAAATTCTTATACGTACATACGCACAAACATATATCTATATATTAAAAGGGATGGGTAAAAATTAACCTATCACCAGATTATAAAACATTTCCCAAACATAAATTGAGATATTCCTTTTTTCCTTCAAATCTTCATTTTTTTCCAGACCTCAACATTTTCGGGAAAATAAAAAGTGCTCCTACTTTCTCACACAGCGTCAACATCATCTATAGCAGCTACCTGCCTGTCACCAACAGAACAACAAAATATGCATCGTGCTTTTTAAAAATTCCTGGGGACAAAAGTGACCCTTTTAATTTAAGACTCCAGAAAATGGCACCTTAATCTATTACTTCTTCTCTGCGTGTCAATGAAATACGTATCCAGTGGGGAGGAAGAAGTGCTTAGAGAATCAAACAGGTAAAAGACATCGACAGGGCAGAGAAAGTTGTCAGTAAATAGCCAGAGAGGTGCAGGAGGAAATGCGTGAAACTGGACAGAATGAAAGATGAGATCCTCATAGAAATAAAGGAACCCCCCTGGGTCAACCATCGTAAAAGGAGTGTACTAATCAATGAGAGTAACGGAGTTATCATGAATAGAGGTGAGGTGGGGATGAGAGCCTCTGCAGAGAAGTAAGGGAAAAGAAGAGCTAGAATTTGAAACACCGCAATGTAGGAAACTTTGTTATGACACAGCAGACAATATCACGTATGAAGCACAGACACCAGGACAGGGGATCTGGGAGAAAATAACAGCAGCGGGTACTGGGTAAGACAGGGCATGGAAAACCACCGCCAGAGAGAAACTAGCTGGAGGGTAAATCGTCAGTTAGAGTCGCCAAGAAATGTAATCAGAGAAAGACAGGAGGAGAGAGACGCTTAGAGAATGAAAACCATGGAGTCCCGGGGCTCTGGGTGATCTGACTGGGAGAAGATCTAGGAAGGTAATGAGGTGTGGGTAGTGTAATGGAGAAGGGAACAGGAGGGGACTAAAACACATGAATAACCAGTGTAGGGTTAAGGGACCATTTCACAATTATTTTGTAGTAACTGGCTGGTAATAATTGGGAAGAAAATGGGATAGTGAGGGTGTGTCTAGATCCCAAGCAAAAGAAGCAGAGAAAGGGCGAAAACTATCAAATAGAACTCTCACATTACAGCTTTAGAGTTAAATACATAACTGGAGTTCTTATTTTGTCAATTTTGTTATACTTTTAATAATTGTCCTCTTCTTCTCCACCCCCAGATGGAAGTCTGGGGTCAGATGTGACACACTTAATGTTATTCTTCTTCTTTGTGCTTTTCTGCATGCGTGCACACACATGTGTTCGCACAATTGAACTCGTATTGATATTTAAGTCGATGCAACATCCACTGTATGTCCAGTTCAGTTCTAGCTCTGGGAATGAAATGATCCCCTCTTCAAGAAATGCACAATCTAGAAAAGGAGGAAATGTTTACTTTTAAAACAGCTTATCAAGTTGGCAATTGCTATCCTAGTAATGTAAACAGAGTAATGAGGTAATGTATAGAAGAGAAGCAATTTGTTGGCATGGGGAGGAAATGCCATACTGTTCCAGTTAATTAAATAATTTGTTTACACTCCAGCCTGGGTGACAGAGTGAGACCCTGTCTCTAAAAAATAAATAAACAAATAAATAAATAATTGGTTTTGAAAAAAGCGTTGCTTTCTATATCATACTCCAATTGTTAAAAATAATTCAATAAACAAGTTTAATATCTACAATAATAGATCCTGCCTCTGAGCTGTTTTTACCTACAATACTTCTGACACCAACTGTGTAGGCTTTTTTCCTTACCCCAACCCATTGTCCAACTCTCCAGATACCAACTGAGTATCCTGCAATTCAATTCAATTATGACATTAACTACGTGGAATTAGCACAGACCCCACTGGCTAACGGCTTAGTCCCACAAGAATGCCCCCACTTCACACACCCATTGCAAGTTCCAGACGTCACATCCTGATCAACTGGCTAAAATGTCAGGGGTTCCCATAACCTGCACCTTGGGTTTGATAATTTATTAGAACCAGTCACAGAACTCAGGAAGGCACTTTACTTATTGTTACTTTTAGGAAATATCCTTTATAGGGTACAACTCAGGACCAGCTAGAAGGAAGAGATGCACAGGGCAAGGTGTGGGAGAGGGGTACAGAGCTCCTATGCCCTCTTTGATTGCACCCCCCTCCCAGCACCCTTGATGTGTTCACCAGCCCAGAAGCTCTCCAAACCCCATTGTTTAGGGTTTATGGAGGTTTTATCTTATTGGCAGAATCAATTATAAGCTCAATTTCCTCCTCCCCTTCCCTGGAGGTCAGGTGGTGGAGCTGAAAATTCTAACCCTTTAATCACATGGTAGTTTATTCCTCTGGCAATCAGTCCCCATCCTGAAGCTACCTAGGGACCCACCAAAAACCACTTCCTTAGCATAAACGCAGGATGATTGAAAAGGTCTTATTATAATTAACAAAAGATGCTCTGCTCACCCCTATCTCTCAGGAACTTACAAGAGTTTTAGAAGCTCTGTGTCGGCAACTAGAGACAATGACCAGAAACATATTTATTATCACTCTGCCATTGCTAGTTCCATAGTAACTTCCCCTCTCTTGTTGTTTCTACCATTCCTGCCCTCGCCCTTGGAAAGCCTTCCTTTACTAAGCCCCCCTCACCCCTCCACTGCAGCGTTCCCGCAGTTTCCTGTACAGTGTGGAGGGTCCACTCTCCTCCTGATTTTTTTCAGATAATGTGCTTCTCTTTGATTTTATGATTTAAATAATCATAGAATCAAAGAGCACATGCTATTGTGTTTACTCATCTTCCCAATAGCAAAATATAATTTATTTTTCTTCTGTTCCTAAAATACCTCCAACTTGTAGATGGATCATGAGACGCTTCCATTCATAGACCTCATTAGATTGAGAAATATCATGGTTGCAAAATTTTAACAACTACACTATTTTATTTTATTGGATCATATTGTACTATGTAGTATCGTATTTTGTGTTGGATAGCATTTGCATTGGAAAGGACTCAACAAGTGTTAGATAAAAAGCAGAATTGTCTTCAGAGTTTCTACTCCAATATATGGAACTCTTAATTTTGCAGCTCCCAGAAAATGATTAGTGCTACTGATGCTTTTCCATTATTTTGATTATTTAGATGCCTTTCAGATAAATGTTACAGCTTCTGAATTGTTCTTTAGATACCTCATGACAAAACTTTATTTAATACGTGGCATCTGACTTTAAAGTGGTCGTTTTGATAAACTGCTGCTTATAATTACATTTCCTTCAGATGTGAGTGTCCACAGGGCCATGAATGCTATCTCAAATAATGTGTTTGGAGAAAGCCACTGCACAAATAGGCAATGAGTTTAATATCAGCAGCCTAGTTTTAAGTTGGGCAATGTGAAGCTACCATGAAGAAAAAGCATTTAACATTATTATGTGAATATACTATACACCTTTTAAGTTGGTATCTTGTTGGGAAAATTTTTTATCTTGAATTTACAGCCATTACAAAAGCCACTCAATGAACTCTCAAACAGCTCAGCATTCAACCTACCTTGTGCACGTTATGACCCACAAAACTGCATTAAGTGCTGGAATAGAAAGGCCCATCTCAAATGTGAAAACATTGGGATGACTTAAAATAGTTGGCTATAAACAACTTCGCATGTGACTAGAAAAGTGACTTATTTGTCTTTATGTATGGTTGTTCCACCTTACGCACAGCCTAACTTTTTACTAGAACAACAGACTCTTTGTAGATATAACAGAAAAAAATATTTTTTGTGGAAACTGTGTTGAGATCTATTGAGCCATATAATCAAACCCCCTTTTAAAATATTTTTCCATACATTCTTTGCTACTTGAAAGTGAAACGAGACAGATTTGCTCGGAGGAGGAGACGGGAGTGATAACTTTCGCAGGGCTGGGGTACTCACCAGGCCTGTGCCATGTTGATGTGAAGCTCTGGCTTCAGTTCTTAGTGTTTCACGGTGTCACTTTCCGGTTCTGAGCTTGGGCAGGCTGCTTCATCCCTCTGAAATTAGGTTTCTCCATTTGTAAAATGCAATGATGATAATTGCCCAGTCTACCTCATGAGCTTGTGATGAGGATGAAGGGAGAACATTTTTGTGAAAGCACTTTGGAACCTAGAGCTCTCTGCCAAGTTCTGATTTTAGGGTTGACTTGGCTGATTTGGGACTTGTTGCCTCACTGGGGGACTAATTTCTTTACCTGGAAAATGGTGATAATAAAATCATCTACTTCATAGGGCTGGTGTGAGGATTACATGAGATAACATGTGTCAAACATTTAGCAAAGTACCTAATCTATTGCCATAACCCAATAAGTGAGTTCTGTTGTTATTCTTTTTGGATAAGCATTTAAAGTTATTGGGAAAGTAGTTTGTGCAATCATTTGTGTTTCTTTGAAATGCATATTTTATACACTGGGATGGTTTTTATGGTTCTGACTAAGTCTTTGCACCTAAATCACACATATTTTAGCAAAGAGGACTATTCATTCATTAGAGTGTTACTCGAACAGCACTTTTTTTCATAACAGGAAGAGATCTTGCTTCGTTTATACATTGCAGTTAAACTCAGATTATGTCACATTATGAAATAAACAAAAAAAAAGCTACAACAGCTAATATGTGCCTACTCATTTTGTTGCTTGCCTTTGTTATAATCTCTCTGATTCACTGTTCTTGGTGTAGGAGCAGTGATTGACTCAGGCCGCCTCCTATCAACGCCAAGGCTAAAACCATGGTGAAGAAGTGAAACAAATCTCTGCTAAAAGTTTTAACTAGATTTCCTCCATTTAAAAATGATGATTTATGGTTACAAGTTCTCAGTTTAATATGCATTAAGAATTCAAATGCTGTTGCGATAATTTTTTAGTAAAAGCTGCTTTTTAGGACTACCTTTGCACATTTTCTTCACAAGCAATAATTCTTCATCTATGGAGTAATTTATTTCTTCTGGTTTTAATACGTTACAGATGAATGGTTGTATGTCTTTCCTGTTAGAGCATTACAAGACAGGCCACTTTTACATTAGGCTGGTACTACAACAGATACCTGTGGTGCTCTTCATGGTTCATGTGGTACTAATTTAAATGGGAAGTTGCACATATTTCATTGAAACACTTGGTAAAGCCAGCTTTCACAGAAGGGTGCAAATGATGGACTGTTCTCTGTGTGCAGCTGAACTGCTCTAAATGTGTCAGAGAGGGTTATGGATCATTTCATTCACCCATCAACTCTGGTCCGCTGTGTGTACAAATCACAGCATAGTGTCATCCAACAGAACATTCCTGACAATACTAGAACATTTATAGTACTGCCATTTTTAATAGGAGTTCTGCAACCCCATTTAAATAGTTACTTCTTTAACACCTTCACTCCTGTTTTCGGGACCCCTTCCTCAAGCTGGCTTGGCTCCGGTTGCAGGGTTGACTAGGGTTTATTACGGCTGTTCAGCCACGGGGAGAGAGTGTTCAGGGTGGTCTCCCTTCACACCACACCGGGGCTCTATCCTGACTTACATTCGCTCTTGTTTGGTGTTGTGTTTATCTCTTTCTCTCCCCAAAAGGGAAGCAAGTGATCCCTGGTCTGTTCTTGGGCAAAAGCACCCATCATTTTTCAAGCAGTCAGCTTCACTTTTCAACAAATATTATAAAATAAGTTGGGTATAAATAAAATGTTCTTTGGTTATCAAATTCCTTTTTTCATCTTTGACCACTGCTGTTAACAAAGAAAATTAGAATTCAGTTATGATGAAAAATTTTTTCCTAATTCTGAGATTCTGTTGTTGTCATTGTTTCGTGTGTGATTTTCTTTTTACCACAGTGAAACAGCTTGGGAACTACTGAAAATAAGTGCATTGGGGTCTGCTTTCCCAAGCTTCAGTTATAAGGCTTCTGGACAGTTAGTCAAAACCCTACTCAATATAACTGGACTAAGAAAAGGTTCTAAAGAGAGAGGTGGATTTAAAGTTTCAGTTTAACATCTACATACCTCACAAAAGGTTAGTTAAAGTGTTGATCTTTGGGGAGTATTACATATCTTACCTCACCAAAAAAAACCCAAACCTTACTCAAAATGAGGTTACAATGATTCCACATAACATTGTATACACTCAGCAATGAAAGGAAGACATCCATCACGTGTATTTGGGGATGTCACGATACATCATGACTTATTATTTATGGTTATTTCAACTGGCTATCTAGGAACAATAGTAATTGCCTTATATGTAAATAGGTAAAGGAATGTGGTTTAAAAGTTAAAGTTTATCACTGACTAAGGCAAGTTGAAAAAAATTGATATTATGAATACAGGGAATACTAAAATGACACCATAAAGTAAATTGCAGACTTCCCTGGAATTCTACACAAAATCTTAATCTAGGCCCTGTGACAATGCTATTTTATTGGCATAAATTGAGTTGGACATAAAAGTGCAAGCTTTAGGAGATTGTATGCCATGTAGCTCTCACAACTAGAAATTCTAACCTCAGGAAAAAAGTAAACAATATGCATTTTTTATCATTCTTGGCAATTATCTTTGTTTTGGCCACTGTATTTATTTACTGAAATAAATACCTTAAAAGCACTCCATTTGTATGCCTTTCTCAAATTTGATGTTACTTTAATAGTAAAATCTGTAAGCCAATGATTGTTAATTTCTATTTTTCTTTTGAGGTGAATATTCATTTATAGCACATGTACTTTTTGTTTTTGTTGACACTATTAATAAGATAAAAATTAGAAGGATGCCATCCTGCAGCCTCAAGAGAGGTTCTGTAATAGCTGTGTAAGATTTGAAATATCCAGATTCATTAAATGAGACATAAATAAATAGGATCTATTACGAAGGACTGTAGAGGACCCTGAAAAACCCAGGTTGCAACAAAACATCAGAACAGCTCCATCAGTCAATGAAAATGTAAGTTGAAAACATTCTGCTACATGGAATAGGAAGTAGAAATATTTTCCTGTGTAATTAATATAAACCCAACGAAATATTGGTGTATTCACAATTTGTGTTTAGAAAAATGATACAATAGTTTGGTATAGTTTGGAAGTCTATTCTCCACACCTAACTAAAGCACACTTTCTCCTAAATAAATGAAAACTTGACTGTTAAACGACAAAAAAGTATCAGGAACATCAGTATTTAGTATTCTGCTGCTGTTTATTTGAATCAGCAGTGTATGGAAGTCAAGAGGATTCAATACACACAGTTGAAGTCTGGCGAGTTCAGGAGGTGTAGGTGAGTTGAGCAAGCCAGTGATGAGCTCCAGCTCCACCCAGGGTCTGTTTTCACCCCTTTGCCTAAAAAGGCCAGAGAGGCAGAGGGGCTTACACCGTAGTCACCAGTGCAGAGGTGGACATAGACTGCCCATAAGAGAACCAGGCTCGCAGTCCACACTGGGAGGAAGCCCCTCCAAACCTTTCTGTCCTCCAACCCGCCAGGCCCCTCCTGGTGCCTTCTGTTGGTGGTGTAACTGGCCCCATGAACAAATTTCAATGACCCCTGTATGTTTTTTTATAATCCCTTCCCTTAATAACTACTTGACCTTTTGAGTAGTTTTCCAGAAATGGTAGATCTTCTGCAAGACAAAGGATCTGAGATTGTGAAGCCCCCTGGGTAGACTTCCTGACACCAAGATTCACCATTCCCCATAACCTGCCCCCAATGCATGCAGCCCCTTGTTAGTGACACCAGGACCTGCCCCAAGGCACCTGGCCCGTCCGTTAAAAGCCCACGATCTCCCTTACTGGAGAGACTCATTTGAGTCAGCTTCTCCCATTCTCCAGATAAGACATCTGTTGTGCTAAAAATTCCTTTCTTCCTTGGCAGTCCTCATTGTCTTAATAATTGGATCTTTGTGTGAGGAGCAACTAGACTTAGGCCGAAACCCCCTGGAGGTTTCAACACCAGTGAACCCTATTGGAAGCCAGTGAGCAGTCCACGGAGGTGAGCCCTGAAGCACAAAGCAAGACAGAGAAAAATGGAGAATGGATCTGCCTCAGGAGAGAGAGGAATCAGAAAATGACAAGCAAAATAGCTACACAGGAAAGCAATATAGTTTAAATGTTTCTAATAGCCAAACCAAATAACCAAAAGCAAATCACTATTATATCCATTTTTTTTTGTAACTCTCTGGCTTTCTTAATCCCTAAAATCAAGCTATAAAGCCCTGTTTAGACAGTTGGCACAGGGGAGCCTGTGTCTCAACTGGAGTTTTTCATCTAACTGAACGGGGTGGCCTGAGGCTCAGGCAGTGATGCGAGTGATGGGGAGCAGATGTACATATAGATGAAGCTTCCTTCGCCTACTCGCCCGCCACTCACCTCCTGCTGTGTGACTCAGTTTCTATGTTTCATGGAAGACAATTTTTCCAAGGACAGGGGCCTGGGGGGCATGTGGAGCTCTGTGGCCCAGTCCCTAACAGGCCACGGACCAGTACTGGTCCCTGGCCCGGGGGTTGGGGACCACAGGTGTAGACAATCTGAAAGAACATTGTGTGTCTTTCATGGATAACTTAGGATGAGTTTGAGTTTTGTTTTGGTGACTTACAAAATAAATCAATTCTGAGAGGTATTTAAGTACTTCTTTAGAAGAGGGCAGCCAAGTCTTCAACACAGCTGATGTCCTCGCATGCTTGTCATTTTTTTCTTTTTTGCATTCCATTTTTTTCTTCCTGTGTCTTGAGTCACTTAACTTCCTTAAATGGCCAATTTTCTAACTCTGAGTGTCATTTCAATTCATGTATTGGCCACTTTCCCAACTCTTCTAACCATAAGTGCTCAAATTTAATAAAATGCATGGCTTCCCATCTGTGTTTTAATATCAAACTTCTAGGGAAATCAACATGTGAAGTATGTTAAAGGCTGTGAGAAAACATGGTCATGTTAGGGGGGAAATTGAAAAGAAGGCTTGGGGGAGCAGCAACGCAGAGAAGGCCTGTGTGCTCCTTTTCGGGCCCTCGTTTTCCTCTGTCTGTTGGAAGGGAGTGAAAGGCAGCCAACACTGCCCCATTGAATCAGGACGGGCATAAATTCAAGCCACGAATGTGTGAACTACATTGTCCCCTCTTTGTGAGCATCTCTGAATGCTACCCTGTTGTAAGCGTTTAATTTCATTCTATAATAATTCAGTTGCCAAAGTCTTTGTCCTTGCTTCCTAACATATGCCCCAAAGGCTTGTTTCATGCAAGCAGATGCCATTAAACATGTTTATTAAGTTTAAAGATAGAAAATACTTTCTAAACCTGCATATATGTCATAATACAGTTTCAAAATGTGATGGAATATCCCTTAAGAAAGTATTGCATTGATTTCTATGTGGCATCAAATCATAGGCTTCTATGATTTCAAGAACTAATTAAGCAGATAGACAGTAGTGCCTGTGGCTTAATCTTGTGATAAATCTGCATGGGCCCCAGACACTGGGGCATCTTTCCTTTGAATTTGCATTGGATTGACAAAATAAACTAAGGTCTGGAAGAGATATTTATTGTATAATTATAGTTTAAATATATGCACTAAAATAATTATTTCAGTAAACAGGAATTGCAGACTATTCGTTGAACTGTAAAAATAAGGAAGATCTGTGAACTTTATAAGCTGTAAATGTTATTCCTTATAAAGAATGCTCAATGAGCAGGTTCAAGTTGGCGAAATTCCTAAGCAATGAGAAAATCTCTCACTTGTTTCCCATTGATATGCCACAAAAGAACCAAACTTGGAAACCAATGTGGTTTTTTGGGAATAACTGAATAGAACCCTCAGTGGTATGCTGTGTTCGGGAGTTGGCACGTTGTTCAGTTTTGTCCAATTATCAATAAGTAAGAGGGATTAGCTGTTGGTAATAGTGCCATGCATAAAAGACTTGGGTCATAAGCAGTGAATTTAGAAAAGTGAGGGTGTACTTAGGGGGGAAAAAGCTTTTCTAAATTAGCAATAAAATGAGATGATTAGGTTAACTGTTTAGTTTCTAAAGTAGATAAATCCTGGTGATATGAATTATACCCTGAGTGGTATGTCAGAGTTCACCTACCTTTCATTTTCTCACTGCAAAATAATCACTTAGGCCTTCATCTAACAGGCAACAGAAAACTCTAGGTAAAATTTAAAATGCCTTTGGAAATGGCAGGAAATGACCTTGAGAAAAGAAAAAAGAATGACAAACAGAGAAAAATAAAACTCTGAATGGTTAGGAGAAAGTTTAGATTCAGATTAATGATTTTCTTTGTTTAAATGCCAGTGCTTGTATTCACATGAAAATCTGTCCTTAAAAGTACAGTTAGAACACATCAATTCTGAAATGCTGCATACCAGAGATAAATGAAAACTCACTGTGCCAAAAAAATATTGATTTATGGCTGGCAGGAGCTGCCTACTGGCTTTTCTATCATCATTTTGGGGTATCAGTTTAACAAGAAGAATGTGCAAAGGCAATTAAGAAAAACAAAAAAAATTAAGAATTTAGAATGCATTTTGAGACTTTTCTAATTATCCCAATATTCATATCACATTAACTAACAATTAAGGGAAAAAAAGAGGTGTAAGAATTTTTTACTTTATTGCTCATTTAAAATTAACCTTTATGCACAGTACTTCACTGAATTATATTTCTCTTTGGCTGGTGATCCAAACTTAATTTTGAGCATCATGAACCAAAGCCATCTAACTTCAATGATGTCCCAAGTCATATCTAAAATATTGTCTACTGGGCAAGCACAATCTGAGTATCTCAGAACATCCAAGGAAACTTACTCTTAGAGAGTTTTCTAAACACAGAGAAAGCACATAGTTAATATTTGTAAAAGCTTAGCAATAGAAACCCCAGCCAATAGAGCATTATGTGAGATCTGACATCATGTGTTGTGTAATTAACAGATGAAGTCCACCAGGCATTCTCTCTTTTGTACTGTGTAACACATAACACTAGTTGCAAATCCAATTCACAAGCTGTCTAAATGAATAATTTGTGGGAGGAGTGAGTAGAAAGATGCTAGTATTGTAATATATTTTCATTTTAAAATGCCAACTTTTCTGCAAGCTGGGCTTCTGGACATTGCTAGTTTCACTTCAGTACGTGGAAATTGATATTTCAAGTTAGGTTAAATCTCTGCATAACACCACAGTCGTGGCAATGTCCAATGGCTGTTTTGTTGTTAAAAATAACTGACTTAGTCAGCTGCCTCTTAACTTGTCTTTATATTGTGTTTGTGATGAGCGTACTTAGTAGTGAGACAGTGGAGAGTCTGCTTCCTCTGTGAGATTTGATCTACAAGGAAAAACAGTATGGACTAAGGCAGATGGAAAATTCTATTTCATGGATAAAAATCTCTTACTCTTATATAGTTTCAGTACAGCTTCCATTTGGAAACGGATCATATTGGTGCTAGAAAAACAAATACATATGAAGTCATGCTATTATCAAAAATAACCCCACCTTGCCTCACCTTATTTTCTCATCCAATGACCTTTTTCTTGCTCTTATATTATGCCTCTTTTATTGCCTGGACAACCTCTTTTTGACCCCCTAAGATAAAACTAAGCTTTTATTTGAAAAGAATAGAGAATTACATTCCATAAAATGAAGTTTGAAATTTGAGCAAATGATTTGGTAGGTTTTAGTTATGTTGTCTGGGATATGGCTGGCATTTACAGAACAAGTTATGTTTATTGACAAGTCTCTTATGAAGAGAAAGGAGAGACTTGCAACAAATATGAAAGGATTTGGAAATTTGCTGTTTGATGTTGAGGGAAAATTAACTTTTAGTAATAGAATAATTTCTTCAGTATAGACAATCTCCAACCATAGACTGAAGGCTGTTATGGCAGAAGTAATGACAAATTTCATTTGTTCCAACAGGTCGCACGTGCATTCAACAGATATGTTTTGTGTGCCAGGTACATGGACAGCAATGAGATGCACTATGACATCACCTCTGTCCCCATACACAACTGTGACTCTTGTTAAATAAATGCCAACTATGGGACTGCATTGCCCTGGACACAGCACATACGTCATCTTTAAGCCTTATAATTACCCTGTAAGGCAGGTACAATTAAACTTAATTTATATGTGAGGAAGCCACGATTCAGAGAGTTTAAGTAACTTGCCCATGTTCACAGTTAGCTAAATGTTGCAGCACTCTGACAAAAGCTAATATTCTTTACTACTACTACTACCACTACTGAAGAAGTAGACAAACTTCTTGCTTTCGTAAAGGCCTAATCAGAAGAGGGAACAAACATGTCAAAGAAAATTCAAACCGATGTGATAATTTCATTCTAATCGCAGAGAGTACAAGGTCTTTATGGTAAGAGAACAAGTGCAAGGAGATAGTGAAGATGATATTTGTACTTAGTTCTGAAGATGAGTAGGAATTTTCCAGCATCGTGGAGCAAGGAAGCATTCTGCAGACATACCTGTACCAGCAAATGTGATGCTGTTAATTTCTATGGGATTTACTTAATTTATTAAAAGAAAATCACTTAGTTAAGTCATACCTTCTGAGAGGTCAGACAATGTCATGGCTTTTGTTTATATATGTTCCCACAATAAGAAAAAATCAAACTTTGAAATTGGCACTGCTCATATAGAATGAGTAGACATACATGTCAATATCTCACCCTTTTCCTGTTCGCTCCCTCCCTTTCTCTCTCTCTCTCCCCCCAGCCCCCCATCTCTATCTCAAATGTACATAAAATTTCTAGTATGTTCTCCTTTCCACATAAGATACATCCAGTTGTCCTCTCATAAATTCAGAGAGCTCAGATAAGTTGTTTGGTTTTAATAGAAATCTATTATTATCAACAACATGTAATCTTTGGCATTTTCCTCAACCTTGTACCTTTTATTTTGTTTCTTATGAACTTTATATTATGAAAAGTTTCAAATGTGTTGGAAAATAAATAAAACAGTATGATGAACCCTCACATTCTGATTACCCAACAAACAATTCTAACAGTTAAAATTTATTGTCTGGCTTCCTGCTTGCCTCCCCTCATTTCCCTCTTTCCATGTGATTTCAAAGCAAATCCAAGACAATATTTAGCTGTATGCAAAAATATTTCACAATAAATTTTCTTTAAAAGACTGTTTTGAAGCGTAACTGTAATAACATAATTAAACTTTAAAAATCAACATACATTAATAGCATATTTGTTCAGATGTAAAATTTGTTTCTTAAATGCCTTTTTTTAATAAACAGGCTGGATGTTTATATCAGGTTTCACAAATATTTCAATATTGTGATTGATGAATAGGTTCCTTAAGTGTTTTAATTTAAAAGTTCCATTTCCATCTTTTTTCCTCTGCAATCTAATTTTTGCAAAAAATCAAACAAAACAAAACAAACAAAAAACCCTAATAATTTATCTGTAGCGATTTCTACAGTGTAGATTTTTCTTATTGCTTCTTCATAGTGTCGTTGACCATGTCATTATATTTACTGTACTTCCTGTAAATTGGTAGTTGCGTCTAGAAACTTGATCAGGTCTCTCCTTCCCCTTCTCCTTTCCTTCCCCAGCCCCTTCCCTCCCTTCCTCTCACCTTCCCCTTCCCATTTTGGCAGAACTATTTAATCAGAGGAGTTGCGTTTCTCCATCAGGAGGCTCATTATGTCTGCTTGTTCCCTTTTTGTGAAACTGACAACCATCAACGATTAATGTGAAGTTCCCTCACATCATTGGGAGTGAAAACTATTTACATTCTGTGCTGTGATTTCTCATTTGTTTATTATTTGGATTAATTCAGTACAAAAAATTCCCTACACCTACTATTTGTTTACCAGTAGTATGGTTTGTATTATATGTACCGGGGAATATAAATGCTTGATTCTTTCCTTTATTTGTCAAATTTCAAAATAATAACTTTGTTCACCAGTGACCATTTTTTTCATGGTTGGCATTGTTTCTTTAGTATCATTATAAATTAAGCAACTTAAACATATTCAGTATGTTTCAATCCATTACAGTTATCTTTATGGATGTTCATATTATCCCATTATGAGTAAGTGGGGGCCTCCTCCAATTAACACAGCCTTTTTACATGACTCTTTGTGGTCTTTGTTGGTTTTCTTATTACCTGGTTTGTTCGAATTTATTTTGTACATTTCCCTGTTTCTTCCAGGAGTCTTGGAGATATTATTATAAGACCACAATTTGGATGGTGGAGTGCTCATTGTAAATGAATTGGTCATTGTTTCTGGGTACTTGCAGTGTATAAGGCTAGGGTACAGATAAATAAAATATATCACAAGTAGATACTCACACTTCCAAGTCAAATTCAGGGTCATATACTTGTTTTTACTTAACCTCGTCTATTTTACAAGTTTGTCTTGCCCTCCCACATGAACATCTGTTCTCATTGACCTTGGGAATAACAGAATCAGCATACCTTATGCTATTCATTTGCTTTATATCCTATTACACACATGGGTTGTAGAATGACAATATTAACACTACCACCAACAATATGTTTACAGAAAACAGTTTAAGATTTCTTTTTTAGTTATTTTTTTGTCTCAGTGCATATTCTACTAGAGATGTACAGTTGATTACCATGTTTTAAATTCCTTGGCATAATTCCTCTCTGATGGTTATGGCACAAATGGAATGCACATTATACTCATTTACTTTTCCCTTATTTTTAGGAATTTCTTTTTATAATTTAATTTTCTTTTACAATTATATATTTGCATGATTCCAAAGTCAAATCTCTGTAAAATATATCAAAGAAGTCCTCCAAGAATGTCCCTTCTCCCTATAGAGAGCTACTTTAAAAATATTTTCTTGTTTTTTGATTTCTTCTTTTGTTTTTTGAAAACGTAATTATACCTCTCTCTCTCTATCATCATACCTAACATCTTCTTCTATCTATCTATTAATATATCTATCTACTTATCTATCTCCTTCCTTAAATAAATGGTATTATGCATACATACTTTTTTTACCTTTATTTACACTCAATAATATAGATTGGCGTTTGAACAATAATAGTACTTAGTAATATTTGTCACTGATTTTTTACAACTTTTCAGAATCCATTGTGTGGATGTCCTGTAGTTGATTCTACTGATCCAATTTAATAGATGAATATGTGAGTTGTTTCCAGCCTATTGCTATTTTTTTTGTAATCAACAACCTTGTACATAATCTTTTCATATTTTTTGCCAAGGTTCTTTTAGGTGGCTCCTAACAGTGGGATTACTAGGTCAAAGGTAAATGCATATGCATTTTTTGCTAGATATTGTTAAGCTCCTCTTCATAGGATTTGTAACATTTTTATACACACTAAGAATGTATGAGAACCTCATCAACAGAGGGTACTGTCACATTTTTTGTTTTTGCCAACCAATAGCTGAGAAATTATTTCTAATAGATAATTTAGGTTTTCAATTTTTCTATTATAAATGAGGTTAAGCATTGCTTTATAACATTAACAGCAATTTGAATTTCTTGGTAGGGTTATTGATTTTTCTCTTGTACTTTTAAAAGTGTTATTAGAGATATAAACCATTTTTGGTAATATTCACATTTATTCACACAACACATACACAATGTAGATATACACACATATGTGAATATATATACATACTATATACGAGGGCTGTCTGGAAAGTATCCAGCCATGTAATATGAAAAATAGAGACATTTATTGAAGAAGATACAAGAAACATCGTACATAGGACAATGACGCCTCATTCCCCTTCAAAGCAGGCACCTTGGGACCTCACACAGTTCTCCCAGCGTCTCTTAACCTAACCCATACACATGTGACATTCTCAGGTGTTCTGCTTGTTGCAGGCCTTCCAGAACGTGGATCACTTTCAACAGATTCTTGACCATCTTTGAAGCATTTGTGCCACACTTTCATTTGTGCTGCACTCATTGCATCGTCCCTGAAAGCCTTCTGAGTCATCTGAATACTTTCTGCAGAGGAATGTTCAAGCTTAACGCAAAATTTGATGCAGATTTGTTGCTCTACTCACTCAGTCATTTTTAATGCAATGGCCACACGCTCACTCAACGGCGTCTAGTACCCCAGTGACTAGTACAGTCGACTCTCCTTGGCTGCCAAGTCACATCGAGTTGCACAAACAGTTGTTGTTATATTGACAATGGCTGGATACTTTCTGGACAGCCCTTGTGTATTTTCTTATATATTTTCACTGTGTATGTCTTTATTTTGTTATGATTTATTTTGTCATTCAAAATTCCTTTTCTTTCTTTGCAATCCAATTTTCTATATTTTAGTCGTTCCTTCTGGATTTTCAGTCATAATTATGACAATTTCCTACTTTCAAGTTGTAAAGCTGTCCACTACAATTCTTCTTAAATAATGTAATATTCTACATTTCATTCTCTGATACATTTGGAATTTATTCTGGTTGGTATATGGTAAGTAGAATTGTTCCAATGCCATTTCATCTGTTTTCCATATAGATTTCCAGTTATTTCAATGCGATCTTTAAAGAGTTGATCTTTTCATGACTAATTTAAGATACTACCTTTAACATATACTAAATGTGTACCTATAATCAGGAATATTTCTGGATTTGCTCTTCTGTTCCATTGGTCTGTCTTTCTACCCATGAGCCAAAACTGCCATTATAATTATAGGAATCTTAGAGTATATTTTAATATCTGATAGAACTACATCTCCTTTTAAAAATAAAATTTATAATCACTTTGTCTAGCTGCAGAAAAAATATGGCCTTTTTATTAGGATTACATTTAATGTGTACATTAAAGTAAGGATAAATGACATGCAGATGATCTTGTCTTCCTGTACAAGAATGTGATGTGTCTTTCCAGTTTTTCAGATTATATTTTTTCTTTCCCAGTGTGTTTCATAGTTTTTCTCATATAGGTTTCAGATATCTGGTTTTGAAATTACATGTAGATATTATCTTTTTTTAAATTTCAGAATATTATGGGGGTACAAATGTTTGGGTTACATACATGGATTACTTTTGTACTGCTAGAGTCAAAGTTGTAAGTGTGTCCATCACCCAGATAGAGTACATTGTACCTGTTAGGTATGATCTCACCGATTCCCTTCTCCCCCCGCCCCCCTGCCTGATTTCTGTTGAGTTTTACTTCCCTTTGTGCATGTAAGTACTGATCGGTTAGTTCCAATTTAATAGTGAGTACATGTGGTGTTTGTTTTTCCATTCTTGCAATACTTCACTTAGGAGGATGGTCTCTACTTTCATCCAGATTGTTGCAAAAGTTGTTAATTCATCTTTTCATGGCTGAGTAGTACTCCATCGTTTACATATGCCACATTTTATTAATCTGCTCATGAATTGATGGGCACTTGGGTTGATTCCACATCTTTGTGATTGTGAATTGTGCTGCAGTAAACATTCTAGAGCAAGTGTCTTTGCGATGAAATGACTTTTTTTCCTTTGGGCAAATACCCAGTAGTGGGATTCTGGATCAAATGGTAGGTCTACTTTCAGTTCTTTGAGGAATCTCCATACTATTTTCCTTAGAAGTTGCACTAGTTTTCAGTCCCACCAACAGTTTATAAGTGTTCCTATCTCTCCACATCTACACCAACATCTATTGTTTTGGGACTTTGTGATAACAGCCATTCTCACTGGGGTTAGGTGATATCACATTGTGGTTTTGATTTGCATTTCTCTGATGATTAGTGACATTGAGCACTTTTTAAATGTGTTTATGGGCCATAAGTCTATCTTCTTTTGAAAAGCTTCTGTTCATGTCTTTTGCCCACTATTTAATGGGGTTGTTTGATTTTTTTCTTGCTGATTTGCTTGAGTTCTTTATAGATTCTGGTTATAAGCCTTTTATTGGATGTATAGAATGCAAATATTTTCTCCTATTTTGTAGGTTGTCTATTTGCTCTGTTGATTGTTTTCTTGAATGTGCAGAAGATTTTTAATTTAATCGAGTCCCATTTATTTATTTTTGTTGTTGCTGTGATTGCCCTTGGGGTCTTCTTCATAAATTCTTTGCCTAGGCCGATATCTATAAGAGTTTTTCCAACATTTTCTTCTAGAATTCTTATGGTTTCATGTCTTAGATTTAAATCTGTTATCCATCTTGAATTGATTTTTGTGATTGGTGAGCCATATGGATCCTGCTTCAATCTTCTACATGTGGCTCTCCAGTTTTCCCAGCACCACTTATTGAGTAGGGATTCCTTTCCCCAGTGTATATTGCTGTCTATTTTGTCAAAGATCAGATGGCAACATGTGGATGGTTTTATATCTGTGTTCCCTGTTATGTTTCATTGGTCTGTGTCTCTATGGTTGTGCCAATACCATGCTTTTTTGGTAACTATAGCCTTGTAGTATAGCTTAAAGTCTGGTAAAGTGGTGGCTCCAGATTTTTTCCTTTTGCTTAAGGTTGCTTTGTCTATTTGAGCTCTTTTCTGATTCCAAACGAAGCATAGGATTATTTTTTCTAGATCTGCGAAAAATGATGTTGGAATTTTGATAGAAATCGCATTGAATCTGTAAATTACTTTGGGTAGATTGGACGTTTTAACAATGTTGATTCTGCCAATCCATGAACATGATATATTTTTCCATTTTTTTTTTACATCATCTGCAATTTCCTTCCTCAGTGATTTGTAGCTCTCTTTGTAGTGAACTTTTACTTCCTTGGTTAAATATTTTCCTAGGTATTTTATTTTCTTTGTAGCTATTGTGAAAGGTATTGACTCTTTGATTTGATTCTCAGCTTGACTGTTGTTGGTGTACAGGAATGCTACTTATGTGCATACATTGATTTTGTAACCTGAGACTTTGCTGAATTTATTTATCAATTCCAGGGTCTCTTGGTGGAGTCTTTGGGGTTTTCTAGATAAAAGATCATATCATCAGCAAAGAGTGGATAATTTGACCTCCTCTTTCCCCATTTGGATGCCCTTAACTTCTTTCTCTTGCCTGATTGCTCTGGCTAGGACCTTCAGCACTATGTTGAATAGAAGTGGTAACCGTGGGCATCCTTGTCTTCTTCCAGTTCTGAGTGGAAATACTAAATTAAGTTGGAAATAAAAAACTAATAAAGAAGATTAATAAAACATAAAGTTGGTTCTTTGAAAAAATAAACAAAATTGATAGACCTCTTGCTAGATTAATCAGAAATAGAAAAGAAAGGACCCAAATAAGCTCAATCAGAAATGAAAAAGGAGACATTATAACTAATACCAGAGAAATACAAAATATCATCTGTGAATACTATAAAAATCCCTATGAATATAAACTCAAAAATGTTGAGGAAATGGACAAATTCCTGGAAACACACAACCTACTAAGGCTCAATCAGGAATAAATAGAACTCCTGAACAAACCAATTACAAACAATGAAATTGAAGCAGCAATTAAAAATCTTCCAAAAAAAAAAAAGTCCTGGACCAGATGGTTTCACAGCTGAATTTCATCAGACCTACTAAGAAGAATTGGTACCTATCCTGCAGAAATTATTTCATAACATCGAAAAGGAAGGAATCCTCCCCATTCTACGAAGCCAGTATCACCTTGATACCAAAGCCAGGAAAGGACACAATAAAAAAAGAAAACTATAGACCAATATCCCTTATGAATATAGATGCAAAGATCCTCAATAAAATTCTAGCAAAACAAATTCTGCAGTACATAAAAAAAAAAAAATCCACCATGACAAAGTGGGCTTCATCCCAGGAATGCAAGGATGGCTCAACATGCAAAAATCCATGAATGTGATTCACCACATCAACACAAGCAAAACAAAAGATCATATGATTATTTCAATAGATGCAGAAAAAGCATTCAACAAAATTCAGCACCTTTTCATGATAAAAACACTTAACTAAATAGGCATAGATGGGAAATACCTCAAAATTTTAAAAGCCATATAGGACAAGCCCACAGCCAGCATCATACAGCATGGTGAAAAGTTAAAAGCATTTCCACTCAGAACTGGAAAAAGACAGGGTATTTTCTTATTTGCCATAAAACATGGGATATGCTCTTTTGTGTTTTATCTGGCTTTTGTTTATGTCTATGGAGGATAATTTATTAAAGATCAAATGTACTAAACAAACAACTGGATTTTCCAGATATATCATCAAGACTTCTTCAAATATGGATATTTTGACCTTCTTTTCCAATATAAATGGACATTGAAAATATAATGTTGAGCAAAAGACACCAGATACAAATGAATGCATACTATGTGATTACCTTTTTACTGAGTTTAAAAGTAATTTTTGGTGGTGAAGACTCAGAAATTCATTCCCCTTGTTGTGTGTGGTGACTTTAGAGGGCTTCTAGGATGCTGGTGATGTTCCATTTGTTGATATAGCTAGGTGTACTATTAAGGTCAAATATGAAATGTCTGATTTTGAATTAAAAATGTAGTTTATTATATCTCAAACAAGAAGCAGCACAATTAATCAAAGTATGTGCCTAAACTATTGACACAGTTTTGCCATGTTTCACCATCTTTCTTGTGTGTGTGCGTGTTTTGGTTTCACTTCCAGTTTATTTTATATGCAGATTTTACATATTTATAAATACAATATGCATGCAATGTTTTCTACATTTCAATTTTAAGCATTATAATAGAATTATTTTCTATATTTCTATATGCTTCTCCTAATTAACATTTGCAATTTCTTTTTTTTTCTTTTATTTTAGAATATTATGGGGGTACAACACTTTGGTTATATATATTGTCTATGCACTGCCCAAGTCTGAGCTGCAATGGTGGACATCCCCCAAACTGTGTGCCCCACACCCATTCAGTGAGAGTTTTCCCATCCCTTCCACCCCCGTCCCACCTACCCGCCCACTGATGAATATTATTTCCATGTGTGACATAAGTATAGATCAGTGAGTACCAGTGGTGCTTGTTTTTCCATTCTTCTGATACTTTGCTTCGAAGAATGGGCTCTAGCTCCGTCCAGGATAATACCAGATGTGTTAATTCACTGTTGTTTTTTATTGCTGAGTAATACTCCATGGTATAAATATACCACATTTTATTAATCCACTTGTGTATTGATGGGCACCTGGGTTGTTTCCACATCTTTGCAATTGTGAATTGTGCTGCTACAAACATTTGAGTGCAGATGTCTTTATTATAGAATGTCTTTTTTTCCTTTGTATAGATACCCAGTAGTGGGATTGCTAGATCAAATGGTAATTCTACTTTTAATTCTTTGAGGTATCTCCATATTACTTTCCACAGGGGTTGTACTAGTTTGTTGTCCCACCAGCAGTGTATGAGTGTTCCTATCTGTCCGCATCCCTGCCAACATTTGTTGTTTTGGGACTTTTTGATATAAGCCAATCTCACTGGAGTTACATGATATCTCATTGTGGTTTTGATTTGCATTTCCCTGATGATTAGAGAAGTTGAGCAATTTTTTACATGTTTTACCATCTTAATGGTAGCTTTTTTATGCCAGCAGCAATGAAGCCTGGGGAGCGAGTGGCAAAGAAATTGTGAAAGGCATTTTCAACAGCTTGTTGAGAATTGAATATTTTTCCTTACAAGTGGTCCAAAGCCTGGAAGAGGTAGTAGTCAGTGTGTGCAAGGTCTGGTGAATGTGGTGGATGACAGGGTTTCCAAGTCCAGCTGCAGTAGTTTGAGCGGTGTTGTTTGTGTGACATGTGGTCAAGCGTTGTATTATAAAAGGATTGGCCTGTATCTATTGACCAATCTCGTCTGCTTAATCACAAGCATCTTCATCATTTCATCCAATTGGTTGCCATAGACATCCACTGTTATCAATTGACCAGGTTTCATGACGCTGTAGTGGATAATACCAGCTCTGGACCACCAAGCAGACACCATTAGCTTATTTTGATGAATATTCGGTTTTGGACTGTGTTTCAGCCCTTCCTCTTTACCCAACCATTGTGCCAAATGCTTGCAATTATCAAGAAGAATCCATTTTTCATCATACGTGACAATATGGTATAGAAATAGTTCACCTTTCTGTCATGACAGCAAAGAAAGGCAAGCTTTAAGACGATTTCTCTGCTGGTGCTCATTTAATTCATGCAGAACCCATCTATCCAGCTTCTTTACCTTGCCAATTTGTTTCAAATGGTCTAATATTGTTGGAATAGTAACGTCAAACCCTGCTGCTAATTCACACATAGGTTGAGATTGATTTGCTTCCATCACAGCTTTCAGCTCATCATTATCCACCTTGGTTTCGGGTTGCCCACGTGGATCATTTTCAAGATTGAAATCACTAGAAAGGAACTTCTCAAACTATGTACATACTGTACATTCATTAGCCACATCCTTCCCAAACACTTTGTTGGTATTTCGAGCTGTCTGTGCTGCTTTGGTTCCACGATGGAACTCATACTAAAAAATAACACAAAATTTTGACTTATCCATGGTTTCAAAAAAATTGCTCTAAAAAACAATTTGAAAGATAATCACAAGCGAAAATGTGCATTTGAAAGACTGAGGATGTACTTTCACAATAAAAATAAAACAAGAAGCATTAAAGTGAAAGGTCAGAGATATCAACTGTCAAACTTAGTACTTAAGGAAATCAGACATTTCATACTTAACAACCTAAATCTTTCCTTTAAAGTTTCCTCAACTGATTTCAATTTTGCCTATATTTTTTACTGTAGTGTTCTAATGGAGATTTTCCTTTTATTTTCCTTCTACATTTATTAATTAGAATTCTTCTGTAAGAAACATTTGTTGTCTCCATTTATTTATTTATTTAGGCATTTATATCAGCATGAACTCATCGATATTAGTTTCTTCTTTTAATTATATTCCAATACTATCATTATGTAATATGTTCTTGAAATTATTCCATCCTTGAGAGATCTTTCAGGCTGACTTCTGTGTCCTTTTGACAATGCACCTCCATCATTTTTATTTTATTTTATTTTATTTGTTAGCAATTTCTTATTTTCTGAAAATATGAGATGATACAGGCTCATCTTGTGTTTTCCCTGTACCAGGCTTAGATTTAGCCACTTCTTTAAGGACGCCGTGCCATTATTGGAGATTGGTATTTACAATCGAAGATCTAGGTGCTTGTTAAGGTCATTGTTACTGGAGGTATTGCCATTTCTAGGGTGTCTCAAGGACAGAATTGGTAAATATATGTATTTACACTAATCTGTTTATGCACACATATCTATAATTATTTGTGCATCTACCAATCTATAACATTTGTCTATATTAAATGGAACATGAGTTAGTACTGAAATCTCTGGCTCTAATTCAGCACCCAAGGTTCATTCTAGCTTTCCTCTGTATTTGTAACTTAACTTCTTCATCTGTTAAAGAGAAACTTGGTTCCCATCACCTAAATTTTATCTGAATATTTGTCTATCTACTTATATATCTATCTGAAGTAGTTTCCAAATTGCTAAACTGTTCCTTGCAAGAAACCAATTTAGCAAACAGATGACAATATTTTTGTACAGTCCTTTCTGTCTTCAGTTTTACAGCGTCAGGTCCACGCACTGTTTTCCAGAGTTGCTTACTTCAACTTATTTTTCCTCCACCCACTTCAGTAGGGTTCTGTCACACGTTTCTAACACAGTTAGAGTCATTTATCACACTACATTCAATCCTGAGGCACCCAACATCCTGGGTTACATGTTTTTATCTGAACACAGTTAAGTTCATTATTTGTTGTGTACATTTCTATGGGCTTTGACAAGCCCATGGAGTTAGGTATCTACCACACAAACCAGTTTTTTTATCCTAAAATTTCAGTGTTGTGGCTCCTCTGTAGACAACTCATCCACTTACTCCAAACTCTGCCAACTAGTAATCAATTTTCTGTCCCTGCAGTTTTGCCTTTTTTTCAGATTACCTTCTAAAGGTAATCGTGAAATATGTACCATTGGAATTTGGCTTCTTTCATTTAGCAAAATATGTTTGGCATACCTTAATGTTATTGTGTGATTCGATAGTTCCTTATTATTACTGAGATGTGTAGTTGGAAACATAAGTTTTCAATTCTCTTGTGTAAATACCTTGAAGTGTGATTGTGGGTCATATGGCAAGTGTATGATTACCTTTATGAGAGACTGACAAACTGTTTTCCAGAGTGGTTGTATAATTTTGCATTCCCACCTGTACTGAATGAATATTCCTGGTCCTTAGCATCTGTTATGAGTTGAATTGTGGTGCCCAAAAATTCGTATGTTGAAATTTTAACCCTCAGTACCTCAGGATGTGATCCTACTTAGACATAGGGTCTTTAAAAAGGTAATCAAGTTACAATGAGGTCATTAGGGTGGGGCCTAATTCAATATGACTGTTATTCTTATAAAAAACAAAAATTAGGACACAGAGACATACATAAAGGGATGATGATGTAAGGAGACATAGGAAGAAAATGACTACCTATAAGTGAAGGAGAAAGGCCTGGAACAGATTCTTTGCTCATAGTCCTAAGAAAGAACCAATCCTGAGGGCCCCGTGACTTTGGACTTCTGGTTTCCAAAACTGTGGAACAATAAATTTCTGTTGTTTAAGCTACTCATTTTGTGGTAATTTGTTACGGCAGCCTCTCAAACTAATGTATTAATAGTATCCTTGCCAGAATTGGGTATAATCAGGTTTATTTATTAAACCATTTTAATAGATATACATCAAATATTTCACTGTACTTTTGATTTGCATTTTCCTCATGATAAATAATGTTGAGTGTATTTTCACGTGCTTATTTGATATCCATATATCTTCATTGGGAAAGTGTCTGTTCAGATTTTTTGTCCATGTTTTTAATTGGATTTTTTCCCTTGTTGAATTTCGGTTCTTTATGTATTTTAGATATAAATCCTTTAACAGATATATGGTGTACAGATATTTCTCCCAGTTAGCTGCTTATCTTTTCATTCCTTTTAATGTTGATGACATTATATTAATATTAACCACTTTTTCTCAATTTTCAGATGTATTAATAATTTTCAATGGATTTTGCTTTTGTAGTCGTATCTACATTGCATCATAAAATCTAAGTAAAATTTTGCAAATTTTCTTTTATGTTTCTTTCTAAGTTTTTCTAAGTTTTTAACATTTTATATTTAGGTCTATGTTTTATTTTTGGTTAATTTTTGTAAAAAATGTGGAGCATGTGTTGAAATTTATTTCTTTTGCATATGAACTTGGAAATGTTCCAGCAGCAATTTTGAAGTCTATGTTTTCTTCATTAAATTGCCTTTCACCTTAAAAAAATCAGTTGACTATACTTGTATGGATCTATTTACGAGACTTTATTCCATTCTATTGATTTATGTGTGTTCTTTCACTCATACCACTCTGTCTTGATAATTATAGCTTTGTAATAAGTCTTAAAATTGAGTAGTGTGAGCGCTCTTTGTTGTTCTTTGTTCTTTTCAGAATTGTTTCAGTCTTTAGTTATTTTGATATAAATTTAGTTAATTTGATATACATTTTAGAAACTGTCACTATCTACAAACAAGCTCCCTGAGATTTTGATGAATTGCATTGAATATATATAAATCAAACTGGGGAAAATTGACATTTTAACAACTTTTTGTTTTCTAGTCCATGAACACAATATATCTTTTGCAGGACTTGACAAGCAAATATTAAAATTTTTATGTCAGTTGAAAGCACCTAGAATGGCCAATTTTGAATAAGAAGAACAAAGTTGAAGTTACATTTTTTCTTTCATGGATGGTGCTTTTGAGGTTGAATCTAAAAACCCATCACAAAACACAAAGTCACCTAGATTTTCTCCTATATTATCTTCATAAGTTTTTGTAGTTTTGCATTTATGCCTGTAATCCATTCTGAGTTAATTTTGAGAAAGGTGTAAGGACTATAGAAAGATTCACTTTATGCTTTCTTTAGGCTTAAATTGCTCCTTTTTTCTCTTCTTTCCCAATGTGAAAGCTTAGGCAATTTTTAAAAATATTTTTTTCTAATGTATGTATGTACTACTATAAATTTCTCTGCAAGCAATGCTTTTGCTGCATCTGACATATTTTTATAAGTCATATTTTAATTTTTACATAGTTGAAAAATATTTTTAAATTTATCTTGAGACTTCTTTGACCCATAGGTTGTTATTTAAAAGTGTTTTGTTTATTTTCAAATAGTTAGTGATTTTACATCTATCTTTCTATTATTCATTTCTACCTTAATTTCATTGTACTTTAAGAACATACATTGAAGACTTTTTAAAAAAATTTGTTAAGATGTTTAAGGGAACGGAATATGGTCCATTTTAATGAATTTTCTATGTGAGCTTGAGAAAAACAAGTATTCTTCTGTTATTTTATGGAGCAGTCTATAAATATAAATTAGATCACTTGATTTATAGTTTATATTTATATTTAGTTTTCTACATCTTTACTGATTTTCTGCCTGCTTAATCTACCAATTACCAACAAAGAACTATTGAAGTCTCTAACTGTAATATTGCATTTATCTATTTCTCCTTTCAGTTTTTTATTTTCTTCTATCAGTTTTTGCCTCATGTATTTTGATAACTGTTGTAAGGCACATGCATGTATAGGATGTTTATGTCTTCTTAGAGTCCTTTATCCTTATGTAATGTCTCTATTCATCCCTGGTAATCTTCCTTGTTCTGAAGTCTGCTCTGTCTCAAAGTAGGATAACTGTATCTATTTTCTTTTGATTAGTTTTAGCATGGTATATCTTTCTTAGTTCCTCTACTTTTAACTTATCTGATTCTCTATATTTAAAGTTGTTTTCATGTAGACAACACACAACTGAGTTCATCCACTCCAACTATCTATGTCTTTTAATTGATATATATATAGGCCATTCATGTTTAAAGTAATGGTTGATATAGTTGGATTAATATCTATCATGTTTGTACCTTTTCTATTTGTTACATTATTCTTTTATTTCTTTTTCCCCCTCTTATGCCTTCTCTGGTTTTAATTGAGCATTTTATATGATTCTACTTCATTGCCTCCTTTATAATAGATTATCAGTTATACTTCTTTTAAAAATAATATTAGTGGTTGTGGAGTTTACAATAAACATGTTAAACTAATTCACGTTCACTTTCAAATACCAACAAACATGTAGTGAAGACTATTTCCAATTCCTTCCTCCCATCCTTGTGACATTGCCATTATTCATTTTACTTAAGCAGTTATGTTTCAAATCAATTAAGAATAAGAAAAAGAAAAAGAAAAATTTTATTCTTTCTCTAATGCTCTTCCTTTCTTTACATAGATCCAAGTTTCTGCCCAATATAATTTTCCTTCTGCCTGAAGAACTTTCAACATTTCTTGCAGGGCAGGTCTGAGAATGATGAATTTCCTCAGAAACAGAAAGTCTGTAGTTCCTCCTTCACCTTTGAAGGATAATTTTGCTATATATAGAATTGTAGGTTGGTGCTTTCTCTTTCAAAATTTTTATATTTAACTTCCTATATCTCCTTGCTTCCATGATTCCTAGACAGAAATCCAATGTGAATCTTCTTTTCTTTTTTGTGCATTGATAGGTAAATTGGAGTTTTGTCTTTTTTTTGTTTTTGTTTATCCTGCATAGCATTCTTGGAACTTCTTGTATTTGTAGTTTGTTTTCTGTTATTATTTTTGGAAAATTCTCATCCATTATCACTTTAAATGTTTTGCATATGTTGGGTATATGTTACATCTTTGGAAATTATCCCACACTTGTTGATTGTTCTGTTCTGTTTTTCTTTCATTCTTTTGTTTCTCTCTGCATTTCAGTTTGGGACATTTCTATCGACCTATCTTCAAGCTCACTTATTCTTTCCACAGCTGTGTCGAGTTTACTGACGAGCCCATCAAAGGCGTTCTTCCGTTTTGTCACAGTGTTTGTGATTCCCACCATCTCCTTTCCATTCTTTCTTAGAGTCTCAGTCCCTCTGCTTGCATTACCCATTTGTGCTTGCACGGTGGCTACTTTTTCCATGAGATTCCTTAACCTATTAACCATGGCTATTTTAAATTACCTGTCTGACAATTCCAACATCTGTGACATATTTGATACTGGTTCAGATGATTACTTTGTCACTTCAGATTGTGCTTTTTTTCTTGCCTTTTGGCATGCCTGATATGTTTTTGTTGAAAGCTAGACATGTTGTATTGAATAACAGTAAAGGAAGCAAATAGACCTTGAATGTGAGGATTTATGCTAGTCTGTCTAGAAGCTGGGCTGTGTCTAATGTGTGCTATAGCAGTACATGCCAGAGATTTTCATTTCTTTTAGTGCCCTTGTTTTTGCCTCCCCTTCTTGACTTTGGGCTTGCCTAACTACTGCCCCACAGAGACTCTGTGTTTTGCAGCTGTCTCAGTTGCAAACCATTGCTGTTATACCAGAGCCCTGTTGATGAGGTAGTAAAGCATGAGGGGAGAGGACGTTGTATAATCTTCTGATTAAATCTCAGTCTTTAGTGGACCTGTCCCTCAGGACTGTTACTTCCTTAAGTGTTTCTCCGGTAGTCCAGTTTTTCCCCCTGTTACTTATTTCTTTCCCTGGCTGCAGTGATCCTGATCTATTTCCTTGATGTCATAATCTCTGGTGCTGAGGTGTTCTTCCCCTGGAGGTGAGGCATGGAATCTAGAGTGGCCACAGAGGAGAGAATGTCCTCCTTCCAGCTGCAATGAAGCTCTGGCACAGATGTTCCCCCCCTTTAGCCAGGCCTTTTATATCTGGAAGGCTCTAGGAGTATCTTACTTAGATCCTAACCATGAAAACCTGGTAGAGTTTCTGGTGGTAAAACCTTCGAAAATTTGGATCCCACCAGATTGCAGCCTCTAAAAGTTCTTTACTTCCATAGCAGTTCACACTCTGCCTCTAGCAAGTTGTCAAAATTACAATATATTCTATAAATTTATGACTCTAGCAGTTTCTGTTCCAGGTAAGCAAATCTAGACTATGTCTTTCTAGATATACATGCTTCTATAGATATTTGGGTAGTTGCTGATGAGTTCATGGAAGTCACTGATTTTCAGCTTGTCCAGTTCTTTCTTATTGTAGGTACGTACAGGAGTAGCCATTTCCAAGCTCTTTACGTGTTAGAAATGAGAACAGAAGTCTGGGCAATTTATTTTTATTTATTTCATCCAGTGGTTTTACTAAGTAAACAACATATAATTCTAGGATTTTATCTTTAGGTTATTTTCAGTTTTATTTTCTTGTCTTTCCTTGTTTTTTTATTTTTCTTAATTGTTTAATTTTTTTGTGTGTCTTAAAGGAATCTTTTCCTATTTGAAAATCATGAAGATTTTCTATATATACAAATACCGCCTATAAATAACAAGTTTCTTTGTTTTCAATCCACATAACTTGTATCTCTTTTCTTGATTAAATACAGTGGATCAGATGTCCCAGTACCGTATAAAACAGAATGATGATAGGAGTGTTTTTTTCTTCTTCCTGTTATCATAAGGAAAGTTTTCAGTATTTCACAATCATTATGATGTTTGAGTAGAATTTTTGGTAGACACTTTTTTCATATTAGAAAAGTATTCTTATATTGCTAGTTTGCTAAAAGTTTTTGTTTTTTAAATCATGGAAAATGTTTAATTTTATCAGTGTTTTTCTAAATATATTAGGGTGATCATATGTTTTTATTTCTCCTGCTTTATGTTAATACAGTGAATCACATTAATTATTTTTTGAAAGTCAAGCCGACCTTTTATTCAGAGAATAAAACTGAATTGATCCTCATATATTATCTTGTTTATACAAATTGGATTTGATTTAACAATATTTAGTTTAGGATTTTAAAAAATGTATATTGATGAAAGAGATTTGGCCAACTATTTTCCTTTCTGACCATGCCCTTGGGGTTTGATATCAGATGATCCTGGCCTCATACTAAAAGTTGTGAATTTTTCTTTCTTTTTCTATTTTCAAAAGTTTTTGTTAGATCTGTGGTAATTCCCCATGAAATATTTATTCATATGTGTGTTAAATAAAGTCTCCCAATAAAATTGTAGATCATATATAGTGTAGATATTTTTGTGCTGATTTATTTATTAATACATTTTTGAGGCTCCAGTATTAGGTATAAACAAACTTAGAATTTTTATATATTCCTGGCACATTATCCCTTTCACATTATTAGATAATCCTATTTACATCTAAAAAATGCATCTTGTATTGAAAACTACTTTGTTCAATATCAGTACAGCTAGCCCAGTTACCTTTTGGTTTGTGTTTACCTAGAATATAATATTTATTCTTTCACTTTTAAATTTTTGATATCTGTGTATTATAAGCAGAATATAGCTTGCTTTATCCTATGTAGATATTTTGAATTTTAACCATATAAATTATTATATTTACATTTAATTCTTATTACTGGTATGCATGTGTTTAAATACATCACTTACTATTTTTATTCTGTTTTTCCCACTGTTTCTAAGTTCCATGTGCTCTATTGCCTCATTCCAATTAATCAAGTGTGTTTTATTATTCTTACTTTATATTTTCCTCATAGGATACTATCTTTAACTATTATTTAAGAAGGTATGCTGGATATTAGAGTATGTCTTCATCCTCAATGTGTAAATGTCAATATAAATTTGTAAATGTACCATTTCCCGGGCAAAAAGATGCTAGGACTCTTCAACTCCTATTTTTTCCCTCAAATAAAAAAAAAATTTTGGCATGCATATTACTAATATATGTAGTTTAAATATACATGGCATTATTTTTGATTATTTTATACAATTAATATTAACTTACAGCTAGCCACATATTTATCCTTTCTGCAACTCTTTATTGCTTCCACAATTCCATTCTGGGATTATATTCCTTCAATCTGAAGAAATGTTTCTAAGTGATTTTTTTTCCTTCTAAAATTTGTCTACTAGCAGTAATTTTTTTTTCAAGTTTTTGGGGGAAAGTGTGGAAATATGTATATTATTACCTCTTTGAGTTTAGAATCCTAGACTGGAAGCATTTTAGTAACTCTTCAACTGGCATCTGACCTCCATTATTTCCATCAATTATTCACCTGTGATTATTATTATTACTTTTTTTAAGCAATTTTTTTTCTTTTTATGGCAGTATTTATGATTTTGCCTTCTTTGATTTTAGGCAATTTGACAATAAAGAGCCAAAGTGATTTTCTATGTATTTTCCTACTTGGGATTTGTTAGTTCTTGAAGCTGTGGCTTGATGTCTGTCTTCAGTTGTTGATAATTTTTGACCAGTATTTCTTCAAATAATACTTTAGTAACATTAATATCCCTTTTTCCTTCTTTGACTACAGTGACACGCACATTCAGCTTTTCCACTGTGGCATAAACACCTCTCGTGGTCTTTTCAGTGTGTCTTTGTTTTAACTTCGTCTTTTGATCTATACATTTTCTACTTAGCTACATCCTAGAGCAAGAATCCTCTTTTTGGTTATGTCTCATCTGCTTTTAAACGCAGCTGTTGAATTCTTAATTTCAGTTTCTTCGTTTTTAAGTCATACAGCCATAAGAAATGAACTTGGCCAACAACCTGAAGGAGCCTGGAAACAGACTCTTCCTCAGTTAAGTCGCCACATGAGAACGTACCAGCTGACATAGTGTTTACAGCCCGCGAGAGCCGAGCTGGGGACCCAGCTAAACTGTGCCTGAGTCATGGAAACTGTGAGACAATAAGCCATTAAATTTATAGTACTTGGTTACTCAGCAATAGGAAACAAATCTGAATTCTCTGCTTAAATTGTTTATGTTGTCATCTATGATCTTGCATGTGTAAATCAATTATTCTGAAGACTGTATACGATGATGCTAATAGCTTGATTGCCTGTTGGTCTAGCTCTTTGTTACATGCCTTGAAATGCCTGCTGACTCTTTAATAAATGGCAGAAACTGTGTATTAAAAACAATTGGCTGGTCCGAAGGTAGTGAGTTATCTCACTTGATTGTTCACAGTCAGTTACAGACTGAACTCTACCACTTTCCTCCCTTCTCACTACTGCACTTGACTAGTCTTAAAAAAAAACCAAACAAACATGTATTAACTCTGGGTGAACTTTATCTTCCAGCAAACAATTAGAGAAGGGACTGACCACCTTAATCCAATCGAGGACTAAGCTGCCTTGGGGCTAAGTTTTCATCTTTATAAGGAGGCATTTATTTCTTAGTCACTCATACTTTTAGGTCTCACGTTTTAAGTGTTTTAACTGGAAATCTTCAGTGTTTTGTAGGATCCACTGGAGAGCTGCAAACTCCATTTCTGTGTCTCCATCCCTCTGGGACAACTAGAAGCTCTCTGCAGCTCCTCAATTTCTTGGCTCCCACTTTTTTTCTTAGTTTCTCATAGCTACTGGCCATTAGGAGAATATCTTGAATGATAAAGCAGGTCAGACTTCCAGGCTCATTTCTCTGTCTCTCTCTTCTCTAACCTTAGTCCCACAAGTCCTGGTTGTTTTAGTAGATGCAAATCTCAGATTCTTTCCGCCTAGCCCAGTAAGATTCTGCCAAAATCAGGAAAGGTTATATGCCTCTTAGCATTTTCCTACTGCTTGACTTCTCAACTCTTCTCTTGTAGTTCTTTAGAAGTATCAATTGCTGTGAGGGGACGGGTCCGTAGATAGTAGGCACACTTAAGTGAGTTTCCCTAATTTCTAGGATCTTGGCAGCTAAATTCCTGATTGCCTTGGTAGTTTTGTAATTCCTTTAAACAGGTGAACTGTTTGGGGGGTATGCATCTACTTTTTCTAATTTTGCCTGTGGTTATCTTAGCCGGCTACAAGGTAATCTACTACCACTGTAAATGGAACACTTCCTCCGTCACCCTCAGTGATGTGCTGGAGCAAGCTTGCTCTGCCTAGCAAGAGCTGAATGTGCACATTTTATCCCACCTCCTTGTGCAGTAGCATTATGTTGATACCCTGATATGGCCTTGGTGGGAGTATTTGCAACATGGGAATTAGCAAATCCCACAAATCAAGGGTTTCCTTTTCTCTCTCTCTTTTTTTAAATTAAAGCTCGTTTACCTGCACACCACTTACACAGTGTATTGTTTTAAGCTAATGGAAAATTTGGCCAATTAAATAGGTTAGATGAACAGTTCACAAATTTAGTGTGAAGAATCTACTGTAGACATTAAAAATTCAATATTCCAGGCTTACTTTTAGTCATTTTGACCTCAGAACTATTGTCTATGGCCCAGAGATTTCATTTCTGCCATTAACATATTTGTGAAACTGATGCATGTGACTAAATTATAAGAAGCACCTAGGACTTCTGTAGGCACATAAGCAAAATACTTCCACTTCCTACCTTCCTTCTTTATTACAATATTTATTTTTCTTAGTTTTAGTTAGTTTTGTTATATTACCTCATCCATTGGGTTTCTTAGTTTTCTTGATTTATTTACTGAAGTAGACATTTCCTTGTGGAGGGAGTGTAAGGAAGTGACATTGTCATGATAAAACTTATTCCATTTTCTTATTTTTGAACAAGTTTTATCAAAGTTTATCATGATAGAAATAGAAAAAAATGAATAAGTGAATAATAGAATAGAACTCTTGTTCCTTTTAGCAAAAAGTAATATGGATCTATACACCTGTGAACTAATTGAAAAAAAACTCCATCTCATCAAAAAATATATTTTGTTGCTTTTTACCGATAATAAATACAAAAGATAACTCAATCAGTATTTTAACAATATTTAATAATAAAATATATCAATAATAAAATATATCAGTATTTTTAACACTTAGAGCCTTACTGTCTTATTGCTTATGGAAATAATAAATATTAATATTAAAATTGTATTCACATTTTCATAGCAGAGAAATATGATTATGTGATAAAATACTTTCAAGGATAAAATACGTTACATTAGGATACAGTATGTAGAGCAACAAAATGATGAGCTGAAGAAGAAAAGAAATTATTTAAGGTTTCTGACCCAAAATGCTCAACCTTTGTTTTCTTTTTTTTAGGAATTAAAAACTATTTAATAAATGTATTTTACTTGTATATTGATCCTTAAAATATTCATTATCTGATTATCTTTATATAATTCCATTTAGTCATCTTGCCGGAGAATTATATGTTAATGAGTACTTTCTTTTTTTAATATTTAATTTAATTTTTTAAAATTTCAGGGTATTATGGGGTAAAAATGCTTTGGTTACATAAATTGCCTTTGCACTGCCCTAGTCAAAGTTACAAGTGTGCCCATTAACAGAGATGTCTATGTCATTTCTATTCCTTTGGAAATATAAAAATTGCTGCAAAAGTTTTGTTTTTAAAATGTCAATATTTCATAATATTAGGAGTTATATTATTTTACTATTTATGTTTCTTTTAAGCTGAGCATTGGATTACTCATTATCTTTGATTGACGGCACAGCCTGGTGACCCCGGTACTTAGCGCAGAGTTAAAAGTGTGTGACGCTCACTGTGGCTCTACAATCCCACTGCCCTCTCCCTGCCAAGGGTCACCAGCATCTCCAGCCACGTTTCTCATTTTTTTCTTTTTAATTTTCTATGTGTATTTTTGAAGTTTAAAACAGCAATAACGTTCTTGTACCTATTTAGGATCACTGTGACATTAGAAGATGTTTTCTTCAAGGCTGCTGGGAAAGAAGATTCTGTCTTCCAGAAGGATGACTGAAAGAAACCCACCCTCTTCCTTACAGGAGGTTTGCAAGAAAGGCTGTGAAATCACAGAGAAGTCACCCTCAGTGGGGAGGGTGGAAGGCAAGCTAAGCCGTATCTGGACTCCGCCTTGCTCTGTTTTTGTTTGTTGTGTTTTTGTACTTGAGTCAATACATTCCACAACCGCCATTCTTTCATCCTCTTCGCTTGGAGTTGATGTGGGTTTTCTGTTCTCTGCAACTGAAAATTGTTTAACTTGTACAGTTAGTTACCGAATTTGGGGTCCTTTAGGTCTTAATAAAGACAAGCTTCTGCAATTTTGTACTGACAATGTAAAGATCAACGTTTATAGCTTTTCCAACCCCCCTCCCACTGTCTGATCAGTTCACTACTTCCAAACTCTGCGTTTCTATCCACCCTCTCGCTGCAAGCCCTCAGTTCCATTCCTGTAGCACGTGATGTTTTCCAGGATGGGTTGTGCCTATTTCTGCAGCGAACAGTCAAAATAAGCCACGCATCACCGAGCTGTGTATCATAGACAGAGGAAACTACCTTCCAGAAAGAGAGCGCTGCCATGTGTTACTGCACACGGCTATTATACAAAAAGTCGCCATAATGAGTTTTTGTGTTCCCAGTGCTCTGGAAGAATGATGATTAGAAATTCTGAGAGCAGGTACCCAGAGTCCTGCTAATCCCTGCCCTTTCTGCGCCTATTGTGGCACTTGTTGTCTATGTGTATAGTGACTGTGCAATTAATCATCCAAGCCATAACACTTTTGAGAGTTAAAAGGGGGGGACTATTAATAATTATTCCAGGTCCACATATGGAAACTGGGACTGTCCCAGGTGATCTGGGATGGATGGTCACTCTACCCATGAGTCCTCCTGAGAAGATGGGGAAGGAGACTAGGAACCTAGTGGCATTCCTCCTAAAGATATTTCAGGTCTATTTTTTCTTTAAAGGGCAGTGAGAATCTTTTGATTTCCATAATCTCTCATTTCTAATAAATTGCTTCTCCACGTAGGAAGGTTATTTTAATTTTTGGTATTATTTCTAAATGAGCGAATTGAAATTCTAAATGAGAAAACACCAAAAAGTGCTGCATATATCTACATGGGGTGGGGTGGGGGCAACATAAACAAGAACTGTTCTGCTGGCTAATAGACACCCTGACTTGATCCATGATATGCAGAAGCTAGGTGTTAAGCAGGTGAGCCAGTAGATTCATTACAGGGCCTGGTGCAAAAGAAAAATTGGGCGCTCTTGTTCAAAAGGCTGGGCAAAGTACTGTTAAAGGTACTGAGATATGAAACTTTTTACCTTTGTCCAGGGTCTTTCTCTCTCAACTTGTCGTAGTGCTTCTTACTTATATTTACAAAAGCTTTGCAACTGAGGGAGAATGCATTTTAGGTTCCAATCAAGAATGAATGCAATCATTGGTTAAATTTTTCAGGAAAAGCATTACATTTTATTTTAACATTTATTGATTAAAAAACCCACTGAAGATGCATACAGTCTTATGGATAGTTTTAACTGTTTTTTCTTTTTCTTCCCCCCCCCCACCATTTAGTAAAGTAATCCTGACAAGGACACTGATAAAGTAGTTTATTGCCCCATCATTTTGATTTATTCTTTAGAAATTAATAAGGAAAGCAAGAGTTTGCATTATACATCTGTTTATCAGAGTCACAGAGGGCAGAGTTCACAAATGGGCAAGAGTGTGTATACACATCAAGGTTATAAATATGCCCATAGAAGAATATCATTAGGTTTGTTTCTGTATATCTGATAGTATAAAGAAAAGGTCAATAAATAGTATTAGGAGAAGTATATGAGTAAAGCTGGTTTAAAAAAAAAGGAAATAATGTTGACTTCTCTCTACCTCTCTGCTCTTGACTGGAAATAAATATATCTCTATGCTGCTATTTATATTTCCTGGAGCTGTATAATAATGATAGAAGCAGTAGAATTATATGAAAATTATAGCGTAGTGGAAATCAAGAGGCATTCATGGTAGCACCAACATGAAACCATGTATTTGTTGTGTGTCTCTTATCTTTATTGCTTCCCATACCCGATTCCCAGCATTCCCATTGGACTTGGCTCCAGGACTGCTGCCTCATCTGCTTCTGTAAGAACAGCAAAAGCACACAGGGCTGCAAATTTTAATCTGAAGAGACTCTTCAAAGTCACTTACAGTTTGAAAAAAGAAGTAGAAAACAAATGAAATGGATAAAAATTCAAAACAAATTCTTAGAATGTTTGTGGAGAAAGGCTACCTAGGTTTACTTCAGCAGCAATCAAGGAACTAAATGATTATTTATACGCATCTGTTTTAAAACAAAACCAAACTCATTTCTGAGTGACATGAGCTCTATTAGCGCTTCTCAAACCTTAACCAGCACGTGAGCCACCAGGGGAGCTTGTTAAAGTGCAGGTTCTGATTTAGTGGGTCATGGGCGGGGCCGGAGAATCTCTTTTGTGAAGAGCTCGCAGGATGGTGACGTTGCTCCAACCCCAGGACCATCCCTGGGTTGGGAGGCCCTAAGAGAGCCATAGGTAAGTGCGCCGTAAGGACGGATAGAGTCAGTTACAAATTGTTGAGAAAGGTAGTTTCCTCAGAAAATCCGTAGTACGATAGTTTGCTCCAAATTTGCTATTATCCATGGTGAGAAGACAGCTCTTCTCTTATTCCTTATTCTCAGTTTTTTCTGCAAAAGCAAACTTTTTGTCAGAGGAATGGTTTGCTTGGGTATTGGTTTAGGCACTATTAAACGGTATAATAGAGATGTCTTTGAATGCAAATACGAAATAGGTGCAAAAGAATTCCCCAATTGTCTCCTTATTATTACTTCATTGCTCTATGTTCAAAAATAAGGTCTGTGTCCATAGTTCTATCGGCCTCTTCTTTGCAGATTTCCTTCCCTCATATACAAAACTCTAGAAGAACTGCAGCCCCCACGTGACCGTCCAAATCTCCTGTCAATAAACAAGTAGAAAGCCTTCTCCTTTCCTGACCCTTTCAATGGGTTCAAGATAAAAATCATTGACATTACATCATATAATTTGATCCATCAGTATGTTAATTTGCTATAATTCCTAGATAATATTTATACTTAGTGCTTATGTGTCCCTGGCGCTATTCTAATTGCTTTGTATATATGAACTAATTTAATTTTTAAAGCAACACTGTAAGGTAGGTCCTATTGTCCCATTTTAATGATGGGGAAATCGAGGCATGAGGATGTTACATGACTTGTCCAGGGTCACATAACGATATACAGAGCTGGTATCTGGACCCAGGGAGCCCTGCCCCAGGATAATAGAGAACTTCAGTACTGAGAACTATGTCATGAGGGTTTCTTACTCCCTATGTAGAGTCTGTGAGAGGTGGTCGTAGTAAGCAAGGTTTCTGGGCTCTGTTTATGACACTCTGGTGGTCTTCTTTCTGATTACAATTGTGGATATGACGAATAATTCTGTACAGGCTTCCAGTGGCTTTGAGCACACAGTGCCCCACCTCAGCTGTGTCCTGTGTCTCTTGCTGCCTTCTTTGGGTTGCTCCAACAGCTCCCTCTTGGGATTAACACATGTGCAACCTGAAAATGCATAGGAATCTGTGCCTATGGTGCAATCTCAACTATGGGGGCAGGGGTGGGAGCCCATGGGCAAGTTCTTCCCTCTTTCTCCCCTCCAAGTGGACAGTTCTGAGAGGATCCTATCGGCAGAACTTCATCTCAGCTGTGCTTTCAGGGACCTCGGCTAACACACATTCCCCACCGTTGACAGCTGCTTCCTCAGCATGATCTGAAGCCTGGCCCTGGCCTTCATCTCATTTTTTGTTTCCTTAAGAGTTTGGAAACTTGGGTGTCCATCATTTTGTCTTTTTGTTGATAGATATCATAAAACATTAGATTCACTTAAAACATATTACAACAATTATAGGAAACTGAAGTTCCTTATATTGCGTTTATGTTTAAATATTTGATTTGTGAAAACATTATTGTGGAAGACAAAGACAATGCCTTGCAGACTGACCTGGTAGAAAAAGGGGCATTTGACTTTTTTATATTTATTTATCAAGAAAATAATAACATGCTTCCTTAGTCATCTGACTACAGTGTTCCTTTCAGCCCTTTTTAAAGTCTATTAGAATATTGCCTTTGGGGTTAATTTTCCAGGTGGCAAGGACAATTTGTTGATTTAATTCAAAGAGAAATTCGAATTCACAATAAGTGAAAGAAAGTATAGGCTTATCACAATGATAACCTACAGTTAATGCATTGCAAAGTGTTTGTCACAGATATGGTTTTGACTCAGGCAGATTTATCATTATTCTTATTTATGCCCAAACATTATTTCACGTTTTTATCGTTAAATAATATTAATATGACAATTTCAACCTTTTCTTACTAGAAATATGATAAATTACAGACCACCATCCTGAGCATTTGATGTAAATGAACTACTTTGCAGGAATAACCACCCTTTTTATTGACAATTCAAAGAATTTCGGTTTTTTTCCCAGAGATGAAGTCTTACTTTGTCGCCCAGGCTGGAGTGCAGTGGTGCAATCATAGCTCACCGTAGCCTCAGACTCCAGGTTCAAGTGCTCCTGCCACCTCAACCCCTCAAGTTGTTGGGACCGCAGGAGCCCACCACACCCAGCCAAAGAAAAAAATGTCAAAAGGCCTAATGACCTACAAATGCCTCAGAATTCAGCACTGTGTGTGAATTGTTCCACTCACGCCCTCTTCATTGTGATTACACATGACAACATGCTTGAGATGTGTGGGATACTCCATTACAAGCCTGGAGCAGACAGTGAGGACTTGGGCACAGACAGTGAGTCCATTGTGATCCTCAGTGGCTAACAAAGGACATACTGGCATAAAGACACCAATTCCTACTTCTGGAAAGAATAAGAAATCTTTTACAGTGGTCCCCAACCTTTTTGGCACCAGGGACCAGTTTCAGGGAAGACACTTCTTCCACCGATTGGGTGGAGGGCAGAGCTCAGGCAGTGATGTGAACAACGGGGAGCGGATGTCAACACAGGTAAATCTTCACTTGCTAGCCCGCTGCTCACATCCTACTGTGCCGCCCAGTTCCTAAGTTTCATGGAAGATAATTTTTCCACGGGGGTGGGGGTGAGGGGCAGAGCACGGGAGGTGATGCACGACTGGGTTCCTAACAGGCCACAGATGGGTACCGGTCTGCTGCCTGGGGGTTGGGGACCACAGTTTTACAATACGTCTGCACTGGTATTCAGCAAGATGAGGTAAATGTATTGAATAACATTTCTGGTGTATTTAGTACCATTATAACTTTTTAAATGACTGACATTTTCTAAATCTTATTAAAATCTTCCTAAAAACCACAATATGAAAGGAAAAGGTTTATTTAAATATCATCCAATCCTCCCAATCAAAAAAAGTGTCTACTAGACATAAGCCAGATGTTTGGACACTGTGGAAAGAAAAAAGAATGAAAAACAAGCTTTTTTCCTCATGAAACTTACAGGCCATTCTGGGTGGTGTCAGACAGGCAGCCAGCACACAATGTGATTGGCTGGACCTCATGGCGAATTGCTGGGCGTGTAACAAACTGGAGAGTGCAAGCCCTTCTTGCCCAAGGAGGACATTGGAATTTGTTGATTTTTAACCCATTAATGGGCTGACAAACATCGAGTGCTAGTTTGCCACCATCAGACTGACCTTTCTCTGTATGGTCACCCTGGATCTGTGAGAACTCTCTTTGCTCATACTCCTTCTGGAAATTCCACCGCACCCTGTGGACATACTGCTCCATCAACTAAAACAAAGATGTCTCAAGTTTGTATACTTCTTTGGTCACTAAAATATTTTGAATTATAATACAAAAGATAATTACATTAAGCATTTAAACAAAATCCTCACAACACTGGGCTGGGTAAACTTTACAGCACAACAAGCAGTATACTAGTCTGCCCTGTGCCTTTTACTCCAAGCTTTTGTTTTGTTTTCACCTTTTGGAGGTTTTTTGTGTTGTTGTTGTTGGTCTTGACATGGAATTCATAATTCTAATCTTCCTTGTTAAGGTCCAGAGGGACCTTCTTGGTCTTGTTCAAAGCCATATCAACACCTTCCAAAAGAGTATTTAAGAGCATGGAAAGTACTCAATATCATCTGCTGAATAACTAAATAAATTCAGTGGTTCTATCACTTGTGAGCAAGAAGGGTGTTATCCTAAAGGATTTCTTCATTGAATGTTTCAGAAAGATTAAAATATCAAAGAGAGTTTTATCACATCAACAAAGAGAGTGTCCAAGATGAGTAAGCCAAATAGGATAGGCTTCCTACCATATCATCTTCTATGGGAGTCTCATGGGCTTGTTGATACCCAAGGTGGGACGATGCCTTAGAGGCCATCTAGAACTAAACTTCCTGCTTCCAAAGCTTGAATCCTGTCTTTAATTCTCCATCATTAAATTGACCTGTGTACATATCCTGTGGCAGGTCTGATTATACCCAAAGCTGCATCGTGTCAGACAATCTTTTGTTAGATTAAGGTGAAATATCTTCCCCATAATATTCTCTGTGTTCTCCTGTTGATAACTTTTGAAATTATAGAAAAAGTGTGATGACTGATCTCTTTGTAGCCTAAAGGACTCCTAAATATTTGAATTCAACTAAATTGTTCTTAGATAGCCTATCTTTCATAACCCTTTCTAGACAAAACACTGCTAATTTCTTCACCTATTCCTTAAATGGCAAGTTTTTAGGTCTCTTACCATCATACTTTACCCCACAAATATTCATTTGTGTCCCCCTACAATATTGGCTCTTCAACTTGTAACCTGCATGTAGCAGATCAAGACAGACAACCTACATCTTCTCAAGAAGATGGGATGGAAGTTAAATCAATCATGTTGTTGGTAGCTGCATGATACTGTTAACACATATTAACTTGATAACTAAAAGTCATGTTTGCTTCTTTTAACATAGTGTTGTTAATTATATTAAAAATTTATTTTTTCTTTTAAAATTAATTTAAAGTAACTAAAATTACATTTTGCTCTAGTAGACTCTGTTCATGTGGAACCCAGATCCGCTTTCCAGCACAGGACAGCCCTCCCCCAGCCACGGTGACTTCTGTCTGCCAGTGGATCACAGCTGTCCCCTTCTCAGGAGAACAGCTCTGGCCCAGGTTCACTCCTCACTTCCCACACAAGGGCAGCCTGCAGACAGTGACTGGCTGACACAGGGTACAGCAGGCCCCTGCCTCTAGGTGGGATCGCCATGTGATGAAGTCATGTCTGATGCTCCTAGTGGGATTAGGCCAAGCTCCCCCGCTGCTGAGACAATCTCTGCTTGCTCTATTCTACTTCCCTGATTTCTTTTTTGGGGGAATATTCCCTCAATAAAACATGTGCCCTGAAAGCCCCATCCCAGGCTGTGCTCCTAGGGAACCAGGCCCAAAACAATCACTAAGAGGATTATAATAATATATAGGTCTTGCTGATCCCCATAGGTAGCCATATTGGACTCTAATTTGTGTGTGTGTGTGTTTCGTGGGGCAGTTGTTTAAGGGTATAGTATCCCTAAATACTGTGCTTATTTTTATATTACTGGAATTATACATTTTATATTATCTTTTGATTGCCTTTGTGTGGAAATAAACCTTTTGCTTTTCTTAACTTTACATTCCTAGTAATTATAATTTTGCTAAAATAAGTTGTTGATGTCAACATTTCCATGACAATATTAATGTCACCCATACGTGAACCAAGTCATATGCTATGACAAGTACATTTTTTCCTGATCTGAATTTTTTTGAGCAGTAGTTGATATTTCATTTGTTATTATGTTTTATTATATACCTGCTATTGTTTTACTCCAAATGATATCTTTTGTTTTTACTTGCTAACTTTCTTTATTTTTATTTTTAAAATATTTTTATTTGGTACATGATGATTATACAATTTGCTGGGGTACATGTGATACTTTGATATGTGTATACAATATGTAATAATCAAATCAGGGTAACTGCGATATCCAGCAACTCAAACATTTATCATTTCTTTGTGTTGAGAACATTCCAAATCTTTTCTTCTAGCCACTTTGAAACATACAATAAATTAACTAGAGTTACCCTACTGTGCTATTGAACACTAGAACTTACTCCTTCTCTCTAACTGTATTTTTGTATCCATTAATTAACCAACTTCTCTATTTTGCTTCAAATGCTCCAGCAGATCATCACATAATCCTGCCAGAACCCTGTCCTGCACAGGGACATTCTCTCAGCCCCGTCTTGCTGAACCAGGGTGCACAGGTTGCTCTCTGAGCCTCCCGCACAGCTGCCAACTGTGGCTTCTTTTTGCTGTCATCCTGTTTGCCATATTCTGTTTTATCCCTTTCTTCGTTCTACTGAACTTCCCAGTAGCTTCCTAAGAAACGGTACATGTGAGATAAGCCATCCGTGTGTGTTTTGAAAGCCTTTATTCTATCTTTATATTTTATTGATAGTTTTCCCGGACATGGGACTCTAGACTTGGAACTTTCAGGATTTGCAGGCGTGCCACATCACAACTGGCTGCTGTTCTTGCTGCTAAATAGTTCAATACCGTCTCTATCAGCTATTTAGTATATGGTTTTCACCTCCCCCACTCAGTAAGTGTTTAAGCTTTTTTCTTCATCTCTGGTCTATTATATCAAAACAACGTCCTTTGATGTGGATATTTATTTTTGATTCATTTTGCCTAGTGGGCCTCTTCAGCAATGTGCATTATCTCAGTTAATGCTAGAAATGAAGGTGTATGTTGCTGTCCTCATCTTTGAGATGAGGAAAAGAAATTTCAAATAAACTGTGTGTTGTATCCAAGACTACACAACAGATATAGCAGAGTGAATTCTGAAACCTGAACTGCAAATCCAAAGTGTCTTTCTCTTAAGCCACAAGTTACAGCTGACTTCTGCCTCCCACATTCTGACCTCCAGGAGTAGTAAGTTTATGTTTACTTATTTTATTGCCACTTTTGTGAAACAAGAATTGTAAGAATTATTTAATTCTGTTGAGTTAGTAAAAACTAAATGTCATCCTTTTTTTTCCAAGTTTACCAAATATTTCAGGATACTCATTGTGTCGTTAGCTGTATTAATAATCACTCTTAGCTTGATGTCATCTCCATATCTGATAAATAAGGCATCAATTCCCTCTGATAATTCTTCTTCCCAATGGCCATGAGCCTAGATACTCTTGATAAGGTTGCATCAGAATAGCATATTGCTTAAAGACAAGGGCTTTGTATTCAGACAATCCTTAGTTTAGAAACCAAATATGAAATGATTTCTTAATCTTTCAGGGCCTCCTGATATAAAACATGGAAAAATACCTACCTTAAAATATGATATGAAAATTAACTGATGTAAAAAATATAATGTGAATATTCAAGAAATGGCTATTTAGATTTTCAAAGGCAATTTCAGAGATAATATTAATATGTAAGCATTCATGAGGGACATAACATATAATTAAGGTATATTTTGCATAGTATGGAGCAGAAAATAACCCTGCCCTCAAAATGTTTAAAAATATGGAATGTAAAATATATATGAATATTATTATATTAATTATAAGAATCCACTTCTAAAATGGGCTAGATTTCCTTTTCTTCCACATTAAAGAATAAGATCTGCAATTTAATACATGTTAATAATAGCTTTTATTTTAATGAGAGATTATTGATTTTAAGGAATTTTCAAACTATATAATATCATAAAAATTAAATCTTTGGCGAACTACTAGAACTCAGTATATGAGTCAGGGAAACTTATTTGAATATATGTGTGAAGGGTGTGGTAAATTCTATCCTGAATATTATTATATTTTTAACTTCATCTCATGTTGGCAACACTGTGGTTATGGATAATTCTTGCATATTATCGCAGTGATTTGTTCTCATAATCTAAAAATACATATACAAAATAGTTATTTAAAACATCATTGATTGTGCGTGTGTATGTGTGTGTTTGGAGAAAGAGCGACAGAGTGACATTGATTTTTTTTCCTGAGATATCTAGTTGCTGCTTTACTAAGGAAGTTATATTTGAAACTTCATGTGACTTTTTTCCCTTTTTATATTAAACCCATGTGTTTGGATAATTTCTTGAGAAGAGGGTGATAAAAAAGACTTATGAAAATATTGGCTTTATATCTTATTTTCAAGGTCTGTTAACTATGATGGATAATATTAAGAGACTCTTGTTTGCTTAAAAGGGTGTATAATTTCAAGTGAAGTCAAAGGAAAGTTTATCACGGAGATTAATGTTTATTGAGCAAAATCAAGGCTAATATCTCCTAATATCTCTGTTACCATTTGCTGAATGTTTTATCAATTATATACATTTACTTACTCCACGGAATAATTTTGCCTTCAAAGAAGGTAAAGATAACATTTTATTTTTTGTGCAGATCTTTTCTTTCTTATTAATTCATCTTGAATAGGTCTCTATGAAGTGTAGACCCAATAAACAGCATCGGCAGGGCTGCATGTGAAGCCAAATCCAATGGTTGATTCACTGAACCCATTATAACTTTCTGAATTATTAAAACTAAGCTGCTCTATTTGGAAATTATAGTCTAATCTAGTTAAATAATAAACTTGGTTTCCTAAAATTTTAAGATAACCCGTTTTGTTAGAATAATACTTTTTATACCTTATCACATTTTGTATAATAATTTTCTTTGTTGCCCATCTGCAGTGGTGCCGTCAGAGTCATTTAGCTGCATGATAACACTGATGGGTCCTTGTTCTTGTAAACATCACTATAAAGCTTAGGTGAACTTTTGCTTTCACTTATGTTGAACTGTTTTTCACAATGCTGTCCAAAAAACTTTCACATTTTCAAATAAAATAATCCATAGAAAGATTTGGGGGAGGGAGTTGTTAAAAAGGATGTAAAACAAAGAAAAACAAAACAAACATCAAAGGAAAATGTCCATTCCAGGTTTCAGCAGCTAAGAACTTCTCAAAAACATCAAAGCACATTATATGAAAATTAGACAAATGTAGTTACAATGTGAGTTTCTGATGTGAACTAACAAAAAATAATCCATTGAAATGAAAATGAAATTAATTTTTCTCTCTCTCATATATATGATACATATGATATGTGTAATATATATAATATATATAAGTATACATATCATATATATTTGAAAAATTACAATCACTGTCAAGTTTAAAAACAGCGTCTCCATGAATTGAGAAATAAAGTTGACTCCACCATCCCCCGACAGGGCTTTAAGCTCTTGGTTTGCTAGAAGTAACTCAGAAGCCTTTAGAGCAGACAGTCTTTTATGCTTAGGAAGGCAAGCTCTGTGATGATATTGATTGATTTCAAGGGCATATTAGAAATGAAGCCAAGTCTCTGGAGAGAGGTTGCCATCACCTTGACCTTGGGTCAGCATTAGACCACTGACCCTTGAACCCCAAGACGTATCTACCAGATTCTGATATCTTTCATGCCAACCGAGCAAGTCAGCAGGGGTCGATGTGGCTCTTGCCAAATCAGAATTGACTGGCCAGTAGGAAGCCTGCGAGCAGCGGGAAATGTGGGTTAAAGTATGTCAATAATGTTTCAGAAGAACGATTTCTCCCAAGAATTGTAGCTGTTGGAATGTTTTGACATTTATTCGGTAGAGAAATGTAGCATGTTTTGTGAAGCACTTCAAGAGAGCTGCTGCTAACTGCTGTGGTATATTGATCTTTCTGTTAAATTGCATGGGCACACTTGGGAGATCATTGAGATTCAGGCAACAGGACAGAAAGGATCGGCTGCACCCGATGGTCACTAATGGTAATTGGTTTCGATCCTTGCACTTGAAGAAGCCATGATTTACTTGGTTCACTGATGAATTGTAGACACTAAATATTTTGAAAAGAAAAAAATGCCATTTTTTTAAACAATTACAAGGCAGCACCTCCATCCTTGAATATCTCTCATATATAATAAATCCAGTAATGTAGAAAATATACCAAGTCATATTGTTTAAAATTCTGATTTTCTTCCTGGCATTGTTATTCTTTAGTTATAGCATTTGTTTGTTCATCAGTTTATTTCTTAACTTGCTTATAATTGAATTTAAGGCAGTCTACTCTTTGTGGGTTTTACATTGAAACTTAGTTTTAGAATTACAAAAGACATACACATTCATGGTGAGAAAAAATAAAATAAGTATGAATAAGTGTATAAAGTAGGAACCAAATGAACTCTCTTCTCTTCAGTCATGTGCTATTTTCAAAATTTTATTGCATTACAAAATTAACTTCTCATAATTTATACATTCTTCCATATTAATGCATATACCAATTATTCATTATTTTAGTGATTACATGGTAAACAATAGTATAGTGTTCATTTGGGTTCAGAATTTAGGGTACTGCTAGGTATTTTGTTTCTTTTGCTAGTTCTAACAATTCTGCTATATAAGTAGGTATACACATACATATACACACATGCCTGTGCATATAAGTAGACAGACATGTATATACATATTTCTATATGTGTATATATTATACATACATATCTAATACATATATATTATACATATGTACATTTATATAGAAATATGTATACATAGGTTTATATACACAAACATATATATCTACTTAGTTACCTATATAAACTCCTATGTATAGTATGTATATGCGTATATGTCTATATACTATTTATAGGTATATATGTATGTATACCTATGCATACATATGTATCTGTCTACTTATATATAGGTGTACGTATGTATAATATGAACATATATGCATGTGTAATAAATATATATACCTATGCACACACCATTCTGCCACATACATATGGCAGAATGATGTCTATGTGTGTGTATGTGTGTATTATATACATTATGGCTAACAGAATTGTTAGAACTAGCAAAATGAATTTAAAAGCATACCCCCAAATTAAAGTACTTGTGCCAGTTTATTTAAAGCACGTTCCCAAAGGTTTAATCATTATGTTATAATTTTAGTAAATATTGCCACATTTTCATTTTCAAATGACTGCACCATTTTATGTCATTTTAGGCCTGTTCCTTAATTTTTCCTACCCATGTTTATGATCTTAAGATAATATTAACCAAAACTTGAATTACTTTATTAACTCTATATAATTTGGGGATTATAATATTAAGTAAATATTAAAATGAATTGAAGAATAAAGTAATAGAATTATAACCTTTATATGTCAATGAAAGATCTTAAATTTTCTACAAATTATCAAGTTGATTTGTACTGTGTAGTCATATTCATTTTCTGGAGTTCAAAATCATTCAATAAAGGAAAAAAACCCTGTTACATAAAGTTTGTTTAAATGTTGATTCAGAGTCTATTTCTTCAACCTCTTTCTGAGCATAAGAAAGCATAAGAAAGGAGGGAGAACTTTTATTGGTTATTAAACTTGAGGACATTTTGTAAATTTGTATTAAGTAGCTTACCTATTTCATTGAATCACATTCATGAGGAATACAAAAGAACTTAGGGGTGTTCATTGTGTTAAAATGTAAAACATGCATTTAGAACCCCTTTGGAAGCCTTCAACTGTGAAGGTAAATAACATTACCATTTCTTTGGAATCTCATTTTCCATTTCTAGCATGAAGATGGAGTTCAGGACGGCCACAAGCAGGAATCACAGGAGGCCGACCTCCCTCATGCTGCCAGTGGGGTAGTGGCTGAGAAGCTGCCTTACAGATTCCTAACAGTGGATTTCAATCTTGTTTTCTGGGGGGATCAGCACTAGTGGAGATAAGGGGATTATCCTTCCTGCCCCTGCCATTCTCAAATCTCATTGGACTTTGACAATGAGTGCGCTAATTAGAGCTAATTGCTCTAATGGACACAGTCTAGTAGGACCCAACAGAGACCACCAACTCATTCAAGTAGGAAAGTATTTTGTAGCCAGACTAAGAATGCATGGATTTCAACTGTTTACTTCAATGTAAAAGAAAAATATACTTCCAAATCTTCTCATAATTTTTAGTACCTGTTTCTTTGTGTTTTGAAGAAAATCTTTAAAATAAAAGGGCTTCTGGCTGTTTTCATGATTTCACCAAGGAGGGAAAGTTATTTTCTCCCACAGGAATGGATTCATAAGAAAGCAGCATGAAACCAACTATGATACTAGATGAGATATCAAATTTCTTCTTTTCCTAATACTACACATTCAGTTCTTTTCAGTAGTTTTCACATTTCTTGGCATTTCTCACAGAACCACGTATATGTATTTTTCCTACTAAAAGTTTCCCAACTCCCAGCCTCCAGGTGTCTTGTGAATCTTGGAGAGATACAGATATGGCTATAGACACAGATATGTAGATATCTACCTATATCTGTTGTCTAAACTCATGAGTTAGAATCATAACCAGATTAGCAGCCCCACTGTTGCTTACTATAGTTGAACACCAGTCCAAACCATGTTCTACAAGGAGTCTGAGGACTGAACTCTGATCTTTTTCTTTTGCCCAAATTCCTTTCTAAAGGGGCCTAGTGAGTCACACCTACAAATGATAAAATCTCAGTAAAAAGGTTTTAATGATGAGGTTTACTTCCCGACCTGATTCCGGTATAGCATCACATAAAAAAGACCCTTATCTTAACTCAAACATTCCTTTCCACTGGTCTTTGGAGAAAGCCTAACTCTTTTAGCCAATTGTCAACTAAAAAAATCTTTAAACCCACCTATAACCTGTAAGCCCCTGCTTCGAGATGGCCCACCTTTTTGTGCCAAGCCAATGTAAGCCTTCCATGTACTGATTTATGAATTTACCTGTAATCCCTCTCTCCCTAAAATGTATAAAACCAAACTGTAGCCCAACCACAGTGAGTCCACTTGCTCAAGGCTTCTTGGGTGTGGCTCTGGGTCATGATCCTCAAATTTGGCTCAGAATAAACCTCTTTAAAATTATTTTATAGAGTTCGGCTTCTTTTCCATTGACAAGTCTATAGATCCCTATAGGCTGGAGACATTACCCATACCTTCCATTTTTCTGTCATCATCATATTCTATTCTGGGTCTTCTTCCTTTCCATATAAACTTTAGACTCAGTTTGTAGATTTTCATAAAGTAACCTCTTAGGATTTTGATTGTGATTGTTTTAAATTATAAATATAGATAAGAAGCAGTGACATCTTAAAAATATTGAGTATTCACATGAACATGGGATATTTTTCCATTTACTAAAATGTTTGATTTCTTTCAGCATCACTGTGTTTTACAATAAGCTCATCAATGCTTTATTCTGTGTTTAGAGGGCCCTTCAAAAAATAGAAGTAGTCATATTAACCAATGAAATAGTCCTCAAACAGAATAGAAACTATTTGTAGGAAAGAAAGTTCTATTTTTATTCTTAATACTATAAACTCACAATGAAGTACTATTCAGGGCCCTGATCAAAAATAACACAAGGACATTCTCAGCAGTATATCATAAAACTATTAGAAATAGGTCCACTATATGAGTATGTGTACATAGATATTCAACTTTTTAAAATGATGAATATTTTCTCACACCTCCTCTAAGATGGATTGCAAACTATATTTGGTGCTTTTCCAATATAGTCCATTTGATGTCAAAAGGTGAAAGTAGCCAGAGAGAGGAAGGAAATCAATATGCTCTTGCACAGCACTTAAGGCAACAAGATCCCTTGGAGCATTTGGTCAACCCATGGCAGTGCAAAAGAAAGAGAATCAGTTCTTCCCGATTTTCTTTCAAAAAATCTTGTAAAGTTTTCCTAAGATCATGTTTGTCATTTTATAATGTTGAAGCATTGTATCAAAATATGTTACAGTATAGGAAAAAAAATCAGGAGAAATGAAAATAGATTGATTGTAATTTTAATGATGATGCATCCTCTTCAAAGCTGTTGATCTGATCCCCAGCTCCGTAGCATTTACAATTGATTACATACAGTTTGAAACTTCTGAAATATTTACAAATGTTAGATAATGACAACCTCGGGAGAAAACACGGAAAACAGAAAGCACACAAAAGACAGCCCAAGGCAAACACTGATGAGGTCAGAGCTATGTGATCTGTGAGATTTACTTGAAAATCCTTTACTGAAATTTCTTCACACATGGTTTTGGGCTTTGGGAGGAGGCGATTCTTCACCAAAGGAAGGTAAGGATTATTCACTACCATCAGAAACAGGGAGTCCAGTATTAAATGGTGCAAGGGTTATTATCTATCACATTCTAAATTTACCAAAGTTGATTGACAACTCTCACAGCACAGATCCCAGCTTCGTGGCTCCAAGCCATGTTTCAGACTAAAGTTCATGTGATCACTTTAAAGGACTGTATCCTGTTAATCAAGAAATTTTGCTCCAGGCTTCATGTTTGTCTTTCACTTCAGGCTATTCAGCACAACCCCGCATGTCTGCAGGCAAAACGTGCTATCATGGGCTTGTGTGTGTTTGTGTCAGTAAGTGGCAGCTTGGGAGTCCGGAGATTTCAGAGGCTATAGCTGGGAACGATTTTACCCAGGTACCAAACGAAATATGTGATTGTTTCTTTTGATGTTATGTTTATACATATACATACTCTTTACTCGAGCTCTCTGTTGTTTTATCTGTTTCTAGTCTCTCATGAGAACATTTCCTGCTACGTGACATTGGAAAAAATTTAAAGGTTCAAATATTGGTGGATTTTCTAATCAGGAATTCATTGCTCAAGTAATTATTAATATATCCATCTTGCTCTCAAGGTTACTATTATGAAAAGTCTTCATAAATTTCCAACAGTATATTAAACCTGTTATTTTTGAGTATTTGTAATTTGCTCAATATTGTGTGAAATTCTTTATATTCATGAGCCTAATGTTGAGAAAGGTATTATTTGTATTTTACCTATGACTGAACTGAGAACATACAGCTAGTAAGTAGTGAAATCCCAGAGTCAAATATAGGCTCAGCAGATCCCATATGCCATGCTAATATATTATGCACTTATTCATCAACAAATATTTTATTGAGTGTGGACCATATGCCTGGCCCTGGGGATACAGCAGCATCCTACCTAAATAGAGCATATATTCTAGAAAGGTAACAATGATTGGCACCCCTTCTCTGCAGAGGCACCTGCTCAGATCATCAGCATCCTTCATGTTGGTATCCTCTGAAGCAGCCACTTCTGCTACTGCCTAATGGCTTAAAGGATCCATTCTTCCACCACCAAACTCTTCCAGGCCACTGGCTCTCTCCCGCACCCAATTTTCTGCCTGTCGCAGGGTACTTAGAAATTAAGCTGCTCTTTCCCCACGGCATTGAAAACGTGGGGTTTCTGAAGATCTCTTCAGGCCTAGAAACCCCTCTGATATATCTACTTTAAGTCCTCACAGTGTAAGAGGAGAGAAGGTTTTCTACACAGGGCTTACCACCCTCCCAGAGCACCAAATGGGAACAGGCACTGATGGTCCAGCTTCAGCACTGGCGTTCCAGAATCCAGTATCATGGCCTCACCCGCAGGAAGAAGACAGGGTGTAGGTTCCCTTTGCTGAGACCCTTTGCCACCCTTCCTTGCTCTGCCCTTTCCTCTTCCAGCCCAATCAAGCCTAACCTTGTTGCTGAGATTGGGGATTGTGGATGATTTGGGCAGTTTCACTAAACAGTTAAGTTTCAGAAGTCCATTTTGAAAGTTAAAAACTAGGGCATATGGCTTGTTTGTACTTTGCTCTAATCTTTTTTTTTTTTTTCCTGAGCAAAGGGGCAAAGGGGACTAAAAAATAGGTACAGATAGAAAAGTGTTGTAATAGAGGTAAAAAAAAAAAGTCTATAAATAACAAAATCTCTTCCAGGTGTGCATGTGTGCGTGTGTTTGTATACTCTCTATACATTTTTCTTAAATGTTCAAGAGATCTATTGTACATCATGGTGACTACAGTAAATAACAATATTTGTATATTTGAAATTTTCTAAGAGTAGATTTTAAGTGTTCTCACCATAATAAATGATATGTATATGAGTTAATGCACATGTTAAATAGTTTGATTTAGCCATTCCATGATGTATACATATATCAAAACATCATGTTTTGCACCATATATATATATATATATAGTTTTTACTCATCAATTAAAATAAATAAATAAAAATTTTAAAATGAAAGGAAATCTAGAGATCTCCTTTGCAATCCTATCCTTTATCTCTTTGAACACATTTTTATTTTTTGCAATTTAAAATAGCTATTTCACTAGTCAAAATATTTGTTACACAGTATAGGATTGCTTTCATTTTTTTTATTCTTTTCAAACGATATTCTTTGTTATATTTAGTACAACAACCATTCACACTGAGGGCTGATATACGGTTGACACCCAGACAAGAAGTGACATTTTAGAATAGCATTTACATAGTTAGCTTTTTTTTCCGCCCCAGAAATGGGGTCTTACCATGTTGTCCAGGCTAGAGTGCAGTGGTGTGATCGTAGCTCACTGCAACCTCACATTCCTGGGCTCAAGGGATCCTCCTGTCTCAACCTCTGGCGTAGCTGGGACTACAGGCCCATGCTGCTCTGCCAGGCCTAAGTTAAAAAAAAAAAAGAAAAAAAGGATATTTTACTAACAATGTCTTTGAGGAAGATAATCAATAGCATGATCAAATTTAAAAAAAAAACAAAACAACCTTTTCGAGAGGATTTTATCACTCATGTACGGTAGGGCTAAACTACCTACCAGCAAGATCATCAAGCTTTTCAGATGTAAAAAGTAGGAAGTAGGTTCCACTATGTCTTAGCAAAATGTCACAAAATTTTACAAACCTCATTTGTTTTTAATGCAAAAGGCACAGCAGACTGAGTGTTACTTTTTCTTTTATTAAAATATTTTCAAGAGCACGAGGTAGTTAAAAATGCCATTATCCTTTCAATTCATGCCAGAGATTTTGCAAAATGGAATTAGCAGTTTTCATTAAAAATTACTTCAAGTAAACATGGGGGTCCAGGCATCCCTTTGACCTGCTGATTTCCTTTCCTTTGGATAAACACCAGCAGTGGGATTGCTGGATCATATGGTAGTTCTATTTTTAGTTTTTGAAAAATTTTCATAACGTTTTCCATCGTGGCTGTACTGACTTACATTCCCACCAACAGTGGATGAGAGTTCCCTTTTCTCAGCATCTTCGCCAGCATTTGTTATTTTTTTGTCTTTCTGGTAATAGCCACCCTAACTGGGGTGAGGTGATATCTCATTGTGGTTTTGATTTGCATTTCTCTGATGGTTAGTGATGTCGAGCATTTTTTTTTCATGAATTTCTTGGCTATTTGTATGTCTTCTTTTGAGAAATGTCTATTCAGATCCCTTGGCCACTTTTGATGGAATTATTATTATTATTGAAGTTGAGTTCCTTGTATATTCTGGATATTATTCCCTTGTCAGGTCAATAGTTTATAAATATTTTCTTGCATTCTACAGGTTGTCTCTTCACTCTGTTGATTGTTTCGTTTGCTGTGCAGAAGCTTTTCAGTTTAATATAATCCCATTAGTCTATTGTTGTTTTTGTTTCTGTGTTTTTGAAGTCTTAGCCATAAAATCTTTGCCTATACCCATGTCCTGGAACATTTCTCTTATACTCTCTTGTAGTAGTTTTATAGTTTTGGTCTTAAATTTAAGACTTTAATCCACTTTGATGTGATTTTTTGTATATGAAGAGAAATAGGGGTCTAGTTTCAGTCTTCTGCATATGGATATCTAGTTTTCCCAGCACCATTTATTGAAGAGACTGTCCTTTCCTCACTGAATGTTCTTGGTGCCTTTGTCGAAAATCAACTGGATAAATACTTGCATTTATTTCGTGTTCTCTATTCTGTTCCATTGGTCTACGTATCTGTTTTATACCAATACTGCTGTTTTGGTTACTATAGCTTTGTAGTATAATTTGAAGTCAGGTAGAGTAATGCCTCCAGCTTTGTTCTATAGCCAAGATATGGAATCACCCTAAGTGTCCATCAGTGGGATGAACGGATAAAGAAAATGTGGTATACATGCACAGTACCATATTATTCAGCCATCCAAAAGAGTGAAATTCTGTTATTTGCAGCCACATGAATAGAACTGGAGGTCATTCTGTTAAGTGACATAAGCCAGGCATAGAAAGACAAATATCATGTGTTCTCACTCACAAGTGGGAGCTAAAATAGTTAATGTAATTGAAGTAGAGAGTAAGATGAACTTACCAGAGGCTGGGAAGGGTGTATGTGGTAGATGGGTGAAGACAGATTGGTTAATATGTACAAATATGTACAAACATACAGTTAGATATAAGGACTAAGTTCCAGTGTCTGATAACACAGTAGAGTGACTATAGTTAACAATAATTTATTGTACATTTCAAAATAGCTAGAAGAGAAGATTTGAAATATTCCCAATATAAATAATAAATGTTTGAGGTGACAGATATTGTAAACACCCTGATTTGATCATTTTACATTGTATGTGTGTATCAAAATATCACATGTTCCCCATGAATATGTACAATTACTATGTATCAATAATAAATACACAAATTCACTTCTGTTACCGAAAAAGTGTGTGTGTGTTGTTGTTTTTTTTTTTTTTACTTTATATCAGCCATAAAGGAAGAACATTCAATTGGTAAAGCATTTAGGTTTTTAATATTTTGGCCAAAGAATGGAGAAGGGAGAGCTTGTGTTCTAAAGGCACCTTCTCCCTGAGCAAAGAAAAAGGTGGGAGTTTTAAAGAATTAGATACTGGACAGAGATGTGTAAGCATGGACAGGGTAGAGTTTTAGACGCACAGACGCAGTTCACATACATGCTTTGTTATGTACTGCATGTACAGAAAACGGCAGCGATTCTCCCTTGGGGGAGTGATTTTTAGTACTATAATGAAATGTTATTGAGTTAAGGGTAACTGAAGGTTACCCGCTCTGGTCTGTACCGGCTTTGTGCAGGTCTGGACTTCTGGCACTCTGCAGGGATCACATGGCTATTTGTAGTATTTGGGCCTTCTGATTTCTTTGAGTAGTTGTGCTCTTAGATAATGAATACTAAAGAAAAATTGTTAAAAGAAAGAAATAAAGAAAAGAGAATAAAAAAACCTGTTTTCCATCCACTTTGCCAGGTCCTCCTCAGTGACACTTCCAGCAATTTCAATATAAATGTTAAGAATTACATAATTTTTTTCTAGCTCTCAAAATTAGAAGAAGAAAATAACATTTCCCTAATCACAAACCACCTTCTTTCAGTAAATACTATCCACTTATGAGAGAAAAAAGTTCATTTATTTAGTTTTTTGCTAATTTAATTTACTAATTTACTAATTTTACTAATTTAACATTAAATGTTGTTCAAAACATTCCAGTTTAAATAAGGAATATGGTATCATTGACTTCTCAGAGGGCCCATAAGTATGTATTGACTTGAACTTAATATTTGGCTAATTTTGCTGATTTTCAGTTAAGGAAAAAGTTAAATTTGTGATGACAGTACAAAATGTATCATTACACAGGCTTAATAAGAACCCCTTTCTGAATATGTAATGAGTCCAAAGAGTACATATAAACTGTACCATTTTAATTTTTGCATTTTCAGCCCAACATCACAAAGCTAAATCAAATCATAATTTAAATATGGGGAATAAAAATAAACAAAACAGCTTGCAATCGACAAGATCTAAGCATATTTCACTCATTTTATACTGTCATGACATTAAAAATATAGTAAAATGTGTCAAAACTATTAAAATAATTTAAAAAATAATTTTATTATAATATAGCCAAAAGAACATTTTTATTTTCTAGAAAAGTGATTTTCATATATGGTGTTTTTGTATTACTGTGCAGTATTTAATAATTTATGTAATAAGCTAAAATTAATCATGAAAAATCCTTAAGAGAAATACTGTTAAGTAAAACTAATTATTATTGCAGGGCATATTCATATTAACATAATTCAACTAGTATTGATAAAAAACATTATTTTAATATAATGTCAATATTCTGGAAAGTTAAAGAAATTTTTCTTTTACCTTCTTTCACAGGATATTAGCTCACATTTTAGATAAATAACATTGCATTTGACTTTAGCTTTAGAACATTGTTTTAAATAATATGCATTATTTATTTATATTTTATAATTATAATAAGTGATTATTGAAGATAATTTGGAAAATACATAAAAGATCAATGGAAATTTTTAAATTGTCTGTATTCTTATTACATAGTTAGGATTAAGGATGGGTACCAATGATGACAACTTCTATGAGTTAAACAAGATGGAAGTTTATTTCACACACATGTAGAAGGTCACACCATTCTGTCAGGGATCCAGGCTCCTTCTCACCTGCTGTTCAGCCACAGATCACTTTGACCTCATGGTGTACTCCAGATGATAACATCCACATTCCAGATGACAGAAAGTAAAAGGGACAAAGAAGAGCAAATAATCACTGTGGACTTAGAGAAGATTCTTAAAAACTGCCATGTAGTTATATGGTCACACATAGCTACAAGCAAGACTGGGACATATACTGTGTGTTCTGAATGGACATTTGCTTGTATTTTTATTATAAAGTGAGAAGACCATGAATATTGTGAAGCAAAAACCAGCAATCTCTGCCACACCCATGGAGACAATAGTTAACATAGTAATATCTCTATTTTTTTTCTTTTTGTGCTCATATGTGTATGATTTTATATAAAACCAAGAGATACTCTGAAACCATTTTTTTCATTTAATTTAACTGACTAAAATTCTTCAGTGTCAAGCATTCCATATTACGGATAGTCCTTAATTTATCTGTGCAATTTCCTAATGTTGGAAACCTAGCCTTTCTCAAAATTGTGTTAATGTAACAAATTTGTTATGATAAACATTATTTTACTGAAATGATTTTTATATCTGATCATTCCCTTATAACTAATATTTTAACATTGGAATAGGCCTCTTCAGCCTACTCCAATTAAATATATTATTTATTTAAATATTGAAACAGAATACAATTAAATATATGTTGTAATCAAGTGCCAACTCATTCAAGTTACACTTATAAAAATTTGGATTGTGTTAAGCATTATTTAAGCCAATTAAAATCTTAAAATATAGTAATATTTGTTAATGTAAAATAGTCACCTTTTCTTGCATTTTGACTAACTTTTGATTTATTTATACATTTTAGAGACAATTTCCCTACTATTTAATGAGATTTCCCAATTTCTTTAACTAAATTCCTTTAGACATTGCAAACTAAAATTTCAAGTTTAGTAGACTTGATCTTCCTCTTGGAAATTTAATGTGGCAGACTTACAAATCTAACACGGTGACTATTTATAAGTACATGATGCCTTTAAAACTAAGATATAAATATCTGAAGAATTTTAGAAATCTTAAAAAATTTTTAAAAATAGTGATTATAAATTTGTTACTATTATCTTGCTTTCTAAAATATATATTTACTATTTTACATAACTTGGTATTACACATCTACTCACACAAACAAGAAAAACCAAAGTTACCATTATCTGGAATCTGGATATTGAAATCATCAAGAGACGCTATAAAATGTTTAAAAAAAAAACCCACAATCTTCATTCATTCTGAGGCATATCTAAAACGACACTACAATATCCAATGGATTTATATTTTACTGACCGGGCAGCTATGGTAAAATGTGACACATAAAGATGGGAATTAGGAGATATGGTGATGTCTTGCCCTTTGGTATATGAACGTGTTCATTAGTAAAATGAAAACAAAACACCACCACTAACACTGCAGTACCTGAAATCACCGTTCTGCAATTCCTTTGCAAAGTGTTATATTAAACTCACTGCTTTTGCTCTCGTTACACATTCATATTTCAACCTCTTTGAAGGCTGTGTTTCTTTCTGGATGCTCTAAGGGAGAATTTGTCTCTTCACCTTTTCCAGTTTCTGGAAGCCACCTGCATTCCTTGGCTGGTGGCCTCCTCGTCCCATTTTCAAAGCCAGCAACATTGCATATCTCTGACACTTCTAAATGTAGTTAGAATAACTACAAAGATTTCCATGTCCTAATCTGCAGTGCCTAATATGTTGCCTCATATGGCAAAAGGGACATTTCATATGTGATGAAAGTTATGGATCTTGAGATGGGTAAAATATCCTGAATTATCTGGGTGTGCCCAATATTGTACTAGTGCATGTGAGTGGAGAAACTTACACAGCTACGGTCAGAAGGAAAAAGATATGATGCTAAAAGAAGTGTCAGAGATATGCAATGCTGCTGGCTTTGAAAATGGGACGACGAGGCCACCAGCCAAGGAATGCAGGTGGCTTCTAGCAACTGGAAAAGTGAAGAGACAAATTCTCCCTTAGAGCACCCAGAAAGAAATGCAGCCCTGCCAATGCTTTGATTTTATCTCAGTGAGAGAGGTGTCAGTCTTCTGACCTAAAGAACTGTAAGAAAAAAAGCTTGTGTTATTTTAAGTCACTAAATTTGTGATAATATGGTATAGCAGCAATGTAAAACTAATACAGTGACCTGTTAGCACCAGACTCAATGGGTTAAGTAAAACTCTTACGTCACCCCACATTATCGTATGATATTTCTCCCTCAACACTAGTCATATTGTAATCTCTTGTTTGACTCTTTATCCTTCTGTAAGTTCCCAGAGAACAAAAACTCCATGTAGCTCAGAGGGGTCCGCAGGCCATGGACAGTACCTCAAAATGGTGTTGAATGAATCTATCTTTTCCAAGTCTTCATTCCCATCAACCTCTGCATTTGATCTTGTTGACCACTTGTGAATTTAACTCCCCCATATGTTTGAATGGCCATTATACTCATATTTTGGTTGTTTAGGGAATGCAAATTAGAGTAAAACAATCTGTCTCCAAGGCATTTGTAAATCTGGTAGGTATCAGATTAGGAGCTCAATAGCTAATCAGGTAAATTGATAGATCTGGCCAGAAAATATCTAATCAAGAATAACCATACCCAAGAGGGGAAAAAGGTACTGAATGAACAGAGACAAAATTGTAGATTATGTAGTAAATTCGTGATATCCAGAGAAAATGAACACAAATCACTGAGCTAACCTTGCTAATTGTCTCAGATGCAGTGTTTTGCAATATAGTGTTCCCCGCTGTATTCCTACACAATTAGTTTGATTTATCTCATACTCAGTGTACTTCCCATCCAAGGACAATAATTCCACCTTTGTTTTTCTTTCTTCGTGTATCTAAGCTTCCATAATTATTTATTAGCATGGACTCCTGGCCTGAAATTACATTTGAGAAAATTTTCTGTTTGGCTGGTTCCTGCTATTCTGTCCCCACTGCACATCCTTTAGTTCAACTGACAAGCTTCTGCGTAGGTGACTTTTCCTTGATTCAATCTTGACTTTACAGCAAGCTCTTTTATAGGGTGAGGGTGCTGCTTTTCCACAATCAGCCCAGACGAGCTGATACTGACAGAAAACCTGTTTCCAATTAGTCATGGAAAACCTTTCAGATGCAGAAAAACATGCTAAACAATTCGATCGCCTTAATAGTTAGAACTTTTATAATATAATCTCAACCTCCCGTCCCAGTCTCGTGGCTTGTGTCTCCTGTAGTCCTGCCAAACTCTACTCGTTACTCACCTCTGAGGAAACCTTTGTTCACTGTCTCAAGAATATTCCTCTCATCGCGTTTCGCCTTTCTTTCTTAGCCTGTTGTAACAACTTTCGTGTTCTCATCTTGAAGCTCTTGCGTTCCTGTGGTTATCAACACTCCCTCTCCTGCACTGTCACTATACTCCTTTCTGGAAAATATATTATGGTAAATGACATACGTGTATATTACAGCTATTAGTGGAATGTTTTCGGCCCAAAGTTCCCAAGGTATATTGTAATTTCTTTGATTCTCATGCCTTGTCTTATTCATGGTAATGGTTAGATTAAGTTTGGTTGTGCCAGAAAAAAAAAGAAAGGGCTTAAATGAGACAGACATTTACTTGTCTGTCTTATAAAAGTCTAGAAGTCAGTGGTACTGAAGAAGTAGTGCTCCTCGATGGCAAGGTCCAGGACCCTCCAAGCACTTCCATGAACGCTTTTCTAGAAGTGGCCTTCATTCTCAAGGTGACTCCATGACTCACCACAGCAGTTCTGATTCCAGCTATTAAGCCTGCAATCCATCCATCAGGAGAAAAAAGGGACAATAACTTTTAAGGGCATTTACTCTCCTAAAGATATTTCCCAGAAGTTGAAAATATTATTTTCATACTTTCCATTGGTCAGAACTAAGTTACATAACTACTATAATAACGAGCCTGATTCCATTGTTTTGTTTGACTGCTGACAATTTTTAAGCCTCATCTTCCCCAGGCAAGCTGGTAAGAAAGACGGAGTGTTTCCTCCTTTGGTTCCAGTGGGAAATTCACAGGATAAAAGCCTTGCCCCTGAACAGGAACCCTCTCTCCAGCCCCACTGCCTACCTCATAAACACCCAAACCAGTCCCCTCTTACTGCTCTCTCAAGCCATTTTCCAACCTGTTCAAGAGTCACATTGCTCTGCCCAGAAGGCCTCATTATGTGAGCAAATCCTTTTCACACACTCTTGGGGTGTGTTTGTGTGTGGGGGGACACCATCAGTTTCAATATCTGAATCAAATTTTGGGTGAAATCGCATCCTGTTTCTGCTACTTCCCAGCAAGAAATACTGAAAAATGTAACCTTTCCTCAGATTCTATTACCAAATAGAATTCTATTACCAGTTAAGAAGGCAATAATGACAACTGGCAGTTAATTTTGCATATATTTATTTTGTATGTAATAATGATATTCTGCATTGAGTTGATTTTCAGTACATTCTACTATAATTATTATATTTCTGTATGTATTTTAACTATAGTTTTAGTGTGTATATAATGTGGTAGTTTGTATTATATTCTGTGCTTAAGCAAAGAGGCGTTACCAAGTAAACTATTTTCACACACACTCTCTCCCTCTCTCACACACACACACACAAACACACTGAACAGTGCTCGGAATGCCTTCTAAGATAAAGCTAGAACATAACAGGCCAGAATGATTCACATTATGAGGCAAAGAGGCACATTTTGAGAGGCCGAGATGATTCCAAGTATCGCTATATACTACATATTGCATCAGCTCATTGCTTTAAGACATCATCAATACATATTTTCAAATTTTATAAACAAAAATTTGAATACATGTTTGTGTTAGAAATATAGGAGTGCTCTATGTACTAGTTCTAAGGATGTTATCAATCCATTATTATTCATCAAGCCTTTGAACTATGTTGTCCCCCTTGAATTTAAATATTAGTCTTCATCTTCATCTACCTTTTCTGTCTTCTGGGAGTTTTCATTACACGTAGAAGAAGCTGTGGAAGTGAAAGCTTAAAATAACTTATTTCACTAATTCTAAGATCACTTTTCAAACTTTGACATCTCTTAAGCCATGTTGTGTCCTAAAAGCAATAGCACATAATTATTCAATATATAGTGTTCTTTTTTCTCTCACCGATAGATAAAATAACAAGGTGTGGTTATGCTAGATACGTACTTCGACTTCTCGAGATAATCTTGTTCTTGGACAGCCACCAACAGTCCCAAGACATTGAAAGTTTAGAGATAATATGCTTTGTTCTGTGGGAATTTCTCATTGTGTAAAGAGAATCTCAGATCAAAGTTTCCTCATAACTGCTAAGCATCTCATTTCAGTTGTTTGTTTAGTGGTTCACAGCCCAAAGATGAAATATGTATGATAAAATTACCATAGCTGATACCTTATAAAAACTCTAATTTATTGTCAAATACTAAAACTACATGCTGACAGCTACGCTCAAGAAAATAATCATTGGTACCTCTGAAACGGGAGACTCATGATGTATTTTCAATGTGGTTAAGCATGCAAAGTAAAATCAAGTTCCATTGGTTGTTTGACTCTGAAGGAATAACTTAAGATTTGCAATTGTGGAGGTTTTGTTTTAGGGTGACATATCAGGTCAGCCTGTGTGCCTGAGAATTCTTTTCTGGAGATACATAATAAGCTCTAAATGTACGTATGCACACAGGAACCTCTCACATAACAGTAAGTCCTGGTATAGGAAATAAATGTCTTGTTTAGTGATTCTACCCTGACCTCGCTTCCCACATTCCATATTTTTCTGCTCCACCACACCTCTCTGTGTTCTGCTGCTATCTGCATACTTGTTATTTTGTGGTTGCATGATGGCGTGTGATTGCATGAGACTACATTGTGACCCTGGTGAGTAGATGTTCCCTACCATCTTACCATAATATCTAAATAATGCATTAATTTTAAAAGCATAAAAAATAAGAAGAGGAAATCTTCCAAGAGTTATTAATTTGATGCTGATAGAAATGGCTTGTGTGGAAATTACAGAATGTGCAGGTAGGCTGGTCTGACTTACGAAGAAAGATATTATAAAGGGTATCCAATTCCATGCTGCTGTAATTACCAGAATTCATGTGTGAGGCACCCTATATACTTGAAAAATGTGGAAGAAGATCATGAGAAGACTTATGGTATTTGGACAAATATTAGATAAAATCAGTTTTATAATGCAGTTTACAAAAATAGACTCTTACCAAAAGGAGGAAACAAAGAAGACTAGGAAAAATAGAGTTGCAGAGTTAAAAAATGAAGGAAATAGAAAGAAAAGAAAAATAGGTAGAGAGGGAGGGAGAGAGATAAACCAAAAGAGGGTAATAAATTCTGTCTTCATGGAGTAAGAGGAAAGGTTTCCCTAAAATTAGGAAGAATTAACATTAATGATGAGTTTAACATCTAAGAAATGTATCCTATGAAAAAAATAGTCTGCAAGTGTTTTTGATTAAAATTTATGCAATGCAAATGCCCAATCAGATGAACCATGGCTAGAATCACAATCTTTAAAAAATCTGTGTTCCTATAAATGTACTGAATCTGTCTGAGTAAACTGCATGTTACAGGAAAAGTGATTGTCTACATGGAGTCTAGGAAAAAAGATGATTTAAAGAATAAACAATTGGCCATCTGTCTCTAGGCTTCTTCCTGGTAGGGAGTGCTCTGAGAAGCTGAAAAAGTATCCCAGTCAGCTAGAAAGTTCTATTTCTTATTGAAAATTAATAAATTGGAATTATGATGTATTTCTGATGTATAAAAAATTATATATTCTAAATATATATATTAAAGTGTGTGGGTTGCATGATTATTGGTTAGCTATGAAAACATTTTTAAAAAAAATAAAAATGTTAGATATCATAAAACATTTCAGCCATTGTTGTGAAATCTTGTTTGTAGTTCTTTAAAATAGGCTGTGCCTTAAATCTTTGAACTCTATGAAATGTATAAGAAATATACATTTGCAAGGTGGTGCTGAGTTAAATAACTGTTCTTCCTTTCTTTCAATCTGAAAGCTTGTGAGTACATTGAAAATGATATTATATTTCTATTACAGAAGAACTATTTGATAGAAAATGTTATAGAAAGATTGAAGCAATACTATAGAAGCCAGAATTTAGAATGTTGTTTAAAAAATCAGCTGCCATTGCAATCAATATACCAGCATACCTCAGAGATATTGAGGGTTCAGTTCGGGATCATTGCAGTAAAGCTAATACCACAATAAAGTCAGTCACATGAAATTTTTGGTTTCCCAGTGCATATAAAAGTTATGTTTATACTGTACTGTAGTCTATTAAGTGTGCAACAGCATTACGTCTAAAAAAATTACACATACCTTATTTTAAAAGGGCCTTATTGCTAAAAAAAAAATGCTAATGATCATCTGAGCCTTCAGCAAGTTGTAATCTTTTTGCTGGTGGAGGGTCTTGCCTGGATGTTGATGGTGCTGACTGATCAGGGCAGGGGTTGCTGAAGGTTGGGGTGGCTGTGGCAATTTCTTAAAATAAGACGACAGTGAAATTTTCCACATCGGTTGACTCTTCTTTTAATGAAGGATTTCTCCATAGCATGGAATGCTGTTTTATTTCTTTGAATCTTTGTTAAAGTCTCAACAGGGAGCTTAAAATATTTAGTAAACCATGTTGTAAATAGTTGAGCTGTCATCTGGGCTTTGCTAATCCATTTATAAAATACAGGCAGAGTAGATTTAGCATAATTTTAAAGGACCCTAGGATTTTCAGAATGGTTAATGACCATTGGCTTCAACTTAAAGTCACCAGCTGCATTAGTCCCTAACAAGAGAGTCAGTCTGTCCTTTAAAGCTTTGAAGCCAGGTTTTAACTTCTCTCTAGCTATAAAAGTCCTAGATGGCATTTTCTTCCATTAGAAGACTGTTTTACCTATATTGAAAATCTGCTGTTTAGTGTACCACCTCCTTCATCAATTATCTCAGCTAGATCTTTCTAAATAACCTGCTGCAGCTTCTATATCAGCACTTGCTGCTTCGCCTCGTACTTTCATGTTATGGAGATGGGTTCTTTCCTTACAACTCGCAAACCAACCTCTACCAGCTTCAAACTTCTCTTCTGCAGTTTCCTCCCCTCTCTCAACCTTCATAGAATTGAAGAGAGTTAAGGTCTTGCTCCGGGTTAGACTTTGGCTTAAGGGAATGTTGTGGCTGGTTTGATCTTCTATCCAGACCACCCAAACTTTCTCCCTATCAGCAATAAGGCTGTTTTGCTTTCTTATCATTCATGTGTTCACTAGAGCAGCACTGTTAATTTCCTTCAAGAACTTTTTGTTTGCAGTCACACCTTGGCTAAGTGTTAGGCACAAGAGGCCAGCTTTCAACCTGTCTCAGCTTTCAACTTGCCTTCCTCACTAAGCTTAGCCATTTCTAGCTTTTGATTTAAAGGCGGGAATGTGAGACTCTTCCTTTCACTTGAACACCTAGAGACCATGGTATGATTATTTTTTGGCCTAATTTTAATTCTTATGTCTCAAGGAATAGAGTCCAGCAGAGAAGGAGAGAGACAGGCAACAGCCCAGTGGTGGAGCAGTAAGAACACAGGCAACAATTGTCAAGTTTGCCATTTTATATGGGGTGGTTCCTGGTGCCCCAAAATGTTTAAAATAGTAACATCAAAGATCACCATAACAGATATGGTAATAATGAAAAAATGAAATATTGTGAGAATTACAAAAATGTGACACGGAGAGGCTAGTGAATGCATGCTGTTGGGAAAATGGCTGTGATAGATTTGCTGGATGCAGGGTTGCCACAAACCTTCAATTTGTAAAAAGTGCAACAAAGTGAAGTGCAATAAAACGAGTTATAACTGTAATGTAGACATATAATAATATCTTGGGGGTATCTAAATGGAGTTTTGAAAGACGTATAAAGGAATATCAATATGCCATAAAACTGCCTTTGATGACAGATTTATAGTGGCAGAAAAATCACAATTATCTAATGGATTGGTTTCCAATGTCAATACTACATTAAAAATGAACTTCGCAGTGAGATATTTAAAGCCGTCATTGAAGAGACCCCGCAATTAATGGAGAATGACCTCCCACTTTTTCTTTTCTTAAGTGGCAAATGTCGACAAAGAATTGATTTATTTTATCTCTCATACTACAATAGAACATTTTTTTAAAACCATATTTCTTTAAAAAGGTTGTTTCTTCCCTACTCCCCAAAGCCCACCCCCAGATAATGGACATGCAGCCCCAGCATTTGAAAACTCTCCTATTGACTAGCTTAATTCCCTCTCTAGACCTCATTTTCTTATCTCCAAAACATAGATATTAACACTTAGCTCATACGGTTGTGTGAGAATTCAATTAAATGTGTTAATGAAATTTAAAAGATTAGCAGAGTTCCTGGGAAATAAGAAAGGGCTTGATAAATGATGGTTAATATTATATTTATTTATTATTATTTCAGTTTTGTTATTTGGGGTAAAAATCTCTTCCCAAGACCATAAAAACTCCCCTGAAAAATAATTTTATCAGCTAGCATTTGAATTTCTGAAATATTCATCAATATTAGAAAAATGTTTTTATTATGGTAGAAATATTGATACTAGTGTATTACTTTCCTGTTTCTTCTGCAATAAATTCCTACAAGCCTGGTGACGTAAAACAAGACAAATTTCATTTTCTTATGTCTCTAGAGGTCTTATTTTACTCTCTTTTCATCTCTAGAGGTGAAAATCTAAAATCAAGGTATCAGCTGAATTGCGTTCCTCTGGAAGCCAGGAGGGGCGAATCCGTTTCCTCGTCTTCTCAGCTCCTAGAGCCACCTGCATTCCTTGGCTCCTGGACCCGCCACTCCAACCTCTTGCTTCCACGATCCCATGTCCTACTACTGACCTGGATCCTCCTGCCTCCTACTGTAAAGATCCTGGTGATTATATCAGCCCCACCCAGACAAACCAGGATAATCTCCCCAACTCAAGTTCTTACTTTAATCTCACCTGTGAAGTCCCCTTCATCATGTAAAGTAACAGATTCACAGGTTCTGGGGATCAGGACATGGACATCGTTAGGAGGCTGTTATTCCACCCACCAAATTGGTATTGCTGAGAGTTCCACTTTATGCCAGGACATCCTTTCTACCACGGGCTATTGCTTGTCATAGGTTGACCAAGGTTACTCTCCATATTCCTAATTTGTTTTAATTTTGTTAACAAAAGGCATATACAAGCTTAAATATCACTCACTATGGTCCTTTTTTGAAGAGCTAACTCTCCCTGATATTTTGTTCCAAGATAAATAATTGGAGTCACATAAAAGGTGTTTTTTAAGTTAAAAAAAGCAAAAACTATCTTACTCATAGATAATATATTTTACACTGAATGTCTCCATTGGACAAATCAACATTTCTTTCAAAATTTCAATTCCCTGTGTTGACGAGATTCCCTACCTGCCCCCTTTTTCCACCTAGAGCCTGGTATTTTATACAGTAATATTTAACAGATAGTCAAGGGAAATGTGTTCACCAGACAACATAATTTTTAAAAATATGTATGTAGCTTTTATAAATTCAAACAGAAGAGTATCCTTAATGGTGTAATTACCTGTCTTTTACCTCTGGGTCTTTTTGTACTTGTAATTCTATTTTTCTTTAATAGACATTTTATTATCAAATTTTGTATTCCATGATTCAGTCTCAATATTATTTTACTACATATTCTTTGGACATATTTTTTATCAGAAAGCTAAGGTAAGAATATGAACCAGTAGAAGAGGGAGGTGAAATATGATAATGTGAGTGAATCCCAAGAATAGAGAACTCACCAAGCACTTGAAGATTTATGGAATGTATTTTCCTACCCGACATACATACATGGAACAGTCGGGGTTCTGCAGAGAAACAGAACACTAGGGGGTGTGTGTGTTTTGTACAATACACACACACACACACACACACAGAGATTTACTTACTGGTGTAAGTTGCAGAGTCTGAAGGCCTGAGATGCAGGATTCCTGATGTCTGAGGGCAGGAGAAGATGGATGTTTGAGCTCCAGAAAAAACAGAGAGAATTCACCCTCCTTGTATTTTTTTTTCCTGTTCAGGGCCTCAGTGCACTGGTTTCCACTGTCACCAATCCACCCTGGTGAGGGCAACTCTTCTTCACTCAGTCTACTGATTCAAATGTTAATCTCTTCGGGAAACCCCCTCACAGACACACCCAGAAATAATGTTTTACCAGCTTTCCGAGAACCCCTTAGCCCAGTCAAGTTGACACATAAACTTAACTATCATACATGCCTGTCACTTTAAAAAGGCAAGAAATGAACAAAAGTCTCCTGTCTTTCACTATTACCAATTTCTTAGCTTTTTTTTTTTAACGATTAGAAGTAGATATATTTAAAACAATGTGACCGGTAAAAACCCATATTTCCACAAAATACTCCAGCTGATCAGAATGAATTTTTTTGCCATAGCACAGCGTGGATGAACCATGATATGACCCTTTTCCCAAATACTTGCAGAATTTATTTTTTGTGCCCATGGTGGGATTCTTTTGCTTGATATTCTAAAAATAACATATTACTAATTTTAAATTCAGAATTTAATTCTGTATTTGTTAACAATCTAAAGGATCCGATATCGTAAATGTTCAAGATAGTTTTGGGAAACACTTAAGGCTTTTATTTTGTTGGTTTATAATGCAATACAGTTTTTATAAAATGACAAAAATTGTCTTCTACTTGCTGGTCCATAAATGGACATTCTGAGAATGAGATTAAGTCAAAAAATATCACTGTGTATTCATCAAACCTTTCTTTTTTGTCCTTTGCCATTTAAAAAATGATTTTATTGTACTAAAAATAATTCAAATATTATATTTGAAATATCATCATCCCTATTTTCCAGGTAAGAAAAGCAAGTCTCAAAAAAAAGTTATGAAACTTACCTCAAGTCTTATATCTGGCATGTGGCAGAGACTGGCCTTGATCTTGTTTGTCCTGGCTCCAGACCAAGATGCCCCAGCTCCTGTACTCTCCCCTCCCTTCCCTCTCATTTTACAATTATTTTATGCTTCTATTCATTGTTAATGTTAATAGTTTCTAAGATATGCTATTTGTAAATTAAGGTCCTATGCTTTAATTCATTAAATTTTATCCAAAGATTGTCAAAGACACAGACATGTTTATACACAGTATCCTGCAAGGAGGGCTCGTGGCCCACCGCTTGTCTGTTTCCCAGGCTGACCTCCCTTGTGTCCTTCTGCAGGTTTATTTGCACTTCCCGTATGCCTCCACACTCAGCACCAGCACGTGATTTCCCAACCACGCACCTTAGGCTCTGTGTGTTGGAAACTTAGAGAAGCAGAAATGTGGGGCCATGGGAGAAAATTAGGAGTACAAAAACAATCCTTGTTGATGTCTAACTTTGGAGAAAAGTTTGTTGACTACTCAGAGGTTTTTTACTCCCACAGCGGCATGTGCTAGCGGAATAAAGTCCCAGAGAAAAGGAGGATCAGGACAGGAAAAGAAAGTAGTAAAACTTCAGGCCAAGAAAATAGTTGTGAATAGTGGGAATTGGAAAAAGGAGCCCTGAAACATTGCTGAAATCATTAGAAACAAAATAAAACAAAAGCAACACAACAAGAAATTGTGATCATTGTTTCACCAGGACTGTGAAGGAGACGCTCTTTTGCTCAAATTTAATTCAGATGCGCCTAAAATTTAGTCATTTGGAAGGTAATCAAATACGAGCTTTTGAAAAATCTTTGTGTATTTTGGGGCAAAGTCATGACGTTAATAAATTTATGAAGTGCCGTTGGGTTGCAGAGGAATTGGAGCAGGTAAGGAGTGCAGAGAAATTTTATGTAAAGCAAATAAAAGAGGTAACATGTGCAAAATCATTTTGTAAACTTTAAAATGTTTTACACACACACACACATGATCATTGAAAAATATCTGTGAATAGGAAACTTTAATTAGTTAGTCTTAACTTAGATATAAAGTGAGCCCTAACTTTTGAAATAAATACTGTGGAGAGCAATTACTGTCAGTTTAAGATCATTGATGGTTTTATTCATGAAAACATCTTTCTGTGAAATTATTTCATATAAATATACCACTTATTGAAATTCAATGTTTGTGTAAGTCACTCATTTTTTTTAAAAAAATTGAGATATTTTCTTTAAGGACAAGAATAAATTACTCTGGAAGTCTACTTCAAAATGCCATATTTTTATTGAAGAAAAGAAATGTGATCATACTTGAATTTTTTAATTCTCTGATCTTTTTCTCCCATACACTGATATGTACCCAAGTCTCACCATGAGTCACTGTATAATTAGGGGTTAGTGAAAGCAAGCTAATACACAGTTATATAATTATTTCATATGTAAATAAAATAAAAGTTCCTATTTCCACCTACATTCATTACTTACTTGTTTTATCCATTAAAATTTTACTTATTAGTGGTCAATTTTATGGCATGATCATTTAGAAAATAAAATGAATTTACTATTTATTGTGGTAGGCAGAATTCTAAAGATGCAGACTTCCCCCTATATTCTCATCCTCTGGTTATTCAATCAGACACGTAACTATGGTGAAGGGACTTTGCAAATGTCATGAAATTCACAAACCGGTTGACCCAAAGATACAGAGATTATCAAGGTGTGCCTGACCCAATCAGGTGGACCCTCAAAAAGCATAATGTTTTCTCTGACTGGTAGAAGAAGTCAGAGATTCAAAGCATGAGGGAGATTCAATGTGCAGTTTCTGGCTTTGAAGAGGGAGGTCACCAGGTGACAAAGAATGCAAGTGGCCTTTAGGGGTTCAATGGCCTTTAGCTGGCATCCAGCAAGGAAAGGAAGACTACAGTCCTACAGTTGCAAGGAGTTTAGCCAACAACCTGAATACGCTTGTTCATGGATTCTTCCTCTGGATAGAGTCCAGCCTGGCTGACACCTTGGTTTTGACCTTGTGAGACCCTCACTAGAGAGCCATGGGCTGTCAGCATGAAAGGTGAAAGGTCAAGTGTACTGATAAAACCTGAGACGGGCTGCAGGAAAGAGTTATTGTCCAAGGTGGCACATACATTATAGCCGTACATTATACCTCTGGTTGGGAGGTAGTGGATAGTGAAAGTGCACGGAAAGTATATCAGTATTATATTTCATTAATTGCATGCTGTCTTGCATGGATTGTGGATTATGTTAAGCGGGATGGATAAAACACTGCTGTAGTCCATGCGCTCACAGATTTAGTTACACAGCACAGGCAAGGGGGAAAAAAGAGACAAAACAATAAATGAAATAATGCTCCCCCCCCATTTTTATGCTATTTGGTTTTCCCAAAGTAAATCTTCAAGTGAGAAAATGCCATTAATTCAATAAAAATCTGTTGATTTTATGTGATTTCACTACATGCCTAACACTGTGCTAGACACCTGGGGAAACAGATACGATGAGCCATAGATTGTATCCTTGCTGAAATGACTATTTAGAGAGGAAAAGGGTATAAGTAACAATGATTAAAACACTATGCAGTGACGGTCAGCATGGACACCCCACACAGTGCTCTGTTGTCTATACACTTTCTTTCTTGTGAGAGCAGTAATTTTTCTGATGAGGGCACTTTGCCCCTGACCTGCCCCCAACCATGGTTACCACATGTCAGTTACATTACCTGGCTCGGAGCCCAGGCTTGACCACTCAGACTCCCTCTCCAAGACTTTCTCATTGCAACCAAGAAAGAGAATCAGCCCCTCCAGGTGACAAAAGTAGAGTTAATAAGAGTGAAAAATTCCCTCGTGTGGAAGAAGCCAGTCCCCTGTAGGAGACCGTGAAGCCGATAGTCTGCAAACCCCTGGGAAGATTGATGTAGAAGGAGCCCACACTGGCTCCGCTCTACTATCCCTGAGATTCAGTTATGTTCCTGCCCCTACTTTGCTGTTTTTCAAGGATTATATTTTAAAAAATGTTTATTTAAGATAATTCTAATCTTTTAATCAACTCTACCAAGAAAGACCCGAGTGCATTTCTACACAGTCATTATTTGAACAAACGTCATCAATGTGCCAATGTGCGGCACATGGCAAACAGGACAGTGTAAGGAAATGATAGCCGTGGCTCGCAGCTCAGCACTTCTAGCAAGGATTCGTCTACTGATGACCCTAAGGACAATTTCTTTTGTCCCCGTTATGACAGGCCAGCAGTTGGCACTGTTCCATCTATCCTGTAAAGTTGCTATCAGGACTTTGGGGGTTTGGTATAGCCGAAAAGCAAGACTTTTTCAAGCAAATGCAAAGTGACAGTGAGAACCGAAATGAAAAGGGAAGCAACACGCACCCGTCAAACGAGTAAAAGGGGGAAAAGGAGAGAAACGGCGGTGTGGGCCTGGGCGGTGGAACTCAGAATGTAAAATATGTAGAAAGCAGGAGGAAATAACAAGAAATGGAAATAAAGAGTGGCAGGTGAGATCAAAGTAGAAATAAGATGGAAAATAAGGAATCACCTTGTCGAGGGATAGGCCCCGGACCCCTACCAAGTATGAGCAGTGGTGGACATGAGCAAGGGAAAGCGACTCCAGACGAGAAACTCAGCCTTCACAATGCACTTCAAAGGGAAAAAAGGGAAGAAATTTTATAGGTATTTTGGGGACTATAAAAGCCTTCATGAACAGAAGTTGAGAAACTATTTTCCTCAAAAGTTTCAGTTGCTGTATTTTGAAATTCAGCGTATTTAGAATGTTCTTTATTTCTAGATTTCTACTTCTTACTTTTAAACTTATTTTTGAAGTCAGCAATTGTGGTTTCGTATAAAATGCAGACTGTGAAACCAGAAAATAATGCTTTAAGTAGACCAGCTTTTGAAATATCACCTTGTCTTGGGCACTAACAGTTAATATTTTATTTCAATAAGAGGAGACATTGGCCTATGGTGTTGTCAAACCCATGCTATAAAAAATGCAAAACAAGTTGACAACAAAATGGCACATTGCTTGAAAATTCAAGCAAAACACTTTCTCTTTTCTTTATAAAATAAATAAATAAATAAATAAATAAAAACAAAGATCACTGAGACAGCAAAGACTTTTTATATTGCTTATAAAACATTCTTAGACAATTTGTTTACAAATAAAATGATGAAAAACAAATTCTAAAATGTGTAATTATAAAAGCCATTTTTGAGGGCAATATAGAAACTGATTTATATTATTATAATTACCCTTAATGCCAACTATTTGATAGGGCATTTTGTTACTATTAGACATTAAAGCTAAATGATGGAATGTTCTTAACTCACCATTATGTAAAATTTGTGCTTTAACCAAGTTCACCCCTTTTAACAACAGGGGTGACCATACTTTTTCATGAAAGGGCCAGATAGTAAATATTTGTTAGTCATATGGTCTCCCTCACAGCTACGCAACTCTGGCATTGTGGTGCAAAAGCAGTCACGGGCAATCCATAAGCAAATGAGTATGACTGTGTTTCTATAAAACTTTATTTACAAAAACAGGTGGTGGACTGGATTGACCCACAGCCTGTATATAGCTTGCCATTGTTTGCTTTACAATAAGTAAAAAAAAAAAAAGGCCTTATAATTCAACTTTTCCCTATTTTCTTTCAATTGATATTTAATTGTAATACAGCATAGGTGCCACAGTGAGGCAATATGGAAAAGGTCTGCATCAAAGAGAACTGAATAACTATGTAAGTGTCCTAAACTATAAGGGAGAATAAGGGGGACATTCCAAACAACATTCAGTTATTAACGTTAAGTGCTGGTGTGTTTCCAAATAGAGATGTGCCAACATTCTGGCAATCCTCAATTTCTCATTAAATAAGACTAGCCTTGAGAACTTAAATGAGGAGATAGCAGCCATGTACGCTGTTCCTTGCTTCTGGTTCTCAATTAAAAATTTTCCTACTTTTTGGTGCATGCTAAAATCCACAGACAGTGTAATAATTCAGTCAAATTTAACATCCTTTTCTAATATTTTCGTATCTAGGGTTTAGGTCTTTTACAAATTGGACATTACTAAATATATTAATTTAAATAGTATTGTGCAGGCTTGTACTTGGTATGAAAAAGTGGTATGAGTTTAAAAGTAAACAGGAAATAAAGAAATGCTGTAAACAAAGGGTTTTATGAACTGGTAGGCCCAATTATACTTTTAAGACCTTGAACATAATCCTCTTTATAATGGAGACTGGACTGTGCCTTACTTGATAATTTAAGGATTAGCTCTGATTAAAAAAATTTTTAAAACATAAGACAAATTTATTTTTAAATAAATTGCTAATTAAAGCAATTAGTACTTTTTAATCAGTGCAGCTAGACTCTTTGAGCCATTGTTCTTTTGGCATGAGTACAGGTAATCCATTGACAATTTATTTATTGCACATTTAAACATGAAGACTACTGTAGAATGAACTACCCAGAAAATGCAGGATTGGAAGAAGCCCCTTTTAAAAATTTGCTAAGAATAAATAATATATGTATAAAAATTAACTGAAGTATAATTAACAATAACCCTCAAGAACTATAAACTATAAAATATTATGAAAATGACATGCATATATCCAGGTAAGTTATAGTTTACAAGAGTAAATTATTAAAAATGGAATAGGGCAAGCCAGAGAAGCAAGAGCTAGCCCTGCTCTAAAGCCAGTAACAGGCATGAAAGGAGGGAGGAGGGCATTTGGCCTGGAGAAACCAGCACAGAGAAGGCTCCAAACAAGTCCTCTGTGAAAGAACCATCCAAACCTGCTCTGGTGAAAACACTACAGTGGATGAAGATTGTGGGTGACCTAAATCCTCCTTTAATGCCTTTCCATGCTACTGCAGCACCTCCTTCCCCATGCATTCACTGATTTATTCATTCATCCTATAAACATCATTACATTGTTTCTCAGTGACAGTTGTCACAGCTACCACAACTTGGAGACAATCAACCAAGGCCAAACAGCAATGCCAATGAATGTCATATCAGGAATCTTAGCTAGGCAATCAGCTGTGCTCACTTTCTGTGCCAACATATCTGGGCTTGACTGGAAAGGGGTGTGTGCATCAGATCATTTGGGAAGGAATTCATCATATGAACAGAGACAGTCAAGACACATTAAGAGAAACCTTAGAACAAAGGCCTGGAAGCAAAGAAGAGAAAGAATTTATACCAGGGCTTTTGTTCTTTATTATATAGCAAGTGTACTACTGTCCTCAGAACTGGTAACTGGAACAAAGATAAGAAAAAAATGTTTTAAAACTTTATGGAAAACACTGATGGGAAATATTGTCTTAGTCCATTTGAGCTGCTATAACAAAATACCATTGACTGAGTGGCTTATAAACAACAGAAATTTGTCACATTTCTGGACACTGGGAAGCCCAAGATCAAGGCATGAGCAGATTCAGCATTTGATGATTGCTCACATCCTGCTTGACAGATGGTGATTACTGGGGCTACCTCTCCCATCCCATCACAGGCTCAGAATGCCACTACTGCCACCACTGCCCCACACTACCTTACATTGTGGGCTCTTTTCCCTGCTCTGTCACCACAATGCTCAGCTGTGGTGGCCCATGTTGATGTGTACTGCACCAGGCAAAGTAATGAGGGTGCAGCTTTCCCTGCCTAGATTGCAAAGGATACACTTGAGAGCTGTGGAGTCCAGGCAGAGAACCACAGCAGAGGTGGAGCCACTTCAGAGAGACTCCACTAGAGCAATATCCAGCGGAGATATGGATGCATTCTTCAGGCAAATATCTTATTTCGTTGTTAGCAAGTTCTACTTTCCATAAAACACTAGGACATGAGCATAATTCAACCAAATTTTGTGCCACCTTATAGCAAGAATTGCCTTTCCTCCAGTTTCCAATAATATGTTCCTTCTTCCCATCTGAGACTTCATCAGAATGGTCACTACTGTCCTTGTTTCTACTGACATTCTCCTCACAACCATTTAAGTATTCTCTAGAAGATTGAGGCTTTCTCTACAGTTCTCCTTTTCTCCTTCGGAGCTCTCAACAGGATCACCATTAACAGTCCATTAATGGCAATGTTGGCTTTTACTCTCATCTTCCTCAAAACTCCTCTAGCCTCTACCCATTACCCTGTTCCAAAGCTGCTTCCTCATTTTTAGGTATTTATTACAGCAGTACTCCCATGTCTTGGTAACAATGTTCTGTCTTAGTACATTCCAGATACTACAACAAAATACTACAGACTGAGTAGCTTATAAACAACAAAATGTTATTTCTCACAATTCTGGAGGCTGGGAAATCCAACATCGAAAGCACCAGCACATTGTTTCTGGTTAGGACCCACCTTCTGAGTCAATAGATGATACTTTTTTACTGCGTCCTCACATTGTGGAATGGACTAGTTAGCTCTCTTGGACCTTTTTTATAAAAGCACTAATCCTAATCATGAGGGCTCCACCCTCACAATATAATCACATCTTAAGGCCCACTTCCTAATACCATCATTTTGGGGGTTAGGATTTCAACATATAAATTTTGGGGGACACAAACATTAAGAACATACTAGATATAAAAGAAGGACTAAGTTAAAGGAGAGGTATTCCGTGTTCATGGATTGGAATTATTAATATTTTTAAGATTTTAATTCTTCTAACTTTATTTATAAATTTAAAAAATCCCATTCAAAGTGTCAGAAAAGTGTTTGTAGATGTCAAAAAACTGATTTTATAGTTTATTATAGTTTATTATTTTACAGTTTTTATGGTAAGGCCAAAGGCCTTATATGGAAAGGCCAAAGGCCTAAAAGGGCCAACAAAATACTAAAGAAGAAGAACATAATTGGAAGAGTGATTCTACCCAACATCAAGTCTTACTGTAAACTTGAAGTAATGATTAAGCATAGTTGGTAAAAGAATAGAAATATGCAACCAGTGCAACAAAATACAAGCCCAGAAATAGACGCACACTAATGCAGTCAACTCAATTTTGACAAAGGAGCAAACACAATTAAATGTAGTGAAAATGGTATTTTCAACATGTGCTACTGGGACAGTTTGGTGTTCATATGCAAAAACATAATAATATAAAGAAAAATGAGCACAGACACAGACCTTACACTTTATACAAAAATTAAATAGAAATGGAACATAGAACTAAATGTAAAATGCAAAACTATAAAATTTCTAGGAAAAAAATGTATGTGACCTTGGGTTTGATGATGAGTTTTTAGATACAACTGTAAAATCATAATACATAAATGAAAAATTTGATAAGTTGGACTTTATTAAAATTAAAAACTTTGGATCTTTGAAAGACACACAAAATAATTAAAATGCAGAAAATATGTACAAAACACATATTTGATACCAAATCATACAAAGAATTCTTACAACTCAAAATAAGAAAAAAAAATTAACAAATTAGAAAAAATCAAAATAAGATGACAACACAATTAAAAAATAAGCAAAAGATCTAAATAAGACATATCACCAAAGAAGATATTAAGATGACAAACAAATATATGGACAGATGCCCAGCATTATTCATCATTAAGGGATTACAAATAAAAATACTAATGAGATGCAATAGCACACCTAAGAGAAGGACAAAAATCAGAAAACTGACAATAGCAAATGCCAGCCTGAATGTAAAACAACAAAACTCTCATTCATTGCTGGTATGAACGCAAAATGGTAGAGCTATTTTGGAATATAGTTTGGCAGTTTCTAACAAAGCTAAAAATAGTCTTACCATTAAATTCAGCAATGGCACCATTGTTATTTACCCAACTGATTTGAAAACTTATCTTCACACAAAAACCTTCATGAGAAATTTTATAGCAGTTTCATTTATAATTTCCAAAACCTTGAAGCAACCAGGATGCTTCAATAAGTGAATGGATAAACATACTGTGTTACATTCATATGATGGAATACTATTCAGTGATAAAGAAGAATTAAGCTATCAAGCCATGCAAAGATGTGAATGAATGTTAAATGTACATTGTTACATTAAAGAAGCCAGTTTGTAAAAGTTACATAAAATGTGACTCCATTTAAATAATATTCTGGAAAAGACAAAATCATAGAGACATTAAAAAGATCAGTGGTTGCCCAGGGTTTGGAGAAATAGAGCACAAGTTTTTTTGTTTGTTCTTTTAGGTATAATAGAATGTGACCATTAAAAAAATCTGTTTTTAAAACATATCAAACAATGTTTTTACCTTAATATTGATACAGAGGGCTGCATATAGAAACATTCACAGTTTATAGACATCAGCTAGTACACACAAACAGATGTCCTCGCCTTGTCAGCTGAGGGGGACTTACAGGCAGCAACACCAAAGTAGCAACAAATACACCTAGTACCCAGATGTTGGTCTCTAATGCCTTTCTCCAACACAGGGAACTGAAGTTCCTTGGAGAAGTGGCTGATTCTAATACTAAAGCAGGATAAATACAAGATAAGACTGAAACATCTTATTGTGACAGAAACCCCAACTACAGCAACAACAATAACAAGAAAACAAAACCAAAAAAATCACACACATGATGGGGGAATATTAAAGGGACACATGCACCAACTCAAAGAGCCCTGTTGGCCATAGGTTGAGCAATTTCAGCAACAAAATCAAGTAGCATTGGATTACTACCCAAAGTATAAAATAAATATCCAGAAGTCAATGCTGATAAAACAAACTGATTGAACAAGTACGTAAATGGGAGAGAGGAAACAAATCTCCCATGCAGAATAATATATTTCCATTCTCCACCTTTAAAAGCATAACTCCCCACTCTGTAAGTGTGATCTGTCCATAGTGTCTTCCTTCCAAAGAGTAGAGTACAGAAAGAAAAAAAAAAAGCGTAACTTTACAGTGTAGAAACCTGTCAACACTGTCAACACCTATGTCAGGTACCCTTGATAAGATGTGATAACAATGGCCCTTTACCTCTGTGGTCTTCCTCCTAAAAGCCCATAACCTCAGTATACTTATGAGAAAAAATGTCAGAGAAATCCTGATTAAGGGGCATTCTGCAAAATGCCTGACCAGTACTCCTCATCCTCTCAAGGTGTTTGAAAAATGAGAAAAGTCTGAGAAACTGTCACAGCTAAAAGGAGCCTGAGAAGACATGGTGACTAAACGTAATGTGCTATCCTGCATGAGATTCTGAAAAAGAAAAAGAACATCAGGCAAAAAAAAACAACTGAAGAAATCTGAGTAAATTATAGACATTAGTTAATAAAAATGTGTAAATATTGGTTCATCAATTATGACAACCATAACATACTCCAATAAGATTAATAATAGGGGAAATCAGTATGGATATAGAATATACACAAACTCTCTTTATTACCTTCACAATATCTCTATACTTAAAACTCTTCTAAAAATGAAAAAATATTTTATGAGATTTTTATAAAACAAGACTCGGCTTCACTGCAACTCCTGAAGCATAATCTCCACAAAGGAAATTGACAGAGGCTCTTGCTCAGAGGAGGCTCTGTGCTGGCCATGTCAGGCACCAATGCCTCAAGAGTGGTGATGATCAGGCATCAACACGCTGAACAGGTGGGGTGGGGTGGGTGTAACATTAAATATTGGAAGTTTTGACAGCAGATTCGTTTCTACAAAATGAGGATAGTAAGAGGGCATGTCTTATTAGTGATTTTCAGAACCAAATATGTTAAAATGCTTGTAAGAATGCCTGCACATGGTAAGCACTCAATAAATATTAGCTAAGATCATTAAAAAGAAACCCTATTTTTATAGGTAGATTTATCAATGATTTCCATAAAGCACTTCTTCATTGTTTACAGTATTTATTCCAATGCCTCTTTCAGAATAGAAACTTCTTTTCCTCCTATACCTTTCCCAACGTTGCCATCTTGTTTGGAGAATATATGATTGTGTGGGGAATTGGGCAAGAGTTTTTTAGGGTGCAGGCAAAAAAAATACCTTGTTTTATTGTGCCTCACTTTATTGTTCTTTCCAGATATTGCAAGTTTTTTTTTTTTACAAATTGAAGGTTTGCAGCAATTGTGCCTCGAGCAAGTCTATCAGCACCACTTCTCCTACAGTATGAGCTCACTTGGTGTCTCTGTGTCAGATTTTGGTAATTTTTACAATATTTCAAACTTTTTCATTATTATTATACCTGTTATGTTGATCTGTAATCAGTGACTTTTGACATTACTCTTCTAATGGGGGAGCCAAGACCCACAGCCGTGTGAGGCCATGAATTTAATCAATACAGGTTGTGTGTGTTCCAACTGCTTCACCGTCGGACTGTGTTCCCCTACTTCTCCTCTTCCTCTTGGGCCTCCCTATTCCCTGAGATGCAGCAATGTTGAAATTAGGCTAATTAATAACCCTACTATGGTCTCTAAGTGTTCAAATGAAAGGAAAAGTCACATGTCTCTCACTTTAAATCAAAAGCTAAACATAACCAAGCTGAGTAAGGAAGGCATGCTGAAAGCTGGGATAAGCAGAAAGCTGGGCCTCTCGCACCAGTTAGCTAAGTTGTGAATACAAAGCAAAAGTTCTTGAAGGAAACTAAAAGTGCTACTCCAGTGAACACATGAATAATAAGAAAGAAAAACAGCCTTATTACTGATATGGAGAAAGTTTTAGTGATCTAGAATAGAAGATCAGACTAGCCAAAGTCTAATCCAGAGTAAGGCCCTAACTTTCTTCGATTCTATGAAGGCTCAGAGAGGTGAGGAAACTGCAGCAGAAAAGTTTGAAGCTATTAGAGGTTAATCCATGAGGTTTAAGGAAAGAAGCTGTCTCCATAAGGTAAAAGAGCACGGTGATGCAGCAAGTACTGATGACGAAGATGCCGCAAGCTATCCAGAATATCAAGCTAAAATCATTGATGAAGGTAGCTACCTTAAGCAATACATTTTCAATGTGGATGAAACAGCCTCCTATTGGAAGAAGATGCCATCTAGGACTCTTATAATGACAGAGATGTCAATGCCTGTTTCAAAGTTTCAAAGGACAGGCTAACTCTATTGTTAGAGGCTAAGGCAGTTGGTGACTTTAAGTTGAAGCCAACACTCATTGACCATTTCAGAAATGCTAGAGCCTTTGAGAAATATGATAAAACTACTCTGCTTGTGGTCTAGATATGGAATAACAAAGCACATCTGTTTATAGCATGGTTTACTGAATATTTTGAGCCCACTGTTGAGATCTACTGCTCAGGAAAAAAAAATTATTTCAAAATATTATTGTTCAGGTACCTTGTCACTCAAGAGGTCTGATGGAGATGTACAAGAAGATTAATGTTGTTTTCATGCCTGGTAACACAATGTCCATGGATCCAGGAGTAATTTTGACTTTCAAGTCTAATTATTTAAGAAATAAATTGTATAAGGCTATAGCTGCCATAGATAGTAATTGCTTTGATGGATATGGACAAAGTAGGTTGAAAACCTTCTGGAAAGTATTCACCATTCTACATGCCATCAAGAACACTCATAAATCATGCAAGGAGGTCAAAATATCAACATTAACAGGAGTTTGGAAGAAGTTGATTCCAACCTCATGGATAACTTTGGAGGTTTTAAGACCAGTGGAGGAAGAAACTGCAGATGTGGTAGAAATAGCAAGAGAACTAGAATTAGAAGTGGAGTCTGAAAGAATAACCAAATTATTTCAATCTTGTGATGAAACTTGAAAGGATAAGGAGATGCTTCTATGGATGAACAAAGAAATTTGTTTCTTGAGGTGAAATCTATTCCTGGAAAGGATGCTGTGAACATTGTAGAAATGACAACAAAGGATTTAGTATACTACATAATCTTAGTTGATAAAGCAGCAACAGGGTTTGACAGAATTGACTCTGATTTTGAAAGAAGTTCTTCTGTGGGTAAAATGCTATCAAATAGCATCCTATGCTACAGAGAATCTTTTCATGAAAGGAAGAGTCAACTGATGTGGCAAACTTAATTGTTGTCATGTTTTAAGGAATTGCCACAGCCAACCCCAGCCTTCAACAACCGCCACCCTGATCAGTGACAGCTATCAACATTGAGGCAAGACTTTCCACCAGCAAAAAGATTATTACTTGCTAAAGACTCAGATGATTGTTAGCAGTTTTTTAGCAATAAAGTGTTTTTTTAAATTAAGGTATGTACATTGGTTTTTTTGACATAATGCTATTATACTTAATAGTCTGCAGTATAGTGTAAACCTAAATTTTATATGCACTGGGAAACCAAAAATTTCATGTGACTTGCTTTATTGTGACATTCACTTTATTGCAAATGTCTGGAACAAAATCCACGATATCTCTAAGGTATGCCTGTAGTTCTGTGGGTGATCTGGACAACAGGGAGCTTGGTGCCCCACCACCTTTTTTGAGACATGTAAAGGTATCCTTCAAGTCATTTGGACATCTATTTTGTGGGGAAATGTTCCCAGTTTGTGTAATTAGATTTGGACAAAGATTATGAAAACAGAAATAAAAGAATTTCTCTGGATGGATACATAGAGAATAGATAGAGATGTATAAATTTTTAGGGTTATATTTTTCCTTTACAAACTTTTATTTTACATAAATCTAGATGTTATACAATGGGAAATTCTAGAAGCCAGGGTATAGTTACCTTTTATTTTATATTTTTCCATGAAGGAGCATCAAACTGACAAGGTATTCTTTCCCACAACACATAATGCATTTTATTCTAGGTATGGTGTAATATGACCTAAGGGATGACTATAAAGTTATGTCTCAAGACATAAAAAATATCTCTATAACTGTTAAAATTGAATACAACTTGACTATCAAACACATATTAACTTTTTGCTCAGAAGACACATTATAACAAAATTAATAAGAAATCCTCAAGTTCTGAACCTATGGAGACTTAAGTTGAAAGAGTAAGTTAGACATGTAAAAGTATAACTCATTACTAATAAGGGCTACTTTGGAGGATGAGACTTGGGTATATGAAAAACAATGAGCTTCCTGATTACCCCAGAAAAAGAAAGACTTGACTATCTCATCACAGACAGTGCAGGACAGTGGCCTTGCTGCATGAGGCAGAACTTGCATCTGTGAAGTATGTGGCTTGGGTAGCAGATCAGAGTGTGTGCACCACAATCAAGCGGATCATAAAGAGAAAAAAGGCTACATCATTTATGCCCACATCATTTCCCAAATTCATTAAACAAGTCCTGTCCCTCCAGGAGGTGGAGTACGGATTTACACATGACCAGGTGCATTTAGGGAGCATCTCCCTTCTTGGAAACAGAAGACAAATTGTTCTAACTTAAGTGTCTTAGTTTGTTCTGGTTGCTATTAAAAAATACCATAGACCGGGTAGCTTTTAAACAACAGAAATTTATTTCTTACAGTTCTGGAGGCTGGGAAGTCCAAGATTAAGGCACCAGAACATTTAGTATCTGGTTAGGTCCTGTTTTCTGGATCATAGGTAGCACCTTTTTGCTGTGTCCTCACATCGTGGGAGGGACTAGCTAGCTCTCTTGGACCTTTTTTATAAAGGCATTATCCCAAACATTAGGGCTTCACTCTCATGATCTAATCATCTCCCAGAGTCCCCACCTCCTAATACTATGCACAACTACACAACTATACTCTATAATAGAATCTTTGGGGGGTTAGGATTTCAACATATGAATTTTGTAGGGGCACATTCAGTTTTTATTACCTAGCAAGTAACTCATACCCGTGGCCACATTTTAGACTTGTGGACACGTGGAACTGCTTGACTTTGGAAATTTAAACTTGAGTACAACCGTCTCAGATCACTATATATTTTCAGATGCCTCACTGCATGTGTCAGCCACATGATCCCTCCTTCCAGTTCCCCGTGGGTTACCAACTCCTGTTGATCTTATTCACTCCCGTAACACATGTTCACCAAAACATTTAACTTGCTTGTAATTTTGGGGAATAAATTGGGAAATATAGTTGTGGTCAGATCATAAGACATTGAAAATGGCATAAGGAATTAAATTTTATTGTGTGGGTGTCGGGGAAATCTTTGCAAGTTTTCGTGTTGGGAAGTAGACATATTCTCATTCATGTTATTGAACTGATGTAATTTCAAATTAAGGAGTAGAAGGAAGAATGTTGCAAACTGGGGAAGTAATTGGGAGGCAATTACACTAAGTTTAGATGAAATGTCCTGACCGGAAGTGATGGCTTGGGGAATGGTGAGGAGAAATGCACATGAGGAACTACGGAATCAGCAGGACCTGGGAAAGTTGTGAAGGGGAGAGTAGGAGGCATCAAAGGTGACCACTGGTGTCTGACGACACCTGGCACATGAGCAAAAACATGAATATATGTTAATATTTCTGTATTTTAACTCATATAATAGAGATAAAATGGCTTTGCACACCAACTTCACATTATTAAGGATATTCTGAATATGACTATTCATTACTTTCAACATTGAGTTTTTTACTTTTATGTTTTATGTTATTAATTAGTAGCCTTTCATTTCAGCTTAAAGAACTCCCTTTAGCAATTCCTGTAAGGCAGACCTAATGGTGATGAACTCCCTTAGCTTTGGTTTGTCTGGGAAATTATTTATTTCTCCCTCATTACTGAAGGATAGCTATGTTGGGTAAAGTATTTTTGGTTGGCAATTTTTACCTTCAGCATTTTTAATATATTGTCCCACTCTTTGTTAGCCTGTGCTTTGAGGTTGAGTGGAACTTCTGGCTGTGCTTTGTAGACCGGTGAGACTGCTCTTTGGACTCCACAGTCAGGCAGAGCCACCGACTAAGCTCTGAAACTACCTCTGCTCAGGCATGGTTGCAAGCTTTCTTCCTTTGGTGGGTGATACTGTTGTTTGGAATCTGTACATGAGCAGGACCATGTGCTAGGCTCTGAGGTTATGTGAAATCTCTGGGGTTGTTGTTCAGCCACTCAGGATGAGCAGGGCGAGAGGCTATGCTCCAGAGTTATACCAGGACACAGGCTTGCCTCCCAGCATGGGGAATGTTTACTCAGTGCACTGAGGCTTTCTGGAATGTTCACTTGGCTACTGGGGTTGGGCAATGCCAGATGCTTTGTTCCACAGATATTCATGAATTGCCATTTGCCTCTTGGCCTGGGGAAGGTTTAAGCAGAGTACCAAGGCTTTGTGGGGTTACCACTCAGCCTCTGAATTTGGGCAGAGCCAGAGGCTCACTTCCGCAGATATTTGCTTATCTTCATTTGCCTCCTGGACCAGGGAAGGTTGAAGCAGAGCACAGGACTGAATGGGAAAGCTGGCTAGAAATTTGAGCCTGGCAGACCTATGGACTGTGCTTCCTACAGAGCAACGTTGTTGGCTAGTATTTCTGGTGTGATGCTTCCATCGGCTGGAATGCAGAGCCACTGCCAGGATCTGCATAATGGTTGCTGTAAACCCCACTCCTGTTCTTTGTTTTTAACTGCCCATGAGTGGTCTAGCCCTGCCAATACCCTCATGTTTTCCGTTCGTTGAAATGGGACTGGGCTTCCCAGGACAGCAACCAGAATGATGCGGAAGCTGAATGTCTGCCTCCCTCTCTCTTTTCCCCACTGAAGAAACCATGGGGCCAGGGGAAACCTCTCTATATTCTGTTGTGCCGGCTTGTTGTGGCTTCTTTTCTCTGTTTTTGATCCGCAGTGTTGTATCAGCCTAAATCCTGCCCAAGTTCTGGAATAGTCTGTAGATTTCTGATTGAATCAGAATGATTGAATTTCTATGAGGGGGATACTGATATCACTTTGTACTCTTTAGTATAAATCCCAGGTCATTATTATGTTTTCTTTACTTACCAGTCTCCTGTTCTTTCAAATTCATATTTTGTAATTATTACTTTCTTTTATTACTTAATGACTCCGGAATCTAACTCACAAAAATCTGCATTGCTGTTTGCCTCTATATTCACAACCTCCAAAGTATGCACTAGTTCATTTGAACTTTTAACCTGATCTTCACTCAAAAATAGACCATTTTCAGGATATGAACTCAAAATTTCTCTCTTGGATTATAAAATATTTACTCTTTCACTCTATAATTTTCACTACATACAATATTTGTTCTCATAAGTGACCTCATTTTTTCCAGTTTAACTTGTTTTCCAAAGCAAAATTAACTCGTTTATCATTAATATTAACAATTTATTACTAACTAGAATCCACCAACTCTTTGTCTTATACTGTCCCTGCTTTGTCAGTTCCTTAGCACCTACCACTGTTACTTTCTATTTATTTTCCCATTCTGCTAAACATAGCTGGATAAAATTCCAGAACCATACTAATGGAGTCTAATACAAATATGGACTGTTAGCCCCTGATATACTGAGCTTATATAAATGGAGTTCCTCCATGCTACAGACATATAAAAATGGTATGTAAAAATTTATAGAGAAAATTTTAAAACATTGCTGGTCTTGGGGAAAAAAGAAATTCCCGTAGAGAAAAATGAAATTCAGAGGAATACAAATTTGCTGAAGATACTGACCCCTAAGGTTTTTGAATTTTAATAGAAATGAAGGTTTACAATTTAGTGTCCTTATGGGTATAAATAGCTTAAAGTCGTCAGATTTAAAGAACCACCTAGTCTGTTAAGAAGTTAGGTTCTTCCCGTTGGCTTAGGAAAGCAGCAAAGTGAGAATAGCTCAGCTTGCCATCGCTGGCTTCCAAGAAGGAAAAATGGGACAATGAACCAAGGAAAACAAACAGCCTCCAGAAGGGAATGTAGCTCTACTGACACGTTGACTTTAGCTCAGTGAGACCCGTGTCAAACTTTTAACCTACAGAACTTTAAAATAATAAATGTATTTTCTTTTAATGCGCTAACATTGTGGTGATTTTTTACAGCAACAGTTTCAAACTAATGCAATGGGATAATAGGTACAGCTAAAAAGAGAATTCATGATTTGGAAGGTAGATATGAGGTGAACATTCAGAGAAGTATAAAAAACCCAAATCTACATATTGGTAGATTATGGTAAAACTGAAGAATATCAAAGACTGAACATGTGTGCACTTATACACATTACTTATAATTCATTAAAAGATAGAGTGTAAAATAAATAAATAAATTGAACATAAAAGCAAGGCATAAGATGCCAGAGAAATAGGTAAACCTGTGAATAATTATGTATAAATAACATGAAAAATTAAAAAACTGGAAATTATGTTTTTTTTAGCACTATTCACAATAGCAAATACATGGGATCAACCTAAGTGTCCATCAACAGATGAAAGGTTAAATAATATGTGGTGTATATATACACAATGGAATATTATTCAGCTATAAAAAAGTATGAAATCTTGCCGTTTGCAGCAACATGGATGGAATTAGAGGTCATCATGTTTAGTAAAATAAGCCAGGCACAGAAAGACAAATATCTCATGTTCTCATTCATATGTGGGGACTGAAAAAGTTGATCTCATGACAGTAGAAAATAAAATGATAGTTGTCAAAGGTTGGGGAGGGGACGTGTTGAGGGAAGGTGAAGAGAGGTTGGTTGATGGGTACAACCCTATAGTTAGATAGAAGGAATAAGTTCTAACGTCTGATGGCAGAATAGGGTGACTATAGTTAACAATAATGTATTGTATATTTCAAAATAGTTAGAAGAGACGACTTGAAATGTTCCCAACAGATAAAAATGATAAATATTTGAGGTGATGGATATCCTAAATACCCTGACTTGATAGATATACATTATATGCATCTAGTAAAATATTACATAAACCCCATAAATATGTATGAATATTATGTATCAATGAAAAATTTAAAAAATAACTTGAAATTTCAAAGCATTTAATATCATAAAATCTTTTTATAATTCAGGAGCTGGAAATTAATCAAAGGAGTAAATATTATATAAAGTATGAGTTCAAAGTTTGTGGAAAACAAAGATTTTACATATATATGTTATACATGATATGGTATATAAATAGTTGTCACTTTTTTCACCAATTTTTTATTCTCTGTTTCCTCCTACTAGGATAATAGCTTTAGAAGGGCAGAAATTTTCATCTGACTTATTTACTGTTATATTTGCAGAACCTTAAACAGTACACAGAACATTGTAAGCGATGAATAGCAAGTGTCAAATTAGCTAAATAGAATGTACATCTTCCAAACCAGTAAGAAAGTGAGAGACTTACTTCCAATAGAAGACAGGAAAAGAAGAAAGAAAAAAGAAAATGTGTGGAGGAAACACAAATTAAAATGCTGAAAATGCAGAGATTAATACTTGAGTACAATGAATTTCCAATACAAAGTTTAGCATAGACATCCCCAGAGCCGACATTCAGCCAGTATGCAGCAGAAGACTGCACCTTTTTAAATGGTTGAAATCCACTCTGATTGGAAATATGTTTGGCCAAAGGCAATATCTTACTGCTTGTTAATATTTAAATATTACTCTTTCAGCACACCTAAAGGCTCAAAATAAAGGGGTAGAAAATACTCTCCTAAAAAAATGCTGATCCAACAATATTGTTTTGAGGTTAAAAATAATTTCATCATTTTTAGTGATGAAAATGTTTAATGCACTATGATAAAAAACCCAATTCTCTAAGAAGATCTAAAAAATTCTTAATCTGTATTTAACAAGAATAGCACAGAATATATAAAGCAAAACATTAGGGGATTATTAAGAAAAAATAGGGAAAAATTGCAGTGGGATTATTTTCTTACATGTATGTCAAAAACAGATCAAATCTTAAAAAAGACTGATAATTGTGTAGAACATCCTACCAATACAATTAACAAAGTGTATATCCTCCAGGCTCAGCTGAGTCCCACTCTCTCTTAAATAATCACATGTTTATAATTTGCCAACTATATATTAGATTGTTAACAAGTTTTTCTAATTTTTTTTCCTTTCATTGGCCTTACCACCCCCCAATTCCATAGCTTTTTCTTCAGAGTTGATCTTTCTTCCTACTTTACAAAGAATGAGCAATAACGTGATATGCTTTTGTCCTACCCACTTCTAAATCCTGCCTGTTCTTTTACTTTCTTTTCCTTCATATATCTCTTTATGAAGAAGACTCTAGCTTAAGCCCAATTTACCTAAGTGAGCTTTTAATCCAATCCCTTCCTATTTCCTCTGAGACGATACTTCTTTTCTTATAGTCTCTTTCTTATATCTTTAAACTATATTATTTTCTCACAATTTAAACCAATATTATTAGGTAGCATTTATAATTATGAAAGAAAAGAAGACAGGAAGGAAGGCAGGAGGGAATGCAAGAAGGCAAGAAGGAAGGAAGGGAGGAAAGGAGGAAGGGAGGGAGGGAAGAGGGAGAGGGAGGGCGGAAGAAAGTTCACTTCATTCTCTTCATTTGACTGGAGGCACAAGTCTATAGCACCTACCCGTATGCTCTGGCCTTTGTTAATGCATCCAGTAGAGCTGACATCTGCCCAGGGAGCTATCTATATGTTTTTATATTGTCACAGTTTCCCGTGATAGTTATAGTATATAGTGGCAACCCCTCTCTGTTTCAGTGAAGATTTCTGTACTCTAGGCAGAAAGCAAAATGACCACCTGTCACTCTTTTTCTCCTGTTTCCTTTGAAAGCCAAGCTGGCTTGATCTCTGATCAGGTTCTAGAGTGCTGACTTGAGAGTGGTAAGTTTTTGTCAAACTAAGATGGATGCTCGAGCCAAAGGCTATAGGACAAAGTTGAAGTCTAAGCACTAGGAAGAGTAGTACTGAACACTACTAGTGGCTTAAAGCATGACTGCATTCCCAGAACAAGGAGCTCTTAGGTCAAATCTTCCTCAACCTTCACCCGCTATCACTCCAAACCACAGACGTCACTTCCTTATCCTTATCTTTCCTTATCTCCATTGATTTATTTTTTATATACCACTTAAATTACCCTATTATGCCTTTCATTTCAGTTATTTGTCAACTTGTTTTATATTCCCTACTATGCATAAATATTTGTGAAAAGATCACAAGTTTTTGAAATGGTTTTGGTTTTCTGTTTTTGCATATCCAAATGCCTTGGATTTTATTATTATTAAAATAATAATAATTTGCTATCATTTCCCATAGTTCTGTGTGTCCATTGGACTCAACCGAGTATTCTTACAGATGCCTTTGATGCAGTCAAATGTTGGCTGAAACTGCAGATATTCAAAGGCTCAGTTGGACTAGATGCCCAAGAGAGCTCACGTACATGACTGGCAGTTGATGCTCATCACCAAGTGGGAGCTCAGCTGCAGCTATTGACCAGAGAACCTATGTGTGATGTTGGATTCCCGGAGGGAACATTCCAAGAGTGAATGTTCCAAGAGAGAGGAAGCAGAAGCTGCTAACTCAATTAAGAAACAGACCCAAAACTGGCAAGACATTTCTTCCAATGTATTTTATCAATTAAAGCAGTCACAAGCCAAGCCCAAATTCAAGGGTTTGAGAAATAAACTGGTTGGCAAGAGTAGTCACCTCTACTATGCCACAGGCATCATAATCAAGACTCTAACCCAGGCTTCACCTTCTACCTCTTGTGTGACTTATTGTCTTTGAACCAGTTTCTGAATCTATTTACAAGGGTTGTTCTAATAATAAGAAATGATGTTTGGAAAGTGCTACTCATCATAGAGTAGACACTCAAGAAATGATAACTTCTGAAACACTGATAAGAAGAGCCTTAACTACAGGAATTGATTTATGTATATTTTAGGTAGCGGAAATGCTTGAATTTGGTAAGTTCTAAATTAATATTTGAATGAAAGCATGAGTAAATAATTTAATCCCTAACGCAGTAATCTTGCTTTACGTATCTCTATAGCATTTCAACAGAAATCTTCCTTCTGTTATTGATTCGGTAAATATTTCTTAATTGGATTCTTGAATTGAATGTTGATTTTCTTTATGCATTTAGCATTTATACTGGCAAAAATACATAAGCATTATCAGCTGGGCACGGTGGCGAGCGCCTGTGGTCCCAGCTACTTGGGAGGCTGAGGCAGGAGGATCGCTTGAGCCCAGGAGTTTGAGGCTGCAGCGAGCTGTGATGACGCCACTGCACTCTAGCTTGGGTGACAGAGCAAGAACCTGTCAAAAGAAAACCCCCAAAAAACAAAAAAAATAAGCATTAAAAGTACTAAATTTGGAAGAATTACATATTTGAAAAGTCCTCTACCTAAATAATTTCTAACATGCATTAATTCAGAAAGCAGAAAAATTTGGTGGAAAGAAAGGGAGGAAGATAAGCTTATCAATATATTATTTACAGCTTGTATCACTTGCTAATCTAGTGGATCAAGATGCATCTGGGGTTATCCTGAAAAGGAACGTATGCATAGTCTACACAGAGATAAGGAAACTTTTTGTTCTAGCTCTTTTTATAAACACTGCACTACAAAGTTCTAAACTTTGTAGGAATTACTTCTGAAGTTGAAGTGAGAATAATGACAGCAAAAGTAAAATGCAATAAATTCTTCACGGCACTTAGTTTTATTTGCTGTGACATCATTTTGATTCAGCTATAAAATTCACTATAAAGGTGGCTCTCAACTTCATAGCAAATAAAGTTATGTTTCATACATTTCAATTATTAATAAATGAGCTTAGAAATTTTGTTTTCTTGGCAACATTTTTAGTACATAATGTGCCAGAGTTTTCAATTACTTTGTAGTTTGTTTTGAGGAAAACATTATAAACGACCCACTGTACAGAAGAAAATCCCCATCTCTCCACATCAGAGGTACATAATTTTTTGTAATGTCTTATAGTGTAATAAATTACTTTGAATTGTTCACAGTGCAAGTAGTAATACATTGATAAATCCATTGACTTTTTATTGAAACTGTTGTTGTTAAAGGAATCAATAATAAAGTTTAACTCAGGAAATTTTCCAAGGTTGTACATAGTAAAAGCTGGTAGCTTTTCAGAGATCTGCTCCTCCGCTAGTAGAGGATTCCCACGTGCGTGAAAGTTAATTAAACCAAATCTTTCTGTTTTATAACAACTGAAATAAAGAGCTCCAGTTAAATAAACAGATAATTAAAATAATTTAAAAGTGTGTCTATTTATTTTATTTATTTATGTGTCTTTCTATCAACATTATCCAGGTATTAAATATTACAAAGCATAACAAATCACATAAGTATTGTATTAGCCTTCATGGTTTGCTAAGGATGAAAGATCATTTATTAATTGAGTGGTATGTATATTTTATGAGGATGAAGAAAACTGTATCACAAGAAATTTACTCTTTAAACCATTTATTTATCAACTTTGTGTATATCAACTATATATTTATGAGCAAGGAGAAAGTATGAAAATTTGTATGATACATTCTTACTACTGGTTTCATTGGTCACATGGGAAATGTATGAGAGGGAGGGGTGAGTATTAATGTTGCTTTTATATCTATTTATAGTGCATTCTTTAACTTATTGAAATAAAATATTGTAATACTTATATAATTTGAAGAACTGAATGGTATACATCAAGCATGGTCTTCTAGTAGTAGTTAAAAATGTACAACTGTGTGACACCAGCCCAGTTTCCATTGAGTAGAACTGAGAGATTCAGATATATTTAGTAAGATAATTATCTTTCTGTATTTGGGCAACAAAGCAATAGTCATGCCTTTTCAACTTATTTAATTTTTATCCACATGTGATATGAGTGACTGCTAATAATATATAAGAGAGAGAGAGGGGATGTGCTGCTAGAGAGTGTGCATGGCACTCCATGATATGAACCTTTAAGTTTCCAAGTTTATCCTATGACAGAATTCATTTTTGTACCATGTGGTAAGACAAGAAAGTCAGCAACTTGGTGTGCTGACAGTGCAGCAAAACTGATTTTAATTAGCTCACACAGAGGGCACACTGAGGAAAAAATGACATTTCATTGAGGAATATGCTATCAAACACAACCCTCCTTGACCTGCCGGTTACCAGGGTAGGAGTGAAAACTGCCTGACTGGTGAAGACTCTCTTGTCCTCTAACCCGGGGGCATATGGTTCATTTGCACAGACATTTATTTTGGGACTTTCTCAGTTCCTTCACATCTGAGTACTAAGTGTCTTCATATTTACCATCTTAGAGGAAAAAAAAACAAAACACTGATCTTGAGTTAATTTAAAGGTATATCACACATATTTTGAAGAAAAATTAGGTAGTCATTGGAAAGAAAGGTAGATACTACTGCATAAGTCATAGAAAATATTTTTTTTTATTTCTGTTTTAAACTGTTACTTGAAGAAAACAATTGATTTGTCTTGTCTTTATCTAATTTTCTCTGTCTAAAAACTTGCAGTAATAATAATAATACATTATTGATTTGAACTTGTATAAAAGTTCTCCTGTAATTTATTTAGAGTTTCTATTCTCACTGGGCTCTATGAAATTCACCCAGTCTAGAAACCCTGGAAATTACCCTTCTCCCCTTTCTTTGTCTCGTCTTTCATATTGAGCCCATCAAAAAAAAAATTCCTTCCTATTTCTAATATGCCCACTGCTACTTGCTTCCTTCAGGTATTTGTCATTTAGTTCACGTGCACCTGTAATGGCCTTATAACTCGCTTCCTCAGCTCCACTCTTGCCTCATTTAAACCTTTTTAAACCTTTTCTCTCATGCTTTGCTTAAAAATATTTAATGGCTCTCCATTTTTTAAGACTGATCTTGAAATGTAAACTTTTTAAAGCATGACATTTACAGTCTATATTCATTTTCAACTGCTGCGTAATAAATTACCAAAACTTAGTGGCTTAACACAACACCAACAGGTCTGGAGGTCAGAAGTCTGGCATGTCATGACTGGGGCTTCCCTGCTCAGGGAATCACAAGGCTGAAATTAAAGTGTCAGCCAGATTGAGCTATTGCTTGGAGGCTGTAGGGGAAAACAAGGCTCAAAATGCTATTGTAATTTCATTAACACAGGAGAGGCTAATGTTTGAATAACTAAAGTAGAAGAGAGAGTATGTCCAAGGGCAACTTCTTAAGAATTATCACCAGTTAATTGTCAAAGAGAACTACTGGGAAACTCCTGGATGTTTTCCCCTTTTAATTTCCATAAAATAAACTGGTATTTGAGTTGAAGGTGAATAAGACCTGTAGCTCACACTCATGCCAATTCAAGTTACTTCATGACTTAGTTTGAAATGTCATTTCACAAAAACAACCAAACAAAGAAAACCTCCAAAGCTGTTTCCAATATAATTCTTGTTTTTGGTTAAAAAAAAAAAATCAGTCCCTCATGGTTATAGGACTAAGGTCCACACATTTCCTTGCTGACTATCAGCCTGGAGACACAGCTTCATGACACCTCGGCCCTCCAACAACATGTCAAATCTCTTGTTATGTGTCTGTGACTTCCCCCTTCTCTGGTATATAGACCTAGATTCAAAGTGCTCAAGTTACTAATTTAAACCTACCTGGAAAATCTCCTTATTTGAACTTCAACTGATCAGAATTAACTCCTCTCAGAATCAGTGGCACTTCCCAGTGTCTGTGACTTTAATTATGCCATTCTCTCCGTCTCAGAGTGCCCTTTCACACCCTGTCTGCCTATGAGATCCTACTTAGCCTGTAACACCCACTCCCAAAACCATTTATTTCTCTTTTGTTGACTCCCCAGGAAAATGTATGAATCTCTTCCTCCCTTTTCTCAAGATTTTGTATATACATCAATGATAGCACTCATGGTGGTATCATTATTTGAGTATGTCTCTTTGCCACAAAATCTATGTATTTTCTACCTTTGCTGGCCTAAGCTCAAACACATTTGTCCCTCAAAATATTTGAGGAATTAATATATGTATGAATTAATGCATGTCAGGCGAAAGGAAACTAATCTTATATGTATTCATGAAAAACATTTTTCTTGTATGTTGTTTATACTGTCATAATGTTTGAGAAATTAAATGTATGACAATACACAAGGGTTTGTGCAGCTTAATAATAAACATAGCCAAATTTGTGGATTGCTAAATGCTTGACTGGTTAGATAACCTAAAAATTGCCATTAGTAATCTTACGGCATGTTTCAACAAGGGCTTAAAATGCTATTGTAATTTCATTAAAATAGAAGACACTAATGTTTGAATAACTAAAGTAGAAGAGAGATTATGTTGAAGGGAAACTTCTTAAGAATCATTACAAGTTAATTTTCAAAGAGAATTACTGGGAAACTCTGTCTAATTTCCATAAAATAAACTGGTATTTAAGTTGAAGGCGGGTAAGACAGACCTGTAGCTCACATTCATGCCAATTGAAGTCAACTCATGACTTAATTTAAAATGTCTTGACATTGCACAAGTGGTAACACCATCTTAAATTTTACAATTTCATTGTGTGCAATATCATTATAGTTAGGAAATCAAGCATTAGAATAAGCACAGGTTATTGCTAATATTATAAACTTGGGCCTTATAAGAATCACCAATGAGGACTTTCCATACTTCTTTAGCCTTGTTTTTAGGAAAATCTATGTTTATGATGAAATTATGATTTCTACTTTACAGTAATGTGTGTCATTCCTAAACCTTTTGAAAGGGATCAGATACATGGGGTAAAAATTAGTAAGAAAAAAAGTGTAGGAAAGAGGAGGAATGGGTATTGGTAAATACATGCTATTTCATTTATTGATTGATTCACCATGCAATATTTGAGCAACTACTTCTGCCAAATACTGGACACGTAAAGATGATTAACACATAGTGTGTGAGAGATCATAGCCTATGTAAAAATTATTTTGTCAGTTAGGCATTGCTGCGTAAGAAACACAGGAGAAATTAATGGCATAACACAGCAGCTGTTTATTGTTTCTCACAAGTCTTTGGGTCAGCTGGGGGACCCCATGGTGTCCCCTGTGCTCTCCCATGCTTATGAGGTTGGCTAATCCAAGGGCCAGTGACTGGTACAGAGCTCCCCACTCATGATGGGGAAAGTGAAGACCGAGGGCTGTCCATGCGGTCAGTGCAGCACGATAACTAATGAGTGCAGGTGGGAGGGGCTCTGGGGGGCTTTCCAGGCAGCGCTAACCACGTGTGCAAAGGCAAAGGCATGTACCACATGACACTGAGCACTTGAGTTTTAAACAATTTGATGTGGCTAAAGTGTAGGAAGTATGTTGAGGAGTACCGGGTGGAGGCAGTCGATGGAGAGACCCGAAAGCTACTTGATGATAGGCTGAGAGTGTGTTTGCTGTCCTGTCATAGGCGATGAGGAGTGATATGAGCTGCGTGCTCTACGGTGCCAGATGTGGCAGGGTATGGGTTTTGCAGGGTTGAATCCAGATGCATGAAGACATTTGCAGGGCAATTGAAGTCGTTCTGACAAAAGATGACGATTGCCTGCATGAAGCCAGGGGCTGTGAGCAGGGGCAGCGACAATGTGGGAGAGACACTTAGGAACTCATGGTGGACCTTCCCTGTGTCAGTTTCAAAGTCTTTATAGAGCCCCAAAGAAAATTTATTGAGCTGAGTAGTGTGCAAGACATAGAAATACTAAGTAAAAACTACTTCACTGTAAGTGAAGGTGATGTGAGTTTACTGAAAGACTTAGGGGTAACAGAAAATGGAGAGTTAGAAAGAAGGTAAAATGGTTAATATGCAGAACAACACTTTAAAGGAAGTCAGAGAAAATGGGAAGAACAAATCAACCTTGGGCAAGGGGAGAGACTGGTCTTACAAATCAAGAGAATTTTAAAGGTAGAGCAGACAAGTTCAATTTCGGACTGCTAACCTCCGTTTTCGTGACGCAGGAAAGGAAGGCATCTGGTGAGAGTGGGGGCGCCTGAGGAGACTTGGAAGCGTTGCGTGGTGGACAAGGCAGAGCTGGAGCTGGCAACGTGCGGGTGGTTGAGAGCACAGAGGACCAGGGGAGGGTTGATGGGGTGCATGCAAATTTGGGGGCCACAGGGTTTCTGTGGGCCTAATTCTCTTTGAAAACAGTCTGTAAGGCCGATCTAAATCGTTGCTGCTTGGCTGCTCTCTGCCTCAGTGAATTGGTCTGATTCATTGATGAGTAGGCATTATTTTGTCCATAATAGAGTTAGCCAAGAGACAATGTCTATGTGTGAAGTCTCATTTTACCAATGGCAGGCTTCCCAGTTGAGCATATTAGAGTCACTATTCAGAGCCCGTACCCCCCTTTTTAAATTGTAAATGGCATTGTTAATGCACTTCTGGGATGTACTGAATTTTAAACATAAATAATGCAACAAGATGTAGGCACAGATGGGTCAAGCAGAAGCTGGGAAACCACTTCCCTGAAACTTTCCTTCCTTAGCTGCTATTTCCCTGCAGAGCCCAGTCTCTTGGTTCCCCTGCTTCCCTGTGATAACTCCTTATGGTTTCCTGGTCTGGCTACTCTCCCCCAGGCTACCAGGTACCTCACCAGTCTTTGAGAGTTGTGTATGGTGTAGGCTTTTCTGTGATGTCTTCTCCATCCTGTGCACCTGGAAATTAATCTCCCCTCTGGACTTCCATGTGGCTTTGCTTCCACCTTTTAATTAAAGAGGGCTCTCTTGTAGTATAACTATATACATATATACACACACATTTATATATAAAACATGTATAATATAAAATTATCTATATATATAGAAAAGGGCTGTCCGGAAAGTCTCCAGCCACTGATAACAAGAGCGTATTACATGGCTGGATACTTTCCAGACAGCCCTCGTGTGTGTGTGTGTGTGTCTGTGTGTACACACATATATATATTTTTTTTTTCCTAGATCCTTAGTTAGTGTACAGGATTTGAGGAAAATGACCAGAGGGTTGTGATTCGTGAAAGGTACTGATGTTGGGTTTCCAGAAAGTACTTCCAGAGTTTCTGTTTTCATGTTATTCCACCACATGTAGGACACAGGACTTCGTACACTGTATGTGCCTGGTTAATTTTGGACACTATTATTCCATAAAAACAATGCTGCTTTCATATTTCATCCTGGTACTATTATAATTACATTCACGTGGCTTAGTTCATTTTCCTCTGTGAGTGAGGTTTAGACTCAAGTTTTAAAATTTTGTTTGATCAGTTTTATTGAAGTGTGATTTGTATAGTGTATGAGTTTATGTACTGCATCCATTTAAAGTGTGTGATTTGAAGTATACATCCATGAAAACACGGCCACAGTCAAGATACAGAATCTGCATTACCTCTAAACGTTTTCTTTCTTCTTGGAAGTGTGTGTGACTCCCTCTGTCCCAAGCCCAGGCAACCACTGATCTTTTTGTCATCATAAATCAGTTTTCATTTGCTAGTATCGTTTATAAATAGAATTACACTGCATGTATTGTTTCTGTCTTGCTTCTTTTACTCACATAATAATTTTGAAATTGATCTTTATTTCTGTATGCAACAGCTTTCCTCTCCTATTTATTTCTAACTAGTATTCTCTGTACACTTCGGTTTATTCATTCAGCTTATTTGTTCACCTGTTGGTAAACCTTTAGATTGTTTCCACTTTTTTGCTACAGTGAGAAATGTTGGTATGAACATTTGTACACAAGTATTAATGTGGATATGTATTTGTATTTCTCTCGGACAAATACCCAGGAGTAGAATGGCTGCATTATATAGTAAGTATATATTTAAATTTCTCAAACACTTGCCAACAATTTCTTAAAGTAGGTGTGCCATTTTACATTCTTATTAGCGCAGCAGCATGTGAGTATTTCACTTGTTCCTTGCCTTCACCAAAACTTGGTATTTGGGGTTTTTAAAAATTTTAGCCATTCTAGTGGATATTTAGAAATATCTCATAGTAGTTTTATTTATTTTTTTCTGTTTAATTTGCATTGCCTTGATTTCTAATGTTTTTTTCCTGTGTTCAATGGACATTTGTGTATTTTCTTTTTTGAAATCTTTCTTCCGTTTTATTATAGATTGTTTTCAATCTTCAACTGTTTAGTTATAAGAGTTATTTATATATTCTGGATACAAGTTTGTTGTCTGAAATACTTGTTGCAAATATTTTCTCCATTCCATAGCTTGTCTATCCCCCCTTTTTAACAGTGGCTTTTGAAGAGCAAAAATGTTTAATTTTGATAAAACTAAATGTATTCTTTTTAATTCATGGTTTTTGTATCCTAAGAAACCTTGCCATACTCCAAGTTAGTAAAGATTTCTTATTTGTCTTCTATTAGAAGTTTTATAGTTTTAACATTTACATTTAGATCTATGGTCAATTTTGAGTTGATATCTATGTGTTGTGTGGGATAGGGGTGAAAATTCAGTTTTTCTATATGTAGATTCAGTTGTTCCAACATCAAAGACTTTCCTTTCACCATTGAATTTCTGGTCACCTTTGTTAAAAATTAATTGACCATATTTCTGAAATTTCTATTCTGTTTAATTTATATGTTTATTTTAACGTGCAAATTGCTCTGTCTCAATTGCACTAAACTTACAGTAAATCATGAAATCTAGTAGTTTATAAATCCTCCAAATTTATTTTAATGATTTCAGTACTCTGGATCATTTTCATTACCATATAACTTTTTAGAATAAGTTTGTTAATTTGTATAAAATGCATGGTGGTGGTTCAAATGTGAGAGCCTTGGATCTATAGGTGAATTTGGGAACAAATGATGTCTTAACAATGATGAATATCAATCAATAAGCATGGCTTATTATCCCATTAATTTATGTCTTTAATTTCCCTCCCTCCTGTAGTTTTTTTGTAATAATATCTTGCACATCTTTTGCTAATTCATTCTGTGTTTTAAGTTTCTTCACAGATCTATAAATGTAATTATTTTTAAAGTTTAATTTTTACAAATGTTAGTTGTAATTTTTACAAATGTTAGTTGTATATTAAAATACAACTGATTTTTAAAATTATTTACCTTTAATTTTGCATCATTTCTAAATTTCTCTTGTTGGTTCTAAAGTTGAAATAAAACTTCTATGTAAGCAATAGTTCTGTGTAAATAGAGATAGCCTTAGTTTTTCCTTTCTTATATTTACATCTTTTATTTCTTTTTCCATGCTTTATTGCAGCAATACTCCAATGAAATATGAAACACAAGTGGTGAGAGTACACATCACATATGTCAAATATATATTTTTATGTAAATATAAGATATGTATAAATAAATATGGTATATAATATGTAAATTATATACATATGATATAAAAAGTGTCAAACACAAGAGACTACACATCCTTGTCTGGTTCACAAACATAGAGGGAACATTTCAATATTTCACCACTAAGCATGATGTTAGTTGTAGATTTTTCTTAGATGGTGTTTATCAGTAGAAGATGTTTTCTTCTATTCCAAGTTTGATTTTCTTTTTTAATCACTAACTGTTTATACTCATCATATGTTCTTTCTACATCTGTTTAAATGATAATATGATTATACTCCATTTTTCTTAATCTTGTGAATCACATTGATTATTTTACAGTTAAACTATAACAAGTTGCTTATCACAAAAGTTAGCACTTTAGAACAACAAACGTTTCACATTTCGGGGGTGGGGGGGGAGGAAGCCAGGCACTGCTTAGATAGATGGCTTTCGCACAAGATCTTTCATGAGGATTCAGTCAAACTACTGTTTGGGGCTATGGTCTCATGTGAAGATGCAGCTGGAGGAGAATTTTCTTCTAAGCACATTCATGTGGGCTTTTATTCCTCATGGACTATTGAGCTGAAGGCCTCAGTTTCTCACTGCTACTGCTTGCCATCAGACCACCTCATGACAGGACAGTTGGCCTCTTCTGGAGTGAGCGCCTCAAGATAGAGGGAGAGAGAGAGAGAACAGCATGACAAAACTGCAGTGAAGATATTCTTTTTGGTAACCAAATATCAGAAATTAGAAGTGAATCACTAAATCTAGCCCATACTCAATGGGAAATGATTACAAGAACATGAATAACAGGACGCTGCAATTGTTAGGAGCCGTCTTGGCACCTGCCTACAACACTTGGAATCCTGAGTTAAACTCCATTGGGTTATGATGTATTAAATATTTTATATATTGTTGGATTTGATCTACTAACAATTTGCTAAGTAATTTTGCATCCCTTTTCATGAGGAATATTTGTCTCTAATTTTCTTGTCTTGTAAAATCTTCATCAGACTTCGGTATAACACTTATGCGTGCCTTTTTAAATAAATTGGGGATTTTACAACCCCTGCCTCCATTTTCTGAAAAAGTTTGTGTAAGTTTGTTGTTAATTGCACCTTAAACATTTTATCAAATTTACCATAAAACCATAATTTACAGAAAACATAGTTTTCTTGAAGGGTGGGTTTTTTTATATTTTTAAAAAATTAATGGTGCTATTCATACTTTCTGTTTCACCTTGTGTTGATTGGAGCAATTTATGTCTTTGAAAGATTTTGTTTATTTCATCTAAGTTGTCAAATTTCATAAGACTACTATCCTTTTAACATCTCTAGAATGTATGATGATGGTGCCTCATTTTTGAAAATGACATTTTGTAAATTTTCTTATTCATTCAAGCTAAAGTTTTATCAGTATTATTCATCTTTTTAAATAACCAGCCTTTGATTTCATTGCTGTTCTCTACAGGTAATTCATTTTACATTTTATTGATTTCTGTTTTGATTTTTATTCTGTTCTCTCTTCTACTGATTTTGGATTTAATTTACTACTTTTGTCTCTAGCTTCTTAAAGTGAAAGTTTAGTTTATTAATTCTGGACTTTTCTTGTTCCCTAACATATACATCAAAACCTATAAATTTTCCCTATTGAATTGCTATAGGTGGATCCTATTAATTTTGAAATATGTTTATATTTTCTTTCAAGATTTTTCTAATTTGCTTTGTGATTTCTTTTTATATGAATATATTGAGACGTGCCATTTAATTTTCAAATATTTCATGTTTTTCTAGATATCTGATTTTTAATAATTTCTAATTAACTTCATTGTAGTCAGAGAACATACTCTATATGATTTCAGTATTTTAAAATTTGTTGAGATTTGCTTTATGTTCCAGTATATGGGTCTGTGTTTTGAATTTTTGAAATGAATGCATATTCTGCAGGTGCTATGTGCAATGTTCTACAGATATTTATTAGGTCAAGGTAGAAAATAGTGTTCAGATTCTCTATGTCTTTGCTGATATTTTTGTCTTGTTGTTCAATCATTTGGGGTACTTTTTATCTGCTGCTATGATTATAAAATTCTACCAATTTTTGCCTCATGTATTTTGAAGCTCTGTTAAGTGCATACATATTTATGGTTGTTATATTTTCTTCATGAATTGACCTTTTCATGAAATATATCTATGTCTTAGAATGAGCTTTGCCTCTAAATGTATTTTATCTGACAATATATTCATTCTAGCCTTCTTACACTTACTATTTAAATGCTATATTTCTTCCATCCGTTGACATCCAACAAATTTATTGTATTTCTTTGTATTTAAAGTGCATCTTTTATAGATAACAGATTGTTGAGGCTTACTTTTTATACCCATCCTAAAAACATTTGCCTTTTAATAGAGTACTTAATCCATTAAAATTTAATGTAATTATTGGTGTAGTTCTACATCAAAAACATCAATTCATTGTTTGTTTTCCTATTGTCTACTCTGTTTTTGTCCCTTTTTACCCCTTTCACTGCCTTCTTTTGGATTAGATTAAAAATTTTTTATTTTATGATTTCATTTCAATTTGCCTATTCTCTTTTTAGCTGTATCTCTTTGCGTTATTTACTTATAGAATTCTCTCGGCATTATTATAAACAATCTTCAACTCTTCACATTTTACTCAGAACTTTTATTGGATCACTTCTTTAAAATGTAGAAAAAATAAATATTGACAATATATATTTTGATTTACCCCCACCAGCCCATCACTCATTACAATAAACTTATGTTATATATAATAAATCCCATAAGACAATGTTATAATGTTTGTTTTAAACAACTTATGTGTAATTCAAAGGAATATTAATTCATTAGTTAAATATTAATAAAAGAATAGAAAAATATCCTTGTATGTTTATGCTATATTTACAATTTCATTCATTCCTGAAGATTTTTCCGCTGGCATAATTTTCTTTCTCCCTCTTCTTTTAGAATAGCTTGCACTGATGGTGTGTTGACCACGAATTCTCTTAGTTTTACTTTATTTGAAAATGTTATTTCGCCTTCACTCTGAAAGAATAGTTTCACTAGCTGTTGTGAGCATCACCTGGGTTCGTGATTTTTTTTCTTTCAGCATTTAAAAAATATCTTTACACTGTCTTTGGCGTCCATAGTTTCTGACGAAAAGTCTGCCATCTTTAGCGTTATCATTGCATTTTAAGTGAGGAGTCATTTTTTTCTGGCAGCTTTCCAGATTTTCTCTTTATCTTACATTTTCACTAGCTCCACTATAATGTGAGGTTTCCTAAACTTCTTCAATCTGTGTGTGGTACTACTATAAATCTTGCAGCCCTCTGAAGAATTAATAAAATTGAGAGTGGAGTAAAATAAAATGTGCAGCTAAAGATTTGAGGAAAGGTACGACCTCTATAAAGGTTTTTTCCACACAGCTATGATAACTTGATCTCCCTTGCTTTCCCCAACCCTCCCTCTCCTGCCCCCATATGCCAGAACACACATATAGACATACTGCGAGGACATACACATGCCCCAAGGGTTAGGTACAATCCAATCCTCAGCCAAGAGAGTTTTCAGGAGTTCTAAACTGGCACTGGTAGTTTCAGCAACCAGCAATCCTTGCTTCTGCTTATCACTAACTCTGCCAGCTCCAGCACATTTGGGTCCATAGATGACAAATGCTTCTTAAATCCAGAAGGTGAATAAAACCCGTAGGCAGGCTTTTATGCAAATTGGATCTACTTCTAAGATCATGAACTTTGTTAAGCATTTATGTAAGAAGTGTGCTGTAAACACTTTTAAGACTTAATATTATGTTCATGGAAAGGCAGTCAGTAGCTACAAGGTACTGAAAATTCATCAAAAGAAGGTAGTGACACTTCAAAATCAATACACATAATGGGGTCTTCCTTCCAACCAAAATTAAATGCAGGAATGGTTTTTATGTTTACCGAGATTATGCAGTCTTGGCTTTTTGAGGTGTCAGCAGATGGCCCGATAAGAAGTTGCAGGACTGAGTGCAGGCAACCAGCGTCTCATCTCAGGCTCTCTTAGCCATGAAATCTATGAATTTATGCTTAACTGAGCGACAAGGAAAAAAAAACATGAACAGTCTTAGGGCAAGTCAGGGTGACTGGCTGTGCCTTGTACTTCTCAAGAGTAATTCCATCTTACGCACTTTATCTATCTTACGTTCTAAAAAGGAGTGTGCTTTTCTACTTTTCTTAAAATGTCACCCATCAAAAAATGTCACTTACACATGCTTGTACTGCTTCATTTAGTTTTAGATACTTTGTGACTTGGCTTAGATCATTTTTATTTCTTATTTCCAAGCTCTATCCAGATCCTTAGCCAAGTAAGCATCAGTTCTGACTCTATTTTCCAAATTCTATCATTCTTTAAATATCATTTGGGATGATTTCCAGTACTTCATTGATTTTCATTTTTTTCTTCTTTGTTTTTCACTGAGAATAGTGGTAGTGTGTGTTCACACTGTTTTTAGTTTCAGATATATAATGAGCAATTTAAACAAGTATCTGATATCAGATAATGATATACCTGGGGAAAGAAAGAAATATACAGAATATTTATATAGCACATTCTTTTTAAAGAGCAGAAAGATTGTCCTTAAAGAGATATTCAAATTTTACCTGCCAGGTAAATGAATATCATCAATTCTTAGTGGTTCTGAGAAAATAAAATATTTTTTAACTCATGCTTCTCTATCCAAATGAATTCAAATTATTTTTAAAAAGCAATGGATGTTCTGTTCTCAAAAGAAATTGCTCCTGTCTTTAAAATCATTTAATTTATGCCAACCCATGAGAAAAATATATTCAAACATTTCTCTGTTTTATGATTCAATTGCTGTATTATTTTATTTGTGTAATTTAAACTGAGTTTATTGTCATTTCTATTCTAGTGTCAGATCAAATTTGGGGAGATATTCTGCTACTCTTAGAAGTTAAATACACAGCTTTTATGGCAGAATGTTGAGAATAAAACTTTTGGACCTAGGATGTTAAAGATGAATAATTGATTTTTCAGGCCTTGTTTTTAATAGGTGGCAGGTGTTAAAGCTAAAGCCAATAAATTGGTGAAGAGCAGTTTATCACTGGATGTGATGACCAAAACAAAAAGTCTGTTTTCTTTAAGTGAGAAAATTATATGTAAGGAAGAACTGGAAATAAAGAGGAAGTCATTTGAATAAATGCATTTCCTTTTATAAGACATATTTCACATAAATTAAGATGCTCTTAGCGTTTGGATATGTCCAACTGCAAAAGCAATCTAACTTCAAAACTGTCTGAGATGACCTTACATTACTTACATTTAAGTCGCTGGGAGTGACAGTGACATGGAGGGATAAGCCAAGAGCATGATTAATTGCTTCTCGATCCCAGTCAACAAGCAGCGGTGTTTTCTACAAAACTTCAACCACCATCTCCTTGATCTGAAAGTGGCTCTCTTAGGAAACTCATTAGCAACTGAATCACTGGAAAGTGCCTCATAAATCCTTTTAACTAAAGTGGCTTTTCAGATCCAAGAAATATTCTGAAACTGACTCTCATATTTACATTTTTACAACAGATAGTTGAATTTATAAACTGCATTTGCTATTAGTTCTAGCAATACTACGCATAATGAGGAATCATCCATTTAGATGGGTAGAGAGATAGTAACAGAGGGAGAGAAAGAGACAATGAATTACAGTGAAGGCTTGATGAATATTCTATCTGATCTGCCTCATTCTCTCCAGTCCCACTGCCAGGCTTCTCTTACAGGTACTCAGACATGACTTAAGAAATGAAGTCAGTGCTCCTAACGGATGGAATAGTCCCACTGCCTCCTCTCGGGTCCATCTTGCACTTCCTGTTTAACATTTATAAAGCCAAGTTAAAAATACAGCACTTACTGTGGGGCCTTGTAGATGATAAACTTTCCAAAACAATTGGTGAGTGAATAAATAAACCAATTGCCTAATTCAAAGACTTTTTCCCCCTAACTATCCTTGTTGTCACTAGAACTTGTTACCGACAGCTTGAAGGACAGTGATGAAACTGGTATTGAAGTCTGGGAGAAAAGTGAACACGGATATGTAGCAGAGGAAAGTTTGGCAACGCTGTTGTTTGTGACAATGAGGTAAATAGAAAATATGTCTAGTATAGTTGAGTATTTGGCTAAGGACATTTTCAGGTAGACTGTTCAAACTGCCTAATTGTTTCTTTTAGCTGCACATGATAAAATGTAGATAAAGGAAAAATAAAGTGAATTTTCTATTTTCAAGCAGAATTTAAAGGACATATTAAGGTAAAAATGTTCTCTGGTTCAGAAATAAAATTCTTTCTCATCCTTACTTTCTTCTACAGGTAAAACCTCTGGGTTCAGAAAAAATATCCAATCTAGGACCTATTAGCAAAGCATGGTCACGGGGTAAAACTCTCATTGCTAAGGCTTTAAAATCCTTTAGTGAGACTTCAGAAAGATATATGTGCTTGCCCAGCAGAACCTATAAGAGTCCAAGGAATGTGCCTCTTAAACCCATTCTACTGTGCAAAAATTCCTCTCTCAATCTGAACGCACACTTTGTAGATACTTTGAACTAGAAAAAATGCTTGCAAGCATCTTAAGTACAATAGTCACTGAGCCCAAGGTATAGAAAAGCCTATCTGAGACAGAAACATTAGTTGGACTATTATGTAGTGGGGGCGATTGCAATTTGATACACAGGAAGGTGACACAGTTTTTAAAGGAATTTTATCAACTTGGATTGAATGGAAGAGACTCAGTTCCACATGAAGAGACTTTTGGACTTCCAACCTCCTACAAATGGCAATCAGGCTGTAGAAAGCTACTCAATTGTAAACACAGGATATTTGTTAAGGAAAAAGAGGGATGACTCAAAAGAGAGAATCCAAGAGCCCGGAGGAGGAGTCCCAAGAGCCATGGGGAGCATTCTGGAGACTCAGATTGAACACTAGGCTAGGACATGGCCATGTGTTTTTGGCTGAATTTTAGAACTGCTATGGATCACTGAGTGTTTGGTACCTCCCATGCCTAATTTTTTGAATATGAATCTTTACTGCAGTTGTCTATTTCTGTCTTAGCATTGTAAGTTGAGCGTGTGGGAAGAGCATGAAGCTTCTCTCTTTAACTCAGGAATTCAGACTGAGAAAAACCATAGCTGAGGAAATGCTGCCAAATGGCCTTATTCATACCTGCACCTCCTCTGGTTGATGAGAACCTACACCTCAGCATTGAGGTAGTTGCCATAAGGGGTATATTTTGCCCATGTAAGAAAGCTAAATAATTTGTAGTCACATCAAGGACTGTGGTAGCCTAAACATGGCCACAAATATTTTGTGACTCTTAGCCCTTGAATCTAGGCCAGCCTCAGTAACTTGGTTGAAAAACAGATATGGTGACCAATCATCCAGGTTTACCTGGGATCAGGGGGATGCCCAGAACATAAGAGGTTCCATGTTAAAGCTAGGAAAGTTCTGAACAAATGGGCTGAGTTGGTCACTCTGCCAAGGGAATGTGGTAGAAATAACGAGAGGCTTTCAAGAGCAGGTCTTGGGTAAGCTTGCTGCTCCAGTGCAGTTCTCCTGAAACACTCACACTGGGGCATCCAGCAGCTCGGTAGGAAATCCAACTACCACTTCATGGGAAACTCAAGCCACAAAAAATGGCCCTGGAAAATGAATAAAACATGTCGAGAAAGGAGGTACCAGGATGCCAGAAAATGACTGGGTAGCTATCTTGAAAGTAGATGCTCCAACCCAGCCATCCCAGCTGATACTAAACTGCCCAGTTGAGCCCTCCACAAATTCCTGATTCACAAAACCCTGAGCAAAATATAATTGCCATTTTAAGTCTTTAAGTTCTCTGGTAGTTTGTTATGCACCAATAGACAGAAAACAAACAAACAAACAAACAAATAAAAAAGAACTTCATTCATAAAACCAGACAGTTCATATATTAATACTTCCCCAGGTTATATTTTATAGTGGTTTGTAAAGGAATACACACTCAAAATCTAATTTTGGATGAATAAATGAATCAGTTGGCTGATTAGAAGACTTTTTTCAATATTCATTGCTAAAAGTCTGTCTCAAATGTATTTTTATTACACTTTTTTTACCTTAAATATCACATACATAATGTAACTTTATCTTGATGAACCAATAATTTATACTATAAACGCTAGAATTTAGCTTAAAGTTGTTTTTGAATACATGTCTAATATAAATTTATTTACTTTTTATGTGCTTCTTTTGATTTAAAAATCAAGTGCTCAGAAGAGTGTCAATTAATTAGGGATACATTGGATACCATTTAAGGTTTTGAGTGTTTTTGAGCAGCCATAATTATTTGTAAGGATTGCTATTTTGTGACTTTTATTATTTTTTAGAGATCTTCCCAACAACAAAGATAAAATTTACCTAAACATTAGAATAAATTTCATTCTATCTTACAATTGTCATACGGGTCCACTGAATTCTTTTATAAACCTATGATACAATGTGATCATGCTCATTTTATTTTTCCTATATCTTGAAATATTTTGGTACTATATCATACTAGGTATTTTTTATCCTTATTTATTATTACATATTGTAATCAATTGTGCTATAAAAGAATAAATAATAAGAAAGTGGAAGAATGTTGGAATCTTCTAGAAGGATAAGGCAATATTGAATAAATCATCATTTTTCAATTTTTTTTGAATGGTGTGGCCCAAACTACTGTAACATTCTTCAAGAAGATGTAAAAGAAGTCTAGAGACACTGTAAATGTCCATTCTTAGCATTCATTGAATACAACGTAGAGTTCAGATGTTTTCATTTTCTGCCAACAATGTCAAATAAAAAAAAAAAGTAGATGAAGACATTTCACAGTTAGACAAATCAGAAGATGAGTGCAAACAGACAGACAGTAGCACTCTAGACTCTAATGATGATGATAAAAGAGATCTCATAAGTGAAATATTAGACTATGACTCCTCAGATGACAAAATCCTAAATTGCCTTAAATTCAAAAATAGATAAGAAAACTATATATTTCTGTAGACAACAAATGAACAATAATGTTCTCATGTACTTAGCCATTCAATAAGAAAGACTTTGTCATGTAGTATTTTTCAAGAACCTGGACCATCTTGCTTTGCTAAAAGTATGAGTGATTATCTATATTGATATTTTTGGTAAACCAAAATTGACATGATGCAAAGAAATCTGCTAGGTTTAACTTGTTTTAAGGTACCTAATAATGTTCTTTTTGCTATCACTTTTTTGTTAAGTCTGTAAATTGTTACCAAAAATAATGACTCAAAATACTATTTAAATATCAAAAGAGTCAATTAGATCCAGGTGGCAACTTGTGGTATCAGTTTTTCCCGGTATACTAAGATTTACAAAAGAATGTAAAGAAATTTGAAGATCGAAGAAATCTTACAATCATTGTTCTTCAATCAACTTCTCAATTAAGAAACGTCTCTTACACTATTTTTGAGGGAAAGTTGGATACCTACAGTAAAGGTGAACATATTACCTCTTAAAATAGTCCATTGTCTATGTTGGAAAGTTCAACCTCTTTGATATTAACAGTTAATGTCCTACATAAACATCCCTGTAACTGCCAAGAAGGAAACTGCACATTCACTTGTCTTCATGACTATAGTTCAAGCGTATATTGTTTTAAAATTAAAATAGTATAAATAATGAAACAAATTCTTAAAGTCTTGATCATTTAAGAATAAAATGTGGCTTCGGAATTCTGTAAACTGAAATTATACTTTGTTAATACATTTTTAGTAGACTCATCACTCAGTCACCTCACATTAATCCTGTTGTCAGCTTGAACACCTACGTGTTTTACATGTGAGTACTGCCAAGGCTGATTTCCTCCCTCCTGCACATGTGCATTTTTTTTTAACATAAAAGAACAAATTTTAAAGTGCTGTTTTAAATACAGGTACATCAATTTTCATGTTTCTAGCCAGTCAGGATCATTTAATAATTTGATTGTGAGATGTTGAGAAATAGTTCTGATGCCTGAATCCTATGATTTACTCCTTCTACTTTCTGAGATTTTCTCATAAAAGATTACCTCATAACTCATAAAAGATTATCACATAACTGGATAATAACAAAACAGAAAAAAAAAATTGGATTCATCATCAAACAAACATTGGTTACCCAAATGAGAATCTGTAGTAAAGATAGTTTGTAGAATATAATGTGGGCCAACATCAAAAGTATAGCATCTTAAATTCCAACTTGAGTTTAAATCTTTCTACGTATATAACTGAACTAAGAGAATGATCACATGGTCAGTTCTACAAAGCCTGGGCCAAGATGTCTTTTCTTTATCTATGAAGATTTTTGATGCCCAAGAGAGGATAAGAAAGCACTTCATGTGAATATTGGAGATGAGGATTATATGGTAATTCTGTATTTCCACTCAAATTTTCTTTGAACCTAAAACTACTTTTTAAAATAAAGACTTAGAACTTATTACAATAATATCATAATTTCCATTAACAAAAATTACCATTAAAATGGATTTGCAAGCCACAGACATGGAAAAATATTCACAGTACATAAATTAGACAAAGATTTATTTTTAGAACATATAAAGTAAGTCTACACATCTTTAAGACAATCAACCCAATAAAAATGAGCAAAATTCAGACCGCAGACTGAGGATATATGTGGTAGCACACGGCCAATAGCAAAGGAAAAAACATTCAACATAATTAGTCATCAGGGAAATGCAAATTTAAAACAACAGTCAGATGCCAATATAATAGCTGAAATAAAACTGACAATACTAGATCCTGGCAAAGAGTTGGAGCAACTGGATGGCTGATGGGAGTATGAACGTGCACAACAAGGTCAGAGAACCGTTTGACAGATTTGTGCCTATTCATGCAATAACTAGCATTCAGGAATAAACAAAGAAAAACAAAACCTACTGAAATATGCAACATGAATGAATTTTGTAACACATTGTTTTATAAAACTAATCAGACATATTAACAACAATTATATATTATATGATTCCATTTGTATATTTGTACAAGAAGATTCAAAATTTCTTGCTGATTGTGGAAGTCAGAAATGTTTCCAATAAGTGCATTGGGGAATGGCAGTGCTTGATGGAACGAATCATGAGGAAATTTTCTGGGCAATGGAAATGTTCTATTTCTTGTTGGGGTGGTGAGCATATTCAATTGTTAAAGTCACCAAGTTTACAACTATATACTCTTGAAGTCATCACCTTTACTGACTTTAATAACTCATTAAGGTGCTAAGATCTGTGCATTTTATTTTATGTGTATGCCTTGTTACCAATACTTTTAAAAATGCATGCTTGCAATTCACAAAAGAAAAAATTTCAAAGTAGCATTTTCTGTGAAAAGGGAGTTGCACCAGGCTGTTTGAATGATTTATGGGCTACTGTCCAAACAAAGCATGGATTATCCCCATACATGATCTAATTCAGTGTTGTATGATTAAGCTGTGTGTCATATTACTTTTCCATAGACTAGTTGGACTAGCAAGGGTGCTGGAGTTAGGGTGCAGTGATCTGCCACCGGGTGATCCCACCAAACTCAGTATTGAGTGTCTGGAACTGCTTCTGTGTGCAATGTAGGCATGATGAAGTACAGAGTTTAAAAAATAAATGCTGCACAACTCTCACAAAATATTCTCTGTTAGTGTTAAACGACTTTAAAATGTGGACTAGCAAGAAATATGGTGAATCCACGTCTCGGACAAAGAATGCATATACTCTGTGAGGCTTGAAGATCCCCTTTTTGGAAGTGTTAAGGAAACACTTAGTAAATAAAAGTGCCATACACATAATTATTTTAATGATAATAATAGTGCAAATAATATCCTCAGTCCTGAACACATATCTATAAAGTTACCCAGGAGCCTTGAGCGATTGGAATAAGATGTGAGGAACTAACTTAAGCAGATTGGTGATTGATAATGTTGAGATTATTTATTTTTTTTCCTTTATATTGTTTTATAAGCAACAAATGTAATAGAAGTGAACAAAGTAGAAAGATTTTGCTTTGGTAACTTTGTAAAACATATAAAGTCATTCTCTCTAGTTCTATGGAGATTATATGTGGGAAAAATCTTGAAAATTATTGTTGTATGAAAGCTTTAAGCTCTCATTTACTGCTTTTTCATGAGTCCTCTAAAAAAAAATCCAGGCTTTTTAAAATCAACATTGTTCTTTTCTTACTTTTGACATATATTTACAGCCTAGACACATTGAAAAATTGGAAGCTCTCTTCCAGAATGTTTAATGGATTTTTAATATGTGTTGGAAAAGATTTACACCCTAAAATTCAGATTTGTTTTCCTAAGGACTCCTTTTAATATCTATTTTGTGTGTGCGCTTGTGTGCATATGTATGTTTTGCAACGAAAATTATCTCTCCCTTTAATATTCTTGGGTCCATAATTCTTTACGTTAAGTGTTTGCAAAATCCTATTTTTTATCCCTCCCTCACCTGAAATTGTGGTAAGGTTGCCCTTAGAAAACTCCCTTAAAACATTCTTATCTCACTGTAGCAGTGTCTGATCACATTCTACACTTCTCCTTTATCTTTTGACCCTGATTAGCCCCTTACAAATAACGGAAGAGGCCAAATCCTACCTTAAGAAACACTGTAAATGCACAAATTATATCAGTTAGATTGTCTAGAAAACTTAGAGAAACAAGCAGATTAGGGAAACAATATGGAATACAGCTGTACTTACTAACCAATATGCACAATGTATATATCCATGTAATTTTTATTTTTAATAAAAGAGTTGCTATAAATTTGTTTATTACTCCAAAAGTTGTTGTAGTTAATGATTTCTATTTGTATTCCAGAATTGTCAAATTAGTTTATTTAGCAAAGAAGCTATTTAGATTTTTGAACAGGTTTAAACGTTAATTCTTATTTTCTATTTTAAGAAAATCAGTTTGCCTTACATATTTATGAGAAGAATGCAAGGAGGAGGGAAATAAAGAAAAGAGAGTTGATATTACTTGAGGGAGGTAAAGCATTATATTCAACTCATTAACTCACATAATGGCCCAGTGAAAAAGTTACAGTTATTTACGTTTTATATTGTAGAATTTGAGATTTAGAGATAAGCCCAAAAGAGAAAAATCTAGAAAGTGACATCTAACCACTCTGATGCTAAAATGATGTTTTTGTTACAATGGAACTGTTCTTTCAAAGCAATTATTTTACTACCTAAAAAGACTGAATCATTATATTTTTGCTCAAGGCTCTCTGTAAAACCTCACTTCTCTGAAGCTCTCGGTTAAACGAATTAATTTAAATAACTATAATTTTTAGATAGTGAATGGTGGGCCATAGGACAATTTTCCATCAATTAAGATGGAAGTATATACTCACTTTCATAATAATCAACACAACATATAAGTTTTTTTTTTTTTCACAACTAAGTGCAATATTTTGAAATGATGTCCTAGAAAATAGTTATGCTATCAGGTATTACTATTGGTTATAGAGACATTTGCTCTTATGCTGAATGGCCCCATATATTTGGCTTAGGGATTGTTGTTTTCTGCCTTTGGTAGCTTTCCTGTTGCATTGGTCTCTGTCAGTTGTCATTTCTTCCTGTCAGTGTGCTTGTGGACATATACCACCCTTGCTTTCCTAAAGTGAGACTTCTGATATGACTTAAGACTGTGAATGAAGCAATCAAGCCTATTAAATTTTTTCCCAAAACAAGATTAAATAAACCTTGATAGAGTATATGAAAGGTTCCTCGGTAAGTGAACTTTGTGAGCTATAGCAAATTTGGTGACATCTCTATTCAATTCTCAGAGGTAATTTCACTCTCACTACTTTGCCCTTAGTTGAATTCCAGAGAGGTGAAGTTGCTGGAGAGATGAGATATGGCCAAGGTCAGTTGTCATCATATGTAATTTATGACTGTCCTTTGGAATCACCTGCTGTCTTCCAAAATGTTTCATTCATGCACACTTATTTTCAAAAAAAATTATAAATCTTTCTGATGTTATATTTAGGTCATTAAATATGAAATGTCCGTTTTTGAATCAGAAGTGTAGTTTATTATATCTCAAACAAGAAGCAGTACAATTAATCAAAGTATGTGCTTAAACTATTGACACAGTTTTGCCATCTTAACAGTAGCTTGTTTATGCCAGCAGCGATGAAGCCCGGAGAGCAAGTGGCACTGAAATCATGAAAAGCATTTTCCACAGCTTGTTGAGAATTGAACATTTTGCCTTGAAAAAAGTGGTGCAAAGCCTGGAGGAAATGTTAGACAGTTGGTGCAAGGTCTGGTGAATATGGTAGATGACAGAGAGTTCCCAAGTCCAGCCTCTATAAGTTGAGCAATGTTGTTTGTGCGACATGTGGTCAAGCATTGTCTTGCAAGAGGATTGGCCTGTCTCTATTGACCAATCTCTGCTGCTTCATCACAAGCATCCTCATCATTTCATCCAATTGATTGCAGTAGACATCCAGTGTAATGAATTGAGCAAATTCATGATGCTGTAGTGGGTAATACCAACGCTCAACCACCAAACAGACACCATTAGCTTTTTTTGATGAATATTCCCTTTGCGACTATGTTTCAGCACTTCATCCTTATCCAACCACTGTGCTTGCTGTTGTCAAAAAGAATCCATTTTTCATCAATCATAACAATACAGTGTAGAAATGGTTGGTCTTTATGTCATGACAACAAAGAAAGGAAAGCTTCGAGACAATTTCTCTTCTGATACTCGTTGAATTCATTCAGAACCCATCTATCCAGCTTCTTTACCTTGCCAATTTGTTTCAAATGGTCCAATATTGTTGGAATAGTAACATCAAACCTTGCTGCTAATCCACGCATAGGTTGAGATGGATTCACCTCCACTACAGCTTTCAGCTCATCATTATCCACCTTGGTCTCAGGTCTCCCACATGGCTCATTTTCAAGATTAAAATCACCAGAACGGAGCTTCTGAAACCATTGACATACTGTGCGTTCATTAGCCACATCCTTCCCAAACACTTTGTTGATATTTCGATCTGTCTGTGCAGCATTGGTTCCATGGCGAAACTCATATTAGAAAATAACACAAAGTTTTGACTTATCCATGGTTTCACAAAAATTGCTGTAAAAAAATTTTGAAAGATAATCACATGGCAAAACGTGCGTTTGAAAGGCTGAGGATGTTACCTTCACAATAAAACAAAACCAGTGTCAAAGTGAAGTGTCAGAGATATCAACTGTCAAACTTAGTGTTAGGTAGGGATGAGGGTATGCAGGTGACACAGACCAATAAGAATAAAAAGTAGAAATCACAGTAGCAGGAAATGGCAGTGTATGCCCAGAGGCATGCAGTACCTGTCTGTGGGTAGCCTTTCCCCATTAGCATAGTAAAAATCACACCCCTTAGCACCGTGATAGTTCTGGAGCCAGCCATACAAGGACAGAAAATGGGAGGGTACATGATTCCAGGAAATCTCCACCGACTTCTCTGAAAAGACATGAATATTCCACCCCCAGCTTAACATATTATTAGGGGTCAGCATAAACAACAGGCCCTAACCCTGGGGAGATGCTGTCCCTTAATGGAACAGTCCGTTCTCTACTGACTTTGAGAGTGTACTGTTCTTTCTATACTCTGTCTTTAAACTCAGGGTCTTCTCCACTCATGGGGACAGACCTGTTCCTCTCTCTCTCTCTCTCTCTCTGGAATGTACTTTTGCTTTGCAATAAAAGCTGCTTGTGTGAAAGTGCTTCGTGTCTATCACCACTCCTGCGTGCTGGCTTTGCTTGTGATTCTTCCAAGCAAGGAGCCAAAGAACGAGGACATCAGTCCCAAATCAACCCCAACACTTAGTACTTAAGGAAATCTGACATTTCATACTTAATAACCTAATACTTTAAAATAAACACCAATTAAAAGATGAATTGGTAAATTAAGTGCATTAAAACAATTTACTTTTTCTTTTTACATTTTTGTTTATATTAACATGTATGTTTAAAATTTTTAACTATCAAAATGTCTTTACAAGTTTTAAATTTTAATGAAGAATGGTTTTAAATAACAATTTGCCCCACACTTTTGCTATTTGGGTGGACTACTTTTCATACCATTCTGACTTCTTAATATCTCAGTGTATTTTCTAACTTGGATAGGAAATTATTACTGTCATAACATCTCCTATTTTCTACTGTATCTACAGACTTTAAAATGAATTTTTTTTTTTTTGCTAAGTTTTAGAAATCTCCCATAGATAAATTGGAACAATGTTTTTTAAAAATGCAAGAAGGCATTTGTCTTATCTCTTGTTTTCAAAGGCATATCTGCTCATTTAAAATAGTTAAATATTAAAAAAATTAAAATTTAGGTACAATATACACGGTACAACATTACAAAACTTACAGCTTTGTAGAACTTTAATGAAAAGAGATAAAATGTAGAACAAGTATCATGGATACAGTCAGTACCTTAGTCTTTGATCCCTTTTTCTATTAGAGCCTAGATAAATTTCAACTTTATCAATCCCAAAAATCTCATAAAACTATACCCAAAAATACTTCTTATAGATAGTAAGGATTGAAGATCTGTTATGTTGTAAAAAACCAGAGATAATGAGTCAAAAATAAGTTGACTTATCATGTTTACAAATATTATCAAGATATTCTGTATAGTTTAGAAGATTTAAATATAAAATATGCATATGATTTGTAAACATATTATTTTAAAATACATTTTATAAGAAGTGGGCTGTTAAAAAATATATTTTTATTAGCATAAATCTGGACATAATTCTACTTTGGATGGTCAGGATTTGATGACGTGCCTGGCCAAAACAAAACCCGTCATTAGCCCATGTTACTGAACATTTGTTGTGCTTAGGGTTCTCTGAAATATACTGCAGTGGACGAGATATTGTTCCTGAAACTAAGGACTTTACAGTTTTACATAAACTGAAGGAAATAGAGAGAGAAGTGGGATATTTATTCAATACGATCTAACTTCTCAACAAAATATTCATAAGAATATAAAATTGTCTAGGTTGAAATTATCTATATACCAGTAATACAACAAAAATTTTAAATCAAATTATTATATGTATACCATTACAAAGGTAGCATACATTTTAGGCCTTTATGGAAAACCACATTTTTCTAGGATTTTATTGAGAATATTACATTTCTTTACTTCACTGATTTTAAATTATTTAGAACTCATACCCAATAAGGGTGTACTACTACATTTGGACTACTGTATTCAGAATATATTAAATTATAAACTTATTAATAGTCTGTGACAATTGTTTGACTCCAGTATGGAAAACAATTCCTATTTTTAAAAATTATTGTCTTTAATCATAATCAATGGACCAGATTCATTGTCAAAAGACTCAGGATCTTTTCTTTAGAAACATCAAGTTTTATGTCTTCAAAGCACCAATGCTGAGGCTATTGAGCAGATTGTTTTCCGAGAACCTCCCTCGGGGAGGCCCTTCCTTTTCCATTTTCCCAGCTGCCTACATCTGAGCAGGGAACAGGAGAACTGTCCTACTTCCTGCCTGTAGATGCCTGGGTGCTCCTGCCTTTACATCTCTGACTTTATGTCTTAAACACTCATAGTCTCCTTTGGTTCTAACTGGCAGCTCATTTGGCAATAAAATTTTCCAGAATTTTGTTCATCTCTTATCTGCTTTATTCTAATTAGTTCCATGTGTCATTAGTTGCACTCACTGTCCTTTCCAATCAGATGTCTTTCTCTTGATTTAATTTTGGATACTTTGGTCCTGTCAGCCTGCTGTGGGAGAAACACATCTTTGTCTCTCTTTTTTGAAATTACTATGGAGAGCGTATCTTTGATTGGTTCTAGTTAAGAGGCGAGGACTCCTCCAGGCCCCTCTGGCTCCTGACCTTCCAAACACCTCCAAATCTGGCTTCCACTTATATTCCGATTTTAGTAAATACCCATCATCTCTCCAGAAACCTTGGTCTAACACAGAAACAGGAGTTATTCTTGCTACCTGTTTCTTGTCTCAGTCGGTGTATCATTAAGCCGCCTTGTGTCTCTTGAATTTACCTCTCCCCAGATTCCCTGCTGTTTCCCTAGTCCACCACCATCTTTGTCTGGACTATTACAATAGCCTACGAAAGGGTCTTTGTGCAAACCATGTTCACTCCTAAACCATCTCTACTAGAAGACACTCCCCAGTGCAGTCAAAAAGATAAATAAAAAAGTTTTAGGCTGATTATGTCTTCTCCCTTATCAATCTTTCCATGACTCATTTTGTCCTAAGGCCAAACTCCTCATCTGGCATACAGAGTTGTCCATCATATGCCCCCAAGCCCCCTCCAATATTCTCCTGTGTTCACACCCCTCCAACGAAGCTTTCTCTACTTCATGTGTCCTTGTTAACTATTCTCTCAGTTAACACTTCCACACATTAGCTTAAACATCATATTTTAAGGAAAATCTTCCATGACCTTCTCACAGTACATCAGTTTCCTCATATATATACTTTCATAGAACCCTGTATTTTTCCTTTGGGATATTTATCTTTGTGCAAATATATGTATTAATATTATATGATTATGTAATCAATTTCTTGCTCTTCCACCACACTAGAAGCTACGTGGGAACTGAAGCAGAGTTTGTTTTACTCACAATTATATCCCTAGGACCTGATACTATACTTGGCATACAGTAGGATATTATTATATATTTATGAATCAATGAATGAATAGTATAGGAGGAAGGGAGCTAGGGAAATTAGAGGTATCGTTGGCATTAAAGCAATGACTATTATCAAAATATAGCTCTAGTTTCTAGGTATGGTGGCTCATACTTGTAATCCCAGATACTTGGCAGGCTGAAACAGGAGAATCACTTGGGGCCACAAGTTCAAGACCAGCCTGGACGACACAGAAAGACCAAAAATTTTTATACATGTGAACAAAACATTAAATTTACTTGTTTGTCAATAAATCAAGCTTGAGAAAAATGCTTCTTATGAAGGTATCAGATGTAGATATTAATGTGATCTCTCCTTTGCTGAAAGAAAACATTAAAGTGTCTAAACTTTTTGTGTGTGTGAGAGACTAATGACATAAATTGACCAGTTATACTAAAAAAATTATACTTTGGTTGAAAAAAAATGAAGTAAAAGACAAGAAAGGAAATAAATAACTGGAGCCAAGGAAAGTCAGTGATGGCAGACAATGATTAAAGACTTTGCTAAAGATAAAGATAAAGAATTCGCTAAAGAGCTCTGACATTTAGAGACTAAAATAAATTGGGAAGCTCAGTAGGAATTATTGTAAAAAGGAATAGATTATTTAATGAGATTTTTAAGTGTAAGTAATGGGGCAAAGACATATTTCACATATAAAAAGCATTTCAGAGTCTGCAGAGCACACTAAAGGACAGAAATCTCTCTCACATGAAGGTCTGTGTTTGTTGTGATTCAAGTGATCCTTTAAGAAGTTTTTGCTTAATGAGAGCTGACCTTAAACTTGAAGAGTTACTGAGTCAAGTCATCTGCCTTGCTGGAAAGTAGATAGTAAAGACATACAACATTTGAAGTGTCATGGCACGATGTTTTTATCATATTGGCAATCATCTTCAGCCCAAACTTAATTGGAACATTTCCTCTGTCATCAAAAGTTGAAGTTGAAAACAAGTACTACCTGAAGGCCGTAGGTTTGTTGGGATTAATTGTTCCGGTTGTATTTTCTGTTATTGAATGTGTGGCTTCAAACAAATCACTTTATGTCTTAAAACTTCACTTTCTTCATCTGTAAGATGCAGTGAAACAATATTACTGACCTCACTGGATTGTAATTAAGATTAAATGAGATGATGTACATAAACCAGTTAGCTCAATGCTCCATTACCTGTCAATATACACAACTCTCGCCCATCCCAACAGCTCTTTTTCTTGGCACTACAACATTTTACCCATGCATTGATCAATTAGTTAAGAGTATTCTCCTTGAAGGATAATTTCAACTTAATCGTACGCATATTTGTGACTCTTGGGTATGTTTCCAGGCTTCCCTCCTTCTCCCTTGCTTCCTCCTCCACCTCCTTCTCCTGCCTCCTTTCTCCTTTTTATCCTCTTCCTCCTTTCGTTCTCCTTCACTTTCACCTTCTCCCTCATCAAGTCGTCAGGCTGTTCTTGTGTCAGCTTCAGCTACTGTGTTAGCTACTAAAATGCTTTGTGTATTTTAATATATGATAACATGTTAGAGACTCTTAGGGGAATTTTATAGTGTAGATACTTTTGCTAACAAAACACTTGAGATGTTGCAAGAAGCATTGCAATACACTAGCTGTTATAGATTAAAAACTAAAATAAAGAAATTCAAAAACAGGTAATAAAATACCAAGTATAAGTCAAAGTTAAAATATTTCCTTTTAGACTATTTTATAGGCCAATGATATCTGAATATGAGTTGGATAAGCAGTTCAATTCAGAGGAAACAATATTAAATTGAACAAAATCAATATAATAATAAAATATTATTTGGGGAATTACAAGAGAACTTCGTCGAGAGGAACACCTGGAGACAGAAAAGAGAAAGGGAAAAAGGAAGGAAGGAAGGAATAAAGGGAAGAAAAGAAGAAAAAAATAAATTTCATGAATGAAGAATATTATAATACACACTTCACATGCTAGGGCACCTTCAGGATTTAATTAAGACATAGGACCAAACTAAATTTAATTTAAATCTAAAACATATAACATATATGGTTGGTTGTAGAATTTTAAGTTGGTTCTTTGTGAAAATTTTCATTTCTCTTTTGATAGCCTCCCACCTATTTACTTATTAGGATTATCTTTGTGACTTTGCATATACAACTAATAGTTTATTTAAGTTCTTCTCTTCTAATTCTAACACGTGGATCATATTGAGGTCTCTTTGTATTGATTTCCTGATATAATTTTGAGTCACATTTTTTTCTACTTCTTTGTATGTGGAGCAATTTTGATTTTATATTCTTTCACTTCAAATTATGTGAGGCTCCCTTACATGTTGATTAGAAGTCCGTACCCTTGGCCCTAATCTCCTAATTCTCACAATGAATTGTGCTATTCTTTCATGATGGCTCACAAATTGGGTCCTTTCATCTAAGCCTAAATCCAGCCAAGACCAATCCATTTCCTGAGCTTCTCTGTAATTCCCAGAGCTTTGTAATGTCTCGTTCTTTCTGTCTTCCTCAATTCAATTGGTATGGTTTGATCTTGGCATCCATCAGTCCTTCTCATGTGATTTTTAAATTACTCTTGAAAATAAAAAATATATATGTATCAAAATTATTTTATTCATTTTATTATTACTACCATGATCCTACATCTCTTTGAGCAATGTAGATTTTTTTGTTCCAATTGATAAAAACTAACTGAAGAGAAATGCAAAAAAAAGAAAGAATCAAAATTAATATTCTAAGATACTATCACTCTGAAAATTAAAAAAAGCATAACATACCCTCACACACACACACATACACGTGACATGAGTGCGAATGGCTGAGTGAGAACCTCCAAAAATCCACTTCTCTGTAAAAGCAATGACACCAGCAAAATTAGTCAAAATCAATTTTTTCAGAGCTTTGGAAATTAATCAAATGTTACCAAAAATTTAAGGAGTACTTGTTCAAAACAAATGTCTGAATCATAGGAATGGCAAGATTGCTCTTTTAACTAACCTTATCAGTTAATGGTAACAGCCTTTTAATTAAGCTTATTCCCTTTCCCTCTCCCCAGTTCCACAATACCCTTGAAAACCAATAGTCTCCAAATCATGACGGAAACCGGTAGCTTAGCAGCCACTAGAAGAAAAAGAATGGGTTTGGTGCCCCTTCAAAGCCTCCTTCCCAGAAAATTTCATTATTTTGCCTGTCTCGTAGTTTCTTGAAAACCTCCACTCATCAGGCTTGTCTTTATTGACTTGACTCAGAGCTCACATGGTGTGAACAGGCTTTTCCCCAGACGTGAGGCATTTGCTGAAAACAGCCAGTGTCAGTTTTTAACACCACAGCCATCTGAAGTGGTGATAACAGTGGAGCAAATAATATCTGACCAAAAACTCTTAAAACAAAAAGTTTGAGAATGAGATGTCCACAGGAGGTTCTGGAAACTCTGGTATATTCCAGGGACTCTAAACGACGATGTACATGGTAAAGGCTGTGCAGATGCCACAGTTCTTCCTATGCCCAGAAAAGACCTGAAAAGACCTTAAGTTTTCACCTTCATTTTGTTCAAAGGGCTGAAAGAGAGAACCAAAAATGCTTATGCAACAAAACTGTCTTTCAAATATGAAGGAAAAACCAAGACATCACTATATAAACAAAAATTGAGATAATTTATCCCCGGCAGAACGGCCCTACAAGAAGCACTAAAGAGAGTCCTTCAACCTAAAGTGAATGGATACTAAACAGTAAGTTAAATGCAAATGAAACATACTGCACCAATAAAGTTAACTACACAGGTAAACAGAAAAGCAGTATAAATTACTTTATTGTTTGGAAACTATTTTTTTCCTCTTATCTGATACATATGGCAACTGCATAAAGCAATAACTATAAATATGTGTTGGGGGCATATATTATAATATATAAAGATAAAATTTGGATGACAATAATACCATAAAGGAGCCTGAGAGAGGGAGCACAGAAGCAAAGTTTCTGTACACTGTTGAAACTAATTTGACATGAGTTTGAACTAGACTGTTACAAATTAAGATGTTAATCAGAATCTCCAGAGAAACCACCAAGAAAATAATTCAATAAAATATAGTAAAAGAAACACAATAGAATTAAAATGGTAAAGTAAAACTACCTATTTAACAAAAAACAAGGAAGTAATGGAGTACTATAGAAACAAAAAAGATATATGACTTAAAGAAAATAGCAAAATGGCAGACATAAATCCTATCTTATCACAGTAATTCCATTAAATTCAATGGATTAAACACTTCAATCAAAAACCAGGAATCAACTAAAAGGATTTAAAAAACATGATCCAATTATGTGTTGTCTATAAGAGACACATTTTAGATTCAAAGACACAAATAGTTTGAAAATGAAGGGCAAAAAAGTAAATCATTCAGACAATAACCAAAGGAGAGCTGGACTGGATATGCTAATGTAGGTCCATATTGAATTTAAGACAAAACTGGTACTAGAGACAGAGAAAATAGGGTCAATCCATCAGGGAGATATAATAATTGTAAACACACATAGACCTAACAACAGAGTCCAAAACAACTGAAGCAAAAACTGATAGAACAAAAGGGAGAAACAGACAATTCAACAATTAGAGGAAGATTGTGTCAAAACTGCAAGGGGGTTTTGGCCTAGGTGCAGTTGTTCCTTGCACAGAGATCCAATTATTGAGACAATGAGGATCGCCAAAGAAGAAAGGAATTGTTAATATGACAGATGTATTGTAGGGAGAACAGGAGAAGCTGCCTCAAATCTCTCTCTCCAACTAATGGAGATCATGGGCTTTTTAAGGAGGGACCACATGCCTTAGGGCAGGTCCAGGGAGATGGTGAGTCCTGGCATCGGTAAGTCTGCCCTGGGGAACTTAGAATGTCAACATCCTTGTCTTGCAGAAAATCCATAATTTCTGGGAAACAACTGAAAAGGTTAAGGGAAAGGATTATAAAAAACATATAGGGGTCATTGAAATTTGTTCACAGAGTCAGTTTCAAAGACATCAATATCCCATTTTCAATAATGGACAGCAAAACTAGACATAAGATCAACAAAGAAATAGAAGACTTGAACATCCCAATTAACCAACTAGATACAATAGACATCTCTACAATACTCCACCCAACATAAACATTCTCCTCAAGTACACATGGAAAATTCTCCTGGATAAATTATATGATAGACTGTGAAACAACCATGATAAATTTTAAAAAAAAGAAATTATAGAAGATATATTCTCCAACCACAATGAAATGACAAATCACTAATAGAAAATTTTGTTAAATTCACAAATATGTGGAAATTAGGCAATCAATACAACTGGCAAAACATTAGCTAGACTTTCCACCAATGAAAGAAAGAAGAATTAAGTTACCAAAATCAATAATGAAAGAAGGAAAATTGCTACCAACCTTACAGAAATAAAAAGGCTTATAAGGGGAGACTTTGAACAAATATATGCCAATAAATTAGATATTTATGTAAAATGGACATATTTCTAGAAAACAAAAGCTACTGAAATTCACTCAAGGAGAAATACAAAATCCAAATAAACCTAAAACAAGTAAAGAGATTTCAATAGTAATCAGAAAACTACCCACACAGAAAAAAATCCAGGCCCAGATGGCTTCACTGGTGAACTCTACCAAACTTTTAAAGAATAATTAATACCAATGGTTCCTACACTCTTCAAAAGAATGGATTAGGAAGGAAAATATCCCATCTGTAATTATCAGACCAGTATTACTCTGATACCAAAATCATATAAAGGCATCACAAGAAAAGAACACTACAGAAGAATATCCCTTATGAAAATACATATATGCAAAAATCCTCAAAAATATTAGCAAACCAAATCCAGCAAGATATATAAAGTATTCTAAACCATAAATAAGTGGGATTCATCATAGAAATGCCAGGTTTGTTCAACACACAAAAATAAATTAATATAAGATAATATAAGAAATCATGTTAATAGAACAGAGGATAGAAGAAAATGCTCATCTCTATAGACACAGAAAAAGGTTTTTAACAAAATCTGACACTCCTTCATGACAAAAACAAGAACAAAGAAGGAATAGAGGAAAACTTGCTCAACCTGATAAGGAGATCTATGATAAAACCTACAGATAACAGCACACTTAATAATAAAAGGCTGAAAGCGCTCCCCTGGTGATCAGGAAAGAGAAACTAACACAACGCAGCTCTGTATTGAATGTCCAAAGATGCAAACGACCCAGGCTGGAAAGGAAGAGGTAAAACTATCTTTATTTGCAGGCTGGATGACACAAGATATACTTTAAAAAATCAATTGTATTTCTCTATATTGCAATGAATAATCTGAAAATGAAATTAACAAAACAATTTAATTGACAATAGCACCAAAAATAATGAAATATTTAGGATACTAGGAAGAAATCTTACCAAAACATGCAAGACCTAAACTAAAAACTAAAAGATAACATTAAAAATAATTAAAGAATAGAGTTGCAGACTCACATTCCCTGAATTCTGCCAACCTTAAATAACAAGATTCAGAAAATATGATTAAGTGTATAGTTTATGTCCAGCTCAGAGCTTGAGGATGGCCACCTGAGAGCATGGATTCAAGTTGCCCTAAATATACATTCTGATAAGCAGCAGTTACAAGTGGGTTTTTAAGGAAATAGAAGAGGCAGTTCCTAAGTTGTTTGCCAATAATTTACATTAAAATATCATAAACTATTGATGGACCATACATTGTTCTTTGCATCACAAACCCTAGGAACAAGAAGACAGTGGGTGAGGCAGCTAGTCAGGAACAAAAGGCCTTGAAATCATTGTCCTTGGGCCTGGGGGTGAAAATGAAGCCCCACACTCATCTCCCTCGGGGCCTGATGAATTTGCATACCTCACAGAGTTCACACTGCTCTGAGATACTTTTCATTTCTCATTTCAAAACATACTACAAAGCTACTGTAGTCAAGACAGTATGGTACAAGCATAAGGATAAACATGTAGATGAAATAGAACCAGGAGCCCAGAAAAAGAACATTACATTTGTGGTCAAGTGGTTTTAGACAAGTGTTCCAAAACAACTTAGTGAGGAAAGGATAGGCTTTCTAACAAATGATGGTGACACAACTGGAAATTCACATGCAAAAAATGAAGTTGGAACCCCTACTTAACACTGTAAACACTAAAACATTAAGACCTAAATATCAGATATAAAAATATAAAACTCTTAGGAGAAAACAAAGGAGCAAAACCCTCATTATCTTTTGTTAGACAATGGTTTCTAAAATACAGACTCAAAAGTATAAGTGACAAGAGAAAAAAATGATAAATTGGATTTATCAAAATTTAAAACTTTATGCTACAAATTACACTATCAACAGAATGAAAAGACAACATAGAATGACAGAAAATATTTGCCAATCATATATCTGGTGAGGCAATGGTATTGAGAATAACACAAAGAAATCTTAGAAATTAAAGATAAAAAGACAAATAACCAATTTAAAAATGGACAAAGGATTTGTACAGGCATTTTTTCAAAGAAGATATGTAAATGAACAATAAACATGTAAAAAAATGCTCAACATTACTAATCATCTGGAAACAAAAATTAAGCCACAATGAGATACTACTTCACACCCAGTAGGATGGCTATAATCAAAAAGAAGTACAATAACAGATGATGGCAAGGATGTGGAGAAATTGGAACCCTCATACACTGCTGGTGTCGATACAAAACAATGCCACTGATTTGGAAAACAGTTTCACACTTCCTCAAATGATAACTACATCATTACCATATGATGTAACAAATCCATTCTTACATATTCATCCAAGAGTACTACAAATATGCATCCACACAAAAACTTTTGCATGAATGTGTATAGCTATATTACTCATAATAGCTAAAAAGTAGAAAAACCAAATGTTCATCAACTATAAATAAATAACCAGTATATGGTATATTCATAGAATGGAATATTTATTTAGCATTAAAAAGTAGTTCAGTACTGATACATGTTGCAACATGGGTTATCTTTGAAAAATTATACTAAGTAAAAGAAGCCAGACACAAAAGGCCACATACTGTGTGGTCCCATTATATTGAAATGTCAGAATAGGCAAATCTAGAGAGACAAAAATAGACTAGTGATTCCCAGTGGCTGGAGGAAAGTAAGACCAGGAATGTGTCTGCTGAAGGTATAGGGTTCCGTTCTGGAGTGAGGAAAATATACTGGAATTTATCAGTAGGAACAGTTGCACAACTTTGTGAATGTACTAAAAACCAATGAATTGTGTACTTCATAATGATGAATTATATGCTATATGAATTTCAATAACAATAAAACACATACATACACACAAAATTTAAGTTAAAATATAACAAATAAATAACAATATACAGCCAGGACACAAGAAAAGAACATTGAAATGTATATTTAACTATTAAGTGGAAGTTTTATTCAATAAGCATTTGGAATTTAGAGGAGGGAAAAATACAATATGGAAGTTATAAGAATTCTTTACAAATCAATTAGAGTTAATATGTACCTTTGAAATTTTGTGAAATAAGTACATTAGAGAAAAAATGTCATGACTTAAGGAAAGGCATAAGACAGAAATTTGGAAATATGGGTAGTTTGATTAAGAGATAGCAGGTAAACACTTCTGGCAGCAGTGGTGGATTCTTACTAGCAAAAGAGTAGAAACGATAATTATAGAACCAAAATATATCGAGTGCCTGACATAGTTATAAAGGCTTAACAAATTACAACCAATTTAGCTTTCCAAATGTTATGGCATCTTTATAATTGTTCTGTAACAAAGGGAACAGCCTTAAAAAGGGTAAAAGTATTTTACGAGCTGTCTCTTTAAAACCTCCCCTACTCTTTTTGGGAATTAAAACCTACATCCCTGCCCAAAGCCAGTAATCAGAGAGGCAGGAGAGTGTCCTTTGTTCTTTGTACCGCAGGACATGGCTCAATGAAATTGTCTTGGTAGAGGTCAGGAGATAGTCTTCACAGGAGATGAGATGGATCAGAACCATCAATATAGACTGCCACACTAGAAAAAAAATATTTCCCTGGGGCCACAGTGTTTTATTATGAAAATAAAATAAAAACTTCGAAAACAAAACAATTCTTTCTAATTTAAAGAAAAATTTGTTATTTTTTATTGTTTTCTGTGCGTGAGTTACATGCAACTCATGTGGCACTAGAATCCATTTTTACATTGTGTGCCAGTTGAGTTGTATGTGACTCACGACATACTGAATTTGTTTCAGAGAATTCAGTCTTCATATGTTTCACGAGGCTCCTGGCTCAAAACTAGCATGAGTTAAATACAACTCATATGGCAGTTAATGTGTTAAACAGCAATAACCTGAAGCTAAAAACACTCCCTTTAAAAGCTCTGTATTTCTGCTTATAGGTAGCATGATGGCACTTTAAGAGGAAAGTCTCCATCCTCCTTTTCCTTCTCCTCAAACGCTTGTCCTTGTTCTTCTGACGTGGCCTCGGGGACAAGTGCCGAACTTTTGGTAACAGTTCCACAACTTCTTGTTGTCAATCCTAAAAAACAAAAATCCTCTTATAATGGAAATGGGCAAAACTGTTCTGAATTGACATGCAGAATTGACATGTATTTCTAGTGTATCCTATTTAATGGGAATATGTGTTTGTTTTACTGAAGAATTATTAATGTTTTTGATCAGAAGGTGCATCCCCAGATTTTTCTGAGAGGTATATATAATATACAATATATACAACATATTACCTTTCAAATAAATGTTAAAATTTCTGAATTCCAAAATACATCTGACCCAAGATTTTCAGATAAGGGATTGAGGATCTATATAACTATCACCACTTTATAGACAAGGACATTAACTTGCAATGGTACTAAGTAGGTTGCCCAAGTCAAGGCTGGAGAGTCTGATTTGGAATAAGACAGGCTCTTTCCAGAAGCAAAGAAGCTGTGTTATTAACCACTACATCCCAGCTTAGAATGCTTTGGAAAAATAGATTGACGCCAGATTGTATCATTTCTTTAGTTCTAAACTAAGAAGTTTGGGCTTAATTTTGTCAGAAAAAAAAATAGGAAAAATACTTTATTATATGCATTTCCAGAAGATTGGTGGAATAGAATTATATACCAAGTATATTGAAGAGAGTAAAATTTTGTGCCAGGCCAATTGATTTTAAAAGTATAACCATCTACATTTTGAAATTTACCAGAATATAAATGGTTTAGAAAGAGTGTTAAGTCATAGGAGGTGTATGGTATGGCCAGATTTGTATTACCATGGCATATAATGGATAAAATACGTTTCCCAGTGGTTTCTTGCTGTGCTCAGAAATGACTTACGCTGTCAGTGGAACAGTGATTATACCCATTAGTGAAATCTAAAAATTCAGCTCAATTAAATTACTTATGCTATTTTTTTCTTTTCCTACGAATATATTTTGACATTCAAGTACATCTTCATGAGCTAACAGAATTTGAAGCAGCTACAATTTATTCTGTTTCTAATTGTGGTTAAATGATTATGTGATTCATCAATAAACAGATAGTGAAGTTTCACAGTATATCTTAGTTTACAGAGAGATTATGACACCATGACATGCAATAATGCAGTGGAGGAAGGAAGTTGAATGCAGATTTGTTATTTCACAAATGCTTCCATAACTTAAAGTTTAATTTAATGTTTTGGCTGAAAGCTGTTATCCTAGAAGAGCACAGAAAACTAAATTTGAAAACATAAATTGTAAGAGAATATAACATTTCATCTCACTCAAGAGGTAGCAATTATTAACAGCCACTTGGCAAGAGAAGACATGGATAGTGAATGTGAATAATTTTTCAGTTATTGTACATTACCTTACTTACAATGTAACTAATTAAATCAGAAAGGTTGATTACAATAACAGGCACTAAATCCTTTTTGGTTTGTGAAATCTATTTTAGTGTTTTACCTTACGGTATAGCTTAGATTGATATTCATTGGCTTGCATGGATATCTTGTGCATGGCTCTGTAAATATGGCAGACAGATTCAACAATTGTGCTGCTTCTCCGATATTGCAAACCCACATGCACACACACACACACAACTACCAATAAAAAGTCTACAATTACACTGGTAATTTCCTATTTAATATAAATGTGTCTTTCCAAAATAATTTGAGAAATAAATAAGCATTCAAGTTTTATTCTTTCTACCTCTTATCAAATCCAAGATGATAAAGACTGAGGTAGAAGTGTAAAGTATAATTTTAACGCCACCCCTGTGTTTGTTTTTGCATGTCCAATATATTTGTTTAATACACTTGTTATTTTAGAATAATTTTAGATTTATAGAAATTTGAGAAATATTACAAAGTTCCAATATTCTTCATACCCTCCCCCATTATAAAAATCATACAAGAGTATGATACATTTGTCACAATTAATAAATTAATATTGATACGTTATTATTAACTAAGGTCCATAATGTATTCAGATTTTCTTATTTTTTGCCTAATATTTTTCTTTTTGAGGTTCCCATCCATTTAGTCGTCATGTCTTCTTAGGCTCCTCTTGGCTATGTAAGTTTCTCAGACTTTCCTCAGTTTTGAAGACTTGGAGAGTTTTGAGGAGTAGTAGTAAGATACTTTCTGACATTAGGATTTTGTAAAATTAACACATGACTAATGTTTACTCAGAAGTAGGCTGTGGTTGTGTGCTTTTAGGAGGATGACTCTAGAGGTAAAATACCATTTTATACACAGTACGTATTATCAACATGACTTTACTGCTGTTGATGCTAATCTTGATCATCCAGCTGACATGGTGTTTGTCAGATTTCTCCATTTAAAGTTACTCTTTTTTTCTCTTTCCATTCTGTACACTTTGAAAGAAAGAGCCACTATGAGCCAATACTTAAGTAGTGAGGAGTTAGACTTCACCTGGAGCATTAAAAATTATTTAAAATTCTTATGCAAGGAATATTTGTCTCTTCTCCCCTCTATTTATCTATTCAACCATATTTTAATAAATTTGGGCTCATGAATGTACTTTTTATACTTTGTGTTGAATAATATTCCAGTACAGCATTGTTTATTTTCTCAGTGTTCCAGCTTTGGCCATTGGGAGCTGTTTCGTTTGGCTGCTATGTATTTTTCACACCCGTCTTTTTCCTTTAGCACTTTGTTGCTTTCTGACACTACAAGATGTTCCACGCTCATCTTGCATATTTCTTACCCAAGTGCTCGAATCAGCCACTTCTTCAAGGATGCTTCAAATATTATTCTAAATAATGTATTGAGGTGAAATTCACATAACATAAAATTAACCATTTTAAAGTGAACAATTCAGTTGCATTTAGCACACTCATAATGTTGTACAAACACTACTTCTACCTAGTTCCAAAATATTTCATCACTCCCAGGTAAATTCCCTTACCCACTAAGCAGTTTGTCATCATACCCTCCTCCCTACAACCTTTAGAAACCACTAATCTGCTACCTGTCTCTATGGATTTTTCAAATTCTGAATATTTCATATACAATGTAATCATACAATATGTGACATTTTGTGTCTGGCTTCTTTCGCTTGGCGTAATTTTTGAGGTGCTTTCATGTTGTACCACGTTTCAGTACTTCATTCCTTTTTATGGCTGTAAATCATTCCTTGTATCTATATCCCACAATTTGTTTATTGGTGGACACTGGGCTGTTTTTACCTTTGGCTGTTGTACTAGTACTGCCAAGAACATGCATGTACATGTACTTGTTTAAATACCTGCTTTTAATTATTTTGGATATATACCTAGGAATGGAATTGCAGATCACATGGTAATTCTATGTTTAACTTTTTAAGAAAGCATCAAACTGTTTTATACAGCTGCTGAACCATTTTGCATTCCCACCAGCAATGTACTGCAATTCCAATTCCTTCACATCTTCACCTATTTTCTGGGTTTTTTTTTCTTTAAATAGCCATCCTAGTGGACATGAAGTGGTATCTCACTGAGATTTTGATTTGCATTTCCCTAATGTTATGACTTGAATTGTGTCTCTCAAAAAGATGTTGAAGTCTTAATCTCCAGTACCTGCGAATGGCATCACATTTGAAAATAGGGTCTTTGCAGATGATCAAGATTAAGATAAGGCATTCCTGTGGACCCTAATCTCATACAACTGGTGCCCTTACAAAAAGGAGAAATTTAGACAAATACAGTGATGTGTACAGAGGAAAGATGATGTGAAAATGCAGGGAAAACTCCATCTGTAAGCCAAGAAACACCATACGACAGGAAAGAGGCATGGAACAGATTCTTCCTCAGTGCCCTGAGAAGAAACCAACCTGGACGAATCCTTGATTTTGGACTTCTAGCTTCTTGATCTGCCAGCAAATAAATTTCAGTTGTTTAAGCCATCATTTTGTGATACTTTGTTATGACAGCCCCAGGAAACTAGCACAACTAATGAATAATAATGTCAAGCACTTTGTCATGTACTTATTGGCCATTTGTATATCTTCCTTGGACAAATGTCTACTCAAATTATTTTTCCTTTTTTTTAATTGGGTTGTTTGTCTTATTGTTGAGTTGTAAGAGTTAGTTATACATCTGGATACTGCGACCTTGTCAGGTAAATATTTGCGAACATGTTCTCCAATTTTGTGGGTTATCTTTTCACTTTCTAGACAATGTCCTTTGAAGCAGAGAGTTTTTAATTTTATGAAGTCCAATTTATTTTTTGTTTCTTTTTTACTCATTTGTTTGATGTCCCGAGATTCTCCTTCCTTCAGCAGAAAGAGTAGAGCGACCAAATTCTCGTGTTAGTTCCTCTGACATCTTTGTCACCCATCAGGGGAACAAGCATTCCCTTTGTTCACAACAAAAAGAGATAAAGCATTCGAAACACAGCCTCTGAAGATTTCCTAAGTAAAAGATTGGAAAGGCAGTTGGTGCCAGCTTTCAAAGCAGAACTATGATTTCCACATGCCAGACTTGCATGTCTGGATATTGTTAAGGAGGATGTCTTTTACACACTTGTCTGCAGCTTGAGTTTTTACAAGAATGCTGAGGTTTCCCATGGGGAGTAGGGATTCCCCAGAGGACTTGCTGGAAGGGGGCTTCATGTGGAAAGCAGCAACCAAGCCTTGGGTTTATCATGAATCACACGTCATTAAAGCTGAATGGTAGATTGGAAGAGAGCACTGGGCTGGGGGTCTGGAGAATATTTGTCACCACTGACCAACCCTGTATGTGACTCCAGACACACTCCCTCTGCTCCATGAGCCTCAGTGTCCATTCTGCATCAGGGCCCAGACTAGATTTCCCTATCTTCAGTCACTCTAAGAAATTGTAACCCCTTTACAATTTCTTTTTTATTTTTTATACATGCATACACATTCTAACCATTTATAAGCATAAAATTTAGTGACATTAATTACACTCGTGATGTATAAACATTAGAGATTGCACTGAAACTTTAGATTACTGTAGGTAGTATTTATATCTTTAAAAACATTATGTGTTCCTAACCATGAACATGGGATTCCTTTCCATTTATTTGATTCTTTTAAAATTTCTTTCAGTAATACTTTTGTAGTTCTCAATGTACATGACATTCTTCTTCTTGGTTAAATTTATTCCTAGGTATGTTATTCTTTTAGATTTTATAATAAATCAAATTGTTTTCTTGATATTATTTTTGGATTGTTCTTTGCAGATGTATAGAAACATAGCTGGTTTTATGTTGATCTTTTCCTCTACATCTTTGCTGAACTCATTTATTAAAACATTCATTTATTTTTCTTGTCTAATTGCTCTGACTAAAAATGTCACTGTGTCACATAAGCTTTATCATGTTATATTTTTATTTTAATTTGTCTCTATTTTATAATTTCCCTTGTGATTTCTTTGTTGACCAATTGGTTGTTTAAGAGAATGTTGTTTAATTTCTACATACCGTATTTGTGAATTCTCCACTTCTCCTTCTGTTACTGATTTCTAGTTTCTTTTTGTTTTGGTTGTAAAATATAGTTTTATGATATCAATTCCTTTAAATTTATCATGGCTCTTTTATTATGGCCTAGCATACTGTCTATCCTAGAGAATATGCCACCTGCACCTGAAGAGAATGTGTATTGTTTTACTGGGTAGAATGTCCTATAGCTGCCTGCTTGTCCTATTTGGTTTACAGTGTTGTTTCAGGCCTGTATTTTCTTATTGATGTTCTCTCTTGTTCTAGTTATTATTGAAATTGGGGTAATGACATATCCCATTATTAACCTAGAACTGTCTATTTCTCCCTTTAACTCTATCAATATTTGCTTTATATGTTTTGGACTCTGTTGTGTTTCATACATACATATTTGTACATTGTTATATTTTATTGATGAATTGACCCTTTATCAATATATAATGACCTTGTTTGTCTCTTGTAACAATTTCTGACATTGAGTTTATTTGTCTGATATTAGTATAGCCACCTGGATCTCTGTTGGTTACTATTAGCACAGAATATCATTTTCCAATATCTTATTTTCAACCTATCTGTAATTTTGGATCTACAATGTAACACTTGTAGACCACCTATAATTGGATCATTGTGTTTATTCATTTTTCCAACTTTTCATTGAAGAATTTAATCCATTTAAATTTAATATAACTTATGATGAGGAAAGACTAACTGCTGCCATTTGGCCATTTATTTTCTGAATATTGCAAACATTTTTGTCCCTAATTTCCTCCATTACTGCCTCCTTTGTGTTTAGTTGATTTTTTGTATGAATCCTTTTGATTTCCGTTTGTGTGTATATTTTAGACTTCATTGGCTACCATCAGATTACATTAAACATTCTAAGTTCATAACAATCTAACTCAAATTGATACGAACTTACATCAATAGCATTCATCTTTAAACAATAGCAATTCATCTTTATATATTGTGTGCCCAATAACATGCATTTATAATTATTTTTTATGCATTTATTTTTCAAATTCTGCAGGAAATAAGAAATGGACTTACAAAACAAAAATGTAATAATACATGATTTTACTTATGGCTATGTATTTACATTTACCATTTACCTTTATTTTATCTTCTGATAAAAGATGTCTAGTGTTCTTTCATTTCAACCTGAAAGTATCCCTCTAGCATTTCTTACAGAGAAAATCTATTGGTAACAATCTCTCTTGGTTTTTCTTTGTTTGAGAATGTCTTGATTTCTTCCTCATTTACAAGGCTTTGCTTTGCTGGACATAGAATTTTTGGCTGGCAGGTTTTTGTTCTTGTAGTTGTTCTTCTTTCAGTATTGTAAATATGTTATCCCACTGTCTTTTGGCCTCCATGGCTTCCAGTGAGAAAGTGGCTGTTTATCTTATTGAGGCTCCTTTGTATATGATAAGTCACCTCTCTTGCTGCTTTCAATATTCTTTCTTTTCCTTTGGCTTTTAGCAGTTTGATTGTAATTTGTCTTGGTGTGGGTTTCTAAGGTTTCCCTATTTGGAGTTTATTGAGTTTCCTGTACTTTTTGATGAATATCTTTCATTAATTTGGGAAGTTTTCAGCCATTATTTTGCAAATATTCTTTTTCCTATTTCTCTCTTTATTCTTGTTCTGAAGTCCCATAATGTATGTGTAGATCTGCCTGATGGTGCCTCCTAAGTCTCTTAGTGTCTGTTCACTTTTCTTATTCTTTTTTCTTTCTGTTTCTCAGATTGGGTAATTACAATTGACCTATCTTCAAATGCAGCAATTATTTCTTGTGGCTTCTCAAGTTTTCCATGGAACCTCTCTAGAGAATTTTTCTTTCAGTTAGTGTTACTTTTAGCTCCAGATTTTCTGTTTCCTTCCTTTAAATTACTTATACCTCATTATTGATATTCTCATTATGTTCATTCACTACTTTTCTGATTTCTTTTATTTCTTTGTCCATATTCTCCTTTAAACTTTGAACATATGTAAGACAGTTGTTTTAATGTCTTTGTCTACTAAATACAATGTCTGGAATTCCTCAGGGATGCTTTCTGTCAATTTACTTTGTTTTTTCATGGGCCATATTTTCATGTTTTTGTTTGCCTTGTGATTTTATTCTTGAAAATTGGATATTTGGGTATTATAATATGGTAACTCTGGACACCACATATGCACCCTTTCCTAGTGTTTGCTGGGGTTTTTTTTCCAAATCTTTATCATTATTGCTGAAGTCTGTAGTAGTCTATTTGTTTAGTGACTTTCTCAAACTGTTTTGCAAAGACTAGTCCTTGTCATATGTCATCATTGGAGTCTCTGTTCCTTATCTCATGTTTAGCGAGTGTTTTGACAGAGATTTCCTTCAATGCCAGGTGCTAAAAAGATAATGACTTCTCCCAGTCTGTGTTTATTGGCTCTGGGCTGGGGGACTCTTTCAACACTTAGTCAGGCTTCTACTAAGCCTAGAGATCAGCCTGAGGTGGAAGCTTAGGGTCTTCTTTGTTTTTTTCTGACAACCATCTTTCCCTGAGCATCTGCACAGCCTTTAAAATATCTCATATGTGGATATTTTCCATGTACCAAAATAATTCTTCCCAGATTTTGCTCCCAAGTCTAAGGAAGTCTATTGTGTGTCTTGACTATAAGCTTTTGCCCAAGTATCTTCATGTTGTTAGTTCACCTTCAGTGTTTTCAAGCAATGTCCACTTTCCACCTTGAGATTTGAGTTAGGGGAAACAGAGAAGAGTACCTTGTGTTAATCCTTCAAGTAGCCTCCAGACAGATTAGAAAACACATACACAATAATTTGTGAATAGAAATGGCTCTGTTTACTCTGGAATAAGGGATCAGAGTCTTATTCTAAAAACTCAGTTTTTCTCTTCAAGATTCCCACCACACTGTGAGAGGCAAGTAAGCATAAAGTCACAAAACTTTCCTACCATTTGAAAATTGCCTCTTCTTGATTTAGCATTCTTTTGTTGCTGTAACCTCTGATTATTTTTCAGATTTCTGACAGTTGACTCTGACAATTCCTGCCTGTTTTCAATGTTTCTGTATGGGAATGGCCTACTCTGCCAAGAAGATGAGTCTTCTTTTTTGAAAGAAATTTTCACTGGATATAGAATTTTAGGTTGAAATTCCTTCAGCATCTTAAAGATGTCATTAAATAGTCTTTTGACATACATATCATCCGATGACTCTTCTTCAGTTGTCTTATCTGTTTTTCCCCGTGGATGTAACGTGCCTTGCTCCACCACCCCACCACTCACTCGCTGCTGGCCACTTAGAACATTTTTTCATTCATTGTTGGTTTTTAGGATTTGATATTTAGTGTCTTGAGGGGGGTGTGTGTGTGAGAGAGAGAGTATGTATGTGCATCTCTTTGTTTTCATTTTTATTAATTTTGGACTATTTTGGCTATTATTTCTTCAAATAATTTTCTGCCTCCACCCTTTTTGGGATTGCAATTGTACTTATGTTAGACATATTAATATTATCTCATAGGTCAAGGCACAATTTATCTTTTTGCTACCTTTTTCCTCTTTCTGCTCCTTTTCCTCTGGTATCTATGTCTGTGTCTTAAGTTTCAGAGATCTTTTCCTCTACAGTGTATCTAATTTGATCTTAACACTATTGAGTGAAGTTTCCATTTTAGGTATTATGTTCTTCATTTCTACCAGTTTAATTTTTAAAATGTTTTTATGTCTCCCTTTTATCTCCACATTATATTCATGTCTTGTTCTAATATTTGTACCCAGTTATAATAATTGTTTTAAATAATTTCAGTAGCTTTTAATTTTTCCTTGGATGCTAAATATTTAGAGTAATAATTCAATTTTTTTCTGCCCAAGCTACAAATATTTTTAATTTGCCAAATATTTAATTGCTCCATTTTCTCTTATTCTTAATATTGAAAAGTAGAAATTCATGAAAAGCATTTGTTATAGGGAAATAGCATAACATGATCTTGTTACAAAAGTATCTTGTCTTTCTTTATCTTTTTAACACCACTAATGTGTAAATTATATTTTCCTCTCAAAATTCATCCACAGTTTAAAACAATATTTACTGAATATGATTGAGCACCAGAATAAACTGGAGGGACATAACAAAATGCAATTTCCAAGTCCTTTCACAAGTAGGCCACAGGTAATCCTGATTTTGTGGATCTGGAGTAGTTCCTAGGAAATTGTATTTATAACAGTCCTTCAAGGTAGATTATCAATTACTCTAATATATTTACTGTGCTAATTACTGAATGTACGTTAAAAGTGTTTATCTATTCTTAACACTTTGCACAATATGTTAGAGCTATTAATAGATTATGCATGTAATTTTATCTAAGCAAGACCTCTAGGATACAGACTTAAATTTAAAAAACCTGTAGCTGTGTTATACATCTGACTCAAGATAGTTTGAGAAAACAAAATTTTATTGGCTCAACATCTATACAAATTAACACATCAAGTAAAATTATTTTCATAGACTCAGTTGGTATTAGATATTTTGAAAGACAACTGTTTTCATCTTAAAAACAATTCCTAGAAATCGCCAAAGGAGTGGTCTGAAGGGTTGAAAACTTTAAGTCTAAAAATGGTAATAAGCATGGATGTGAAGTACATCATAAGCTCTGTAGGATATACTGTGGTCTGAATGTGTCCCCCAAAATTCATACATTGAAACTTAATTGACAATGTGATAGTACTAAGAGGTAAGGCCTTTAGGAGATGATAAATTAGCAACCTTATAAAAGGGCTGGAGGAAACTAGGTGGGCCCTTTTGACTTTCTGTCCCTTTTTCCTTGTGAGGACACAGTGTTTGTCCCCTCTGGAGGACACAGCAAGGTGCCATCTTAGAAGCAGAGACCTGGTCCTCATCAGACACCAAACTTGCCAGAGTCTTGATTTTGGACTTCCAGCTTCCAAAACTATAAGAAATAAATTTCTGTTGTCTGTAAATTACCCAATCTCAGGTATTTTATTATTGTGGCATAAACGGACTAATACAGAATATAAAGCACAGTTTAAATTTGTGTGCCTGTCTGACATATGACATAAGGTATTAGAGGAGTTGACTCACGAGACTAGCTTGTAAAGTGTGTTTCTCTGACTCATTTCCACACTCTGCCTCTCTGTTAAGCACCTGCAGGTAAGGCACTTTCATTAGTTTGAAAACTTAAAAGGAGGATTGATGAACTAATGTTCATCAACCTGCCAACAACTTGCAGAGATTAAGAGGCCATTGGAAACATATCAGTGGAAGTTTAGGGATCCCTGTCTGAGGTATTTCAAATTAACAGCTAATGAATGTTTTAAATAGCTTTTTCTGTGGTGGGATGAGAGTGAATAAAAATTAACAACAAAAAAACCTCTATTTCGCATAGTGGAACTTCGACATGTTTACACAAATAATACTTTGATAAGACACCAGAATCCTTAGTTTATTTACACAGTAAAATTCCAATGCATATAAAAAAGATGAATAAATACATATGCATGTTACTGGAGGTCTGCGTACTTTTTTCAATGTGACTTGATAATCTAGGCAGCAATACAATAGTCCTCCCTTATCTGTAGTTTTGTTTTCCATGGTTTCACTTACCCACAGTCAATCATGATCTGAAAATATTAAATGACAAATTCCAGAAATAAACAATTCTTAAGTTTAAAATAGTGGGCCACTCTGAGTAACATGACAAAATCTTGCACTGTCCCATTTCACCCCACCCAGGACACAAATCATCCCTTGTCCAGGGTATCCATGCTGTATATGCTACCCACCTTTTACTGTATAGGAAAAAACATGGTATAGACAGGATTTGCTACTATCCACAATTTCAGGCATCCACTGTTCGCCTTGGAATATATTCCATGAAGATAAGGTACAGATAAACTATTGTACCTTATTCCTATTTTAAATGTACAAGTAAAAACAAGTCCATTTACTATGAAGTTGCACTACTGTGTACTTAACGTTTTGTTAAACCAGCCATGAGTTAATTTTCTATCACGTATAAGTGTATCAGTATCAAGTAGCATAATTTTTGCACATATTATATAATTTATTATTGTTCTTGAAGGTTTTAGGAAAGGCATGGTCCTGATCAATTGACTATATACTCTTCCCAAACCCCCCCTCCACATACACGTGCACACGTAAACACACACACACACACACACACGCACGCACACAGACTTTCCTTGTTATTATCCAATAAAGAGTAATAAGGAAAGAAGTATTTTTGTAGCTGCTACCCATGGAATATTTCAGCTGAAGGTAATGAGAGTGTTGTCTCTACAAAAGTTGAATTGAATGGACAGTATGTAAGAAACCTGTCTTTCTTGAATTTTTAGAATCGATATGCGTCCTGAATAAGAATCATCAAGATATAAATATTGAAGAAATCTATCTGTAGTGATAAGTTTATATATATTCAGTGGATTTAGTGAAAGCAAGAAGACAATTCTGATGTACGCAAATGTGAATATACCAGTTTCAGAAATGTGATACATGATTATGCGTGGTTCTGAGGTTTTTGACTCTTGGGAGTCATTTTATAACTGGAAACCTTTTTTTTTTTTTTTTTTAGAAATATTCATCCCAACTCCTTTGTAAAACAATGCATTATGGCCTTGGTGAAATTTTAAAATAATACAAACCCAACAATTTACGACAGAGCTTCGTATTGTTTTCTTCAATATTACAAATATACTGGTTTATTTCTTAGGTATTTCTTGAAATTGCACCAATTACTGTCCCTTGTCCAAAGTATATTAATTTTAACAGTGAACTTGAAAGGAAAAGAAAATGTTGTTGAATCTCTTGGAACTCTGAAAAATTTGATTCAGTTACACTTCTGGTCAGTAAGTTGGGTACAAAATACGGGAAGGCAGCAGCAATGGCAGCCTTTGTCTGTGATATTCTGCATATTGTCATGCTCACTGTGGATGAAGAAACAATTAAACTTTTCAGTGTACTGTGCTCTAAACATTTTAAACTTTTAAGCAGAGTAGTTTGCCAAGGTTGCAGTTCATAACGTTAAGATAACATTTCAGTGACTGAAAATGATAATTTTGTTTAGTTAACTTGTTTTTAAAAATTTATTAAGATTCTCCTTTAAATGTTTATGGGCATATGTATAGCACAGAATATTACATGACTGTGAAGTATAAAGTTTATATCTATAGTTTTGTCATAAATTTGTTTAATATAGTTGTTACCTCAGGATCCAATTTTAGGTCTGACAAAAGTTGTTTAAAACTTGGTTGTACCCAGTCACCTTTGACTTAATTAAAGCTTCCCCTCCCCATGTGGTTTTTTGTGATAAAGCCCATTTTTTTATTCATCTCTTTGACCCAAAATCCAACACATCCCAGAGCTGCTGACCACAATAAAACCTAATGGTCAACACCAGAGTCTTGTAAATGAGTTTCCCCCTTCCCAGGGTTTTCCCATGGGAAAGCCTTAGGGATAATTTCCATGGACCTTAATAAGGACACAGTCCTACAGGTTCACACAAGCTCTCTCTCTCTCCCCCCCACCCCCAACCCCTACTGGTTGGGCTTCTTACTGCCTCCAGACTTCCCCTCAGCCTCCCACTGGCACCTGGCACCTGTAACCACTCTGGCACCTGTGAGTAGCAAATTTCTTCACTCCTCTGAGTTTCATGCATTTGGTTTTACTTTCTCACTGTGTCTTGTCTGACACACACAACCCAACCAAACCTTCCTCCTGATCAGGGCAGAGATAGAGCTATGGCTACTCTCTCTCGCCCTCAAGACAAAATGAATAAAATTAAAATTAAAACATAACAGTATGAAATATAACAATTCTTCCTAGATTTTCCTACTAAATAAGCTGGGATTTAGTTATTCCAAAAGAGAAGGGCCAGATTCTCCTAATTTTACCAAACATATAAAAAGATCTATGAAGATTTCACTAGATTTTAACCATTCAACTAAAAGCAACAACTCACCAAAAACAAGCCTTTTATAATCTTGTAATATGACATGGTTAAAATATTTTTGTCCTTTCAATTCTTGCTAATTCTCCTCAAGTAAAATGCTAAGCATGTGTGAATCAATAATACATTTGTAGGGTTTTTTTGTTTGTTTGTTGTTTTGGGGCTTATTCCACTTTCTTGAAATCAGACATGATTTAGACCATTCTCACTTTTTTTCTGAGATCTTCTAAAACCTAATAATTAACTATATTGTTCCTGTACTATTCATAAATTACTTGAAAGGTTAGCACTCCAATGAGGTCACAAGCCTCAGGGGCGGGAACTGGGTCTGTCTCTTCTCATGTATTCCCACAGCCCTGATGATGGTTATCCGCATATATTGATGCCAACTAAGTGACTTTAGACTGCTTCCACATTTCTCTTAAAAGCACTCTAGTGCTTGTTCTCTTTTTATTCATTCAATTTGTTGTTGTTATTTGTTAAAGGATCTATATGCTAAGAAAAGAGTAAATTTGATCTAATAAAAATTCTGGACCCATTTTTTTGCGGTAACTTGGATTACTCTACTCAGGTCTTGTTCCAGCATTGGCTTGAAAAATATCATGGAAACCTGCTGAATGGATTGTTGCTCATTAGCACAAATAAACCCAGGGTGACCTGAAATAATGGCATTATATTTGTACATTATAAAAACAAATAGTTTTTTAAAATATATATTTAATTGTCAGGTCATGAAAAAAGTGTTTTTAAAACATTAGAATATGCTTCCTCTGTGGTAAGGATACATTAGAATTATGCTATCCCTTCTTTTTAAATTGGAATTGTGTAGTATTTATCTCCATGTATTTTTGAGGTAGAATATAATACTGTAGTTTTCAGATAAATTGTGGAAATAATTGATTATTTAATCAAGGGTTAATTATATGGTATATTTGAATAAATAGTAAATAACATTATACTTTTCTGAGACAGAAAAATTCAAGAAGAACTAAAAATTCACATCGTAAAATACAAAGATATACTGCAGTCCCCAAGCCCCAGGCCACAGACCAGTACCAGTCCATGGCCTGTTAGGAACTAGGGCCTGAGCTCCGCCTCCTATCAGATCAGTGGTGGCATTAGTTGCAGGAAAACAAGCTCAGGGGTCCCCCTGATTCTCCATTATGATGAGTTATAGAATTATTTCATTATATATTACCATGTAATAATAATAGAAATAAAGTACCCAATACATGTAATGCACTTGAATCATCCTGAAACCATCTCCCCCCATCTGTGGAAAAATTGTCTTCCATGAGACTGGTCCTGGGTGCCAAAAAGGTTGGGGACCACTGAATACATGTATTCATTTTAAATATTTCTCAAATTTTTTTATATATTCAAAAGGTTTTGTGTCGTCATTTTCCATATTATATTATGAAAGACATAGAACAACAAATTCTAAAGTAAAAAGTAAGAAAAAGTAGAAATATATCGAGAGATTATAAGTAAAAATTATTAATGAATATTCTACCTAGGTAAGAAAAGACAAGGTTAACATTTTTATTGTCTGGATAATACAAATTCTTTGTTAATGAATGGCCTTATGCAATTGTGGACAATATATATAAAAGCAAATAAATGTAGAGATTTGCACACAATTAAAATTTTCTAGACATTATTATTTGCTTTCTTGGTAATGGATAAAAGAGAATTATTAAGAACTATTCTTCAGTTAAAAAAACAGAGACAATTATATGAATTTTTAGGAGCAGTACAAATTCTCATACACCACTTCCAAATAGAAAAAATAAAAAATAGCATGGCTTATCTGACCTTAGTGCATCAAAATACACAGGCTTAAAAAATTCAAAAGGCTTTACTCCATAATATCATTGGTGGTTGTGAATGAGGACCATTTTTTGTTACTGTTTTTAACATTTCTGATTATATTCCCTTTCAGAGGGTATTTCTAACACTAGTGTTCTATATTATATTGCTTCTCTTATTAGGGCACCTAAAATGCATTGAATTAGATGTCTCTTTTACTTAAGTTATGCATGGAAACAAAGTCTTTTACTTAGTTTTAAAATTTGCCCCTTGTAAGTGGATATAGAAGTACATTTTCTACAGATTTAATTTAAAAATGTAATTCTTTGCGTTCAATGAGGTATAAAAGTAGACTTGGCAAAAGTTTTACATTTGATAAAGATAACTTAATAAAAATGCTTGCCAAAAAATAATCGAGATGCTTTAACAAGTGATTTAAAAGGTATCTCAAGAAATTTTTAGCTCTTATTTAACTTTTAAGAATACCATTGAATAGATACATGACTCACATCCAGTGCATCATTTTAATTCTTAAGACCTGTCTTATTTATTTGATAGTGTCCTTCTACATGGCAGCTTACTGAAGTCTGAAAGAAATGATCCTGGCTTCAGAGACCTAGGTTTGATTTCCACCTCTGAGGTTCACTGTATTACCTTGTCGACCTGAGACGAGCTACTTAAAGCCTGCAGTTTTTACAACTGCAAGTGGGAATAACTGCACCTACTTCACAAGGTCCTTATGAAACTTTGAGGAAATGATATGGCATCTAATGCATAATATTATAAGCCCTTCACAAACAGTGGCTTTTCCTTTCTTTCTCTTTTCTTTCTTTTATTTTCTCTTTCATTCCTCCCCTACCCTTGTTTTTGGTTTTTTTTTTTGTTTTTTCTTCACAGGTATGTGCTATTAGGAAGAGCTTTTGGGTGCTCACTGATGTAAACCTATGCAAAATATGACTTTTTTGCAGACAAGGACATTAAAATAGAGAAACATTTTTTAATTTAAACGCACACAGGCATACACACGAGATTCTCATTCTTTGGTAAATTGTCTTCTAGAGCAGGGCTGTTCAACAGAACAAATTGATAAGCCAGCCTTCATCAAATTAAAAACTTGATCTTCTCAAAAGGCTTTTCATTTACTGCAAAGTGAATGAAAAGACAAGCCACAGACTAGGAGAAAATATTTGCACATCACATATCTAATAAAAGACTCATATTTCAAATATCTAAAGAATTCTCTAAACTCAAAAATAAGGAGGCAAACAACTCAATAAAAAAAGGCAAAATATTTGAACAGACACCTCATCAAACAGGATTTGTAGATGGCAAAGAAACTCATGAAAAGGTGTCCAACTTTGAAACCAAAGTAAGATACCATGAAACACATATTTGAATGGCTAAAATTAAAAAGCATGCCCATACCAAGTGTGGGGAGCCATGCAGATGACATGGAATTCTCATATACTTCTGATGGAGAAATAAAAGTGTACAACCACAAGACAAGAGCAGTCACCCTGCTCATGTAACTTCTACTATCTGCAGAGATTCAGGAACTCAAGGGGGTCTGAAGTCTGCTCAAGGAGAATGATCACCAGAAGGGGGCTGGAGGGTATAGAGGAATTGTATATAGCTAAGACAATAGAAAGAACAATAACTCAAAAAGAAATTATCTTTACTCAAAAAGTAGAGGCTTAGATGTTTGTCTCTCATTCCCTACTATTAAACGCATTTTTTACAAAAATCATATTTTTCAAAGTAAAGAGGATTTACCTTTGTAGCAGTTGAAATGATAGTCTCTATTTATATATAATAGATACTTGATCACCACCATTAGAGATTGTAGCTGTATCAAAGATATAATAGGTTTGGTATAATAAAAAATAATTTTGTTTATTGCACCATATATGACTTCTATTACATTTATCAATCATTTTTGTTTCAATATATTTCTCTGAAATGGGAGTAAAAATGATTGCTGTTTTTCAAAGATAACTAAACTAATGTTGAAATGTACTGGGATGAATCGCTAGATCATTTTCATTTAAGTAAAAAAAAAATTATCTGCTCAAAAGAGTTAAAAATCAATATACTTTGAACCAATAGTCTTTAACTGTATATATTCCTATTAGTAGATTAATACATTATTAATCTATTAATATATTAATATATCTATTAATATAACTGTGTATATTTCTATTAATATAAGCATAAATAATCCCTGGTGGCAAAAATATATAAACATAAATAAAAAGTAAACTCATATGTGTATGCATACAAATATATACTACAGTATGTAGAGAGAGAATTTATGTATTGTATACAAATATGTATGTATGTGTATGTACATACATACACAAAACCACATGCTTATACATATTATTCATTTAATACTATTTATCTCTTAGATTGTCATGTTGATTACATAAGTTAATATGTGCTTTAGACATGCTAAGAAGATTATACATACTAATTTTTTTTTCTTCAGCTATAAATTAGTATCAGATTTTCCTGATAAGAACAGGAATCTGAAGTGTGGCCCAAATTTCTTCACCACAGAAACTCAAACAATCCTTCTTTAGTTGGGGGGATGAGGACATTGCAGGAAAACATGAAGTAAAAAGTAAGAAAGGAGCTGTAGCCCACATCAAGCATTCTGACCCGGTTAGGTTTTGTCAGAACTGTGCCACGGTCAAACCTATCCTTCCTCTTTGTTGGATGCCCCTCTTGCTAGCCTGTTTCCCCACCTGTGCTTTCTTGTATCTAATAGCTTGTCTCACCTGTGGCCTTTTATTTGAAATACCCTCATCACTCAGCCTAACCATGTTCCTTCCAACATTCCATGTCCCTCCAATTCTAAAACTTGACCTCCTCCGGTATGTCTTCCCAAGTTATCCCCAAATCATCTATTGTAGTCATATTTTTCTATCTACATAAAGAAATATTTTAGCAATAGGTATGAATGTGTCTGAATATTTTTCTAGTAAAAGATCTACACTAATACAGGACATTTTTCAAACCTATGGTTTTGAGCTCCTTCTCTGTGCCACCCACTGTGGCAACTGATGTTAGTGTCACAAAGCATGACTAGATTTATGAAGAAAAAAACATTTTGTTTCTTGCCATGATCAGCTCATAATCCAGCTTCCCTTGCAGCTCCCTCCCCCACGGGCATTCAGGGGTCGTGCAGCTCGTCCTCTTAACTCCGCACCCTTGGCACACAGGTTTTTCCTCAAATCCATTTGCAATGATTGCAAAATGGAACTCGGCTACCTTGACACTCCACGGTTCTTCTTCTCACCCCTTCAATATTGCCCATTTTGGCAAGAGGTGTCCTGTCTGATTTCAACATTAACATGACTAAGTGTGGGGTATAAGACTAGGATTTTCATGAAGTGGAGACAGAAATCTCAGCAATAAGGAACAATAGTGAATTAACACATCTGGTATTATCCTGGTTGGAGCTAGAACCCATTCTTCGAAGCGAAGTGTCACAGGATTGGAAAAACAAGCACCACTGGTACTCACCATCAAACTGGTACTAACTGATGAACACTTACATCACACAGGGCAATAACATTCATCTGAGGGCGGGCGGGCGGGCGGGAGGGGGGTGGAAGGGATGGGAAAAACTCTCACTGAGTGGATGTGGGGAGCACAGTTTGGGAGATGACCACGATTGTGGCTCTGACACAGGCAGAGCATGGGCAATATATATAGCCAAAGTGTTGTACCCCCATAATATTCTGAAATAAAAATAAATAAATAAATAAATAAATAAATAAATAATCAAAATGTGAAAAAAAAAATGGAAATGGGAGAAATTTATGAAGTGGTTGGAGGCAAAATATGTGTTTGCATGTTTTTCTCAAGCAGTGATCTCAAAACATTATATTTTTAAAACATCTAGGATGTAACTTTTTAAAATTCATGAACAATCTCACACATGATCAAAATGAATTTTGAAATACTCTAAGTCAACTCTGATTGAATACAGCATCACATTTGGCCAGTTTGCATTGTTTACATTGAGTTCACCTAATATTTTAGACAGCCTTTGGATTCCTTAAAATTGTGTTACTTGGAAATATTCTTTTAATGCTTCTAGTACATGTACCAAAAATTGGTACACCAGGTCATGCCACCTTGTCTTCCACGGCCACAGCTTGTCCATCCTTCCCAGTCGACACTCCGGAAATCCCCCTGCATGGTCCCTTGGTATTCTTTTCAACTTCTCTTGCCCAGCCAGCCCTCTCTTGGTAATCTTCTTGGTCAGACTTCAGAGCCCCCTGACTCCCTGAAGGTGTGTAGATGGTAGAAATCACATGAACAATATGACAGCTCTTGCGATTACTTCCTCTATTTTGTTCCAAAGTTGGCTTAATGTAATAAATAATCCACCAACAACTATAGCCAGGACTCAAGCATTACAAAAATGATCCATGTAACCTAAAACATTTGTATGCCTTTAATATTTTGAAATTAAAAAAAGTTAAAAAATAATCCACCCAAGCATTCCATAACCTAAACAGAGAAAGAACTATTTGACTTAAAACCATTCCTCTATGCCTGCCCTATATCATTTCAAAATCAAACATTATAAAAATCTCTTATGAGCATGATTATTTATATTTGAAATTGCTTATCATTATAATGGGTCCTGAGTAGCATTGCACATGTTGATATTACAGGGTGGCTTTTGGTGAGTTTGTGGTTGCTTCCCCCAACTCTTCCAGGAGGCAGCTAATGCCAAGTAATAGATAAATAATAAATGCAAAAAATGCATATTATTGATGGACATAATGAGGGTTCTAAGACTTGAAAGAGAGCTGAAATAGCAAGGGAGCTTTGTAAATCATAACAATAACAGAAGTGAGTATTTATATTTATAAGTAAGAGTGAGAAGTGTTATTTCCTATTTTAACCTGTAATGAGTGAATAGAAAATGTCTTCTAGGAGAGAGGTATTCTTCAAGGCATTTTCATTTACTAAAAGAAGTACAGGAGTGGAGTAATAGGAGTACAGGAGAGGATTAGTAGGAGTGTAGGAGTGGAGTAATAGGAGTATAGGAGTGGAGTAATGTAAAAATCTGAGAAAACATAAGACAGTTGAGACTGAAGGTTTATGATCGTAATGAAAAATCTTCACAATATCTGAATATGAAGAAGGGGATTGAAAACTGTGTGCTGCAAATGAGGCACAAAGGTGAAAATGAAGCTTTTATGTTTTTCCATGTTCTGCTATAAGAAAAGAAGCAGTATTGAGAGCATTTGAAGAGTTGTAGAAAGTATGAACTTGATGGTATATTTCCAGTTCTCATTACTAGCACAGCCACCTAATTCTACTTTCTTTGAAGGGTGTGGGAGTGTGAAATGTAGCGGATAAGGAGGTGTGGTAGGCTGAATAATGCTCCCTCTGGAGATGTCTGTATCTCAGAATCTGTGACTGTGTTAACTTACATGGTACAGAGGACTTTGCAAGTGTGGTTAAATTAAGGATTTGAACGGTCCCAATGTAATCACAAGGGCAGAGGAATTAGAATAAGAAAATACTTATTTGGGATTTCTGACTTTCACAACTGCAAGGTAACATGTTTGCATTGTTCTAAGCTGCTAAGTTTGTGGTACTTTGTTACAGCAGCAATAGGAAGCTAATACATGAAACAAGTAAGCACCATAAATCAGCAGGAAGGCAGGGCAGCATATGCATTAACAAGGAACATTTGAAGTATCCCAAACTCCTGGGTCCACCACTTTGTTCTTTGTCTTCAAGGAAGTTTTTATTATGAAATTAAAACTAAAGAATTATACATTGAACACATTTATTTTCAGCAATATAGTTGGAATTTCTTTTACTTCAAATTCTTTTCTTTTTTAAAAGGGGGGAATTGAAGATTACAATTAGAATCAAGGTCACTGCTTACCAGGGGACAATATTCTCATGAATTCACTATTTATCATTCCCATACATGTTTTATACTGTAATTATTTCTCTTTTTTTTTCCTTTTTACTCCCCACTATGCTAACACGGATATACCTAAACTATATAGGTATATATTATTGACATTATAAAGTATTGTTTGCATGTTTAAAATTTTGTGAAACTATAAATCCTTTCTTGAATTGATTTCAATATTGTGTGTGTTTATTACAGTTGTTTGATTCATTCATGATTATAGAAATATTTCTTCTTCATTCATTTTAACCATTGTAAAATATTCAATGGTATGTGAATTCTATTCATTCCCTTGACAATGGACACATGTATTTCTAGTTTTTGCTTATATGAACAAGCTGCTGGGATGGTATGTGTACGTTTCTTCTAGAAATGAAATGGCTGGTTTATAGGTCACATGCTTTTTTATTTTTGCTGGCTAACTGAAAAAAATTTTCAAAATGGTTTTACTAAGTTACACTTCAATTTACAGACTATGAGAGTTCACATTGCCCTACATCCTCACCAGCATTTTGGAGAATCCGATTTTTAAATTTTACCAATATAGTAGTGTAAAATAGTATGTTATATTTAGATTATGTGTGTGATTTATTTATTTATTTTTAATCCAAATTTCCTCTGTTGTGAAATTCCTCTTCTTATCTTCTGCCCCTATTTTCATTGCTTGCCTTTTCTTGTGTATTTGCAGATGTTTTGTTATATATTCTATATCTAATAAATAATATTGATTGATCATTTTATAGGAATGATGTAGATACCATGCATCTATTTTCACTCTTTAAAATAACTTCTGACAACCCTTAATTTTACTATAGCTGAAATGATTAATCTTTTTCTTAATGCATTAATGTGCTGCACCTTGTTGAAGAAAATTTTACTTGCCCCAATGTTAGAAAGATAGTCTCCTTTAATCGCAAACATTTGCCTACTCATTTATGTATCTGCTTCATCCAGAATTAATTTTTGTACAGAGTGCTAGTAAAGATACAATTTTTTTCAATATTGATAGTCATTCTAACACCTTTTATTTAATGTTCCTCTTTTCTCCACTCATCTGTAATATCTGCTTAGTCATTTATCAAGTTTCTAAAAGTATGTGAGTCTGTCTGTGGGTTATATTGGTCTACATGTTTATTTCTACACTGATATCAAAATGCTTTAGTACATTAGGTGTCACGATTATCTCAATATTTGTTAGAGCAACCTCTTAATATGTCCTTCTTTTTGATAAATATATTTGCTCTTCATGGCACTTTGCACTTATAGTTTAGAACTGAGAGTCAACTGATTAAGTTTGATAAAAATTTTTGTTGAAAATTTGTCATTTCCCTTGTGGCCTTTAAGAGTATCTATTTATTCTTGATTTTCAGCCATTTAATTTCAATACATATGTGTGTGTAAGTATTTTTCAACATTAATACGTATTTTATTTTAAAAGAATATTTTCAAACTGAAGACATAAATATTTCTTTAAGTTTAGAAAATTCTTCGCTTATATTCTAAAGTTTTTTCCAGCATGTCCTCTATTTTCTTCTGAGATGTGTTAGACAAATTTGTATCTCCTCAATATAATCACCACATCCCAAACTATACATTTTATAAGGGGTTAATATCCAGAATGTATAAGAAACTCAAACAACTTGATAGCAAGAAAACAAATAACTTGATCAAAACATGGGTGAAGGACCTGAACAGATATTTCTCAAAAGAAGAGAAATGGCCATTCAAATGGCCAACAGGTATGTGAAAAAATGCCTACTGTCATTAGTCATTAGGAAAATGCAAATCAAAACCACAGTGAGATATCACCTCACACCTGTTATAATGGCTTTTATCAATAACATGAAAGGTAAGTGTTGATGAGGATGTGGATAAAAGGGAAGCCTTGTACACTGTTGGGGAGAATGTAAATCAGTTTAGCCATCTGCAAAATGGTATGGAAGTTCCTCAAAAAAGTAAAAATAGGATTACCATATAATCCAGTAATTTCACTTCTTGGTATATATCCAAAGATTTGAAATCAGTATGTTGAAAAGATAGATATCCGTACTCTCATGTCCATTGCAGCATTAATCACAATAGCCAAGATATGGAATCAACCTAAGTGTCTATCAACAGATGAATGGATGAAGATATATTTACACAATGGAATACTATTCAGTCTTAAAAAAGAAGGAAATCCTACCATTTATGATAACATGTATGAACTTGGAGGACATTAAGTGAAATAAGCTACACACAGTAAAACAAATACCACACAATCTTACCTATATATGCAATTTAAAAAGTTGAACTCATAGAATTAAAGAGTAGAATGATGGTTGTCAGCGGCTGCGGGGAGCAGAGGGATGGAATAGGGAGTTATTGATTAAAGGGTACAAAATTCAGATAGTTGGAATAAGTTTTGAGATCTATTGCACAGCAGAGTTGCTATAGTCAATAATGTACATTTTAAGATAACTAAAAAAGTAAATTTCAAAGGTCTCACCATAAAAAATAATGGGTAAGTGAGGTGATGGATACATTAATTAGCTTGATTTAGTCATTTTGTGAGGGAAAAATGGAAATTCACTAAAAACCTTTTGCCCTGAAATGGACAAGCTATACCCTATGTATGTCAATTGCTTAATCTGCTTCTGTAAGACTGCTTGTCGCCTTGTGACACTGACTAACGCCTGCAGCTCCTGCTCCTATAAACAGCTCCCCTTGCAGCAGCTACCTTGTAAGTTACAGTAACTTCCTTATGTGTGCACTTCCTGGTATAAGCCGTTCTGTACCCCCCCTTGCTCTTGAAGTATAAAAGACAAGTCCCCCTGACTGGGGGTGCTCAGAATTTGGCAGAGGATCCCCTCTGAGCCCGCCTGCGTTAATAAACCTGATCTCTCTGCGTCCTCGTGCACCTCTCGGTGTTTCTCTCGGCAACGTGACTCAGTGACTCCGGTTTTGCCGTTACAATTTCATGTTGTACAGATATATCAAAGTATCACACTATATTCCATAAATGTATACAATTATGATTTTTCAATTACAGATAACATTAATTAAAAAATGTAAGCACCATGTCCATGATGTTTTATGTTTCCTAAATCTCTTTGAAACATTTTTGTGTTTTTTGTATTGTCTCCTTGGGGAACTGCTAAGAGCCATTTTCAAGTTTATCAATTTACTCTCTGTCTTATCCTAGTTTAGAATTTGTCCCATCAATTACAGTTTTATTTAGAAGACTATATTTTTCATTTCTAAAATATTTGACAGGTTACTTATCACGCCTAATTGTTTTTACTTTAATTCCATCTATTTTTTCACAATTAATTGTTCTTTCATTCCTGGAAATATCTTTAATTACCTCTTAATACATTCATAGCATACTAATTTTACTGTTTTATAAAATAATTTTTTTCTTTTTCATTTTTTATGTATTTTTAAATTTCAAATTATTAAGGGGGGTACAAAAGTTTTTGTTACATGGATACACTCTATAATGCTGAAGTCAGGGCTTTCAGTGTGCCTGCCACCAGGACAGTGCTCACCGTACCCAATAGGTAAATTTTTACTCCTCCCCTCTCCCCTCATTCTTAGTCGTGTCATTTATGTATTTTTGTGCCCATGTGCACCCATCATTTAGCTCTCACTTATTAGTGAGAACGTGCAGTGTTTTTTTTTTTTATTCCTGAGATACTTCACTTAGGATGATGGTCTCCAGTTCCATCCAAGTTGCTGTGAATGACATTATTTCATTCCTGTTTATGGCTGAGTAGTAATCCCTGGTGTATATTATACACCACATTTTCTTTAACCACTCATGTATTGATGGGCACTTAGATTGATTCAAGATCTTTGCAATTGTGAATTGTGCTGTGATAAACATTCGAGTGCAGATGTCTTTTTGATAAAATGATTTTACCTGAAATAACATTATGACATGCAATATTTTTATTTTATGTCTTAGCATTAGATTTCTTCATATGGAATTTTGCCTTAAAGGCTCATTTTGATTGGAAGTTATTTTTCTTTTTATTCTTTCATTCTCTCCATTTTTATTTTTTTCCTCTTTCCCCTGTCCAGCCTTTTGGGCCTCCGAGTCATAACCAAACCTGGTAATTGTGTCAGTCTGTATAAATCTCTCTCCAAGAATTTTTGGGAGCTGCTTCTCCCATGGAGCTGGAAATTGGTTTCAATATTGTTAAGACATTAAAATTAGGTAAATTTAAAAAGTCACGATATTGAGAAAAACTTCATAGAAATGTAAATATTTTGCATTCAGGAAATAAAATATGATGTGTAACAAGAAATAATGAGAAAGTATAATTTGCTCTATCAAACTTTGTTCTTAATTTTTGAGAACAAATATTGTTTATATTCTATCTCTAACAATTATATTAACTATTTTATAATAACATCTCATATTTATAATTACATGGAAATTTATATTTTAGAACATTCAAAATATGTACTAGATTTATTCTGAACTCTATTTTTCACTATTTTAAGAGTATTTTCACTTCTATATTTGACCCCTTTTTTTTCAACTAGGTAACGAACAGGAAAACAAAATTTTTACTTTCCACAAAGTCTAAATTTGGTATTTGAGCACCTTGAATCCAAAACCCAAAGTAAAATGATAAAGGAGTTCAGTTCAATGTCATTTTGATGTGTTTGGCACTAAAATATTTTTAATATGCTATAATAATGGGTATTTACTTATGGCCAAGAACTAACCATTTTAATTTTGTTACCATTTAATTGTATTATAGTAAAACTTCGAGGTCACTTACTTTAAATCATTCTTTATTCCTACCTGGTAAATTCTCATAACTAGATGTGCTCTTAACTTTATCTAAAAAAAAAATCTATCAAAATGTTTCTTTTGACAAAAAGTAATGGAGATATCTCTAAGCTCAAAGATCTACTTTGATATTTGTTCAATAACAGTTTATAATGGCATGAATTAAAAAAATCAACATAATTCATTCTGACTCTCTTAAACTTCTGAAGGTAATGAAATAAATTTAATTTGTACTATTTAATACTCAAATTTCTAGTTTTGTCCCAAGGACCCAGGACCTGTAATGGATATTGATTGTGTCATTCTTTAATTGTTGATAGTTGGTATTTGTTAATCTGCAGGTGCAAATGGAGTCACAAGGCACTGAAACCTCCCCAGACTGACCACAGTACCACCTGTAATTCAGTATTTGCTGGGCACTAGTCATTCTGCTTGCCACAATATAAATCTCTGGGTGAGCCTTTTTCTCACAGAGAGGATTAATATGGAATTTTCTGTGAAGAATTTTACATATGAATGAGGTAGACAACAGATATCTATTTCCCCAATAAAACTTTTATATCTTTATTTTATCTGCTGATGACAGAACCTTATTTTTCATCCAGCTTTAAGAAGCACTTGTTCCTTGTTAATCAACGTTTTAGAACCTTTTATATCCCAAGCTCTGTTCATGATGCTAAGGGGCTTCAATAATGAAAAGACCTGTTGCTGGTCTGTGAAGAAATTGAAATCCACTTAGGGATACAAACAATACCCAAAAAGCAACTATTATTATAGAGGATAATATAATTGAGTAGATAGTCATGTGGCATAGTCTGTAAATAGCCTAAAGTTTGAAGACTTAATGAAGAAAATTTGCCCTAACAAGTCTAGGGAAACCTTCAAGGAGGTGGAAAACAACCCACAATTTTAAATAATGGGTAGTAATTATTTAGGCCCTGGGCTTCTTTATCAGAGACTATAAAAAATTCTCTGTACAATGCTTAATGTTCTAAAATGAATAAGTAAATTTATAATTACAGGATAATTTTACAATTAATATAATATTTATTAAATACTTACTGCTTTCTGGGCATAAAAACTCTACACTGTAAGGATTATTATGAATCATACTTTATAATTAGGGAAACTGAGGCTCTGAGAAGCTAAATTATTTTATATATATTGGAGCCAAAATTCACATACAGCTTTCTCATATGTCATAGGGACACTTCTGAATTGTTTATGTTGGCTTTATTTCCACGATGGAGTCAAGACTCCTGTTCACTCTATGTATGCGTGTATATGCATGTGCACATGTAATGTGTGTTCATAACTTGACATTGCATCAGAGTAAGCCAACCAATGTATGGATTGGTTGAAACTGAGAAAATTTCTGAAACACTGCTAAACTGCAATATAATTCCTAAAGAATCATTAGAGCATAATATATTACATATATTCAAACCAAAACAACAAAAATCTAGTATAATTAGGTTGTTGGAAAAATGATGCAAGAAATAGGAATGATAGGACTTATTAAACATATTGGTGTGAGTGGTCTATGATTATTAATTAATTTCTAATTTTTATACCAATACCCATAACTAATTCATTCCATATTATTAACATAGATATTATACAAAAATTTTACTGCACTTTAGATGTTAGCTAGTGAATTATCATTTCCAGTCATCATCACTCCAGGATTAAAGTCAATTTATTCATTGAAATACTTTCCTTCTATCTTAATTGTATTATAGCAATACAAGTATTTTTTCTTGTGAAAGATTGTAAAACATAAGCATTGATAACTCCTCTGTGGAGGGATAATGTTTCCTCCTTTTAATTTAACTTGAGGATGTTTAGTGATGTGATTTCTTCTTCACACTCCTACCTCTGTGCCACAGTGATTATTGCCATTGAAACTATTAACTCAAGAACTAATTAAATATGCATAATAATAATAGTTGTAACAGATATACTTCCATTTAATGAGTTATTACTATGTACCAGATGCTATAACAAGCAATACTGTTTGTCAGGTAAAATAACCAGGAAGACAAATAAATGGGAAATGTTTTTAAATGCTTTTAGCTTTGGCAAAATGTTTATACATTCATTGAACCACATTGTACACGCCTTTCAGCTGTTTTTCAAAACTCAGTATTGCCAGCAGTTTGCTTCTGAATCTCGTTTATTGATAGAGGCTAATGCCATCATACAGTGATACAGTAGAACAGTAGAACGGTGCTGGAGGACAACCTAGTCCCAAAATCCCCTGCAGGTAAGGACAGAATGCTAGGGGAGTAATAGGGTTGTCCTAATGGTACCTTCTGGGGGTATGCATGCTTTATTTAGGATTAGATATAGCTTATAATAACAAAGACACAAAATAATAGTGACTTCAACAAATAGGAATGTATGCCTTCCTTATGTTAGAATTCAGAAGTAGATAATGCACAGTTAGTGTGGTGAATCTCCTGACAAAGTCCTCAGGTCCACACGATCCTTCTAGCTTTTTGTGCCATCATTTCTACAAACATGTTCTCAAAGTCTAAGACGAGGCTTAGGTAATCAGGTCCACATTCACACTGGCAAGATAGAAAGAGAGAAGAGAGAATAAAGGAAACACTATATATCAACATGTTTCCATTGCCAGAACTTGTCCACATGCCAATCAATTTTCCGTAGAGACCATCGCTGCTAAGATATATGTAGGAAAACAAAGGGAGAAAAGATGGTATTAAGAAGTTCATTGTTAAAGTTTGGTCATGTTAGTATTAATATTTGGCTTTAAATTCAGCATAATTAGAAAGATAGCTCTAGAGAACTGATGATCTGTTCATGGAGTTAATGACACTTGAAGTAACTAGAATTATTAGAAAAATTTCAGGAAAATAATGCCTGTATTTACATATAATTCAAAGTATCTATTCTACCCTATTCCTTACACAAATGAATACTTAATTGCTGTAAAATATTTGATTTATTCTGATTAGAGTACAAAAACACAATATTTTTACCTATGAGTTTTGTTCCCACAAAACTCAAAAGTTTTTTTGAGTTTTTTTTTGCCAAAAAGCAAAGCATATTCCAGTTTTAGTAATAACAGAGTAGACTATATTGTGCTAACTCCCCTGCAGATAGGAATTATAAGCTTTGGAAAAATTACAAAAACTTGACTATTTGAAGAAATGGGAAAGAGGGGAAAAATACAGAAATTGGAAGAATTAATATAAGGCAAATAAAGTGGGTGAAATCCACATGTATACTGCTTTTCCATCAAGGCCCCTCCTTGGTAAATGCAGTGCAAGTCCGTCAGAACTCAAGCAGAAATCATCAGTCTTTTGGCTTAAAGTGTCAGAGTGTGAGGTTCAAGTCCATATAAAAATTTATATCCTTTATGAATATATACATAAAACTCAAAAATACTTGCAAAAATAATCCAGCAGCATATAAAAGGGAAGATACATTATAATCAAGTGGGATTTGTAACAGGAATGCAAGATTACATGTTAAACATTTAAAAATCAATTATTATAAAGCACCTAATATGTATAATCTGGTGTGTTAATATATAAAAGACAAAAAAAATCCCACATGATCTCACAATAGACCAGAAAAAGCAGTTGAAAATATCAAAGACCTTGTAATATAAAAACACTCAGCAAACTATCAATAGATGAGAATGACGTCAACTTGAGAAAAGGCATCTACAAATAACTCACAGCTAACATCACACTTCATGGCAAAATACTAGAGGATCCTCCCCAAGATAAAGAACAAGACAAGGATTTCCACTCACGCACTCTAGTCAACATTGTACTGGAGGTTCTACCCAGATCAACAAGGCAAGCAAATATACCATGTTCTTGGATGGGAAGGCTCAATATTGTTAACATGTTAATTTGTTCCAAGTTAAACTACCTATTTAATGCAATGCTAACTAAAGTCCCATTCATATTTTTTTGTTAGAAATTGATTAGCTGATTATAATATTTATATGAAAAGGCAGGGGACTGAAATATTCAAAATAATTGTGAAAAACAAAAAAAAATTTGGAAAAGTTACACTTTCTGATTTTAAGACTTACCATAAAATAAAATTGATCAAGACAGTGTAATATGACATTAAAATATAGACAAGTATTGGAACTGAATAGTTAGCCCAGACTAAAATCACTTATATGTTGCCTCATTTCAGTCAAAGGTACCCAGGTAATTCAGTGAAGAATGTATAGTACTTCCAACAAAAATGCTAGAACAACTAGATGTCTGTACTGGAAAAATTAAAAACAAAAGCAAACAAAAAACCTGGACCACTACTTCATATCTCTCCACACACACACACACACACACACACACACAAAAACTTCCAAAGTGGATCACAGACCTAATCAGAAAATTCAAATCTTATATAATTTCTACAAGAAAACATTGACATATATCTTCATGATCTTAGATTAGGCAAAGAGTTTTTTAGCAAAAACACCAGAAATGGAAGAATGATAAAATAATTATTAATACCTTTCAATACATTGCATCTAATGAAAAATAATAAAATTAAATGTATACAATTTGAGTCAATACAAAATATTATCAATCAATATGAAAATATTTTGCTTATTTAAAAGATACTGTTTATAAATTGTATCTCAATAAAAATTTTTAAAAGTCTTGAGCATATGCAAAGAAAAGCAACAGCCTGGGATAAAATATTTACAATACATATATCTGTAAGAGACTTGTATTCTTATACAGATGGGTTCATATATATAATTAGTAGACAATTACCTCAAATTAGAAGTGGCCAAAATTCTTGAAAAAATACATCAAAAGAGGAGATATATTAATGTACACTAAGCGTGTGAAAATGTGCCTTACAGGATTAATTATGATATAAATGCAAATTAAATCTTCAATGGGATACTATTTCCTACACATAAAGTTAAAATTTTGAGAATACCAAATGATGATCAATCTCATACATTGATCTTGGGTGTGTAAATTGGTCTAATCAATTTTGAAAACTATTTGACAGTTAATTATAAATGTAAACATCCACTTACCAAATGACCCATGTATTTCTCTCCTACATATTTACCAAAAAGAAATATAATCTTTTCCAGAAAAGAATTTGCACATAAATAATATGTGCATATTCATATGCATAAAGAAAGTTCACTTTCAAGAATCAGTGGCAATCACAACATTGATAATATGCTGTGCTGAAAACGTAACAAATCCCAGTGTAAAAAGGGTACTCCTTTTTTTATTAAAATGCATGGTATAGCAGAAATATGAAAGAAAACAATATATTTCTAATCAATAAAATTATTTAAAATACTTCAGACAGTTGTAGAAAATGAAAATTGAAACTTACAAACTATTTAGAAAATATTGAAAAAACACAATAGTACATATTAAAACAGATGGAATGTGGCCAAAGTGTAACACAGAAGCAAATTAATATCTTCAATATTTTTGTGATAAGAACACTTAAACATAAGACCTACCCTTTTAGCAAATTTTTAAGTATACAATGGAATATTGTTAACTATAGCCACTATGCTCTACAGTAGATTTCTAGGACTTATTCATCTTGCATAATTAAAACTTTGTATGCTTTGACCAAAACCTCCATTTCTCCTTTGCCCCAACCCATGGCAACCATCATTCTACTCTCTGCTTCTATGAGTTTGACTATTTTAGATTTTTCCCACAAGCAGGGTCATGTGGTATTTGCCCTTCTGTGTCTGGTTTATTTCACTTAGCATAATGTCTTCCAGGTTTGTTCATGTTTTAACAAAAGGCAGGATTTCCTTCTTTTTTAAGGCTGAATAATATTCTACTGTATGTATGTACCACATTTTATTTATCTATTCATCCATCCACAGACATTTAGATTGCTTTCATGTCTTGGCTATTGTGAATAATGCTGCAATGGAGGGCAGATATCTCTTTGAGATCCAGATTTCAATTACTGTGGATATGTACCTAGAAGTGGGATTCCTGGATCATATGGTTATTTTTTTAAAAATTTTTTTGAAGAATGGGCATACAGCCATAATGGCCACACCAATTTTTATTCTCATCAACAACGTACAGAGTTCCTTTCCTCTACATCTTGCCAATTCTCACTATCTCTTGTTTTTTGACAATAGCCATCCTATCAGGTGTGAGGTGATATCTCTTTGTGGTTTTGACTTGGATTTCTCCGATGATTAGTGATGTTGAGACCTTTTCAGGAAACTTCTGGCCAATGGTATGTCTTCTGTGGAGAGGTGTTTGTTCAGTTCTTTGCACATTTTAAAATGAGGTTATTTGGGTTTTTGTTTGGTTTTGCTTTGTTTTGTTTGCTATTGAATTATAGAATTTCATTATATATTTTGGATATTAACCCTTTATCAGATACATGGTTTGCAAATATTTTCTCTCAATCTGAAGCTTGCCTTTTCATTTGTTGATTATTTCCTTTGCTATGCCAAAGCTTTTTAATTTAATATAATCCCAACTTCCTATTTTTGCTTTTGTTTCCTGTGCTTTTGGTGTCATATCCAAGAAATTATTTCCCAGACCAATATCAAGAAGCTTTTCATCTATGTTTTCTTCTAGGAGTTTTATGGTTTCAAGTTTTACATTAAAGTCTTTAATCCATTTTGAGTTGAAGTTTGTGGATGATATAAGAAAAAGGTCCAATTTTATTCTTTTGCATTTGGCTATTCAGTTTTCTCAACACCATTTATTGAAGAGACTATTCTTTTCCCTTTCTATATTCTTGGCATCCCTATCAAAGGTAAATTCAAGTATATGCATGGGTTTATTTCTGGGGTCTTTATTCTGTTCCAGGCAAATTGGAATAAGTCTATTTGTTTTTATGCCAGTACCATACTGTTTTGATTACTGTAGCTTTGCAATATATTTTGAAATTAGGATATATTATGCCTCCAGCTTTGTTTTTCTTGCTCAAAGTTGCTTTACCAATTCATGGTCATTTATGGTTCTATATGAATTTTAGTATATTTTTTATTTCTATAAGAAATTAAACACAATTGATTTTTATATGTTGATTTTGTATCCTGCAACTTTTTATAATTCTTTCATTAGTTCTAACAGTTTCTTTTTGCTAGAGTCTTTAAGATTTCTATTAATACATATAAAATAATGTAATCTGAAAACAGAGATAATTTTAGTTCCTCCTTTCTGATTTGGAGGCCTTTAATCTCTTTTTGTTTGCTAGTTTGTTTGATTGCACTGGCTAGGACTTCTACTATTACGTTGAGTAGAAGTGGCACTTCTTCATTCAAATGCTTTGTTAGAAAAAAACATATTATATTTTTAATATGTGCTAAGATAACATTTAGTATAATTTAATACCAATTTCTGATTTTAATAAATACAAGAGAAGTATAAGAGATAAATAAATGTAAGAAAATAAATCATTGAGACACCTAGAAATAGTTACCATGGGCATCTATATATCTTAGATAACTAAAAATGATAAGATATGTTACTAATAGAAAAGATTATATCTCACAATATCCATCAACAGCAGGAAGCCACATTTGTATCTCCTATTCTTTGCCTCATGATCATAAGCTTGATCACTTCGGCCTCTGATATCTGATTCATTTCCCAGAAGTTTTGGTGAAATCCAAATGTTGCAAGCACACACGCACACACACACAGAGAACAATTCATATTTGCTTAACTCTTTATAAGAATCTAGCCTCAAATAATATCATTCATATGGTCAAACGTACATGTACAAAATATTAATATTAGCATTATTTGTAATAGCCAAAGTAGAAAATGTGGAATGTGTTTAATTCATGCATTCATTTTTATTCAATCAGCAAAGATTTATTCATTACTTACCATGTAGCAGACACTATTCTAGGCATTGAAGATCCTGAAAGAGCGAGACAATAAAAATAAATATACAACTGAAACGCACATCATGTTTGATGCTAAAAAGAGCTATGGGGTCAAATGAAAGGAGTGTAAGAGTGGAAAGGAGGGATTCATTGTAAATGGGGTGTTTGGGGAAGTTGCAGAGTGAACATTTGAGCAGATATCTGAAGAAGGTTAACTATTATTTGAAAAACCTATTTTCATTTCACAACTCTTTGAGGTCTTTTTTGTTTGTTTCATTGTTTTCTTATTTGATACTGAAAGGAAATTATCCAAAATTCACAAAATATAAGACAGACCAAATACGCATTTTATTGAAGATATACAGGTAGCAAATAAATGTATTTTTTTAAAAGTCTCAGCATGATGACTCCTTAGGGAAATGCAATTAAAACCGCAGTGAGATATGGCTACACACTTATTTTAAAAGAGTTAAAATTAAAAACAGACTCTACCAAGTATTGGCAAAAGTGTGAAGGAGTTGGAACTCATACTCCTGATGGGAATGTAACATGGAACAATCATTTCGGATCAGTTCGGCAGTTTCTGGAAAAGTTAAATATTCACCTATTCTATGACTCAGACATTGCATCCTGAGTTATTAAAACAAGAGAAGAAAAATATTCAGGTAAAGAATTGTTTCTTTAAGACCCAAGGTTTGTGGCACTTTTTCTTGCAATAGCTACACACTGAAAATAGCCCAATGTCCATAAACAGACAGAAGAATAAACTGAGTTGTGTATGCATAGAAAATAATGCTACTCAGAGGTAAGAATGAACAATTCATATAAGCATTGTTTATGAATCTCTAATTATGTGCCATGAATGAAACTGGACCACAAAAAAACGAGTAAACACTTTAAGACTCCAACAATAAAATTCTAGAAAATGCAAACCAATCTATAGTGTAAAAGAATGTAAATCCCTTACTTGGGGGACCTCAGAGGGATATTATACAAGAGCACAATAAAAATATGCTGTTGAGATATGCTCATTATCATGATTACTTTGATGGTTTCATGGGTTTACACATGTCAAAACTTATCAAATTGTACACTTTGAATATGTGCAATGTACTGCATGTCAATTATACCTTAATAAACTTTTAAAAATGGTTCAAAATAACAATCTAAGTCTTCCACTCTGTAGAAAATCAGGTTTGGCAACTCAATATTGACTCTCTCATCTAACTCCTTGTGCCTTGGGAGGGATGGCCTTCCCTCAGTGGCAGGTGATACAGGTGAACAATGGAGACCATTGCTACCCGAGGTAAGAGGCTTGTTGGCTGGATCACAAAAGCCACATCCCTGGAGTGTAGGATCTCCCGCGTCTCCATCCTTCTTTTATTGTCTGTGCAGAAATGGCCTTTAGGTAAACAGACCAGAGAGGCTACAGGAATCCATAAAACCAGTAGATTATTTGCTCTGATAATGACTTCAGCTACACAAGATCCACAGTTCTGGAGGACCTGAGGTTAGTGTACACATCACTGGAACATTTGTGGAGGCATCTTTGGAACAGGAACATTCTACGTAGTTTGCTGACACTGCTGTCTCCTCCACCCTTTAGTATCAACCCAGTGTCTCTCTACCAATTATGGTCCCTGTAGTCTCACAACTAGTGAAACTATGCAGTGAGTATTTATAATTTTATGTTGCCTCGACATCCAACTTTACATATAAGTTTAACTTATTCATACCAGAAGCAGGGATCCGTCACCCTTGACACAGATTCCAACACTGTACTCCATCCCAGTGGCCCCAGCAGGCGGCAAGAGAGAAAACTTACAGACATCTCTCCTGTCTAGCAGGCTGGGCCCCCCACTTTTCCACCCCTTCCTTTAAATGAACCATTCAGACATTTGCCCATGAACTTCCACCTCTCAGTCACGGTGTGGCTTTTTGGAACTAGTGCCTGCATGCTTTAAACCCACCAATTAAAGCTTCCCATGGGAAATCTGTTTGGATAATGCCCTGAACCCAGTAAAGGCACGAGCCCATGGATCCCCCCCTTCTTCCTCTGTGCCTGGGCTTCCGGACCTCTGTATGTGTGTGTTTATTTTCTCCAGGTGTGCTGTGTACCCCCCTAAGGTCTGTAAGTACAAGAAACTCTTATACTTAACCTATTGTGATTGCGTCAATGAAGCTGTGGCCTCAATCCCACCCCGATGACTCAAAGGGACCCATGCAGGTGGGTTCCATGCTGGTGCTCTTTTGTCCTGGCCTCTCAGCTGCTGAAGGCAGTAGTTACCAACAGTGCCACTACTAGCACTAGACCACTGAGTTCTGGGCTTCACAACACACAGTTCCTTTGCAGCACCTGAGTAAGAGATTCCCAACATTGCTTGTCATTACGTGATGTCCCCTATGAACAAGAGAAAAATCATGTCTCTAGAAGCACTGGAGTTGGCATAACAACCGCCCCACCTCAGACTGATTTCTGAGCCTGCAGACCTGGCATCCAGGAAACAAATTAGGACCACAAGGCCCCTCAGTCTTTCCCAGGAGGCCACGGCAGCAATGCAAACGAGGCTAAAATGGAGTGAGAGCTATACTCTGCTGTCATACTGTCCTCTTTGAGTCACACAACATTTGGATCTTCACAAAAGTTATTTACCCTTCCAAGCAGGCAGACTTCTATTGTGTTTTCAAACTACTCCACAGTGAATAGAATTTCCAAAATTAAAGGTACTTAAACAAAAAGCCCTTTATTATCACACAAACCAGTACAATGGGGCAGTAGGCAGTTCCTGGTTTGGTGACTCGGAAATTGAAAAAACTTCATCACAAGCATCACCAGAGACCAGCAATATCCCTGAAAAAGGCAGTCTTTCTCTGCAAACTGCCCTAAAAACTCAGGTCCTCTGGGCCAAAACTGGGTTACGTCCACACGCTACCTAGTCGTGAGAACATCCTAAGGGCTCAGGCTAATCAAGATTTCCTCCAGCCAGTGGCAGAGCACAGAAGTCTGCTTCCCTGACTGATGCTTACCATCAGATCTGCCACACCGTGAGGTGAAATGGCCAGTGACATAAACCTGGCAAGATCCCTGGGCAGATGTGGAAAGTAAAGCGTAGCTACACATGCTTCCCATGTATCTCAAACTCAGGGATTCCATGGATGTTTAGATAGGAGAGACTCAATTCAGGCAGAAGTATCCTCACAGGGACTTTCCACACACCCATTCTACTGAGTGAGGACAAAGCACATTCCCTGCACACATAAGGCCTTTCTCCTACATGAACTGTGCAGTGTTGAATGTGGTCAGATTTGTGGCAAACGGATTTACCACATTTGCTGCAAATGAGCTCTCCTGTGTTGAAGGAGGCCAGAGCTTTAGGTAAAGCATTTCCCACATTCACAGTACTCACAAGGCCTTTCTCCAGTGTGAACTCTTTGGTGCTGAACAAGGACAGATTTCTGGCTAAAAGATCTCCCACACTCAATGCAAGTGTAAGGCTTTGCTTCAGTGTGAACTCTCCTGTGTCTAACCATAGGGGCAAAACCGGAGTCACATTGTCGAAAGAAATACCGAGAGGTACACGAGGATGCAGAGAGATCAGGTTTATTAACGCCAGTGGGCTCAGAGGGGATCCTCCGCCAAATTCTGAGCACCCTGATCAGGGGGACTTGTCTTTTATACTTCAAGAGCAAGGGGCGGGGTACAGAGCGGCTTATACCAGGAAGTGTGCACATAGGGAAGTTACTGTAATTTACAAGGTAGCTGCTGCAAGGGGAGCTGTTTACAGGAGCATGAGCTGCAGGCGTTAGTCAGTTTCACAAGGCGACAAGCAGTCTTACAGAAGCAGATTGAGCAATTAACATATAGGGTTACAGCTTGTCCATTTCAGGGCAAAAGGTTTTTAGTGAATTTCTATTTTTCTCTCACATAAGGAGGTGGGTGAAGGTTTGTACTGAACCAGCAGCCTCTAGAGCCCCCACCCAGGTATGCTTTCCACCAAGGGTATGTGGCTTGGACCTCAGCCAGTTGGAAATGTCTTTCAAGACTGGAACACACATCTCACAGGGGTGATTCTTCTAGGTGGATGCACCTGCCTTTGGAGTCCTGCAGTGTGACTCTCGGATGACAGAAACGCTCTGCTCAGAAGTTGCCTCCTTCCCCTCTGCTCCACACCAACACCAGGGACAGGCTTCCTCTGAGAGTAGCTTGCTGTGTACACCCGGGTGAAGCAGCGAGGGCCATCCTCCCATCCCAGTTAGGCAACTCCAAGGGACCTGCGTGATGAGCGCCCTGCAGATGCTCTAAGTGCGAAGTTTTCCAGCATCACATGGCTTTTCACGAGGCTCTGGGCCTCTCTGCGGAGCTCCCACTGCTCTTGGGAGAAGTAAATGGCTACGTCCTCAAAGGTCTCACACTCCTCCTTTGTGGGGTCTGTATGCACCTCTGAACTGGAGGCAATCTGGGGAGAGGGACGTTCTGTGAGGCAGCCCGGCACATAGGGCTCCGCAGGCTCCTGGCTGCCCTGACCACCAGCCCCGCCCTGAAGCCAGGTGACCGGGGACGCCTGCATTATCCCCGGATCTCAGTCCTTGCTGCTGATTTTTACCAGCTATGTGACCTTGTAAAAGGACCAAATCCCCCGGTGCCTCCTGGCATCATTCCCTTCCCAGTCTGAGCAGCTTTTGTAAAACTTTTTAAAATCCACACCTGCGCTGCTCCCAGTCCTCTGGAAACCCTCAGGGGGCCACCGCAGGCGGGGAGCGCTCCTGGCTCAGTCGCACAGCCAGGTCTCTGCACGCGCGGCTCCCTCCACGCTGGCAGCCCTGCCTCTGTGCAGCGGCAACGACGACTCCTCCCGCGCCTTTAGGTCTGTCACCTCAGCCCCTACCCGACCCCGCGACTGCGGCTGGCCCAAGACAGGCCGAAATGCCCGCCAGCTGGAGGACTCCCGAGTCCCCTGTCTAAGGTTTGTTTATCGTACAAGTTAAGGAACAGGTTCAGCCGTATACACCAAGTTGCTAAGAATCACACAGCTAGAAAGGGACAGAGCCGCTGTGCTTCAAGGTCCTGCCAACGGCAGCTGTACTAAACAGGGGAGACAAATGAGCCTATTTATGGTCTTTTAATGCTGTGAAAAGCATAACATCTTTTATTAAAAGAGGGCTGAAAATAAAGAAATGAACAGTGATATTGTATAAACTACAAATTAGTTCAAAAGCCCAAAACAAAAGTTCATTTCTTATGTAAATGTGTTTGGGCTGGGGAGGGGGGGGAGGTTGGTCCAGGACCAGTGCCTGAGACTGGTTCTTCTGCACTGTGGTTCCACGTCATCCGGCCTTGGGTCCCTGTTCCAAGGTGGCGGCTCCCATGTTCCAAACAACCGCATGGGAGGAGAGTTCCAGAACAGAGCAAAAGGCCTAGCTAGACAGTGGTTTAAAAGGATTCCTGGGAGCAGCCTTACAATATTTCTGACAAGTTATAAACTTCTCCACACCTATTTGCAAAATAAGTTAGGAAACATAATTACTATTCTAGGTAGTGATGCACCAGGCTAAACTACATCTTACTTCAAAAGAAGGAGAGGGGCAAGACGCACAGCAAGCGAGGACGCATGCTGAGCAACACTTCTCTGAATCCCCAGAGTGCATCGCTAGGGATTTAAGAAAACACACTGGCAAATGTCACCCTCTCCTGCACCACCACCCTTTCACCTCTTAACTCAAATATTTTGTAGATATTCAGAAGTAGATGCACAATGGTTCATCACTTATATAATTTAACCAGCTGTACACACGACCCTCAAGAGATAAACCCTTCAGCAGTAATTTGTACCTACTCTTTCCTTAGGATAGCTGTTCTCCTACTGAACAAAGATAAAGGGAATTGACAGCTTGTGAAAGTCATCTGTAGAGTTCATCACTCAGGGAGATAGCTATGTAAATGGAAGACATCTCAAGGTTTTGAAGTAAATAAATTAAAAGTCAAGTTCAGACCTTCACATTATGAAACACCTGTGCAATTGCATGGGAAATAAATCTCAATTAAAAAGTAAACTTTTAAGTTGATGAGAGGAAAAAGAAACATTTCAATCCAGTGCAGAATCAACAACAAAATAGTGCAAGTATTTTGGGAAAAAAACTTTTAGATAGCTCAGAAATTGCAAAATTGTTAGAGCACATCTCAACAGCTCCATTTTATATAATCTTGACTGTATGGGTGAAAGCCACTTAGACTAAAACAGGCTTGCAACTGGAAGTTGGCAAGAAATTTAAAATAATCTTTCACTCTATAAACTTTAAAAATATTCTTAGTCTTGTGCCTTGCATAATTTACCTGCTCTCACCTCAAGGATAAAAAGTGGAAAAAAACAAATAAAAAAAAGAAACGTACACACAGGCACATTAAGACTGTTTCCATTCTATCATTCCCATTAATTCAATATTTTAGGGCCACAAATTCCCTTTACTTGGTTATTCTGAGAGTAAATAGAACCAGCACCACTACCTAAAGCATTGTGAGACAAAGAGCTCAACATGTTTGTGTGTTTTGCCAGTTTGCCAAATATCTATTCAACCAATGAAAAGTATTTATTCTGTACTTGCTCTCTGCTGAGTATCATGTTACGAGTTGGTCTGGTTATAAACTCACATAGGAAAACATGTCTTCTAGAAGCTCAGAATCTGGCAAAGGGTGACTGAAAAGGAAATATTATTTAAAAATTATAAGTGCTATGTTTAAAGTGCAATTTCAATACCAAGAATGAAAAGTTGGGAGAAATCCCATAGTAAATTAGGAAAATCTGTGCAAAAGAGGTTAAAGTTGGGCATGTTTAAAAAAGATTAGTAGGAATTCTTCAGATGAATACACATGTAAAGGACATTCTTTGCAAAGGAAACATGAATGTAAGAAACATATTGAGGAGGAATGGCTCATTGTAATGTATATAATAATTTTTCATCAATACGAATGAATCAGTATAGTGCTGTTTTTAAAGAGCTCCAGCTCTGATTCTGAATCCAGACTCTGACTCATGTTATTACTGTGACTTTAGTCAACTAATTTTAAGGTCTCTAGATCACAAATCCACATCTGTAAAGAGAGATGAGGATATTGCCTAACTCAAAGCACGTTGCAAAAAGGAAATACTAAACTTTAGTGACTTCCCTCACATATCTTTTATTTGGGGTCATTAAACTTTAGCAACTCTGCAATTTACATGAAGTATTGATGTTTATGCTTTTACCATGCTTTGTCTTTGTTTTATAGTGGTTATTCTCCTGTTCATAAGAATCGCTTCCATTTTGTCCTTGGATTTAAACCAGACTCGGTGGCTTTTACTTTTGGTGACATTGTTCTTCATAACCTTGCTTATCTGAAAAAGTAAGTTTTCTTTAAATAGTCTGTCATTGTATGTCTGCTCATGGAATTGTTTGGTTCTTTTGAACAGGTGGTTTGGATTTAAAGCATGTACAAGATGCCACAGAGGCTCTGGAAATTTGTCTGCTTTCAAGGTCTCCAGGAAATATAATATGGATAGAATAAATTATGAACCCCACTGTGCTTACAATGCCTCTTAACATTGAAATTAAGATTTTCAATTTCTCTTTACATATTTTTGGTTACAGTTGTTTGAAATTCAGCAAAGAGTTGTTATAGATACAAAGATAATTTTAGATGGATTTCTAAAAGTTTTCTCTTCATTTGATTTGAGTTAAATTCAAATTTTGGAGAGTAAATTATTCTACATAAAAAAAGCATTATAGGTAACGGGGGTTTAGTCTTTTATACAATGTTTTTAAAAGCGACAAAAACACATAGTAAGATTATAGTAAAATGGTTCAGTATAGTCTTCTAGGGTCTCCACTCCAGTGACAGACCCCTCTGACAGTTTCTGATTTCACGTCGTCTTGTGTTGACCTTCATTATTCCTGATGACCACTTTATCATTATTTTGTCATGCATTTTAGACAATATCTACTGACTCCTCAAAATAAATATGAAGAATTAACTCATTTACTTTAACCCCTCTTTTTCTTTCTCCCAATATTTGATACTGTACTAACATCTTTAACTCTCCTATTAGAAACCTTTCTAATTTAAATATATGTGTGTGTATGTGTGTGTATATATATATACACACATATATATTTATGGAATATTTTTATCAATGTCTAGTTTAATACAATAATGTAAGACTCATTGTGAAATAAGGATAATTAGTTCATTTATACTTCCTTTTCCTTCTCCTGAAAATTGCCTTTGCAGTGCAACTGTTTAAGCTTAATAAAGTTCTATAAGAAGCCTGGAATAGGACAGTATGAAAGTATCTCTTCACATCCACAATATTTTTCTCTATGAAAATTTCACTCCAGCTTCTGTTCACTGAGTAATTGTTTAAGTTCCATGGAATACAAAATGTTACAATTACACTGACACGGTCCTCTACTCATGTTATTAAAAAAGCTTTGTGCCCACTTTTTCCCCTGTTTTAGGCTATTTGTTTCCAATTCTCTCTGCTGTAGGACTCTAAATTTAAAGACACTGTTTTCTTCTAGTTGGTCTATACAAGAGTGTGATGGCTTTTCTCCTTTCAACAGAGTAGTAGACCCTTGGTTTTACTTATCAAGCTCCTAGGAAAGGTCCGAGAATAGCAGAGGTAAATCTATACAGAGAATAAGTTAAAGCCCAGTCCCAGGTTTTCCACAAGCCTCATACCAGACCGCCTCTTACCTTTCTTTACAGGCATCTGAGCATAGGAAATGAATTCTTTTTTTTTTTTTTTTAATTTCAGACTACTATGGGGGTACAACACTTTGGCTATATATATTGCCCATCCAGTGCCCGTGTCAGAGCTACAATCGTGGACATCCCCCAAACTGTGCTCCCCGCATCCATTCAGTGAGAGTTTTCCCATCCCCTCCACCCCCCTCCCGCCTGCCCGCCTCCTGGTGAATATTATTGCCCTGTGTGACGTAAGTGTTGATCAGTTAGTACCAATTTGATGGTGAGTACCAGTTTTTCCATTCTTGTGACATTTTGCTTCGAAGAATGGGCTCTAGCTCCAACCGGGATAATACCAGATGTGTTAATTCACCGTTGTTTTTTATTGCTGAGTAGTACTCCATGGCATACATATACCACATTTTATCAATCCACTCGTGTATTGGTGGGCACGTGGGTTGTTTCCACATCTTTGCAATTGTGAATTGTGCTGCTATAAACATTCGCGTGCAGATGTCTTTATTATAGAATGTCTTTTTTTCCTTTGGGTAAATACCCAGTAGTGGGATTGCTGGATCAAATGGTAATTCTACTTTTAATTCTTTGAGGTATCTCCATATTACTTTCCATAGAGGTTGTACCAATTTAGAGTCCCGCCAGCAGTGTATGAGTGTTCCTATCTGTCCGCATCCCCGCCAACATTTGTTGTTTGGGGATTTTTTGATATGAGCCAATCTCACTGGAGTTAAGTGATATCTCATTGTGGTTTTGATTCACATTTTCCTGATGATTAGAGAAGTTGAGCAATTTTTTATATGTTTGCTGGCCATTATTCTGTCTTCTTTGGAAAAGTTTCTGTTCATGTCCTTTGCCCATTTTTTAATGGGGTTGTTTGATTTTTTCTTGTTGATTTTCCTAAGTTTTATATAGATTCTGGTTATCAGTGCTTTATCAGAGGTGTAGCATGCAAATATTTTCTCCCATTCTGTAGGTTGTCTGTTCACTCTAGTGATAGTTTCCTTGGCTGTGCAGAAGCTTTTTAATTTGATCAGGTCCCATTTATTTATTTTTGTTGCTGCTGTGATTGCTTTGGGGGTCTTCTTCATAAATTCTTTGCCTAGGCCAATGTCCATAAGAGTTTTTCCAACGTTTTCTTCTAGAATTCTTATGGTTTCACGTCTTAGGTTTAAGTCTTTTATCCATTGTGAGTTGATTTTTGTGAGAGGTGAGAGGTGTGGGTCCAGTTTCAGTCTTCTACATATGGCCATGCAGTTTTCCCAGCACCATTTATTGAATAGGGAATCTTTTCCCCAGTGTACGTTTTTCTGGAATTTGTCAAAGATCAGGTGACTGTATGAGGTTGGTTTTATATTTGGGTTCTCAGTCCTGTTCCATTGGTCTACGTCTCTGTTCTTGTGCCAGTACCATGCTGTTTTGGTTACTATAGTCTTGTAGTATAGTTTGAAGTCTGGTAGATAGATGCCTCCCAATTTGTTCTTTTTGCTTAAGATTGCTTTGGCTAGACAGGGTCTTCTCTGGTTCCACACAAAGCATAGAATTATTTTTTCTAGATAAGCAAAAGATGATGTTGGTAGGAAATGAATTCTTAGTCCCACATAACAAGTTCAAGAGGGAGACTTTCTATTTCAACTATGATGTAGTGACAGAAACTCACCTTATCCTCCCTTTTTAAACAATTTCACTAGACTAATTATATGAAACAAATACTTGCATACATTGGACACCAGGTAAGTCAGGACATTGGTCCCTGAATGAAGGGAAAAAGAATAAGATGAGCTCTTCAATTGCCTCAAGCTGGAGAGAATTTACAGGCTACAGTGTAGAGAGGCAGAAACCAAGAAGAGCCTGAATGTGTTGAGGAAACAGTTCAAGGCAGGTAGAAGTCAGAGAGCAGAGTATTGGAGAAGCAGGAATTGCTCAGAGAGCTCTGGAGAGGTGAAAAGTGTTCTTTTCAAATATTCACCTGAGTAATAATCAGTGCATGGATGTGAGGCAAACTATTCAGTCAAGGGAAAGAACCACCAAACTGGAGCAAGTCGAACAATCCCAGATTATGCAGGATTTGGAATAGCTCATATTCCTAAAAGCCTGAGTAGAAAAACTTTATAATAGACAAGACAGTGGGTATTCAGAAGGGCATTACCTCAGTAGTGGGGCAAAAATAGTCCTAGACAAACAAGCTTTAAAATAGTCAAACTGTTTCCAAGTAACTTAACAGTGCTCCAAAACAAAAATATTTAAAGGAATGCAAATATATCAGTCACCAACACTGGAAAATTCACATTTTCTACTATACAATCCAAAATTACAAGTCATGAAAATAAGCAAAAATCTGCAAACCAAAATCTATTATTAGAAACAAAAATAATATAGATAATAGGATTAACAGACAAAAACACTAAAACAATTAGTATTATATGTATTGCATAATGCATAAAATGCATTATTTATGTAGCTATAACATATTGGCATAATACATGTTAAAGAATATACAGTCTAAGCATGAACATGTTCAGGGGATTTATGAAAGATATGAAAAGTATGAAATCTAACTTTTAGAGATAAAATTTACAATGTCTAAGATAAAAAAATCACTGACTATTATTAAAACATATTAGACACTACACAATAAGATATACTTAAAATTAAGACATAAATAGAAATTATCTAAAATAAAGTACAGACCGAAAAAGTACTCATGTTTTTTCAGTGAGCTACAGGATAACTTAGAGTGACATAAAACATATATTATTAAAGTTCTCAAAAGAGAAGGGCCAAAATATATTTCAAGAAACACAAGGGCCAAAAGTATTAACAGTTTAATAAAAATATAAACTATTAGAGTCAAGAATTTTAGCAAAGCTCAAGCACAAAAAACATAAAAAGAACTACAGAATGACATATTATACTTAAATTGTGTAAAGTAATGATGAAGAAAAATCTTAGAAGCACCCAGAAGAAAGAAGACAATAATAAGAACGAGAACAAACTTTTCATCAGATACATTTTAAGTCAGAAGGTGGTGGAGCAATATATATATAGTACTGAAAGAAAAAACTGAAACTATAGAATGCTATAATTAGTGACTATATCTTTAAAAATCCAAGTCTTTTCAAAGATATACAAAAGCTGGGGAAATTCGTCACCAGAAGAACTGCACTACTAAAAATGTTAAAGGCAGTTCTTTAGGTAGAAGTAAAATAATTTCAGAGATCTTTATTGACACAAAGGAATGAAGAGCACATAAAATATGTAAATAAATGCATTTTAAAAATTTTATGGACCTTTGAAAATATAATTGTCATAATTTGTTATAAATTCTATCTTTACTATTTTAAAAAGTGTTATACCTAATAATCTAAAAAAGGAGATAAAACAGAATAATACCAAAATACTCAATTAATCCATAATAAGTCAGAAAAAGAAATAAAATCAAACAAAGCAAATGAGAAAGACAGAGAACAAATATATAAATTTGGCATTATATAAATTACCACAATAAATATAAGTGGTCTAAATATCTCAATTAAAAAGGCAAATGCAATCCTAACTAGAAGAAACTTACTGTAAAATAAGGAGACATATAGATTAAAAGTGAAAGAATGGTTAAAAGTATCAGAGAGAAAAGAACCTACAATTCTATAAGAGTAGTGAAGTGGCTGTATCACTATTACATAAAGTAGATATCATAAAAAACATATCACAAGAATAAAAGTAGTCATTTCATAATGATAAACAAATTCATCAAGAGAATATAAATCATAAATTTTTATGTACCTAATAACAGGCTTTCAAAATAAAAATTGAAAAACTAATAAAACTGCAAGGAGACATGTCAAATTTAAAATTAGAGTCAGAAATTTCCATGTTAGGTCAGGTATAGTAGCTCATGCCTGTAATCCCAGCACTTTGGGAGGCTTATGTGGGAGGATTTCTTGAGGCAAGGAATTTGAGACCAGCCTAGGCAACATAATGAGACCCTGTATCTACAAAAAATAAAAATAAAAATTAGCCAGATGTCATGGTGCACACCTAATCCTAGCTACTTGGAGGCTGAGGTGTAAGGATGGCTTGAGCCGAAGAGTTCGAAACTGCAGTGAGCTATGATCACATCACTGCAATTCAGCCTGGGTGTCATAGGGAGACGCTGTCTCTAAAAAAAATTAAAAAATGAAAAAAAATTTTAAAATATTTTAAAAATTAAAAAAATTAATAAAATCAGTAAGGATGTTGAATATGTGAAGAACATTACTAACAAATTTGACCTAATGAACACTTAGAGAACACTCCACCCAGCAATAACATAATACACATTCTTTTCATAGGCATATGAAACATTTACCAAGATAGACCACATTGTGGTTTATAAAACAAGTCCCTATAAGTTTTAAAAGATTCAAGCTATAAAAAATATTATGTGTAACCACAGTGAAATTAATTAGAAATAAATAAGAGAAAGGTATCTGGAAAATACCTAAGTATTTGGAATCAAAAGAAACTTGTAAATAACACAAGAGTCAAAGAAGAAATCAAATAGGATATTAGAAGTATTTTGAACTGAATGAAAATGAAAACAGGGCATATCAAAATTTGTGAGATGCAGCTAAAGTAATGATTAGAACTAATTTTATATCACTAGAGACCTAGATTAGCAAAGAAGAAAGATCTCAAATCTATTATCTAGGTTCTACCTTCAGAAATTAGCAAAAGAAGAGAAATCAAAAGGAAGCAGAAGACGAGAAGTAATCAAAATAAGAATATAAACAACTAAAATAGAATACAGACAAATAATTTTAAAAGTCATGGTAAACAAAGGATGATTATTTGAGAAGATCAGTAAAATTGATAAACTCCTAGCCAGATTGATCAGGAAAAAAAAATTGAATATGTAAATTGGCAACGTAAGAAAAGAAAGGGGGATATCTCTTCAATTCCAGCAGAAATGAAAAGATTGGTGAAAGAATTATAAACAACTTTATGCCAGTGAATTTGACAGTGTAATAAAATGGATAAATTGTTTAAAATTTCCTCAAGGAGAGATAGATACATTGATTAAACTTATATTTTTAAAGAAATTAAATCTGTAGCTTAAAAAAATCCACAAAGAAATCTCCAAACCAAGATGACTTCATTCATGAATTATATAAAGCTTTTGAGGGAAAAAAAATACCAATTCTAGACAAATTATTCCAGAATATTGAAGAGGATGGTATAGTTCCTACTCATTCTATAAGGCCAATATTACCCTGATATCTAAGCCAGAAATATTAATTAAAAGGAAAGAAAGCTAAAAACCAATATCCCTCATAACCATAGATGCAGAAATTCTTAACAGCATTTGATAAACTAAATCCAACAATATATAAAAAGGAAAATATCTTTGACTAAGTGGGCTTTATCCCAGGAACACAAGAGTGATTTAACATCTAAATATTAATCAATGTAATTCACTATATGAACAGACTGAATGTTTAAAAGCATTTGCCATCAATGACAAAAACCCCTCAGCAAACTAGTAAAAGATGGGAAGTGCCTTAAATTGTTATAGGGCATCCAAAAAAATGCATATGGTTAATAGCAAACCTAATGAAGAAAGAATAGATGCTATCCCTGTATGATCTGGAACAAGGTATGAATATCCAGTCTCTCCACTTCTAGTCAGCATTGTTCTGAAGGTTACTATTGCAATAAGACAAGAAAAATAAAAGGCATGCCCTTTGGGAAGAAAGAAGTAAAACTGACTTTGTTTACAGGAAATATGGTCATTTATGCAGAAAATACGAAGGAATAAAAAAGCAACCTACTAGAACAAATAAGTGAGTGTAGATAGCTTGCAGGCTAAAAGATCAATATTCATAAATCAATTATATTTATAGGTAGTAGCAACATCAAAAATAGAACTTAAAATGCCATTTATGATAGCTTCAAGCAATATAAAATATTTGGGAAAAAAGTGCAAAAGTTAGTATAAATTACAAATCATTGCTGAGAGGAACTAAAAATTGCTTGAATAAATGTACCATATCAATGGATTGGAAGATATAATATTGTAAAAAATAGAACCTCCATTCTATTCAAATTGATAGATAGAGACAACAAAATTTCAATCAAAATGCCATCAGTGCTTTGTAGAAATTGTCAAGATGATTCTTAATGTATACAGAAAAGTAAAGGATGTAAAATAGTGAAAAGAAGAACAAATTTGAAGGATTAATAATACCTGATTTCATGACATACTACACAGCTACAGTAATAAAGAGAGTTTGATATTAACATGAATGTAGTCATATGTAACAATGGAACATAAAAGACAGTCTAGAAATAAACTTACACATACATGGTCAACTGATTTTCAACAAGGAAGGCAAAGCAATTCAACAGAGAAATAATTATTTTCTTAAAAAATTATTCTGTTAGTCAAACAATTGGACAGTCATATGTAAAAAAAAATTATGCCTCAACCTTTATTTTATTATATGTAAAATGTAACACAAAATGGATCTTAGATCTAAATGTAAGTAAAGTGTTGAAACTATTAAAATATAAGAAAAAAAATCCAAGAAAATCTTGTCGTCTTTACATTTGAAAACAAGTGGTTAAACTAGACACAAAAGGCATAAATTTAAAAAAAAAACAATGGCTTTGACATCATTAAACATAATAATATTGCTTTTTAAAATATACTATAATAAAATATTTTAATGAAGGCCCAATCTGAGGGAAAATATTTAGAAAGTATGTATTTGTATCTAATGTAATGAATTGGTTCTAATATATATAAAGACCTCTCGCAACCCAATATTGGGAAGACAAATGTATTCGTCGACTTGGGCTGCCAGAGCAAAATACCACAAGCTTGGTGGTATAAACAACAGAAATTTATTTTCTCACCCTTAGGTCTAAGACCAAGGTGCTGGGAGGGTTGGTTTCTGGTGAAGCCTCTCTTCCTGGTTGCAGACGGCCACCTTCCCACCGTGTCCTCACACGGCCTTTTCTCTGTGTGTGCACACTCTTGACATCTCTTCCTTTTCTTATATGGGCGCCAATCCTATTGGATTAGGACCCCACCCTTATAACCTCATTTAACCTTAATTACCTCCTTAAAGTCCCTATCTCTAAATATAGTAACATTGGAGATCAGGGTTTCAAAATATGAATTTGGGGCAAGGGGCACAGTTCAGGCCATAACAACAAACAACCCATAAAAACCTGTTATATTATATACAAAACACCCATAAGAAGACTTTGAAAGATGGAGAGAAAGCCTATTGGCTAGAGATGTCAGGACCAGAGGAATAAGATAAGGTGAGTTCCTTGGATTTTCTTCTTGCCTCACGTATTCCAGATTTAGAACTGATGAAGCCCTCAAACTGGAAACATCAGTAGGTGCTGACACAAAAAGCCTCAAGAAAACCCCTGCTCTCTCACACCAAAGGACCAGAAAAGGACAACCTAACAAGATAAGAAAGCTTTCAGACAATAACCTCCCTGTTCTAGCCAAATACTACAGGGGGAAAAAAAAAAAACTGTGGCCCCCCATACCCATACCTTCATGCTGTCAGGCAGAACCAAGTAGAGAATTACAATTTTATTGCTGGGAACCATTAATGACAATTGGGTGTCAGTTGAGATCACATGTGAATCTGTAAATCCTGCTCCCACCCAGAGGAGCCCCCCACCCTGGGTGTCAACAGATGCTGAATGGGTTACTTGGATTTCTACATTTATCTGGCAATAATGAGGTGGTTAAACAGATTTAAATCCACAGTCTTATAAAGTAATATGAAAATGTCCAGGAGTCCGTTGAAAATCACTTCTCATGAAATGAACCAGGAACAAGAGGGAATATTTCCCTTAAACCAAACTTAAAAAGGCAGCAAATAAATAAATACTAACATCAAGATGCCAGAGATATTAGAATTTTCTGCCAAAGATTTTTAAAAGCCGTGATAAAAATGCTTCAAAGAGCAATTACAAGCATGCTCTCAAAGAATAAAAAAATTGAAAATTTCAGCAAAAAAAATAGAAAGTCTCAGCAGAGAAACAGAACCTATATAGAACCAAATTGACATTTTAGAATTGAAAAATACAATAACTGATGTGAAAAACCAGTGGATGGCTTTAACATCATGACAGAAGAGACAGAGGAAAGACTCAGTGCTCTAGAAGATGGGCAATAGAAACTACCCAATATAAACAAGAAAGAATGGATTTGGCATCAGAAACTGTAACAAAATGTCTAATATTTTTGTCATCAGAGTCCCAGGAAGAGAGGATAAAGGAGATGGGGCTAAAGTACTCAAGTAATGGCTGAAAACTTCCCCAGTGATGTGCCAAGAGACATAAAACTACAGATTTAAGAAGTTGGGGGAATCCCAGCAGGATAAAACAAATGAACAACAACAACAAAAATCCATGTGAATACACATAATTGAAGTTCTGAAAACTAAAGACAAAAAAAAAATCTTGAAAATATTAAGAGATAAATGACATGTTACCTATAGGGACAAAAAGATCAAATGACAGTGGATTTTCTGTGAGAAAGTATAGAGGCCAAAGGAAATAGCAAAATATTTTCCAATGGTTTTCAGCAGCCCTCTCGCAGCAACTGACAGGAAACTAGATGGGAAATCAGAAAGAACACAGAAACACTGAACAGCATGCAGACTAAAAAGATTTGTTTAATATCTTTAGAACACTCAACATCTACCCCAAAACAACAGAATATACCCTATTTTTCAAGTGCCAACAGAATATACACCAAGTTAGATCATATGCTGAGCTATGAAATAAACTTTGACAAATCAAAAAGAATTGAAATCATATAGGGTTTTCTGACCACAATGGAATCAAACTATAAATCAATAACAGAAAGGTAACAGAAAAATCTCCAAACACCTTGAAACTAGGTAACACATTTCTATATTATCCATAAATCAAAGAGGAAATGTCAAGGGAAATGAAAATATATATAGAACTGTGGAACTAAATGTAAATAAAAATACAACATATCAAAATTTGTGGGACACAGCTAAAGCAGTACATAAAGTAAAATTTATAGCAGTAAATGCATATAATACAAAAAGGCAAAGATCTCAAGTCAATAACCTAAATTTGAAACTCCACAACCTAGAAAAAAAGAGCAAAATAAACCCAAAGAAAGCAGAAGGAAGGAAATTATAAAGATAAATGTGGAAACTAAAGAAGTTAAAACAATAGAAAAAAATCAATAAAACAAAGAATTACTTCTTTCAAAAAAATAAAATTGACAAACCTCTAACGAGATAGTGAAAAAGAAGAGAAGACAGAAATGATTGATATTGGGAGCGAACAGGGAATATCACTACAGACTCTGAAGACATCAAAAGGATAAGAAAAAAATACTCCAAACGACTCTACAGACATAAATTTGGCAATCTAGATGAAATGGACCAATTCCTTAAAAAAACTCACTCAAAATGAAATAGATAATTTGAATAGCCCTATAATCGTAAGGACATTGAATTCTTAATTTTAAAATTCCCAAAAAAGAAATTCGTTTGGGTGAAAGCCCAGATATTTTGCTGAAGAACTCCACCTAATATTTAATGAATAATCAGCTCCAATTCTACACAATCTCTTCAGGAAATAAAAGAATACTCACTTTTAATTGTAATTACCTTGGTAGCAAAACTAAACAAAGATATTACAAAAAATAAAATTGTAGACCAATATTCAGCATGACTATAGATGCAAAAACCTTAACAAATATTAGCAGTAAGAGTTAAACAATGTATGAAAATAATTTCATGCTATGGTCAAGTGAGATTATTCCAGGGTGATTCAAAATTGCATAATCAATCAGTATAACCCACTGAATTAACAGATTAAAGAAGAAAGAGCATATGATCATATCAATTGGTTCAGAAAAAGTCTTAAAAATGAAAAATGTGAAACATCTACAAATAGTATAATAATTCAAAAAATATAAAAATAATATACACTATATTGCTATCAGCATTATTAATTAATATGACAGATGAATCTTACCTAGATTGGGAGCATGCAGGAATCTCTGTTACATAACTTAAAATTAAATTCTGGTCTCAATAGCAAAATACAAAAAAAGAATGAATATTAGGAAAAAAATACCTATTATTGCAGTTTTACTTTTTTGAGGCAATCCCAAGTCCTAAAAACTCCTAGACTATAATTATTAGTATATTCACAGGATATAATAGCAAAAAAATTTGAAAGATTATTAGAAAAACATATATATTTCATTTATCATGTCAATAAGTTGGCAATAGTTATTAGTAATTAACAAATGCATTGCCTCACATAGTTATCATTTTTGTGGTGAGAGCACTTACTGTCCTAGCATTTTTCATGAATACAACATATCATCATTAAGTATAGTCCCCATGCTATACAGTAGATCTCTTAAAATTAGTCCTGCTATCTAACTGAAATTACTTATCCTTTGAGCAACATCTCCTCAACCCCCCCCCTCCCACCTAACCACCTAGCTTCTGGTGACCACCATTCTACTGTCTAATTCTTTGAGATCAACTTTCTTAGATTTCACATTTGAGTAAGGTTATATGGTATTCATGTTTCTGTGCCTGACTTATTTTATTTAAAATAATGTCCTGCAGATCTGTCCATGATGTTGCAAAGGACAGAATTTCCTTCTTTTTATGGCTGAATAATATTTCGTTGCTGATTTCATTTCCTTTGGATATATGCCCAGAAGTGGGATTGCTGAATCATGTGGTAGTTCTATTTTTAATTTTTTTTTTAAAGAAAGCTCCATACTGTTGTCCATAGTGGTTGTACTAATCTACGTTTTTACCAACTGTATGCAAGGGTTCCTTTTGCTCTACATCCTCATCAACAGTTATTGTTTGTCTTTTTGATGATAGCCTTTCTGACAGGAGTGAGGTGATATCTCATTGTGGTTTTGATTTGCATCTGTCTGATGATTATCGATGAGCACCTTTTATTTACCTTTTGGTCATTTGTATGTCTTCTTTTGAGAAATGTCTATTCAGATTTTTGGCCCATTTTTAATTAAGTTGTCTTGCTACTAAGTTGTTAGAATTCCTCATATGTTTTGGTTATCAACCCCAACTTAACTATCAGATGCATAGTTTGCAAATATTTTCTCTCATTCTGTAGGTTGTCTCTTCCCTCTGTTGATTGTTTCCTTTGTTGTGCAGAAACTTTTTAGTTTGTTGTAATCCCATGTGTCTATTTTTCTTTTTATTGCATGTGCTTTTGGAGCTATATCCAAAAAATCATGGCCAAGACCAATTATCTTAAAGCTTTCACCATATGTTTTCTTCTAGTTGTTTCATAGTTTCAGGTCTTATATTTAAGTCTTAATCCATTTTAGGAGTTGATACTTGTATATAATGAGAGATAAGGGTCTAATTTCATTCTTCTGCATGGAGATATCCAGTTTCCCCAACACCATTTATTAAAGAGACTATCTTTTCCTTATTGTGTGCTTTTGGCATTTTTTAAAAAGTCAGTGGGCTGTAAATGCATGGATCTGTTTCTGGGCTCTCTATTCTGTCCCATCAGTCCATGTTTCTGTTTCCATGCCAGTACTGTGCTGTTACTATAACTTTGTAGTATATCTCAAAGTCAAGTAGTGTGATGCCTCCAGCTTTGTTCTTTTTGTTGAAGATTGGCCTGGCTATTCAGGTTCTTTTGGGTTCCATACAGATTTTGAATTTTTTTTTTCTATTTCTGTGAAGAATGTCATTGGTATTTTGTTGGGGATTGCATTATCTGCACGTCACTTTAGGGAGCATGGGCATTTTAACAATTTTAATTCTTTCAATCCATGAACATGTAACATCTTTCCATTTATCTGTGTCTTTTTCAGTTTTATTTATCAATATTTCATCGTTTTCAACGTAGAGCTCTTTCATCTCCAGTTAAATTTAAATTAGTTTTTTCTACATATTAGCAATGAACAGTTATACACTGAAATTAAAAAACAATACTATTTAAAATCATTTTAAAAATTGAAATTCTTAATGTGTAAATCTAGCAAACCATGTATAGCACATGCATGCTGAAAACTTCACACACAGATAAAAGAAATCAAATGTGTAATAAGATATGCTATGCTCATGATTTGGAAGATGCAACATAGTAAATATGCCAGTTCTTCCCCAAGCTGAAAATAGAGATTTAACATGATTCTTACCCAAATTCTATGAAGTTTTTAAAATAGATACAGATAAGTTTATCCTAAATCATACATGGAAAGACAAAGGATTAGAATAGCTAGAACAATTTTGAAAAAAAAAATATGGTAGAAACTGATCTACCCAATTTCAAGACTTATTATATATATAAAACAAAATAATCAAAACTAAGTGGTATTGGCATAGCAATAGATACATAGGTCAACAAAACAGATTAGAGATCTCATACCTACAACTATGCAAAATATAACCAATTTATTTTTTACAAAGCTACAAAAGCAATTCATTGGAGGAAAGATAGCCTTTTCACCAAATGGTTCTGGAGCAATTGACATCTGTAACACAAGAAACACAATGAATTTCATCTTAAGTCTTAAACCTTATGCAAAAATGAACCCAAAATGGATCACAGATTTAAATGCAATACAGAAGTCTATAAAACTTTTAGAAACACTTATTGGAGAAAATCTTTGGAATGTAGGGCTAAGCAGAAAGTTCTTAGACTCAACACTAAAAGCAAGATCTATCATATGAAAAAATGATTAATTAGGATTTACCAAAATTAAAATGTTTATACTGCAAAGGACCCCGTTAAGAGGATAAAAAGACAGGCTACAGAGTGGGAGCCATTTTTATAAACCACATATTGGACATAGGACTAGTATCTAAAATACATAAAGAACTTCCAAACTCAACAAAAAACTCTAAATAATCCAATTAGAAAATAGGCAAAAGACATGAAGAAATGTCTCCAAGAAGGCTATGCAACTGAAAAATAAGCATATGAAAAGATGTTCAACATCATCAGCAATTAAAAAAATGCAAATTAAAGCCTCAATGAGCTATCACTAGACATACATCAGAATTAATAAAGTAAAAAAAATTATAATGGCAACATTAAATGCTAGTGAGAATGCAGAGAAAATGGATCACTCATATATTCCCTCCGCGTCCTTTGGAAAAGAATGTGGCTGTCTCTTATAAACTAAGCATGCAACTACTCTATGACACATAAATTCTTCTCCTGGGTATTTATTCTAGAGTAATGAGGACTTATGTTCACATGAGACCCTGTACGCAAATGTTTATATCAGCTTTATTCATAATAGCATAATACTGGAAACAACCCAGATGTTCTTCAGTAGGTGAATGGCTAAAAAGAGCTGTACTCTAGCCTCACCTTAAATGCCAGTCCTCAATAAAAAAGGAACAAACTCTTGATACACTCAACAACCTAAATGAATCTCCAGAAAATTATGCTGAGTGAAAAAGTCAGTTCCCACAAGCTACATACTGTATAATTCCTTTTATATTTTTGAAATGACATATTTTATTTTTTATCTTTTTTTGAATTTTTGAATTTTTTTTTATTTCAAAATATCTTGGGGATACAACACTTTGGCTATATGTATTGCCCATGCACTGCCCACGTCAGAGCCACAATCGTGGACATCCCCCAAACTGTGCACCCCGCACCCATTCAGTGAGAGTTTTCCCATCCCCTCCACCCCCCTCCGATCTACCCGCCCCCTGATGAATATTATTGCCATGTGTGACATAAATATTGATCAGTTAGTACCAATTTGATGGTTGGTACCAGTGATGCTTGTTTTTCCATTCTTGTGACACTTTGCTTCGAAGAATGGGCTCTGAAATGACACATTTTAGAAGTGGAGAACATATTCATAATTGCCAGAAAGTGGTGATGGGAGAGAATTAGATTTAACTTTAAAAGGGTAACAAGAGAAATCTTTGTGGTGATGGAAATGTTCCTTATCTTGACTGTTTTATGTCAATATCATGGTTATGATATTTGACTATAGTTTGTAAAAAGTCACTATTGGGGGAAACAGGGTAAAGGGTACATAGGACCTTTCTGTACCATTTTTTACAATTACATGTGAATCTACAATGATCCCAAAGTAAAAGTTTAATTTTAAAAAGTATACAAAAGATTTGACACACCTTCAAAAAAGACACATGGGTAGCAAATAAGCACGTAAAAGCATGCTCAATATCATTAGTCATTAGAGATATGCAAATTATAACCACAATGTTATAGCACTATATACCCTGTAGAATTGCTAAAATTAAAAGGCTAGTCACAAATTAAAACAAAAATCAGATGTGTAGCATCATTGCTAGTGGGAATGCAAAATGGTACAGACACTTTGGAAAACAATTAGCAGTTTCTTACGAAGCTAAACGTAGTCTTGTAACTCCTAGTTATTTACCCAACTGATCTGAAAACTTGTGTCCATACAAAAACTTACACATGAATGTTTAGAGCAGCTTCATTCATAGATGCCCACACTAGAAACAACCAAGATGTCTTTCAACAATTGAATGGATAAACAAACTGTGGTACAATGGAAAACTATTCAGAAATAAAATGAAATGAGCTATTGATTCATGGAACAACATAGATGAATTTTAAAAGCGTTTGGCAAGGTGGATGAAGCAGCCCTGGAAAGGTGATATACCTTGTGGTTCTATTCAGATGACATTCTGCAAAAGGCAAAATCTTAGGGACAGAAATAAAGTAATTGTTTTCCAGGTGTTTAGGGAGAAAGGAATGTTTGACTTGGAGAAGCACAGGAGATTTTTCAGGATGGTGAAAATCATTTGTATGGTATTGTATGACACTGTTACTATGTATTTGTCAAAACTCATCAAACTTTACTGCACAAAGAATAAATTTTAGTATATGCAAGTTTAAAAAACCAAACAAGCAGGAGTTCTGGAGAATGCAAGATACAATTCAGCCTGTGACAAAATAGTTTAAATGTATTACAAATATATGAAATAATGTCACTGAAGGGGGGGTAGAAAAAGTTGTGGAACTGTACATGTCTCCCTGTACTCTAGTTGGTGAGGTTGCTTCTCATGAGATATGGGTTAACAATTCTGAAAGTTGATACACATGATATAGAAATGAACAAATAGGCCAGGTGGTGGGAACGAGCTTTCTCAATTTTCATAAGGAGATATTACAGATAAGAAAGGTGAGAAAGCTGTAATATGGCATGTGGTATTGGTTTAGGGTCAGAGACATCAGTATAAACTCATGTCAAGCTTAATATAGATGCAGATAGGTGGATTTTTAAAAAGATTATGAGAGTTTGATAAGTTAATATTTATATATTTTCTAATCCTTTTTGCTGAGAACAACTAGAAGCAATGACATTCCAGTAGCAATGACCACACCAAGCCCCCAGATCCTGGTTTCTAATATTATTTCCCAATAAGGAACCAGGAACAATGGAGAAATGGCCAGTTACAGGGCTGGGTTAGGAAATATACAAGATGAGCCTGGAGCAACTTGTTGTGCCAGAATATAACAAAGTGCTTAATAAACAAATAAACAAAAATGAAACAAAAGCAAATTGGGGACATGTCAAAAAGAACACAAAGGACAACCTGAAAGAGTTTCCAATGACCAAAGTTAAAACAATTTGAATAACAAAATAAATTTTTTTTTTACAAAAAACAGTAATATTGGATCATAACCCAAAATAGAAAACAAATACACATGAGTCCATATTGATATAAATAAATTATGGGATTAATAATGAAAAAGAGACAAATCTCTGTGCAGAGAAATTCCAAATAATTTATGCAGATACGCCCCTCTCAAGGAGGTGGAGCTTAACTATTCATCCCTTGAGTGTGTGTTGCACTTGGTGTTTTGCTTCCGAAGAGTAGAGTATGGGGGCGGGGGAGAGTTAACTTTACAGCAGAGAAACCTAGTAAATATTACTTTAGACAGGTTATCAAGGTTAACATCATCAGTGATAAGCATCATAGCATGTACTCTTGACATGATGTTTTGAGAATGGCACTTTACCTCTGTGATATTCCTTCTCCAAACCCATAAGATAGTTGGACCATGATAAAAACATCAGAAAAACCCAAATGGAGGGGCATTCTATAAAATTTAGACCAGTAGTCTAAAAAGCTACCAGAGGAAACTAAGGGAACAGAATGACTAAATGTAATGTGATATCCTGAATGGGATCCTGAAAGAAAAAAAAAGATATTAAGAAAAAACTAGTGAAACCCAAGCACATTGTGGTTAGTTAATGGTAACATGTGGATATTGGTTGCTTGTTTGTGTACCATAGGCTAGCCATTGCCAAATTTCCATGAGAATATGGACATTTTATACACTGTTGGTAGGAACGTAACATGGAACAACCACTTTCGAAAACTGGTTGTTTCCTAAAAAGTTAAATGTCAGCCTCTCATATGGAACAGCCGTACTGCTCCTAGACAAAAGCATATGCCCACTGTATTAGTTGTGGTTCTCCAGAGAAACAGAATCAACAGGGCACACATTTATGGAGGCCAAGAAGACCCACACTCCAATCTTCTGTCTGCAATCTGGGGAATCCTGGAAGCTGTTCACATAACTCAGTCTAGTCTGAAGGTCTGAGAACCAGGAGCACTGGTGTCCATGGGCAGGAGATGGCCCAGCTCAAGAAGAGAGAGCAAATTCACCCTTCCTTTGCCTTTTTGCTTTATTAAGCTTTCAATGGTAACTGGATTATGCCCACCCACACTGGTGATCTTTATTCAACCCACTGACTCAAATGATAATCTCGTCCAGAAACACCTCATGGACACACTCAAAAATAATGTTTTACCAGCTTTCTGGGCATCCCTTAGCCCAGTCAAGTTGACACATAAAATTAACCATTACACTCATACAAAAATTTGTACTCAAATGTTCATAGCAGTTTTATTTGTAATAGCCAAAGACAGAAACTAAAATGTCCATAAATAGACAAGTAGTTAAACCAATGGTGGTATATCCATACAATGGCATGCTCCTCAGCAATGAGAAAGGATAAAGTATTTTATTGATATATATTGGGAAATGGATGAATCTCAAAAATTATGCTGAGTGAAAGAAGTCAGATAAAACTGTGTGCATATTACATGATTCTATTCATATCAAATTTTTAAAAATGTGATGTATTCAGAAAGAAAGCACACATCAGAGGCTGCCTGGGGACAGGGATGAGAAATAAAGAAGTAAGGAGAGATTACAAAGGACATGAGGAAAACTTGAGATTATGGATATACTCATTATCTTAATTGTGGTGATGTTTTCATGGGTGCATATCTATGTTAAAACTCATCAAATTGAACCCATTAAATAGATGCAGTTAATTGTATAGCAATTATACTTCAATAAAGCTGTAAAAACAAACAAAAAACACTAAAAAAACCCCACTACATGTGACTGTATACTATGGTTTCTGACCCAATTATCCTAAGCCCCAGAGATAAAAGATTTTCCATCCCTGGAGTCCATAGCCCTCCTACCCATGGCTTCATTTCCTAACTGAGAATGAGTAATGGGGGAATTTGATTTGCTTCAAGGAATATCCTGCCCTCACCTAGGGAGTTGTGCTCTGTTCTTTTGTGCCTCAAAAGAAAATCAAACAATAATTTAACATCAGAATATTTTCTAATATCTTGGTTATTCATTCTTAAGACCCCATGTGAGCCATCAAAAAGATCAGAATAGACTGAGATCAGTACAATACTTTCTCTCTCTCTTCTTCCATCCAAAGCTTTCAAAAAGTTTAGATTATTACCTTAACTAGAGTGACCCACTTACACATATAATTTAAATCCCCAAGTATAATGTCATCTAAATTTCACTATCTGCTTCAACATTGCAACTTAATTTATGTTTTCTATGACTAATAATTGTCTCAATTTTCAAATTTTCATAAATATCATGTTGCTACTGAATTTCATCTCTATTTTATTCAAAATATTTCAATGCTTTTTGCTACACTGTAAGCAATTTTCTTAATCTATCAGCTTATGTCAGAAACCACCTTGCTGAGTGTTCCTAATTGAGACATTCACCTATGTATAATTGCTACAGGAAATTTGTTCTTTGGCTACCCAGATGCAACTACCTTCCTGATTGGGTGAATACTGCACAGTGGGAGGCAGAGACAGGTACTTTCTCTCCCCACATTTTAGAAGGTAAAATGTAGACAATTCACTCATCCTTGGCCACTTACATATTCCTATTTAGAGTTTTTTTTAAATTCTTTTTTTAATTTTCTTTTTATTTATTTATTTATTTCAGAGTAGCATGGGGGTACAGACGTTTAGGTTACATGTATTGGCTTTACTCTGCCCGAGTCGGAGCTACAAGCGTGCCCATCTCCCAGAGAGTGCGCTCTGCACCCCTTAGGGGTGAATTTACCCACCCTCTCCTCCCCACTCCCACCTGACACCTGATGAATGTTACTTCCATATGTGCATATAAAAGTTGATCCATTAGTATCAATTTGATGGTGAGTATATGTGGTGCTTGTCATCAGTCTTCCTATTTAGAACTTTTGATCTTTGGTTGAGCATTCATTCATCGTGGCTGCATGCAGTGGCTTGAATATTCTGCCATGACAAAGAAGGTTTGCCAGTAGCAGCATCTGCAGCAGGCTGTTCCTGCCGTGTGACCTTGACTAAAGCCCTCCTGCCTCTCTTCTTTGTTATGTAATTATGTGTTTATTATATCTTTTTCGTCCATATCCTTCCAATAAACTATTGTTCAGCCTCAGTTAGTTCTAATCAGTTTCTGTTGCATGCAGTGAAGAATCCTGAATGATAGATACGTGTGCATGTTCGTATACATGTTCATGTACCAATGCATATAAAACATTTCCTGTTGGGCCCTAGTAGGGAGCTACTCTACATTTTCCACAATCTGTGGCATTGGAAAGAAGACTGCACTGAGTCAGGCAACTTCAAATTCCTGTTGCAGTAGCTAAGAGCGTGAGCTCTGAAGCTACAACCCCGAGTCCATATCCCAGCTCGCTCATTCCCGACGATGTAGAGCAAGTTACTTACCCTCTCTTAGCTTTAATTTCTGCATACCTAAAATGGGAATAATTGTAATTCCACCCTTGTAGAGTTAAGTGAGGATAAAATATATAATTAACTTATTATAAAGCACTTACCAGAGTGTCTGGTACATAATGAGCGCTTGGTAAACGTTGGTTTGTTTCTATAGTTATTACTACTGTTGTGGTTGCTCTTTTACTATGTAGTCTGATAGCCTGTGTTTGAATCCCCCCAAAATTGATTAACTCTATAACTTGGAACAAATGACATATGCTTTTTAATTTTTGCTTCTGTCATCTATACAATAAGGATATTAATAAGATTATTAAATAGTAATAAGATAATGTAGGCAGAGTACTTGGTACAGTGTCTGATAACACACTAAAAATATTAGCTTTTATTTTAAATATTATTGTATCTTTGCATCTCCCTGGGCTTTGCATTCCTCCTTTATATAATGAAGGTATTGAAACTAAATTAAGTTGTCTGCTATTGCAGGTTTAACATAATTCTATGTGTTCTCCTAACTAATCTTTGACATAAATTCAAACAGAGATCTTAGTACCTCTAGGGTCCCATTTCTTAAAGTAGGCCCGAAGACCCCTTGAATCAGAAACACTAGAGGTGCTCATTAAAATGCAGCATCACCTTAGATTGATCAAATTGGGATTTTCATGGTGTGGTCCAGGAATCTACATTTTAAAATAAGCTCGCTAAGTAAAATACATAAAAACTAAAGTTTAAAAACAACTGATCTAGGCTTTGTCAGTGGAAAAATTTATAAATAAAACATTTCACATCTTTGACAAAGAATATATGAGTTTAAGCCTATTTGGAAATATACACACTCACACACATATGTGTCTGTGCATGTGTGTGTATCCCTCTAAAACTGTAACTCACACTCTAGTAATTAGTGTGTATAGTAAGAGGAAGAGAGTAGAATTGATTCTAAATAATGCTCAGTGGTTTTAGATTGACCTCACTGAAATAACATACATACTTATTGGCAGGAATAGACGGCAGACAGGCGTGAAGCTTATTTCTACCAAGAGAGTGTATAATTCTGGGACTATCAGGATGCAGCTTCACTTTTGGCTTACCCAGTCTCACAGATTATGTTTTCAGCATGTCCTTGAACCAGTTTCCAGAGCAATCAGGAGAGATTGGGGTGTTTTAGACACCTCTGAGACTAGCAAGTCAATTGTATTATGGTGGTCAGGACTTCGCTTTGCTTGGGAGTACCAAACACAGCTGTGATGGACTACTTTGTGATCATTTACCTCTGTTGGCTTATGTCCTTTTGCTGGGTCTGTTGGTGAGTCCACCACAATAAATGAGGAAGCATGAATCTTCTACTTTATATTATCAAAATGTGTTAGCTTGACTTGATGGAAGACATTTTGAAGCTGTGCATTCTCCATAGAAATTTCTCTTTGTTGCCAATCAGATCAAATGTTTAGCCAACAGGATGTTAAAATATCTGTTGTAGTTGGATTTTCCTTGAGGTTATTGATTGGTTTAATCCAACCTAAATAAACCAGGGCTTCTCTTCCTTCTTCACTCAGCTCACAATGCTAAGTGTCATTTACTACAGTTTTCAATTTTTGAACACGTATTCAGTGCCAGGAACTATGTTGTTCACGTTATACTCATAATCTTATTTAATCTTTATAAATAAAGGTTATTATTCCATATGTTTTGTATAAGAAAAAAGAAAACAGAAGGAAGGAAAGGAAAACAAAGAAAAATAAAAGAAAAACAGACCCAGAACAGTAAACAAGTGCATATAATCTTGCATATAGTACTTGGTATAGCTGTCAATTAAGCCCAAGTCTGTCTGACACAAAATATCTGGGCTCCTTTCACTGTGGACACCTCATGGTGGCCCAGGTTTCAGAAAACTGTCTATGTATTAAATTACATCTTAAAAAAATGAAGCCTACCTTTAGTTACATTTGCAGAAAATACTTTCCCAAACCTACACAAATATTAATCCTCTACTCTGTACCTCTCTATGTGACTAGTTATTGAAGAGAAGGGGAGATTAGGACATTTTCAGCAAGGCAACAAATAGAACATCAAAAACTATAATCTAAGTGACCTCACCAGATGGAGAGGGCCCCCAGACTCCTGCCTTGGTAAGGAGTCTTGTAACCCTAAGCCTTGGCCAAGGGCTGCTTCCTGTATGTGCTTAGAAAAAAGCTATTGGAAAGACAGGAGCAACTCAACACCGATGGAATCCAAATCACGGCAATTCAAAGAAAAAGATAAAAATGAACTCATTGTTTCCTTGTAGAAAAAGTATTATAAGAAGTGATTACAGATATTTCAATATTTTTCTCGAAAATTATTACCTGAGGTGTTTCTAGTAAAGATCAGAGACAGTATAACCTTGCAAATGTCTTTGTGCTCTTAATTCCTCAAAGTTCTAAAAATTCCTACTTATAATTTTTAAACAGATTCATCAAATCTAACTTTCATTAGTTACTAATTATATATGATGTTGGGACAGGTATTAAACTTTTCAGTCTTTCAATTCCCTCATCTGTAAAGTGGGAACAATAATATCCAGACGAGTGGGTGGATTTATGGAATAAACCCGTTGAAGCATATAAAATGATTATAAAATGTTTGGCACGTGAGAAATATAGTTTTGATAACAGTACTACTGATGCAATAACACATGCAGTATTAAGTTTTTTTATTGTTATTATTATTGCTATTAGTATCTCATCTGGGAGACAGCCATGAGGACTGTATGCTCCTGAAACAGTACCTGAAGGAATTGGGTGAGAAAAACATCTACCAGAGAATAAGAAAAAGTGAGAATTCTAGGATCAATTGCTGATTTATTGACTAATTCCTGAACATAAAGCACATGAAGTAGCCCTGAGTCATCTGTTTTGGTGAGTGTTTGATTCACATTCTAATGAAAACCATGGACAATGAATGAGGAGTGAGCTCATGAAGGCATTCTAGAAAGTTCTACACAATAGCTATTGTTCACAGTATAATCTGTCATTGGTTGAAATCCTTGCAAACTATTTTTCTTGAATATATTAATCACAATAAGGGACTCTCCATGTTAAGAAATATGGTGCTTCTCAGAAGTCAAGTATAAATGACAATGCATGAAAAATATATCCATTTGGAAAAAACTCTACTTGGAAGAAGAATCATTGTTCTCCCCCATCCAGCCCAGGCCAGAAGTTTAGGTTTTTGTATAGTGTGTTTTCTGGAAGAAAAATATATCTAATTTGTCTGTCATTTAATGAATAATCAGTAGAAGGAAAAACAGAAATCACCAGTTACCCTTGAAATGAGGTCATTTTCAAAATCATTAATCAAGAGTAAAAATACCTAAATAATCTCCATGATGTAGAAGAACATGAGCTTCCTACACCTATGTTATTAAGTAAAGAATTACAATGAGCTTCTTCATATGCTTATTATACCTTTACTGTTTTATGTGTATGATATTAGTATTTAGGTATAATGACTACTTTATTGGAGTGATGGCTATTTTTTTAAAGTAATTTGCTTTTGTGATATTTTATAGGCTCCTTTAAAAATGTAACTATGCTCTATTAAACTGCATCAAGAACTAAATGCTGTTCTCTAGCCTGCTGAGTAAATATGAATTTCACAGTTAAATACATAAAATAATGATTACATCCAATGGTCAGGAGGGACATGTTTTTAGAAGTATACTAATTAAACTACATCCTTCAGACAACATGTCTCTACACTTACTAGCAATGAACCATATCTGATTGGTCATTAAGTAATTAGGAATGCTAATGTAAATAAAGTTCCATTCAGACGGGGCTTCAAGACTGGAGATGAATCATATATTTTGTCTTCTGGTCTGAACTATATACAGATCAATCAAATAAAATAACCAAGGGAAAAAAGTACTGAAGACCAAAAGGGAAGGATGGTTCTGTCACTTACTGCTAAATAGATCCCATACTTTTAAACAGTGTTTTTCTTATTTCACAGACAGTACAGAAGTGTTGTAAACAACAAGAGAAAAAATGGCTTAGATTAGGATCCTGTGTTTCTCTGTGCCTACTATTTATATTTCTGTGTGTGTGTGTGTGTAGGAATCTAGCACTTAGGAAACAGCAAAGATAAAAGGTTCAAGAAGATAAAAAGTCATGAAAAAATAGAGATGAAAAACTAAATGGCAACTGGAGAGAGAAAAACTGAGTAAAAGCTAAAAGTAGGGAAATGAAGGGATTAGAGGGAAAAGGAAATGAGGAGAAATTACAAAGTGTTTGATGTTAATAGGAACCACATAGGAACAGGTTGGAACTAGAAACATTCAGGGTTCTATATTCCTGAAATCTGGAACAAGGATCAAGAAAATTTCATTAAAATGTTTTGTTCAGTATTCAAAAAATAGTAAAAGTGATAAAGTATACAACAAAACAAAATTTTAAGTGACAAAAATTTTAGAGTGATAAAATATCCATCATTACCGGGGGGAGTTTTCAAAAGGATGATGCTTTAAATGCAAGCATTTAAGTATTAGGTAGTAAAAACTTAGCCAGCACCTAGAAGGTGCAAAATAAACATTTCTTAAATGAATTAATGAATGAATGAGCTAATTATTTAAATTTCAATGTAAAACAATCCCTTTTCCCTAGAAAGTTAAAAGTCCCGAACACTTTCCGTTTGTTATTTTGTCACAGTGAGATAAGAGCCTTTCAATAATGTTCTCACTACACTGGTGTCATTGATGCCATCTTTTGTTCACTGACATATGATTTACATTCAATAAAGTGCACAAATATTAAGTGTAAAGCTTAATTATTAACAGGTTGGAACTAGAACTAGAACAGGTTGGAACTCTGCATAAGTACATACCTATTAAATTGTCATCCAGATAAACATAGTGCATTTTCATAACAACAGAAGATTCTCTTATACACTTCTTATGCCGATACCATACCACCTTCTCAAAAATAACCACCATAATTTTACCTGCTCTTGAATTTCTTATAAATGGGGGCATATGTTTTGTATTCTTTTATTTCTGATTTCTTTCAGTCAACAGGTTTTTACCATTCAAGCATGTTTTATATGCCATACATATACATATATACATGTGTTGTCATACATATACATAAAATGCTTGTCATACATATACTATGCATTTTTCATATATATACACATTCAAAAGTATGGGGGTTATTTTATTGCTGCAAGGGGCTCCATTATAGGAACACATTACCATTTGCTCATCCATTCTCCTAAGGGCATTTAGGTTGTGCCCCATTTTGGCAATTATGAAGTTCTTGTACAAGTCTTATTAGTGCACATGTTCACTCATGTCTCTTGACTATGAATCCAGGAGTAGAATTGCTAGGACATAGAGTAAGATATGTTTAATGTTGTTTGAAACTGTCAAACTGTTTTTCTCAATGTCATTGTACCATTTTACATTCATTCAAAGCATGTACCCACTCTATATACACAATAACTTTAAAAATTTTTGTCTATTCTGTGAGGTATGCAGTGATGACTCAGGTTGATGATTTTAATTCGCATTTTTTTCCTCATGTCTCATGATGTGGGGAAAATTTCCATGTGATATTTTTATATGGTCATTTGACTCTTGTCTTTGAAAGAAAGTTTTTTCATATATGGTGCAAAGAAATTATGCTGTATCCCAAAAAAAAAAAAAAATCTAAGCCAGATGCAGTGGCTCATGCCTGTAATCCCAGCACTTTGGGAGGCCAAGGTGGGAGGACTATTTGAGGCAACGAGCTCAAGACCAGCCTGAGCAACATATTGAGACCCTGTCTCTACAAAAATATACAAAAATTAGGCAGGTGTGGTGGTGGGTGCCTATAATCCCAGCTACTCAGCAGGCTGAGTCAGGGGGATTGCTTGAGCCCAGGGAGTTTGAGGTTGCAGTGAGCTATGATGACACCACTGTACACTAGCCCAGGCAACAGAGCAAGACCCCATCTCAAAAAAAACCAAACAAACAAAAATCCAACAACAACAAAACAAAACAAAACAAAAAAAAACCCAAACCTAGATTTCTTTACCTCGTATTCAAAATACATGAAAATTTATTTGAGGTGGTTTAGAGATGTAAAAGTAGAAGGTTAGGTAATAGACTTCTAGGACAGGGGTCAGAAAACTACAGCTCAAAGGCCAATCTTTGCCTTTCTTTTTCTCCTCTTTTAAAAATATTTTTATTTTGAAGTAGTTGTTGATTCACATGCAGCACTAGGAAAGAATACACTTTTGTGGGGGGAAAAAACACTCAACAAGCTAAGAATAGAAGGAATTTTCCTTAACTTGATACAAGACTTTTAACCCACAGCTAATATCATACTTGAGATTAAAAAACTGAAGGCTGTCCCCAAAGATCAGTCCCAAGACAATAATGTCCACCCTCACCATTTCTATTTAAGGTTGTACTGGAGATTCTAGTCAAGGCAGTTAGGCAAGAAAAAAAATAATAGTAAAATGCATCCAGATTGGAAAGGAAGCACAAAAACTATTTGTATTTGTAGATAGCATGACTTTGTATATAGAATATTTGAAGGAATCCATGAATAAAACTATTAGAATTAATAAACAAGTTAGAATCAACATACAAAAACCAATTGTATACATACACATTACCAATGAAAAATCTAAAAATGAAGTTAAGAAAACTATTTCATTTATAATAGCATCAAAAAGAAATAAAAATATTTTTAGTGAAATTGAAATTAAATACACAAGTATAAAAATAAATTTAACGAAAGATGTATAACATTTGTGCACTACAAGACAAAGTTGAGAGAAACTAAAGAACCTGAGTAAATGGAAAGACAAAAGACATCATGCCCATGCATTCAAAGCCTTAACATTACCAAGATGGAATACCACCCAAATTGATTTACAGATTTACTTCAACCCCTATCAAAATCCCAGCTACCTTTTTTGCAAAAATTGACAAGCTGATCCTACAATTCGTGTGGTAATTCAAGGGACCCAGAATAGCCAAAACAGTCTCAAAAGAGAGGACTAAAGCTGAAGGACTCACACTTCCAATTTCAAAAATTACAACAAAACCATATTAATAAAGACTGTGGTTCCGGCATAAAGACAAACATGTAGATGAATGGAATAGAATTGAGAGTCCATAAAAAACTCTTAGACTTATGGTCAGTTTTACAGATGAAGACAATTCAATGGGGGAAAGAATAACCTTTTCAATGAACGCGTGCCTCTCTGGTGTCCATCAGAGATATACGAGAGGTAGAAAGGAAACTCAAGGGACTCACAGTGATGTCCTTCAGGTCCTGAGTTCCCTGTCCAGTCCACCTTGTTTCCACATTCAGGGTCTTTTTATGATTGTCTGCTGAATGATTTCCAGGACAATTGATCATAATTAAAGGGAGAAATGGGTAAAATTGAGTTTTTGCTGTATTGTCCCTAAACAGAAAGTCCCACTGTCTGTTTTGCAAATAAAGTTTTATTGGAACACAACTACGCTCAAGCTTGTTTGTTTAAGTATTACCTATAGCTACTTTCATACTACAAGGAGAGTTGAGTAGTTGTGACAGAGATCATACGGCTGGCCCACAAAGCCTTAAAACATACTCTCTAGCCCTTTGCAGAAAATGTTTCATATCTCCTGCTTTAGGAGAAAATTAGGAGTATATATTCATAATCTTGGGATAGGCAAAAGTTTCTTAGGACACAAAACACACCAATCATAAAAGAAAAAAAAGGATTAAATTGAATTTTATCAAAAGTAAAAATTTATGCTCATCAAAAGATGCCTATGAAGAAATTAAAAATGAAAACCATAGATAAGGAGAAAATATTTGCAATTCATATATCTGACAAAGGGCTCGTATCCAAAATCAAAAAAAGAAACCCTAAGAAGTCAATAATAAGGCAAATAACCCTTAAACAATACAGGAACAAGATCTGACACTTACTTCATAAAATGTACCATGTATTATTGCTCTGACTTCACCCCTGGTGTTATGCGGAAGTCAATTCTAAAAGAAGCTAGTAAGAAAAGTCCACATAGTGCTGACATACATACAAGGAGGCAATTCCACTAGCTTGGGGAAAATGAGCATAGCTACGATTGTAAACCAAACATTTCACAATTTTACGTTTTCTACATGCTTCAAATAATTTGCTTAATGATGATATTATTGAAAATCCAAGATGGGTATTAATAAAAAAGGATATTTGTGAAAGGAAAGAAAAGGGAAATAATAATGCGAAAGAGTAAGAAAAGGATCTGAAAGCCAACGTTGAAGAATGAACAAGAATTTTAGGAAGCGTCTTCCCACCTCTCTTCAAATTTCAGCATATTTTTTTTCTACTTAAGATGGGTCATGGGGGAAAAAAGAGAAAGAGGAAGTAATCTTTATTTTATAATTTAAAAGCCTGATAGGGGCATGCTGAATTTTTTTTGGAAGAGAAGGCCACAGCAATTCCATTTTCCAAACCTACATGAAAACCATATCATCAGGAGATCAAGTTATGCACCAACCTTTGTTCTCAAAATTTTGTTGTGAAATATATTGTGGGTGTGTTTGTAGGGGGATGTTTCATAGTTTGTGTCATCTTTTAAATTTCCTCTAACTCTTTTTGTCTCACTAGGTTTCTGTGTTTTTTATCCTCATTTTCTGTTTGTATGCACTCAGTTTGCTTTTATTCTTTTTAAAAAATCTTATATTTATTTTGATATTAAATTTGAATTTTTTCCTCTATTCTCATGTTTAAATGAATTGGGTTTTCCTGTAGTTCTAGGAAGGTAGGTGTGGACCAAGGTACTTCCCTAGCTTCAGGGTTCTAGGGCACCTGTCATGCTGTGTTGATTAAGTATTAAAAATATAACCTCTCTGTCCAGCCACCTCTCTTCTAATTTATTTTGTCCCCCACTAGTATCTGGGCTTGTTCTGTCTTTACTCTCGGAATACCTGTCCTGAATCGTTCATTTTCTATTCCCATCAGTTTCTCATCGGTATGGGATACAATCACTGAAAAATTTGGAAATCTCTGAGTGTCTAGGCCATCCCAACTGCCTTAGGTGTTGCCACAGCCCCCTTGCACTCATTGGCAAATTGCCAACTGTAAAGCCCCATCCCAGGTTTGGCTGTGCTTCTCAGATCAGCCAACTGATCTGTTCCAGTAGGGGACAGATCCTCTTGAGTCCTTTTGTCCCAGTAGCGACCTTGATTTTGGGATGAGAACTTCTTGGAGAATTCCATGTTCCTCAAAACTCAGGACCTTCTAAAATCAGTCTTCCCTCCACTTGTTTTATACATTTACCATTTCTTTGTAGCTCTTAAGGCTATGATTTGACTCCATGAGCTGCTTTTCTAGAGTTCATGATAATAATTCAGTCATGTTTCAATGATTTTTTTTTTTTTTTTTTACTTTTTAAAAGTTTCCCATCCTAGTTGCTCTATCTGTTTTTGTGAGGGGATTGTCGAGTTTTAACTGATTTCTAAGGGAATGTTTGAAATGTTTCTCCATTGTATATGTTTACTGTAAACTTGCTAGATCCTTTTTACTAGGTGAAGAAAACATCCTTCTGTTTCTAGTTTGCTGAGCGTATTTGCAATGTTTTGAGATAGCACTGAATTATTTTTCAGCATTTTTGAGATAATCATGTGTTTTTTCTTACTTTTATTTACAGATGTGATGAATTTTATAGATTTCTAATGATTCTAATTTATACCTTGCAAATTCAGTTAGAATATGTAGTTAGGATGTTTGCATCTGAGTTCATGAATAAACATTGTCTTAATATTTTTCTTTATTTTCTCTTCCTTACGTGGTTTTGATATCATTATTGTATTCAACTCATGAAATGAGCTGTTGACTAAACTTTTCACTCTAGAATCTGAAAGATAGGAACAATCTCCTCTTTGAATGATTGGTAGAATTTGTCTGTAAACCCATCTGGTTTTGTCTGAAAACCCCTGAGCCTGGAGTTTTCTAGTGGGAAGATAATTTATCCGCTGATACAAGTATATTAATGACTGTAGGACTATGCATGTTTTCTGTTTCTTGTTGACCTTGTATTTTCTTTTCTTTTCTTTTCTTTTTTTGGTTTTTACTTTATATTTTTTCCAGGAATATTTCCATTTTTACCTAAGTTTTCAAATTCATTGGCATAAAGTTATTGATAGTGTTTATTTATTTAATCTCTGCCAAATCTCTACTCCACAGTGACCTCATTCATAGGCCATAAACAATTTCCATTTGTGTGGTTTGATGAATGTTCAAAATAATAGTATGAAGTAGGTGATGCTCTATTCCTACCTTATTAACTCAAGTAAGGATTAAGGGGAAAAATGATATGTAAGCCTTCAACCCCCTGCAGATTCTTGGCCTTCAACCTCCCAAATACTAAGAGCAAATGAAGGTCAGTATGTATGATCTTCACCCACCTCAACTAATTTACCTTGCTTGTTTGCCCTTTTAAATAGCTATGGCTATGGTCAATAGCTTATTCTGTCTCAGTCATTTATAATCAAAGCCAGGATGGACACTTTTAAGGTAAGAATGATTCATTCAATTTTAAATGAATGTGCACAGTGCATTTCAAATACTATTTAATGAGTTGTTAAAAGTATTAGCATATTTAAAATTATTGAGACATGGCAATTTGAGAGCATATCTAGATATTTTATATTAATTCTTATGGAAGTAATTCAGTATGGGTTTTGCTTACCTTGAACAGAATCTCAGTGTATAATAATTATCTTATACAATCATATTTCTTGAATGGAAGCCCTGCAAATAAACACTACATTGTCAGAATTATAGGACTCATTAATAAAAACTTCCTACTTATAAATTTGCAGGAAATGTAAGTTGATTTACTTTCTCATTACCTAGGAAATGTTTTTTCATACTCCTGACTCATCTTTGTTCTTTTCTTTGTACAAGCAATGAAGTTATAAGTCCTGTGAAGTAGTAGCCTGCAAATTATAACGCTTCACCGCATAAGCATGTAACAGAAAATGAATTATGAAGAAAAAGTACTTGCTGCACAAGCTTCCATAATCCTTAATTCTGAACAGAAAAATAGCCAATCAGTTGTATAAGGTTCCATGAACAAGTAGGATAACATGCATTTGAATTGTCTTTGAAGTTTTATTTAAGTAGAAAGAAAAACTATCTCAGAGATTGTATGGAAAGTCAGTTTTTAAATAAATACATGAAATATGTACATCTTTTAAAATCTCTGGTAAAAGTAGGCCTTCAAACTACAAGGAACTGATAAAAATAAGCAAGGTTTCTGTGTGCATGGGAAATAATAAAATGCAGTTTTCTAAGGGAAAGATTAAAAAATGACATCAAGATCACTTAAAATTTTTGAGTATTGTTCTAGCATTTTTATCAAGAAGATTATGAGAATACAGGTAACCATTATATACAAGTGGATGATTATATCCATGTAGTATGTTTGTAAAAGTTACATGCAGAAGACCATGGGTTCAACTCTCAGGTAGCTCTGAGGTGGGGAAACAGAAATGAGAGAGAGATGGTTTGCACTTTTCTTGCCCATATGAATTTGTTCATTTTAATATCTGTATATTAAAAAGTGGGTTCACATACATACTTCATAGCATGAAAAAAAGTACTGAAAGCTCACAGGGTCCATAGCTTCCTGGAGAAATGATGATTCTAGGCCTGGTACAAGACATGTATAAATGAGATACAGCATCTAGTTGTGCCCTCAAACAGGGAAGGTAATAAATACTGGGCTAATGTAAACCAAGAATACAGCAGCCCACCTGAAAGGGCTTCCACTGGCCAAAGATCAAAAGGTACTCATTGGTCACCTATCATTATTTGAAAAAAATGGTTACTGAAATGCTTGATTAAGTATTTATTCTGTCTTTTCTGTGGAATATTTACTTCAGAGTAAACAAATACTTGGTAAAGGAAATTTAAAAAATCAAATTCAAGCTAATAAATGCAAATTGAATGATAGAATTAGAAATTCACCATTTTGCTATTCCCAATGCATAAGAGTTTAGCCGGTGATAATCCACAGATACCAAAACCATGAGATGAATTCTTATTTGGAAACTTGGTAAGGGTGGGTCAGCTAAATGGATACTTGATGAATACCTGCATCCACTGACTAATCTTAGCATCACTAAATACGGGCCATCCATTCCTATAGTCCCTCTGACATGATGTCATAGGCAGTGTATAACACCACCGATGGTCACACACACACACAGACACACACACAGAAAATGAATTGGAATCTATGTCCCAAGATACAAATAATAGCTGACAGGCAATATGAGGGCCGTAGAAATAAGGGAAATGACATCACAAGAAAGCAATCATCCAGATATAAATATTGGAAATTCTGGCTGACAATAAATATATTTTCTTCAACAACAACAAAAAAACCAGAATGGAAAATGGGCCGGGAGGGAGTAAAACTATTGTAAGTTCAAGGACACCCAAAAGTCCATGATGTGGAGATCTTGTTTCAGTCTCAACTCACGTAAACATGCCTTAGCTAACTTTTGTAGATAATGAAGAAATTTGGTTATCACCTGGATATGGTATCAGTAGTTATCGATAATTTTATTATATGTGGTAATGATTTTGTGATTATATTTTTTAATTCCTTATCTTTATTAGTCAATACATAATTATTTGTGGTTAAATGATATGTTTTCTAGGTTTTGCCTGATAAAGCATTCCAGTAATAATTGTTAAAAAATATTTAGACAACAAAGATAGACCTAGAGTGAATAAAATATTTATTTAAAAATGTATGGCTAATCATTACATAGATATTCACCATATAGTTGACTCTTGAACAACATGAGGGTAGGGGCGCTGACCCCTTGTACAGTTGAAAATCCATGTATAACTTTTGACTCCCCCAAACCTTGACTTCTAATAGCCTGCTGTTGACCAGAAACCTTAGTGATAACAAAAACTGTTGATCACCATGTATTTTGCATGTTATGTGTATTATATACTGTGTTCTTATAATACGGTAAGCTAGAGAAAAGACAATATTATTAAGAAAATTATAAGGAAGAGGAAATATATTTACCATCCATTAAGTGGAAGTGGATCATCATAAAGATCTTCATCCTCATCATCTTCATGTTAAAGGCTGAGGAGGAGGAGGAGGAAGAGGAGGGTGGGTCTTGCTGTCTCAGGGGTGGCAGAGGGGGAAGAGGTGGCGGAGGCGGAACGGGAGGCAGGAGAGGCAGGCACACTCGGGGCAACTTCACAGAAATACATCGTAATTTCTGTCTGACATTTTTGCCTTTTCATTTCTCTGAAAGTATTTCTGGTGGTACCCATCCTTCCACCATTTGCTTTAGTTTCAGTGCCTGTATCATAATAGGGTCCATGTTGTATAAAGAGTCAAAAGCAGTCTTGAATAATTGCAACTCTCCACCAGATCGTCTAATGTCAGTTTGTTTTCTGGCCCTGCTTCTTCTACATCTTCCTCTGCACCATTCCGCCCTGGTCCGGAACCGCTTGTCTCCATCAAGGCGCCTTCTATTACTTCCTCTGGTGTGGTGTGTATTAGCTCTTTGATTTCCCCAAGATCCATATCTTGAAACCCTTCAACTTCATCTTCAATCTTTTTCTTGATTTCCTTGATTGGCTGTATTATAAATCTTGTGAAGTCATGCACAACATCTGGACACAGTTTTCTCCAGCAGTAAATTTATTGTTTTGGGCTTGATGGCTTTTAAAGATCTTTCTGTAACAGTGATGGCATGTTCAAGGATGTGATCCTTTCAGGCTTTCATGATGTTTTCTCTGTCAGAGTTTTCTTCCACAGTATTGACAACCTTTTCCACAGAGTACTGTGTGCAATAGCCTTAAAGGTCCTTGTAACCCCTTGGTCTAGAGGCTGAATTAGAGATTTTGTGTTTGCAGGCAAGTAGACCACTTTGACACCTTCACTGTTGAACTCATGGGGTTCTGGGGGGCCAGGGGCATTATTCAATATCAAAAGAACTTTAAAAGGTGGTCCTTTACTGGCAAGGTACTCCCTGACTTCAGGGACAAAGCATCAATGAAAGCAATACAGTTAAAGGGCTCTCATTGTCCAGGCCTTCTTGTACAGCCAAAAGACTGGCAGCTGGTGTGTGTCTTTTCCCTTCAAGGCTCTGAGGTTAGCAGCTTTATAGATAAGGGCAGACCTGATCATACACCTGACTGCATTTGCACAAAGTGGTAGAGATAGCCTATCACTTCCTGCCTTCAATCCTGGTGCTAGCTTCTCCTCCTTACTCATAAATGTTCTTTGTGGCACCTTTTTTTCCAGAATAGGGCACTTTCTTTTGCATTAAAAACCTGTTCAGGCAGATATACTTTCTCCTCAATGATTTTCTTAATGGCATCTGGGAATTTGTCTGCTCCTCTTGGTCAGCTGAAGCTGCTTCTCCTGTTATCTTCACATTTTTTTAAGCCAAACCTATTTCTAAAATTATCAAACCATCCTTTGCTGGCCATAAATTCTGAAGCTTTAGACTTATCACCTTTCTTTTACTTTAAGTTGTCATATAATGACTTCACTTTTTCTCGAATCTTATTAGAGTCTATAAGAATGCCTTTGTTATGGCAATCCTGCACCCACATAAAAGCTGAATTTTCACTAAAAATGTATTTTACAAGAAGTGCAAGGTTTATGTGCTTGCTGTCATAGCTGAGGCAACTACGTCACAAACTTCCTTTTCTTTTTTTACAGTGGTCCTTATGCTGGATTAATTTTTCTTGAAATGGTCAGCAACCACAGCTGCAGACCTCAATCTACCGTACATATCAAGCAATTCAACTTTTTCTTGTAATGTCATGAATTTTCTCTGCTTCTTGAGAGCACTTCCAGCATCACTAGTGGCACTTCATATAAGTCCCATGGTATTATTCAGGGTTTATGGTATTGCACTAAACATGATGAAAATATGTGAGAACTGTGAGAAATCACTTTTTACTACAGCAAGCAATTTACCAGAAAGACACTGCTCAAGCGGAAATGATTAGCATCACACGGCATTTAAAGCAGATACTCAAAAAACTTGAGCTCACCACAACAGCAACAGGAGGTGGCTACAAAATCATTACAGTAATATAGTAATTTACAGTATGGAAATTTATGCAATTATGATTAAATACTGCATCTACCTTTGTTTACATTTCTCTAGACAGTGAGTGTACAGTCTGTTAGCGTTTATGTGTGTAAGTTTTGATGAATTTTAACTTTTTATGACAGATATGTCTATATTTTATGGTAGTAAATGGTAAAATAAACTAGTATCTACCTATATTTTGTGCACTCATGACATATTGAAAGTTTTATTAGTGTTTTTGTTTTTTATAGGCTATCTGGTACATCTACAAGTTTTTTCAAATTGTCACAAATCTCCAGAAATTTTCTAATATGGTTATTGGATAAAATCTTCATATAATTGGATATAATCTTCATGTAAATCTTGACTCTCACAGTTCAAACCTGTGTTGTTCAAGAATCAATCATACTCTTCTCATTACTTTTACATAATTTTGGAAATATCCACAAAATAAGTAAAAAGAATCAGACCCAGGAATTATTTAGGAAAAAAATGTTAATTGTCCAAGTATATGAATGTATTTTCTTTTCTATGGCAGCATAACAAATTCACCCAAACTTAGTGGCTTAAAAACAACAAATGTTTATTATCTCATGGTAAAAAAATCTGTTTCTGAGGTCAGGGATTAGGGAGCAGCTTGGTTGAGGAGTTCTGGTGCAGGGTCCCATGAAGCTGCAGTCAAAGTGTTGATAAGTGCTGCAGTTTTTTGAAGGCTCAACTGAGGTGAGAGGCTCCACTCCCAAGACGGTTCACTTACATAACTGTTGCTTGAAGGCCACAGCCTTCGCTGGCCTCAGTTCTTCCCACTGTGGATCTCCTTGTAGAGCTGCTTCCCAATTCTCCATGGTGGGCAATCCAAGAGAAGCAAGAAGAAAGCTGGGTGCCCTTTATCACCTTCTGTCAGATGGGACACGCCATAACTTTTATCATATTCTCTTAGTGACACTGAACAGCTGTGGAACAATGTGGGAGGGGAGCACACAAAGTCTGAGTCCCAGAAGTCAAAGATCATTGGGGCAATCCTAAAAACTGGTTACCACAATGGGTTTATTTTGATGATGATTGTTGTTCTTGTTGTTAAGTTCTAGTTTAATTGTATTTTAATCAGAAAATTTATTTTTCATTGTACCAATCCTCTGCAATTTCTTTAGACTTTCTTTGTGACTCAGTATGTAAATGTTTTGTAAACTTTCTGTAAATGTTTCATGTGACTTGTATGGAATACATAATTTCTGTCTGTTGATTTCAAGTTTTGCTCTATATCAATTATCTACTATATTATATTTTTCAGTTTTGTTTTCCAAATTTTTAATATGATCACAAGTTATTTGCTTGATCTATAAATTATTGATAGAGCTGTGTAAATATCTTCCATCTTGATTGTGAATTTGCAGATTTATTTTGTAATATTTATCTGCTTCCTACAGTTGGAGGCTAATGTTTTTACCTTCAAATTTTAATTTCATGATAAAAGTATTGCCATGCCAGTTTTCTTTTGGAAGTATTTGTGTAGTATATAGTTTTCCATCCTTTTAGTATCTTACAAGCGCCTTTTCTTTTCCATATTAAGTATCTCTAATTCCATTAATCATTACTCTAATTGTCATAGATCTAAACCCTTTAAAAGACAAGTGGTAGTCTGAGTTGCTTAAATATTAGGTGGTAAGCACTAATTACCTGGCTAGCACATGATGGATTCAGAATCCAAATCCACAACTTGTGATTTGTCCAGTGATTTTAACCTCACATCAAGTTAATTGTTATGTCATAACATCATCGTCAGTGTTATTGCTGTGATTTGATCATTGATCTTATTAATCTTAACCTTAAAAACTGAAATTCAGAGGGCAAATGGTGATAATTTCAATAAAACTTAGAAAATCCTCTAGAAATTGAACACAGTAATATATTTAGAGTCTAAATTGGACAAAAGTTTTGTGATCCAAATAAGAAAAATAAGACTGCAGACTGCCTTGCCCATATTCTCACAAACAGTTAGCAAATACCTGAAGAAGAAGTTAGGGATGATGATTTTAAGTCAGTTTCCAACTTGAGATCCAACTTCTGGATTTTACTTATGAAATAAATGATTTGCATGAGAAAATATGTACTGATTATTAACCGAGAGAAAAATGCATATGACAAGTTTTCTAACACAAAAAAATTTCACTATCTTATATTTATATTTTAGACTCAGTCCATAATAGATGAAAGCATGTTTTTCATAGAACAAATGACATCACAGCTCCCCTGCTGTAGGGCTTACTCAAGACATTCCAATAGAGATATAATCCCTTTTGTGTCTCTGAAATTAAAATGAATCATATGCAAAAATCGAGCTAGCCAAGTGGGTCTATGTAGCACATTATGATTATTATGCATTACAAAACTGTGCGCTATGCTCTGCAATAGGTGAATTGTGCTAAATAAAAAATAGCATCGTGCTCCTTCTGTAATAATTGCATTCTATAAAATGCCTACTTACCAGCAAGTAGATGGAGTGAGAAATAGATTTAAATTCATATTTTAAAAAGTTTATTTATGAATAGAAAGCAAAGTTAAAATCAGTACCATCCATTAAAACTCAATCCTTCCTGGATATTAGAAAAATAAAAAGCATAAATAAATGAGGCAGATGTTGGCAATCCGAGTAGGTCACAAAGCTGCTCAACCTTAATAACCAAAATTCAAAAGGCAGATGGCAGAAGCCTCAACAAAACGGAGGAAATTCTCCAAGACTTGGAGCATTTCTATGCAGATTGGTGAAATGTCCTTATGACAAAGGAAATGTTCCATCACCACTTGAAATATATTTTTTAAATATTTAGAGTAGATTTTTATTTTCCATCGAGGCTTGTTAACTCAAAAATACAGTAAGGTCATGATCAAATCTGCTAGGAACTTGAGAAGATTTCCAAACTAAGAAAAATCCAGATGGAAATTCATTGACTTCTTTATGTTCTCCCTTTAAAATAAATTAATCCTGTTATAGAAACATTACCCACATGCCTCCTGTCTCTCTGTGCTCAATCCACCCTCCTTCCTGTCACCAGAAAAATCCTGATTTGATAAAATCACATCCTGCTTAAAAGCCTTCTATGAGGGGACTTTAAACAGTCTGTGAAAAAATTGAATTAAAAGATAAAAATAAAAAATACAAACTTTATTTCTCAACATAAGCTCCATCGTGTTCAAGACACTTTTATAAAAGTGATGACACCAGCCATTTAGTCTATCCATAAAGAACTGAGGGTCCTTGGAATTTAACCATGTCAACCTAGTCTTCTTTTTACCTTATTAATTGATGAAAATGGGTACACTTTAAAGATATTTTAAGATAAGGAAACAAAAATAAGTCAGAAGGAGCCACATCAGGACTGTGAGGTGAATGCCTACTGATTTCCCATCAAAACTCTCACAAAATTGCCCTTGTCAGATGAGCAGAATGAGCAGGAGCATTGTTGTGGTGGAGAAGGACTCTCTGGGGAAGCTTTCCCTGGGAATTTTTTCTGCTAAAGCTTTGGCTAGCTTTCTCCAAACACTTTCACAATAATAAGCAGATGTTATCATCCCTCAAGAAAGTCAACAAGCAGAATGCCTTTGAGCATTTCAAAACACTGGTTGCCATGACCTTTGCTCTTGGTAAAAGGTCTCTTTTGCTTTGACTGGACACTTCCACCTCTTGGTAGCCATTGCTTTGATTGGGCTTTGTCTTCAGGATCGTACTGGTAAAGCCATGCTTCATCTCCTGTTACAATTCTTCAAAGAAGTTGCTTTTGGATCTTGATTCCACATGTTTAAAATTTCCGTTGAAAGCTCTGCTGTTCTCTGCAGCTGATCTGGGTGCAACGGTTTTGGCACCCATCAAGTAGAAAGTTTGCTCAACTTTAGTTTTTTAGTCGAAATTGTGTAAGCTGAAGGAATGGAGGTGTCCACAGTGTTGGCTGTTGTTTCTGCTGTTAATCTAGGTCCTCGTCAACTAAGGCACAAGCAGGATAAATTTTGTCCTCACCAATTGATGTGGATGGTCTGCCACTGTGGGTTCGTCTTCCGCATTGTCTCATTCCTTCTTAAAAGAGTTATCCATTTGTAAATTGCTGATGTCTCTGGGGGCATTATCCCCATAGACTTTTCATAAACAGCAATGATTTCACCATTCTCCCACCCAAGTTGCATCATAAATTTGATGTTTATTCTTGCTTCAATTTCAGCAAAATTCATATTGCTCTGATAGGGGCTCTTCTCAAGTGATGTCTTCTTTCTTAGTGCCGCACACTGACTCCTGTCAAGACAGACTATAACAAGTTAGTATGAGTTTATTTTGGTGCAAAACATTTTTGAAATCTATGCATAGTTTTTTCATAATATGAATTTTCCGTGAACTTTTTGAAGACCCCTCATATGGTTGTCCTGTGAGTATAATGTCTTTTTACTTTCCAAAATATAATTGCAAATTATCTTTTCATGCTTGCCACTTCCCCCAAGTTTCCCTGCACGAATTTATCTTTCATTAGCCCTGCTCCCATTGTCGCTTCTAAGCGACTCCCATGTTGGAATTCAGGAGCTGCTCTGGGTTCTAAGAACCCAGCCCACTCCCACTGCCACAGCAGAGCAAAGACACACTGGACACTTGCTGTAAAATCAACATTAGAAAGTGCAGATGCTAAACAAATAGAAATATGTCATTGTAGAATACTCAGTAACTGACAGTGATTTTAGTCAATGAGTTAATGAGAACGGGGCTATTTAAAATTCATTCATTGACTCAACTATGTGCAAGGCACACAAAAGATACAGAAACAAAAATTCCTGCCTTTATGCAATACCCATACTGGTCAGTGAGATATATGATATCCAAGATAATAAGCAAAAATTAATAGTTTATTAGTAATTATTTTTAAAGATGAAAAAATAAAGCATAAAGGAATATAAGAAATATCTAGGGTAGTGGTGCATTGAAATATTAGTGTGGCTTGGGCAAGCCTGGCTGAGAAGGTGACTTTTGAGGAAAGACTTGAAGGAGGAATTAACCATGTGGATATATGGGGTGGAACAAGTAACAAAGGAACAGCAATGCCCTGAAGCCTCTGTGTGCCTGGTGTATTTCAGAAACAACGAAGATGCTAGTACACTTGTAACAGACAGAACTAGGAGAGCGTAGTTAGAACTGGGAGTATTTGTGATCTGAGACACTGGGAACTGAAAAACAGGGATTTCTCTACAGTTCATAATATGGACCTGTATCATGGACATGAACATTGGGGCATAGACCAGTGTAGACTGGAACAGCGTAAATGTATGCTGGAACAATAAGATGCGCGAAATGAGGACCAGGAGAACCTAGATGAAAAGAGAAAAATCTTCAATCTGAAACCAGAACAGAGATAGTTCCCTGTTATGCACCTAGAATAGGGATTCCTTAGACAGTATGAAATGCTTGAAGGTGAATACCAGAAAGAACCAGATTTCAGTATGTGTAGATGTTCACACACATGGACATTATTAAATAGAACCTTCTCTAGAAGGAATGCCCACCCAACTCTAGATGCCTGTATGTTTTCTCTTTAATCTCCTGATTAAGTTCTAGAGGACACAGCCCACGTATTTGCCTTGCGTTCTACAGTCTTGTCAACCTGAAAATAAACTTCTACCTTGATAATTCCTCTCAAAAGCACCAAGAAGCTGACAAGCAATACAGGAAAGTCTCATCACACTCCCTCCTGCTTCATAAAAACAAAGAAATGACTTTCTCAGTAAAATTGTGGGCTTCTTTTTTAGAACTTCCCTTAATGGATAAGCCCTTAGCCCACTGCCCATACACTTTTTCCCTTTTATTAAAAATTAAGGTTGCTGCAGAAAATACAGGATGCCCATGCCCAGTTAAATACAAACTTTAGACAAACAACAATTTTTCAAGTAAGTATGTTCCAAATATTTCATGGGACATACTTATGCTAAAAAAGCCATTCATTCTTATTCAAAATTCAAATTTACTCAGTTCCCTGTATTGTTAAAACAAAGTTATTGGAAGAACTTTAAATTTACAGAAACATTGTATAGACAGTACAGAGAGTTCCCGTATACCCCACACTCAGTCTCCTCTATTACTAATATCTTACTTTACATTTGTTAAAATTAATAAACCAATAGTGATAGAACATTAACAGAAGTCCATACTTCCTAAAAACACATCACCAATCCCAAGATCCTCTAGATTTCCTCCTATATTTTCTTCTAGAAGTTTTATAGTTTTCCATTCTACATGTAAAGCTGTGATCTACTATGACCTAATTTTTGTGACAGTTTTAAGGTCTGTGTCTAGGTTCATTTTTTTGCAATATGGACATCCAAATTTTCCAGAACCATTTGTTGAAAAGGTTACTCTTTTTCCATTGAACTGCCCTTACTCCTTTGTATAAAATCAGTGGACTGTATGTGTATGGGCCTATTTCTGGGCTGTCAATTCTGTTTGCTTGCTCTACATGACTATTTTTGCACCAGTACCACACTGTATTGATTACTGTAGCTTTATAGTAAGTCTCAAAATTGGGGAGTGTGATTCTTTCAACTTAGCTCTTCTTCAACTTAGCTCTTCAAAAAAGATCATTGGGTATTCTGGGTCTTTGGCCTTTCCATATAAACTTTTGAATCAGTTTGTTGATACTTAAAAATAGCTTGCTGAAATTGTGACTTGATTCTGTTCAATCTACAGATAAAGTTAGAAAGAACTGTCATCTTAACAATGTTGTGTCTTCTAATACATGAACATGAAATATTTCTCTATGTATTTAGATCTTTGATTTCTTTAATCAGAGTTTTATAGTTTTCTGCATCTAGTTCCTTGGTATATTTTGTTAGATTTATACCTGTTTCATTCTTTTGGTACTATTTAGAATGGTATTTTTTTTTATTTCAACACTAGTTGTTTTTGCTTTCATATAAAAAAAGCAATTGACTTTTTTATATTAACCTTCTATTCTACTTCTTTGGTATATTCGTTTTTCAGTTCCAGGAATTATTTTGTCCATTCTTTAGATATCCTACATAAAAAATCAGGTCAGTCATCTTCAAAGAAAGGCTGTTTTATTTCTTCCTTCCCAATCTGTATTTCTTTTATGTGTTTTTATTGTCATTGCAGTAGCTAGGACTTTCAGTGTGATGTTGTATAGGAGTAGTGAGAAAAGACATCCTTGCTTTGTTCCTGACCTTAGGGGAAAAGCATCCAGTTTCTCAACATAAGAATCATGTTAATTGTAGAATATGTTAGATATCCTTTATCAAGTTCAGTAGGTTTCTCTCTATTCCCAGTTTTCTGAGAGTTTTTATTAGAAATGGGTGTTAGATTTTGTCAAATGCTTTTTCTGCATCAATTGAGATGCTAATATGATCTTTAGTCTACTGATATGATAGATTATATTGATTGATTTTTTTAAAGTTGAACCATATCAAATAATTATTTTATACATTATTTGATTTGATTTCCTAATATTTTGTTGAGCTTGTTTGCTTTAATATTTATGGGAGAAAAGAAAGCTGCCCTTTCTTGTAATGCCTTTGTGTAGTTTTGGTATAAGAACAAGCTTGGCCTCACAGACTCTGTTAGGAAGTGTTCCCTCTGCTCCTATTGTTTTTTTTTTGGAAGAGAATGTAAAGTATGTCTTCCAAATTGTGAAGAATTGGTATAACTTCATTCTAAAATATTTGGTAGAATTCTCCAGTGAAACCATTTGGGCTAGGTGCTTTATTTTATGCAAGGTTATTAATAATAGATTTAAATTCTTTAACAGTTATAGGCTTTTAAGATGACTTTTCTCCTTGTGTGAATTTTGATAGTTTGTGTCTTTCAAGGAATTTTATCCATGTCATTTAATTATTAAACTTGTTGGTATATTACTTCATAGTATTTCTTTATGTTCTTTTTAATATCCATAATATCAGTAGTAATGACTTACTTTAATTTCTGATATTAGTTAATTTGAGTCTTCTTTTTTCTTGGTTAGTGTGTCTAGAGGTCTATCAATTTTATCTTTTTTTTGTTAGTTTTTCTTTTTCTTTCTTTTCTTTTCTTTTTACTTGTTGCAAAAGTAACAACTTCCAAGCTCTTTACACATCAGAGCAGGAATATGAAATCCTGCCCCAGTCACTTTTATACTTGTGCCTTCAGCTGATCCTCTGCTTGAGTCTGCAGAGACAGACAAAGAATCTGTAGATACACAACTCCACTAAAACGAAAGAAAAAAAGACTGTGAAGTCATGTAGTGTCAGTCCATTTGCGTTGCTATAAAGGAACACCTGAAGCTGGGTGAGTTAAAAGAAAGGAGGTTTGTTTGCCTCATGATTCTGCAGGCTATACAAGAAACAGAGCGCCAGCATCTGCTTCTGGAGAGGGTCTCGGGCTGCTTCCACTCCTGGTGGAAGGTGAAGGGGAGCCAGTGTGCAGAGATGAGGTGGTGAGAGAGGAAGGAAGCAAGAGAGAGAGGGGAAGGTGCCAGGCTCTTTTTAAAACCAGCTCTCACAGGAACTAATAGAGTGAGAACTCACTCATTACTTCAGGAGGGCATACAGCCATTCATGAAGGATCCACCCCATGACCCAAACACCTCCCACCAGGCCCCACCTCCAATATTGGGGATCAAATTTCAACATGAGACTTGGAAGGGACAAATATCCTAACCACAGTATGCAGCCTATTGTTTTGTAAATGCATTTATGTTCAGTTATGTTTTTATTATTTTGCTATTTTTTGTTTTATCTTTCATCATCAGATAAACTCCAGCCTTTCTTTAGCCCTGTTTTGCTTCTTTCTTTCATAAAGTTCCATCAGAAGGAGAGACACTGATAAGATAAGACAGAGGTGATATGGGTTGTAAGTGGCCTTTGGGGTCATGCAGTCAAACTTCCTCTTTGTATGAAGAAAGGTACTATGGCTGAGAGAGAGAGAGCAAGATTCAGCCAAGGTGATCTGGCTTCTCAGTGATAAAGTCAGGGGAATTGAGCCCAAGTTTTCTGAATCTCTCTCTGTTCTTGGTGATTTGAGCATAGCTCCAAGGAAACAGCCAACGTATTAAATGATATCACATAAGTAATAGTAATATACAAAATTCTTATGTTTTTGTGGGTCCTCAGGGATCACCTCCTCTTAATTGAACAGTATACCTTCTTCATAATAGACTGTTGAAAATATATGAGTAGACATTTGGATTCTGCAGGACTGCCTCCATGAAACTCTGTCAGTAGTAATGTAGGTCACATTTTGATCCAAATGTTAATTGACAGTGTCCTTTAATGTGCATTTTGGGGCTCAGGTAAGAGCAGTGAGGAGAACTCATTATAAGCCCGGCAAGAAGACAGTGTGCAGCTCTGTGACATGCCATCTGATGTTCGAAAGGGGTTTTCACTGAATCCAGGAAGCTTTGCCTGAGGATAAAACCACTCTTTCTCCAGCATATGTGGGAGAAAGGCTGCAGTGGCCCATGCAAGTGCCCTCAGGCAGTGGGGTCCTTGTCACCTACAGTATCACCCAGGCTTTGAAAAGCATTTATTTTTCTTTTCTTTTAGGATCTAAACCTTTCGCTCTCACTTTGTCCACCAAGGAAAACTGACGGGCATTATTCTCATGTCTCAGCTTTTAAAAGTGCTTCCTGTTTGACAGATTTCCTTGTTCCCAGCTTAGTGTGGGGAAATGTTACCCCTTGGAAGTCTGCATCAATAAAAATCATTTAAATTTGTCTCTCAAGTTTCTGTGGCAGTTGTAAGCCTACCAACATTGTCTTAGCTGGTAAATAAATACCAACAATCATATTTTACTTGCCACAGGACTGCTCAAGTCTCAATGAAACAAATTGGTAATTAGCTTTCCAAATTGGGGAAAATGAGTCAAAATGACTAACATGTGATTTTTAAAGAGTAAACTAGTAGATAAAGCTTAAAGTTCTAATGCTGCCTTGCTGTTAATTCTTGGGCAGTAGATAAACCATTGGAACAGCAGCGTGTAAAAAAAAGCAAACAGATGCTTATACAAAAGTATTTTGATGGGCTACTGTGAAGTTTAATTTTTTTTAATTGTTTTTATGCTCATTTAATTAAACTAATTTTCTTGAGCGCTCACTATTATGGTTTGGGTTCTCCCAGAAGCTGCATCTGAGCCATTCGCAGGCAGGCAGCTTACTTGAAAGGTTATTTCCAGAAACATTGGTAGAAAATTGGTGAAGTGAGACCAGGAAGAGTGAGAAGCCAGTAAGGAACTCATCATTAAGCCAGTTACCCATCTGGTGATTCAGAGTCATCCTGCCTAAGGGCAAGAAGGTGGGGGTATTTATCCAACCGCTTGCTCCTCCTTGTGGGCTGTGAATTTGGTGGCACTTGTGGCTTGCCTTCTGCCCCTGGGCTGGTGTATCCTGCAGTCAGCCGAATGCGCTGGGCCACAGAGGCAGCTCACTCCGCAGGATGATGGCTCTCAAAGTGTGGTCCCCAAACCAGCGGCAGCATCAGCATCACCTGGAAACTTGTTAAAAATGCAAACTTTTCTCTCTGCTCCCCTCCTTAAGAGCTGTCTGCCATAGCAGTATGTTTTCCGTTTTGTTTGTTACTAGTTGTAGCTCTCCAGATATGCTGCACAGCTCTCATTTTGGGGTGATTTTTTTTTACCATTTCATAGTGTGAAGACTCAGTTTTCTCAATTCTAGAACTTTTGCTTTCTAGGATTACTCTCTTATTTGCCAAACAACATCCTACAGTAGTTTACTAGGAAAGGATACATGGAAAGTCAAGTTATTTTAGTCTTTGCATATCTGGAATATATTTGCATATTTGAAAAATGTTTGTTCAACCATCACCCTTTGTCTTAGTCCATTGGTGTTGCTATAGCAAAATATGTTAGACAAGGTAATTTATAAAGAGCAGAAATTTATTTCTTACAGTTCTGGACTCTGGGAAGTCTAAGATTAAGGCACAAGCATCAGTGTCTGGTGAAGACTGTTCTCTGCTTGTGTCCTCACGTGGTGGAAGTGTGGAAGAAAACAAACCCACTCCCTTGAGCATTTTTCTAAGAGTGCTAATCCCATTCGTGGGGGCAGAGCCCTTAGGACTTAATCCCCTCCCAAAGGCCACACCTCTTAATACTGTTGCATTGAGGATTATGTTTTAATCTGAATGTTGGTGGGAACACCACCATCAGAACCATAGTACCCTTGTTTGGGTATGAAATTCCAGGGCAAAAGTTGTCTTCTCTCAAAAATTTAAAGATAATTTTTGACTTCTTCCCAAAGCATACATTATCGTTTGAAAAATTTAAAGCCATTCTAGTTCCAAACATCTCTAAGAGAGCTATTCATTCTCTCTCTCTGTCATGTTTGAGATATTATCTTCATGCCCTGTTTCCTGAACTAGTATTGTTGATCTCTACCATGAGCATTTTAAATCTAAAGTCTTACACCTTTGTTTCAGGAATATGTGGTCGTTAGTAGGGCAAATTGTTCCTATTTTCATTTTTTGTAACCTTCTCTTCTTCATTTTCTGAAATTCTCCTTTAGTCAGATGTTGTACACCTCAATTACTTTCTAATTTTATTACCTTTTCTCTTCTATTTCAAATTCTTTTTTATCTTTGTTTTCACTTTCAAAGATACCCTTGAGTTCATATTCCAATCTTTCTGTTGAATTTTTCATTTCAGTTATAGATTTGGTTTAGATATGATTTTTTTCTATCTGTTATTTTGCATAGCAAAACATTTTAATGGACCAAATTTCCCCCTAAGTATTCTAATTTTTATAAAGATACTACTTATAAAGAAATATATTTTGAAATTTTCTTCTGCTTCTACATCATCTCTGTTTTATCCTTTTTACTTTTCTGATTTTTTTTTGGTATCATCTTCCATACAAGGGAGATTTTCTCAAATTTCCATTAATCATATAATAAATAAGAGGCACTAAAAAGCTAATTGGAAGCTTTACATATGTGGATGAGGCTTTTATAAGATGGTTGGCTGAGTAATGGTCCTTAAACATGTCCATACCTTAATCCCTGGAACCTGTGAATATGTTACCTCACCTGGAAAGGTGGATCTTACAGATGTGATGAAGTACCTTGAGATAAACAATTATCTTGATTTATGCAAATAAGCACAATATAATCACAAGGCATCCTATACAAGAGAGGCAGGAGATCACAGAGAAGGTGCCATGATACTGGCTTTGAAGACCAGGACAGGAGCATGAGTCAAGGAGTGCCGGTGGCCTCTAGAAGCTGGAAAAGGCAGGAAAACAGATTATCCCCGAAAGCCTCCAGAAAGAATGCACCTCTGTGGACCCACTTTAAATTTTGGACTTCCATAATTGTGAGGTAATTAATTTGTATTGTTTTAAGTCATTAAATTCCTGGTAATTTGCTACCGCAGTCATAGGAAATGAATACATTAATCTATATGCCGTGTAGTGAACTACCGAGTACACTGGGATGCCACATTGCGGGATGTAGGTGTGGATGTCAGTTTCTTCAGGACGCACCAACTCTATAAACAGTGATTATCGGCTATTAGTTTTCTTATTTGTAAAATGAGCATAATAATACTTACCATAACCATTCCACTGGATTTTTGAAGGAATCAAATGAAATAATTGGTCTGAAGTTTCCCTGAAAACCACAAAGTGCTATAAACGTAAGATTTGAAGAGGGTGTAATTTGTACACGTAGCACTCGTGAGTCTGGGAGTCCACAGCATCTCTAGAAAATATCTTGAAGACTCTGGTCTGTAACAGCAGGTACAATCTTATTTATACTAATGCAATAAAGTGAATTTAAGAGAAAAAATATTGCTGAATAGTGAAAGGAAAATGTCAAGCTGAGTCCTATATTCTCTGAGGAAGTGAATGTTCACATTATTTTAGGTAATTTCTTTATTTTGTTATAATTTTAAACTTACAAAAATGTGTTAGACTAGCTCAAGGGATTCTCATATATACTCTACCCAGATTCACCAATTGCTTACAGTTTGTCTTTTACTTCTTTCTGTCTCATTCTCGGTGTTTGTGTGGGGGTGTATACAAATATGTCTAATATTTATGTACAATATTCAATATATTTATATATAAAATATAATAAAGATGGAGACAGTTTTGCCTTCACATTATTTTATTTTTATAGCTTAGACAGAGATACTGACTTTATTTTTCCTTCTCACCTTGGGGTGCTGAGAACGTCCTTAGTATAGGACCTTAGTATAGGATGAATAATACATTCTGGATTCAGGCCCTTCTTCACACTCGTTAGCATTTCAGTTTCACCCGCTACACCCGCTGTGTGTGGTATACCCCAGTGACACGTTGGCAGAACAATCGGATCACAGCATTATTTCTAGGTACAACGCCTAGTAATAGTTTTCTCTCTTTACATTTCTTTGCCCTAGCAATTGAAAGGAATTTCTGATTTCTTATATAAAATAATATATAAAATAAAATGCATAGTTTTTCCTCTCATTTTAATGAAACAAATACACAGGAAAACAATCTATATTGAGTATAGGAAAAACATAGAGGTTGGAGGAAAATATAATAGCGAGAAAAATCTTTTGAGAGGCTTTGAATTATTATCTATAAGCGGGGAAGGTGGCTCTTTTCTTCCTATTAGAACATCCCTCAATATTTCGTGCTTTATCATCTCTCTAGTGGGAACAGTTAAATCTGTATTTGTAGGGGAAAGGCATTTATCACGGGGAGTACAGACTTTTCATGCTCTGTGCCCTTGTTAGAGCAGGTGGCACCAGTAGGAAGAGGCAGGTGTACCTGGTGCTCTCCCTGCCCTTTGAAGCCACAGGGAGCCTCAGGAGTCATGCTCCAAGGACTGAAAGCACAATCCATCCTCTCCAGCAAAAAGAAATCCAGGGTTGATTGCACAGCTCACCTGAGAACACGCCTAATTTTCACTGCACTGGATGCCATTCAAAGTTGCTGATAACAGTATGTAATGGTGTTAACAGGCTACTTCTCAATTAACAGAAGCCTTCATTTGTTCTTAAATGCTGCTACTTATCAACTTTTGAGAGGAACAGTGGGTATACAGAGATATTTGGAGGTTCCTAAAATGCATATTAAAATTTTTTTATTAATAGAAGTTTTTAGACTTTTAAAAATAGATTTAACACATGAAGCCATCAGACCCTAGAAACGAAAAATCTTTATTCTAGGCGTGATCATCTCCAAAGCATGGCTGCATGGATGATACATTGAAGTATGGCTGAAAATATTTACTTTTACTCTATCCTTCTATTTATTACCCAAAATTTTTATTTTGAAAAGTTTTAAACTTACAACAGAAAAATCATAACTATACTAAAAGAAACACCTGTATATCTTTAACTAGATTCACCAATTGTTAACATTTTGCTACATTTATTTATCTCTATATATGTAATTTTAAAAATTATCGCTGTTGAGCCATTTGGGAGTTGCAGGCATCAGAATACCGAAACCTTGAATACATGACTGTGTGTCTCCAAAGAATGAAGACATTTTCTTAACACACTCACGATATAAGGGTTATGCTCAGGAAACTGACAGTGATGCAATACTAGTATCCAATGTACAGTCCAAATTGTCATTAAAAAGTCTATTTTGTTTTCTTTTTATACAACATTAATCAAAGATGATATGTTGCACTTATATGTCACGTACTATATATCCTCTGATAAAAACTAGAACACTTCGCCAATTTTTATTCTTATTTTTTATCTTTCATGACAGACTTTTTTAACAAGGTTAGGCCCATTGTATGCACAATGATCCTCAATTTCTATATTGACATGTAACTCACATATCATAAAATTGACAGTACCCATTCACTGACTTCTAGTATATTTGCAAAGTTGCACAACTGTCTCCACTATTTAATTCAAGAACATTTTAATCACCTGATAAACAAACCCCATGCACGTTAGCAGTCCTTCCTCCCGACCCCTTCTAGTGCTCACTTTCCTGCTTTCTGTCTCCATAAAGTTGCCTACTCTGGACATTTCATACATATGGAATCATACAGTTTATGGCCTTATGCACATGACTTTTTATTTATTTGTTTGTTTCTTCATTTCAAAATATTAAGGGGGTATAAATGTTTTTCCTACACAGATACCTTATATAATGCTTAAGTCAGAACTTCTAGGGTGCCCATCATCAGAATAGTGTTCATTGTACCCCATAGGTAAGTTTTTATCCTGCACCCACCTGTCAACTTCCTCCCTTCTTGGTTTCCAATGTCCTTTACATCTCTTTGTGCCCGTGTATACCCATCATTTACCTCCCACTTATTAGTGAGAACATATGGTATTTGTTTTTCCATTTCTAAGACATTTCACCTAGGATAATGGTCTCCAGTTCCATCCAAATTCCTGCAAAAGACATTATTTCATTCTTTTTATGGCTGAGCAGCACTCCATATATATACACCACACTTTCTTTATCTACTCATGAATTGATGGGCATTTAGGTTAATTCCACATCTTTGCAATTGTGAATTGTACTGCTATAAACATTTGAGTACAGGTGTTTTTTAATAAAACAACTTCTTTTGCTTTGGGTTGATACCCAATAGTAGGATTGATGAATTGAGTGGTAAGTCTACATTTATTTCTTTAAGGAATCTCCATGCTGTTTTCCATGGAGGTTCTACTAATTTGCAGAACCACCAACTGTGTATAAGTGTTCCTTTCTCTTTGTGTCTATGCCATCATCTATTGTTTTTTTGACTTTTAAATAATGGCCATTCTGACAGTGGTAAGGTGATATCTCATTGTGTTTTTAATTTGCGTTTCCCTAATGATTAGTGACATTGAGCATTTTTTCATATGTTTGTTGGCCATTTGTCTATCTTCTTTTGGAAAACTTCTGTTCATGTCTTTTGCCCACTTTTTGATGGGGTTCTTTGTTTTTTTTTTTCTTGCTGACTTATTTGATTTCTTTGTAGAATCAGGATATTAGCCCTTTGTCAGATGTATAGTTTGAAAATATTTTCTCCCACTCTGTAGGTTGTTTATTTACTCTGTTGATTATTTCCTTTGTTGTGCAGAAGCTTTTTAATTTAATTAAGTCCCATTTATTTATTTTTATTGTTGCTGTATTTGCCTTTGGGGTCTTAGTCATGAGTTATTTGCCTAGACCGATGGCTAGAAGAATTTTTCCTATGTTTTCTTTTAGAATTTTTAATGGTTTCATACCTTACACTTAAGTCTTTTATCCATCTTGAATTATTTTTTATTTATGGCAAGAGATATGCATCCTAGTTCATTCTTCCACATGTAGCCATCCAATTTTTTTAGCACCATTTATTGAATAGGGGTTCCTTTCCTCAGTGTATGTTGTTTTCAGCTTTGTCAAAGATCAGTTGGTCGTAGCTATATGGTTTTATTTCTGGGTTCTCTACTCTGTTCCATTGGTCTATGTCTCTACTTTTATACCAGTACCATGCTGTTTTGGTTACTATAGCCTTGTTGTATAATTTGAATTCTAGTGATGTGATACCTCCAGATTTATATTTTTGTGTAAGATTGCTTTGGCTGTTCGGGCTCTTTTTTGGTTCCAAAGGAAGTTTAGAATTAGTTTTTATAGACCTGTGAAATAAGACATAAGTATTTTGACGGGGATTGTGTTGAGTCTGTAAATCATTGTGAGCAGTATGGACAAGCAGGTGTCAACATTTCATTTCTTTTTATAGCAGAATAGTATCCCATTGTATGGATGCACTGCACATTTATTTATTCATCAATTGATGAATATTTGGATGGTTTTCATTTTGTGGTTGTTGTGAAATAGACTGCTATAAACATCCAAGTACAAGTTTTTGTGTGACATATGTTTTCAATTATTTTGGGTATGTGCTTAGGAGTGGAATTGTTGGTTCTGTCCTCGTCAAAACTTGTTGTTGTCTGAGTTTTTTATTGTGGCCCTCCTTATCAGTACAGAGTGGTAGCTAATTTTGACTTGATTTGCATTTCTTTAATGATGAATGAGGGTGACCATCTTTTGCTGTCCTTATTAGTCATTTGTATATCTTTTTTGGAATATGTCTGTTCAAGTCTTTTGCCCATTTTTAAATTGGGTTATTTGTCTTTTTTATGGTTGAGTATGTGCTTTATATGTTCTAGATACTAGACCTTTCTCAGATATAGGACTTGAAAATATTTTTTCCCATTATTTTGGATATCTATTCAATTTTTTATAATATCTTTTGAAGCACAGAGTTTTAATTTTGATGAAGTAAATTTATACATATTTTTGTTGCTGATGCTTTTGGTGTCATATTTAAGAAATTATTTTTTATAATAATTCAAGATCATGAAGATTTGCACTTGTTTTCTTCTAAGGGATTTTCAGTTTTAGCATTACATTTAGGTATTTTATTCATTTTGAAAGGATTTTTTTGTGCATGGTTGGAGGTAGAGGTCTAATTTCATTTTTGTTCCTTTTCAGTTGTCTCAGCATCATTGTTTGGAAAGACTATTCCTTCCCTCTTACAACGTCTTGATTCTCCTGTCAAAATTAATTGACTATAAAGGTAAGTGTTTCTTTGTTGTTGTTTCTAATTTGGACTCTAAATTCTGTGCTACTGATCTATACGCCATTGCCATGCTGGCTTCATTACTGTTGCTTTGGAGTAAGTTTGAAATCAGGAAATGTGAGTTCTCCTTTTTTTTTTTTTAACTACCTTGTTTTGAGTATTATGAATCATTTGCATTTCCATATGAATTTTAGAATCAGCTTATCAATTTCTTCAAAAAAGAAGGCTGAGATTTTGAAAAGGATCTGTAACCAACTTGGGGTTGGTAGGTATTACCATCCTAACAGTATTTGGTCTTCCAATTCATGAACATGCACCGTCTTTCACTTCTTTAGGTCTTCTTCAGTTACTTTTAATGAAGTTATCTTTTTGTTTTCAATGTGCACATTTTGCACTTTTTATTACATTTATACTCTAATGTTTAACTTTTTGATATCATTGTAAATGAATTTGCTTTCTTAATTTCATTTTCAGAGTTTTCATTGCTAGAATATATTAATAGAAATATAATTAATACAATTATTAAATATAATTATGTATATAGGTCATGTACCCTGCAACTTTGCTGAAATGGCTTATTAGCTCTAATGGATTTTTGAGGATTTCATGAGATTTGCTATATACAATATTATGTCATAGAAAAATACAGATGGTTTTACTTGTTCCTTTATGACCTGGATCTCTCTCATCTCCTGTGATTAGAGTTAGGATAAACATTTTGGCAGACATACCACATCAGTGATGCATTGTTGTTCTCAGTGCATCTGAATAGGAGAAATGATGTCAATGTGTGCCAGTTTTGATGGTTTTCAGTTTGATCACTTGGTTAAGATGGTGTCCATCAGATGTTTTCATTATAAAGATAAATTTTTCTTTTTTTCCTCATTAAAATAAGTAAATTGTGGAGACATTCTTTGAGACAGTTTATCTCATCCTTTCATATTTCTAGCTTTGCAAGTTTTAAATACATACAGTGTAAAACAGTAATGCATGCATATAATTTTAAAAGAAATAAATACATTTATTTTGGAAGTACATGTTTAAAATGGTTTTATTGATGGGGTGTGCAAACAAAGATGTTTGGGGGAAGCCAATATCCTATAAGTCCAATTCTTCATTTCTCCATTCTTTTTAATCTTGTTTTGCTTGCTTTTGTCCTGGACCCCAGAATCTTGGCTCTTTACAAGAAACTTCTCAGGTCTCCTGGCATCTTTGAGTTTTGGAAGACTGCAGATCTCCCTCTAGATTTTTTGAAAATAAGTCCTCTGCTTGCATTGGTTTACTTTTTCCTGGCCTGTTCATTTTTAACATCTCCCATTGCCTTGTTCTGCTTCCCACCTGTTCCCACCCGCTTCATCCCTCCCATGCCCATGACTATGTACACACGCACACACACAGGCACACTGTATCAGTCAGTGCTCTCCAGAGAGCCAAAATGATAGCATATGTATATAGATATAAGAGAGGGGATGTCTTAGGGAGATCGGCTCACACGATTATGGAGAATGAGAAGTCACACAACAGGCCATATACAAGCTGGAGACCCTGGGATGCCAGAGATGTTTCTCATCCAAGTCAGAACCTCAGAACCAGGAAACCCAATGGTGTAACTCTCAGTCCGAGGCTGAAGGCCCGTGTCCTGGAACCTAAAAGCTGTGGATTCTGGAGTTCTGATGTCTCAACCTTGGGAAATAGGTGGACACATTTCCCTTTCTTCTGTTTTTCTTCTTCCCCAAGCTCATTGGATGGTGTTTGCCCACACTGAGCGTGGATCTTACCCACCTAGTCCACTCAGACTCACATGTTAATCTCCTTTGGAAAGACCCTCACAGACATACCCAAAAATAACACTTTACCAGGTTGCTAGTTATTCCTAAATCCAGTCAGGTTGACATCTAAAATTAACCATCACACATACCATTAAGCCCTCCCTGGTCCTACTCCTTGGCTCCAAGAAAGAACTAGCTGTAACACCCAGGATGCTTATTTCTTGAAATAGAACTAAATGCACTGATCATATTTGAGCCCTAACAGCCCTTTGTGAAGTTCAAGAAGAAATATATCTGGATCAATAATGTGTTTTTATATAATCATATTTTATACAAATATAAGAAAAGTCACATTGTTTTCTGGTCATTCATTTTTGAGTACATATATATATATATATATATATATAGGAGAGGGAGAGAGAGAGAGAGAGTAATTGTCCTGAGGTTAATTTAAGGGTTGCTCATGCTTTCCAAGCAAATGTTCAGTAAATTTCTCTCAGCATGATAATGAATGCTACAGTTCAGGAAACACAATTTAACACAGAACTAAGGTATAAGCTCCTGGGACACTCGAATGCTCTAAAGCTTAGGGAAAAAAGAAAGCAAATCCATCCATTCATTTACTCATTTAAGATTTATTGAGGCCTTTTTAAGTGCCAGACACTGTAGTAGGCAAAAGGATACAAACATGAAAGACAATCCCTGGTCTTTCTGAGACACAAACAGATAGAATATAAATTAATGGATGTTATGATGTACATAGATAACACGGCATGTAAGTACAGGGGAGGAGACACACATACCACCTGCAGAGAACAAGCATCCTGGAGATGAAGGTATATAATAAAGGTATCCTGGAGACGCCCTTTAAACTGGTCACAGATGATCAATATGACATGACAACAGGAATCAATGTGGGTGAGAAGGATAAAGCATATGCAAAGTTTAAAGTGAATTTCAAATAGTTTGTAAGTAAAGTGGGAGAGAGGGGAGTAATTAGAATGAATGCAAGAGAAAGAGCCAGGAATGATATCGAAGGGGTTTTGGGCCCAAGCCAAGGAGTTTGCATTTTATCCCAAAGGGAATAGAACCATTGAGCAAGCCCTGCATGTTGGTCAATTAGCAATACACCGCGGAGGAATGTTCTGAACTCAGAAGCAGCAATAGAGCTATCGGTTATTTTTGTTTTATTGAACACCTGTGTTAGACATCCTTAGGAGTTCCAAAGAAATACAAGACAAAACCCCCAAATTTTAAGTATTAAAAATATTTTTACAAATATACATTGAGTAAAAAGAGAATAATGCAGAACAGCACAGTTTTGTTAGTTTCAAACAGCTATATTATTAGAATCCTGACATTTGAAGCCTCAGAAATACATTTTGACCATCATTAATTCTCACAGGATGGTGACAGTGTGGGCTTGGGTGAGATGATTCATAAGTTAAGTCACATTCTTCCCCGAGTCATTCAGGTTTGGTCTTTTGAGCAAACCGATTCAATTTTTTGCTCATTTTTCATATTTTCCAGTTTGAAGTTTGATGTACCTTTATTGTGCTATTATTATAAACTTATCAATAATTTAATTAGTAATTTAATTACTGTTAAATTATTAAAAATGCACTAGTAGTGCTTTTTCTTATGAAGAGCCATATTGACAACAACTATAGTTGACACATTTTGATAACTTGCTTTAAACAAACATTTCTGTGGGTGCGAGTAGTGAGTGGAGCATCTCTGAGTTAGTTGACGTGAGTGTGGTCCAAAGCACTGGAATATCAGTCAATGACACTCATTTGCAGAAGCCCGGAGAGCAATAAAATAATATTGTGATTAATTTCTATTTTACCTAGTGCATAACTTTTCAAACTTGTGTTCTGTGTGTACAGCTGAAAATGTTTATTCTCAAGAAAAGTATGTTCAGAAATATATCTCCTTCTAAATATTGTTATATGTGTTCATGTATACATATAGCATTTATGTTATAGTGTGTATCTCTGTCTACATACACACATATTATATACAGGTGCATACACACATATATATTTTTATACATATACATGGTGTATATCTATCCACAAATAAAACATATGAAGCAGTCTTTGTGCAAATGAAGTAATAGTTCAAGAGTGAAGATCATACTTGCACCTTGCAGCCTTGGCACAGAAGGCTGCTTTTGGTCAGGTAATGGGTTATTGAGATCCCATTCAAGTCCAGTGGTCTCTCACTTTGCACTCTTAGAACCTTACAACAGAACTTTTTTGGGTAATAATTCTTATTAAAGTAATATCCTAATGAAGCCATCTTTGAGAATTGTTTCACTCATTTTTCAATACTGAGCTCCAGATGCTGTCTACCATATGAATCTGCTCCATTCGTCCTACCCCTTTGTTACGATGGAGAGCTGAGGAGCATAGTGAAACGTGACCTAGTAGCTGTATACAGATGCTATAATTTCATGAGTTTTCTGTTCTTCAGTGTGATGTTCAGTTAGGGTGATGTCCTGGGTGACCTCTTCTTTCCTATGTTTTCAACAATTTAAAACATCTCAGCAACATGTTTCATTTCTTAATAAATAAAAAGAATATGTCATTTTTTACAGTTTTTCAAGTCGTAAAGTTATCACTTTTTTGAAATGTTATATCTTTCCTTATCCCAATTCTATCTTTCAAAATTCTATCCTTCTAAAAACTGACATTAAATAAGTCATTTTGCTTCTTACTAAGGGGAAAACTCAAACCATCTTGTTCCTACATCTCAGATTATAGCATTTTTCTTACTTTGGCTTTTGCTTTAACCTTTCTATACAAAACAACCTCTCTTTCTGAACAGAGAAATGCCTTGTTTATGGAAGAGGCATGTGCTCCCATAAGGAAACGAGGTCATATTCCCCAATCTGTCTCTTCATTTTATAGGTAAATGGTGATTACAAAACACCCATTAACACCGTGCCATCAACATTCTGTGAACACCAGAACTTAATAATGAATAATGGATCCAAATACAGGCAGTAATGTTTTCCACTTCATGTTAGGAGGTACAGGAATGTGTCCCTCACTTTAGTTATGTGGTCAGTTTACCACAGGTTATGGATGGGCTGGCATTTCAATTGAATTTATTGTCTGCTTATTTTGGATGATTCAAGAGCAAGGATGATTACTTTTGCACTTACCTCTACCTGTCATGTGTAAAGTCTAGTAATAGTTTGCATCTTTGGTTGTGCACGTACAACATTCTGGACACTTTTCTCAGAACATTATGTACATCCTCTATGCTTACAACACCTTACGAGCCACATCATGATTTTATCTGATATTTTTCTTTTCAATTTTTTATTTTTTCTTCAAGGTTAATTTCCCACCAACTTGGTAAAGCTAGAGCAAGGATTCAATCCCACTCAGTCTAGAGAGCAAATTATTTTAAGGTGATGAATACAGTGGGACTATTCTTGGTAAACTCATTAAGTATACTGCAGCTCCTGGAACAGAATAGAAGTTCAATAAGTATTTGTTGAATTTATTAGAATAACAATTAAGTCTAGAACATTTAATTTTGCATACTGAAATGTCACTGCCTTTCTGTCTAACAGCATATCCGAAGCCCTATTTTTCCTATTTGAGACCAGTAACAATAATATATCTTAATACAGAATGTGCTATATCGCCTACTATACTATGGAAAGGCATTTTAGTGACTGAACTGAAATTCTAGAGAACCTGGACCACATTTGTTTTTCTTTGCATTTTCAGGGCCATCATAATAGATGTACTTCTCCTTTGGTTCATATTTTCCTTAAGCAAACTGGGTAATATTTGGTCAATTGATTAGAATGCAAATCTGCATCGTGCGGACAACATTTGTTAATTCCTCTTGGGAGCTAGAAGAAATCTGGAAACAGTTCCCTTGACTATTACTGTTGCTATATTTAAATTCCCCTTATTGTAACAATGGGTGATAAAGAACATGAGAATGATTGAAAAGATCTTTGCTATTGGCAAGCATGATTGTTTTAGGGAAAAAAAATTGTTATTCTTGCATTTAAAAAAACTACACGTCAAATATTGGTTTTTCTCAATGATATTTAGTTATTAAAGGAATAGCCTTATAGCTGTAGAATACTTTTATTATTTCTATTTCTTTAAATATTGCTATAAAAAGCCTTTAAAAAAATCCTGTTGAAACAGCTCTTTGATAACTAGTAGTTTCTTAAAAATATGACAACCACGTTACATCAGAGTAAGTCTTACCATAATCAGTGTTTGTGAAGAATTAATGAAATAATGCATGAATAATAAATTTGAGGTCTAAGGATTTTGCTGGACTGTGCAGTGACTTTTTGAATGGGGATGTAACCATGGCCAGTGTTCCTGTGACATGTGCAATGATTTCTGCACCGAGATAGCATTTTTCTGTGTGTTCACTCGTGATTCCCCAGGAGCTTTTATGTACCTAAGGGAAATTTTATTGAAAAACAGATACCTTTAGCCAATATTAAAATATAAATTGTTACTGGAAATAGAAAATCGAATATTCTTACTCTTAAGAATAACGCAGTTCTTACTGAAAGAAAGAGCGTATATCCCAGCTGCCGTCCAATCTAAGAATTGCCTGGGGATGCGGGCTGGGCTTGGGGACAGAATCCCAGATGCTTCACCTGGTCCTAAATGCAGTGCAAGGAGGCAAGGCTCAGAAGGTACAGCCCCAGACATTGGCGGGACCATCCAAAAGACACATGGATACAAAGCACTCAGAGAGGACATAGATGGACCACTAGGGCAGACTTTCTCAACTCCATCACTATTGACATTTTAGCTAGAAAATTCTTTGTTACAGGGAGCTGTCCTAAGGCATTGTAGGCTGTTTAGCAGGATTCCTTGTCTCTACGCTGTAGATGCCAGTAGGACCCTCCTCTCAAGTTGTAACAACCCAAAATGTGTTCAGATATCATCAAATATCACGTAGGGGACAAAATCACCCCCCTCACCACCTTAAGAAAGCCTGCTCTAGGGAGCACTAACTTGAGAGACCAGCCGAGAGGAGCTCATTCATACTGCATGGGGCATGGAGCGTGGAGATACACCCTGAGTTAACAGAAGTGAAACCTCACTGGACTTTTTTTTTTTATCATGTTTCGACGTCAGTGTTGAAGGAAAGACACCTCTTAAATAACCAATTGCATATCAGGAACATGCTTACTGCTTTCTATGTTAATGAAAATTGCTAAACGTTAACATGCAGAATTTATAGGATATGTTCTATGTGTGATTAATATAATGAAGTATGAATAGGTATTACTTGATAAAAGTGTTCCATGCATAATTTGGTTGTGGATAGCCCGTGGTTGAACGGGTCAGTTGTAGATAGACTTCTCAAAGCATATAATATGCCAATGTGCACTATGAATCTATAAATGTAGCCTATTCTCCAAACTTACTTGAACTCACTATAGGAAAAATTACTATATTATAAAACACAATGATATTAGGTAATTTTTAAAAATTACTTTTATACCTTATCTTAGAATGATACCTTATGGAATAATTACATGCACACTTATTTATTTTATACTCATAGAAGAAATATAACATCATTAAGAGAATATTATTATTAATAGTTATTAATCTACAAATGAAGACACTGAGTTTGAAAAGGAGAGCATCAGTTTGGAGCTCAGTCTCAAAATCAAGTCTTTCTGATTCCATGTTCATGGCTCCGCTAATACCACACAGAATCTACACAGAATAATAATCAATATTTAGCTGTGTAATTCATAATTTTTATTCGTCTTTGTTCCAATACTGCCTTCACATGCCGTATACACACTTTAAGTGCCAAAAAGCTATCAAGGCAATGAAGATGTAACATAGACACATTCCTGTTATTATCATCATTGTTAATGTCCTATTGGTAAACTTCTCGAGGTGTGCATGTAGATACACACGTAAGCAGAAGGGTTTTGAGGAAAAAAAATAACAAATGCCAAATGCTCTTAGAATGGGAGAGCCTGGGAGTGCACACCTGTGTTTTCAATTTACAAAGAGGAAGCTGCTCCAAGCAAAGCTGATTCCTCCACTTCCTGGTTTTTCGCACATTTCTTCTCTCCTCCTGAAGAAATAAATGTTGGTTCTCACTGAATTAGTTTTAATATATTTACAATATATGTGAGCTCTATGTATTTCCAGAGAAAATGTAAATCCCACCTGAAATCACATTTGGTTATAATTTGAAAGCGTATTTCCTATGCAACTAATAAACAGATAAACAAATCAGTTTGATCCACCAGGCAGATGATGTTGAGAGAGAAAGTGTTTTTATGAAACAAAAATTCATTTTCGGTGTGCAAGTTCTTCCTGCAGAAGGAGCGCATGGAGAATTTCTGTGTCCTGTGTATGTCTCTGAGCCGCTTTCATGTAGCACATTTCCCTGGCTGAGAGCTGCAAGAGGGTAGAGTGAATCTCAGTGGATCAATTAACAGAGGGACCTGTCCTTCAACAGCAGAAGATCTATTTCAGGATTTGCATATCACTGAAAAAAATTACAAAGCTGAGATAAATACAAGCCCGATAATAACTCACTGCAGACTTGGCTTCATTCCTAGATTTCCTTGGCTGTTTGTCCTAATAAAGTGTCTCCATGGCACTTAGGGCAGGAAGGTTATTAGTAGCTGTCAATCAAAGGAGGGAGTAGGCATCGGCGGGAGAAGGAAGGGAAGAGAGGTGACATTCATCCTCTCTTCTCACTGATACTGGGTATAAAAGTCATTCAGAGCAAGTGGGTAAAAAGGGACAGGTCCCTCTTCATCCCCACGGAAAAAAGAAAAGCTGCCTTGGTTACCAACAATTTAATAATAAGACGAAATACATCAATCATCTTTTCTTGATGCCTGAGTGTCCATTAACACTGAGGAAATGAAGGACATATGAAAGAGACCTTCATGGGGGATTCTTGACTTAATGTTTTTTTTTCTTACTGTTTTCACTGAAATGCATACATATCAAGGTTTAAAGTTAAAGAAGACAGTTTTCACCATTATCAGACATCTCTGTTGTGTGTGTGTGTATTTTTTAAATGTTGGCATTTTTCTTGCAGCATGGCAAGTGAATGCCTTGAGAAAAAAAATCAGGAAGCAAAACTAAAACGTATTTTCTCAATCCATCTAACTCAGATACAGTGATTTTGACATTACGAAGTCGATACTCAAACCCTACCTATATAGCAATTAATTGATACTTTTAAGGTCTTTAAATTATTGTACCATTTTCTTAATTAAAGTATATCTACTGCTTGAGCACATCGTCTCTCTATATACATATTTTCATAAGTAACAGAGTCCATCGAGTACTAATTGATATCCTGGTCTCCAGACAATACTTTACTAAATGAAATGACAATTACAACAAATTAAAATTCACTTTACATACTACTTCCCCTATTTGGTATGTATTATGCATGAAGACCGAGAGTACGTTGCCTCACTGCTCCGGATTTCAGTGTGTCTCAGAAATTGATGGACAGCTTCAAGATCTTCCTTTCAGTGCACTTTTTCCCCCTAAACCAGGGGTCACTTGGGGGCTTATCAGAAATCCTATATTTTGGTGTTACTTAGATTAAATAACTAATAAGGCTGTTATCTGTTGCAGATTGAGGCTTTTTTCATATTTGCCTAACGTACATCAAGAGCACTTCTCTACAGAACTACTCTTGTGATGAAGTGTTTTTTAAATAGATATGCTACTGTCTAATTACATATCTTATCCTCCAGCTCCGAGCTACCAGATATCCTACATAAATACCATTCATATCTATGCCTCATCATAACAGTTATATATTAACCTGTTGCTCTATACATCACTAAACTTGGAATTTTCAGACTTCCATATTTTGCCAAGGCCCAGTTGACCTTGAACTAATATCAAAAGGCATGTAGTACGTAATGAGAAAAACCATTTGCCTGTTTATTGAATAAAAAGGATCTCCATTTCCTGTCATTTCTTTTTTTTAAATTTTCAAAACAAATAATCTGGAAATAATAGAATACAAAAATTAAAAAGGAAGGACAGAAATATAAACATAGGAATTCTGGGACAAAAATAATACTACTGTATTCTAAAATTGAGAATGCATTTCTAATATTTGAATATATATTTAATTTGAATCAGTGACCAATTCTATTGGGGAATGTGCATTTGTCTGTGCTTTGGTGCCCTTCAGTTACTATCTGTTGCATTGCAAATACATGCTACCTTCTCACAGGAGGATACAAACCTTTTAGAAATACTTTTTCACTAAAAAATATTGTGATGGGATGAGAAATGTGGAGTCACGCTGTCAGTAATGTCGCCTCACATTTTTCTTTCTCCCCACTTATCCCCAAATCAGAATTCTTTTATAAACTTCATATTTGTTTACATATTTGCATGGCTCTTGCATTCAGTAGACTAATTTCTGAGCAACAAGTGGTGCAATAAATTTTTAAGAAACCCTAGGCGTGTAGGGTTTGGAGCAGTAAACTGTTTACATGTGAAATACTTTGTTAAAGCCTAAGTGATGGAAAAATCCACTCAGTTGCAGCTTACTTTTAGAAACCTTTTCTTGGTTTTGAAAGTTTCAGTGCATCCCCCACAATTATGTTTGCATTTGTTTATTTGTTTTTCATTTTTAATGAAAGGTCAGAGTATTATCCAAGAAATGAATACTTGAAAACTGACATTAGTTTCTAAAACATTTGCCTTTAAAAACACATTGGGTTAGTTAAATATCGACTTTTAACAAAATCTTTCATCAGTCTTGAATTATACTTTTAGTAGGATTTAAGATCCAAACATCATTCTCATTTGCAACATTTTTAATTCAGAACGTTAGATTTCAATAAGTATTAAATAGGCTGCCAATGTCAGACATAATAGAAAAATAACTCCTAAGTAGCACTCTCCAATAAAATTATTTTTAGTTCAAGGACAAAATAATGTTGAACAATTGTATATATATTTATAATTGAATATAGTACATTATAAATTAGATTTTATATTTATGAGTTTCCATTTCTACAATAGATTTTTTCTTCTCTCCCTACCTTATTTATTTCCTTTCTTTGTCCCTTCCTTTTGAAACAATCCATTTTACAGTCTGAGCCATGCAATTTAACAAATTATCTGTGAAAAACATGCCTTGACATAAATAAAATTGTTGAAATTCTTTTTATTTTTAATGATTTTGACTAAACTTCCCTATGAAGCAGTGTGAACCTTATTAATTACTAAACCCTGTTTTATGAACTGCTATATTTGATTGGCAGTAAAAAAACTTCTTTTTTCCTGAAATGATACATTTCAAACATTTTCCCTTAAATTTTAAGTGTTTGCATTTTTTACTTTTCGATATGTTCTACATCACTGAACATTCCTCAGGTGCAAAAATAATTGCAAAATATTTTTAACAATTATGAAGATTGTTTTTTCATTAAGTTTATTTTTTTGTTTTGTTTTGTTTGGGTGGTTTTTTTTTTTTTTTTGTAGAAAAGTTGTTTTGCGCAGTAAATGAAGTGCCAATGCAGACAAATGTAACCAACATTAAGCTGGCCAATAGAATTCAACAAACTGCTAAGGTCATTAATATAATTTGTTTTGGCACTGTTACATTTCCTAGTGCTACTCTGAGTAGTTTGCTGGGCACATCAATTTGTTTTCAGCTATTGTGAAATTGGATATCTTGGCTTTCATCCAAAGCACCCTCTCCATTTGCATATCTTTGTTATCATTTCAGGTTCTCAGAACATACTGTGGACTATCACACCATCTGCACCAAGATCCTCACATCCAAACACAAATTAAAAATGAAACTGTAAAATTTGCAAGGAAACAATACAGACCTTTTATCTCGTTCTCCCTCTGTTCATTTTCAAAAGAGAAACTTGCTTGTAGCCAAGCATAGCAAAAAAGGCTTTTATTAATTGGACTGGCATCAAGCATGCATACATAAAATTGTTTATTTTTTCCCTATAAAGGGGTTGCCTGACATAAAAGGGTCTTTGAAGATGACATTCAGATTTTGACATTTGCATGATATTGTATAAATATCAGAGGTAGGAGACTTTTCTGACAAACCAGATGGGTCAAAAAAAAAAAAGAAAGAAAAGAAAGCAAGAAAAAAAAAGGCACGACCATAGAAAGATGTTAGTCCTTTACTTAAAGGATATTAACTTCTCCTCTAAGCTAGGAATTATTAGGCAAGAAAAACAAACATATTTGTTACAAACCAGGGCTTTTATTTTCTTTTTAAGAGAATTCCGATCTCGGAAAAATATGAAGTTTGCTTTTGAGATCTATTCTATATTTCAATTATGAGCACATAACGTATTGAATCTTGGCCTTCAAAGTGCTATAGTAATTAAGTTTTATTGTTCATCTCATTACTGCTAGATGGTCTTAATTTTGATTGTAGGTTGGGCTTTGGAATGTTTTTGAAGGAGGGAAGGGCATTCTGGGTCTTTGTATTCATCAACATCTGGATTATGCAGGCATAGCTTTTTTACTTCCCTTTGTGAGTTCTGAATGCAGATGCAGTCTGCTTATAATTTTTCAGAATGATAAAGGTGTCCCTCCCAACCCTCACCAGTAGTTCTGTACATTAAAAAAAAAAAAGTAGAAAAAGAAAAAAAAGTAAAACCACGTAGATGGCACTTAGGGGCGCAGGCAGGAGAGCAGAGCAGACAGCTGACAAGGGGACTTGCTGATGGTGTACTTCCATATGGATGTCAAATGCCAGCAGAGGGAATCTCCTGCATCTGAGTGTATAATAGAAGAGCACAAATTTGATTAGACTCTGTGACCCTTAGGTTATCAAGCAAGAATCGGACGCAGTCAGCAAGTTGTGCACAAAAGTCAGTTTATGTATTCGGCCTTTAGCACAGACCATTCGTTCTTCAGGTCCCTACAGCTTGCACCATGATTTTCTAATGCCTTTACTGTCATTATGATTTATTTATTATGGGTCTCCTAGAGACAAGGCCCCATACTTTGTTTTTGTAAGCCCTGCCTTTCAGAATAACGCTGTTCCCCTATGCTCCAGAAGAGTCCAAAATGAAAAGAAAAACACATGTCTTTTGGAGATAGTGGTAAAGTGTGGCTCAACTTGAAGGTCAATGTAGGTTGTAGATGAGGAGAGTCTAGATAAACTTTAGGAAAGTCTTGCACATGTGGACAGCTCACCAATTGTTTGGTAGCCCTTATTTCAACCTTTGTAAATCTTCCATTGCATCATCATCAAGTTCTTTCTCTTTCCTGGCAGCCGCCCTTTCTGCATCACTTTTCTTCAACTCCTTCCTTTCTCAAAGCCTTATGGCTCCTTCTTCGCAGTTGATCAGATGATACAGATTCCACTTCCACACTGCTCTCAAGAACATGCTTCCTTCTTTTCTTTTAGATTCCCATCGCTCTTAACATCTCCTTTCCCTTCATACTTTTTTGTTTTGAAATAAAATTAAAGGGAAATGAGCATAGTGAAGGAAATCACGTGGATAGTAGAGTCCCGTGATACTATAGCTCTACTTAAAACAAGTCCCACCTCTCAAGGCCTGGTCAAGTCTCCTTGCTGCGGGGAGGGTGTGAACCTGTGGACACTATCTGGAATCAGAGCATCACCTGCCTGCGGGGCCAGGGTGCAGTTTTTCTGTTGGTGTTTGGCTGGGATAGCCAGAGCGTATTGCCAACAAGGTTTTCTGTTGTTAGGCCACCCTCCTCCCTGCCCTTCAGCTAGGGACAAAAGGCTTTTCTTGGACTATTTTTTATAGATTTTTGTTAGCCGTTGTAATTGGAGGTGTCTACAAATCCTGGTCCAAGATATGTGGGAGTGATAAAGGAAACCTAGCGAACTCCCTGCATGCTGTTCCTCAAATCTCAAGGTTCCTAGGCGGTTGCTTTCTTCTTTCCACCTTTCTGAGTCTTCCTCTGCTGGTTTGTTTTATCATGCCCAGCATTTTATGGTTAAAAAAGGGAGGACCTGAGAGGAATGGACTGCTCTGTCCTGGGGTAACTTGCTGTCCATTTTCCACCTTTGGTTATTTCTCCCATTTGTTCGGATGACTGTATTTTGTGAGTTATGATATATTACTGCCAATAAACATGCACTGATTGCAAAAAAATATGTGCTGGGCTCCATTTATTCATTTAAATCAGACACAATTCTGCATCTTTCGCTCAGGATTAAACTCTAAAACCGTCCTTGCTTTTTCTACTTCCTTCTTGTCCATTTTGACTTTTTGCCTCCTTCTCCAGCCATTAGTGCTTCTTGCCTCCAGTACTGTTTTCACTATTGCTGATCATCAATCTATAGTTTCATCAAAAATCTCAACTTTTTACTTTTTTTAAACTTAAACAATGTCTATTTATTTTACTAATGACGCAAATGGAGTTTGCTGACATCATGGTCACACAATACCTCAAGTTCTGGAAGCAATTTATAATGTTCTTTTTATTGGTGTTGTGAATATACAACTTCCTAGGCAATTAGAGGAAGGAAACCACATTCAATGGATTTCTACTCTGTGCCAGGAACAGTACTTGGTGTGCCTTTTTAATCTCTTCCAACTTACAGAACCCCTTCAATTAATAAGACTCTGTTACCTCTACTATTGACTGCTATGGAAAAGAAGTTAATTTCTGCCTCCTAGCTATACTTAATGAGAATAGTCAAATATCTTGAAGACCCCTTAAGCTTTACAATTTATGTCCTTGGGGTTTAAGATCTATATACTTTAGGAACTACCACAGAAGAATATATATGACTTAGTACATAGCATTTCAAAAGAACTATTTGAAGGTAAAAAACTGTAAACCAATAGTTGATTTTATTTGCTTTGCAAAACACTAAAATAAAGGTATGAGCCTTTTTAATTCAGCAAATAGATTTATGGTTTCAGTATAGTATAAAAATAGATATTGACCTTTTGTCTTTGCCTTTCCAGATCTATCTACTTGAAAACTAAAAAATATATAAATAAATAAATAAAAATAAAATAAGCTCACTATTAAACAACTCTTGGGTCAAAGGGGAAATGTAAATAAAAACTGAGGATCAGCTAGAAAACCATGACAATAAAAACATTTAAAATCAGAGTCCATGGAACATAAGTAATGGAATACTCAGAAAAAAAGCCAGAGCATTGAATATCTATAACAATACCATGATAATAAATAGATAAGCTTTCAACTCAGAAAGTTTGGAAAAGAACAAAATAAACCAAAGGAAAACAGCAGGAAGTAAAAGATAAAGAAGTAATTACAGAGAAGTTATTGAAAACATAGGAGGACTAATCGATAAAACCAAATGCTGGTTCTTTGAAAGATCAATAAATCAGCTAAATAACTATGTACCTTCATCCACACAAAGGAAGAAAGCACAAATACACAACATAAAAAAAATGTTAAGGAGGAAATCATATTTTAAACAAATGAAATTTCAAAAAAAATTACAAAAGAAGCTATTTTTTCAAATTTATTCAAATTCATTTGAAAACCTAAATGAAAAAGATAACTTGATAGGATAATATAATTCAGCAAAACAACTCTAGTAGAAACAAAATGTCTATTCTGACCAATATCCATAGAAGGAAGAAAATTACAAAGGAAAAAACTTATGATAAGCCCAGATAACTTCATAAGGAAATTTTACCAAACCTGTGAAGACCAGATAGATACAACACTACTTAAATGTATTTCAAAAGATAGAAAAGGAAGGAAAATGTTCACTTTTAAAAAATGAATTGACTATAACAAAGACTAGGGATGGTACACAGCCTGATAAAGAGTGCACAGCAAAGAATGCAGAACAATCTCACTTATGAATAATAATAAAACATTTGCATGCCCCTTCCCCAAAAGGCAAAGTCAAATGATAAAATATGGTAAATAAAAAATGATTGATATCCATAATACGTTAAAAAGCTGTTAAAAATTGATAAGAAAAAGACTGACAACCTGCCAAGAAAATAGTAAAAGATATGAGAATATGATTCAAAGAAAAATTAATATAAATGGCCCTTGAACTCTGAATGCACACTCAACTTCACTCCTAATAAAAGAAACATAACTACATTGACATGGGAAAGTTTCATCATCTACCCTGATGGTGATTCTGAGAGGAATACCTGTTTCTCCTATATAACTAGTGAAAATGTAAAATGATACAGCCCCATGTGGAGCAGAATTTGATGTCTAACAATATTACCTATATACTCACTCTTTGATGCAGCAAATCCTACCTATAGGAATCAATCACTAAATGCATCACAAAACTAAAATGTAACAAATGTATAATTTCATTAAATGAGGCATTATTTTTATTAACAAAAATTATGAATTTCAATGTCCATCAATAGGGACTGGTTGAATAAATAATAATATATCTACACAGGGGAGTACTATGCAGCTATAAAAAGGAAGGAAGAGATTTCCATATACTGATATGGAGTTACTTGCAGAATACATTCCAAAGTAAAAACGAAAGCAAGAAATGCAAAAATGCATGTACGTCACCTTTGTCACTTTGTGTATAAGAAAAGAAAGAAAAATAGATACAGCCATATATGCATATATGTATAAAATAAATATTAAGCAAAAATATTAAACTACTTGTTTATAAACTAATAAATGATATATTTTAGCCTCACCAAACATGAGACAACCAGGCATCATCTGGCTTCTCTGATGATGTGATGTACCATACCATACATGTCACCAACCACAAAGTCATCTTCTCATAGACCAGAACATATTTGAATTTGAATCTAATAAATCCTCCAGATCTAACTTCTGATCCACTGGGTGTCTCTGGGATACAGAAACAAGTCAAAGGTCACCACAAAGCAGCACTTAACCCAATCTAGAACATGAGATATTTCTACAGGACAATTGACTTCATTTCTTCAACAAGTCAGTGACATGAAAACAAATTAATAAGAAGGTAGGAGATAATATTATAATTAAAAGTTATTTAAAAGTAACTTAAGAGATATAACAACTCAAATGATCCCACTAAATATGGACCATAATATATTTGAGGATAATTCTTCAGTGTTGTTGGCATAGAAACGTTGTTTGTTGGTTGGTTAGTTGGTTTTTGAGATGCATACTGATGTCCTTGGTGAGGGTGGCTGAAATGATGTGATATCCAGGATATCCTTTAGAATACTCCAGAAAGTCAGGGTGAAGAGGGAGAAAGGGAAAAAGGTAGAAAAGTAAATCAAAAGACCACTATTGCACAGGTTTTATGTTAAGCTTGATTATGGGTAAACAGTGCACATGTATACAAATATATAAAATATATATTTATTTGTAAAATATATATTTTATATATTTGTATACATGTGCATATTTTCATATGAATGAAAAAATAGAAGGCAAAGGTTGTAGAATAAGCCAGTTTGAGAACCATATTAGCCATGCTGCAAAACAAACCAACCAACTGTAAAATAGTACTGGCATATATAAATAAGTTACGTAGATCTCGAGTAAGCTGGGACAGCCCTGCTGCACAAGTTTTCTGTTAGGCCTGGGATGAAGTGTCAGCAACTAGTTGGGACACATTCTCCCTCATCATGGAAGACAGAAAGAAGCTCCAGGGGAAGAAAGCAGAAAACACAGTGCCTCCGTGGCTCCCACTCAGAACTGGCTCTATCACTTCCCCCGTATTCTGTTGGCCAAAGCCAGACACATTCCCATGCCCAGCTAATTCCAGTAGAGCAGGGAAGTTCACTCTTCCCAGGGAAGTTTGGGCAGAAGTCGGGTTCTGGAAGGGAAGGAAGAGAATGAAAACACATTGAGCAACAATAGATCACAGGGAATAAAATTTAGAGTTTGATGTGGGTAATGCTCTTTAGTTGATGAGGATGAACTAAATGAAGGAGGTATGTAGACAGCTGGATATAGGATTCTGGATTTCAAGGAAGACTTTGGGATGGAGATGCAGTTTTTCATATTATTAAGTAATTTACCATTGCTTTCACTGAGTTGCCACAATATTTTGGTATTAAATATTGAGAAAGCATATTGACAAAACTAATCATGGATATTTTCCAAATCTTGATTAGAAATGTGTAAAGAGGTTTATATAAAATAGCAGAATTCAGATAAAATACAAATAAATTTGCAAATAATTTTTCAAGGCTAATTGATTCTGCTACATAATTTTAATCCCAGTTTAACTTTCTGATTTTCTGAAATAACAAAATGGCAACCAGCAAAATGTTAGGGAATTTCAGATTCAAAAGGACCAAAAGTATCATCAGGTCCTAATGCGTTCTCACCCCAGAAATTCCTTTGACAACATCTGTGCAGATGATCATCCAGACGCTGCTTGTCTACTTTCAATGGAGGAAACCACATTATTTTACAAAGTGCCTCATTTAATCTTTGGATGATTTTTAGCGCTGTGAAACTCTTACTTACATCTTGCTTCTATATTTACTGGCATTGTCATCTCACTTAGCTTCAGTTTGTTCAGTTGGAAATATTAATACTCATTGTATTCCCTCCCTTTGTGTGCAGTGAGAACAGTGGCTTTCCACACGCACACAGGATCTCCCCAGGATCCCATGATACCTTAAAAATTACTGATTGTGGTTTCAGAATGAGTATCCTGAGATGTTGCTTATCTGGGACTAAGGGAGTTAGTCTCATGCTTGGGGGCTCATGAAATCACCTGGGAAAAATGCAAAGCCTGAGACCCACCCCTGGAGAATCTGATATATGTCAGTGGTATGTCCTAGGCATCAGAATTGTTTAAAGTTTCTCACATGATTCTGAGGAACAATTAGAGATGAGAACCACTGGTCTAAGGACGTGAACTATTTAAAGCAGATAAATGTTCTTTTAATCATCACTTCTTTCTTGGGATAAAATTTGCTAATAACTTTAAGTTTGTAGAGTTGTTTACAGTAGGCCCTCAACCTACATTCAGAGAAAAGGTTTATTCAAAATTTGTAAATGGTAACATAAAAAGAATTCCATGGAAATTCAAGAATGGGTGACATGATAGCACCGATCCTCATAAATACTAGGTGTGCAGTTTTCTTTTGGAGGCAGAGTAACTATGTTAATACCGCTACACGCTAGTTGATGGGTTCTCAAAATTTAGCATGCATTGGAATCATCTAGGGGGCTTATCAGACAGTTTTCTAGGCCACACCCTGACAGTTTGTGATACAGTAGACTCAGAGTTGAGCCGGAGAATTTGCATTTCTAAGAAGTTCCTGGTTGATGTTGATACTGTTCATTTAGGGGTCACACTTGGAGGATACTTTTCTAGTTGTTGGCTCCTTTTGGACCTCTATGAATTTGCTTCATCTGCTATTTACTGATTCTGCTCCCTTCATCCCTCTATTTGCCTAAGGCATTGTTTGTCAAATCTTTTTTTTTTTTTTTTTTTTTGTCTTTTTAAAGTCCTTTGATGATTCTGCTGCAAAATGAAGTTTTAGAACCTCTGGTCCATGTGCTTGGCTTGTGTAATACTCGACCTCACTGCCCCCTTTCAGGTTTTCTCTCACTGACCACTGGTGGTGATTCAAATGACTGAAAAGAAGCAGCTAATTGGCCCCGTTCATCTTTTCACACCAGACTGTAGGCCACCTGTCATGGGTCGGTTTGGGCCTGGCCAGATGTTCAGTCAGCCATGGGAAGGTTCTTAAAGTGTGGCTGTTGGACCAGTAACAACAACATCACCTGGGAACTTGATAGAAATGCACATTCTCTGGCTGGACCCAACACTTGAATCAGAAACTCAGGCATGAGGCCCTAGCAATCTGTTTTAACCCTGCAGGTGAGGTTGTTGTGCACTACAGTAGAAAATCTCTACTACAGAAGAAGAACCTAACTTAATGCTCAATGACCTCATATGTTATTTTGTCTCACCTCAAAAAACATATGCTAAGCCGGTGGCAAAATTCGTCAAAATGCTTTTAAAAATATAGAATCTTGCCACTAATTTGCACTTCATCAAACACCAATTTTTATAAGCTCTAAGATATCCATTTTTAAAAGGGATCTTTAAAAAAACTAAAGAAGATCTGTCTGTGAGACCATACGCCTTATATTAACACATTTCTACACTGTCTATGGTTGAAACCTTATATAAACAACCTTGCTTCGGTTTGTAATCGTGGAATCCACAAGGGTCAGATTGGCAATAAAATACTCCACAACTTCCATGGCAGTGAACATCTGGTATGTAATTTTACATAAACAAATTCTACTTTGATGAAACTTAAACCTATGAAATTTAAACAAAATGGTGTTAGGGCTGAATCCCAAAAGAAAAAGAAAGGAATTTGGGTTTTTATTTTTCCTTTTTTGAAACCCAGGTGCACATAAAAGTTAGTGCCAGGACACACACTTGTGTAATTTGGCTCAAGTGCAGATTTTCCTGTCTAATGACATTAGACTGGCTACATCAAAATAACCACAGGTCTCAAGCAGAGTTTGGTAAATCCCATCCTTCCAACAGGGGAAAAAGGAAGGAACTTGCCTAGGTAGCCAGTAATATGCTGAGCTGCACTATAACCTTCAACTTGATATCTATGAATACATTGAAGGAAAGCAGTGTTTTTTACTTTGGATTGAATTACTGACTCAGCCACTCAATTCCGGAATCTGTTTTAAGCAGACACCTGTATCAGATGCTGTAGGGAACCAGAAGCCAAAATATTACTCTTCATCTTATCTTTACAAAATAATTGAAAATAAGATGGACACGACCATTCATTGTAACTCCTATAGTATGTGATCTACAATGATGAAATTAGATTAGTAGCTTCTTTAACATGTATTTTTTTCTAAAAGATGTTAGCCTCAACTATAAAATTTTCAAAAATAAATAAAAAATAAATATGAGATGTATGTTTTTTGAGATTTAAAACTCAACCTAGTATGTTTGGTAAACTGGAAGGAAGACGACTAATTATAGTAATCATTGCATGTATACCTTTAATCACTATGCCAGCTCAACCTCTGTGAACTCAGTAAAATCCTACACGGCTCTCTCCAGGTGATCTTTTTCTCTATGCTAGCATTGAATGTGGGATTCTCCAGGGTTTGTGATGATTCACTTCTTTCTGGACCCGTGTTTTCTTCTTCTTGAGTCATTTCACCTATGTGCTCCATCTCTAACGTCTTAACTTGAAGGCTATCTGCTCAATCGTGCATCACTTTTTCATCTGGATTTACCATAGGCGCCTCAAGCCTAATATGTCCAAAATGGAACTCAGTGTCTTTCTTCCCTTTCTCACCACAAACCTGATCTACATCCCAAGCTCTCATCTTGGGATCTCAAGCAATAAATCCAATGATTATTCCCACCTCCTCCCTGTCAGGTGTTTTCCTTATATCCTACATCTATGGTCACCTGTTCTTATCAACTCTACTTCAGAATTATCTTGCAAATCTGCCCTTCATATCCATTCTCCACCATCTTTCACCTGAACCATTGTCACATCTTTATAGTTTTTCTGCCATTTACTTTCCAACATTCCAACCTGTTTTCCATTTGCATAGTTTCTTCATTAAAATGCAAATATGTCCAGATTGTCCCTGTTTTGAAAGTTTTCACTGGAGTTACTGTAATTTACAGAATGGAACTTAGTAGCATTGTACGAGGCCCTTGAAAATATTACACACACACCCCTGTTTACCTTCATCTCCATCTATTTAACTTATGCTCCAACCACCTGCACTTTCTACCATTTTTGGAATATTCTGTGCCTCATCATGCTGTCTATGCTGCTAAATGTGCTGCTCCCTTGGACTGCAAGGTCCTACCTTCTTTCTCTGTTGCTCTACTCCTTTCTCTTCTTTCACACTAAACTGAGCTGTTAGGGCACCTAAGAAGTATTTCTAGACTAACTCAGGGTAGGACACACTTTTTATTTATTCTAGCACTTTGTACACTATATTGTGAGGCTCCATGTCACAGATAATTCTAGTGCTCACCTACATAGGGTTCCCCTCTCCTCTCAGGGAACAGGGAAGGATTACACATCACTACCCCCTTGTAGTTATTTGGAACCATATGACCAGATTTAGCTCAGGGGAAAGGGGACAGAAGTGACAAGGGTCAATTCCAGCACATAAATACATTTAATTGCTCTCTTCCTCTGCTGCAGTGAGTAAGGAGGCCCACTATAGCACATGGGGTAGCGATGACACGGCCACAGCTCTGTTCATCCAAGTTCCTGGGTGACTCAATGGAGCATAACTTTCCTGCTAAACACATGACAAGCAGGTAGCATGAGTGGAATTAAATATTTATACTACGTTTTAGTTAATAAAACAAGCAAAAACAGCCCAAGATGTATTAACTGAAAACACTAATTTATAAATTCTCATGATTCTGAGGGTTTTCTGGGCAGTTCTGCTCACCTCACCTAGCCTCACTCTGGCTGGGGTGGGTGCGGCAGTTCTCATCCATGTGGCTGGTCTCTCTCCATATGGTCTCCCTCCTGCACATACTCTCTCTCCACATGGTCTCCTCCGTTCATGTGGTCTCATCCTCCAGGGACTTTCTACACGACTTCCTTACAGCGTGGTGGCTGTGTTCCGAGAGAGCAAAAGCAGAGGCTGCCAGGCATCTTAAGAGCTAGATGCAGATGCTGTCGGTCAAAGCAAATCACAAGGGCAGACCAGATCCAAAAGGAGTTTCCACACCTTCCTAGGAGGTATAGGGAGGGGAGGAATTGCTGTTGGTGATCTTTGAAGACTAATATCACATTGGGTTAAGCCACTGAGACTTGGGGGTTATTTTTTACTGAAGCAGATCCCAGCCTGTCCTGCCTAAAACACTCTGCTTGTATGTTTGTCTTAGGACTAATTTGTAGGTTCTCCATGGTAAGGAGATCAATGAAGTCCTGTTTCTCTATATATCCACAGTTCCCAAAATAATGGTTGGATTATAGTTGGCAATTCACTAAAAGCTTATTGAATAAATGAATGAAGGTTTTACTTATGCCAACAAGGAAAATATAGCTTGAGGACATTAAATGACAGTGTAGAGGTCAGAATAGAATGTCTGAGTAATGAGGTATAATGATATTATACATGATGTCTATTTACTAGTATATTGCTTATACGTAAAGTAGGTTTGTGTACTCTCTAATATTGTATTCTCTCAGACATTCTGTGAGATATGAAAAATTGGATATTATTAATATAGCTTTGCAAATCAAATACTTAAGTCACAGAAAGGTGGAGAGAATATTCAAGATCAAATAACTAGCAAGTTGCAAACATTCATCTTGTGACTTAGCATTCAGTACTCTATTCTACATTATTACATTGGAATTTGGGAGATTGTTTGAAAGTGAAAATAAAAGAAAGGAGATGACTATGTAGGGAGAGTGCAGGTCAAGGCAAGGATTTAGAGGAGGATAAACATATTCGGAGGAAGACGGCTTTATGCTGTCAAGAAAAATGTGGGTCAGTAATAGACAGTGGATAATTTAATTAGTGGAAGTGGATGAGTGTGTTTAAGAAGAGTTTACAAAAATGAAAACACTCAGAAGCAGCAGTGCAGATATGCATCTATCTATGTGCAAAAGGCAAGTGACACAGATCATGAATCTTCTCTGCTAAATTGAGCATTTACAAAAGAGCAGTATATATGTCTTCAAAGAAATAATCCATGCAAAATAAAAAAAAAATAGGCCTTTGGTCAGAAATCTTTCTTTCAAACTCCATTTAGAGCTATATTTTTTTCTAGAAGATGCTTTTTTTTAGAAACCCTTTTCCTTACCCTCCTCTTTATTAAAACAGCCACCCTCTGGAGCACCTGTCTTCTTACTCCAGAGACACTTCACCGCTAGCTGGATGTCTATTGGAAGATCCGGAAGCATTGCGTGGACCATCTTTTGCCTGCCAAACTCACCCTCCCTTTGTGTTCTTGCCGGGACTTTGAGGGTGTGAGCATGGAGGACAAGGGCCCAGAGGGCAGATGGAACGCACCTCATTGCACCCGCCTTGATGTGCTTGATTCAACTAATATTTTTATAATAACTTCCCTACTCCTTTTCATATCCTCCAACACTTACACACATCAGTCTCAAAACAGCAAGAAAATAATCCCTGTTTCTCCACATCAAAAAGTCTGGGGCTTGAAATCCACACCTTCTTTTTGGCTCATTACTCAGTTTTGGTAATGAACTTGTACTCTTTATACATCCTGGCTGTTTGCAGAACTGTCCCACTCGCAAAAAAAAAAAAAAATTCTGCAATGAACTAGGATAGAAGTTCTCAATCCCAGTTCTCAAAAGGAGAACTATTTTGGTCTCCAAATACCTTTAGATTATTAAAAATCATTGAGAAACCCAAAGAGCTTTATGTGCATGTGGATTATATCTATTGATATTTATAATATTGTAAGACTATAATTAATTTAATTAGCTTTGTTAAATCTATGGCTTTAAAAATATTGACCTCTCAATTCATTTAAAATAACAATGATTTATTTCATTACATGTTTACATAAATAACATCTTTTAAAAATATCTATATGTTTCAAAAAAATCATTACTGAGGTGAATAGCATTGTTTTACATTTTTATATATATTCAATGCTTGGCTTGATGAAAGATGGCTTTATTCTCATATCTGCTTCTGCATTTAATTCTGTTGTGATTTGTAGAGTTTGGTTGAAGCATACGAAGAAAATCCAGATTTACACTGATACTAAAAAGTAGCACCTCACGGACCCTCTAGTCACAGAGACTGTCAGAGGTTCTCTGATTATACTTTGAGAAACAGAGTGTGTGTTGGGCGGGGGGAGTAACATTCATTTAGTTGATAACCTATTCAGGGATTGCAGTTAAAACCCATTAAACAATGAATAAGTAATATATGATAATATATCTTGAGATTTTAAGTGTTGGGATACAGTCAGCATTTTCAGTAAAGAGGACCACTAGAAGCTGAAGAAATTAGATAAGAAAAAAACTTAGCTGAATGTTAGAGATTGGGTAGGACTTGCATAGTCAGAGGAGTCTGAAGGACAACATGAAAAAGTGTAAAGGTATATTTTAGTGGGTCAAAAGGCAGGAGAAATATCTGTCTACTTTCTGATGTCTAGAAATCCTTGTGTGTTCCACCCTCATACTTTCTATTTAGGTATTCAGTTTTCCCTACACTGTAATGTATTTGGATCATTAAGTGCTTTTTACGTTGTGTTGCGAGGGAGCACAGAGAGCCCTTCCTATCTGAAATGGACGCTCTGACTACTTCCCTCCCTCCTGGGGCACAGGGAGGACAACAGCCATGATATACAGACCGAGGGATGAGTGGCTCCTCCTCCTCGGGTTGCCAATGCTGGCAACTTGGGGAGTGGTCTGTGATAGCCCAGCATGACTAGGCAAAATCCTAACATCTTAGCTCGACATCTAAGTCCTAACCTGATCACCAACCTCCTTCCTAGCTCCCAAATTGAGCCACAACTGTCTAGGAGCTTCCCATTATGGTCATTTCCAAAATAAGTGAGTTTCAGTAATTTCTGAAATTCAAATCAACACATTAAAAATTGAAAGGAGAAGCAAATAGGCATCTAAATAATAATAAAAGGCCATTTGTACTATTGAATAGCTTATTCTCTTGGACACTAGAATAATAATATGGAGACAATTTATCGTCTTTGCATTTAGATAGGATAAGCATCTCCTTGGATGAGAAAGGACTTGGTTTAGCCCACTTTAGGATAGAAGTCCAGTCTCCGCAGGCCTGGAATGCAGTAAACTGGCTCCCCTGGTTCCATGAAACAGAGAACAAACGCTTTGCCCCTGACATTGACTGAGAATGGAGCCAAGGACACTTGAGGGGCATGCAAGGGAAGTGAGGGTTTCCCGGTGGCCGAAAGAACTCGGGGGGAAAAAGGACAGGGGGGTGAAGGACTTATTAATCAGTCAGTCCTACTTCTGTGTTGGGCCAGGATGGGTCACAGCTCATGCAGATTCAGGGGGTCAGGGTTGAAGAGAAACCTGACATGCTGGTTGTGCTCATATGAAGAACAGAAAAGTTTGGTGATTTGCCATTAGTTAACTGCTCTTACAAGCACGATTTTGTTTTATCCACACAGCAGACCTGGAAAGTAAGCAAAACAGATGTTATTTCTTTTTTTACACAGAGGGCAGAAAAATTCAGAAAGAATTAAGCCTTATAGAAAGTTATTTAGCTTTTTCCTTAATTCTTTCAAGGACAGTAGCAGCTAGTACCACTTTAGAGAGAAGTTAGTTCATTACTAATGATGGAAGATTTGGGCCAATAAGGTTTAATTTTCTTGTTCTAAGTGTTTGCGAGAGGCTAGACTCAAGAAATGAATGACACAAGGTAAGAGAGATTCGAAGCTGCTGTCTTCACATTAACACTCTTACGGTTGGACTACTAGGCCAAGGTGGAACAACAGCTCAAGCTACTGTATAGTAAATATCATGACCCCATGCTTAAGGGAACTTAACATCCCTTTTCAAGTGCAGACATGGTCTGTCGTGGTCTGTCTTTATTTCCAGCCAAAGACCCCAGGCAGTTCCTCCCATGTGCTCTACCTTTTCAAAACTCATGCTACTCTCATGGAACCTGAGACAGAATTGGGCAGCATCGGTCCAGCAAGCTCACTCCTCCTTGTACGTGCTAAGTATTAAGGATAACAAAAGGTGTGGGGAAAATCGCATAGATTAAGAGACCTGCAAAGGTCTTACTACAACAATGGCAGAGAGCGTTAAGTGCATAGCAAATGTCAGTGCCTGAGTTGGGATGAGTAACACCCAAGAGGAGAGGACAAAGATTCCAGGCTTCGAGAGGTTTCAATTATATTGTATAAATAGGGGTGAAAGAAGCATGTTTACAGCAGGGGATTGGGGAGACGTGAGCAACGTAATGGAACAATGTGATCAACATACATGCACAATAAATATGTTTTTGATGGGTAATGAATTAATGAGATATTTACCACTGTTCTGGCAGCACTTAAGTCAGCTTATGAGGGCCATAATTTTGGGTTGATAGAGGAAATGAACTTTGAATGACTTTTTTAAGGATGAATAATAGTTTGCCATGATGAACATGTGTGATGTGCTCCCTGGGAAAAATGTCTGCATAGATCTGGTTTTCACATGGAACAAGGACTCCAGAGAAAGGAACCTTCAGTGTGAGGGTAGGGAAAGCCCAAGCTGAGCATTAAAATGTGAACGATGAGTCCCCTAGGAAGATAGAAAAGATGAGCCAGAAGACAGCACAGTGGTATCTTCATAGGAGTAGCCATGTGCCTGGAGCCTAGGGGGTTAGGGAAGGAATGTACGTGAATCTGGGACCAATGAGGAGAGAGAAACCACATAGTAATTTGAGTAAAAATTTTAATATAAAGAATTACAAACTATAACAGGGGATTAGAATAGGAGTCATCAACTAGACCTACAGGCTGGAAGTCAACTTTTATAAATATAGTATTATGGGAAGACAGCCACACCCATTGATTTCCATGTTGTCTATAGCTGCTTTTAAGCTATAACAGTAGAACTGAGTAGTTGTAACAGAGACCTTATAGCCCACAAACCTAAAATATTTACTATCTAAACTTTTAAAAAGAGTTTTTTTAAACACTGAGATTAAACTAAGAAGGGATTGGCTAGAAAGAAATAAAATGAGCCTTAAAAATGTAGAAATAAAAGATATAAGGAGTAGCCACTACCGCTGGGGCTGAGATAGAACACTCAGGGACAGGCACCCCCCCCAGGGTGAGATCCACACCTGGTGTGAGTAGGAACAGTCCATGGCTTAATCAGTGGCAGAGAATGTGTTGTGGTGCCATGCTGGCAGAACTTACCAGAAATATACCTTCTGGAACTTGCTAGAGATCTACCTTCTAGTGTGAGGAAAGCTGTTCGTAAGGAAATGGCCAACTCTGCTACAAAACATTCTAAGGTAGGTACCAGGAAAAGTGCTGGCCACTGGGTGCTGCTGGCTGCCATGCTCTACAGGAGCCTCCATGCTGCAGGACCCTGGTAATGGAGCAGCTCTGGGTGCTGTAGGAGTGGAGTCCAAAGCTGGAGAAGCTGTGTGCACTGCAGGAGCTGGATGCTAGGGAGGCTGCCATGGGAAGAGCCTACCAGGTGAGCACACCAGAACCAGAAAGCAAAACTCTTTCCTTCTGCAATGTCTATCCAGTACCCTCTACTGATAGGCTTAACACTATGCAAGCTGGAAAAGCAAAAGTATCTGAAGGGCCCAGATCCATTTTCAAAGAGCAGGCAAATAGAATGAACTTTGCTAAGAGACAATAAATTGATAACTGGCACATAATGAGAGATGCAGTAGGTAGGAGCCTGCTCAACAAAGGACTTAGTAGCTTGGATTCTATCCGGTGTGTAGGAATGCTTTAAAGTTAAAATGAAAGACAAAAGGGTATATTGTGTGTGTGTGTGTGTGTGTGTGTGTATTACAAATATGCATGTTCTATATATGTGGCACATACTTATACATGATATTTTATAATTGTAAAGAAAGGAAAAAAAGATATACTATGTTTAAATTATGTTTTTCCCCCTTAGTTTACTGTGCGTTAGAAATAACTTTTTTTCTAGTCAATGGTACTTGGCTAGAGAAATGTGTCAGGTTAATTCAACTTGCCTCCAACTCTCTAAGAGTTGGGGTATCTCTTAGGAAGAAATACACCAGTATGGGACAAGCTTGTAGCTAGTATACACAATAGACCAGACCGGACTGTTTCAGATAGGGAAAGTAAGGGAAGAGCAACATAAACGAGTTTCTCCACGTGACAGCTCGGAAACCACACTCATCTACAGATGAAAGGATGAATCAAAAGAGGCTCTCCATAAAACCCTCATCTAGCCCCGAGTCCATCCCGTAACATCTTGTAAGCTTCAAAATCCACTGAAAAGAATTTCAACAAATAAATTATGAGATCAGTTTTATATTCAAGAAGAATCACACTCTCAATGGTGAAAGGACATACTGTAGGAAAACCAGTAAGGAGACAATTTTAGCAGTTCACTCAAACTCTACTGTGGACAAGATACAAGCAGCTTGGATTTCTGAGTCCCTGCTTAGGACAGAGTTGCCTTGGAAGGCCAGTGGACCAGAAAAGACTTTACATCAGCAAGATGTAAATCTTTCTGTGTGAAATTACTGAAAATGTTGGGTTTATTTGTTATCGCAAGAAGAGCTTAGCCTTTCCTGACTAATACAATGGGTGAGGTTGGGATTGTACCAGGAGATCCTTAGGTAGGAAGATAAGACTTCAGGAGACAGACCTCCGGAGAACGTGAATATTGAAGATAGCAGTTTTTAACCTAGGATGCTCATTGAAATTGTGTAGAAGATTTTCAACTAAAAAATCTAGGTTTTACCTCAAGAAATTCTGATTTAATTGCTCTAAGATGAATCCATGCATCAAGCGTCATTAGTTTGTCAAGCCCCCCCAGGTGATTTCAATGTGCAGGCAGGGCTGAGAATGACTGGTTTGAAAAGAAATGAGCAAAAGCAGACAATATCAGAATGAAGGTCTGAGGAGGGCAGGAAGTCAAGGTTGGCAAAACAATCAGGAGAAAGCGGTACCATGACAACCAAAGGAAAAGCCAGTTTCAATAAGAATGGAATCATCATTAGCAAAGTAAGGACTGCAGTTCATTACACTTGGCGATTAACAGGTGAGCTTAGCAAGAGAGGTTTAGGTGGACTGATGAGGGTAGATTATTATTACTAATTCCATGAGAAATGACAATTAAAAATAAGTAGTGTTCTTTATAGAAGTTTGTGATTTCAAGAGAAATATGGATCCAGTGAGAATAAGGAATGAGCGTGGTTTTTCTTTTTTCTTGTTCCTTCGGTTTTCCTATCATTTGTTCTCACTGAGGTTTAAGTGTAAAACCGTAAGTGTACCGTACAATAATATTTTTGCATTTAACCACCACACAGATGAAAACAAAGAATATTTCCCATCAAATCAACAGGAAACACACCTCTTTCACATCCATATTTCTGGGAGGTACTCTACTGACTTCTGTCACTATCATGGAATAGTTTTATTTGGTCATCTTGATACAAATTGAACCATAAAGTATGTGATTTTTTGCTGTGTTCTTCCTCTCAACATTATATATTTGAGATTTATCCATTTTGCAATGTGTATCAATACTTACTGTTTCTGCAATTATGTGTGAAATCCCATTGTATGACTATTCCACACTATGTTTCCTCCACCCAGCCAGACTACCACCCTCTGCTTGGACTCTGTTTTCTCGTGCAATGGCTAAAAACAAAAACAAAACAGTCATAAAAAGAAAGTCACATAACTGTGGGATTCACCTTGTTTGCCTCCCTTCTCTTAGAAATCAGTCCCACATTCATCGCTGTTCAAAGCCTCCAAGATAATTTATATATTTCGTCTAGCTTTTACATTGTGTGCAGTGAGAGAGTAAGTAGAAACCCAACTCTGCATACTGTGCTATGAGCTGAACTGTAAGTCCTGTGTCTTGTTTTGTTTGGTTTTAATGATAGAAAATGCTAGAGCATTATTATATATTGAAGGAGCGGATTGGAGGTGGGGCTGCGATGTTTTAGAAGCAGAAGAGAGAAGTGACTGACAGATTGCATTACAGAGGAATTTATGAAGGGTATGCTCTAGAGTGGAAGTAGCTGGATTTGTTTTTCAATGCTGCAAGAACAAATTCCTTTCTTAAAGAAGAAGGAATATGTGCAGATTTAAATTTGAGGGATGATATTGATCCCCCCAAATATCCCCTTTTTTCAGGGTTTTTTTTTTTTTTTAATAGTACATATGACCAGGTCATGTGCTGAGAGTCAGAGGGACAAGGTTGGAGTCAGGTGCTCCAAACCACAATGTGCCGGAGGACCACCTTGATGATAGAAAAGATAGTCAGAGGTTGTCAGCATAGAACCACAACGAAAGGCCACTAAAGTTGGAAATAAGACAACTATGTTAATAACATGTCTGGCTTCTTTATTTTTTGTCCATATTCATAGTTAGTCTATTAGTTTGTTAGGGCTGCCATAACAAAGTGCCACTAACTGGATAGCTTAAACAACAAATTTATTGTCTCACAGTTCTAGAGGCTCAAGGTCAAGGTGTTGGCAGAGTTGGTTCTTCTGAAGGCTGTGAGGAAAGGATCTGTTCCAGTCCTCTCTCCTGGTCTTGTAGATGGCCATCTTCTCCCTCTGTGCTTTTCTGTGTCTGTGTCCAAATTTCCCCTTTTTATAATGATGTCATTCATATTGGATTAGGGCCCACCCTAGTGACGTCTCTTTGACTTGATTACCTCTGTAAAGATCCTATCTCCAAATAAGGTCACATTCTGATGTACTGAGAGATAGGACTTCAAAATATGAATTCTGGGTGAACTAAATTCAATCCATAACACTTAGCAAAAGGATTTTAAGCCAGTTTTATACATTACTACGGTGTAAGGAGTCGAGCTGGGGCAAAGGAAAGCATGACTGAAATTTACATAGAGCTTGGATAAATGTACATATAATAAACTTCCTGAGGATGGTGGGGCACCAAGCAGAAGTGTGTGTATGGGGGGGTTATGGTAATGGCTCACCCAACATGCAAACAATAAGGGGTGCTTTTCCTGTCACTAACTTAGAATTATTTCTTGGTCTAAGTTCTAACAATTGTTGTAGTTACCTTTAAGTTTTAATAGCATATGTCAGCTTCAAATTCATGTATTTCTATTACTCATGTTTAACAATCATTGTATTCTACATGGCCATTAACTAGGAGAACTTCTTGTCAGCACAGTCCTAAGTGTGCCATGTGGAATTATAATAGTTACATACATTCCTTTCAAGATTAAGTCTGTAGCAGTTTGAAATAATTCAAACTCACTTCAGGCACAATTCTTCTCTTCCATCCCTGTGGTTTTTAGATATTCTCCTGTTCTATAGTAGGTTTTAAATAAACTAAAGTATAATAGCTTGATACTAGAAGACAGAAATTGAGTTCATTCAATTCCGAAATTCTCTTGGAGTTTTAATTTGTGTTTAAAATGTAAAACAGTAAAATAGTGGGAACTTTAAAGTGCAATCTTTTTGTTTGCTAGGTGCAAATTTTAGTTTGTGCACAAATAATTACTGAACATGAATATCTAAAATTAAAATTTATTGTTTTTTAATCAGTAAATATTTGTCTTAAAGCTAAAGTAAGCATCAAGAAAATAATAATTATTACTTATTATTACTAATTTTTTTTGTGGAGAAAGGGATATTAAAAAAAGATCCACTTCGGGTGTCAAATATGCTAGATGCCCACAATTGCTTGAGGTCCTAGGGATGGAGCAAAATGTATGTCTGAACTTCTTAGCATTCATCACAAAAGAAAATAAAATAGTAAATATTTTAGCATGTTTTGGAAAAAAAATAATGAATTTGGCAAATAGCATTGTTTTTCCTGGTATACAACCTAATGGAAACTGGCCTCAAGGATCACTGTAAAGGTCATGCCACGTGAGGTAGCAGGAAGTCGACAAAATGCTTATAAGAAATTGGCAGCAAGTGCATTGCCCTGTTTGTGGAAATGCCATACATACTTGGAAAAAGTAACCTTTTGTGAATAGCCAAAATTAAATAATCTAGGTAGAAAACTTTCTTAGTGTCTTGCCTGAGTCAAAGGAAAAATTTGGGAGAGTTAGCAAATTGCTCCCCAAGGTGCCATAGGGGGAGCACCACTCCACACAATGCCCCTAGAGTAAGTCCTCTGCCATTGAGTAGTATCGGGAAATGGGGTGTTGTCTGTCATCACTTCCATCCCTTGGAGATTTGCAGAACTCATTAGTATGTTAGGAACTCAGAGGAGTCACTGGGTTAAAGAAGCTTCTTGAACTTTAGCCCAGTGTTTCACATATTCAATTTGAAATAACCCCCCCCACCACCCCAAGGTAGCATGCCTTAGAACTCCCTTTCTGTAGAAAACAGTTTGGAAATGAAGGTATTTTATGTTCTTCAAGGATTGCACTGTTTTCTCCTATTCTTCGTAGAGAATGGCAGAGGGTCTCTGCTAACAGTTACCTCAATAAGGACTAAAGATCTACAGGTCCACACTATTGGACGTGGCTGCAGTAATGCAAGCTTGAAAATACTTTAAAGTTGCTATTACCAATAGTGTTACATTGCCCCCCAATTTTGTAGTAGCACCAATTTTCTCCAAGAAAGAACCATTTTTTTGTAGGTAGACATTCTCCTATAATCAGAAGGTAATACTTAGTAAAAGGCCTTTTTTCCCCTTTGCTGAGAAAAAGAGCTTCATTTTTGCCTGTGATGCACTGTTTATGTAAAAAGATTTCTGAAAGAAGCTAGCCAAAAGAGAGAGAAATAATGTACCAAGTAACAATGAAGAAAGTGAAACAGAGTGGTTATAAATATTTGTATCATGATAACAAAGCAAAACAATGTTCATAAGTGGTACAGCTATAAGGACGACAGAGAAGACCCTATTTTAGCAGAGTAGAAATGTCCCTAAAATTACAAAAAGTGTAATTCAGACACACAGCTCCTTTTCATTTATATCACGAGAAAGCTCATCATTGTATATACATTTGCTGAATTCTAGGACAGAAACTTGCTGGGAAAAAAATTCACGGAGAAAAGAAAAAGTCCAAAAGTAGTCAAAATAGCCTTCAGCAGAAGTTCATGGATTGAAGGAAGTGGTCAAGCTCCCAGATATCCAGGAGTCTAGCAGCACCACCACAATTTTACAAAGGGCAAAGTTGGATATTGTTATATACTCAGTTATATTTTGATTGAAACTTTGAAAATTTAGGGAAAGAAATTCCTATCAGGATTTATGATGGCACAGAACTCAACACCTTTGGGGTTGAGGTTGGATAGAGACTGCATGTGAGGGAAACTCGGGAGGCCTTGAGAGGAAGAAGCAGCACGAAGGGAGGACATCCAGGAAGGGCTAGAGGACTGAGCGATTCCTACCCGGGCTGTTTTCAAGTAGCCTGATTTTCAAGTTCTACAATATTCTGACTAATTTTAAATAACCAGAGATGACTGAAAGACAAAACATAATAGGGGGTGGAGGTCAATAATCAGGAAGGAAGAAGTCCATCAAGTCAATGAATGGGTAAAGAAAGAGACATGAGTGTGCAGTGCTTAAGAGCAGCCATCGTGTAGTTGGACGGAGGCAGGTCTAAGTCCCGGTTCTACCACCTTGCTAGCTGCTAGATCAGGGGCACTTTACTTAATCTTCGACTTAGTTTCCATAATCCTATAATGGGAAAAATAATATCATCTGCCTCCCAGGATTGTGAAACTAGATTTGAGATTCTTAGGACAACACCTGACACTTAATTTCTTTTTTTGGAGCAATTACGAATCACAACAAAAAAAGGAGAGAACATGACCAAAGAGAAAAGCCAGTTACAACTTTCAGGGTAATATAAACCAAATTTAAATGCAACTTCTGGGGCCTTTTGAAGATCGTAAAGGGTGTTTGTTTCAGTATGTTCTGGTTTTCACTGGTATAGAAATTTTTAAAATGTTAAAAAAAAAGGAAAAGCCAATTTCTAACTATTTCACCCTGAAAAATCTGGAGTATGAAAGAAATCTTATGAGAAAACACCTTGTTTTGATATTTTTGTTCTTTTCTTTTTCTGAAGAGAGATCTAGGAAAACACATGGATATTTGAATGCCGACATGAACTTAGTCATTGAATAGTAAAGTTAATTTTCTAGTAAATGCCGTTAGCACGAAGCATATCATTCACACAGAAGGAGAGGCCTATTCAAGCCAATACACATAGAATCCAAACATCTGAGTTATGCATTGCCCTAGTATAACATAGCTCGCCTCTATATGAGCCCAGATGTTACATGAGTCGGTTCAGAAAAAAAAAAAAAAAAATATTGTGTTCAGTGAGTAATGTACTGAACTCTTGGGCAACTAAGACAGCTTGTCTCCACTGAAAGAGTATGGACATGCCTGGTTTTCCTAATCAAATCACAAGCAGGGGATACATGCACACATCCAGAAGGTGAGCTTAGGCAACATCCTTCCATCAGTCAGCACATTATTGAGCATTAATTTATTCAGCAGATATCTACCACCCTACTATGTTGTGTCATGTGTGGTTATATCCCCAATGCAACATTTGTATTCTCATGTGAACAGATAGATGATACGCAGGTAAATAAGTAACTTAATTCCAGATAAGCATAAGTTTCATGAAGAAAGTAAAACACAGTAATGAGACACAGAGGAGGCTGTCAAGACATTTTTGTGGAATGAAAGAAGGAAAACAGTTCTTCCACAAATGTCACTTGGCAATTGCTCCAGGCAAACACAGATGCCCTCTTCCGAAGGTTATGGGTGGTGAATTTTCTTCCTTGCCAGCTATGCAGTAGAAGCCCGTAAAGAGAGAATTCCCTGGCCTCATCGTGCGCTCCTCCCCAACACACCCCCCTGACCCGGATTTTTGGAAAAAACCCTCAATTGTGGTTTAAACATCATTTGAGTACTTTCTATAATCCAGATCCTGTCCCCCAAACTCTACATGTTTATTCACATTCCATATACATGACAGTCTTATAATCCAGATGCTATATCCATCCCCTTTTCACAAATGAGAATGTTAAGGCACAGAGAAATTTAGTAAGTTGCTAAAGGTCACACATCTGCTAAGTGGCAGAGTCAAGATTTAATCCAAAGCAGTTTGGCTTCAGGGTCTGCGCTCTTTCCTTTTGATGTCATGGTAAATGAAGGAGCCGTAACAACAATGATATGCTACCTTCCTCTTCTCAGTGTGTACACACACTTTCTAACCAAGTCTCTGAGCGCACAGGTTTTGTTCTTTTCCGTGGAGCACTGAGAGAGTCGTCATGAAGAGACATACACGTCCTACCTGCAAGGGACATACTCTCCATTCTTCGTTTGGCAAGTTCAACATACTCCTTTTAGATAATCAGACTGACTCACGACTTACCAATATCTAGCACCTCCAAACTCCAGAAAACAGCCGTGGTATGCTGTTTTGAAATGTTGCTATACGAAATTATGTATTTATTTGTCATCTCCCCCACTACACTATAAACTGCCAGCGGGCATGGCCCAGGTCTCGGTTAGGGTTTTATCCCCAAGATTTAACAATGTTCCAGATACATAAGATTATTCATTAAACACTTATGAAATGAGTGAATGAATGCACAATGAGATTACAGCTCTAAACGTATGTTCAATGATGGCTTCTTGATTTGCTTTAACTTTTCCACAGGAGAATAGTCATTTTTTGCAGAGAGCAATGTACAATTAGGCAGCAAAATGCCGCTGCTCTCAGCTGGACCATCAATGTCAGTAACAGAAAATTAAGAGAATGAAAATAGTTGTTGCTTTGAACCCTCACAGCCGAGGAACCTTTATTTAGAACCTCGTTTAAAATAATTATCTTTTTATAAACATGCGTTTGATCTCATCTACTCTTTCATGAGTTATTCCTGTGTTTGGTGCTCTGTTTTGACTCCAAGCTACCTTCTGGGCCCCCATCTGTCAATAGCAAAGTGTTACAATTATGACTTCCCCTCAGTCAAATCTGCTAGTTTTCTCATACTCAGTTGCTATAGCACTTCAGCCTCCCTCTAAAGATCCTTGTTTTTAATACTGCACATTTTTCTCTACTATTCATTTACTTACACCCTTTCACAGATTTTTGTCGACATGCTATAGACTTTGACACTTGACAGTTTTCTGAAGCTTTTGCTAAGTAAATTGAAAATTGGGCTAGTACAACAGGAATCCAGCCTGTATATGTAAATGCTGAACTTCTCTTTCACATCCTCCAAAGTCCTATTGTAGTCAACTCTTTCGTGTAGAGCTGAAGATCCATCTCTGTTTGGTACGAGCTTGCCGTATTTGTTTACCACTGTCAATCGTAGAACTTTCAATTGTGGACAGAAAACTTGGCTGAAATTAAAAATTGAAAAACAATACGGTGGAAGAATATATTTGCAAGTCATATGTTTTATGAGGCAATTGTATCCAAAATATATTTAAAAGCTCTTGTAATTTTACAATAAAAAGATAAATACCTCAATTTAAAAATGGAAAAGGATTTGAACAGATATTTCTCCAAAGAAGGCATGCCAATAAGTGCATGAAAGATAATTATTTTAAACGAGGTTCTAAATAAAGATTTTTCATTAAGGAAATGGAAACCAAAATCACTATATACCACCTCACATCGACTAGGACAGCTATAATCAAAAAGACAGATAAGAAAACTGTTGTCAAGCATGTGGAGAAATCGGAAGCCTCATACATTGCCGATGGGAATATAAAATGATGCAACCACCTGGAAAACAGTTTGTAGTTCCTCAAAAAGTTAAACATAGAGTTACCATAAGACCCAGCATTTCCATTCCTAGACATATACCCAAGAGAAATGAAAACATGTCCACAGAAAAACTTGTACACTAATGTCTGTAGCCTCATTATTCATCATAGCCAAGATAGACAAACAACCCCAAAGTCCACCAAATGATAAATAGATAAGCAAAATGTGGTGTATCTATACAATGGAAGGTCACTCTTCCATAGAAAGGAATGACATATTGATACATGCTATAACATGGATGAACCTTGAAAACATAAATGAAAGAAGCCAGACACAAAAGGTCATATACAGTGTGATCCTGCTCATATGAAATGTCTAGAATAGGCAAACCCATAGAGAAAGAAAGAACATAGTTTAGTGGTTGGCAGAGGTTAGGGGTAGGGAAAGCAGCTGGGTATAGATATAGGATTTCTTTTAGGGATGATGAAAATGTTCTCAAATTATATTGTGATGGTTGCACAATTCTATGGATATACTAAAAATCATTGAATTGCATAATTTAAACAGGTGTATTTTATGGTATGTGAATTATATTTCAATAAATCAGTTTTTTGAAAAAGAATAATGACATACCCTTCCAAAACCCCACTGCCTGATAACTGCCATTAATTCAAGGATGTTATAAACTCATTGGAAATATTGAAAGGGCAAAATAATTTCCCCAACTTTATTAACAAAGATTGAGTGGAGCTGATTATGATCTTTGCAGGGGATATCACCATACTATTAGTATTACTCTTACCACACTATTAATTTTACCCTACCAGCATGAATGCTGCCAAAATGTTCCACCCAGAGGAATATATATGTTTTATATTTTCTTTTGTGAGATGAATGCATTTTATTAAATGATATAGTTGTGTTAACATTTACACAGCTTAGAGAAAAATTTTGGAAACTATTAGTGGTTTCAATTCAAAATAACATAAAAAGGACACATTAATATAAGGAATGAATTTTTCTTATCTTCTGTACCCCTGCTTCCTGTTTGTAGATTTTGTTTGGATTTGTGGGTTTCCGACCTAACTCATTCTGTGTGTGTATTATTGGACTTGGGGATCGCCACTGATGAGCAGAGATGATTCCCCTCTTACTTTTTATCAGTCCTTATACCTGTAGATTTTCCTAGCAGAATGTTCCCTCTAAAATAATAAGGTCTCAGGAGATAACAAAGAACAGGCACCTTGTTTATAGCATCATGTGGACTACCAAATGAGTGCATGGATTTCTGGGTGCATGTTTTTTTCTGTGTGTGTGTGTGTGTGTGTGTGTGGCATGTGTGGTGTGTGTGCGTGTGTGTGTGTATTTATATCCCCAGAAGATTTAAGACTTCATTTAAAATTTTTAAATTGCATAGGAATGTGATGCTATATATCGAGGCGTTAATTCTCTTCATAATGAAGAAATGAATCTGGTATGAAACTAGCGTATTTAATTTTGGAATCATATTTTAGTGAGAGAAACCTGGTTTCTATTGACTCAGTAGATTCTTGTCACATCTAATTTACTATGGTAGAGTTTTGTGGAAGCAAACATATATAAATGTATAAGTTTCATGTATAATTGGGAAGCACAGATAAAAATAATTTGACATTGAAATTTATACTTAAGAAATGGTGCACTTCGCTGCAATCAATTTTTCATTATGCTGTTGAGATCAATAGCTACAAATAAGATATAAAAACTCTATTATTGATGGGGCACATGTCAGTATAAAATGCGCCATTTTCTATAGCATTTCAGGGGTAGAAAATTGTATTATACAGTTTCCAATGATATTCATATTGCTCTGTAGAGAATGCCTATTAAAATCAATGTACAGTAAGTCAACACAGGGATATTTTATAACATTGAGAAAGGACAGAGCACATATAAAAATGATACTACTGTTTTTAAAATATTACCTTAAGTTCTTTTGTTAGGGGTTGTTTTGGATTGTCGAAATAATGAGGACACATGAGTTTTTTTTTTACCATTTGAAAACTAGTCCAGCTTGGTCATTACCAAATCTGATTACCTAAGAGAGCCATTCGGCCTTGTGACATTTATTAAATAAAATACGTCCCTTTTCCACCCCAAAATACTTCACATTGATGAGAATACTGAGGAATAGCCACAGAGCACACGTTTAAGTAAGGGGGCAAATAATGCATGTGAGAAATCTTTGAACTCCAAAGAAATACGTTACACATGGTATTGGTCATGGTACTTCAGGTCCTAAAACTGTGATCACAACCCTGTAATCCCATTTACTTAGAAAATAAACAGGATCTGAGCAAGGACGGTAATAAGGAATATGTTGGTATTAGAGAGCTTAAAGTGTGCTGAACTTGGCTGAGGACATTTATTTCCTTTGAAAAATCTTGATCTTTTTTGTTTAAATTTACATGTACTTCTTTATGATGAATAAAACAATGTCATAAAGTTCCCAGATTTATTTTAAATAGCCAGGCTTTTTCTAAATTACTTCACTCAATCACTTCTGCCTCAATGATAATCCATTTGGCCATAATATAAATACATTTAAACCTATGATAAATTGTGTCTATCTGCCTGTTTAAAACAGTATCAATTTTACATTTCTGGTTGTGAAAATAAGAATTTTTTAAAACAAATAACTCGACATACGACCTGTTTCAAAAAGGTTCATATTATATTTACAGTAAAATGATATTTGTTCATTATCTAGACAAATGTGGCACTCTTTGGAGCGAGTAAACCTACTTGTAAAGCATAAAGGGAGATGAAATTCACCTAGAGAGATTGATACTCAAATTTTGAAGGGCATATATTTCTAATTTAGAGAATAATTTATTTCTAAGTAAAGTGATTATGAGTAAGCAGTGTTTTGAAGGAAAGGAAGGAGATGAATATGACTTAGTAGGTTGCCTAAAGGTGGGGGGGGGTGTTTATGTGTGTAAAGCAGTCATCACTGATAAAATTTTGTCATTTGTCAAGTGTTTATTGAATCATATTCCAGAACCCTGGGAGATTCAAAGACTGCACTACCAAGAGCTTTTAATTTCACAGGGGAGCCGTGTTAGTCAGTTTGGGCTGCCATAACAAAATCTCACAGACTGGGTGGTTGAAACAACACACATTTATTTTCTCACAGCTCCGGAGGCTGGAGGTCCAAGGTCAAGGTCCCAGCAGGCCTGGTTTCTCTTGAGGGCCTCTCTCCTTGCCTTGCAGATGGCTGCCTTCTCTCTGTGTCTTCACATGGCCTTGCTTATGTGCACATGCATCCCTGGTGTCTCTTCCCCTTCTAAGGACACCAGTTCTATTGGGTTAAGGCCCATCCTTATGACTTTTTTTTTTAACTTAAATTACCTCTTTGAAATCTTTATCTCCAAATATGGTCACATTGGGATTCATGCTTCAAACACAAATTTGGGGAGAGGAAGGAGACACAATTCAGTCCATAACAGGAACAAAGAAATGTGCACAAGTATCTTCAATTTATTTAGGATTTCCTAAAAATGCTGTGGGATTCAGGAGAGGGGGAATATTTCAGAACCCTTTAGATACGAACATCAGTTATCTCATCCCTAAGATGAAATGGTAATGGCCTACACAACATTTATGAGCTTTTCAATTCAAAACTACCAAGAACCACTGAAACTGTGACCAAAATCGATGTCATTAATCTGACAGACTGAGGCGGCCCCTGAGAGCAGGCAGGTTTTCCATGGGTGGAGGTGGGATGGCCTGGGCACAGGAGAGGCAAACATGGGGCCATGTCCCCAGAATGGCGAGCAGCACAGTTTGGTGAGGATGCCACCCACACCAGCGCGTACAGACTCTCGGGGATACCATATTTTGATTGGATGCCCATGGCGGTATTTGCAGCTTTTGAGCATGGGGGTGATACACTTAACCGTGATCCTGGAGGATGCTTCGTCTCACGGAGGAAAGGAAAATGGACGACAAGGTGAGTTCGTGGAAGAAAGGAAACAGTGAAGGATTTGAGGTCTGCCTGGTGCTTCTGGAGCCAACTGAAGCAGATGTGTCCTTGTCCTTGAGTCGTAACCTAACTTGTATGGATTTATGGCATATTTTGTTCTACATTGTTTCCTGAAAGGGCAGGAGGAACCAAAAATTCCCAAGTAGCTCTCCAATGCCAGTGGCTCTACATTTAACTCTCAAAAGGAATCTGTGAAATTGGGTCTGTCATCCCTATTCCAGGAGATTATTAAGCAAGGCTGGGGATTCCCAAGGTCACTCCACTAGTTATAAGGAATTCATACAGGTTGTCAATTCTGTCTGCTCCAAAGAGCGAGATTTCTGCAAGGCATGGTGTAGAGTTCTAGTGTCCTGACACAAAGCAGCTAGATATGAACTGGTTAATAAGGAAAGAACAAACAAATCAGAAGCTGGTTAGTATCTTGGCAAGCCAGGCTAAGGTAAGGAAACTTCAGGAATGCTAAAGGGCACGGGGGACAGGCGGATGTGCAGGAAAAAACTGATAGAACAGTATGCTGCCCCATGGCATCATACCTCCCATTACCTCATGCCACCTCATGGCATCGTGGCTCCACATTGCATTATTCATCCCCACCGCATCATGCTGCCCCATTGCATCATGCTACTCTATTGCATATGCACCCCATTGCATCCTGCACTCCCTGACATCATGCACATTGTGGCATCATGTCACTGTACTGTATCATGCAACTCTATTGCATCTTGTCACCCCACTGCATCATGCTACCCTATTTCATTGGATTCCCTGGTTCCAGTCCCGACTACCATGAGTGGAACAGGAGTGGAACTTATGACTACCATGAGTGGAACAGGAGATCATGTTGGGAACTGATGTTAAGTTCTGTGGCTCACTTTAATAGGAAATTATGCTAAGAGAAGAAATAGAAGAACAAATCAAAGTAAACTGTTCCAATTTGAGTTTATATTAAGACAATAAACAAACAAGTTGATGGGAACTTATTTGTCCTGGAAGACAGCCCTTCAGGCCTGAGGAGGGACACATGACTCCACTGGCAACTGTGTTTGTGATGTTGCGTATCTCCTACAGCCACAGTGCTTTTTATCAGGCACATGTAATTATTTGTGCTTAGTTAGAACAGTGTTACCCTCTTTCTGAGATGTAGACTGTTTTCCTTTACACACCTTTCTTTTGGGGAGCTTCTTAGTCCAATGAGGCTATTCTTTATTAATTGAATACATACTTCTCAATGGTGTTGTGAATAGCAGAACATTGAAAATGTGATGTTTTAAAACTCACACTCGAACAGATTAGTACATGCACACACATACACACACACGCATGTGCACACACTTGCACACAATTCTGTTTCTGGGAATGAGTACTGGTTTAAATACGCATGGTTTTATGGTATTCTGAAGTTATTCGTAGGCTCTCAGAAATGAAATAGAATTTAAGAATAGCAATATCTATGTTTATTTGAGTATTCTAAAATTGAAGCTGGAGGAAATTAAATCTAAAATAGAATAAAAGTATAGACACAACAGAAAACAAGCTTGACAGGGAACGTACAATATTTGATATTAATACACATGGAATTGGAGGAAATATTCATTTCAAATACATGATGTAAGTTTTCCAGGAACTCATTTCAAAGTACGGTAGTTAGTACATAGGACAAAATGACAACAACAACTGTGCTTCTCACACCTTTAACTTGGCCTTGGGAAAGCCCTCACCTGTGAGAGCTGGATCTCATTAAAGTTGTAGGGAAGCGTATTTTCTGACTACTTATATTGTGATGGTAAAAAAAAGTGTTCACAGCTCAATTTATCAAGGTAGATTTCCCAGAGAAAAGACCAATTAAGGTGATTTTATTTCAACATGAAGAACAATGTTATTCAAGGTTAAAAAAATCTAATGAAAGGAAGGAAAAAGTCTAATTAGAAGGTAAAAAGGAAAATAGCGATTAGATAATAACTAATAAACCGAATGATGATGAATCACAAAGTTGGCAGATAGCAGGAAATAGAAGTAATGCCCATGGTATAGATATCTTTGGGGACCCTGTGATCGCCAAATCCAAATGAAAACCCTGAGCACAATGTCATTCTAAGGCAGCAGAGTAACGTAGGGGAGAGAACACAGGTGCTGGAATCACAGTCTCAGTTTAGATACGGACTCTGCTACCAGCTCTTTCTGTTCTCTATTCCTGTCAGTTGCTTTCTGTTCAAGTTATTTAAACAAGCTACACCTCCTTTTCCCTATCTGTAACATGGAGCAACAATAGTGTGGTTATGAGAATTATATTAATTAATATTTCTGATATAATTAAAATACTGCTTTAATCTAGCTAGACATTTTGATATGAATTCCAACTGCAGCATTGATACAGTGCATTAAAATTTTATATATCTATATCTGTAATGTGAAAAAGAAAAAATTTCTGCTATGTGCTATCTAGTTTCAGAAACATACAATTAAGCTAAATTTAATTAAAATTAATTCAAACAATGGCATATGAGTCTAAATGATTCTCATTTATTACTTTAAAAATCATGTTTCCATGATTTTTCAAACCAAGTCATTTGGTTTTAATTCCTCTTTAAAATTACTTATTAAAAATCATTGATGATTTACCATGTGTATTATACTATGGACAAAAAGGTGGAGTCAAAGACTATTGTATCTTATTCTTTCAATGTATAAGTTAGGGGATATTTTAAGACAATATGAAGTCTTTCAGATAATTGGGACAACATTTAGAATATAACATATGACTTTGGGCCCACTAAATAATACCCTAGTGGCCTACTCTATGGAAATAATTTAGAAAAAGAAGAAATTTTTAGCTAGTCTTTTGTAGAAAAGCTATTTAATTGGACATTTGAGAGATAGCTAGAAGTGGTCTTAAGGAAACAAATTGGTGATTTAGGTGTCATTCACTTAGATGTTTTGCTCAAATCTAGTATATCCTTCAATAAATACTTATCAATCGCTAACATTACATACTTATATAGTCCCTTGTCACTTATTTTGGGTGGTGTATTATATATATTGACATTAAGAACCTAAAATATAAGAAAATAGTTTATTCATGGAAAGTCAGGAAAAAAAAATATATCAAGTAGAGAAAAATCAGAAAGCTGCCCCAAAAGACTGCAAGCTTCTCAAACTTCTACCTGGCAGTTAATTTTGTAATAAAGAATAATTCATTTAAAGGCAATCTTCACTTTCCAATTTCCATACTTCTTTACTGAGGTGGGGCAAAATTACTTGTTAAACTCTAATGATTAAATGACCAACTGAAAAATAATTTAACATAATTTTTTTAGCATAAGAAATATTTGCAGCCCAAAGAACTATAATGAACTAAAATAAGAATTTTATCATTTGCTCTTTTTTTTTTTTTTTTGCAATGTATTACTTCCAGTTAAGGAGCAAATAAATGAGAGACAATAATCACTGCTGTTGTCTTATCATGAAATGGAAGGACATCTACAAACTGACTCTGACTGTTCTTCAGTTTGCTAATCTGCTCTGTGCTGGCTCATCAATCTAGGACCACAGACTTTTTTTAGATGAAAAAGACCAGAGAAATTGTCTCGAACATTTTTTTTTATTTCCTCCAGCAATTCGTGAAGACATTAGCCTCCTCATATTTGCATGAACATTCTGAAACAGATGCTTGTGGATTAAAAATGTCCTCTGGTAAAGTATTACTATAAGCATATTTTAAGCAAATAGCTCACCTCAGTGTCAGTAGCTCATATTTTTTTACTATTATGAAATATTGCAAGTTTGAAGCTAGTGGGGAAGGCAGGCTTGACTGTCCTGCTGATGAACGTGCCCTTTCACCTAAAGGTCAGGGCTTCCCCAATTGTTCTCCCTGGTTGTGGCTTGATACAAGGGTTTCAGAATCAAATTATCTTAGGAAATTCTGTTAAATATGTTTGAAACAGGGTTCTTTTAAGCAGGATTTGACAGTCATTAAAATACTCACATGTATTGTAAATCTCAGACAGAGAGAGATACAGCTGTCAGTGTTCCCCATAGTTTTTGGATCTCTGAAACTTTTTGTTAATGGAGCATCTCATGAGACTGTTACTGTCCTCCAAACCCATTGTGGGGCAATGGGGACTCGCTTAGTGCACTGAGCAAAGAAGGGAGATGATAAGACTGGCACATGTGTTGGTCCTCTGGCACCTGTAGGAAATTTGGATTTGAAAAAGCCAAAGTGGAAGGTATAGAGACTACCCAACAGCTGTGTCCCTGCTAAGCAAAAGCTAGGCAAATGAAACATTTGTACCTCCTCTTTCAAGAACACTTTTTGCCCTCTGATAGCTTCCTCCATCCTTCCTCAAATTCAGGAAATTCTTTTCTGTCTTATTATTCACAGCTAAGTCATAACAATATCCAGCACTTGGGGCTGGGTGCAATGGCTCACACCTGTAATCCCTGCACTTTGGGAGGCCAAGCCAGGATCTCCTTGATCATCAGGAGTTTGAGAGCAGCCTGAGCAACATAGTGAGACCCCATCTGTACAAAAAAAAAGAAGAAAATTTAGCTGGGCGAGGTGGTACATGCCTATAGTCCCATATACTCAGGAGGCTCAGGCAGGAGGATCTCTTGTGGCCAGGAGTTTGAAGTTGCAGTAAGCTATGATGATGCCACTGCACTCTTGCCCAGGCAACAGAGTAAGACTCAGTTCCAAAAATAAAATAAAATAAAATAAATAAAACAAAAATCTAGCACTATATCCAGAATATGGGAAACTAAAGAGTATTAATATTCAAGTATTGTGTAGGGTGTTGAGGGCTCATGGTTATTTCTTTTGTCTTTTTATTTTTTTAAAAGATGGGGTCTTGCTATGTTGCCCAGGCAGGACTCAAACTCCTAGGTTCAAGGGATCCCTCTACCTCAGCCTCAGCCTCCCCAGTAGCTGGGACTATATGCACACACCAACATGCCCAGCTTGGTCATTTCTTTCAATAGAGGTTCCTGAAGACCACAATATCTTCAAGATTCAAAAGAATAAATCACAATGGTAGAAGGTAGACAAAGGAGTGGATATCTTGGGAAAATAGAAAACAAGTAACACAAGATGCACAGACAGTTGCTCAGCTTAGTGATGGCTATCCCTTGTCTTGGATAAATTGCATTTGGATGAGAATCAGAAAGACTGTAGTGCTTTACCTTTGCAAAACATGGAATATCAGAGTTGTACCAAATATTCCAGGGCCACTGAGTTGGTTTCAATGGCTGTATTCTACAATGCACAGGAGAAAGTGAAAAAAAAAAAACCACATACAGGAGCTTAATATCAGGATTCATTATTAGAGTTTGGAAAAATATATCTTTATACATCTTGTGAATGTTAATATTAATTACAAAATATGGTAGCTATTCAAATTTTCACTCAGCAGTACCCAGGAAAAATTTATGTATTTCTGAATGATATGGAAGTTTATCAGCAAATATATATGAGAACCCAAAACTACAAAAATTTTAGTATGATTAAGAATCCTAGGGTCATCATTTGTATTAGCGTAAGTGTTGTGTACACTTAAATAGAGCACAAAAACAGCATATATAGACCCCACATCTAAAAAAACTGAGAAATTAGTTTTCCTTTTTTTATTATAAAACTTTTTTTTTTTTAATTTCCAAGGAAAGCTTAACATTTCCCGAAAGAAAAGTAATGTGTCTGTGCATTTTTACTGAAGCAGGTAGCTTAATCCAACAGTTTGGAGCTACAACCCAGAAAGATTTTCTTCTGCTGTCAGTTTTGGCTTTAGGCATTTCAAAATTAATAGACTGGGTCGAGTGAAGGGCACATTTGCAGCCTGTATTGGATAAAAGTGAATATAATAAATATGCTGCTACCAAATGACTATGAGGAAACATTTATAAGGAAATGAAAATTAAAAAAAACAACAACAAAACCCTGGGACAATAAAGTAATTGGATTGAATCTGAAAAACTAGGCACTCCCTCTTACTTGTAGTCCATAACAGGTTTTATTTTATTGTTGTTTTATGCTATTTCCATTTATTCTTGGGCTAACTACGTGCAATGCTCACTTTGCTTTGTGGCTCTCAGCAATAGCATTCATGCAAGGACACTCCAGCTATGAGAGGCCTCCCCAGTGGCTTATATTAATTTGTGTATGAGAGCCTAAATGCTTCTGGTAGATATTATCAGGGAACAATTATTTTGACAACTTTTTTTAAATTGCTAGTTGTAGTGGGAAATTGATTTGAACCACAAAAATGGATAAAGAGCAATGTCTGGCAACATGAATGCTGACAGGTGATACCACATAAAGCTCTCACTGGTTTAAAAAAAAATCATGGCATATGAATAAGTAAATGTTATAAACATTGTCCCTCCAACACACCATCCATTGTAACCATATCATTTGTGTCTCTAAATATATTTCTGTGGATATTAACAGAGGAACAGATTGGGAAACTTGAAACAGCCAGCGCAGACCTCAAAACCCATTTTAACGGGAAATATTGCTTTTTTTTTTGTTCTGGTTGTTTCTCAAAACATAAAGAGAAACCTTTGCGTCCTGAAATGTAGTCCAGAATTGTACATAATTGCTTTCATTATAGACAGGGCCAGCTTCTTGGGCCCTGTGGGATCGGTGAAGTTACATAGGGTCCCACGCTCAGAAGGGGGCCCCCACACTTGCTTTAATGTTCTGCAGACACTGTCTTGAACTTTTCAATGATATTATCTTTGAATGCGTGTTTTCTTAAGTGAAGTCTGATGGGGCAGTGGAATGAACTCACTGGCAGCTCAGAGCGTCCACGCACAGGTGATCCCACATCTCGCCACATGCCCATCTGCTCTGACTGGCTCTGGGCTGCCGGCTGACCTTGCCGAGTGACCACTGCTGCCTTGCACCCCAGTAGGGACCTGGGCACATGAAGGGTGGAGCCCCAAGTAGCTGTGAGGTTCTGCTCTCACCCTGCAAGTATCCCTGTGTCTCCGAGGAAGCATGGCTTGGAAAACCAAACAAAAAATCAGGCCAGGCACAGTGGCTCACACCTGTAATCCCAGCACTTTGGGAGGCTGAGGTGGGAGGATTGCTTGAGGCCAGGAGTTTAAGACCAGCCTGAGCAACATAGCAAGACCCTGTCTTAACAACGACGACAAAATTCACTATGACAGGTCAGGAAAGAAAGGCCATGAAAGTAAGGAAAATGTGTCTTTCTTTTTCTTTTTCTTGTTTTTAAGAAGGAGCCATTTTCATTTTGTTCTGGATCCTACAAAATTTTATAGCTGGCCCAGATTTAGGTAGGATACTGTTTGTATGAACAAATTCTGAACGATATTAGGTATGGATCTAATAATGCTCTTAACATCCACCCACCGTCAACGTATTTGTGATAAACGAGTGATCCCAAATAACTGTTAGCCACGATCTGACTTGGGCAGTGGGTTGTTACTCAGGGGCTGTGGATGGCGAGAGAGAAGGACATAGGGTGCAATGACTCTTACCTAGTGGTCACAATTTTCACATGGCCACACGGATCTTAGCTCCCTCAGTCATGGGTGACAGAACAAGCCGGTGACTGCTTTCGTGAAGACATTCTGGAGCTTGGACTCTGTGCCTGGCCCCCCAGGGTGACTGTGTGCATGGTACTTCTTCTTCTTCTACCTAGTGAATGAGAATTTCTGTAGTCCAAGAATAAAGGGGAAGATGGCACAAAAGAAAAAAAGAAAGCCAGTCTCTTTCTCAATTTTCAATCTTTAAAAAAAGTTTGTTTGTTTGTTTCTTCGTCCTGTGATACTGACTTCAGGATTCAGGACATGGGACTGCCTGAGGCAAGCTTCCTATGCCTTTAGGACTCTCTCCTGACATGGATTCAACAGCTTCCATCCACATGTTCCTTTGGGCTCCCTTGTGGGTGATTTTTGCATGGTTCGCTCTTTTTGTCTTTTTTTCCTCCTGGCACTCTCTCTCTGTCCTGTATCTTCCAACATTTTCTGATCACCTTAGAAGGTGATTATACTTTTCAAAGCTCGTTTACACTGCTGCCTCTGACTTATTTCCTTTTGCTCTTCATTTGAGGCCATTTCCCTGTATTTCAGTGGCTTCAGTATTATTTGATGAGAAGATAGGGTGAAGGTAACATCAGATGTTAACTTACATGGTACTATTCACCACATGCCATTTAATCTGTTAATTTTATAGTGTGTAAAAATAAGTAGCATTTTATGTATGAGAGACTTCATTATCCAAGAATTTCTCTTTGTCCAAAGCAAAGTAATAATTAGATATTCCTAGGGTTATGGAGTTCTACTTTCTAAGTTTTTTGAAAGAATGAAGCCTACCAAGCCATTTTTAATAGCCTATAGTTTTGTTCATGTTGGGTATTTATTCTCCCGTTGAATTATTCAGTGCTACTTTTCTGAAGCTCAGATAATTGCAGTTCTAATGGAATGACTCTACTATCTGTTATTTCAATATATATCCCTTTTTTGGGCCACATGGCCCAGAGAGGCAAAGAATAAAGCTTCACCATATTTTTCTTACACACAGGATGAGAAATAAATGCTACCTCCCACAGCCTTGCTTTCTAACCAACCTCAATTCAAGGATCTGCAGGAATATAGAGCCATCCAAATCTTAAATTCTGACCAAATTCAGCAACATGACACCCTTGAACTGCTGTGCTAGGAGAAAAGCAAAAGTAATTAAGAAGCTCCCACCCTCACCTCCCCATCCTCTCCACCGTGGCCATCCTGCCCCATGTGCACAGAAAGTAAACACAGGACTAAGATCCTAATTTTAGAAGTCTTGATTGGGATTTTAGGTTTCAACCTTAAGGAATCTAGCCATAGACCCAAATTCCCCTGCAATTCCCCACGCAGTCTGGTGAGTAGTTATTGCTGCTCCAGATTCCCATGCTTTAGACCAGCAGTACAAACCCAGCATAAAAGAGAATCCTGAGGAATCGTGAAACTGTATTGTTGCAACTAATTCTAGACCCTGTATTGGACAATACAAATACTTACAGAAGCATTTTGAAATTTGCCTTACTTACTTGCATATTTCATCCTCATGAAAATTATATATTGTTTAATAAAGCATGTTTCCAACTGGCAAAAATACTTTCCAGAAAATTGATCTTACTTTACTCTTTATTACTTCTTATATAAATTAGAACATCTTGCACAATACCTGTAACTTGTTCAAACATTTTCGATCTTGAAAGCTTCATAATTATACCTTGGGTTTGAAATCTGAATATATCTATAGCATAGAATATCCACTCCCTTTATAGATTGCTGGCAGGATTTGTTTTTCACTTTGGGGAGAAATCTATTCTTTGTAGAATATTCCCACACATGTCTGTGTCTATTTCTCAGAGCGGTGCCACAAAGGATATGACCCTTTTGCTCCCAGTAACCTTTCATGGTGCTGAATCGCCTTGGACATTGGTGCCAGTCAGCACGATTTGATTTGCTATGGTAAGAATAAGATTATATCTAACAGACGATGTCATTTCCAGGTTCAATAGGCACAGATTTAAAACTAGTCCTCTCTTTGACCCTCTGGATTCTCTTGAACTCTTGCACCTTCTTTGACAGTGTTTGTGAATGAGTGAATTCATGAAAATTCAAGGTTATTTTAATGATAATAGCACCACAATGACAAAGGAAGAAGGAAGGGCTGGTCTGCCCAGCCAGGGAGCTCCTTCCCCAGAGCCCACTTCCTTCCTGGCAGACCAACTGCAGAGTGAATTCCTGTTGATGGTCAAAGGCTGAGAGCAGTTGTGTGTCTGCAACTGTGCTGCTGTCACTGATCTGTGAACATGACATGCCTGAGAATATCGCATCGCCATGGCAACAACAAACATGGGGCTAAATTCCATTAGCTGCAGTGACTCAGTGAGTCAAACAGATAATGTGCTGGGCCTGGCCAATTGCCCACAAAAGCTTATGTGAAAGTTGTGATGAATTAACTTCAGCTTGTTATGGCTGCTTTGGTATAAATTCTCTTTTTGGTTACTTAAGTCCTTATATTTACGGTATTTGTTAATTAAACATTTAAAAACCCATTAACTAGTTCCCATCCAGTAACATACATTTGGGACTACTTTCTGCTTTTTTAAAATAACCAAGATTCTCAGTGCTACACTTTTTTATTTCTTCTGTTTCTCTAGATTATATATCTAGCCATATTTTTCCTACAAATTAGTAACAGGGACTTGAGAAATTTACATTGAGTTTATGTTCACATGATTTTCTTTGAAACATAGAATGAGTTTAAAGCTGACAACATTCTTCACTGAGATGAGTGATAACAAGATATTTTAAGGAGAGAGTTCCTGGTCAAAAAGAGAAAAAAATTAAGTTCTTTGATATATTCAGTGCAATTGAGAGACCATCAGTTCTAGATAAGATTAAAGAATGTAGACATTTTCAGAATTACTTTGAGTATATGCAGTTAATAGCTTTAAATTATTTGATGTACTTACCTTCTAATATCCTAAATTCAAAAGGGTTATGATCTTCTTCAAAGAAAAATCTGATTGATAGAGTAAATAACTTGCCTTATTTTACACAACTAGGTAGTGTCAGGGGTGAGTAATAAAGTATTCTAATGTAACTCATAAGAACTTGCCAGCTTGCCTTTTTTATTCCAGGTGAGGTACCTCCTTGGCCTTCCCCTGTCTTCTGTAGGTAGAACACACATGCTCTGCTAGCTTCCTCTATCACATAACCATGTAAAATTGGCCATGTGGTGGATAAGAGACGATGATGGATATGTGGATTATTGTTGACCAGACACGAAATCCAGACGTTCAGTTCTTGCTACAAAAGAAAGAATAATATAGCCCATGAACCATAGGGAGTATTTACTTTAAGAATTTAGACTAAAAGAATAAGCTCAGCCTACTAGTTAGCTTTTCTTCATCATACCCATAATCTACCTCATAGCAGTAAACAGCAACATTAAACACGAGAATTTTTAATAATTATAAACACATATATAACTGGGGTTTTTTTCCAGGAAACTTTTAATGAACAAAATCAAATCACACACACACATTTTATGTCTTATAGCCAAAGACACATTTTTTATCTCTGCCTGTTTTTCTTTCCCAACAAAACAATAGAGATAATAATCTGAGATATTATGAAATCTCATATATTTTAAACTATTCCCTTCACCCAAAATCAATCCATCTTCCTTTTTTAAGCATAAAGCTTTTTATGTGCAATTTGTGTATGCGTGAGCACGTGTATTTGTCCTACAGCAAGTGTGAGCTATGGAGAGAAGTCAATTAAGAACCGTGAGTAGTTTTCCTGGATTTCGTGGACTGTGGTGGGAGCCGTAGGCATGAAAGGAAAGGGCTCAGCTTGTGCAGGGCCTGCTCTATAAGTGGGCTAAGGGACTCAGGCTTGGGACGGCTTTTGCACAGGACAGTGATGTGACAAAGGTGATACTTGACGACAATCTAGAAACAAAGGTACAAAAGGCAATTGGGTAACTTTAATAGTATAGCCATGAGGCGCTAAGGTTTCGTGTACTGACTGGTACAAGAGAAATTGGGAATTAAATAATTTTTTGTTGTTCTTACTATTGTTATGTTTGTAACTTTGATGGACCTTTTCCTGATGGAAGTAATAGTAATGATTTTCTCTATCTACTTGAAGAATGGAACACAATCATTCTACCAGGGAAGCCCACATGCTGGAAAATACCAGGATATGTACTTAGGAAAGGTTTACACTTGTCAGAAAAATAGCAAGCATTCTTCTTTATTCACACCCCCCAGCTATTTTAAAGCATCAAACTCAATCTCTATATTTATTGGATTCCCTCTTTTTTTCTTTAGAGAAAGAAAAAAATCTACCATTGACTCCTCTGTTGTTTCAATATCTTCATAGAACTCACCCTACTTAGAAGCTTGCAAAAATAATTGAAAAAATACAAAAACTATGAACTAGTCCTTAAATAGATAGTAAAATCTTAGTATCTTAAACCAGTTAGGGGAAGTCAATCTAAGCCAATTAAATGGTTTAATGTGAAATTGAATTAAAAATAAAGCAGTATTATTTTCAAGCCCTTTGTACTATTTTAAAATAGGGCAACATTTTTTCCCTTCTAGAGATTGGTATAGAATGTTACATAATAAATGGTTAAGTGGTTAGAATATACTTTTTTAAATAAAAATAAGTACAAAGTGCTTTAAGATGTTTGAAAATAGTTTGTCCTTTTAAATATTTCAAGCCTTCCCTTTCCTTGTACTCTCATTTATAAAGAGTGGGAAGGTAAACCTCAGCTAAAGCCTCTTTCCTATGTATTTTAAACTCTAAAATATATTTTTTTAATTGTTGAGGCTTTTCCAAGTTCAAAATAATCAATACTCATTAAATACAAAAGTCTTTGTTTATAACCTAAGATCACTTGTACATTTCCCATTTTCTTGAGTCCTAGATCCTGCTTCTAGGTGCTATTCTCAGTCAAGTCCCTTGGTGACTGAGGCAAATCCTTTTCAATATAGTATCTTTAATAAGTCGTGAGCCCCAGCCTTTTAATTCCTTTTGTTGGAGTTTTAGAGGTGAGCAAGGTGAACTTCTTGCCAACTCCAATTTGTTCCTTGTCTCTATGTGCATGCGTGCCTCATATCAGCATTGCAATAACTCTAATGGGTCAAAATGCAAGACGCCTATGCCCTGTGTCACTGTATAGCAGTTGTGTTTTCAGCTTTTCCTCAACTCTCTCCTGTGCCCCTGTTACTTTTTATTATTGCCAGCCTCTCTGACATATCCGAGGTTGCCCTGTCATCACTCCCAAAGTCAACACATACACCAGGTGACAGTATTATCAGCACGTTCGGCATCAGCACCCCCTCCACCACTGTGTCAGCATCTGACCCTGCGCTGGTTCACAGTGTTATTTTAAATTCAAATTCATTTGTTTCATGCTGGGATTTTACTGATATTTAGAGGAAAAATGATCTACTTGAGGTAAAAGGGAGAAGCAGACATCTTTTCATTTTTTTGTGGATGAAATGAACTAGAAAGGAAACTAGAGGGTGAAATCCTTGTTCTTTAAAGGGGCTGTGTGTAATCCCTCTGTTTTCTGTCTTGGCTTCTTCTAAACTCTCGGGTAACATTATTTTTCCCAGGAATTATTTTTCTATCTTTATTTCACATAGAGCTTAGAATCTCTAAATGTAGCTGTCCTTTAACACTACCAAAAAGTTGTTTATAAAACAAAAGAGCTGAGTCTTTAAAATCCTATGGCACTGAGCCTCTGAATGGATTGGCCACCCTCCTATTTTTTTTTTCTGCCAATGATTTAGGAAAAAACTGTGATGTTCTTAACGCTATGAGATTATCCACGTAGAGGTGACCTTCTTCTGTGTGGGTAACTTGAAAGAGTCTTTTGAATGTTCTTTTAGTACAATAATAAGAAGTCCACAAATTACTGACATCTCGTTGCAGATGCCTTTTACTTGGGCATAAGGACCCTTGCCCCTCTACTGGATGCTCCGTGAAACGCTCCTGTCCCCATAGCCCTATTGTTCTCTCTGTGTCTTCAGCTCCTTTGCTTCTCATGTGTGTCCAGGCTGTCCTGGGAAGGCTTTCCGTAGTATTTATTAACCAAGGAGAAGGAAGGAGAAGTCAAGTCTTGCTTTGTCCTGCCCCTGAGCAGAAGTACCTACCTGATCAGTGTGCCCACACTCTGGATTCTGTCTGCTCCTTCATTCCTCGGTTAAACAGTATTTATTGATAGCCTTTCTTAGTCCATTCAGGCTGCTATAACAAAATAGTACAGACCGTGTGGCTTAAAAACAACAGAAATATATTTCTGTCAGTTCTGATAGCCAGAAAGTCCAAGATCAAGGCACCAGCAGATTTGGAGTCTGGGGAAGGCCGGTTTTCTGGTTCATAGACGGTGCCTTCTCTCTGTGTCCTCACAGGGTGGAAGGGACGAGGGAGCTCTTTAGGGTCTCCTTTATAAGCACACTAATCTCATTCATGGGGGCTCCACTTTCATGACCTAATTGCCTTCCAAAGGGCCTACCTCCTAATACCATCACCTTGGGGGTAAAGATGTCAACATATCAACTTGGCGGGGGACAGAAACATTGTCTGTAACAGCCTCATATGTTCCTATTACTAAGTGAAGTTATGAAAGTGTTTCTATATCCCCAGAAATAAAAATGGTTTTTAGTCAAGAAACATTAATGCACCAGTAAAAACCAAAAATGGGTAAAGAGGAGTATGGTGGCATTTTCCTATATGAGCCTTTTAAAATGGAGGGACATCCAGATGTGACAGCCCAAAAGTCAAGGATAGCAAAGCAAACATTTTCAAGATTAAAAAAAGTAGAAAAGACTGCTCATAAAGATTAGACCATACCTGTCAATAACTAGCATGAGTTTTCTGAAAAATAAAAAAATTTTCGAGAATTTTTTTGTCCGTTGACTTGTATCAAACAAATTATTTTATTTATCTGGAATATACTTTGCAAGTCTATAAAGCAGTCATTTTTAAAAATTAAAGAGGATTTGCTACACCCCAGATCCCCCAAAGCCTGAGAAGAGAAGTATAAATACCAGAGGGCTTTGGCCCCGGAAGCACACCCTCTAAGGGAAGAGGCAGACGAGGACAAGATGCAAATCACTGCAGTTCAGTGAAGCAAGTGCCATGGGAGCACCAACGACGAAGTGACCAATAATGCAGGGACAAGGTTCAGGCAAAACAACAACACAGGCAAATGCTTGAAATTCACAGCAGTCTGGCAAACCACGTAGCCAGATTTGGCCAGAGAAGAGCATATAAACCAGGGATGGCTGAAGTGAGGCTGGAAGTCTGCTGAGAAAGTGTTATCTTATCCTGAGAGACCTTGAACATGACAGACATAAGATCGAATTTGCATTTTATAAAGGGCACTGTGGCGGAAGTGTCCAAGGTAAACTGGAGCAAGGAGAGACTAGAGAGAGAGAGAGGAGGGAGAGAGAACGGGTGCACGAACTTGGACAGTGGCACTGCACAGGCTTCTGAAATCGGCATTTTGCCCCCTTTAATCAATCTCTCTCTCCCCCCATACACACGCACACGCATACGCACACGCACATGCACACAGATTTCCATAATGTTTTGCTTCTAACCAGTCATCTCCATATACAAAATCTTAGAGTACTTGATTACTTGAGAATACAGTGTGGCTTACAAATGTATTTTATAAAACAAATATATTTTCTAATATTATACCTAATTATATATGTTTGGAGAATTTGATGCATTATCACAGCTAAACAAATTTTGTAATATTTAAATTAAGAAACAAACAGATCAGCAGGAGAATTAAAAATGAATAAGATGGCTCTTGAGTGGTGTTTGGACGGGCGGGAAAGACAGGCTGATGTAGTTTTTACCCTTGGGGCTGCTGGTCTGCTTGAGGGGCCAGAAAACCAAGAAAGTGCCCACAGGCTTATGCATCCTGGGTTGGATGAGCCTCCTCAGCATACGGATGCATGGTGCTGCCTTTGCACATCACACCTTGAGTCACACATGGCCAGAGAAGAGCATATAGACCAGGGATGGCTGAAGTGCGGCTAGTGATGCTTCTTCATCACATCGCCTTTGCCACCCATCACACGTCAGCCAGTGCAACAAGGGCTCCCAGTTCAGGAGTGCTCAAAGCCAAAGGTTTTCTAAAATGTCTCCTTCAGAGATTGTAATCAAGACCCTACACCATTCACCACCAAATCACCTCCTGTCACGAGGGGCTTGGTGTGGACCATGCGAGGAGAGGGACCTGGGATGCTTGTCTACCACATTGTGGGCTTGGGATTAACAAATCAATCACAGGATGTGCACACAGCAAAAGAATTGTAATTGTGGGGTCAAATTTACACTCTGCTGAATACATGTCACACACTTATCAGAATATTGTGGCTGAGGTATAGTATCTCGAGTGATGTAAATTAAAACATGAAGTAATTCAGAGGGATGAGTATCAAAGTGGTCCACAGTATAAATGCCATCATGGATATTGAGTTGTTCATATTGGATAAAGGAAAGCTATTCAATAATGTAATTTTTCGAAGATGCAACATTAGTTCTTAAATGAAAGTTGAACATAAATATACTATTAGACCTGTCCTATCAGCTGCACCCTATTAGATATAAGATGTGCTCCCCTGTATAATTTCCTTTTAATAATGTTAATAAAGGACTAAGCACATAGTTATCTGGAAAGTATTTTAGAAACAAGCTACATAATCTCTAAGAAATTGTTTCAGGTGGGATTCTGTGATGAAGTTAGTTCACTTTATTCATTTATACTTCTCACATTTTAAAATGTACTTGATTTAATAATAAATATTGTGCAATTTATCTGCTACTTTTCCTAATTTTCATCATTGAACATGACATTTAGGTTTCTAATTAACCCCAAAAACTAAAAATTATAAAAAATTTTTAAAAATTAGATTTTATATATTCTTATAGCCAATAAAATTATTCTATTCCTGACTGAAAAGATTTTCTTTCCTTTTTTTTAATACTTTCATGTTCATCTCAAATATAAAACACTTTCATGGAAAAAAATTCAGGTGATTGTGTTTCTGTAGGGAGGTAACAAAGAGTTTTATTGAATCCTAAAATCAGTGTTAAAAATCACTTAAAAATCATTATGGTCTTAACTTTGCCTTGAGATGTAACTTAGAAAAAGGTCTTACATATAGCAGAAACAAATAAAACAGCATGTTTTATATCTGCAAGTTATTTTAGCCTCCATATTAAAAGATGACACAATGAGAGTGATCACTAAGCTATGTGTTTACTACATAGTAATGTGAAAATTTTGAGAATTGGTAAATATGTCCACGTATCATTATTAAATTATGCTAAGTAAATGGCTAATAAATGTGGAGGAACAATATTAAAAATTATGTACCATCATGTTTAATGAATATGTAAAATAAATTAATTTTTAGACATTTATTGTATCTGCATAAATATTAATTGTGTTGCTGTTTAAATAAAGACAAATTTTAATGCACCCTACAGAATTTTTAATTTATTTTAAAAATAAGCAAAATGAAAAATGTCAAGATATCACATATATTAAAACAAAATATGTTTTTTAATTGGTTTTTATGTGCAAAATTGTTACAACCTTTTTGAAACAGAAATATTTTAAATACAAATGTAATTTAGGATACCCTTTGCTTTAAATATTTAATGAAATAATTGTCTTATTAAACTAACATCTCTTATTTTAAAATTACAAATCCTTAAAAACTTTCATACCCCATCTTTGTTGAATGATTTATTGTTTATAACTATTTCATACAAATTTTGACTAACTTTTTTTATGAATATCACTCTCTAAAATTAAGAATTATACTTTGTTTTATAATCTTTTTATTTCAGGGTTATTAATATCTTATATTTATTCCCATCTGGATATCTGTGAAGACAAGATATTTGTTAGCAACCTTATTTATAATCATTAACATTATACTGAAGTCCTCCAACTTAACCTAATCAGAATTTATTTATTTCTCCAATGATACCTCTTGTTTATTGTATTAATATTTATAGCTAGTGAGGCTGAAATTTATTTTACAAAAAAAGGAATTCTTTTGTAAGTATGTGTGTTTGTGTATGTGTACCTTTATCACACACACACACACGCGCAGACCATAAAAGGTCTTAAATCTGCTTCACATTTTCCATCATCTGCGTTTGGCTACCATTCTACGTTGTTCTTTCTAATTCATCCACAGATAAACCATCTAATTCAATCATTTGATGTCAAAAATTTTGGCTCAATTATATTTCATAACATGCTTTTAACCAGAATAAATTTTCATATCATTTTTCTGTTAAAACAGCAGTGGAAAGGAACTTTCATTTATACATGTTTAATACTAAATAAGAGCTGAGGAAGAAGGAACAAACTCATACCAAATGAATTTTATGATGTACTTTAATTTATCAGATACACATTGAACATGAAATATGATCAGATTTTTTTGTGTTTATAACAGAAATGCAATGATGAAAAACGAAATCATGCCCAAGCAATTTAACATCTTATGGGGAGACTGACAATGAAACATGAAATTCCAATGCAGTTCAGTAAAGAATCATGACAGGCAAATTATTTGGTGTGGCCAGATTACACAGAAGCACCTAATCCAGAACTGGGGGATTTTGAAGGGCTTCCTGGAGGTGGTGGCCTCTAAGGTAAAACCAGATGGACTAAAAGTAGCCAAAACAGAGAGGCAGAGAGGGAGCTAAGAGGGGCACCCGAAAGTGCAAAGGCACACAACAAAGTTCACCCTTTTAGGGAGTTATAGAAATTTGGTGTGACTCCTTCTATTCTGATTTTTCAGAAAAAATAAATAAATGTGCAAACAACAAAAATAATTTGACTTAATATCTGTAGATTTGGGGAAACAGTAACTAAAAATCTGGAACAAAGGGTTGTCTGTGTTTTCCAACTTGCCATACACCTGGCCTGTCAATGGAGCACATGACCTCAGTGAAGCACATACAATCCAGTGGATGAGAAACTGAGGGGGAAAATGAAAAGAAAAAGGAAATAAAAACTAATATTTCAAAGTAATATCCCAGTGCATAAACTGCCTACGTGAGGAGAGTAATAACAAAATGAAAAGCCAAGCCTAAGGGAACAGTTTAGGAAACACCTGGGTAACAACCTAGGGCCTCATGAATAGATTGTCTCTGTTCCTTCTTCATAAGGGATCTTTATTCTTGGAGTTTAAAATCTATGCTTTCACCCTGGACACCAGGCACTTTTCCCCACCAGGACTACACTCCCTTCCAAGAGAGAGTTCCTGGGCTTTGGGCTTTTGGGGAGTGGTGAGGCCTCTAAGGCTTGCCATGGGCTCTTGACTGGACCAGTAGCAAAATAGTTGTTTTGATACAGAAATTGGACAATAGGATGGGGCAAGAGGTGCTTCCTGTAGAGGCAATTTAACGGAAGGGAAAGAAGGTTGAAGTCGCTTGGTTTAAAAATGGGTGGTTTGGCAAGGAGTGGGGAAAAGACCGCCCAGCTTTGCTGGTGGAAGAGTAGAGATCCCATGGGTGCTCTCTGCATTTTGAAGACAGGAGCCTCTGAAAGAAGATTTTAGTACACCAGCACAGCTGAAGAGCTGGGGAAAATCCTGCCGTGGACAGACAGGGGCAGTTATCTTTTAAAGGTGAATTAAATAAAAATAGAAAAGAAAGAAAAGAGGCATCGTCAGCAATGATTTTGGTTAAAGATATCGTGGGCGCTCTTAAGGAGGATAGCACATTCCCATTTTGGAGTCTTTGTGGTGAAAGGGGAGAGCAGGGAGCGGCTCCAGAACACACTTCTCTGTTGACCAGAGTCGGCTGAGAACTGTTGGGCAGGATCGTGGCTGTGTGACTTGCTCCTTGCTCTGCCCACTGTGGAATCATGATCAGATGGACACCAGTACATATTGAGACTTTCAATTGGGAATTTTCATCTTCATTGGATGTAGAAATAGTTAGCTCAACTATTAAAAAAAACTTTTCAAACATTAGAAATGAGGTCACTTTTATTCTAGATTATAGCTTACTACTTGTTACAGACAGAAATGTATCATTTTTTATCTTTTCTATCTGTTCTTGTTGGGGTACTAAGAAAGCTACCAGGCCTGGAGAGAACACGTCTCTGAAGATTTAGATGGAAGTCAGGAGAGACAGACATTCCGCTGGCTGGGCCCACTGTCTTGCATTCTCTCACATGCTAACTGAGAACCATGTTTCTACACTGAAAATTGGGAACACAGCCAGTCAAAGCCAGAATGAATTAATCCTATGCAAAACGCTCTATCAGGGAACTGCTCTCACCTAGGGTGAGCAAGGCAAGTGACGTGAAATGAGAAGGGCACAGAGTTTGAGAGAGTGTTCCCAGCAGAGGACTAGACACATGAGATATTCCAGAAACTTGACGTATTTGGACCGTCACTACAGCAATGAATGCAAAGGGGGATAACACTGACAAGGAGCTGGAGGAGCAGGCACAGGCTACTTCGTGGAGGGTTCTCTACGCTGGGCTCATCCTACGGACAACCCAGGAGCTATGGAGGGGTCTCATTAACCATTTAGAAGGGTGGACAACAGTTTCATTACATGGTCTTCCCTCATAATAATCTCACATCTATATCTGATATACTCAGTCATCCAAGGTGTGGGTGTCAAAACCAATGGTTATAATATTGGGCAATAGTAAACAAGTATCAGGTGATATGGATTGAATTTAAAGTATAAAACAGAAAAAATAAGGCTCCCATTCACCAACCAGGAACAACATGGTTAAAGAAAGCAATAAATTATTTCTACAAGGAAAGTATCTGATCACTAAAAATATGCGGTGAATACACATTATTTTAGCAAGAGAAAAACATCCAAAGCTTAAGGAGGGGATACGATAAAACTCAGAGAATGAGTTTGCTAAATGACATTAAATTGGCAAATAAAATATTTCTAAAATACGAGACAAATAAGCAAATTCTAATCTGTAAGTGGTGTCTTGCAAAGATTTTTGATAAATGGTACATGGAATGTACTAAAAAGTTAGGTCTCAGTTTGGTGTTCACTTGTGATACTTTCAGTTGGTCAAAGTCAGTCATATTTATGCTACCATTTGAGTTGTCTTATATGTAAGCATGTAAGACTTTCTAAGCATTACTTTAAAACTAAAATGGTAAGCTAGTTCTAAGCAGAAAGTTATGGGGGGATTTCTTTTGGTGAACTCTATTCTTTCAATTGTTTAATAAAATATATTACTAATTGCAACAATTAGAGAATATCAAAGAACTATAATCTTCATACTTAGTATAATACATTAACAAATACATTATCATTTAGGTTAATTGTTTGTATATTTAGGTTTGCCTACACAGGCATGCGTCTCTTAACAGTGGGGACAGTTCTGAGAAATCCATCGTTAGGCAATTTAATTTATGTGCAATCATTGAGTGTACCTAACCTACAGCACTCCTAGGATATATGGTATAGCTTATTACTCATAGGCTACAAATCTGTGCAGTGTATTACTGTACTGGATACTGTAGGCAATATAATACAATAATAAGTATGTGTGCATCTAAACATATCTAAATGTAGAAAAGGTACAGTAAAAATATTGTATTATAATCTTATGGGACCACTGTCATTTATGTGGTCTGCCATTGACCAGTATATGTCATTACACAGCACATGACTGTACAGATAATGTATTCTATAAAGCTGGCATCATAACTGTCATAAAGTATTTAAGTATTTGTAATTATTTATTTCATATATCATTTACTTCTATGAATAACCATAAAAAGAGTGTATATATACGTACTTACACATATATGTACATTGACACATGTAGGCACATACACATAGTTTAATCAATAATTTATCATAGTCCAAAGATTTCATCTTGAACTTTTCTCTTTCAGATTCTATAAATACATACAAGTGATTATATTTAAACTACTACCCTTTGGGGTTTGAAAACATGAATTGATTTTAGATTTCCTCAGAGAATGTTCATTTTTAATGTCTCACAAAAATATTCCAATGCTGCTACATTAGAGATTATCTTCAGAAACAATAAGAGCCAATTTTAGTGAGGCCTTGGGTATTTTTCCCAGGAAATTTGCTAATGTATATAATCAAATCAAGTAATGAGGTATAATACAGTGAACACACTGTTTTGTTTAAAAGGTATTCAAATGAAATCTTGCTCTGTATTTCATATTTAGTGAGAAAGTTAGTAATAATTCAACAAAGAAAATTCAATGAAAAGATACCCCTGTGAAGCATAAATCTCCTTTCTCTTTAAAATCTTCAGTAAAAACATTACATAGACATGCACATGCACATGCACACATAAAGGCATGTGATGCACATACACACACACAGCACAGGAAGTAGAAAACTATAAAAGCTGAGTTAGGGGAGCAAAAACCTAGAATGAGCTGAGCATGTCTTTTCCATTAAGGAAGATAACTTTCTAAATCAAAAGAATGTAATATATTGTAAAAGGAGAGCTATTCTTCCAGTTGTGACGGAGTAACAGGTAACAGATTTACTTTCCTGTCTTCAACAACTAAAACACAGACAAAATATATAAAACAACAGTTTTTAGTCATTTGACAACAGGCAGACTAGGTGAGTGATCCCTGACAGCAGGGAAACAGAGAAGGTGTACACTATGACTGATCCACTGCTTGCAGAGAATCTTTAGGATGCAGTATAGAGATGGGGTACCCAAACAGAGCCTGGAACTCTACAAGATTTGAAGAGATACAAGTCAGATTACAGGTGAACTAAGGTGTCTAGAATTTGCAGGGCTAATTATCAGAGAGAAGAGAATTGCACAGGGAAAGCTCAGGAGATTTGGAGAGGATTTCTCCTTCTAGGCATTTACATAAGATAAAGACATGTCCACAAAAAGACTTCCACACAAATGCTCAGAGCAGCTTTTTTTTCCCCGAATAACCATAAATTGGAAACAACCCAAATGTTCATCAAAAGACAAATGTGTAAATAGATAGTGGTATATCCACTTAATGGAATACTACTCAGCACTAACATGCAGTGAACTCTTGATACAAAAAAAAGAAAAAAAATGGCTGAACGTAGGGAGGTTAATGGTACCCCCACCAAAAGAAATGATATGCCCATGTCTTAGCACCATGAACCTGTAAAAGTGGCCTTAACTGGGAAAAAAAGTCTTTGTAAATGTATTTAGTTTAAGAAACTAGAGATGAGATCATAGAAGATTACCTAAGTGGACCTTAAATCCTATGGCAAGTGTTCTTACAAGAGACAGAAGAAGAAAAGTCACAGACACACAGAGGAGAAAGTGATATGAAAACAGAGGCAGAGGTTGGTGTTATGCAGCCAAAAACCAACAAAAGCCTGGAGCCAGCAGAAGCTGTAAGAGGCAAGAAAAGATTCTCTCTTTGCCAGCATCCAGTAACTGCTAAATGTCTTACTCACTGCCACAGTGCTACAGTGTTATTTATGACCAAGGAAATTATTTCACTGAAAAATAAGTGAGACAAGGGAACCAATGGTATTGCCATGTATCTCATCCCTCTGAGAATGGCCCACTGCAGATTTAGGTATGTCGCCAGTTGGCTAAAAGTTAATTCCAGTAGAATTAGAATCACGAAGAGTTCAGACCTATTTGGAATGCAGGTTGAGCTAAATCTGTCATATAAAACTATCTTAACAGCTTAGATGCTGACTGAGGGCGAAGGGAATATGGAATAGAAAGTAGAAATTGAGGTTATAAATAGCAACTCTGTTTAGTTAAATAAACAAGGATTAAATACATAGCTAACATCATACTGGCAGCATTCCCACTGTAATTTCTGATTTACAAAAAAGAACAACCACAGATCTCTCACAGATAGTGGGACTGCTCTCTCAAATTTATTTTTCATAGTCATGGTGAAAGATGTGTCCTAAGTACCCTCCTCCTATGGTAGGTGTGCAGCTCTTAGATGATCAATCCACTCTAACATACCAGTCTCCTTAAGCCTTTGGATACCTTCCTTTACAGTATACCAAGGCAGCTCTAGCACTTCAACTTCATTTAGTGTAGGCCACCTTTTGGTTCATGTTTCAGCCAGTCAATCAAATAAGCAATTAGAGCCCTTTCTAACCCCTCAAACTGCAACATTAAAATCAGAATCTCTTCTTAGTAAGCCAAGGTCAATAAATTCATCTTGTTCCAAATGTATGTTTCTTCCACCACTACCCCACATCCTTAAAATCCATTCCAACACATATTCTCTGAATTTCTGTCTCTATAAATTGGAATTTATAGAGTTCCTTTAGAGTGTAGCATACTTATGGATCATACGTTGTAGTTCATCTTTAGGGAACTGAAGAGACTTGAGTCTAGTTATAGGTCTAGAAAAAAAGAAGGGTGATGGGGGTGGGTTCTGGGGCCACTCAGTATTGTCTTACGTGACAACTACATGAGGAGAGACCCTTACAGTTTCCTCAGGCAGAGCAGGGTTAACCCCTCAGATGGGAATTGGAAAGGCTGCTTTTTGTGGCAAAGAAGTCTCATCAGAATTTAGGGGTTTATTGTCCCCAGCTTCATCAAGGTTTTCTCATATGTCCCCATTCCCATTTTTAGGCTCTGTTCATTTCGTAACCAATGTTCTCATCTTAACAGCAGACACCCTATATGGTTAGGAATTCATTCTGCATTATAATTCAGCCACTTGCAGGATGAGGCTCTGGGTCTGGTTTTCGGCAATCTAAGCTCTGCAGCTACAAAAGATAAGAGTTTCTTTCAAGGCAGACATAGGAACTTTTAAGGCATTTATGCAGCACCTGAACTGGGAATTTGAATCCCTGAACTCATCCTTTTCTTTCACCTCTTTGCCTGGTACAATTAGGAGTAACCAGCCAATCTCATTATGCACGTTAATTTGACAAAAATGTTCCAAGGTATCAAATACATGCTCACCCAGGATCCTGCCTTTTACAAGTATTTGAATACAAGTATCCAATGGTAATTTGTGTATGTCTATTGTCACATCATGCCATGGGATATCAGTCCTCTCTTTTCTACTGGAAATAGTCATTAGTGCCTTTAAATCTAATCAGATTAGAGAACCAATTCCAGAAACCTCAGAACCAATTCAGAAAATTCATCATCTATAATTACTCTTGATAACAGAATCTACACTAGGCAGTGTTCTATAGAGAAACAGTATCACTAAGATATATATGGGGGGAGAGAGAGAGAGAGAGAGAGAATGTGGATTTATTTTAAGGAATTAGCCCATGCAATTGTGAGGGCTGGCAAGTATAGAGTTTGTAGATCTGTAAGGCAGGTTGAAAGGCTAGAAATTCAAGTATGAGTTGATGTTTCCATCTTGAGTTTAAATTCCACAGGGCAGGGCAAGCAAGCCGGAAACTCAGGTAGGGTTTTTATATTACAGTATTGAGGAAGGATTCCTGCTTCTTTGGGAAATCTGTCTCTTCTCTTACAGCCTTAAATTCACTGGACAAGGCCCACTCACATTATGGAGGGTAACCTGCTTTAATTGAAGTTTACTGATTGTATATATTGATCACATCTAAAAAAATATCTTTACAACAACGTCTAGACTAGTTTATAAGCAGACAACTGAGAACCATAGTCTGACCAAGTTGATGTGTAAAATTAATCATCAATCATGTTAAAGGTCATTGCTGCTTTTTATTTTTGGTAGACTAGACACTCAGAAGTTAGTAGCCAGAATTGTTTCAGTGAGGAAAAGTCCGTTTTGTTGAGTTAAGTTACAATCTTTAGACATGCTACAAAGGCCTTTTTTTTATGAGAAGCATTGGAATGCCTATAGAAAAAGACTGATTTCCACAAAATGGAAATCATCATGTCCACCTTAATACTGAGTCTCCTTTTTAGAGGGAATCTATCAATGAGTATTCAGGTGGGACAAAAATATCACTTGGGGCCCATTTTGAGATGCCCATCTACCAAGTTGAGAAAACGCAAACTTCCTTGTTACCAATCCTTCAATCTCAAAATCTTTCAAATCTCTGATCATTAAGCAAGATGCATCAAATAGCATAATTCAGCACCTCTCCTGCAGGAAAGGTGGATCACCAGATGTACTGCTTAAAATTTTGCCAACTGGCGAGATTTTCTTCCCCCATTGTACTTTGGAGCCACATTAAATGTGGTTTAAATACTCTAATAAGCCACTTCTAATCCACTTCTACTGTGTAAAATATATGTTAAACCAGGATTTTTTTTTTTCTTTCTCAAGCAACTGGTCAGGGGAAAACCCCATGATGTCATTTGTAGAGGCATGCATCAGAAGCATAGTTTCAGAGTGTTAGCCACCATTTCAAGCAATTTCTTGTGTTTTCAGAACCTGTTTGAGTGCAGTCTTGTTTATACCACTTCTATTCAGTTATGGAGATTATTGTGTAGTGGTGGAGATGTCCACTACTAGGACTTGGTGGATAAAAGAGAGTTAATTCATGAAGAAAAGCTCAGGTCACATGGTTTCCTGGTGTATATGGTCAGGTAATCAGTCTGAACCAGGACCCAGTAGCAAAGCCAAAGAGTCTTTCCCTAGAGGGAAGTGATTATTTTCTAAGCAGGGCATGGTTTTGTCACAAAACACCAGAGGGTCCATGTAGCACACTGGATTTCTAAGTAATAGAGCCAAGTGATCTAAATGATCTGAAGCACAGATTAGGTGAAGAAATAAAGAAGATTCTTGTCTTAAGACGCACTCAAAACTGATACCCTTAGGGATTATAATATAAATGGGTGCAGCGAGCATACCCAATATGAAATGAATTGCCTCCGAAATTCAGAGGACCACTAGGCATAGAGGTAAAAAGTATGTGATGCAGCAACTTTTTTGTACATCCCAGACCACTAGACCCTCCAATACTTGAGTAAATTTTCAGGAGGTTTATCTCATATTCTCTTGATCACTTATGTTTCTTACACAACATCTAGGATACTTATACTTCATCCTATTGTCATGAGTCAATCTATAAATGAATCAGTGTGATATTCTGTGGGAGGATACGGTAATCATGTTATTCAAAGAGATTTAATTATAATACAAAGAGAATTTTCTTATCTCACAGTGAATACAGGAAAGATGTATTAATATAACTATTCCTTCCAAGTTAAAAAAAATTAATTCTGATGTCCTGTGTTTAATGAGATAAATAAAAGCCAATGATAAGAATAGTAGCTCTGAGACTCTATTTATTTTATTCATAAAGGGAACCATATATTGAATAGTAACTGAAATTTAAGTTATTACCTCCTCTTACACAAGACTCACCTGTTTTCAGCTCTTGCCAAGCAGCAAAATTACAAATCAATGCTAGAGAAGAGTGATGTCAGCAAGACAACAGAATAGGAGCTTTCTACCATCATCCCCCTGTAGAAGCATCAATTTTGACAATGACTTATGGACAAGAGTGTCTTTGTGGAATTCCAGGAATCCAGCAAAGTTCCAGCATACCATTGGAGCAAAATATCTGAGAATAGATGTATTGAAGAGGGTAAGATGAACAGTTTCACTTTACTCAAGTCACCACTTCCCCAAGGTATCACAGCTCAGTGCTAAAAGAGATCTTATTGGCCCACACTATCTCCCACAGGAAAAAGTAAGAGCCTAGTTAGTGAGCACCCATGTGAGATGCTGTTCAACCAGCCTACTTCTCTGTCACTCCACCCAGAACATACTGAGCTGGTCAGCACAGCTGAGTGATTGGAAGATGCTGGCAGCAGGAAAGAAAGGCTGCAAAACCTCAACAGACTCCATCAGGAAGGCTGCCTACGAACCGCACGGGATGCCTCACCTGCGGACCTCCCCACAACTGGCCCACGGACACACCGTGGCTCTACACATCTCACTCCCGACACCCAGTCCAGCTTGCGTAACATGTCCCTGTGGTCAGTGAGTACAAGTGTTTTGTGCAGACAGTCAGTTTGATGACACGGGATTGGGAAAAGACACAAATTTGAGCATTTTGGGACACTGTCCTCGTAAAAACAAACAGGAAGCTCTCAGCACGAGACCCAGCTTTGTGAGTTCTGGAGAAGGCATAAAATCTTAAAACTTACCCCCCATGAGGAAACAGGAGGTGGGAACAGGTATGTCCATAGAAAAACTATGAGAGCTCCTCAAAAATCCTAGCCCGGCTATTTGGTGAAGGTGTTTCTCTCCCAGAAACATTCGATAGAGACTGGAGGATGTGACTTCTTCTTCAAAGGTGAAACCGACAATGCAGACTTTAGAGAACAAAAAAAATCAAGAAAACATGACACTGTCAAGAGACACAATAGCATTCCAATAATCAACTGGAATTGATTATTGTCTGATAAAATTTCAAAATAATTGTTTTAAGGAGGCTTACCTAGGTACAAAAGAATACAGATAAAGTCAATAAAATCAGAAAAACAAAACAAAAAGAAAGCAAGAAGTTCAATAAAGAGATAGAAATCATAAAAAAGAACCACACAGAAATTTTGGAGCTGAAGAATAAAAAAAAAAAATTAAACAAAAAGTGCAATAGAGAGCGACAGTAGACTTGGCCAAGCAAAAGCAAGAATCTGGGAACTCAAAGACAAGTAATTTGAAAACATTCACTCAGAGGAGGAAAAAAAGAAAAAACAAGAAAGAAAAAGAACAGTAATTGATAAGATACCACCAAGTGAGCCAATATTCACATTTAGAAGTTTCACAAGGATGAAAGAGAGAGAGCGGGGCAGAAAGTTTATTTAAAAGAAATAAGCTGAAAACTTCTTAAATCTGGGAAGAGATGGACACTCAGGTACACAAAGCTTAAACATTTTCAATCAGGTTCAACCCAAAGAATACTCAAAACATATAATAAACAGTAAAATTGAAAGACAAGAAGAGAGTCTTGAAAGCAGTAAGAGAAAAAAGGTTGCTATCATGTAAATGATCACCCATGAGGTTATCAGTGGATTTCTCATCGGAAACTATGCAGACCAAGAGCAGAATAAAATATTCAAAGTGCTGAAAGAAAAAACTGCCAACCATGAATACTCTACCTGGCAAGGCTGTCCTTCAGAAATGAAGAGGAAATAAAGATGTTCCCAGACAAAAGCTGAGGGAGTTCATCCACGCCAGAATTGCCTTATCATAAATGTTCAAGGGAGTTCTTCAAGCTGAAATGAAAGGATGCTAATTAGTAACATGAATATATACAAAATTATAAAACTTACTGGTAAAGTAATTATATAGTCAAAATCATAATACTTTGAAAAAATGCTCAACATCTGTAATCATCAGGGAAATGCAAATCAAACCACAATGAGATACCACTTAACTCCAATGTGATTGGCTTGTATCAAAACAAATGTTGGTGTGGGTGTGGAGACATAGCAACACTCATACGCTGCTGGTGGGACGACAGACTAGTACAACCTCTATGGAAAGAAATATGGAAATACCTCAAAGAATTAAAAGTAAAGCTACCATTTGATCCAGCAATCCTACTACTGGGCATCTACCCAAAGGGGAAAAAAGACATTCTGTAATAAGGACATCTGTGCTCAAATGTTTATAGCAGCACAATTCACAACTGCAAAGATGTGGAAACAACCCAAGTGCCCATCAATACATGAGTGGATTAATAAAATGTGGTATATGTATACCATGGAATACTTCTCAGCCACAAAAAACAATGGTTAACTAACACCTCTTGTACTATCCTGGATAGAGCTGGAGCCCATTTTCCTAAGTGAAGTATCGCAAGAATGGAAAAACAAGCACCACATATACTCACCATCAAAGTGGTACTAATTGATCAACACTTATGTGCACATATGGAAGTAACATTCATCGGGTGTCGGGCAGGCGGGAGGGGTAGGAGGAGATGGGTTTATTCACACCTAATGGGTGTGGTGTGCTCTGTCTGGGGGAGGGGCATGCTTATAGCTATGACTCAGGTGGTGCAATGGCAATATATGTAAATGTTTATACCCCCATAATATTCTGAAATTTAAAAAAAAAAAAAACCTGTAATGCTGGTGTGTAAATTACATATATGTCTAGTATAAACATTTTTAAAACTATTAAAAATATTAATAATATCTACAATAATTTGTTAAAAAAATACCCAATATAAAAAGATTTAAATTTTGATATCAAAAACAAAAATGTGGGGGAAGGAAGGAAGTAAAATGTAGAATTTTTTATGTGATTAAAGTTAAGTTGTTATCAGTTTAAAATAGACTGTTGTAACTATAAGTTGTTTTATGTAAGCCTCATAGTAACCACAAAGCAAAAATCTATGTTAGATAAACAAAAGATAATGAGAGAGTAATTAAAGCATACAACTACAGAAAATTATCAGATCACAAAGGAAGATAGCAAGAGAGGAAGAAAAGAACAAAGGACCTACAAAACAGCCAGAAAACAATGAACAAAATGGCAGGGATAAATCATGACCTATCAATACTTACCTTGAATATAAATTGATTAATTTCTCAATCAGAAGACATAAATGGCTTAATTAAAAAAAAAAAAAACAGGACCCAACTGATGCCTGAGGCTCACTTCTGAAGGGAGGCATGGGATGAGAAATTACCTTAGAGGTGCTAAATACATTAATGAGGTAAGGGTTACACAAAAAGCCCAGAATTCATCACAATGCAATATATCCATGTAACAAATCTCACATGTACCCCCTAAATCTATATAAATAATAAAAAACAACATCAACAACAAGAAAAAGAGACTCACTTCAGCTTTAAAAATATACATAGACTGAAAGTGAAAGAATAGTAAAAGATATTCCAAGAAAATGGAAACCAAAAGAGAGCAGGAGTAGCTATACGTAATCAAACAAAATAGCTTTTAAGTCAAAAAATGTAAAAAGAGATAAAGAAGCATATTAAGCATTTTTTCTGACCACAATGGCATGAGATTAGAAATAAATAACAAGAGAAAACCTGGAAAATTCACAAATATGTGGAAATTAAACAACACACTCCTGAACAACTAAATGGGTGAAAGAAGAAATCAAAAGGCAATTTATAAAATATCTTGAGAAAATGTAAAAGAAAACACAATATACCAAAACTTATGGGATAAAATAGAGACAAGAAAAATAATAGAAAAGATCAACTAAAGCAAGAGTTGGTTTTTTAAAAACATAAACAAAGTTGACAAACTTTTAGCTAGACTAATAAAAAAGAGAGAAGACTGAAATAAATAAAATCAGAAATTAAAGAGGAGATATTACAAATGATACCACCAAAATACAAAGCATCATAGAGACTACTATGAATTATATCAACAAATTGAATTACCTAGAAGAAACAGATAAATTCCTAGTAACATACAACCTACCAAGACTGAATCATGAAGAAATAGAAAATCTGAGCAGATTAATAATGATTAAGGAGATTGGCCCAGTAGTTTACAATCTCCCACCAAAGAAAAACTCAAGAACTTTGGGCTTCACTGGTGAATTTAAAATTTAAAGAAGAATGAATCCCAGTGATTCTCAAACTCTTCCAAAAAACTGAAGAACAGGAAATACTTCCAAACGCATTTTACAAGGTCAGCATCACCCAAAGCCAGATAAGAAAAGAAATTTACATATCCCTGATGAATATGGGTGCAAAAAACCTCAACAAAATATTAGCAAACTGAATTCAATAGCACATTAAAAGGATCATATAACATGATCAAGTGAGATTTTCCCCTGAGATAGCAAGGATGATTAAACATATGCAAATCAATAAATGTGATAAACCATATTAACAGAATAAAAACCATAAACCATATTATCATCTCAATAAATGCAGAGAAAGCATTTGACAAAATTTGACATATACTCATCATAAAAACTCTCAAGTTAGGTATAGAAGGAATGCACCTCAATGCAATGAAGGCCGCCTATCACGAGCCTACAGCAAACACCATACTCAATGGTGAAATGTTGAAAGCCTTTTCTCTAAGATCAGAAACAAGACAAGGATGGTTATTCTTGTCATTTCTGTTTAACGCAGTACTGAAAGTCCTAGTCAGAGCAATTAGGCAGGAAAAAGAAATAAAAGTCATCCAAATTGGAAATAAGGAAGTAACATTATCCTTGCAGATATGATTTTATATACAGAAAACCCTAAATACTTCACAAAAAAACTGTTAGAATAAATTTAAAAATTTAGTAAAGTCACAGCATACAAAATTAACATACATAAATCAGGTAAATTTCTGTATGCTAAAAATATATTACTGAAAAGAAAAATTAAGAAAACAATCTCATTTAAAATAGCATCAAAAAATAAATACTCAGAAGTAAACTTATCCAAGGAGGTAAAAGATCCATACTTTGAAAACTGTAGATTGAGGGAAGAAATAGCTACCAAAAAAAAAAAAAAAAAATCATAGGAATATACTTAACCAAGGAAGAGAACAATCTCTACAAGGAGAACTACAAAACACTGATGAGAGAAATCATAGAGGACACAAACAAATGGAAAAGCATCCCATGCCCATGGATTGGTAGAATCAATATTGTGAAATGACCATACTTCCCAAAGCAATCTACAGATTCAATGCAATTCTTATCAAAATACCAACATCATTTTTCACAGAATTAGAAAAAACAATTCTAAAATTTATAAGGAACTAAAAAAGAGCACAAACAACCAAAGCAATCCTAAGTACCAAGATCAAGTTCTGAGGCATCACATTACCTGACTTCAAAATATACTGCAAGGCAATAGTAACCCAAACAGCATGGTACTGGTATAAAAGTAGACACACAGATCAATGGAACAGAATAGAGAACCCAGAAATAAAGCCAAATACCTCAAACTAACTGATCTTCAATAAAGTAGACAAAATTATACACTGGGGAAAGGATATCCTATTCAATAAACGAATGATGCTGGGAAAATTGGACAGCTACATGCAGAAGAATTCAACTAGATCTCTATTTACAAAAATTAACTCAAGAGGGAGTAAATACCTAAATGTAAGACCTGAAACCATAAAAATTCCAGAGGAAAACTTAGGAAAAACTCTTCTGGACATTGGCCTAGGCAAAGAATTAATAACTAAGATCCTAAAAAGCAAAGAAACAACAAAAACAAAGATAAATAAATGAGACTTAATTAAACTAAAAAGATTCTGCACAGCAAAAGAAATAATTAACAGAGTAAATAGACAACCTACAGAATGGAAAAAATATTTGCAAACTACACATCCAACAAAGGACTAATATCCAGAATCTACAAGGAACTCAAACAAATCAGCAAGAAAAAAACAAATAATCCCATTAAAAGTGCAAAAAACATAAACAGATATTTTTCAAATGAAGACATACAAATGGCAAACAAACATGAAAAAAATGCTCAACATCACTAATCATCAGGGAAAAGCAAATTAAAACCACAATCAGACACCACCTTACCCCAGTCAGAATGGCCATTATTAAAAAGTCAAAAAACAATAGATGTTGGCACAGATGTAATGAAAAGGGAATGCCTATACACTGTTGGTGGGAATGTAAATTAGTATAACCTCTATGGAAAACAGTATGAAGATTTCTCCAAGAACTAGAAGTAGACCTACCACTTGATCCAGCAATCTCACTTAAAGGAAAACATATCATTATGTCAAAAGGACACCTGCACCATTATGTATATTGCAGCACAATTCACAATTGCAAAGATGAGGAATCACTCTAGGTGCCCATCAACCAAGGAGTGGATAAAGATAATGTGGTATATATACACCATGGAATACCACTTACCTATAAAAAAGGATGAAATAATGTCTTTTGCAGCAATTTAAATGGAACTGGAGGCCAATGTCCTAAGTGAAGTATCTCAGGAATGGAATACCAACTACTGCATGTTCTCACTTATAAGTGTGAGGTAAGCTATGGGTATGCAGGAGCATACAGAGTGGTACAATGGACACTGGAGACTTAGAAGAGGGGAGGGTGAGGAGTGAAGGAAGAAAAACTACTTATTGGATGCAATGTACAGTATTTGGGTAACTGGTACACTAAAAACCAGATGTCACCACTATACAATTCATCCATGTAACCAAAAACTACTTGTACCCCTAAATCTATCAAAATATAAATTTAAAGAAATGGAAAGAAATTTCATGTTTATGGATCAAAAAGGATCAATATTGCCAAAATGTCCATATTACTCAGAGCAATGCAATCTCTATCAAATTCCAATATCCACAGAAATAGAAAGAACAACCACAGAAAACCCCAACTAGCCAATACAATCTTGAGCAAAAAGAACAAAACTGAAGGCATAATACCTCCTGATTTCAAATTATATTACAAAGCTATAGTAATCAAAACAGTATGGTACTGGCATAAAACAGAGACATAGACCAATGGGACAGAAGAGCAATCTTAAAAATAAACCCATGCATATATGGTCAACTAACCTTTGACAAAGTCACCAAGAATACACAATGGGGAAAATGGGGAAAGGACCAACAGTCTCTTCAATAAATGGTGTTGGGAAAATTGAACATCCATGTGGACAAAACGAAATTGGATTCTTATACCATATCCAAAAATCAGCTTAAAATGGGTTAGTGACTTAAACACAGGTTTGAAATTGTAATACTCCTAGAATAAAACATGAGGGAAAAGTTTCATTGGTCCTGGCAATGATCTTTTGGATATGACACAACAAGCACAGGTAACAAGAGCAAAAATAGACAAGTAAAAGTACATCAAACTCAAAAATTTCTTACAGCAAAGGAAACAATCAACAAAATGAAAAGGCAATCTGCAGAATGGGAGAAAGTATTTGCAAATGATATATTCAATAAGGGGTTAATATCCAAACTCAAAAAACCTGATAGAAAAACAATAACAGCCTGATTAAAAAATCAGAAAAGGACTTGAATAGACATTTTTCCAAAGATTTACAGATAGATATCCAATGACTTTATGAAAAGGTGCTCAGCATCACTAATCATCAGGGAAATGCAAATCAAAACCACAATGAGACATCACCTCACACCTGTTAGGATGACTGTTATTAAAAAGTCAAATGCTAACAAAAGTTGGCAAAGGTGTGGAGAAAAGGGAACCCTTATATGTTATCGATAGGAATGAAATGGGTACTGCCATTATGGAAAACACTATAGAGGATCTTCAAAAATTAAAAATAGAACTACCATGTAATCCAGCAATCCAACTTCTGGATATATATCCAAAAAATAAAATCACTATCTCAGTGAGATATCTGCATTCCCATGTTCATTGCAGCATTATTCACGATAGTCAAGATATGGAAACAACCTAAGTGGCCATCAGCACATGATTGGCTAAAGAAAATACGAGATAGATGTAGATATAGACATAGACAAGATGAATATTTAAAAGGAAGAAAGCCTTTCAAAAAGAAGAAAATGCTGCCATTTGCAACAACAAGAATGAACCTGGAGGACATTATGCTAAGTCATAAGTAGAATAAGCCAGACACAGAACAACAAATACTGAAGGATCTTACTTATATGTGGAATCTACAGAAGTAGAACCCACATAAACAGAATAAAGGGTGGCTACTGGTGGTTGCTGTGGGGGGTGGGATTTGTGAAATGGGGAGATATTGACCAAAGGGTACAAATTTGAAGTTATAAGCAGAATGCGTTCTAGAAACCTCATGTGCAAGATGGTGACTATAGCTAATAATAATTTATTATATTTTGTATATTTGAAATCTGATAAGAAAGTAGATCTTAAGTATTCTCATCACAAAAAATGTAGCAATGTGAGGCAATGGATAGGTTCATTAGCTTGACTGTGGTAATCATTTCACAAGGTGTATGTATATCAAAATATCACATTGAAAACCTTAAAAATATACAATTTTTATTTGTCAATTATGCTCAATGAAGCTTAACAAAAAGAAACTAGCAATACAAACCACAAAAATGGGAGGAGATCTTTGCAAATCATTTATCTATAAAGAACATGTATCCAGAATATATAAAGAATTCTTACAACTCAACAATGAAAAGAAAAATAACCCAATTTAAAAATGGGCAGGCTGGGCATAGTGGCTCCAGCTTGTAATCCCAGCACTTTGGGAAGCCAAGGCCAGAGGATCACTTGAGGCCTAGGAGTTCAAGACCGGCCTGCGCAACATAGCAAGACCCCATCTCTACAAAAAATTTAAAAATTAGCCAGGCGTGGTGCACTCTAACCGGGATGGCAGGGCAGACCCTGTCTCAAAAATTAAAAAATAAAAAAATAAAAAGGCAAATGATTTTAAAAGAAATTTCTCCAAGGGGAATGGGCAAATGGAACATTAAGCATATTAATAGATGTCTAACATCGTTAATCGTTAGGGAAATGCAAATCAAAACCACAATGAGATACTATTTCACATCCCCTAGGATATCAGTAAACAAAAAGACAGACAATAACAAGTTGTAATACTTGTAATCGTAATTGTAATACTATAATAAAATCTCCGCCTAGTGGAGAATCATAGTATCCTTAACATAACAGGGATTGTATGAAAACACATGACAAATGTACTGCACATGCTTGACTTGCTTCAATATGAACTTGCAAGGATATAATGAAAGAGCTCTGTGTCACTCACTGGAAAGGGATTTTAGGCAACATGAAAGGTAGGCAAATGGGGAATTTCCTAACAAGAACGCCCCTGTGGAAGAAGCCCCTGTTTCACCCAGAAGCAAGTACCATTGTAAGTAATCTCTCGTAAGCTCATCTAACTCACAAAGCTGGACTTCTTTGGTCCCTCAGCTCCATCTCAGTTTGGAGGTGGCTTTTCTATACTGTCCCGGAATTTTTCCAAAGCAGCGACATGTTCAGAACAGGCAGATCCTCACAGAAGAGAGCTTAGTGAGGGAGGGTTGGAGGGAAGGAGGAAAGAAGCTTCATTGCTTATGTGTGCCGAGCTTCTTTGTGAGGTGATGAAAAATGTCCTAAACTAATTGTGGTAATGATTGTGCAACTCTGTGAATATACTAAAAACTACTGAATTATACAGATTAAAAGGATAAATTTTATTGCACATGAATTATATCTCAATAAAGCTGTTTTTTAAAAAATTTTAAAAATCAATGTTAGAGAAATGTCAATCCCTGCATCCAAATCTGTGATTGTAGTTCTAAATCATAACTTTACCAAGATATATAATATTCATTTTACTGTACTATATTGTTAGAGGTGATTTAAAAGGTTTTATATTGACCCTTACTATGTTAGCGGGCCCCCATACGATGGGTTATGGAGCCAAAGTGGTTTTTTTGCCAAGTGTCAAATGTCCATTCCAAATATATTAATATATGCAGGAATAGGTGCGAATCCTTATGATGGATTTGGCCGAACCTCCATCACCTAACTCCCATAAATCTCTGTTATGATCAGTGGACCACAGAGGTGTCTTGGGTCCCCAGAAATTAGTGTTAATTTAGAGCTAGTATTAAAAAATATCAGAAATATCTCTATAATCCCAAGTACATTTGGTACATAGCTACAAAGAGTTTTGGGCTGGGATCTGGATTCATACTATGTCTTTGTGATGTCATGGTGGAGTCACTCCTCAGATGTACCTGGCTTACCCTTAATTTAAGAGATTCTAGGTCACAAACAGATTCAGCATTTGAAATTGAGCAAGAGATTGTGGCTTTCTGCTATGAAATGTATCCCTTCAATTTCATGTGTTGAAACCTAATATCCAATGTGACAGTATAAAGAAGTGGGGCCTTTGGGGAAGTGATTATGTCTTGAGGGCTCCCCCATCATGAATGGCATCAGTGCTTTTATAAAAGAGTTTGGCGGGAGCTTTCTTGCCCTTTATTCTTTACTGAGATAAGGGAATCTATTTTGCTGGCAGCATCTCCGAACTTTATCCTGAGCCTGCAAAGGACAACCATCACAGCATTTTTCTGGGATTCTACGTGTGTGTGCGCATGCATGCATACGCACCTGTGTATGTACCAATGTATTAGATTTCTCTGTTTTGCTTTGGATGGTATTGTTATGTGAATTTCAGAAGAGTTGTATAGATTTCAACTACTAGAGCAGTTGGAGGAATGACAACCAATTCTCATAGAAATGCAAAGGGATGGTTTCATGGTAGAGACGGAAAGTGTGCTAGTCTTAAAAAATAGGTGGCATTTTGATGTCTATTGTAGTGGGGAGTATGTACATGGAGAGCAGCACAATACAGCAAAGAGAGACCCTGGCGTGCTGAGAGCGAACTCCCCAACCTTGCCAAAGGGCAAGGGCTGAAACAGAGTACAAACAAGAAGATGAGAAGCCTATCCTCTCCCTGTTCATAATACCATAAAATTATTTAGAAACAAAATGTTTAATGTCTAAATATTTGTTTAGATAATCATTTCAGGGACTTCTGAAAAAGAGGAAAATGAAGTAAGTTATTAAAAGAACCAGAGAAGAGAACGTTTATAGAAGCACTCTGAATATTGTTAGAAAGTGTTAATTGGAAGCATTATATGTTAACAATTAATTTTTATGGTGGTTGTTTGGGGTTCTGAAACTGTAACATGGATTTGAGTTTCATATTGTAATAGCAAAACCAGAGTCACGTTGCCAAGAGAAACACCCAGAGGTACAGGAGGATGCAGAGAGATCAGGTTTATTAACGCAGGCGGGCTCAGAGGAGATCCTCCGCCAAAATCTGAGCACCCCCGATCTGGGGGACTTGTCTTTTATACTTCAAGAGCAAGGGGGGGTACAGAGCAGCTTATACCAGGAAGTGCACACATAAGGAAGTTACTGTAACTTACAAGGTAGCTGCTGCAAGGGGAGCTGTTTACAGGAGCATGAGCTGCAGCCATTAGTCAGTTTCACAGGGCGACAAGCAGTCTTACAGAAGCAGATGAGCAATTAACATACATAGGGCTATAGCTTGTCTGTTTCAGGGTAAAAGGTTTTTAGTGAATTTCCATTTTTCCCTCACAATATCAACCTTTGTGGTTTCTAGGTTTTCTTTTTTTCTTTGCATTTTATTGTCTCTTTTTGTATTCAATTTAGTGTCTCTGTACTCCTGGAGGTGAATTGTTCTTTCACTTGATTATCAATATTCCCTGTTCAGAACTGACTGATGGCATCTTTCAAGAGAAAAAAATCTATCATTTAAGTGAATGACAGAGATCAGGTATCATTTAGACAAATGTGTACTTTCTGCAATCAGCAAACCTATTTATAAGGAAAGATATCACACTGACAACTTTATGAAACATTTGACTCATGCTCAGTGGTGAAATTATTCTTTCTTCTCTTTCAAATTTTAAAGTTATACATTTCCAGGTTACTTTTTAGTGCAGTACATCAGTGACTAGGTGAAATTAATTTTCTTCACCCTCCAAAGCAACACTTACCAGGATCTTAGATAGCTTTAATGCCATTAAAGGTAATAAACGTGGGAAAAAGTATAGTTTTGCCTTGAAGATTTCATTGTCTCTTATCCAGGGTGTTTTATTTTGATTATTCTTTCCTAAAGTATACCTTGAGGGTTCAATTAAATGATTCTTAAACATCTTAAGTATAATGTTGTCTTTACAGAACACAATTAATTTTACTTATTTTTACTTAAAGTATCATTTAAGTGGGGTATTCAGAGAGCAGAAGTAAATACCAAGACATCATCAGGTTTTCTCTATCACTAGCTAAAAGAAAAGTAAAACTTTTGTTCAGCCAAAGACAATAATTTTTTTTTATTATTCTTAAAGTCAAAATACTTGTCAGTCTTAGATTCCCTTGGCCATGGATTCTATCTCAATATTCTAAATGCATAAGCAATTATTGTAGTAAGTAAACAAATTAATGAATAATATTTTTATGTCCAAAGTTTCAAAGATTCAAGTTTTTTTTCACTCTACATATTAAATATTTTAGAAGGTAGTTTACAAAATCCCTAGAAATAGAGTATCTAGAAATATATGTTGGGGAAAATAAAAGAAGGCATTCGCATTCATGCAAGTATTGAGAAGTACATCAGCATGAAATAAAATGAAACCAAATACTGAGCAGCTCCATATGCCCTGTTATAATTTAGCATTCTTATTTTCAACACAAATTTCTGGTTTTTATCTGGTTGCTGCTAATTTATAAACTATATTTTAAAAAACCTATTAACTCACTATGTAATTCCCACTTCTGCTTATCCAACTATATTCTAACTTCTCAGCCAAGATTTTAATTGATTTTTGTAGTAGCCAGTTGTTAATAGGATAATTTGTCAATACAATAATAAAACAATTTTCTCAATGGCTCTAGGAGTTCAGTTCATCAGATAACAAAGTTGAGTTTTGTTTCATTAATTGAATGCAGGTGTAGGATTTGTTGGATGAAAGATACAAATCCCTGTGGAACTGTGGAAATCTGGGTCAGAGATCACTGAAAAATTAGTTAAGCATGATGGGTCAACAGTGACCCAGACAGGTGTCCCAGCTTTGTTTCTGTGTCACTTCCTGTGCTCTTAAATGCTCAACTCTTGAGCTTGGGCATACAGGTCAACACATGGGTTTCTTAGTCTGTGGTAAATTAGAAGCCAGGAGAGGATTCCTTATAGTCACAAACACATGATCCTAAGCACCCAGTCATGTTAACTTCTCAGGGTAAAAATATTATGTTTTGTAGTTTTAAAGAAGCTAGTGAGGATCTTACCCCTAGTCCTTAAAGATGGTGAATAGTCTGAAAAGATATGCAAATAAGTTATTTTTCAGGAAAGGAAAAATAAAACATAAGACAACAATTCATGCCCAAAAGGGACATACGATTCTTGAGAAAAGGAAATGATCCTAGTGGAAATACATTCTCTATTTTTAAAAACATGCTGAAAATTTCAAAAGGTTTTAGTATTCTCTAGTTAATCCATAACTGACTCTTGCAGTTTTTTTCCTGTCATTTTTATTATACTGTTAAACAGTCAGCACTTATGAGTCATAACTATACCTTATTACTGTTCTCAGAAATAACACAGTTGAGTTAGTCTTAAGTATTTGCACAGTAGTTAATGCACACACAGAATGGATACAAACCATAATATTTGACACTAAGGGAAATGCACTGCCTTAAGAACTCCTTCTGAGCATACAAACTTATTAAATGAGCAGGCACACATGGAAACCATAGTTTAATTTTGGCCTTATTTACATCTTGACTTCTTAAAACACATGCACACATGTGCACACACACACACTCCATACATCTTTTCTTACTAAAAACAGCTTTTTAAATATGTTCAAGAGTTCTTAAATCCAAAGGTAAGCCTAACTCAGGAAAAAAAGTTAAGATGAAGGGATTCAAGGTGGAAAAAATCAAAATGATATTCTATACAAATAAGTTAGCCAGTCCTGGGAAAAGAAGCTAAAAGAGCTATGTGCACTTGATGGAAACATTCGAACTAAACCTATGTTATATTGTGTTGAAATGATTACTTGTGTTACTTGTTAAGAAATGCTTATGTGCCATTTGAGTCCAATTTGATAGTATCCCCTTGGGTAAAGGTGTATTTTTTTTTCCTATTTGCTTTCTTTTATAGATGCTAAGACATAATTTTTCACATTTTAACCTCTGGAATTGGAATGTATCTTAAAATCACTGTTTTATCAGAGTTAATGGCAGCATTGTTGTTTTTGTGTCTTATTGGTTCATATAATAATGGTGCATATAATATAATGATGATTTGAAGAAATATGTATGCAAACTAGCCCTCATTTCTACAATAATAATATCTTACTTGTGCCTCACTTTTTATTGTGCTTGTGCATGACCGTATCTGATGACAATGTGGCTGGAAAACGGGGAGGTAGGTGCTAACTAAACAGAATTTACCAGGAGCTGGTGCCACAATAAGAGCAATTTAGTTTTGCTTCTGCACATGTGCATGTGATGTCAACAGGCCCCCAAATAGTTAATAAGACAAAATACTTCACCCCAATAACAGGTGCCTATTTGTCCGAAAGGGTCTATTGACTTTATGAAAAATTGATTTTTTTCCCAAATGATATGTTTTCTTAAGAGGTCACTAGTCAAGGGAAGTGGCAGCCCCACCTCCCTCTCAACCCTTACTGGTTGGAAAACTGAACTGAAAGTGGAACACTCGAGGTCACCAAGTCCAGTGGGTTAGAACCCCTCGGCTGCTGCAGAGACTGTGTATGTTCAGACAGGTACGAGCATCTGTGCTCCATAGACACTAAGACCCAGGAGGGAAGCAAGCCTGGAGATCTCCTTCTGTCGGGGGCCTGAATTTTTCATGAGGGGATGGATCAGTCAGTCAGAGAGAAGTACAGAATGTCTAGGTAGGAATCTCAGTACTGTGGTCTAAATGTTTGTGCCCCCCCATGTAACCTCACCCCCAATGTGATGGCATTAAGAGGTTGGGCCTTTGGGGGTGAGATTAGTGTCCTTATAAAAGGGACCCCAGAGAGCTCCCTCACCCCCTCTACCATGTAAGGACACAGCAATAAGGTGCCTGTCTATGAGCCAGAAAGTGGGCCCTCACCAGACGCTGAATCTGCCACACCTCAATCTTGGATTTGCAGCCTCCAGAACTGCGAGAAATAAATTTCTGTTGTTTATAAGCCACCCAGTTTATGATATTTTGTTATAGCCACCCAAACGGACTAAGACACTAAGGAAGGAGAACTAAGTCAGCATTGGAGGGAACATCCAAAGGAAAATCCTCCTTGAGCAGACCTCCCTTCTTGGGCCTTTCATTGTCCTAACATTCACTTCCTGTGCTACCTGAGTCACAGCAGAGGCGGGGTGAACAGGCAGCTAGAGAAAAGGGATGGAATTATGCTTCTTGACCACTGCAGAATAGAGGAAGCAGACACTCCCTCAGTAGAACCACACAGAAAACCATCTGGAAAGGACCCTCAGCTCTGCCAAAAAAACAGTAAGTTTCAACCTTCTCATGGCCCCAAAACCTAGCAGGTCAGTCTCAGAGAAGAGAAAGGTAGGAGCAAATACAGCTTGGGTTTCACTAACAGGGACTCTGTATGGTAGGCACTTAGATGTTTCATTTCACATATGTGCAAATCAAGTCACAGGGAGATTAAGCGATTTGTCAAAGGTCTAGCATTTATTTAGCTTAAAAGTGCTGGAACAAAGACAAAAGGTTTTTGTTGTTCAGTTTCTACGTACATAACACTATTCCTTCAAATAATTTACTATGGAACTTGGAAAACAGAGAAAAGTTTCCCAAATGTCTATCTCTCTGGCTAATTCTTTTGAATGACTTGATCAATTGAAAACCAACTCTTGAATCACAAGGTCATTATTTTAAGGGACAGAATTTTAATCATTTTCAAGTGTATTTTATACCACTTGACTGTATTTTTTTCTACTAAGTAAATTTCAATGTAGATGCAATTATGTATTTCCCAAATAGTGGATATTAAACTTTATTGCCTGAATTTTTAAAAATTTATTTAAAATCACATCAAGATCAGTTTTATTTTTACATACTCAAGTACAAATTAAGATCAGTTTATTTTTACACACTCAAGTACTCAACATACAAATTAAAAATGTGTCAGTCACATTCAATATTCAAGTTTTTACTCAAAAGTACAGTTACTTATCAGGAAGCACAAATGCTATTAACAAAGACACTAGAATGGCAAGATATAGAGACAGTCAAAATGGAGGGATAGATGGGTGAGACCCTCCAGGAAGATCTGCCTGATTCTGCTGGCTGGATAATCAAAACCAAATCTCTTATTTTGTCTACATTGCCCAGATTATTTTTAGTTGGATCTGGATAATTTGGAAGAAAAATTAGGGAGGGGAGATTGACTTAATTACTCAAATTGGTCAACTAAATCATGAACATTCACCAGCTAACTATAAAATATCCTCCTTCCTAAAATGAACCAAAAAATACCCAGCTTGGCCTTGCAGTTAGCTTTTACTTGTGAAGGATCTGCCGAGATGTTGGTAATGACCGTGGCTATCTTCCTTCCTTGCTTATCAGGTGAATTTTCCAGCACTGCTCAGGGTATAAGAGTACCTTGGTAGGTAAGCTAATTTCTTTGTTGTTTGTTCTATTATGAGCTAAATCAAGTTAGACTTTGTGATGGTGTTTCATGGTTTGAATCTCAATTCCTGGCAATTAGAAAGACAATTTCTCCCTAGATGATAATAATGTCTTATAAATAAAACTTTTTCAAAAAATTAAATTTTATTCACCAAAATTTGTTCCACAAAATATTTTCAATTCTCCTATTTCCAATGCCAAGCAACATTCTTGTTTGAGGTCTGCGCAGGCAGCATCCAGAGAGCTGTGACCAAAAGACTCATTGTGGCTGGGCACAGTGGCTCACGCCTATAATCTCAGCACTTTGCAAGGCTGAGGCGGGAGGATTGCTTGAGGCCAGGAGTTTGAGATCAGCCTGCCGACATAGCAAGACCCTGTCTCTACAAAAAATTTTTTAAAATTAGCCGGGCATGGTGTCACACACTTGTAGCCCTAACTACTCAGGAGTCTGAGGTCAGGGGATCACTTGAGTCCCGGAATTCAAGGTTGCAGGAAGTTATGATTGCACCACTGCACTCCAGCCCAGGTGACAGAGTGAGACCCTGTCTCTTAAAAAAAAAAAGACTCATCTCTTAGCAGTACAAAAGACAGGTGAGAACTTATCTAAAGTATACAATAAAGCTTAAACCATTTTTCATCTACTAATAATTTACTAATTATTTTTGAAGCCTAATTTTAAAGTAAAGCAAATGCCCATATATTAAGACCCTTAAAAAAGAGAAATTTTTAAACAAAACAAGTTCCAGTTGCAAATAAAGAAAAGAATTACCCAAAAACTTTAAAATGCCAGCTGGCCCCAATACAATTACACAAATGGAACACATCTAAAAATTATATAGGGCAATTTGAAGTGATTTCACATTTTTATATTTTCGAGTTGGCAAATGAATAAATGTCATAGTTTTTCTACTGTTTTAAAATCAAATAAATGCTTCATTTTGTAGGTAAGCTCTGCAATTTGATGCCAAACCCTGATTGCCAAGTGCGTTGCAGATAGTGCCAGAACATCATTTACCTTTATTCAATTACGAGACTACTAGAGAAAATCTTCTCAATTCTACCAGAGTTATTCCCTGAAAGCTCTCATTGTTTAAGCGCATCCTGTTCTCTTTTAGCTTGAACTGCAAGGGGAATACACTCTCATTAAAAATTAATAAAAAACTTGTTTTTGTGGACAACATAGTTGGGTGGCAAAAAATTAAAAAAAAAAATCTGTTGTTATTTGTTTCTCAACAATCAGGTATTTACCGACACTGCAGGTTAAAAGAAAGCCTTGTTTGGCACAACACGAGATGGTAAATGCTGTAAAGCACAATGAAGCCAAAGCAGTGCAGGGCTTGGTGGCCCACCAAAGCTAAGTTGTAGTTTTGTGACAATTGAGAAGAGAGGCATTCAGGCTTTCACAAGTTTCTAGATAATTCCTAGATGTATGCAAAAAGTTTCTACTGAAGGAAGTGAAAAGTAGGTTCAATTACATTACCATTACTTGACCATTTTGGTCGAAACTCCATTTTACATGTGTTTTATTTTGTTTCCCAGCCATAGATAATTTAAACCACATCTGACTTTGAAAGAATCTTTCTGCTTGACTGGCTTAAATTATTCCTTCCTCTGATTCCTCTACTATGTAAAACAACCTATATGGATGCCCGTTTTTCTTTGTGCAGGTTTGTTGTTTTGGGATCATGTGGTAAGGCCATTCAGACATATTTGGACATTTACCTTGGGTAGTTTATATTACAAATTATTATTACATACACACACATTATAAATATTCCATTTCATTAATAAATGCAAAGAGACAGAGATGAATACTGCAGGCGGTATAACAAGGATGTATAGAGAAACCGGCCTCTGAGATTCCAGCCCTACCACTTATTTTTATGTTACAAAATATATATTTTTTATTAAGCAAGTTTCTTAATCTGTCTGGGCTTGTATTTTCTCATCTGTGACATGGGGACAAAAATAGCACCGCGCTAAGGGTCTAGGAATATTGGTGATGAGAATTCAATAAGCATCTAAAATTCATAATACAATCCTGAAAACTATAAGCCATCACTATTCTTACTATCAAAACTATCAAGTGATGTTCCACGATCATCTAATGGTGTTCAATAGGTTATATTTGGGGGATAAATAGCTATTGGCAAATCTTCGGTGTCAATGCATCTAAAGGAAATTTTAATTAAAATTTACATTTAACCTAAATGTTAAAATTATATTTGTATTGCTTCCCCTCTTGTGGTTACATAAACGTGCTAGAGGTATAGTAATTTACTGCAAAAAAGATGAGAGTGTATTTTAGTGGTAATAGTGTAATGAAAATTGTGGCCCTAACATTTTCAACTGATCCTTTTTTTGTTTTTTTCATAATAACTCTTTGGTAATGTGTTTCTATGAATTATAGCTTGTCTTTACACCATTTGTTTCCTAAACCAAATGTGGGTTTTCTGGGTTTCTCTTCAGATGCTTCATAGGGGAAGAAAGGTCTTCCAGAATTTTTAGCTGGGTTTTTGGTAAATATGTGTGGTTAGATTTGAGGAAAAATGCTTTCATATTGTTTACTTAAATGCATTCTAGTATAAATAATTAAACTTCTATTAAAGCTGTAGCTGATAATACTAAAAAAAAGGAAGAAGGAAAACCTAGTGATCAAAATGTGGAACAAAGCGTATGTGTGTGCGCACATGAGAGTGAGTGTGTAAAATTGTGTTCCTCCTCTTAAGGCTGCAGAGGGCATACGTTGTTTTCAAGCAAGCCTCGGACTCCTACAGCTCCAGCTGTCATGTGTAATTAAACATTTGGCCTCCACAATTACTCTACAGTGTACATATGCCAGCATTTCAAGCCTGGAATATGCATTTCAAAGAAGAATAATTCCCTGGAAATCCTAAATTGACAGGAGCAAAGACAGCCTGAAGGAAAGTAGTCAGCAAAAACTGTAAGGTCGGGATCTGATGATTAAAAAAGAAACTTCAAGAAGAACTTCAACCCTTAACTAAACCAATGGGAAAAGGAACGACAGTTGGCAAGCAGATTTCTGCATAGGGATTCTGACTAGGGAACCTCTTGGGGTAATTTAATATTATCAGTGTGGTTCACCTTGCTATATTCTGCCTTACCATTAATATCATTTAAACAGATATTTTTCTTAAAGCGCATTTGGCATCACTTATTTCTTTGTGAATCTTTAAATTATTAAATTTGGCGATTCATGTTGAGTCTGTGGTTGATTGATCAGAAAGCATTCCTCTCCTCCTGTCTTTCCCCCTTAGCCCCTGCAGTCCAGATGATTCCACTTACAAGTAGATGGCGGTATCGCAGGGAAAAAAAAAATACAACGCTGAGTTGACATTTTCACTACAAATCCCTGTTTGTAGCAATTTGTTTTAATTCCATTTCCAATTATAGATGAATAAAACTGGGCACTTAACTTTTCATTAAAATGCAATTTCTGTTTTTAGTAGAAGGATTTGGATTAATTAATATATTGGCAAAACTGGCATTTTGTTTCATGTTGATCTGAAAGTGCATTAAAAGAAGTTATTTTCAGACAGCTTCAAAAATAATAGAAAGCAGTGAAGAACAGAGCTCTTGTTCTAGCCCCACCTGTGTGAGGACATGCTGATTCCTAGTAGTGCCAGAGCCACCCACACTTAGTGCTGTCCCTCTTCCCAGCAGCAGCTTGCCCTATATATATGTTGACCAAAAGGCAACATGCAAATGATTATAAATATTCAAGGTACAGTGCCCTCCTCCACTTTGGATTTGTTTTGGGAAGTCTATGAAGCCCATTCAGAAAAGTGCAATTAAAAGACTAGTGATGTTATTTTGGGGTGCATTTTTTAAGATTTTGGCCAGAATTGGATGTAAGTACATGTCATTTGTCTCCACAAATCCACCAGTGCAGAAAAGAATATCTTCTTATCCTTTAAGTACTTATCTAATCCAAATTTTTATTATTAAACAAACCCCAAATTAATAAAAACTAGTAAAACTTCCAAGCCCCCAGCCCCGACACTTGCTGAGAGAATTTACCATCATTCAAGACATTACTCAGTGTTTGAAGGAAATGACAATTTACAAATGTTTTTCAAAATTAAAAGAGAAGTTTTTGACAGAGTGAACTAATCTTTACATTAAACAGAAAGGTCTCCAAAGTTTCCAATGTGGTAAAGGGAGAATAAATTAAAGTAACATCTGCAATTTTCCTTCACTTGGTAAATATTTAAGGTTTACCTAACCTTTAATCTTATCATTATAATATCATTATAATTATGCAAGAGAAATTTAATCTGAGTGTTACATTTTGGGCAGAGGCAGCAAAACACATTCCGGTAATTTAGGATGAGGAATTTGAATCCCTATAAAGCAAAAATATATACACAAATGAGTAAAGCAAAGGACAATTTGCAGATAAACTGATAACATTCATAGGTCATTGATCTAATTATATTTATCTGATAAAACAAATCTAAAGATTTAGTACCTAGATTATCTCAGGTTACAGGATTTAGCCTGTTCCTGTGAGCTTTTTGGATAAACAGCCTACTTCATTAAAGATGAAATAAAGTATTCTCTTGACAGTTTTGAATATTCACCTTGAAGATCCATAACATGCTATAATTTGTAATTTTCTGGAATATCTATTAGAACGCCTCCCACTCCATACTGCAACTGATGTGAAAAGAAAAGATTATTCAGGGGCCCACAATGTGGGTATTTTATGAACGTTCTCTTCGTCTTGTGGATTTCACAATGGGAAAGTTTATTTTTTAATTGGTCCTTAAAATAGGCAGCAGAAAATGAAAACATTGGAGAAATGGTGATGAAGAAGAAAAAGGAGTGGGCAGGGAGGAGGAGGAGGAGCAGCTGAAGTTGTTCTGATGAATAGAAGAGTCTAATGTTGCCTTTTGGGACTTGACTGAGATTTGAACAACACTTTCAGATACTCTGTACCAAAAAAGGGGGAACGAAAAGAACTGTGAGAATATTTCATATGACTTACGAACTTCCCCTGGTGAGACTACCATTTGTGAGGATATGGGCAAGAAAGGCAGTGGGATTCAGGAAAAATCAGGATTTTTTTCTTTCTTTTTTTTTGGTAAGGGTGCTAGCACTGAGGTGCTTATGTCACCACTCCTGTTTGGGGTTGCCGTATAAAACACAGCAAATCCCATTAAATTTGTGTCTCAGAAAAAAAACAGTATAAGTATGTCCCATGTAATATTTGGGATATAGTTGTATCAAAAATTATTTGTTTTTTATCTGAAATTCAAATTTAACTGGTTGTCAGATACATATATATTTGAATTATATATACATGTTATATACATCAATATGGCAACTCTACACCAATTCATTTTATTGAAGATTCTAGAGACTGAAATAAGGCAATAAAAAAGAACAAAAGTTGTATAAATTGGAAAGGAATGGCTAAAATGTCTCTATTCACAGATGACATTATTGGATATATAGAAGATATCAAAAATCTCAATAAATCAACTAGAAATAATAAATGAGTTTAGCAGAATCACTGAACACAAAATGAATAAATAAAGATTAACTGAATTTCTATATAGCACCAATAAAAATTTGGAAGTCAAAATTTTTAAAAAGTATTAACTACAATAACACAAAAATGAAATATTTACATACAAATCTATCAAAACATGTGCAGGATCTCTATGGTGACAACTACAAAACATTGATGAAAGAAATCCAAAAAGCCCCAACTAACTCGAGATATAATATGTTAGTGGTTACATGACTCAATGTTATAAAGATGTCAGTTTTCCCCTGACTTATAGATTGACTCCAGTCCCAAACAAGATCCCAAAAGAATTTCTTTTCAGAAATTGACATGATGATTTTAGAACTCATAAGGAAAGGGAAATGAAGTAGAATAGCAAAAACAATTTTGAAAAAGAACAAGTTGGAGGACTCACATTAACTGATTTCCAACACACTATAATATAAAGCAACAGCAATCAGGACATATAGTATTGGGAAAAGGACAGACACACCTATGAGAGAAAGTCCAAAAATGACCCACACTATGAGGTCAAATGATTGTTGACAAAGGTGTAAAAGTAATTATATGGAAGAAAGAGAGTTTTTTTCAACAGAAGGAGCTGAGACAATTGGATATTCATAAGCAAGTAAAAGAAAAAAAACCTCTTCTCACAGTTCTGTGGGCTGGGGACAAAAAAAAGAAAAGGAACCTCTTCCTACACCTGCACCACATACAAAAAGGAACTCAAAAGGAATCACAGACCTAAATATAAAGCTTAAAAGTATAAAACATCTGAAAGGAAACTTAGGAAAAGCTAATTTTAGCCTTGGAGGAGGCAAAAATGTTTTAGATATGACATTAAAAATATGATAAATAAAACAAAAAAATGGATATTTAGACTTCATCAAACTTAAAACTTTCTGAGCTTTGAAAGACACTGTTAATAGAATAAAAGGGAAATCCAGACTGTGAGAAAATATTCCTAGAAAACACATCTGCATATATATTCAGACTATATATACAACACTCCAACATCAACAATAAGAAATCAAATAACCTGGTAAAAACGATGGGAAAAGGATTTGAACAAATATTTAACTAAAAAAGAGATATGTATGTGAGTAGCAAATAAACACATGAAAAGAAACCCAACACCATCAGTCATTAGGGAAATACAATTTAAAACTACAATGAGATAACACTATACACCTATTAGAAGGGATTTTTTAACACTGGCAATACCAGCTGCTGGTGAGAATGTGAAACAACCAGAGTCCACACATTGCTGGACTTATGCAAAATGGTTTGACCACGTAGGAAAAGAGTTTGATGGTTTTATATAAAGTTACCTTTTTATATGAAGTTAAACACAGCATGCAGTGTAACAATGTCCATCCCAGGTATAGGCCAAAGATACATAAAAACTCATATTCACACAAAAATTCTATATGTGCATGTTTTTAAGGCTTTATTCATAATCACCAAGAACTAGAAATAATCTAAAAGTCCTTCAATTTGTGAATGGATTTAAAAAACAAACAACAGTTACATTCATACAATGGAATGTTATACAGCATTAAAGAGGAACAGATTGCTGATCAACAAAGCAATATGGATGTATTGTAAATGCAGTAGCTAAGTAAAAGAAGCAAGACTCAAGACCGTGCCCTGTATTATTTTGCTGATATGATATTCTGGAAAAAGCAAAACTGTAGAGTTAAACACAGTCCAGTGGTTGCCCAGGCCCTGAGGTGGGCACAGGGTCTGCCAAAAAGGGGCCCTTGGGAACTTGTAGTGTGCTGGAATAACTCTGTATCTTTTTCTGTGTGTAGTGGTGGGAACGCATCGCACCTTTACACGTTTTTCAACTCCCGTTCAACAGTAAGCTAAAACGACTTTTTCTTTTTTTATTATACCACAATAAAATAGAAGTGCACTGGTAAAATTTAGGAAAGATTAAAAGGGAAAATAATACCATTATAGAGGTGAAGGATATATTTAAGTAAACAAACAAAACTGTTTAGATCATCAGGCTGTGGAGGCAGATTTGAGGAAATTATATAAAATGAAGTGAAATGAACAATGGTATATAGAGATTGCGGTGACTGGGCACTAGATAAAAAGAGATCCAACATACCAACATTGGGGCTTCTGATGAATAAAACTAAAGAAAGAACAGAAAAAAAAGTTATTCAAATACATTTGAAGAAATGTTTTTTGAATTCACAATGTGACTCTACAGATCCAAAGAGAGTTTTCTTTTCCGGTTTAAAAAAATGAACAAACTGGTAGAGTCAATTCTGGTGAAGTCACTTAATTTCAAAGCTAAACTATGAGCAATTTATCAGGAAAACAAATCACCTATACAGACCAACATTATCTTAGCCTAGGCTTCTCCACAACAATGCTAAATTCCTGGGGATGGGGACAGGAGATCAATATCAACAAAGATCTGAAGGAAACAATGTGTCTAGAATTTTATAATCACATGAAGTTTCCTTTAAGTTCAAAGGCACCAAACAGATACCAGTAATCCTTTTTGGAAAAAATAAAAGAATGTTATTTGCGGATAAAATTCAACCACTCAAGAGATGAAACAAAATAAAGAACTAAACAATGGAGACATTATGGCAAGAGCTGAAAGTGAACATGGCGTTATTTAAAATATAAAATCAAAACTAAATATGCAATATACTATTACTGTACTATCAAACATGTTGCCATCTAAAAATAAATCTACAGCTAACAAAAATCAGAAAATATGAAGCTAGACTGTATAAGGAAATTTAATTGAATTTATTACTTCATTTTTCTTAGCAGGAAGACATTAAATACTGCTAAAGTTGTAATACATAATTACCAAACATAAACAAGTGACTCTAAAATCCAAAAGATTTCCATTTAATTTTAGAAGTATTCTTTAAAAATTTCTTAGATGAGCCACACACAGTATCATGCACCTGTAGTCCCAGGTACTTGGGAGGTTGAGGCAAGAGGATCACTTGAGGCCAGGAGTGCAAGGCTGTGGTGTGCCTGTCAATAGCCACTGCACTCCAGCGTGGGCAACATAGCGAGACCCTATCTCTAAAATAAATAAATAAATAAATATTTAGAAAATAATAATAAAAAATTCTTAGATGAATAAACATCTACTTGATATTCAACAACTATTTCAATTTTATTTTTTTCTGTTATTCCAATAAAATAAAATTTAGTAGTTTATATGAAACAATGTGCATTATGCTCCATTTTTGTAATTTTTTCTTTCTATTTATGATTCCGTCTGTCTATTCATCTATCATCCTATTCATATATATAAAGAGAGAGATATCCCAAATGATCTCTACCAAATATTGAGAGAGTTTATTTCTGGGTAATGGGAAATAAGGGTATTTCTGGATTTATTGTTTATATTGTTCTGTATTAAGTTTTTTGGTAACGAGCATAATTTTTAAATAAAAATAATAATGGTACATGTAAAAATTATAGGAAGCATTTTTCTTTGTGTAATATGTAGTTAAAATGAGAGCTTCATCAAGTGATAACATAAGACATCTTCATTATTTTGGTTTTGTATTTTTAGGCATGTTTCTGTTTTATACTATTATGATGATTATGTCAGATAATAGAATGAGGCAGTAATATTTGGAAAATAGTTTTCTTTTGCATGCCAAAACTTAGGGTTTCTTAATGATACCTGTAGTGCATTGCATGGAATGGTGGTAAGACAGTGTTTGGGCTCAGAGGGAAAGAGTCCCTTTATCAGTCATAATGTCTGCCATGACCAGAAGAGGGAGTACACATAAACTGATTTTAGAAAGAGAATATGTATACATTATTTTAGATGTATATTTATAAAATCACTAAGGTTCTGAAAAAACAAAATATTCTGTGAGGCATACTCTGCCATTTTTGAGGTTCTACCCCATAATACACTGTGTGGTGCTACCCCAAAATAAAGCAACTTGGCATCTGAGAAAACAGAGCAAGAAAGTCAGTTTCACCTTCTTCCCCTTCTCCCCTGAAGCCATACAAGAGTTCTCGGACCTTCATCTAGATGAGGTCATTAAGACCTTCATTAATATGTTTATCTCTGAAGACAGGAGGACACAGAGAAGAATATAAACAAATAGGCTTTGCTAAGTTGTCCCAATTTATTACCATTAGATCAGACCCCCTTTGTCCAATCGTACTTCACAACTATCTACTCTTTATCAAACCTAAGCATAAAAATGCACAAGTTTATCTTTTTCCTTTGGGTCTTCATTTCTGAAGTCTCCTGCATCACGTAAAACTTGCATTTAAATAAATGTGTACACTTTTCTTTTGTTAGTCTGTTTATTGTCACAGGTGCTTAGCCATGGACCTAGTGATGGGTGAGAAATGAAATCCTTTTTCCCCAATACCAGTATGAATATAACTAATAATATTTTTAGATTGATGAAGGAGAATTAAAGAGAAAACCTACATCGTCTTAGAGAAGACCTAAGTTGTCGTGAACAGACTGTTAGTAGAATGATGGACATTGAAGGACGGGAGGACCTGCTATTGGACACTGAGGGAAGAGGGATCTTTGTTATGTAGCAGCAGAAGGCTTAACAGAATTGTGTTCCGCAGTTATGGGGAAAGCACAACTTGCAAAAGGTGAACTTGGATAACTAGGTGAGGAGATTTCCCAGAAAAATATTGAAAGCTTCTCGTTTCTTCATGCTGCTGGTAGTCAAATGTGAAAAGAGAGAGATACATTAAACAAAATACTTTGAAGTAAAAAGGAATCAAAAGTTGGTGATTTGGAGAATTCCTGCACTATCCAGATGGCAAAAGACAATAAAATTGAGAGAATAATTAAAAAGTGTGACATAGCGCAAAAGTTAAGGGTGTGGCTGGAAAATTCTTTTTACCAAAACCTCAGAAATATCAAAATTTCAGCTTGCTGAGTCACACAAAAGGCTCTTTGAAGGGATTGAGTGTGTGCCTCGCAGATCCCCTTAACCAAACCAGAGGGCCTGTAAGAAGATTTAGGGTGTGGTCCCCCAGCCATCTCAGCAGAAGCCAAAGATAGAGAAGGGAATACCTCAAAACAATTTGTGGATATTGCTTTTGTCTAATGACGTGAACCTCCATGAAATTCACACAAAGCCCACAAGGTTCTGGAGAACTGTACACGAGCAGGAATGTTCCTAGCTTGGACTTAACAGGACAGAGAGAAAACAAAGTGAAAAAAGGTTTTCAGACCCTCCAAATACTATTGGCAGGAACTGGGCTGATAAAAGTACTCAGCTGCAAACACTGAATTGCTTATGACCTTAAGATAGATGATCTGGGGTTATCTGGGTGGATCTAATCTAATCACATAAGCCCCTAAAAGCTGAGACATTTCTCTGGTTATAATGAGAGAGATGGGCAGAAGAAGCCAGAGAGATTCAAAGTATGAGAGATTCAACGACCTGTTGTTGGAGAAAACCACATGGAAAGCATGGGACACACAGACAACTTCTAGCAGCAAAGACCAGGCTCTGTCCGACAGCCATCAAGTAAACAGGACCTCAGTCCCACAACCAAAAGGAACTGAATTCAGCCAACAATCAACAATCTGAATGACAATGGAAGATGATTCTTCTTCAGGGTCTCCAGTAAGGAATGCAACCCTGCCAACACTTGATTTCAGTCTTCTGAAAACACATGCAGAGGACCCAATCAAGTCCACCTCAACTGCCAAACTACAGAAACTGTGATATAAAAATTGTGCTATTTTAAGCCACTAAGTTTATGTAATATATTACATCAGCAACAGAAAACTAATACAGCCCCATATGATTTTTATAATAACAAAGAAATATTTAACAGCTGCATAAAAGAGAAAATCTCACCTGAACTGCACAGAGAGGCACACCAATATGAGATTCAAAAAGTAACCCACAACTCTTTTAATCAATTTAATCAATTAAGCAGGCAACATAGTAAAAGCTATTAAGCCATTTTGTTTTGTTGACAGCAAAAGCCCACTTTTTAACTGCTGATTTTTTTAGCTATTGCAGGTTAAAATGTTAAGCTTTTCCATATTTAGTATTATGAAAGCAGCAGGCTCTAGGATGACTCCCCAGCTGTCCACATCTTTTGGTACCACATCCTTGTGTCATCCCTTCCTACACTGTGCCAGGGTTTGTCTGTGTGACCAATAAAATATGGCAGAAGTGATGGTGTATCACCTCCATTATTACATTATAAAAGGCAATACAGCTTTCCTCTGGGGTCTGTCCCTTTCCCGTCGCCTTTGTTCTGGCAGACGCCAGCTTCCACACCGTGAGCAGCCCTGTGGAGATGCCCATGAAGTGAGGAGCCCAAGTCCCAGCCGTTAGTCACGTGGGTGCATTTGGAGGGGATCGCCAGCCTGGCCAGGCTTCTGGATTACTGCAGCCCTGGCCCACACAGATCCTGAGCCGGAACCACCCAGCTGAGCCAGACTCCTATTCCTGACCTACATAAGCAGAGTGACACAGATGCTTGCTGGCTTTAGTCACTAAATTGGAGGAATTTGCTGCATAGCAGTTGATAACTAGTGTACCCCATTAGGTCCATTCTCAAGCAATTATCCATATAAAATAAGCATTAAACTCAATAGGTCCTCCCAGAGAACTCCTCTTAAAAAATCAAACCAAGCTTATTCATCTTAGGGCCGGGTACCAGGCAACTAGACACCACCCCTGTAGCCCAAAGCACATGGAAATGATTCAAATTAGCCAATCCTAAACGTTCCTCCTGCCCTGCCTCGTCTTTCCTGTGGAAACATCAATAATGGCAGTGACCTAAACCCTCCCTTGCTCCTGCATTCTGCCTCCTGGCCATCCTGGTGGCTTTCCCATGTGGCCCGGCATGGCGTGGCAGGCCTCCTGTCTGTACAACCTGTGAGTATAATAAACTTTGTTTTTTCCCTGAAAAAATAAAATAAAATCTAGAGTTAATCAGTTCACCCCAATATCAAACTTACATTAACTTCAGTTAGAGCAAACTCATAAAAGTCAACACAAAATTACCACTAGACTCCATTAGGGCAAAGACCGTAACCCATGTTTGCCATTGTCTCTTGCATAACTTCATGCCTAACACACACACACACACACACACACAGAGAATGTGTTCCAATAATATTTTTGAAAGAATGATTGATCAGACGAATGCATAAAGAAAGTGTATGACACCCAAGTTGTTACCTATTGTTGCTTTTTTCATCAGCCGTGAAAATTGTATCTACTCCCCCTTCAATTGGCAAGGGTTTGAATAATTCTTGCTTTGTTACCTGTGTGTTTGTTGGCACCCTCCCATCCAAGATTTTGCAGCAACTCAAAACTATTTATTATCTATTGCTACTGATCAAGGTCACCTAAAAACAAAAACAAAAACAAAAACAAAAACAAAACTAGATGGTTTAAGGAAAACAAGGAAGAAAAACCTAAATAATCCAATGGTGGGCAGGATATTCAGAATTTGACCAAAAAATGAGACTGCCTGAAAATGGCATTGAAGTTCTGAAATTTTTGGAGGTGATCTTCCATGTTGCTCCCATTTGGCACTTCTTGATTAAAATAACTGCTTCAAATTGCCCCCTCGGGATGCACTTTGCAGGTGTGCCTAGTGGAATAACAATGAGGACAAAGTCATATTGAGTCATTACTATCACTCAAAGATGAGTTTCCTAAGTCTCTTCTAACTGCCACTGCAGCAGGAACATGCACATCATGAGTTATTTCGGGTTTTGCCTCGTAGCTCTTTAAATCAAAGCTTATCAAGGAAGTCTGTACTTGTGGTGTCACTGACACCTCTGCCACCTATTTTTTTTTCGATAGACCAGCAGCAGGGGAAGAAATGAGTATAGCTCAGACTCATTAAAACTGATTGCCAAGGCACCTGCTAAGTAAGTGCTATCAATACCAATGTCCTTTGATCAGATTTCTGTGTTTCCTATAACAGCTGTTGAAGCTGAACAGCTCTGTGAGCTGCAAATGATAACATTAAGAAAGAAAGGTGATTGTTCACAAATACTGATGTGTGATGGATTATTTGGCTGAAATATTTTTATTCAAAAAGCAGGAGAGTCATTGAGACTAAGGCAGGGCATAAAATATTTGCAACAATATGCTTCCACTATGAGTTCCAACTGCTATTTTGGCCACATGACACCCCAAAGCAGTAGATTCACAGGGGAAAAAATCATGAAAATATGTTGTGGCAAGTGGAATTTACCCTTTAATTATTGTCTATTTCCTCTCTTCCCTATTATGATTTTCTATCTATATGTCTATGTATCCAAATATTTTGCTAAATGGGAAGAGGTTTCAATGGAATAAAATTGCACAGCTGTGCTCTTGGAAAATTGCTTTATATATAATAATGAATAAGCTCCTTTTAAAGTTTGGTTATTTGAATCAAACAAGCCATCTAACATTTCATTACTTAGTGGGACCTTTTATAAAGCCTATGATATAAATAACTAGGCAGTAATAATCACAGAGATACATTTCTTCTTATAACTAGATTCAAAATATTGCAAATAACTAGTTAGCTTTCATGGATTATATATATATAATTTATATAATATATATAAATGTGTGTGTGTGAACTAACACATACCAAAGTAATACTAGGAGGTAAAAATAATCTGGAAACAAAAAATTCAAATTCAAAAAGAAATAAAGTCAAATTTGCTGCCTTGGTTTCTTTTGTTTTTGTTTTTGTTTTTTGGCTGTATTGTGTTTGTGACAGTGGAGGGATGAAGTCAGAGGTTACTATAACCTTAACAAACACCTCTATTGCATTAGTTGCCAAACTACTGAAATTCCAGTGAGGCCCCTGGCTTTAAATAAGGTTGCCAGATAGAGGAGAGGACACAGTTAAATTTGAATTTCTAATAAATGACAAAGGATGTATAAGTATATCCCAAATATTACAGGAACTATACTTATAATAGTACGTGGGACATGTTTATACTAAAATAATCCATGTTTATCTGAATTTCAAATTTAAATGGGCGTTCTATATATTTATTTGCAAAATGTGGCAGCCTTACTTGCCTATCCTTTCTTTTAGGCTGTAGCTTGCTGAATTTGCATAATTACTGATAAGTTGTTATACCTATATATTTGTTCTTTTAATAGAGTTTTATTTTTTCAATAATATTTATTATTCATAAATGGCTTGTTTTCATTTTTTATTGTTTTTTTCTTGAAAATTTGTACACTTAGAAAATGTCACATGAGAAAATAATATGGAATGAATCACTAAAAATTTCTATTTCTTGTCAAAATAAAACATTGCCAATGCTTTTATTTATTATGTCATTACTTAATAATAATAGTTTATAAAAACAAGAAAGCACAATTACAGCATGGCCAATCACAGCAAGATAAAGAATATAAGGCTGAAAAGGATTCCCCAGCCAACGTTACCAAGGTTGCCCAAGCTTAGACATCCAGACCCACACAAATATCTCTTTCCAGGGCCCACAAAGCTCCTGGCAGCACGAAGCAGAGCTGGCACTTCGACACTCCTGTAATTGACCTTAGGGTATCTCTACCAAGTTTATATTCAAGAAAATATTCTCCCTAAATCTCATAATGTTGTTGTACTGTATAAAAATGTGAAGAACATGAATGATACTTAGAAACTCAAAGGACCCCTTTCTGTAAAAATGAAGTAGAATACAGGACTGAAATCCACAGTGTGATTTATGGGAAATATTCCCTGTAAGTCAAGGGAAAATATTAAATAAATTTTAGGGGCCACAATTAACATCCTCTTTATCAAGATACATTTAAGAACTATTTATGATTGTATGTCAAGGAATTGTATTCACATAACAGATAACTAGGAAGTATTTATATCTCTTAAAATTTTTTTATTTGAAAGTATTAGTAAGAGTGAAATCTTGAACTACCTAACTGTCCAACTGCTGAAGAATATTTAAAGTGATATTATATACTTCTTAAAAATTACTAATTTAGCCAAAAAGAAAGTGTTTCTTTAGGAACAGGCTATGAAAATATGCAGAATACAAAATTGCATTTGATTATTAAATGCAAACTTATATATGAATAAAACAAGTTCTGAAGGAGATTATGGGGAAAAAAGTTAAATTCCCTGAAGCTACAGAATTGCAGTTATATGTTTTATTTCTTATAGTTAAAGCTCTAGCTAAATTTTATCATACTAATTTTTGTAGTTATAATTAATTTTTTTGAATTGTCTTTTCATAGTCTACATACATAGCATTTCTGGAACCTACATTCATATAATAAGTATTACCTTAAAACAGCACCTTCCAAAATATATTTCAGAGTTCTTTTCATCTTTTAATGTGATAATTTGGTATAATATCTTTTGAAATTTATGCCTTCTGTCCTTATTGCATGTACCATTCAATCTCAACCATGCTTCATTAAAGAGTAAGAAATAAATAAGAAATCTGTAAACACTATCATTTAGACTCATATATTTTAGCTTGAATAAAAAAGCCCTTAATGTTACTCATATGAGAAATTCTGGGATCAAGTGTTTGTACTTGGAGGGTAAAACAGCATTAGCTAATAATTAATTTCTAAAGAATATTGCCAGTCTTCAATATAATAGAACTAATAGCACTAGAGCTACTAATGAATATAGCAAAGCAATGATTTTGAAATCATAGCAACATTTACATGTTTGAATATGTGTTATTATAATCTCTGTGAGATGAAATACACTCTTGAACTGATAATTGTGCATGTTACACCAAAAAAGGTGTCACAGTAAGTTTAAGAACACTGCAGAACTAAAAATAACAATTTATTACACCAGATTTAGAGCAAGGAGTCAAGTGACAGGTAGAAGAGCAATCTAAGATCTGCAGCAAATCTTAGTGCAGTCCTGGGCTGATGTTTATCATGAGGATGCCGAGCTGATGATCTATGCTAGACACCCCTGGTAAGAGTGGCTATGCTGCCTTTCTCTAGAGATATGCATCTTTCCAAAGCATCAGATGGCCCAAGGTTTCTAGCTGGGGGAGAAGTGCCTAACTGGATGACCTTTACAAGTTGGTCAATTTCTAACATTAGGATCTCTATTTCAACTCATTTATTTTTCTCCTCTGTGTGGGTTTAAAGAAACTTAGTGTTTACATGTTTCATCTGAGGTCTGTGATGATTCTTTCTAGTCCTCTTATTTCAGAGTAGAGTTTTGCTCCACATTTTCTGAACTTCAGTAGGCAGTAGGTTTCTCTTTTATCTGTTTTTGGGGGCTTTTTTGGGTTTTTTTTTGAGACAGTGTCTCCCTCTATTGCCCAGGCTGAAGTGCAGTGATGCTATCATAGCTCACTGCAACCTGGAACTCCTGGGCTCAAGTGATCCTTCACTTCAGCCTCCTAAATAGCACCACCATGCTCGGCTAATTTATTTTCATTTTTATTATTTTTTTGTAGGAAAACGGTCTCACTATGTTGCACAGACTGTTCTCAAACTCCTGGCCTCAAGTGATCCTCCTGCCTCAGCCTCCCAAAGTGCTGGGATTACAAGCTTGAGCCCCTCACCCAGCCCTAACTGGTTTTTAAAAGCCACAGTTCATTGTGTTCCATTCTCTTGAATAGACAGCTTCAACAATGCCAACTGGGATCCACAGCATAGTCAGTTGCACCATGACTCAAAATCACAAGTGTGATGGAATGATTCCATATCTCAATTGCAGTGGTGGTTACATGAATCTGTACATGTGATAAAAATGACATAGAACCATACACACACATTGTACCATTGTAAATTTCCTGATTTTGATATTGTGCTATGGTTATTTAAGTTGTAACCACTGGGGGAAACCATATGACGGGTACAGAGATCTCCCTGTCCTATCTCTGCAACTTCCTGTGGATCTATAATTATTTAAAAATAAAAAGTTAAAAATAATCACATTCTGTCTTTACAAATATCATGACTTTGCCTTTTTTCCTTCCCAGTAGCCTCTCCCACCCTGAGAGTGGTCAGTGTTTTACTAACACATCTGCACTTACTGCTCTCTACTGTAAGGAGGTGGGGACATATAGAATGAAACACAAAGGTAGTCCATTTCTATTGTAAACAGAAAGCAAAGTGCTAGAGATTCAAAAGAAAAAAGGAAAAAGGAAAAAAAAGATGAGAAACTGGGTTAGATGAGCAAGAATTTTTAATGAAAAGAAAAATAACTTGGGAAACCGAAAGATGCATATGCATTGTAAAAATTCAGCGAAGTGAAAATTTCAGAATTATAAGTGTCCTAATTTTATCTAGTCCTTTGGCCCCACATGGGCAAAGTTGTGGAATTGTTCTATAAGAAATGTTAATAACTGTCCTGTCCAATAAGTAAAAAAACTGAAAGTGAATTGGCAGGCCAGGAGGTCAGGAAACTGGCAAACCAAAGAGAAATTGGAAGAACTTGAAAAAATTATGTACTGAATTTATAATAACAGAAGGTCAAACAAGCCTGGGTTCAAATCCCAGTGATTTACTCACTGTATAACCTTAGCCACATTATATAACACTTTTAGACTTCTTCTATAAAACTGGAGTAATCATACCATCCCATCCCTACAAGAACTGTGCAAACTGAATGTGTGCTAAACACTTAGTGCCTGAAAAAAATATAGAACATTCAATAGATATCTTATTATAATATTATTAATTCAAGTAGTGCTTCCCAAATTGAATTATTATAAAGAACTGTTTCACTAATTATATTGGTATCCTGCAAAAAACAAACAAACAAAATAAATGCCCATACAATTGTTACCTTGATTAAAAAACAAAAAAAAAAAAACCCACTCAATATGCTGTGTTCCTTTCTTAATTTTCATAACACAAACTAGCATATTAAAATTCCTGAAGTAAATAATTTGTGCAACTGAAACATAGCCTTTCCTGAACTTATTTAATTACACACCTGTTTAAGAACTGCTTATTCCATCATCTAGGGCACTGCCCTTGTTCAAATGGCCCTGAGAATCACCTAGGACCGAGGTTTTCAAACATTTTTAGCAGCAGAACTCATTTTTTTTTAACTCTTCTATATAAAACATATACAGGTGGTGAATATTTTCCTCAGGCAATTAAAATCTTCATTATTTGATAGAATGTATTTTATTGTTTACAAAATCCCTAAAGCAACTCAACCTGTCAGGAAACCAATTTGAGAATCCTGATATAAATATCCTTATGCTTCAGAAAAGAAATTCATCTGAACCAGTTATTCTCAAAATTGGGTCCACAGATACATTCTCTGAGAGACTTTTAAAATATTTTTATTTTCATTTTGACTACTCTCTCAAAAATCAAATACCCTGAATCATCTTTGTGGTCATCTCAGGCATTCAGTAGAATTGTGTGAGTAAAAGATCAATGGGTTACTTCTGGTATCAGCTCCTGCATGTAAAGAGTTTGGAAGTCATCACTTCCATCCTTACAACAATTAAAAGCTAGAAAACTAAGAAACAATGAATTCTCCACAACCCAAAAGTCTGCAGCAACAGGAAATTCCTGAGAGAAACAGTGTCCAAGATTTGCCTATATGGAGCTGAAGCTTCTGGAATCCATGAACTGGTAGGAACACTTAAATTTAATAGTGAAGAAGTACTAGAAGCTGAGTGTGAAGTATCATGAGTGAGAAACTCTAGGGGGCTGCAGTCACGGAGGGTGCTACACTTTTGAAGACTTTCTTTCCAGAAACCCAACCAGATTCTCATTGTGAGGATCTGAGAAACATCCCCTCAAAGCCCGGACTGAGGAAGTGAAGAGTAGTCACTGTGAGGCTCTCTCAGACTCTTCTCACTAACAAAAGCCCAGTCTCCAAGGGGGAGGACTCCCTCAGAGGGCAATTATGAAACTTTATCCCAGAGAGAAGAATGGAATTGTGCCTCATTCCTGCCAGCTCCAGCCCTCCTGTCTCACCTAAGGGGGAAAAAATCAAACAAAAACAAGAATATAGGCATCTGGGACAGGGCTTCAAGAAAATAGAAAAGGAACACCGTAGCCATGGAAGAAAACAGGTACATGGGGAAGAAGGTATACCCAGTAAAAAGGACAGAAATATTTGTGAAGATCTCACTCCTGAGACACAAGCCCACTTAACGACTCAATCAACATACAACCACACCAACAGGCCTCCAGAATAATAATAGAGTGTTACAGTAGCTGTAAAAGGCACAGCCATTCTCAGATAGGCTAAAAGTAAAAGGATGGAGAAAAATGTATCATGTTAACATTAATCAGAAGAAAGTGGGAATAGCTATATTCCAACAAGCAGAATTCACAATAAGGAAAATTACTGAGGATCAAGAGGAGCATTACATAATAATAGAAGGGGCAGTACTCCAAGAAATCATATAGTCCTAAACATGTACTGTAAATCCTCACTTACCATTGATAGGTTCTTGAAAACTGCTATTTTGAATTAAAGGACATATAAAGAAACCAATTTTTTTTCCTCATCAACATTATATGAAATAACATTAAAAGAGGCAACATTATTCGAGGACCTGTTGTACATCATTGCACTAAAGGTTGCAGTTTCCACAAATCTGTCCATGATGTTAAGTGTGGACTTGCTATATGTACCTAACAACAGATAATATCAATACATGAGACAGCAATTGAAAGAAGTGAAAGGAGAAACAGTCAAATCCACTGTTATAGCTGGAGTCTTCAACGTCTCTCTTTTATTTGTTTATTTTTTATTTGAGACAGGGTCTCACTCTGTTGCCCAGGCTACAGTACAGTGGCATCATCATAGCTCACTGCAACCTCAGAGCAAGCAGGCAGAAAATAAGTTAGGACAGATGACCTAAAGAGCACTATCAATCAACCTGATCAAATTGACTTTTATAGAATACTCCATCCAACACTAGTAAAATACACATGGAACAGTCACTAAAATAGACCACATTCTGGGCCTACTATAAAGCATACTATAAAAGCATAGTATAAAGCATACTATAAAAAGCATAGTATAAAGCATACTATAAAAAACTTAAAATCATAGAAAACACACAAAATATGTTCTGAAACTGAAATAGAATTACACTAAGATCAATAACAAAAAGATATATAGATTTTTAAAAAAATATATGGAAATTATATTATACATTTCTAAATAATTCTTATGGATTAAAGAAGAAAACAAGATAAATTACAAACTGTTTTAGCTAAATAAAAATAAAAATACAATTTATGGTTTAAGTATGCAGTGAAAGCAGTATTTAGAGGAAAATTCATAGTACCACATGCATATGTTAGAAAAAAAGAATATCTAAAATCAATAACATAAGTTTCCCTCCACAAAAATTAGATTAAGAACAAATTAAGCCTACAGAAAGCCAAATTAAGTCAATCAGAAAAATTAGGCAATTTTAATTAAGCAAACAAATTAAGCCAAGCAGAAAAAAAGGAAATAATAAACATGAGAGCAGGAACCAATAAAATTGAAAACAGGAAAACAATGGTGAAAATCAGCAAAACCAAAAGCTATTCCTTTGAAAAGATTAATAAATTTGATGAACTTTTTGCCAGGCTAACCAAGAAAAATAAAGATTAAGAGATAAATTATCAATATCAGAAATGAGACTGGGTAAAACGGCTACTGATCCCCTGGTTCAATAATCAGAGGAGTATTGGAAATAACTCTGTGCTACAAACCTGATAACCTAGATGACAATGATCAGTTTCTTGGAAGACACTAACTACCAAAACTCATTGAAAGGGAAATAGAAAACCTGTGTAGTCTTGTATCTAATAATGATAATAAATTAGTAGTTTAAAAACTAAAATCAAAACAAATAAAAACCACCAGGCCCAGAGGTTTTCTTAGGGGAATCCTACCAAACATTTAAGAAAGAGATAATACCAATTTTCCAAAATCTCTTTGAAAAACAATAAAAGAGGAAGAAATATTTCCCAACACGTTTTATAAGACCTGCATTAGCCTAATACCAAAACCACATAAAGACATTACAAAAAAGAAAACTACAAACCAATAGTTTTTATTTTTTATGAACATAGATATAAAAATCATCAATAAAATATTAGCAAATTTAACCCAAAAATGTGTGAGCATAATTATGCACCACAGCCAAGTGGGATTTATTCCAGGTATGCAAGACTGGCTCAACATTTGAAAATCAATTAATGTAATGTACCACACCTACAGGCTAGCTAAGAAAAATCATATGATCATAGCAAACAAAGAAGTAAAAACATTTGCCAACATCCAGCATTCATTCATGACTAAAAATTCTTAACAAACTAGGAATAGAAGGGATCTTTTTCAACTTCATAAAGGACATCTACAAGAAAATCTACAGCTAATATCATAAGTAATAGTAAGAAACTGGATGCTTCTCCCCTAAGATCAGGAGTAAGACAAGGATGTCTTCTCACCACTGTCACACAATGTCTTACTGGAAATCCTAGCCAGTACAATCAGACAAGAAGAAGAATTAAGACATCCATAGCTTAGAAAGAAGAGATAAAACTGTCTTTGGTTGTCTCGGTAAAAAAATCCCAAAGAATCAATAAAAATGTTCTAGAAGCCAGTAGAGCAAGGTTACAAGATACAAGGTGAATATATAAAAGTCATTTAGTTTTCTAGATACAAAAAATGAACATTAGAATTTGAAAGTAAAATATGGACTGTGGTAGTCCATTAACACCAATACAAACGTAAAGAAATACTTAAGTATAAATCTAACAAAATGTGTGCAGAATATATGTGTGGAAAGTTACAAAACTTTAGTGAAAGAAATCAAGGACCTAAGTAATTTTAGAAATAAGTAGAGACTATAAGACTACAGACAAAAGGAACTGTTCATAATCCATATACTTTAGTTGGTGAAGTTGCTTTCCATAGGGATATGAGTTAATTTTGAAACCACTGTACGTGTATTCTGACATTGAACAAATAAAAATTGGATGGCAGACGATAGGAGCCAGGTTCCTCGCTATCAGAGTGGAAAGTTACAAATAAGCAAGGGGAGAAAGCAAGAATGAACCATGTGGTACTGGATTAGATCTGGAGACATCAGTAAAAACTCACGTTTGCTTAATATAGGTATAAATAAATATATATTATACAAGTAGTTATAGATATGTGTACTTACATGGACTGGAATTCACATATATATTTGCTAGTTCCATCTGTTAAGAGAGCCTACAAGTGATGATACCCCAGTAGCAATGAGCAAACCTGGTTCTCCAATCTTGGTTTTGAATACCATTGTCCAATAAAAGGAACCAGAGCTCTTTGGAGAAATAGCTGATTCTAAGACTAGGGCAGGAAATATGCAAGACGAGATTGGAACATCTTGTAGTGCTAGAAAGAAAGGATGTTCTTACAGAAAACAAAGCAATCGGAATATGTCAATAGGACAAAAGAGCTAATTGAAAGACTTCCCAATGGCCAAAGCTCAAATAATTTCAGCAACAAAATACGTAACATATATTGGAATATAACTTATGGAATAAATATTCATGCATTCACACTGTCATAAATAAATGATTGATAAATAAATAAAAAGGGGGAAATAGGAAAATCTCACATTGAGAAGTTTCCAAATGATGTATGTAGCTATTTCCCCTCAAGGAAGTACAGCATAACTCCCCAACCCTTAATTATGGGCTACACATAGTTATCATGAAGAACCGAAAAATTATTAAGAAATTAAAAATCTTTAAAAATCTTCTGGGTGTAAATAACTTTGGGCCCTTTTGTGGGGAAGATAAGTCCGCCTATAATGGAAGAGAATCAGGTAATATACATTCAAAAGAATGCATCATGATTGTATTAGGGGTATTCAAATCATCCAAGGCTTTTTTTTTTTTTATCAGCAGGACATATTTTATTTTTTTGTCAATAACATTGATTTACATGTTTTAACATTCAGCAATCATTATTCTATTTGTAAGGCACTATGTTTTTGATTTTGTTTTAATTTCAAAATATTAAGGGGGTACAAATGTTTTAGGTTGCATGGATAGCTATTGTAATGCTTGAGTCTCGGCTTTAAGTGGATTAATAAAATGTGGTATATGTACACCATGGAGTACTACTCAGCCATAACAAAGATGAATTAATACATTTTGCAACAATCTGGATGGGACTGGAGACCATTCTTCTAAGTAAAGTATCTCAAGAATGGAGAAACAAACACCACATGTACTCATTATTAAACTGGAACTAACTGATGAGCACACATGTGCACAGAAGGAAGTAAAACTCAGTGGAAATTAACCAGGGGAAGGAAGCAAGGGAGGGACAAAAACCTACCTAGTGGGTACAATAAACACTATTTGGGTGATGGGCACACCAAGAATATTTTAATGTCAAATTTATCTCTTAATGTAATTTAGCAAATTGATCAAGCAAAAGAATAAATGTTATTGCCTTAATAGATGTAAAAATGATAAATTTCAACACATATTTGGACCAAACTCTAAGAATATTAGGAATAAAAGAGAATTTTTTAACTTGAAGATTTTATCTCAAAAATCTATATCAAGTATCATTCTTTACATTTGGGCACATGACAAAGAGCAGAGATGCCAACTATTACATTACTATTAAAGATATTTCAAGACAGCCTAACAAACACAGTAAGATAATAAAAAAGTAAATGGTATAAACATTAAAAGTTATTACAAAAAACTTTATATATAGAAACTGTGACCACATATTTAGGAAACCCAAATAACTACAGAAAAATGTGAGAATTTATAGGAGAGCTCAACAAATTCACCAGACATAAATTCAATTTAGAAAAATCAACTGCACCACTATATCGGCTATACCCACTTAGAAAGTAGATACTAAATACCATTACAGATACTATAAACTATCTAGAAATTAACATAGCAAGGAAGTCATAACATCTTTATGGAGTTTTTTTAAAAGAATCTTATTAAAGGAAATGCGAGAAATATAAATTAAAAAGCAAAGAGAAGAGATTCCCCTAGTTAGCTTTGAGCATACTAAAAAACAATGGACATTAAAGCCAAAAAACTCAACAAACTGAATGATTTTAGGAGGCATTATGCAGGAATTTGTCAAAACTGAATAACACAAAATGGATACATTATCACGTAACAACATCCTGAGTAGAGTTTGTATCTAGAAAATGTTATACATAACAAAGAGGTCCTACAGCTAGTCTTGGGGGGGCATTGTTTGGCTAGAGGGTAAAGGGACACTGACATATGGAGATAAGGTGCATATAATATAAAAATATTTATATTTAAAAATTAAAATAAAATATATAGAGATAGCTTTGTATATGAATATAAAAATATATACATCACAATGACCCAAATATGAAAACAAAAAAAAAAAGAGAATATAGCACAGCAATTCTCAAATTTTAATTTATACACAAAATGCCTGAGGATCTTGTATTCTAAAGTACAGATTCTAATTCAGTAAGCCTGGTGCAGGGCCTGAGATTCTGCATTTCTATCAAACTCCCAGGTAATGTGGATGCTACTGGTTTGTGATCCACACTTTAAGCAGCAAGAATACAGGAAACTATTAGTAACCTGGCATGGTGGCTTTAATTCCCTTTAATTCCAGAATTCCCTTTCCTATTTATTTCTAGGTTAGAGTTGATTGCAGGAGGAAGGATCTACAAGGTAGAGTCAAGAACTAGGCATACTAATGCTCAGAAGGTTGGTGGGAAACCAGGTGCTGCTGTACCTCACGCATATTGCTGCAGGTCAGCTGGCTTACCTGTTTGATGAGGTGACATTCCGGTCCGCAGCTCCTGCAGTGCCCACTGGGTCTCTTCATTCAGCTGCTCCAAGTCACGGGCCAGGTTCAGGTGCGGCTGTGTGGTGAAGTGTGCCTGCATCATTACCGACATCACTGAAGTTGCAGGTGTGGAGGCAGTAAGTGATGATGTGGATTCCAGCTCGTCTACATGGGTTGCAATTTTCCCTTGCCTCCACCCGCTTTATGTCTTTCACCTCTTCCTGATGTCAGGCCAAGTTCCGGATGTAGAGGCAACACTTACACAGGAGGCTTAATCAGCTCCCAGGATCACATGTCCTCTAATCTCTATATTAATTACATAGGGATTCTGCTTCTGTGATCAAACTTTAACGGCTATACCTTGAGGAAGATGGAGACGGGAAGACAACTTCTGAGGCAAGACTCTAAATTATAAAATGTAAGGTGAGTAAAATAATGCTGGTTATGATCACATTAAAATTTAGGACTACTCGTTGTAAGACAAAAATATTAAAAACAGACAGGTGTCGTTTTAGAAGGTATTGCCAAATTCTAACCAAAGGACATCAACATTTCAAATATTCCAATATTTTAAGGAACTAATAAAAATCAACAAGTAAAAGGCACAATAGAGAAACAGTCAAAGAACACAAAGAGGCAATTCACTGAAGGGGTAGCTGAGCAGCTAACAGGATTTAAAAAGATACTTAAACTCCCTGTAATTAAGTAAATTAAAATCAAGAACAACAATGAGATAGTCCTTTGTACCCAGAAAATGGGCAAAATTCAGAAATGAAATTTAGATAATACTGAGTTGCATTTTTCTCAAGTATTGGAGGAAATGGGGACATCATGGCACTCCAGTGGGAGTACGAAGTGTTGTCATTCTAGAGAGGAACCTGCCTAGTACTTGATGATATGAAGTATGTGTGTTCCATTTTACAGGAATCTTACTCCTGGGACTGCCATCCCTTACCCCACCCCTAATTCATTTATAGGCCCTCAAGGGGACTTGTGTGAGGATAGTCAGATAGTCAGAATAGCATTGTGGAGGATGGAGCGGGAAGCAGGCTCACTGTCCATCACCGTGGGAAAGGATAAGCAATGTGCTGTGGATTGCCTGCCCGAGAATATGATACCATGCAGCTCTTAGAAGTGTTGATGGAAAAGAAGCCGAACTCTAAAATAATTTCAGAGGGGTTTATTCTGAGCCAAATTTGAGAACCATGACCCGGAGCCACACCCAAGAAGCCATGAGCAAGTGGACTCGCTGTGGTTGGATTACAGTTTGGCTTTATACATTTTAGGGAGACAGGGGTTACAGGTAAGGTCATAAATCAAAACATGGAAGGTTTACATTGGCTTGGCCCGAAAAGGTGGGCCGTCTCAAAGCGGGGGCTTTCAGGTTATAGGTGGGTTTAAAGATTTTTTTGCTGACAATTGGCTGAAAGAGTTAAGCTTTCTCCAAAGACCAGGAATCAGCAGAAAGGAATGTTTGAGTTAAGGTAAGAGTCTTCTTTATGTGATGCTATACTGGAATCAGGTACGGAAATAAACCTCATCATAAAAACCTGTTTACTGAGATTTTATCATTTGTAGGTGTGACTCACTAGGCCCCCTTAGAAAGGAATTTGGGCAAAAGAAAAAGATCAGAGTTCAGTCCTCAGAAGCAATTAACTCACTGTTCCAGAAACATAAATAAATCTAAAAAAGTAGCATTGAGTACAAAATCTGTAGTTCAATTCAACTTTTATGAGTTAAAATAAATATAGACAGTCATGTTATGCATTTATCTTCAAAAACATAATCTACAGGCCAATATTAAATATTTTATAGTAGATTACTTATGAGGAAGGAAAAGGGGAAATGTTTGGTGCTAGAGAGGAGAAAAATAAGAGTATGATTAAATCAAGTACCTGTATCTGAGATTCAAATTGAGTAAAGAAAAGAAAGAAGAAAGAGAGAAGAGTGGAAGACTTTAAAACACATTTGCCAAGCAATCTGAAGGCAGAATCCTTACAGAACTTTGGTATTTTTCCCCCAATATTTTAGTTGTCTCACCTCCACCAAGTTTCCCCAGCAGAATATTTCATGAATGACCTTTATTGAGTCTTCTACAGCATTCAATTTAATTTTCATAAAAATAATCACTTAGTTTATTTCATACTCACATTTAATTCGATGAATATGTAAAATAAAATAAATGAATATTAAATAAATGAATAATTAAATAATGAAATGAAAATAACAAGTACAACTAGCTTGGAAAGACTGAAAAGGAACACAACGGTTCCTTGGTAAGTGTCCCTCACCTGGGCTGGCATCTGAGCAGGAGCGTACTGCAAGGGAGGTCACAGCAAGCCCGGGCATCTCTCAGGTTTCATACAGGTAGTGTGGAATGTCTGCTGGTATTCTAGAAGCCAGCAAGTGGTGCTGTATTAGGAAAAAAAAAAATGTAACCAGCAAATAAAACTCATGATGTCCTGGAGATTATTGCTGAAGGTGCGGCTACACTTATGTAAGTATAAATAAGAAGCTGATTGAAAAAAAAAAGATTATATGGATAAAAGTGGACACGTTAAACATGATGGTTAATGCCAGGGGATACCCAGATACTTGGCTGAACATTTCTGGGTGTGTCTATGAGGATGTTTCTGGATGAAATTAGCATTTGAGTCAGTGTACTCAGTAAAGCTGGTGACCCTCTGCAGTGTGGATGGGCCTCATTCAACCTCCTGAGGGCCTGAAAAAATAAAAGGCAGAGAAAGGAGGAATTCACCCATTTTCTTCTGCTTGACTACTTGAGCTAAGACATAGGTCTTCTCCTGTCCTCAGACAGATCTACACCAGATCCTCCCCCCTGGTTCTTAGGCCTTCAGACTGTGACTGAATTACACCACTGGCTTCCCTGGGTGTGCAGCATACAGACAGCAGACCATGAGACCATATATTAAGAGCATGGGTTTTGTTTCTCCAGAGAACCCTGACTGATACAGTAAACTAATATACCAAAATTCATTAAGTTAGTTTGAGGAATAAATTTTATATATTCAATTCTGTATGAATTTGAACTTGACCTTCTTATAGTCAAAAACATTCAAATGGCAGCAATTTCATATAGGTCAACCAGACACTATATCTCCACACTGATAGAAATTATCTGATAAAAATGGAATATTTATGATGTAGAAATATGAGGAGGGATTCAAAGGTATAAAGTTCTTGATAAAAAATGAATACATTTTGTAAGAAAGATGTTTTTGTGTGTGGTACATATCCTGAGCCATCAAATTCCTGAAAATATTTTCCGTTTTCTTCCTGATGAGATAAACTGTCTGTGCTCATGACACATTGGTTTTGTAAACAATGCAAATTGTATATCACAATTCTTTATACAATAATTTTATGGATTTATATTAATTTTCTTCTGTCTTGAGTGTTTCAGAGAAGCCTGAGATCATCATAACTGTTATGCCATTCTAGGTTATCTGGGTTTTTGTTTTGCTAATTTTTAAAAAAATTTTGATTAGTTTGGAATTTCTTCTTTTTTAATTTCAGGATATTTTGGGGGCAAAAATGTTTTGGTTACATTGATTACTTTTGTACTGCTTGAGACCAAGTTATAAGTGTGCCCATCACCCAGATAGTGTACATTGTACCTGTTAGGTATGATTTCACCCATTCCCTCCTCCTCCCCCACACCTGCTTGATTTCCATTGAGTTTTACTTCCTACTGTGCACACGAGTGCTGTTCGGTTAGTTCCAATTTAATAGTGAGTACATGTGGTGTTAGGGACGCAAGGATGGTTCATCATAGGTAAATCCATAAATGTGATTCACCACATAAACAGAAGGAAAAACAAAGATCATATGATCATCTCAATAGATGCAGAAAAAGCATTTGACAAAATTCAACACCCTTTCTTGATAACAACCCTTAACAAAATAGGCATAGATGGAACATATGTCAAACTTATAAAAGCCATATATGACAAATCCACAGCCAACATCATACTGAATGGGGAAAAGTTGAAAGCATTTCCACTTTGAAATGGAACAAGACAAGGATGCCCACTGTCACCACTTCTATTCAACATAGTGCTGGAAGTCCTAGCCAGAGGAATCAGGCAAGAGAAGGAAACTAAGGGTATCCAAATCAGGAAAGAGGAGGTCAAACTATCTTGCCCTTTGCTGATATGATCTGATCTTATGTCTAGAAAACCCCAAAGATTCAGCCAAGAGACTCCTGGAATTGATAAATAAATTCAGCCAAAGTCTCAGGTTACAAAATACACAAATCAGTAGCATTCCTATACACCAACAACAGTCAACTAAGAATCAAATCAAAGACTCCATACCTTTCACAATAGCTACAAAGAAAATAAAATACCTAAGAATATATTTAACCAAGGAGGTGAAAGATCTCTACAAAGAGAACTAGGAATTTTTTCTTTTTTTTCTTTTGCATGGTCTATATAATTTTACTTAACTTCTATTCTTGGGTAATATCTTCATTTAGGGAAAATGTTATTGCTTTGATTATTGCTTGTGCTTCAGTTACTATGGTTTCTTCTTTAGGAACCCATGCAAACCCTCATTCTCTCTTCCCCATACCCCATATTTTTAATTTGGCTACATCTGTTTTCTGTAGGAACTTCTTACGTTTGTCCTCTACATTGCAGATTCAACATTCCAGTGCCAATTCTGCTTATCATGACTCCAGTACATATTTTCATTTCTGTCTTGCCTTATTAAATTCCCAATAAGCCTTCACTCATGCATCTGCTTTTTATTTTATTTTTATCTTTTGACAGGGTTTTGCTCTGTCTCCTGGGTTAGAGTGCAGTGGCTTCATCATAGCTCACTGCAACCTCAAACTCCTGGGCCCAAGTGATCCTCCCACCTCAGCCTCCCGAGTAGCTGGGTCTACAGGAGTGCACCAGTACACCTGGCTAATTTTTCTATTTTTTGTAGAGACAGGGTTTCACTCTTGCTCAGGCTGGTCTCAAACTCCTGGCCTCAAGAGATCCTCCTGCCTCGGCCTCCCAAAGTGCTGGGATTACAGGCATGAGCCACCGTGCTGGCCACATCTCCCTTTTCATCTCATATATTAACTTTTCCTCTTCAATTAAATTGACTTACAGATTTCTGCTCTTTTTTATAGAGGCCCTGTTTTCTTGCATGCTATTGAAGATATCAATGACATTTATTACTACTACATTATTATTAACATTATTATTTTGCCTTGATTCCCTTACTAAATTATTTCTGCTGGTCTTTCCTTTCTCTGAATTCTTAGCACAATGCTTTTCTTATTTGCTTATTTTACAATATTTGTACAAGCCCCAGGTAGGTTATTTTATCTACCCAGTCTTGAACAAAGTAAGCTCTATCCAGACACAGCCAACAGACCTGTTGAGTGAATTGTTCATGTCTCAATTTTCAATCTGCTCACATTTTTCTGGATTCTCCTGCTCAGTTAATCAATGGATAGCCAGGTGGATTTTTGAGCTTCTGGCTATCTTCACAGCATCAAGCAGGCTTCCACTTTTTGTAGCTGTCCTGTTCTTAGGTGGCTCATTTTCTAACCCAACGCCTCTATCTCTGGCATGTTGAAGTCAGACTAATCAATAAAGAAATTATTTTTATAAAACCCAGAACATATCACTTTCAGATAACTTTCTCTTCACTCTTTTTTACTTTTCCCTAACAATTTTATTTTGATAGAAAGTACACATCCCTAAATTCATTATACCTGTGCTGGTCTCCCATGCCCACCCAAACCCATTCTCCCACTTAATTGCTTCCATTTGAAAATATTTTTCACTCTTTTTTAATTTGTTACTGACAAAATTGGAAATTGCCACGGCACTCTGACTAGAAAACTTCTAGTCACTTCTCACACCATGGGAGGACAGCTTAATATGTTATTTAGACAGACTCAGACTGTCTGAAAAGGCACCTGAAAGAAAACGTAGAGTCAACAAAAGACCTCCCTTCTTTCTTTTATTTATTTTTATTTCAATAGATTTAGGGGGTACAAGTGGTTTTTTGATAAATGGATGAATTGTATAGTGGCAAAGTCAGGGCTTTTAGAGCACCATCCTTTGAATAGTATACATTGTATCCAATAGGTAATTTTTGATCCCTCACCCACCCACATTGCCTTAACCCCTTCAGAGTCTCCAAAGTCCTTTATACCACTCTATATGACCATGTATGCCCACCGCTTAGCTCCCACGTGTAAGTGAGAACATGAGGTACTTGTTTATCCGCTCCTGAGATACTTCGCTTAGGATAGTGGTCTCCAGTTCCATCCAAGTTGCTGCAAAACATATTATTTCATTCCTTTTGTGACTGAGTAGTACTCTATGATATATACACCACATTTCCTTTATCCGCTCATCAATTCATGATGGGCACTTACGTTGGTTCTGTATCTTTGCAACTGTGAATTGTGCTGCGATAAACATTTGGGTGCAGGCATCTTTTTGATATAATGACTTCTTTTCCTTTGGGTAGATACTGAGTAGTGGAATTGCTGGATCAATATACAAATGGCCAACAAACATATGAAAAATATGCTCAACATCACTAATCATCAAGGTTTTAATGCAAATTAAAATCACAATGAGATACAACCTTACCCCAGTCAGAATGGCCATTATTAAAAAGTCAAAAAACAACAGTTGTCGGCACAGATGTAGTGAAAAGGGAATGCTTATACACCACTGATGGGAATGTAAATCAGTACAAACTCTGTGGAAAACAGTATGGAGATTCCTAAATGAATTGAAAGTAGACCACCTTACTTTTAGATGGGTGAACTTTTAGAACCTCTGTTCAGGCAACACAGTATGGGTGGGTTAACAATTTACATTTGCAGAAGTGCTTGTTCCATAAGCTTTGTATTTAGTAAAAAAGTGTCCCAAATTTTGGCAACTGACTTTTATGTTGTCTTATTATACCTAATTCTGGGTTTGAAGAAGCTGTATTAGAATACTAGCCAAAGTCATTTACAAAACAACAAAACTTAGCTTTCTTTTATTTTATTCATATAAACTTTTATTATAAGCTGTAAACCATAAATTTCTCCCTCACTGCTTCTATTTTCTTTATAGTTTTTAAAGCTCTAGTTCTTCTTTCATTATCTCTGCCTTTATTTTAGTTTTTCTTTTAAATATCCTTTACTTGCTGTTATAATTCCAAGGCTGATCTTTCTTTTAGTCTTATTTTCTGTCATATCAACTCCAAGTTTTTCCTACCCCAGTTCTGACTTGTTTATATCTTTTCCTACATAATAACAATTTGGAATTTTTCCCTCTTCTGCTGGCATTTATATTTCCAGTTTCACATCATGGCTAATTAATTACACAATGTATATCGAGATATAGAAGAGTATGCTTATTAATCCCGCAGCAGGTAGTGGCAGATTGGAATGTTGCGCTTCCAGCTCTGTCCAGCCAGTCACCTCTTCAACTTTCCAAATAAATTATTTAGAAAATGTTATTCCCATTCTCACTGGGAGCGTCAGGTAGGAAGAAAAATGAAATCAACATCTTGAACTACTCACTTGACATAAATCACAGAAGTCATGAAGTTTGTTTTGGACAAACGACCGGTTGTTACATGTCTGTATTTGAGCTGGTTGTTTATGATATATTGGGAGGGCTAACTTTGAAAGAGCCACCAGAAATTTTTTCTTTCCAAGAGATTTTGATGATGATACCAAGGCCTGTAAAGTCTTTTTGCACCTATACCTATATTTTGACCTTTGCTCTAATCTATGTATAGAGGAGCCACAAGAGAGGATTAAAACAAAAGGAAGAACAGGAAAAAGAGGCAATGGCTTGTGAATTTTCCAAGTGACCATTAGCCACCCCTCTTATGCTAGAGATTCCTTTATGTCCATCTGTTAGAGCCACTCTTCCTGTTCCTTACCACTAGACAAATTACAAGTTGTCATCGTATTGTAAATAACAGTTAGAGAATATGTAATGAAAAATCTCATGGGCTGGGCAAAGCATCACATTATTAATTTGTCAGAAATGCTATTACCTAGAGAACCAATTTTAAAATTGTAGCTTTTGTAACATAGCATTAGAGTGACTCACACTGAGCAGCGTTTAGCAACACCAGGAAACTTATTAGGAGAACATAGTCAAAGTGATTTCTTTTCCGTATTGCCAAAAATAACTCAATTTTATGTCTTTTAATGATAAAAAGGTGCTGAAGATTAAAAATGCAAAAATACTTTTGAAGAAAGGAGTTTCTAGTTAGAAATCCAGAGTTCTCATTCATGTTTCTAGTTTTAACTATGGAATTGTTGGTATTTGACCTACAAAAAAAATAGTGAAGAAATTACCCTATGATTCTGGCTGCCCCACTTCAATAAAATCAGATATGCCTACTTCTCATGAAATATATTATTAGTCAAGGGGTGAAAAGCCTTGTTTAGAGTTAACAGAACAATATGATTAGATAAGAAGGGCTAAAGTTACTAAAAAGACTTACCTGGAATTTTTTAACATATTATGTGGTGCTCATATTTCAAAACATCATGTTGTATACCATAAATATATACAATTTTTATTTGTCACTTAAAAATTAAATACATAAACATTTTAAAAGGAAGGAAATGATGCTTCTGCTTCCTATGGAATACTTTATTTATGCTCATCAAACGTACATGGGGCTGTCCTGCATCTGTGCACAGGTCCTGCAAATCATTAACTTGACCCTTTTCAATGGATGTATCATGAGAGAGCTCAATGAGAAAGGAAAAAGGGAAAAGAAGAAAGAACTTCTTGGCTGTATCGAGGATATGGAAATACCCTTATATGAAGTCATGAGACCACGACAGTTACCTAGCTTATCTTCTTATTTTGTGTTCAGGATTTCTTCCACATCATACAGAGTGTAAAGATTTATAATGGATATTCAATAATAATTGCTTTTTGTGGCTGGGATAAGCACCTCTTCTCCTTTTATACAAGTATACTAGAACCAACTCATCCTGGTTGTGACACTCCTATGGCATATTCATTGGGAGAAGCTCTCTGTACTTTGCAACTCTTGTGAGTCTTAAACTATTCCAAAGAAAAGTTACATAAAGAGTCTACTCAAAAGTACTTGTAACTTTTGCTATAAGCCTTTCAGCCTGTAACCATTTGCAGCTTTAATAACACTGATTAGATATGCCACAGTGGGTGAAGTAGAGTCAAAGTGAGACCCTCTCAAAAATACTCTGGAAAAAGGCAGTCTTGTTTCACAAGTGAATTAAATAAAATTGCATGTTAGAGTTCAGGAATATTTCTTCGTGCCCTGATTTTGGTGAATTTAGAAAATAGGATTACCTGTCTTTTGCTCTGATGCTTTACTAAAAATTGTTACCTTGGAAAATACTAATGATTTTTACATGAATGTCTACAAAACAAACAGGGAGACATTAAAAACACTATATAGGTTGTAAAATACCTTTCTTATGCTTTGTCTAACATTTCTAATTTCCTTTTGTTGCAGGGGAAGGGGGAGGGAATTTAAAAACTATAGTATATGCCAACAACAGAAATTGATATTTTTTTAACCATTGTTTTTCTTTTTTATTTTATTCTTCATCTCCTCAGAAGAAAAGCCATAAGTTAGCGTGATATAAGCTCTAAGACTATTATTTATTCATTATGAGATTATTCTGCATTTTGTAACCTTACCACATATAAAACTTCCAGAGATATAAACTTAAATATCACTCCTGACAAAATACCCCAAACTAAGGATTTTATTTAAAGAAACAGAGTTATTTTGCTAGATCCAACAGATCACTCTTTAAAGAGGCACTGCTGTGTCCTAGGGAGGAAGGAAACTCAGGCCCCCCCACATAAAAAAGTCAAAACACTTAAGTGCTTTCTTAGGCTATGGTTACATTTGCATATATAGCAATAAATTGAGTATATTCCTTTCCCTCTTAAAAACCTTATATTTTTGAATGATAGTTTATTATATAATTATTTCTTATGAGGAGTTAAGTCTGAACTTATAATAGTTTTTTTGTAAAAATTTTAAATATGTCTACATAGTAGTTTGTAACATAGTGTTAAGAGAATGTTCAAAAATAATATTTTTAATAAAAAAAATTTAACCCAAATCAAGAATTTATCTAAATAGCTGAGACAGAATGATCATGTATATATGCACTTCAAGAAGAGAAGAAAGGTAAAGTTCCTTTTTAATATAAAGAAGGTAAGAATGAAAAAAAGATAAAGATAATGGCAAGATTTTCTGTTCCAGTTCTGTAAAGGCCTTGATAGTCATCACTTCCATGCTTACAACAAGAACAGCTGAGCAAATTAAAAACTAACAATTTTTCTTGGACCCATCAGAGAATTACTAGCAAACCAGTACCCCAAATCTGGATAGAAAGGCAGATCCAGATGAATCCCCGGTGAGATTTCCTTACCTGGAACAGAAACTAATGGAGCCATAAACTTGTAGGAACATATAAATGGTAATTTTGACAAATAGCTGCAGGCTGAGTATGCACTAGCATGAGCGTGAAAAATTCCTGGAGCTGCAGTCCTAGAGGTTTCCAAAGCTTTCACGGGTTTTACCTCCAGGAATCTCACAGATTATCACAGTGAAAAACCAAGAAAGATGCCCTCCTGGCTCTGACAGGTGGAGGATATTAATAATCATTGTGAAATACACCAAAAGTATTCTCCATAACAAAACCTACTCTCCAAAGAGGGGGGGAAGTTTACCGGAGCTTTGTAGTACCTACCCATTTCTCCCACTCAGCATTCCTGTCTTGTATAACAGGGAGAGCAAAAGCTAAGAAATGCATTTGAAGGTCACAGGTCTGGACCAGGACTGGTGAAAGACTGAGGTTGACTGATAAGACTACAGAACACTTCTTCCCCCTACATTTTGCCACCATAACAAAAAGAGCTCTGCTCTGCTAATAGTGGGTTACAGCTAAAAGGGTCTCAAGACACAAAGTCTCTCTGAGAAAGATTATAGAAAGATTATAACTATATAACTTCAAACAAAACAAATTTCTGAACCAGGAAAATCATCAGGGAGAAAAAGAGATACTACATAACTATAAAGAAGTCAATTCTCCAAGAAGGTATAACAATCCCAACCAGGCATGCCCCTAACAACAGGGCATCAAAATATGTGAGGCAAAAACTGATAGAATCAATAGGAGAAATAGACAAATTCACTATCATAGTTAGAGATTTTGTCAGGTTTCAGTCTGAAATGTCAGTTCTTGGAGCGCTCATGGCCAAAGAATGACTAGATGCACCAAAGTAAGGCAAGCACAAAAATGAGGCTTATTGAGGAGAGAAAGATAGGATTATAGAGCAAGAGCAAGATATAGATATATACCACAGATAATGACTGGTCCCATTGTTGCAGCAAAGGGAGAGCAAAAGGAAGGGCCTGGTTGTGGTTTGCATCTTGTTTTATAGTGCCCAGGTTGGGACCTCCCTCATGGTTCAGAGGTCACCATGGAACCATTTTGATTGGACAGTTGGGAATTGCATGACCTGAGTCTCACTATGCATGTTGGTTGTTCTAGATCATTTTCCAGACTCTATGGTATCTATGGTGCGTGACCTGTGGGCTAGAGAGTCCTCTGCATTTTTTGCAGTTGGCGCACTGAGTTCTGATTGGCAGATTCGTAGGGTGTTCCCTCCTCCCCCAGGTATGGCCGTTGCTCCAGACAAGATTAAGGTGGGGCAGCACCAGGGCAGGGGCTCACTTTTGTCTCTGGGAGACCCGGAATCCCTTGCTATCCACCTAACAATTTCAGCACCACTCTTTCAGTAACTGATGGACCAAGCAGACAGATAATCAGAAAATGAGAGTTGATTTAAACAGTACCTTCAATCACCTTAGTCTAATTGATATTTGTAGAGCACTCCATTCAACAACAGAAGAATTCACATTCTTCTCAACCTCATGTGGGATATTCACCAAGATAGACTGCATTCTGGGCCTTAAAACAAACCTTAAATAATTCAAAATAATAAAATTCTACAAATTATGTTCTCAGACACAATAGAATTAAACTACGAATCAGTAACAGAAAGATAGTTGGAATATACCCAAATATTTGGAGATTAAATGGCACACTAGTAAGTAATACTTTGGTCAAAGAAGTTTCAAGAGAGAAATTTTAAAATAATTTTTAAAAATTAGAATGAAAATACTGTTATCAAAATTTGTGGGATGCAACAAAAGTAGTGCTTACAAGGAAATTTAAAGAATTAAATGCATATTTTAGAAATACATTTGAAGGTCACAGGTCTTCATTAAATTCATTTTAGAAATGAAAAAAAGATTTAATATTAATATCCTGAACTGCCACCTTAGGAAATTAGTGAAAGAAGAGCAAATAATATAAAGTAAATGAGAAAAATTAAGGTAGGTGTTAATGAAATTGAATACAGGGAAACAATAGAAAAAATAATCAAAACCAAAAGCTGATTATTTGAGAAGTTCACTAAGATAAGTAAAATAAGATAATATTGACAAACTTCTAGCCAGGCTAACTATAACAAAATAAGAGAGTTGGACAAAATGGACAATGTCATAAGTGAAAGAAGGGTGGTCATTATTGATCTCATGAACACAAAAAGACAATAAGAAAAATTACGAACAACTCTATGCCTACAAATTTTATAATTTAGATGAAATTGACCAATTTCTTGAAAGGTACAAACTTACCAAAACTCACACAAGGAGAAAAAAACCAATCTGAATAGGCTGACATCTATTAAAGTAATCAAATCAATAACTAATAGCCTTCAAAAAAAGAAAGGGTAGGTCAATTATTTCACTGGCAAATTCAATCAAATATTTAAGAAAGAAATGACACCAATTCTCTACAATATCATCCAGAAAACAGAAGAATGAGGAACACCTCCTAACTCATTTTATGAGGTCAACATTACCCTAATACCAAACTGATGAAGACATATAAGAAAGGAAAACTACAAGCCAATATTTCTCAAGAACATAGATGTAAAAATACTTAATAATATAATAGTAAATCAAATCTAGTAATTTATTAAAACATTACACACTATGACACAGTGGGATTTATTCCAAATACACAAGGCTGGTTCAGCATTCAAAAGTCAGTTAATGTAACTCATCACGTCAACAACCTGAAGACGACAACTCACATGACCATATCAATAGGTACAGAAAAGCCTTCGACAAACTCCAACACCTATTCGTGATAAAAATTCTAAGCAAACAAGGAATATAAGGGGAACTTCCTCAACTTGGTAAAGAGCATCTTAATAAAACCTACATCTAACACCATACTCAATGGTGGAAGACTAGACTCTTTCCACCTAAAATCAGAGACAAAGCAAAGATGTCCTCTCTCCCTACTTCTGTTCAGCACCACACCAGAATTCCTAGTTAGTGCAATAGACAAGAAAAATAAATAACAAATATACAGGATGAGAAGTGAAAAGTTAAACTTTCTTTGTTCACAGGTAAAACTATTGTCTGTATAATCCCAAGGAATTGACATAAACAATTTGAACAACTAAATAAATAAAGTAGTATTGGATTATAACCCAAAGTATTAAAAAAACCCTATGAGTCCATACTGATATAAATAAGTGTTTGAATAAATCGATGTCCTGTGAGAAAGAATTTCAAATAATTAATTTAGATATGTAGATACTGTGCTCTCCAGGACGTAGAGTATAACTCCCCATTCCTTAACAATGAAATCGAATACAGGGAAATAATAGACAGTGACTTCCTTCACAGAGTAGAATATTAAAAAGGGGGAAAACGGTAACTTTACATTGGAGAAAGCCGATAAACACACTCTATCTTAGCTAGTTATCACGGTTACCATCAACAGATATGTCACGTTGATAGTATGTACTCTTGAAAGGGATGATGGGAATGGCGCTTTACCTCTGTGGTCTTCCTCCCAACAACGCTTAATCCCAGTCTAACCAAAAAAGAAAAAAAAAAAGCCAGACAAATTACAATTAAAGGACTTTCTAGAAAAACACCTCACTAGTATTCCTCAAAACTTTTACGGTTATTAAAAACATAGAAAGCCTAAGAAAATATTACAGCCAAGAGTAGCCTAAGGAAACATACAATTAAATGTAATATGATATCCTGGATGGATGCCTGGAACAGAAAATAAACATTAGTAAAAACGAAGGAAAACTAAATAATGTGTAGACCTTAGTTAACAGTGATGTATCAATATTGGTTCCTTAATTGTAACAAAATGTATCACACTAGCTAAAGTTTTAATTGGGAAACTGGTGTGGGGCTATCTGAATCTTCTACTTTGTAAATTTACACTCTTCTAAAATAAAAAAAAAATTAAAAAGTAAAAAAAGAAGATGATACAAATATTGTTCTGGAAACTGCAAGCTCATTCTTTCAATGACATGGAAAAGTATGAGATATATGCATGATTAAATGATAAGCCCTCTATGATATTAGGCATCTGAATAGTAATTTGAATACCATATGTCTTGCAATTTCATTTTTGAAGATCTTTTACTCTATTTACAGTCACTAACTTGAGTTTACTTTCACTAATTTAATGATCCAAAGCACATTTATTGGAAACTTAGTATGTGAAAGATACTTTGGCACACTCTATGGAAATTCAAAGATAATTCAGACAGGTATTTGTCTCCAACATATCTCTTTAAACCAGCTTTTTTAAAAAAAATAGTAGCTAACTAATGCCTTTTTTCCAAAAGTTGTGAAAAAGATTTTGCCTATGCCAATGCTGCTTATGATCAGAGAATTCTGTCTCTTCATTGAAATAAACATCCCCAAATTCCTAAGGTGATGTATAGTGAAGATCACTGGGGTTTTTTGTTGTTACTGTTTTTGTTTTGTTTTGTTTTTATAACCAAGCAAACCAAGGTGATTTATCCAAGGCAAAGGAAAAATAAAGACATGAAGGCACTGGATTCCTATGCCAGTTGATTTTTCACTCATCCACTCATGCCTAGGCTACAGTTATTTCATGTGAAAGTGATTATATATAATTAGAAGAAAAGTCCAGTGAGATGGAATACTGTCCTGAAAAAAAATTACTTTTGAACTTAATCCTAATATATTTTTTTATCATAAGCATTAAAAGTAAAACAACACACTCTCACAAAAACATTTTTCATCTTTTAATACATTCTAAAAAAGAACGTATTCAATGTACAAGAAACCATTAGTGACATTTTTCACTTAAAATATGGCACTATGACAAAGCAGAGAGCTACATCTGCTGATATTTGGGAGTGAAAGAAAATCAGCAACTTTTCTGAGTCTTTGTAGACTTATGTAGTTCAGACATCTTAAGTAGTCCAATCATCGTGCACATTCTAGTCACGGCTTTTTCATCTCCTTTAAGGGGAATCTATGGAAAACAATAGAAAATTTGTCAACTTTATTAAAAGTAAACATTTATTCAGCTTTTCCAGGGTGCTCACATGCATGTGGCACCATTCAAGAGAATATTGCCTCGCCATACATTTCAACATTCCTATTCTTTTTAAGACTGGTGGGATCGAAGTCCTATAAACCTTTTTGCTTATCTGTAATACAGAGGAGCTTGCAAAGAGCTCCTTTGAAAATGACAAGCTAGAATTCTAAGCCAGGACAAGGAAAAGCTCTGAAGCCAAAATAAAGATTTCTGTTTTAGCCATCATCACTCTGACAGAAAAACTCATGCCAACACATTTTAAGGGAAGACTGCCTTGGTCATTTTGGAATATTTCTCAAGGTGGTGCGGAAGGAAAGTGAACTGTGAAGGTTATTGTTAGCCTTCAGTTTTCAGCAGCTGTAGTGGGTCTTTGCTGCTCTTACGATCTCACAGCAGTGTCTATATTACAGATAACCAAATGGTCAGCAGGAATACAGTATAGGACTATTCTATTCTTTTAACTTGATGTGAAACTTTTATTAAGATGCCTCACATATACAGTTTCAGGGGACTGAGAGGTGTAAGTCCATCACAGGAAGTGAGCCATGCGCGTATGACATCTTCATCAGTTAAATGTTCCATTGAACAATTGTGTTGATCAGTAGTGCACTGTGATCACTCTAATTTCTGCCACCTCAGACGCTGGTGTCCAGACCAACGCCTTCATTTAGTTTCCTATCCACACCTAAATGACCATTTCTGAGCCTCAGTTTTCTTATCTGCAAAATAAGTTTAACACCAGGGACCTATAATACAGTGTTGCTGCGACATTAAGTGAAGTAAACATTCCATATTCTTCTAACAGTGCCTGACAGAGAAAAACACTCAATAAGTGTGAGCTAGTAGGATTACCATTAGGTATGATAAATTTTCATCGAGAACAAGATGCATTGGTGTATTACGCAATCTGATTTAATGACAAAGTGTGTAGCAATTAAGGGAAACTTGCTTAAAAAAAAGTTGAGAAAAAAATTTAAAACTGTCAGAAACCTATTTCCAAGCGAAAGCTAATAAGCATATTGCTGTGTTGCCAAGATTCAAACATGACTTCATACTTTCAGCAAAAGAGGAAAAAGAGTAAAACTGTACTTTAAAGTGTTCTTTAAAGTTCTAAGAATGAAACTTGTCATAAATTAATTCCAGCATTTCAGGTTAGAATAAATTGCGTGTGATCGCAACTTTGCATCTTTTCATTATTAATAAGATCATTGGACTTTTTGGAACCACACTGTACTCAGCTTGATCTTTTTGTCTTCTGTGTCACATGCCTCTCCATATTTTGATAGAGTGGTCTTTCAGAAATGATTTGTAATTTTCCTAAATTAATACATTTTATGAAAACAAGTGACACAGTGATTCTTTGAAAATCCCGAGGCCACAAATGGTTTTCCCTTTAATCTTTGATTTTCAATCACTGGGTGATCAAAGTTGTTTTATTTAAAATGGGTCATTTAATACATTAAACAACCAGGTACAATTTGTACTGTTTGCCGCAATGACTTATGTTCATGTTTAGAAGAGTTAAGTAAGTGTATCAGTGAATATAATATGGAACTTTTATAGTTATTCATATCTACTCCTACAGCTTCATGGAATTTTCTTTTACTACTTTCTAAAATACAAATGTGTCAATTAAAAATAATAATAAAGGAAATAAAATACAAATGGAAGGGAAATTAATATCTAAAGAAAGGTCTTTGAGCTTTTTAAAGTCTCCGCCCTGTTTCTGAACAAAATGATGCTGCTCCCTAGACACTTTCCTCTTCCAGCTTTTCTTCATTCAATTTTACTCTGTTCATTTACCTTTCCCTTTTCTTAGTTAGTCTTCCTACACCCTGTGCCAAACCTCAGAGCTGCTGACAGAGGACAATAAGGGGTAGAGCGAGAGTCTAGTCAAGACCACAGAGGATGTCTTCAGTCAGAACAGGAGGACGGGGATATTTTGAACTGCCTCACAAATGACAGAAGTGAAGCTTTTTTGCTATATCTTATCCAAAAAAATACACATATATGTGTGTATGCACACACAAACATACACAGAATATTTATTATCACTTTCATCTTGCAATGGCTTTCCTACTAAATGAACCACTCAGTGATGGCCTGCAGTCCCTTTTATCTTAGAATATTTTCCCTTCAGTATCTTCTATTTGAAATGTAAATAATGATAATAAGAAGAATATGTAAAATCTATTGATGCTGGTCATGGGAAAAAAACCAAAATTTGGATACCATGTCACAATGTTCTGAGAGCTCCTGAGAAATGCTTTTCCAAGGAGAAACACCTCCAGGTTAAAAGCAAATGTCAGCGGCAAAATAAGAAAGCAATTTTTTATATATAAGCCTTATTAATATTGTTCATCTTAAGAATCAAAACCAGATATTTATTTTCTAGTTTTCAGGCTGCTTCCAACACTAGGACATCAATAAAATCTCCCAAGACTTTGGAAGCCTTGGAAGCCAAACCATTTTTTTTTTTTTTTTTTTTTTTTTTTTTAATAAACAGTATAGTCCAATACCAAAATGGCCTCACCTATTAGAAAAGCAAGAAGAATTGGAAAGTTATATTTTAGTAGATTTTCATTCTTAAATTCTGGTCATAATAAGATTTGTTCATAGCAGATTTAATTTAACTTGGAATGTATTCTGATGCTTACATGTGCTTGCTCATAGATTACATATGTGGCTAAGGATGGTGAACACTTCTGTAAAACTTATTAAGACATAATTCCTAGCTTCAGAAAATAGAGCCCACACCCAAAAAGAAGAAATTCTCAGTTCTGAACATCAGACCTCCACTGAAGCAATGTATCTCTGGAGGGAAAATATTTTCTAAAATAATCCTTTATTTTCTATTAATATGATAATGATTATAAGTATCCTATAAACTGCTGAATACTTCATTAAATATGCAATATTTGTTGGACACATTATTTTAGAAAATACCTCTGTCAGAAAACCCATTGTTAACTTGCAATGGATAAATTAATGAGACCTTGCTTTCTGTTGACCAATAGGTCTCTATGATTATATAGCAACTCACACGAACCAAGGATGAAATGGTTAAGTACCACAGGAAAGAAAAATACTAGTACTAGGTAGGAAATACAGCATAGTCAAATTGCTTCTGAGTGATGAAATCTTTTTAAAATCATACTCAACTTGAAAGGGCTTAGTCTATTTTAGGTACCAAGTAAAATACTTGTTGGGTAAAGCATTGTACAGGTATACCTCAGAGACTTCATGAGTTTGGTTCCAGACCACTGCAATAAAGTGAATATCACAATAAAGTGAGTCACATGAACTTTTTTGTTTCCCGGTGCATAGAAAATTTACGTTTATACTATACTGTAGTTTATTAAGTGTGCAATAGCATTATGTCTAAAAAAGTAACATACGTACCTTAAATAAAAATATTTTGGGCTGGCTGTGGCAATTTCTCAAAATACAACAACAATGAAGTTTGCCACATTGATTGATTCTTCCTTTCATGAGAGATTTCTCTGTAGCATGTGATGCTGTTTGATAGCATTTTACCCACAGTAGAACTTCTTTCAAAACTAGAGGCAATTCTCTCAAACCCTGTTGCTGCTATATCAATTAAGTTTATATAATGTTCTAAATCCTATGTTGTCATTTTAACAATGTTCACAGCAACTTCACAAAGAATGGATTCCATCTCATGAAACCTCTTTCTCTGCTCTTCCATAAAATGCAATTCCTCATCCATTGAGTTTTATCATGAGATTGCAGCAATTCAATCACATCTTTGGGCTCCACTTCTAATTCCAGTTCTCTTGCTATTTCCAGCACATCTGTAGTTACTTCTTCCACTGAAGTCTTGAACCTCTCAAAGTCATCCATGAGAATTGGAATCACCTTCTTCCAGATTCCTGTTAATGTTGATATTTTGACCTCCTCCCATGAATCACAAATATTCTTAATGGCATTTAGAATGGTGAATCATTTCCAGAAGGTTTTCAATTTCCTTTGCCCAGATCCATCAGAGGAATCACTATGTATAGCAGATATAGCCTTACAAAATGTACTTCTTAAATGATAAAACTGAAGGTTGAAATTACTCGCTGATCTATGGGCTGCAGAAGGGATGTTGTGTTAGCAGGCGTGGAAACATTAGTCTTCTTGTACATTTCCATCAGAGCTCTTGGGTGACTAGGTATATTGCTAGTAAGCAGCAATATTTTGAGAAGAATCTTTTTTCTGTGCAGTAGGTCTCAACAGTGGGTTTAAAATATTCAGTAAACCATGCTATAAACAGATGTGCTGTCATCTAGGCCTTGTTGTTCCATTTACTGAGCACAGGCAGAGTATATTTAGCAAAATTCTTAAGTGTCCTAGGATTTTCAGAATGGTAAATGAGCATTGGCTTCAACTGAAAGTCACTAGCTGCATTTGCTCCTAACAAGAGGGTAAGTCTGTCCTTTGGGGCTTTGAAGCCAGCTATTGATTTCTCCTCTCTACCTTCAAAAGTCCTAGATGGCATCTTTTTCCAATAGAAGGCTGTTTGTCTCCATTGAAAATCTTTTGTTTAGTATCACCTCCTTCATCAATTATCTTAGCACAGTCTTCTGGACAACGTGCTGCAGCTTCAACATCAGCACTTGCTGCTTCACCTTGCACTTTTATGTTTTGGAGGTGGCTTCATTCCTAAAACCTCATGAACCAACCTCTAATAGCTTCAGATTTTTCTTCTGCAGTTTCCTCACCTCTCCACCTTCATAGAATTGAAGAGAGTTAGAACATTGCTTTTGATTAGGCTTTGGCTTAAGGGAATATTATGGCTGGTTTGATCTTCTCTCCAGAACTCTAAAACTTTCTTCATACCAACAAAAAGGCTGTTTTGCTTTCTTATCATTTGTGTGTTCACTGAAGTAGCACTTTTAATTTCCTTCCAGAACTTTTATTTGCATTCCCAACTTGGCTAACTGTTTGGTGCAAGACATTTACCTTTCAGTTTATCCCAGCTTTTGATATGCCTTCCTCACTAAACTTAATCATCCTAGCTTTTGATTTAAGGTGAGAGATGTATGACTCTCCCTTTTCCTTTAACACTAGAGGCCATTGTAGGGTTATTAACTGGCCTAATTTTAATATGGTTTTGTCTCAAGATATAAGGAAATCTGAGGGAGTAGGGAATGTTTGATTGGTGGAGCAGTAAGAAAACACACAACATTTATCGATTATGTTTGCCATCTTATATGGGCATAGTTTGTGGTCCCCCAAACAATTATAGTGGTAACATCAAAGATCACTGATCAGAGATCAGAATAATATATATAACAATAATGAAAAAATTTGTGAAAAAATACTGTGAGAATTACCAATACATGACACAGAGACAGGAAGTGAACACATGCTGTTGGAAAAATGGCACTCAAAGACTTACTCGATGCAGGTCTGCCACAGACCTTCAATTTTTAAAAAATGCAATATCTGTAAAGCATAGTAAGGCAAAGTAAAATATAATGAATATAATGAGGTATGTTTGTATTCTTATCAAAAGTTCAGAAGGCATAAAACCTCTCTTATTACCAAGAAGTTGCTTAGGGAAAGATAGAGTCAGAGAAAAGTCACATAGAAGAAAGATAGAAGACTATTAAGTGGATAACTATGGCAGACATTTGAAAAATGTGTTTGAGAATAAAGGGAAAAAATTTGACAAAAATTAAATAAGGAATAGTAGAGCTCTAGGCACATAGTATATGGAGCTTGCACCTCAAGTCAGAACATTGACCAATTGTAGAGAGTGAACATGAGGATTCTACAGTTATTTAATAAACAAGGGTGTCTACTAGTGTCCTGCTCTGTGCTAGGTGTGGGATTCTACATAATTGTTATAAAAGTCCCAATATCAGCAAGTGACCATTTTAATAGTAATTAACATAACACAGATATATTGGTCAAATCATGCAGAAACACCACGAAAAGTTGCAGTGAATTCTAAGTGGACAAGAACTAGGATATTTTACTGGGCTGCATGTAGCTAAGACTTTCACCAGCAATTTACAGAAAAGGGATTGTGCACAAACTTCAAGAAAGCAATGTCTATAATTTGCAGTTTCGTATCTATGTAATTATCCTTATGTTAACTATTTAGGAAACTGTTCCTATTCCATAGTGCGAGCTCCATGCATTTTATATAAAGTTTTTGTCATTGTAATTTAGACTCTAGTTAAAGAATGTCTTTCCCAAGAGAGAACAGTCTCCACTGAGGGTAAGAGCCAGATTTTAGCAAGGACATGAAGGTACAGAGAATGTTCAGAAGAGAGGTCTAAACACGTAAAGAATTTCATTGATGACTAACCCTTATGTTCAGGAGGCCCAGATGAGAAATTTCAGACATGAGAGATGAATATAAAACAAAGTTAGAAAACGGGATATGTGGAACCAATTGATACATGGTCAGAGCATGTGCATTTCAGAGTTTCAGGTAGTTTGCCTTTTACATTTTTGGCAATTGTAACATCTATGAGAAACCAAAGCCGAGCAATTAATTCTCTTAAAAAAAAAAAAGAATGTCTTTCCAGTATTCTTAGAGATAGCTATCTGAATGAGGTTTACACCAACTGATAATTTCAGGAAATACGTTGATACCCAGAGTATTTATCACATTCAGAGATAGTGAAATACTAATATCACACCTAGAATCGTGGACTTCAGAATTAGTCAAAGCTGCCTCTGCAATTTACAAGCTGGATAATTTGGGCAAGTTAATTAGCCTCTCTATTCTTGTATTTCCTCATCAGTAAAATGAGGAAAATAAAAATCATGCTTCTTAGGGCTGTTAGGAGCATTGAGTGAGTGACATGGAAACTTGGGACAGTGCTTGGCACATTGCTGATGTTCAATGACTGTTAATGATTACTGTTTTTATTTTTACTGTAGAATACACTTTTAGAACTGTATACTAATAAGGTATAGTCCTGCCAGTGTGCATGAAACTCTGATAATCATGGGGCTATCAGTACCACCAATGGCAATTCAGCTTTCCATTTTTAGTGGGTCTTACAAAACCAAACTAGACATAATGCATGTCTGGGATATTTAAAAAATTCACTTATTCATAACTTGAAAAAATTATCACTTTCAGCTCTTTCAAATGGGTGTCCTATTTTGAACTAAACTTTTGAGACATTAGTAAGTATTCAGCATTCAAAGTTGGAAGTAATGGCAACTTAATACCTGAGTTTCTGGTAAACCTCAATAGAGATTACATTTCAAGTTGACCTGGAATAACTCAACTCACATTTAACCTGTCTACACATGCTCATGGAGATGGGCACCCAGCTGGATCCCTTAGCGATCTCATAGACTCAGATAACCTTCCGTCAGACAAAACTTGAAGATCTTGTTCAACTAACTCACTTTAAAGGCAAGAAAACATAGATTCAGGGAGAAAAATTGAAGTGGCTGATGCAAAGTCACCAGTGGGTGAATGCAGAAATAAGAACAGAAAGAAGCCACGTCAGACGAGTCAGAGGCTCTCTCCATCGCCACACACTGCCTCTCCATAGCTCTCTCATGTCATTTACACGCACCCTCACTGTTAAAACGAATTCAACAGAAAATTTGATAAATATAGATTATTATTAAGTCTTTCATTGGTTTTTATTCATCTAGGCGCAAGAGTAAAGTTTTGATACAATGGCCATTCTGGTTCAGATTAAGAATAGAATGTGAATTTTAGGTTTCAGCATATCCCTTTATTTTAATGATATGATTTTCATTAAACTCACATTGATTATTAGCATTTACAAATATGATTCATTCGATCATCTGCTAAAAATAATAGAGGTTTGCTTTCTAATGCATTTAAACCAATACATAATTGCCAGCAGGAAGTCCCACTCACACTGAATTAGGATTGTGCATTAATCTTAGTTAGCTCGGCTTTACATATTGTACTGGACATGATCATTTGGCAAAATAAAAACGAATGCTTACGTTTGACCTGTGACTTGTGTTTTATGAAAACATACACAATTAGGGATGTAATTGTGCAATTTTTCAGCTGCACTCACTCACCTAGCCAGCTGTCTAGATTTCATGTTAAACTCATTTTTCTCCATATTGGGGTTTATTTTTATCCAGATTATTTTTTATTAATTGTACAAAAGTAAACTTTGTTTTCAGTTTCATACAGTTTATGTGCTACACACTTACTGTATGTTTAGCAACATATGTACCCAATTGTAGAGAACAACAGTGTATCGTTCTATTTACTGTTACCACATCTTTTATTTCCTCTTACAGGAGAGCAAAGTGAGAGAAAATACAATAGTTAAGTATTTGGCATCTACTAAAGAGCTTTAGTATGTACCACATGAATACTTGTCTGACACACTGTGTGGTCATAGATCCCTCAGTTTTAAAGTTCACATCACCATAGGTTTTAAAAGTTCATCTAAAGTGGTATTTCATGTAAGTTTGGATTAGTTTCTCCATTTGTGTTTGAGTGGCAACACAATGCACTGACTGGGATCTGCCAGGTAAAGAGTTTTTCTCTCTCTCCCAGATCCTCTGAAGCAGCAGAACCGGCTGTAGAGAAGAATTTTTCACACAATTCCGTGGCAGCTGAGAAAGATCTTCCCTCTTCGTGCTCATTAGATAGAAAAAAGAAAAAAAATCACTATGGTGAACTTAATGTCCTGGACTGGTGACTCTCTTCAATTTCTCTTTTGCTCTAGGCAATGCTCAAAGTGACTTAGAGGTGAGATGTTTTCACTTAGACACCTTCCTCCTGTGAGCAAACTCAATCACGTTCAGAATCGAGACCACTGGTCTACTTGGCTCCTTTATATGTAAGTGGAAGTGATCGTCCAAACTGACCTATTTAGTCTCTGATTTTTATATAAATCAACATATCATAGAAAGACATGTAAAGTAATGTATTCTTCTGAGGTCTTAAAAATACATATCTGGATATATATATATACACACATATATAGGATTGGGATGCTTGCATTTTCAAAATCATCACCACAAATCTCCATTTCATTCTGCTAGAGTACATGTCGTAGAACAGACTTACAGTTTTTCAGGGATATTGTGTTCTGGGATTTACAATGTGATGTTTCATTAATATATTAATATATAAATATTAAAAATTAGATGTAGAGGGACTTCCATTTCGTAGTGTGATAGGCAAAAAGCTTGAAAGTCATCACTCCCCCATCATCACCACAAGGAAAAAGTGCAACAAACTGACCTTAGATCTTAGATCTATGAAAAAATAGAGCTCACAGGGCAAACTACCGCCCTGAAGACTGGAGAGAAAGAATATGCAGAGAATCACAACCCACCAGCGGCAGAAGCAGTGTTGGAGCCAGCAGCTGGTAAGAACCCTTAAAGGGTAATTGACTAATTGCTGAAGACTGACCGCAGACTAGATTAAAATACATGGGGGACCAGCCACTGAGGGGCCCCCACTTTCTCCCTCCTGAGTTTTACCTCTAGGAGCTACAACCATTTCTATGTGTGAAGATCAAAGAAAAATCTCCCCCTGCCCCCGCTGCAGGCAGGAGTAGGAGAAAAGTAACCATTTTGTAACAGGCCCAGAGTCTTTGTTCTCCTTAACAAAGGCCTGCCTTCGAGAGAAACTGCTTCACCTGAGCCCAGCAGACACGGGTTTTACCAGATCCTAACCAAGCTGGGGAAAGGGAAGTGAAATATCCAGTTTCAGCCCCTCTTGCCTTCCCGTCTCACCCAAGGAAGATGTGTTAGTCAGTTCAAGCTGTCATCAAATACCATAAACTGGATTGTTTAAACAACAGAAATTTATTTTCTCAAAGTTTAGGAGACTAGAAGTCCAAGATCAGGATGCCAGCAAGGTCAGGTTCTGGCGCGGGCCCACTTGCTGACTTGCAGACAGCTGCCTTCTCACTGTGTTCTCACAGGGCCACAGCCAGCTCTGCAGAACTCTTCTCATAAGGGCACCAATCCCATCATGAGGGTCTCACCCTTATGACCTCATGTGAGCCAAATTACCTTCCAAAGGTCCCATCTCCAAATACCATCACATTGGGGGTCAGGGCTTCAACTTATGAATTTGGGGGGGACACAGATGAATTCATAGCAGAAAGGAAAAGCTGAGAATTACTGGTAAAGGTCACAGCCCAGGAACAGAGGCTCACTAACAACTGAGACCTAATCATAGGATTATAAAATGCTACCCCTCCACACACCCTAATCACCACATCCATAGGGCACCCATGTAATAGCAATGGATTACAGCTGAAAGAACAGCATGTCTCCAGTCTTATTTAAGAAGTCTCTAGGGAATGCGAAAACAACACGGGAGACAGAAACAAGGATACTAGAGGAAATTTTAAGCTCTGACATCTACAGCTACAGCAAGTATTAATAGTAAACACAGCCTAACTCTTAGCCAGATAAACATATAACCTTATGCTGAAGGACTGTTTCCCTCAGTTCCTTTTAGTTGATATATCATGTCATGCTTTCAACAAAAAACTATAAGGCACACTAAAAAGCAAAAATACACAGTCTAAAGAGACAAAGCAGGTATCAGAACCAGACTCAGATATGGATGTTGGAATTATCATCCCAGAAGTTTAAAACAATTATAATTAATATGCTAAGGACTCTAATGGAAAAATGGACAACATGCAAGAAGAGATGGGTAATGTACACATGAAGATGGAAACTCTTTTTTTTTAAAAAAGAAAACACTAGAAATTTAAAACATGAAGAATATGGGCTCATCAGTAGATTGGACACAACTGTGGAAAGAATCAGTGAGCTTGAAGATATGCCAATACAAACTTTCTAAACAGAAAAGCAAGAGAAACATGAATTAAAAAAACAATGACAAAAAGGAGCAGAATATCTAACAGCTGTGGGACAACTACAAAAGGTGTAATGTATATAGAAAGGCAATACCAGAAACAGAAGAATGAAAGGAACAGAGGAAATATTTTAAGTGATAAAGGCTGAGACTTTAGAAAAATTAATGGCATACCAAATCACAGATCCAGGAAGCTCAGAGAACACCAAACAGGATATACATTAAAATATCTACAATGTAGGCATATCATATTCAGACTGCAGAAAACCAAAGACAAAGAGAAAAATCTTAAAAGAGGCCAGAGGAGAAAAATCTAATCTATAGAGGAACAAGGATAAAAATTACAACACACTTCTTTCTAAATACCGTACAAGCAAGAAGAGAATGAAGTGAAATATTAAACACGTTGAAAGAAAAAAGCCACAAACTTAGAATTCTGTATCCATAAGAAAGTATTCTTCAAAAGTGGGGGAGATATAGTGATTTCTTAGAAAACCAAATATTGTGGGAAATTTTCCAGCAGTAGACCTAACTTGTAATAAATATTAAAAGTTCTTCAGAATGAAAAAAAAAGACATAGGTCAGAAATTCACATCTACAAAAAATAAAGAAAAAGTGTTAGAGAAGGAATAAACGAAGGTAAAATAAAATCTTTTAATTTTCCATATTCTCAATTATCTAAAGCAGCAGTCCCCAACCTTTTTGGCACCAGGGGTCAGTCTCATGGAAGACAATTTTGCCACAGGCAAGGGCGGAGGGGCAGGGGTAGTGAAGCTGTGTGCCCTGGTCCCTAACAGGCCGCAGACCAGTACCCGTCTGCAATTGGGGGTTGGGGACCACAGATCTAAAGGGTAATACCATGTGCAAAATATTAATAGCAACAATGTTTGGGCTATTATAGCTTATAGATAAATTAAAGGTATGACATAAATGTTATAAGGAACAGATGAGAGACATTGGTAATACTCTGTTACAGGGTACCTTCACTTCACATGAAGTAGGATAGTGTTATTTAAAAATTAACATACATTAGTTATAAATGTATATTGCACACACATTGGTAACCATTAAAATTTTTTAAAAAGAGGTATAATTTATATGCTAAGGGAGGAGAAAAAATGAAATCATATAAAATAGTTAAAAAATATTCAAACCAAAAAGGCAAAAAAAGAGTGGAAACCAAAAAAAAAATAGATAGCAGTTACAAATATGGTAGATATTAATTCAGCTATATCAATAAGCATTTTAAATGTGTAGGGTCTAAATACACCAATTAAAATATGAAGACTGTAATAGCAAATTAAAATGAAAACAAAAAACAATTCCTATCAAAATACCAACAACATTTTTCACAGATGTAGAAAAAATAATCCTAAAGTTCATATGGAATGGGAAAAAAGCCTGAGTAGCCAGAGCAATCCTAACCAAAAAGAACAAATCTGGAGGCATCACATTACCTGATTTTAAGTTATACTACCAGTCTATAGTAGCCAAAACAGCATGGTACTGGTATAAAGGTAGACACATAGACCAATGAAACAGAGTAGAGAACTCAGGGAAAAAAAAAAAACCATATAGCTGCAGCCATCTTATTTTTAACAAAGCAGACAAAAACATACACTGGAGAAATGGATGCCCTATTCAATAAATGGTGCTGAGGAAACTAGATAGCCATACACAGAAGAACGGAACTGGATCCCTATCTCTCACCATATACAAAAATTAAGATGAATTAAAGACTTAAATGTAAATCTTGAAACCATAAAAATTCTAGGAGAAAATGTAGGAAAAACGCTTCCAGATATTGGCCTAGGCAAAGAATTTATGACAAAGACCCCAAAAGCAAATACAGAAAGAACCAAAATAAATAAATAGGACTTAATTAAATTAAAAGCTTCTACACAGCAAAAGAAATAATCTGCAGACTAATTAGCCTACAGAATGGGAGAAACTATTTGCAAACTATACATCCAACAAACGGCTAATATCCAGAATCTACAAAGAACTCAAACAAATCAGCAAGAAAAAACCAAATAACCCCACCAAAAAGTTGGCAAAGGACACAAAGAGATATTTTCAAAAGACAAATGGTCAGCAAATGTATGTAAGAATGCTCAACATCACTAGTCAGGAAAATGCAAATGAAAACGTTAAAACCACAATGCGAAACCACCTTACTCCTGTCAGAGTGGCCATTACCAAAAAGTCAAAAAACAATAGATGTTGGCATGGATGCAGTCAAAAGGGAACACTTACACATTGTTGGTGGGAATGTAAACTAGTACACTCGCTATGGAAAACAATATGGAGATTTCTCAAAGAACTAAAAGTAGATTTACCATTCAATCCAGCAATCCCACTACTGGGATTATAAAAGAAGTCATTTTATAAAAAAGACACCTGCACCTGAAAGTTTATCACAGCACAATTCACAATTGCAAATTGGAATTGCAAATCACAATTGGAATTGTGATTCCAAAGATATGGAATCAACCTAAGTGTCCATCAACTGATGAATGGATTTTAAAAAGTTATGTGTGTGTGTGTATGTGTATGTATACACACACACATATCTATAATACCATGAAGTACTACTCATCCATAAACAAGAATGAAATTGTGTGTTTTGCAGCCACTTGGATGGAACTGGAGACCATTATCCTAAGTGAAGTATTTCAGGAATGGAAAAACAAATACCACATGTTCTCCCTTGTAAGTGGGAGCTAAACAAGGGATATATATGGTCCTAAAATGGTGTAATGGGCATTGAAAATTAAGAAGGGGGAGGGTGGGAGGGGGGTGAGGGATAAAAATCTACCTACAAAGTACACTATTCTGGTGACAGGTACACTTAATGCCCAGACTTTAGCATCAATTCATCCATGTAGCAAAAAACACTAGTACCTCCTAAATTTTTGAAATTAAAAAAAAAAAACCAAGATGCAATGATATACTGTCTATAGGAAGCCACTTTATATATGAAAAAACAGGTTAAAGATAAGGAATGGAGAAAGATATACCATGCTAACAAGATCAAAAGAAAACTGGAGTGCCTATATTTCTTGTAGAAAAAACACACTTCAGAGCAAGGAAGGTTATCAGGGACAGAGGGGGGCTTACATAATGAAAAAGTGGCCGAAACTCCAATAAGACATAACAATTTTTAATGTGTACACACCTAGCAAGAGAGTATCAAAATACTTGAGGCAAAAACTGATAGAATTGCAAGGAGAAATAGACAAATCCACTATTATATAATAGTTGGAGACTTTAATACTCTTTTATCAGTAATTGACAGATCCATAAAATCAGTAAGGATATAGTTGAACTGAACTGCACCATCAGTCAACACTATCTGACATCTATAGGATAGTTCATCCATCAGAAGTAGAATAAACATTCTTCTCAAGTTCATATGGAACATTCACCAAGGTAGACCATATACTATGGCCACAAAACAAACCTTAAAGGATTTAAAAGAATAGAAATCATGCAACATGTGTTCTCAGACCACAATGGAATTAAATCTGAAATAAATAATATAAAAACAGTTGGAAAATTCCAAAATATTTGGAGAGTACACGACATAATTCTAAATGACACATGGGTCAAAGAAGAATTCTCAAGAGAAATTTAAAAATATTTTGGACTAAATGAAAATAAAAATACAACTTATTAAAATGGGTGGGATGTAACCATAGCAGTGCTTAGGAGAGATTTATAGCATCAAATGCATTTATTAGAAAAGAAGAAAGATCAAAAATGAATAATCTAAGATTCCAGCTTAGGAAACTAGAAAAATAAGAGCAAATTAAATCTAACCTAAGCAGAAATCAATGAAACTGTAAGTAGGAAATCAATAGAGAAAATCAATGAAACCAAGAGTTAGTTCCTTCTCAACTTGATAAGAAATAGACAAATAAAACCTACAGCTAACTTTACATTTACTTGTGAGAAATAGATGCTTTCCCCCTAAAATTGGGAACAAGGCAAGGGTGTTCTCTCTCCTACTCTTATTCAACATTGTACTGGAAGTCTTAGCTAATGCAATAAGACAAGGAAAAGAAACAACAGGAATACAGACTGTGAAGGAAGAAATAAAACTGTTTTTGTTTGCAGATGATATAATTTTCTGTGTAGAAAATATAGAAATGTGTCAGGATACAAGTCTAATATGTAAAATCAATTGCTTTCCTATACACAAGCCATGAATTTGAAGTTTAAGACACACAATTTGCAATAGCACCAGAAAATGAAATACTTAGGTATAAATGTAACAAAGTATGTACAAGATCTGTGTGGGGAAAACTATAAAACTCTGATGAAATACATTAAAGTAGACCTAAATAAATGAAGAGATATTCCATGTTCTTGGATAGGAAGACAATATTGTTAACCTGTCAGTTCTTCTTAATCTGATGTATTGATTCAACACAATCCAAATCAAAATTCCAGCAAGTTATTTTGTAGATATTGACCAACTGATTCTAAGGTTTATATCAAAAAACAAAAGACCCAGAATAGTCAATAAAATAATGAAGAAGAACAAAATCAAAGCACTGTCACTCTCTGTCTTTAAAACAGATGCAAAAAATTCAATTTAAACACAAACCTTATATTTATACCTTTGACAAGAATTAATTCGAAATGGATCATAGACCTAAATGTAAAATGCAAAATTATACAATTTTTAGAAGATCACATAGAAGAAAATCTAGGTAACCTTGGGTTTGGTGATGACTTTTCAGATACAACACAAAAAGCACAATCATGAAAGAAAAAATGATAATTTAGACTTTTATTAAAATATTAAAAAATTCACTATGCTAAGCAACTAGTAAGGAAATAAAAAGATAAGCCACAGACTGGGAAAAAATATGTGCAAAAGAAATATCTAATAAAGAACTGTTCTGAAAAATATATCAAAACAATGAACTCTCAAAACTCAATAATAAGAAAACAAACAACCCAACTACACAATAGGAAAAAGGCATGAACAGACACCTCACCAAAGATGTACAAATGGCAAATAAGTATATGAAAAGATGCTCAATATCATATGTCATTAGGGAATTGCAAATTAGAACAACAAGATATCACTACATGCCCATTATAATACTGAAATCTAATGCAGGTGCAATACTAAATGCTGACAAGTATGCAGAGCAATATGAACTCTCCTTCACTGGTGATGGGGATGCAAAATGGTGTCATTTTGGAAGACTGTTTAGAAGTTTCTTATAAAGCTAAACATAGTCTTACCATAATGCCTAGAAATCACACTCCTTGATATTTATCCAAATGAGTTGAAAATTTATGTCCACACACAAACCTGTGCATGAATGTTTATAGCAGCGTTATTCAGAAATGCCAAAAATAGGAAGCAACCAAGACGTCCTCCAATAGGTGAATGGGTGAATAAATAGTTGATATCCCATTGTCCAGTGGTACATCTGGACAATGGGACATCACTCAGCAATAAAAATTAATGAAATATCAAGCCACAAAAAGGTAGGGAGAAACTTCAAATGCATATTGCTGAATTAAAGAAGCCAATCTGTATGAGTCTAATTAGATGACTTTCCAGAAAAGGCAAAAAGGAGTGACCGTAAAATGATTACTGCTTGCAAGGGGGGTAGGGAAGGGAGGAATACAGGGAGGAAGAGGGGGAAGAAGGGATGAACAGGCGGCCTACAGGGGATTTTTAAGATGTGGAACTATTCTATATGATACTAATGATATATACAAAACATCATACAATGGTGAAAACCCATAGCACTTTACAACTGCAGTCCCCAACCCCCAGGCTGGAGACCAGTACCGGTCTGTGGCCTGTTAGGAACCGGGCCACACAGCAGGAGGTGAGCAGTGGGTAAGCCAGCAAAGCTTCCTCTGTATTTACAGCTGCTCCCCATTGCTTGCATCACCACCTGAGCTCTGCCTCCTGTCGGATCAGCAGCAGCATTAGATTCTCATAGGAGCAGGAACCCTACTGTAATCTATGCATGCAAGGGATCTAGGTTGCGTGCTCCTTATGAGAATCTAATGCCTGATGGTCTGAGGTGGAGCTGAGGCAGTGATGCTAGTGCTGGGGAGCAGCTGCAAATACAGATTATCATTAGCAGAGAAGTTTGACTACACAGAGACCATAATAAATCAATTACTTGCAGATTCATATCAAAACCCTATCAATGGGTGGCAAGTGACAATTAAGCTGCATCTGGTGGCAGGCTTTAAGTCAGAATCTGACACTTATTTTAGTCCATGCAAGGCCCACCCATTATTTTATTTACCACTTCCGTCCTCGCCTCTTTCCTGCACTGCACACTTGTCTCAGTCACAGTGTTGGTAGCCCACGAGCTAACCCTAGCAAAAATGAGTAAAAAACAAACACCATTGGAGAGCTTCCTTGAAAAGGGTGAAAGACCCAATGATGAGACAGCAGAGGCCTCTAAGACTGCCAACAAAATGAAAGCTGCATTTAAAAGAAAATACCAAGAGTCCTACTTAAATTACGGGTTCATTGCACCAGGTGATTCACATTCTCCAAGCCTGCTTTGTATAATATGTGGCGACCGGCTACCCAACAAAACCGTGAAAGCTTCAAAACGGCTTTGCAACATGGAGACCAAGCACCCTGCATTAAAAGTCAAGCCTTTGGAGTTTTTCAAAAGAAAAAAAAAATGTGAACACAAAGAACAGCAGCAATTATTGAAGGCCACCACTTCATTAAGTGTGTCTGCGCTGACAGCATCATTCTTCGTGGCTAACCACATTGCTAAAGCTAAGAAGCCCTTCACTATTGGTGAAGAGTTGATCCTGCCTGCTGCTAAGGACGTTTGCTGTGAACTTTTAGGAGCGGCTGCAGTTCAAAAGGTGGCACATGTTCCTCTTTCGGCTAGCACCATAACTAGGCAAATTGATGAAATAGCAGAGGATATTGAGGCATAAGTGTTAGAGAGGATTAATGAGTCACTGTGGTAGACAATCCAGGTTGACGAGTCTACCAATGTCGACAACAAGGCAACAATACTTAGTTTTGTGTGATATGTTTTTCAGGAGGATGTGCATGAGATACGTTATGTGCACTTTTGTTGCCAACCAACACTACAGCTGCAGAACTAGTCAAGTCTTTGAATGATTACATATCAGAACTGAATTGGTCATTCTGTGTCAGAATATGCACGGATGGAGCGGCTGCTGTGATTGGCCAGCTTTCTGGTTTCACTACTCGGGTCAAGGAGGTCGCTTCTGAATGTGAGTCTACGCACTGTGTCATCCATAGAGAAATGCTGGCTAGCCTAAAAATGTCACCTGAACTAAACAACGTTTTGCAGGATGTGATTAAAATTATCGACCACATGAAAGTACACGCCCTTAACTCACGTCTGTGCAGCCCTGTGAGGAGATGGACACAGAACACACACATCTTCTCTTATACACAGAAGTGAGCTGGCTTTCTGAAGGTAGATCACTGGCCAGAGTTTTTGAGTTATGAGAGCTGCTCCAGAGACTTCTTTTAGAAAATCAGTCACCACTGGCAGCACATTTCAGTGACACAGAATGAGTCGCAAAACTTGCTTACTAGCGTGGTATATTCAACCTGCTCAATGAACTCAATCTGCCACTTCAGGGGAGAACGACACCTGTGTTCAAGTCGGCAGATAAAGTGGCTGCGTTCAAAGCCAAGCTGGAATTATGGGGGCAACAAGTGAACATTGGGATTTTTGACATGTTTCAAACATTAGCAGAGATTTTGAAAGAGGCTGAGCCAGGGCCTTCTTTCTCCCAGCTGGTGCATGATCACCTACCTCAGCTTTCGAAAGAGTTTGAGCATTACCTCCCAACCACACAAGACCCCTGAACTGGAAAGTAATGGGTCCGTGACCCGTTTATGAATAAGCCAGGTGAATCAACTTTGTCTGTGCTAGAAGAGGATCACGTGCTTGAGATTACAAATGACGGTGGCCTTAAAAGCATGTTTGAGACAACTTCACATCTTCATACGTTCTAGATTAAAGTCAACGCAGAATATCCTGAGATTGTCACAAAAGCACTGAAAAGCCTACTTCCATTTCCGACACCCTGTCTTTGTGAAGCAGGGTTTTCTGCAGTGACAACCACCAAAATGAGATTATGGAGTAGACTGGACATAGCAACACACTTTGGGTGTCACTGTCTCCCATCACCCCCAGATGGGACTGTCTAGTTGCAGGAAAGCAAGCTCAGGGCTCCCACTGATTCTGCATTATGGTGAGTTGTATAATTATTTCATTATATATCACAATGTAACAATAATAGCAATAAGGTGCAAAATAAGTATAATGAGCTTGAATCATCCCGAAACCATCCTCCCCACCTCCCCAGTCCATGGAAAAATTGTCTTCCATGAAACTGGACCCTTGTGCCAAAAAGGTTGGGGACTGCTGCCTTACAATGTACACAGTCAGCCCTAATATAAATTATGTACTTTAGTTAATAATAATGTATCAATTACAATTGTTACAGCAATTGTAACAAATGAACCACACTAAGGCAAGAAGTGAATAATAGGGGAACAGCAGGCAGAGTGGAAAGAGAGGTATATGGGAATTCTCTGGACTTTCTACTCAATTTTTCTGTAACCCTAAAACTGCTCTAAAAAACAAAGCCTGCTAATTTAAACAAAATTAGATGTAAAATTTCAAGAACATTCCGTAACACATAATTCTGAAAAAATCTTTACCGAACTTGTGGTTTGTTTCAATATCAAGGTTTTATCGATTTGTGATGGGCTGCATCTTTATTAACATACTAAATGCAACAGTGACAGACAATCATCAATCCTGTAGATTCACAGCTGGGTGTCGTATGCAAATACAGAACATCTCCTACACCCCTGCCTGCTATGGCCCATCAATCCATTTTTAAGGCTTAAAAACGGATTCACCTTCCATATAGTTCATATGTATGTCACTAGTTCTTTACATAAATTGATCCTGGAACATCTGTGAGACATCTTAAATACCTTTCATTCCCTCATGGGAGTGAATATGACTCATATATAAACAGACACTTTTTTTTAATATCTAAAATCCCTATCAATTTTGTGGCAACTATAAATAACCATTAATTTACAACCCTAAGACTAGTTTCTTCGATTATGCTTCATATAATTATATATATTTTAAATGCAAATATTTGTTTATAAATATTATTCAAAGAACTAATAAGCTCTTTTAAATACCAAAATATCTCACTTTCTCTAATTATGATAATTTTATAGCTGGATAAATAGCATGTCAGACTGTTTGCTCCTCCTTTATCCATTGTGGTGCACTCAAATGGGAAATCTAGAAAATAAAGTCTGTGGCAGATTTTCCAACTGCTTCTGGTTTTGAACATCGAATGCTAAGGAAATGTGTGCTTTTCTACACAGTTACCAGACATAAAATCACTGAAAATGCAAGATCCATTATTCTCCAAAGAGATATTTATGATGGTTTACCTAAAGTGTTATTTTTTCCTAATTTAGTCTTCTATCATGTTTCATCAAGCCTGGTTAACATAAAACAGATTTTGAGTCCAGAACCCAGCAATTTCAAATCCTCTAAAAGAATAAAACAGTTTTTTAATTAAAAACAAAAAAGGCCTGTGAGTGTCAACATTTCAACATTTAATAGAAGGTGTTCCTAAATAGTACCTCAGAGTGAGGAGCACAGACATTTTAAAACATTGTGGAGAACTATGGGCTTGTTGCTCCCTGCCCTCCAGGAACTCAATTCTAGAGGCAGAAGCAGAAATATAATCAAATAAAACTTGCTCTATAGTGACTTACTCTATTGGTCATGCAGAGGTACAAAGTGCTCTGGAAGTCTGAACAGAGAGCAATAAAATATATACATATATGCAATATTCATGCTGAATTTGAAACATCCAACTAAAACACTTTCACCTATCTTACAGGGCTCTGTGCCTTGATGACCCCATGTCATTTTTTTGGTTGTGATGGATTTCTATGTGTCCACTACCCGTGTGTTACCTCTTCTTTCTAATAGCATAGGTAGTTGACAAAATCTGTTCTGAAATTTAGCTCAAATGTCCCTTTTTGCCAGAGGGGCAAGAGTGCTTCATTACCCTAGCCCAATCAACTCCAGACACTGTCTACCATTTTATTCTATTTTATCTTCTTCATGGATAGCATTTATCATACTTTAAATTGTCAACTTTATTGGTTAAGTTTTCAATGTATTGTCTGCTTTTCCTCCCATTAAATTGAAGTTCCTAGAGGGAACCAGTCTCTTTCTGTCTTGGTGAGGCTGGGAGCTCAGGCTGTACGATGCTGTGTCTGTAAGAGTGGACACAGTCCTTGCTGACTGACTGTGCTAGGCTTTAATCTCGCATCTTTATGTTGTTAGTGATTTCATTAGCAATTCAACTCAACAAGTACAAACTACCTCAAAATACATTTCTGCCCCAAATGTAAGACAGAAAATGACACAACTGAGAATATAATGGAAGTAGATAGTTGCATTATTTATCAAAAATACTGTGAATTCTACAAACAATATAGTGAAATAAAAGCAGCACTCCGCAACAATTTGACAGTGCATCAGTCAAATTTGTGTATTAGAGAATACTTCTTCCACATTCAAAGGACAATTGGGTATATTCCAGTTATAGTATGATTATATCTGTACATCAATACTTCCTTTATTTCAGTTTATTAGAGCCACAAAATACTATTTGATTTGATGTTGGGATATCTTACAGGTATTTTTGCCTGGATTTGACAGAGCGAATGAATTTAAACGTTGCCAATCTATGATCCTTTGAAGACTCAAGTTTTGTATCAAAAAAAATTATTCTATGGATATTTTTAAAGAAATCACAATAGTAAAAGCTTAAAGATTGGTTTTATTGACAATTATTTTTAAAAATTGATGGCTCATATATGATCAAACAGTACTGTTTTCCATGGTTATATGATCACAGTTTTATCGTAAGTCGTAACACTAATGTTATCTCATTTTAGTTACTAATTAGAGGAGGGTATTATGTTTGCACATTAAAACATGATCTTGCCATAATAAATAATTTTGCTGAACTTAAAAATTGCTAATCTTCTGTCATTTACTACTATGGAAACTCTGCTCTATTCAAGGCCATTGTATTATTTTCTCTACACCCTTGCATACTGCCACATACTTGCCCTGATTCTATGGCAGTGTCTTTTAAAGTTTGGACACCCCACACAGTAAAAAATAAAACTTTGATAGAGACCAATACAATCTCACATGCATGCATGCACACACACTTGCTTGTAATACAAACATTTCCCCAAACAATACTTAAATTTAGCATGTGCGAATGCCACAGTACATCAATTTAAAAACATAAGGCTAACTGAGGTAAAACACAGTGCCTGACACAGTAGTTCTCAGTAATCACTTGTTGAATAAAATTGTTGAATGTTGAACATTTGGCACATTATTTACAGTACATAAATGGCTTATAGAGCATCTATTATTCAAGGTGTTGCAGATATAGCTGGAAACAACAGAGACAAAAATCTCTGTCCTCATGGAACTAACATTCTAGTGGGTGGAGATAGACCTTGAAGAAGGTAAATTGAGTGAAATGTGAGCTCATGATGAGTGTTTATGATAAAAAAAAAAGTAATTCAGGACCCAGTATGAGGACAAGGCTGCTGCCATGTTTGTTAGGGTGGCTGGCTGGGAGAGCCTCATAGAGAAGCTTGAATTTGAGTAAAAGCTTCAATGAGATGGGTGCATGAGCATTAGGGGAAGGTGTGGTTCAGGCAGAGGAGACAGCAAGTGCAAAGGCCCTGTGACAAGAAGGTGCCTGATGTATTGAGAAACAACTAGGGGTCTAGCGTGGCCAGAAGAGTAGAAGGGAGGGGTAGAGGGCTAGGGGATAAGCATACAGTATTAACTGAGGGACAAATCCTGTAAAGCTCTGGGGGCCATTTTTAGGAATTTGTTATAAACTCAGAGAGAAATTGGGGACTATTTGGAGGATTTTGAGCAGAAGAATCACATGATCCAACTAAGGTTTTAAGAGACCCCTGCACGCAGCAAACAAATAATCATCTAAGAGTTTCAAGGCTTTGTGTGACCCAACCTAGCACTGTATAGGAGGTGTGGTAAGCAAAATAACAGCCCCCAAAGATGTCCACATCCTAAAGCCCAGACCTGTGGATATATCGGTTTGCACAGTAATGGGAAAGTGAGGTTGCCCAGGGAATTAAGGTTGCTAATCCGCTGGCCTTGAGGTTGATTATCATCCTGGATAATCTGGGTGGGCCCAATGTAATCACAAGTGTCCTTATAAATGGGAGAGGGAAGCAGAGAGTCCATCAGAGAGAGATTTGAAGATGCTATGCTGTGGGCTTTCAAGTGGAAGAAGGGGCAGGGAGCCAAGGAACGTGGGAAAGCTGGAAAACACAAGGAAATGGATTTTCCCTTCAGATCCTCCAGCAGGAACACAGCTCTGCCAATAAACTGATTTCAGCTCAGTGAGAAACTTTTCAGACTTCTGACCTCCAGGATCATAAGAGGATAAATTTGTGTTGTTTTCAAACACTAAGTCTGAGGTCATTTGTTACAGCAGCAATAGGAAACTAATATATGAGGTATTTCAACAAACTGGGCTTAGGACAGCTCCAGGGAGAGATGGTAAAAGGTCTGGAAAAGTCCTGAATGAACTTGCCCCTCTCCTTAAGTGCTAGTGTGTTATCATAAGGTGTGGAGTATTTCTTGGGTCCCCACATCTCTGCCCCGGTTTCTCGAGTCTTCTCTCCAATTATAATATTAGTCGCACCTGACAGTATTAGTTATGGTTAGGAAGTCTCTCTTTTTTTTTTTTTGAAACAGGGTCTTGCTCTGTCACCCGGGCTAGAGTGCAGTGGCGTCATCATAGCTCACTGCAGCCTCAAACTCCTGGGCTCAAGCAATCCTCCTGCCCTCAGCCTCGCTAGTAGCTGGGACTACAGGTGCTCGCCACCATGTGTGGCTAATTTTTCTATTTTTTGTAGAGACAGGGTCTCACTCTTGCTCAGGCTGGTCTCGAACTCCTGAGCTCAAACAATCCTTCTGCCTCATCCTCCCAGAGTGCTTTGATTACAGGTATTAGCCACCATGTCTGATGTAGGGAGACTCTCTCAATAATGACCAATGAAGTCATATAAATACATTATTGTCCTGAACCTATTTTTGTGTACGTGTATATCTACCTGTATAAACTCAGGGGGAGGAAAACCTGGCTAATATACGCTTCAAGTGAAAAGGAGTTAGAGTTGGACATGCAAAAAGGAATTTCCATTTTCTACTTTAGATGTTTTTCTTAGAAAGTGGTAGATTCACAAATAATTTGCACACACACGTATTTAAAGAAAGAAAAATAAATACACACACTGTCATTTATCTTTGAGAACTAAATACAGATTCAAATTTTATAATTTTATTGGTATTTCAGTATATATCAAAAACATTTTGTGGCCCTTATTACAAACTGAAATGTTGGTATTTTTCTGAATGGCTTGTGCTGGGCCAGACATCAGCAACCAGGTGGACTGTTTTGACTATGGGAAGTCATAGTAAGATTTTTTTTGTCTTGCTCAGTCATAAACAAACATAAGGATAAATCAACAGTTATATAAACCCCAAATCATATATTCTTTGTAAGTCAAAACACTCAAATATTGGCAATTTCATATGGTTTGACCTAATATTAATATGTTGTTGCAGAAGAGAAATCTTACAAGTCCATAATAAGCTATTTTACAAAGGCATGTGTGTGGGCGAACCCACACCGACACAGTCCTTATATGAGGAAAGGCACTGTCATATGGGTTCTCTAGTAATAGATCAATGAAAGGTCTATAAAGATGAGTGTAATTTAGGCAGCCAGAATCAGAATAAGTAGCATGAAAAGAAAAAAAAAAAAAACACTGGAATGGGGCTTATCTATTTACTCAGCAGTTGATAAAGCCTGACAAGTTAATTAAGTCACTTTTATTAAGGTTGCAGTACCCTGTGATACTTCAGTGATAATACATTTAATTGATGTGGACAATATTAAAAAAAATACTACTGAAAAAAAATACCAGTTAAAAGTTTGTACTTAAAAAATCATTTAAACCAAATGACCTAAATTAGATAATATGAATTAATAAAATTTTGTCTATAGGATGATTTTTAAAACATCAAACTGATGGCAGAAGATCAGGAATTGTTCAACATGTTCAAAATGGGAATTAGAATAAATATTTCACAATATAATACAAAGGTATCAATATTTAAAAGCCTTCATTCATACTTTACAAAATCCTTAATGCAATTTATGTTTCTGAGATGATGATATCTGGTTGATACATTTCTTTTCAGGTATTTTATCAGATTAAGGGTGTATGTTTATTATCTCAAGCCCATCTTAACTAATTTCATTCTCAGGGTCAAAAACTTTCTGAAAATAACTGCTCTGGGATGTTCATTATTAATAGTGTTCCTCTCTCGTTAATAGTTTATGGTGAGCTTCTCAGAATATTATGAGACTGTAAAAATTCTATCCCAATAAATGTGTCTATAGTAATAAATTGAATATAAGTTATAGTCTATGAGTTTCACATTGATTTATGCTTGTCGTAACAAGTAGCTGCACATGGTCCACACAACCTAGCAGAGTGCAGCATATGGTTTCTTATTTGCAGGTGCAGAAGACTCAGAAATAATTCCAATTTAGAGAAAATAATTATAAAATGAGGTCAGAAAAATCACTAAAAAATCATTCATTATTCCATTTCTAAATCTCATCTGAACAGGAAACCTCCTTTCAAGCAACAATTTATTTCTCCAGAACGCTCTTTTACTTGGCATCGGAAACTAGAGCCAATTGAATGTGCTTCTGGAAGTGATTAAAGGTTAAAGATGAGGGCATGCAACAGAGATTTGAGGTACATATACACTCAGTGCATCTGTCCATCTATTAAAATCCTGCATCTTATTTTCTAATTATAATTCTGTTATACATATGCCTGAAATAGGTTTTTAAATTAAAAATTAAAGAAAATCTCCTGAAATATTAATTAGGAGAACTTCAGTATTCCATTCTTATGCAACCTAAAAATTCTGGATGCAAGAACTCAGCTCCAAATATCAGGATAAAAACTGACAAAACTCAGTTTATCATCACCATAATCCCAAATGTAATAATGGTCAGTATTTTCATATTGAAGATAAAATATCAAGATAATGGATTATTTTGTACCCAGGCTTTGTGTTGTTTTCACCTAGGCTTGGTTAGTTACTTCGACACCATATATCTCCTGCTCTCTCAAATAGAATTGTGAATCAAAACATAGTGAAGCATTTTGAACTCTGACATTTTATCTTTGACTATCTCCAAATAAAGACTTAGAATTTCTAGTCCTATAAAAACTGGAAATATTTGTCTTTTTAGAGATTTTTGGTATGATTTTATATTAGTTCTAAAATATGCGGTTAGTACATTTAAAATGAGAGAAAACATTTAAGTAAGGATGTGCATTGTGAGATGAATAATACAAAATGTTTTAAATAGCTTCATGTGGTTTATCTTAATCAATAAAAGTATGTAATGCTAAAGCAGATAGAAAGTAGAACACTTCACCCACAGGTGAGAAATGAGAAATTTTAAGGCCTATTGAACACAACATAATTTCACAGTGGGTCAGCACAAATTTATATAGCACAGGTGTTTCTATAATTGGAGTCCACTGGAAAAATGCACAGTATTCTATGCTCAACAATGTTCAGATACAACTCCATCTGGGTACTTTGCTGATTTCATAATAACATGCAACTTATTGAAATGTAAAAATAATACAAGTAAACTCCAAAATTAATTATCTTGAAAAATGACTTGCCTTTTTGCATAAGGGATTTTTGGATCCCTAATATACTCAAGGAATTATACTTTAAAAAGTCTATGCATAGATATTTTAATAAAATATTATTAACAAATAATTTCAAATTTCAAAAATAAAACGTGTTATTTAAATGATGCAATATATGTTTTAAAAACATCAGAAAAATTGTGTGATATAATTTTAAATCTTATAATGAAAACCTTTTTTTTTTAAACTAGAGCGAAGGAGTGAATACTCTTCCTATCTGGGCTCTATTTATGCGTTTCTAAAATTTCCTCAGTAGCTTCCTGTGTAATGTAATGCTATTCAGTTATTCTATTTCATCAAAACTGTACCTGCTCTTCAGAGAAAGATAGAAATGGCCTTTTGCTTTACTGGAACATCAGTTTATCAGATAATTAATTATCAACTTTTTAAAAATCTTGGTATTTGATAAAGAAAACATATCTCACGAAATTATTAGAAAGTACGATAGAGCCCCAAGTTTAGAAAACAAGATGTCTTGTATGAAATGGCCCACCTGGGATGCAGAGGAAGGTTGGTCCAATCAATGAAGAGATTGATTTCATATACATGACTTTAAGCAAAAAAAAGGTTTACTATACTTTGTCCGATTTTAACTCCATGACAGTGGGCTAGTTTGGATTCTTCTCTTTGTATGTCCGGTCCTGTCCCTGTCCTTAGCCCCAGGTCTTTGGCTCTTTCTGCTCTTGGAACTTTCTTGACCGACAGACTCCCACATCTTTGCTCATCCTCAGGCTGCGGACCCTTTAACTTCCTTCCACTCGCCAGCAGGATATGACTCATCAAGTCAATGGGAAAGTTTGAGCAACCTTTAAATTGTAAAACTATAAATACTGCAAACGAAGTATTTTCATGTTATAGATTACATACATTTTGTACATTTTTCAGAATAGAAACATTGAGAATTGGATCCCTTAGATTATAGCAGTAAGAAACAAAATCCTGACCTCTCCCTTCCCCTCATTCTGCCTCTCGGGCTACCATGTCTGATAAACGTCCCCATCATGACTTAGTGCTTTCAAAGGTTTAAGTCGTAAATATTTCCTCCAAAAACAAATAATTTAAATTGCCAGAAAATAAATGCTGTAGTTGGCCGCACTAAGGGACTTATCCAAGTTTGTATTGGAATTAAACTTGTATCATGTGAAACACACCACCATGAAACGGCAGCCATTTTTTCCTCCAAACACGTGTATCTGACAAAAACATGTTTTTCAAGTAATCAATAACAGCGTTAAAAGCAGTGAACTAGTCAGAAAACAATGCTGCTTTGGTTCCCTTTAACCACCAAACATGATTATAGAGCCACTATTAAGTTGAAGTTAATTAAAGTACCAAACCTATTCTAGAACTGGCATAACTTTTCCATCCATAGATGGCTTTTCAAAACCATCAAAAGAGGAGTTGAGGACTTCACACACTGAGGGGCAGCATTGCAGAAGAAACAAGAAATGATGGGTAACCACGTAAGAGCTGAGGGCCTTGGACCCCCACACTCCACACCTGAAACTTACAGCACATGCTGAGGTGCTCAGAAGGTGACTGTGTGGGACATAGTTCCCTGTGTTAGCTGCTTAAAGGTTTCCATAGTGATACTTTGTACTAATTTTTTGAATAACTTAACATTTCCCTTTTTCCCAGTTTTCTTTTGTAAACACTTTCAAACGACTCCCCTTTTAAACTTTCAAATTAACTTTTACTGAACCAGAACCACGTATATCACAGTGGAAACTGAGCATTGGTCCGTGCAGATCTACATTTTGTAAATGGTCACTGGAAATACTTGAAATATTTGACTTGAAAATCCCCATTTTATAATTTTCTTATACTGCTTCTAAAACAGGAAATGATACCATGAGACTTCTAAGCCTCACAAGTATATGTTATGAAAGGTTGATTAAAATTTATTCTATACTTTGCAAAATTTTAAAAAATATAGCAAATTTGTTCAGTAATTAAAAAATTACAAAAATTTTATAACGTTCAGAGAAACCAAATTTGGTGTATCAAATAAATAGATTTTTTTGTATTGTTAAAATGACCTTAAATCATTCTGATTACTATACGTCTTCTTGTATTTAAATGCAAAAGACTGTGTTCATAAAAGCTGCAGCTATTCTGTGATAAAACACTCAATAAAAAGGTAAAGTTTCTGTCAAGCTACCCTCTTGCCAACCTCTAACAAATCACAACAAAAATACTTTTAGAGTGTATCATTTTCTATTTTGCATTATCAAATTTTTATTTTTCTAAGTAATACAACTAAGTATTAGGCCATATATAACCTTCACAAAAATGGTCAAGAACATTTTGTTTAATATTTCCTTTTGTCACCCCTACAAAATCACAAATCTACTGCAAATGAAAGAGGCCAAAACAGGTGTAGGGACCTGTGTATTAAACTTTATTCTTGTAGATGATAAAGACATGTAGATGGGTTTTAATGTAGATTTCTGAGTTCAACTACTTCCTTGCCTTATTGGGAAAATCATATTTCTGAACACTGGTTTGGGTATGCAAGTGACCCAGCCATGCCAAATCTCAGGGGTAAGCCTAGCCTAGATTCACTGATATTTTTTGTATGGGCCTGTGTTTAAAACTGCCGTTGCTTTAGCAGTTGGGGTCAACCTGCCACCTTACAGGCAGGATGAAAAATTCCTCTGTACAGTTCCATAGGTCCATGAGTACAAGAAATGTGGTGTGTTTCTATTTACCTTACTTCAACTGTTGGTTGTTTTTGTGACTTACCTGTAAGGTAGAAAGCACTATGGTTTGAAATGAAGCTCCAGAGTCTCCTAGTTTAAAACCAAGGTGTGCACACTTTCAGCATAATATGTCTTCAGCAAGAACACTTCAGCCATCATAGGTTTCCAAAGCCAAGTGTGCGGATAAGGTATTACTGAGTTGTCCCTGCTGTCATTTCCTAAGTTGCCATCTCCATGAAGAAATAATTGAAGTCACCCTGGCTAGTGAACCCACCCATTAGCTTTACTTGACTAATTAATCACCTTAGCTGAAACAGAGAAATCTACCTGTGTGTAGACGCACCTTATTTTATATATCAAATAGTTATTGAGCATTTGCTAAGTCCAGGCATTCTTCTGTGCTCTCAGAAATTGGTGGTATAGGAATGAACCCCCTACCTACAAAATGCAACAATTCTAGAAGAAGTGGTGGTGGAAAGGGCTTCTAGTAGATCATAAGTGTTTGATCATAAATGTTTGCTTAGATTTCAGTTTACTTTCCTGGAGGTCTTCACATTATGACTGTATTTTAATAAAAAATTTGTACTTCTGGCCTTTTCCTCAGGTTAATAGTAGTAAGGACCTATGCTCTTTCATATTAGGGGACACATTGGCATGTGTTTTAGAGAAATTTCAGCAATGTTTCCCAATAAAAATGAAATTGATTCCAAGTTTATAAGGATACAATCAAGCTAATCAAGATTCATCAAAAAATAAAACACAAAAACTTCAAGACTCTTGCCATAGAATCCATTATGTCCTTTTAACAATCATAAAGGGCTTAGGTTCCTTTTCAACACATTTTGTAAGTCCTAAAGAAATTAGAAATCCTTCACAATGATTTTTCTTTTAACAAACTTGAATATAATGATTTTGTCCTTTAAAAACTAAGACTTGACTAACAAAGAGCAAGACTGTATCTCTGTGATATGAAGATCTAATGGCATCCATTAGGATGTTTTAATACTCTTATTTTTCTTCATTTCCCAATCAGAGGCCTGGAGATTGCTTTAATATCTACACAGAAGAGTTTTGTGCAATTCGTGGTTGCAATAGCTGCTTATTGAAGAAAGGAATAAGATTTAATTATTTTTGTTTTTGGGAGAAACATTTCTGTTGCAGTATCTCTTTTAATTTTTTCTTTTATAATATACCCATGCTAATCTAAGAATAATGGGGAATTTTTACTACATTTTATATTAATTGATTTGAACATATATTCTTACTTTAAAAAGAGGTATTTAATACTCTAAAGACTCAATGGGCAGAATTTATTATCAATTTAGTTCTTAAAATACATTTCTCATAAACAATGAAGTTAGATATTTCCTTTAAAAATGAACTCAGGATTCTATTTATTTATTCAGTAAGATGATCTAAATGCTTCCACATTTGTGGGGAAGTGCCCTACAGGTTTAAATATTACATATTACTGCTCTTTTGGTTCTATTAATAATATGTGGATACATTTGGGTACATTTAAGTCTAAACAGGAGGAATATTCAAATACTTTAATGGGCAAAATACCTATACTACACAGTTTCTTTCTCAGATAGCAGTGTGTGAGTATTTGTGTGTGTGTGAGCGAGAGAGAGGAATGTAGAGACAGCAAAAGAGACAGAGAATGAGAGTTTTGCAGAAAATTAAGCAGGACAAAAGAAATATGTGGTTATGTTTCTTAGTAAGAGAAGGTAACTTCTTTTTAGAATTCCAGGTCCAGAGATGCTGCGTCTGGGAGCACTATTATTCATGTTCTCCAAGCCCAGGCATTTTCCTTAAATGCATAAGCTAAAAGATGGTCCTTTGATAAGTAATATTTACAATTGATTTTATTTTATTGTTGCACAGAAGATTCTGCGAATTCCTTAATTCACCGTACAATCTAATTACAGCTTGATTTCTCAGTGGGACAATATATTACCCTATCTTCTCAAGTTACTTTTTGATTATTATCTTCTATGGCTACTGCAGCCCTGGATAACTGCCCAGCCATTTCTTTCGCTTTAGTCCTCTCTGTAATACTGAGTATTGCAGTCGATTTGGGCATACGGCATTTAGTATTGATTATGGAGCCCGGCAAACGGAACGTAATACTCACGCCTGGGTGTTGTGGATCCATCTCACAGCACGTATTCACAATAATGCACCTTTGCGGGTGAGTTGTGAGTGATTAAAGTTGCCAGGAAGGTTTCACATTTAAAACTCATTGGGTTTACAACCATATGATAATTATAGGAGGAAAAAACACTCTGCATCTAATTGTTTTCCTAAAACACTTTTCATATATGATCACCATCATCAAAAAGTATATGTTTAAACTGTGTATGTTCTCTGTTGAGTGCTGCTTAGAAATCTTTTTTTTTTGGACAAATCCTCTGTGCTTCCTAAGAACACTAGTAAATGTTGACATGGGTGCCACCAAAGAGAACGCTCTGGGGGCTCCTCTCAGAGAGGAGACTCTGTCTAAGCAAAGGATGAAAATGCAGAGAGAAAAATCTTGGCTTTCCTTCTGCTTCTGCTCTTTCTTTTTTTGATCTCTTTGCCTCTCTGTTCTACCTCTCTGTGTGTCCTGATCTGTCTCTCCTCTTCCTACGTGTACTCCCCTATCCAAATGCAGCACACACACTTCCAGGGCTTTGGAGAGAGGCCTCTGTAGAGCATGTGGCTCTTTCCAGAAATGAACCTTAATAATACAAGGTACTAATTGTTCCTGCCTGTGGCCCCTGCCTCCAGCACGCTTTGAATCTGTCTTCAGAGGCTCTTACGCTCTGCTCACTTGGAAAGACCAAGGTTTTGGCCAAGGGAAATGTTCACACAATCACAGTAGTGAAGCCATGGTCTCATCTCAGAGTAAGAAGCCCTGAGATCAGTGTGGCCGGCCCGTGTGCCCCCTGCCACCTGCAGACCACCACCTGTTCCTGCTCCAGTGACTCTTCAATACTGTGTCAGCTAGGGTCATGGGCCACAGGGACTTCCTGGTTTCCAAGGTTTCCAATTACTCAAGGGTATCTTTATCATAAAGCTACTTTTTTCCTTTTTAAATTAAATTTGCTGTCTTTATTTTTTAAGTTAACAGTTAGTGATCAATGTGGCTGTGCTTTTGAGGATAGTATTTTTTTTTATTTAAAGAAAAAACTAAATGTAGATTACTTTTATAGACTCTGTGTTATTATAGAATTTAGGTAAAATTTTTAAAAGTTAATCTCAGTTGTCAAAATGTAAAACTTGAATTTGTTCATATCTACATTTCACAGACTTGAGCAATGAATTTGGTTCTGTGATATTGACTTTAATTGCACACGATTTATTGCATTTGACCAGAGTCAGAATCCTTGCCCTAACGGTACTAAAAACATTTGATAGATGCTTTAAGACAATTTTTAATTCACCTTCTAATAGAAAGCCTTTGATCAAAAAAATTAGAATTTTTGTATTAATTTCTTTGAACTGCATATAGAAATCAGTGTTCAAGCTTATTTTTATTACTTTTATGTTTCTTTTTCGACTCCATACAGCCTGGACTTACTACTTTTTTGGACAAAACTTTAAGAAAGGGTATTCACTTTTTAAGTTATTTAGAATGCTTTTTGAAAATTCTTTGTAAGAATTCTCCATGAACTGAAGTTTTATTGCATTTCTGGTCAGAGATATGAAGAACAATCAATGTATGCATAAGGAAAAGAAGCCGCGGGGGGTGGGGGAGAAGGAAGAAAGAAACCCTAAAAAGGTCCAAAGTTGACTCAATATCACAGTACAGATAAGATCACAGTGGGGTTGAATATCAAATTAGGAACTGCCCACTCTAACAAAAAGAAGGGGATGTTTTTGAAGACATACATGTCTTCTGCTTAATCCACATTACAAATTAGATGAGAATGCCCTGCTAAGTGTGACTTGGGTTTGAAGAATTTTGAAGACCATAACCGTTTAGCTTCCTCTCTGAACAATATTTAAGGCTGCTTCTTATCTTGTTCCATGCACACGTAGAAGCTTTTTGCTTTAGTTTAATAAAAGTATTTTCAACCTTACAAATGTAGGCATGTAAAATAGCCCTTTTCTCTAGTAAGGCCTTTCACTGACAACATTTGGTTTCATTGTATGCATTAAATCTCTGTTAAAACACAGCCACCCAATGTTAACTAAGGCTGCAGTGAGGGACTCTGATTCACAAGCATATTTTCATTTAATCAAAGACACCTGGTTTTTTGAATGTCTGACTCCAAATAATTCCGAGCAATTTTTTTTTCTTTTTCTTTTTTTGATAAAGGACCTTCCTTTTCTATAGCTGGTACCATCAAAATGCATTGGTCCCCTCCACCCCCCAAACCAAAGAAGTAAACAATATTCATGTAGGGGGAATATAACTTAAGCAATTCACAGAGTATACAAACATTTATTGGTACAAAACCTGAAACATGAGTTTTTTGTTAAATTTTAACAGTGTTTTCTCAAATCTTCAAAGCTTGCCTTGATGGTTTGCTGAAGTAATTGAACCACTCTTGAGTTGTTTTATATAGGACATCTTAGCTTTCCTTCATTACTCAGGCTGTGGCTTCTTTTCTATTCCCATGAAATCCATGTACACACTTTAGAAGCCCTCCTGAACAAGCTCGCTTCTAACTTTCACAGCGCCCTTAGCACAATTTGAATACGAAAGAGATACTGAATAAAAAGCTTTAATCTCTTGTCTGTTATGCTGCTTTCTTGCCTCCCTTCATCTGTTCCTCTTCCAAGGGCTTTTCTGTGCGAGTAAAGTGAACACTTTCTGTTTAAAGTGAAGTGTGATCTTCAAGAAGATGCATTCGGTAGGCTGAGATCGGGAAGCGGCTCCTGTAAATCCCCTCTGTCAAAATTTAGCTACATTTCTGCTGCATGGCCTTCTGTTTAAGTCTTTGCAGGTAAAAGATTAGTAAAGAGCTCTCCGTGAACAAAAATCATTCAATCAGCAGAATGTACAGGGAGTATCAAATGTGCCCCCCGCCTCAAATAGTGTGGGGCTCTCTCCTCTGATACCTCTTCCCCTCGGTGAGCTGAAACTGCTTGAAAGGGTTTTCTGTTCTCTGGTCTCTTGTCAATTTGAATGCCAGGAAATGAGCCCCCTTTGTGAGATTAATTAATAGCAGGAGCAGATCGGCCGAGCCCGATCGCCACGCAACGGAGCTGTAATTGCTACTTTGTAGAAAGGAAAGAGAAAAAGTTTGGGCTGCCGTTTAAGAAGAGGGTTTAAGGAAAGTTCTTTGAACTGGAGGTCTCAGTGCACTGGATTAAGGCAAGAAGCAAGGAGGCCTTTGAAGTTTGCTAAGAGGTTTTGGAGGGGGAAAAAGTTGGGTGGCAAATGGGAGCTGGCAACATCAAAAGCGCTCGCTGCTCCTCACCTGCTTGGCTTCCAAACGGGGAGCACAGGCTGCAAGGCAGCGTCGCAGGTCAAATGACCAGGCAGCGTGGCGGTGGGGGGGTGTGTTTATTTGGGCTGCTAACGTGCACTGTTGCTGCGACGTATGGGCCGGGTACGTGGGCGCACTCATGTTATAGGGCGGATTGTAAGACTGCTCCTGACAGTACATAGGGAATGAACGTGCACATGGGAAACACCCCCCCAAACTGATTTGTCTCATTCGTCCATGCCACTGTCCCTTCTACGATCTTCGAAGACATTTCTAAAAGTTCCTCTGCTTAACACTTCACAATGATATATTGATAAGAGGAAAAAGAGATGAGATTATTACAGAAAATATATGCATCCCCTGTCTGGAAATAAGAATTAGCATCTCCACAGGGGCAATATCTCCCTCGAGGGGGTGAAATTGATTGTTGGGGGGCTGAAAAAAATCTTAAAAATTACAACCGTTTATGGCTCTCTAAAGGACTACAGTACATCGACAGATACATAATGTATCTAATACAATTTCACGGGGAGGGGGGCAATTATAAATAAAATATCTACAAAGCCTTCTTAGCGGTCATAATAAAAAAGTTTTAAAAACCCCTGGTGTATGCAAATTTCTAAATGGTAGCATGAATTTCATTTCCTATGAATTATGTATTGACCAAAAGTTACCCCAAGCATGTGCATTTCACGTTTTTATTTTGTATGTAATAGGTCTTATCTCAATATTTTTTATACCTCCAAATCTTGTATTAAATGTTTTTAAAAATTATGTTATTAAGCTTGTCAAACTGATGGAATAAAAAGATCTACATATTTTAATTGAAAAGCTTGAGGAGAGTTTACTTCTTACCATTACAATTTGTCCATAAACTCAGATTTTGTAATTGATTTTTTTGAAAAAAATAATCAAATTAATTTGCCTGGTGTTTTGGCTATGTTGTGAAATATTACAAGTTCTAAACTTAGAAATTTTATAATAATCTGGTAGATCTACAAGTTTTATTACTACAACTTATCCTACCCATTCAAACTTTATGTTGCATACATTTTTCTAGGCTAATATGGTTAAGTATTAATTTCAAATGATAAGCAATATTTAAAAGAGGAGTTATAGAAAAAAATTTAAAATACCTTGACATTTATTGGCTAGTAGAATTGTTTTAGAACTCTTACTAATTTGAACCCAAGTGTTCTGTTTACATTTTGAACTCAACTTCCAAGATAAATGTTTAAAATTTTAACTTAACCAAATGTGCAAATATTTAGGGACCTACTTTAACAATGAGAAAATCTTGTGTTCTATGTTTTTAATCTATAACAATGCTGTATTTTTCTCCCATTATAATGGCAAGAAGCATTTGAAATTCAAGGGTCAATCCCAGTCTGGGTGGAATAAACCAGAAACTTTTCTAGGCCTGCCCTTCAGCTACACATCGTGTTTCTGAGCATGACCACCACTCAGAGTATTATTCCTCACTGACTTTGAGAAAGAATTTCTGGAGGCTTTGCCTTAAGAAAAAATTATATACATGGCAATATGCATAGGGAGCCATGTCTTCTCTTTTCCAATATATTTGGTCTATTGTGTTCAGAAAGATATTCAGTAGAGTGACAGTCCTAGCCAGAGGGACTGGTGACATTTCAGGGCTCCCTTTTCATTGACATCCAATACCAATTCATGCTACACAAGCAGGTTGGCTGAGCCTAGCATTCAGCCCACAGTGAGCAATCGATAAACCTTGTTGACTGACCTCATTGGTGCACCCAACACATCAACCCATGGACTCTGCAGCCTCATTACAGAACCATCTTGGGGGACCTGCCATTTTGAAAGTTTTACAAATATTTTTAATACAATGAGTGAGTGAGTGAAGTAGCTAGTAATTACGAGTCCATTGCCAGAATTCCCAATCCCCGATCCTTCCAAACTTGCAAGAGCACATGTCTCTGTTTCCAATGAATGCCCATGCCTGATGGCTTACCTCAATTAGTAGAGACCTCTCCACTTTATGTAGAATATAAATTATGGACATATAGAAATGTGTACAATATATAAATGACCTGACCTATGTATTCTACAATATTGCCCAGCTGTCAAAAAAGCTGTCCATAATTATACTCATTAGGAAAAACAGGCATATATTCAATTATTTTCCTGCTGCTAATGCAGGAAACAAAACAGTTTCCTCTTTTATTGTATCAAATATCTTAGTTTAGGCTGTGGGTGTTAAAGTTTATGACTCCTTGAGGATTTTTGAGCAATCTGGAGGATTATAATTGTGTGCACACATCAATTATGGATTGGATGCAGCATTTTCAGATAACTTCCCAAATCACAAAGACAGCACAGGGGTCTCCAGGCAGTTTCAGGCCAGTTTGATTACAGGTGTAGTACACACAACCTTGTTAGTTCTCCGTGATGAGGGCTTCCTTTCCCTGCTGGGTCTCTGGGAGAGAAACTGACCATTGCTTTTCGCTAACAATTTCTTCCCGTTCCCTAGAGATGCCTTAATGAGCCCCTCGGACATGGCCAAAGGCAATCTTGTTCTCTGGGCCAGTGAGGTGAAAAGCCAAAGCTTTACCTACCAGACAAGCAAGAATTAATAAGGTATCTTTGATTCACCTCAATTCATTAACAAAGTTACAAGTTTGGCCGCCTTAAGGAGCACAGTGTTGCTCTGTCATTTCATTTACAAGTATTGAATGAAACACCCATGCCAAGGTATGTTAAAAAAATTAACTTACAAAGAAAATAAATGAATGTAGAATACTAATTGGGAGAAAGCAACTGACAGATACTGCAAAAGATTGATTTTAGGGAAAATGGAGAAATCTGTTTTCTGTTTATTTTAAGGACAGGAAATGAATACTGATTAGAAATGTATAGGCAGTTGCATCGCGCAGCATTTGGTAATGTTTTCACTGGATATTTGATTTGTCTAAGTTTTTCCCAGATTTTAGGTTGGATGCCAGTTATCAGAGTTAGTTTTTGGTCTAATAGTTAGTTGGACTTCCTTGGATACATGGCTCTTAAATTGTGAGCATTTGCCATGCCTTCCTGTGGAAAAATAATTCAAGCACAAATGTCGCGTTGCCACAGACAGAAATGCCTACTTTAAGTAGGCAAAATAAGGCTGAGATGAGGTGGTTCAATTTCTGTTGGCTTATTTTTTCCTAAGAAACTGCTGCGAATTTGTTAAGAAATATTACCCATTTGAGTTTGTAGGACTCTTGAGGTGCTATATTATTATTCCTTAAATGTGTTGTGTGGATGTCTACCTATCTATCTACCAGCTATCTAATCTATCGATAGATATTTCCTCTGTCTAGGATAAAAGGAAAAACAAAACAAAGCCATATATACCTAGATAAGAAATGTTAGTTTTAAAGGAATGTATTAGAATGCAGCTCCTCAGAGAAAGAGAGGCAGAATCAATTACTGTGGGTGCACATTAAGTGTTGCTTAGCATTGCCCTTCCGTGTAGCTGGGGGAGGGCACATCTTACCCGCATTTGTTGTGTTACAGCCTTGCTCGGGGCCTATCTCCACAGTGAGTAAGGAGACTGTGGAAGCAGCTTGGGGCTGCCAGAGAGGCAATGGCAGAGTCAAGCTGCCTCCCTAGTCAGCTTTGCTGGGACCGCTGCGTGATAACCTCTGTGAGGAAATGAAGAGAACAGTACACAGGATCTCCTGGAACTACCTATAGCATATATGGGCTGGACTCAAACTATTCTAATTCTTCATGGGAATTTTGGAAATGCAGTAGTGAGGTTGTAGTGACATCTAAAGGCAGACTCTTCAATTTGTGCCACATTTCTAAACAGCTTGCTCCTTTTTACAAATGCGTCGAATGATAGCTTCTGACAAATTTCTTCTAAAATCTGCACAAAGCAATTTCACCTCAGATCTTCTCTTTTCTTAGTCGATGTCATTGGGAGTGGGGATTTTCTTGCCGTGAGTGAATGCCTCTCTGTGTACGACATTCTATCACTTCCATCACCAGTGTAAGCTTGTCTTCTCCCCCGAAACTTACACCCTCAAAGATTCTTTGGCCACATGTCTTGAGGCCAAACCAGGCTAAAATACATAAACTGCACGTTGGGTGAGAACCTCCACTGCCACCTTGCCAAGATTCTGCCTTGGTGGCAATTACACAGCTAGCTGCCTATGTAATTCTCCCTCTTCTGCGTTCCTGGTGCTAACAATATGGTCCAGAGGCTGTATGAGCTTCCTCTGAGGGGTAGGCATTGGCCAACCCACCTGCTGCTATCATGAATTGGATACGACTGCCTTGCCAACTGGCATAAAGAAATGTGCACTTTTAATGTTGAGTGCTGCATTTGAACTGTGTTTCTTTTCTTCTTCTTTAAATAAAGTGACCTTTTCCTTTAGCTTTCTCACATCACTCAATTCTGTAGGCTTCTTTTGCCTATGTCCACTTTGTCCCCAATGGCAGGGACTTTTTACCTTGTCTTTGACCACCCTGCAAAGGGGCTGGCTTTCCACCAGCACCTCCTCCCCAAGCATCCTGGCCGTGGACATACTAGTGACCTCCTCTCCTGTTTCAGATGAGCCCCTTAGTCTCTTGTCGTGCAGATTAGTGAGTCTAAAATGTCTCATGCTTTGATTTGCTTTAACCATCCTTAAACAATCAGATGCATCCCATTGGTAAATTTGGACAAGGGCAAGAAAATTGGAGCATGTACACAAGGCAGCAGGGTATTTTGCATGCAGGTGATTCCCAACAATAATAGAACCTGAATGTGTTTTCTTAGCTGTCCATTGAAGGGATGGGAGTTTTTCTTTTCTTTTTTCTTCTTCTTTATTTTAATGGCCTTGATGAAAGACCTATAAAGTTGAATTGAACAGTTGGAAGATAATAACTCTAGTGGTAAAGGTCCCTGCATAGGTCTACCACCCTGCCCCTGGCAGTAATCCTGGCTTTGGGGATCTGAAATTTCCTAAAGATGTATTAGTGTCTTATACACATGTGCTCTTGTATGCTCATAATCCTTTTCACTAGCTTCTTAGCTGCATGCTTTGTATTTAAATTTTCCTTCTGACCAAGTAAATCCCTTTGGATGAAGTGACAGGATCTTTTCAGCACCCATAGCTGGTGACAGCTGGTGGAGAAACTCTGAAAGGCTGCAAAGTGTTTCTTACTAGCTTTCTTCAAGACCAGTGCCAGCCACCAGCTGAGCGATTTCTTAGTTCTCCCTTCAGGCATCAGTCAGTTGAAGGGGCTCACAGTAAATGCTGAAGAAGTATAATAGATATTAATATAAAAGACAATATCTGTGCTTCTGGCTTAATCGTGCTTTTAATTAGGTACTTATTTATTATATGTGAACATGGAACCTTTTCATCAATTCTGGTGTAACCCTTTATTAATACTGTATGAAGTATATTCTGGCATCTGAAATGCAGTGAAAACGGCTTTGAAAGCAGTGATCGCCGATAACCTTTGGAAGAACAGTCCGCGTGGCCAGATGCATTCTGTTTCCCCTTCTTCAGTGAAGTTTTCTTGTGCATTTTTAACTTGCAATATATTCTGTTGTTTTAAATGCAAATTGAAAGATGTCTGTGTTTTTGGGGAGGGGGTTCCTCTGGCGAGTTGCCAGGGTTAGATTAAGTAATGACGTAATGAGAAAGATTCATACTAAATAAGAAACTAGACTTTGAATTAATGTGTGCATTAGCGGTAAGCTGGCCCCCATGTGGAATTATTTACTTTCAAATAGTTACCTAACCAGATGCTATTTCTATATTTTCTGAAAAAGCAAAATAAAGTAATATTTTCGGGAGGAACAAAGATATTAATCATTTTACAGCAACATTTTGTTGTCATTAGATTTTCTTTGTAAAGTTGGATCCCTAATACCCCTAATCATCCTAGAAATTAAACATTTGCTCACATATAAAACAAATCTAAAATGCAAAGTAGTATACCATTTCTATAGTTGTCTGGCTAGAGATTCACTTTCACATACTTTCTTCTTTTGTTTTTTTTTACCACTTTTTCTTACTCCTGCCTTAATTTTTTGAAGCATGAAGAGAGAGTTGAAGGAGTATTTTATTATTTGTGTCTCAATATATATAAATATTCCTTGAAATTAGAATTTAAGGGAGGAAGTATTTGTTGCTGTATGTTATGTCCATATGGAGATCTGGTAGCACACAGACTAAATCAAACAGATGACCAGAAATGCTGGTTATCCCAGAACTTTGAGAAGTCTTACTTGATACTAATAATTTAACAATTCAAAATTAATAGCAGAATCCACCATTCTGGTTTGGTAACAACAACAACAACAAAAAAATACATAGAAATGAAAATTGTTCCCCACACATACAAAAGTGTGTGTGTGTTGAATGTGTGTATACATAATTTTCCTTTTGCGTTTCCGGTGTTTTTTAAATGGACAGGATTTTACTGTTAAATAAATCTGACATTCTGAGAATATTTTAAGAAATGTGGATACTGTGTTTCATGGTATGATTCAGTTTTACAAAATCTGTTGCTCTTGAAAATCTAATAAATTAGAGATGAAAAAATTGATACAACAATGAAAGGAAATAGTCATTGTATTTTACCTTATATTTTGGGTTCACAAACCATGTATTAGCAACAAAACAGATTCTTTGTCTTTTAATGAAATAGAATGGTACAATTTGGAGTTATTAAATCCTGGATTTTCATTCTTGTTTTTCTGCATTTAGCATCCCAAATTTCCCTATATCAGCACCCCTGGGTCGGGGGAGGGGATGCTGTAAATCATGGACAAAGTGAATTGGAGATTTTAAAAATTATAAATATGTAATTGATAAGTCCCCAAAATAGTCACTTTGCAAAACATCAAATGATGCCTTTTTCTGGAATATGAGAAAAATTGCTAAACTCAATAATTGTGGTATGCTATAAGAATATTAAATAAACTGTAGAAAGGATAAAATTTCTATTAAGAGCAATTAAAAGTAAGAAATCTGCTAATAATAAAATTGGAATCTGAGTTTCTTGTATGTGTTGGTGGTGGTGTTTGAACCAAAATGCACATGGGCTTTCAAATATTCAAGTGCTTCACCATCATATTTTTTGCACCTGATGAATTATTAACACAGGGCTTATACTGGTGCTCACCAGCTACTCCTGAATCCCTATTAGTAAGTCACAATTTGATGTGTCACCATGAAGGGTGAAGAGGATGTCTAATAAGAATGTCATCTATTCATTGGTGGGCACACACTGATAATCTGTTTCTTCATCTACTTCATTTTGTATTGAGTAAATTGTTTAAAATGGGCTTTGTTTTTATGTAAGAAATTGCTTGATTTTGTTTTGTTTTTTGTTTTCAGATTCTTGTTCTTAGAGGTAGGCATGCATGTACACGTGCATATGTGTGTTTTAATGGACAGTTTTGTGTGCTATAATTTTCTTCGTACATCTTTACAATAAATATTCAAATGCAAACATACACATATGTGTACCGCATACCTGTATATGTGGTGTCTGTTTACATTTTCTGTCATGTAGTCATTAAGCACACAACGTAGACTTAAAGGATGTCAAGACTGACAGCTTCAGCATGATTGATGACGCTGTGGTAGACTGATTCTTACCAGGTGTGGTGTGATGGGAATTCAAATGCTGTTCAGAGCTCCAATTTGTGTTAGTAAAATTTTGCTTTTCTGTAAGTTTTTTTAAGGGGGAAGAAGGCAGGAGAGCTTCTGAACTTGTAATCTTAAACCCTTGTTTAAGATGTTTTGAATATTTTAAGGAAAAAAAATGGGATTTTCTTCCAAAATGTGTATCTGATGCATGCTATCCATTTTTATATCATTTACTCTTCAACACACACCTGAGTAGTCTCTTACATTATCAGGATAAATATTTTCAAAGATGTAAAATTACTGGTCCTATTGTTGTTATTCTGTTGGGTAAAAAATGCCCCATTTACTCTCCTAACTGAACAGAAGTGATAACTGCCTTCCTGAGTCCACGAAAACACCAAGCCAAAATTTTAATTAAAATTTCATGTGAGAATTTTGACCAGCTACAAGTTTGAAGGGGTGAATGTGACGTTCTCTGGTCTCTATGCACATATTGTCTCCTCTTTAAATCTGAGAGCTCAGATTTGCTCCTACTGGACACTAGCCATCAACAGGAAAGAGTGAGCATCTCTGTGAATTCCCTCAGTTTTGCTTCTCCTAAGCTTGTCACCGTGGCTGCCACTGTGTACCAGAGGCAATTGTGAACATGAACCATGTATGCTGATAACAGAATGAAGCTCGCTCATTTTCCATAATTGAATTCAATGTCTTCTGATCAAAAAGAACTTTTCTTCCCTTTTGGCCATTTAAGGTAAGAATGACAGTGCTAAATGGTTTATGCTCTGCATAATTCCACAAAACAGGACTCCCCGCCTCAGGATGTTGTCAAGACCAATCTGTCATTACCGGAGGGAAGCTGGCAACTTAAGTAATCAGTGGACCTCAGGGATAGGGTCCTAACTTCACCTATATCCTTATTCATCTTTCCAAAGAACACTGACTTAATGTGGTCTTTGGATATTCATAGTCTCAAAAGGTTGTTCCATGATCTGCCATAAACTATATTCCTCACCAAATTTTCAAAGAAAATTGTAACACAAAACCCAATGTCTTTAATTTTTGTTACTTTGGTTTGTCCTCAAGGTTTCAGGTAAGCATATAAAGAAGAAAAGAAGCAATTCATTCAGACTAAAATGAAATGGAGCGGTTTTCAAAGTCTGGTTATGGGGATCCAGCCATCTTTATTCAACAGCTGGTGTAACTCTTTTATGGCCACTCTCCTATCCTGATGGCCAGGTGTTGAGAGAGAGCCTCGGCCACTGTAGTTGGACAGTACTCACTAACGCAAACAAACTAGCATTGCTTCTTAGGGCCTTTCTACTACATGCTACTCATTTGAGGACTTTGACCAAAATGAATGCCATGGCCACCATCTGCATTTCCCATTACTTGTTTTCTCTATTACCTTCCTTGACGTTTTTCTGATTGTTCCTTTTGTCAACCCCGCTACTCTGTCCCCAAGAACATGTGGCTAACCACTAATGCCTGTTTTTCTTGGTTTTGGAAATATTCAGTCAGGCAGGGGACACTAAGCCATTCTGTTAGCCCTTTTCAGAGATACGGGAAGTTGCCAAAGTGCCCGTTAGCCAGACATTAGAAGTCTGGAAGAAGAGCAAGGCAAAACCTTTGCGTGTATGCAAAGGACAGAGCACTGTGGGAACAAGGCATCAGAGAGCTGAGAGGTGGTTGGAGAGAGGCAGGCTGGACAACGCAGACGATGTACATGGAGCAAGTCCTGGCCACCACAATGGGTTCTCAATATAGGGTGAGATGGCTTAACTGGTGTGCTTCAGAGAAATGTGGGGTTCTAAAGACAAAGTCCTTCAGTATGTTTGGTAGGGTAAAGCACTTTGTAAAAAAAAAATCCAACATATAGATTATACAGACACATAATAAAGGTTCACAGACAAAGAAAAATACTGCATACACTCACCAAAGAGTATAATTAGAGGAATTCTATGATAAATTGTCCAAATAGGATACATTTGGAAGTAAAGAACTGCTCCCGATAATTATATAAGGACAACAGATATACACCAGGACCACCCATCACACCAGTACATATTTTCACCCTAAATATGTATCTCATTCCGCAAATGCCCAATGGGAACCTACAATGTCCTGAATTCGTGGTGCAGGGATTGAGGGCTGGGTGCTAATTGACAGGTGTCTATCTGGAACTTGCTAGAAATCCACCCACTAGGGTGCCAAGGAAAGCTGTTCACTTGAAAGTGTCTCATTTCATTGGAGGAAATCCTCTACAAAAAAACCTGAGGGAGGTGCCAGGTACTAGCCATTGGGTGCTGCTGGCTGCCATGTGCTGCAGGGACCCTCTGTTGGGGAGACTGTGCAGCATTTGGGAAGCTTTGGGCAGCTTTGGGCATTGCCAAGGAATTAAAGCCCTTTCCTCCTGCAGTAACTCTCCAGCGCCCTTTACTGGCAAAACATGACATTATGCTAGCTGGCAAAAGAAGAAACACTTGAAGGGCTCAGATCCATTTTCACAGATCAAGCAACAAAGGAGGAACTTAGCTCTGAGAGGCAAAAAATCCATAACTGGCCCACATGATAAAAGCATACCACCCACAGGCCCACTCCTCGGAAGTATCTCCTTTGGCTGTTTTGGTTTGAGGTTCTTCTAGTGGTTACTTGTAGTAATACGCTAATACTCGTGGTTCTTGGTATATCAACTTTAAGTATCGTCTACTAATACCTGACTATGAGAAATGAGAAATGAGGCCCATTTTATCATCCCCTTCTCATCTCAGTGTTTCACAATTATGCTTGTAGTGACCTATAAAACTTTAAATAATATACTCTAACCTTACTTCCACCCACCAAGCTTGGACAGCTTTTTCTGACTCCTCACTGAGATGACAGATGCCACTGCCTCTATACTGTCCTTCACTTTCCTGCTTCCCACTAGCATATGCAACTTTTCTCAGACTTGATATTACTTTTCTGTTTCTAGTGTCACATTCTCTTTTGCTATTATAATTAAATCATCTACGCTTTATCTGGTAGTTGCTCCAGAAACTGAAACCCAATGAACCACATTTTCAATGTTATGATTATATGTTATTTATTAGAATATTATTTATGGGAGCTCTGGGTGACATGATTGTATACATAAGAGCAAATATGTAAATGTTAAATGAGAAAGGTGCTATTCTTGTGACTGTATTACCATTAAAATACAGAGTTTTTAAGAAATTTTCTCAAAATTAGAGTGAGTGGTGGAGTCAGGTGGCTCAAATCTAATTCTGAGGCAGTGATTTTGAGCACAATGCTATAATTAAACTATTATTTTAACTGTTCTTTCTTAATAGATTTGAGATTAAAAATAAAGAAGATTAGTAGCTGTTATTCATGGAAAATTAATTTATGTGCGTTAAGTCAAGCAATATAGAGATGCTCATATGCTTTCCTATATTCCAGCACCATTGTCTTCTTAGTTCTGTTTATTTTTTTAATGGGATTGTATTATACATATTATTTTTTAAGACCTTTTATTTTAAAATTACTTTGTGATTGACAGATGAGTGGCAAAGATATCACAGAGAATTCTTGTAACCCTTTATCCAGCCCCTATTGCTAAAATTTCTTACATAACCACAGCATATTTATCAAAACTAAGAATTAACATTGGTACAATAATATTAACTAAATCACAGACTTTATTTAGTTTTCCACAGTTTTTTCACTAACATCCTTTTTTCTATTCAAGGATCCATTCCAGGGTACCGCATTGCGTTTACTTTCTAAAGTTATTCTTTATGGGGTAGAGTTCCATGGGCCTTAAAAACTGCGGCGGGATGCATCCACCACCCCAGCACCATACAGCACAGTTCCACCACCTGCACAGCTCTGTAGTGGTCAGCTCCTCCCACCCCTAAACACTGAAACCACTGAGACTATAATTGTCGCTATAGTTTGCCTTTTCCAAAAAGCCCTATAAATGAAATCATGCAATACATAGCCTCTAGGCCTGGCTTCTTTCACTTGATAAAATGTATTTAATATTTATCCATGCAGTTGCATAAATCAATAGCTTGTTCCTTTGTATTACTGACTAGTATTCCATTGTATAGATGAGCCACAGTATATTTATCCATACGCCTGTTAAAGAACATCTGGGTTATTTCCCATCTTTGGCTATCATGAACAAAGTTACTATATAAACATCCATCTATACATTTTTGTATGAATACAAGTGTTTAATTCATTTGAATAAATAACTACGAGGAAAAATGTTGGGTCCTAAAGTATGTTTAACTTTGTGAGAAAAGGCCAAATTATTTAGGTCATTAAGTATGAAATGCCTGATTTTGAATCAAAAGTATAGTTTATTTTATCTCAAACAAGAAGCAGTACAACTAATCAAAGTATGCGCCTAAACTATCAACACAGTTTTGCCTTCTTAACGGTAGCTTGTTTATTCCAGCAGTGAAGAAGCCCGAAGAGTGAGTGGTGATGAAATCACGAAAGGTGTTTCCACAGCTTGTTGAGAATTGAATATTTGTCCTTGCAAGAAGTGGTCCAAAGCCTGGAAGAAGGGGTAGTCAGTTGGTGCAAGGTCTGGTGAATACGGTGGATGACAAAGAGTTTCCAAGTCCAGCCTCTGTAGTTTGAGCAGCGTTGTTTGTGCAACATGTGGTCAAGCGTTGTCTTGCAAGAGGATTGCCCTGTCTCTATTGACCAATCTTGGCTGCTTAATCGCAAGCATCCTCATCATTTCATCCAACTGGTTGCAGTAGACATCCGCTGTAATCGACTGACCAGGTTTCATGAAGCTGTAGTGGGTGATACCAGTAGTGCTGGACCACCAAACACACACCATTAGTTGTTTTTGATGAATATTTGGGTTTGGACTGTGTTTCAGCACTTCTATCTTTATCCAACCATTGTTCCAAACACTTGCAATTGTCAAAAAGAATCTATTTTTCATCACACATAACAATACTGTGTAGAAATGGTTCACCTTTATGTAGTGACAGCAAAGAAAGGCAAGCTTGGTCTCAGGTCGCCCTTGGTCTCAGGTCGCTCACAGGGCTCATTTTCAAGATTAAAATCACCAGAACAGAACTTCTCAAACCATTGATATACTGTGCGTTCGTTGGCCACATCCTTCCCAAACACTTGGTTGATATTTCGAGCTGTCTGCACTGCACTGGTTCCATGTCGGCACTCGTACTTGAAAATAACATGAATTTTTGACTTATTCATAATTTCACAAAAATTGTTCAAAAAAAAAAAAACTTGGAAAGATAATCACAAGCCAAACCATGTGTTTGAAAGACTGAGGATGGACCTTCACAATAAAAATAAAACAAGAAGTGTGAAAGTGAAATGTCAGAGATACCAACTGTCAAACTTCGTACTTAAGGAAATCGGACATTCCATACTTAATAACCTAATATTTTTGTTTTTCCAAGTGGCTGTACTGTTTTGCATCCCCTCGGCAGTGACTAAGAGTTCCTGTTGCCCTGTACCATTCGTGTGGACACGTTGTTATCATTGCTATTGTTTGGTTTTGTTTTGCCATTCTACTAGGTGTGAAATGGTGACAAATTTTAGTTTTAATTTCCATTTCCCTAATGACAAGTTATCTTTTCATAGCTTGGATACATCTATATATCTTCTCTGGTAAAATTTCTTTTCAGAATTTTTTCCTCATTATTTTATTGTTTTCTTAGAGTTGATCTTTAGGAGTTCTTACTATATTATGAAGACAATCCTTTATTAGATAAGTGATTTGTAAATATATTTTCATAGTCTGTGAATCATCTTTTTATACTCTTAACAGTATTTTTCACAGAGTAAAAGTTTTTAATTTGGATCAAGTCTAATTTATTAATGTTTTTTTTCCTTTTATGGTTTGTGCTTTTTGTGTCATATTGCACAGATCATTTCCAGACCCCCAAATTGACATATTTTCTCCTATGCTACTATAGCTTAATGTCTGTGTTTAATTCAATGATCCATTTTAAGTTAATCTTTTATATAGTGTTGAGGTTCACTTTTTTGCATATGTGTACCTGTTTGTTTCAATACCATTTGTTGAAAATATCATTTCTCCATCGAATCATATTTGCACCTTTGTCAAAAAACAGTTAATTGTATTAGTCTGGGTCTATTTTGGGGCTTTTTATTCTGTTCCACTGGTCTATATTTTTATTTGTTCACCGATACCATGCTGCAATGATTGAAATATTTTTATAGTAGATCTTGAAATTAGATGGAGTGATTCCTCCAACTTTATTCTTCATTTTCAGAATAGTTTTTGATATTATAAGTCCTCCAACCTTCCATATAATGTTAAAATCAACTTGTAAAAAGATACAAAAAAAATCTTGTTGAGTTTTTCAGTGCAAATGCAGTGGAATCTATAGATCAAATTTCTGTGAATCGACAACTTAATTATATTGAGTCTTCCAATCTATGAACATGGTAGATATCTCCATTTATTTAGATTTTCTTCATTTCTTTATCAATATTCTGTAGCTTTTAGCATACAGATCCTGCATTTGTTAATTTTTACTTAAATATTTTGTTATTTTAGTACAATTGTAAATGGTATTTGATTTGTATTTCAATTTTTAATTGCTCATTACTGCTATCTAGCGATATGATTAAATTCAAAATATGGTCCTTGCGTCCTGAGAACTTGTTGAAATTATTAGTTCTAGGAGCTTTTTGTAGATTTTTGAGGACTTTTGTTTACATAGACGAATATGTTATCTGTAAAAAGAGATGGTTTATTTTTTCTTTTTAAATACGTGTGCTATTCTTTCTCTCTTTTTCTTTTTACTTTGTCTGATTGCACTAGCTAGATTCCAGTAGAATGTTGAGTAGGAGTGGGAGCATGCATCTTTCCATAGCAGAGAACACCCCATCTCTTCTCACTGAGTATGATGTTAGCTGCGGCTTGTTGAAGATGCCCTTAATGAAGTTAAGAAAATCCTTTTTTATTCTTAGTTTGATGAGAGGTTTTATTATTATTATTATGAATGGATATTTAATTTTATCAAATACTTTTTCTGCATATATTGATATGATTTTATGTTTTCTCTTATTTAGTCTATTAATATGACGTATTGTACTGATTGATTTTAAGATGTTGAAGCAGCCTTGTACTACAGGGATGAATCCAACTTGGTTGTGATGTATTAACCTTTTTACATATTAAAGGTTTAATTTGCTAATATTTTTAGTAGAATTTTGCATCTATAATCAGGAAAGATTTTGATCTGTAATTTTAGTCTTTGTGATGTCTTTGTCTGGTTTGGGATGAGTTGGGAAATACTCCTTATTCCATTTTCTGAATGAGAGTATGGGGAATTGTATTATTTCTTCCTTAAGTGTTTATTGTAATCCAGCAGTGAAACCATCTGAGGGATTTTAATTTTTAGTGTGTTTTTAACTGTAAATTCAATTCCCTCAGAAGTACAGGACTATTCAGGTTATCTATTTTTTCTTGAGTGAGTTTTGATAGTGTCCATCAAATAATTGGTATATTTCATCTAAATTGTCCAATTTATGCACATAGAATTGTTCATAACATTCACTTTTTGATCCTTTTAATGTCCATAGCATCCCCCAATTTTTGCCATAGGGTCTCTATGTGTTCGGGCATGCCTTCAATGCTCCTGCAGGCAGTTTAAAACTGTGTGTTAGCCTTTACATCTTGCTTGCAGACAGCACCAAAGTTAGCTAGAGGTGAATGATTAGGACCTTTGCAGGTCTTTCCCATGAATATAACAAGCCACGTGCATGCACATGGCTGTCTAGATTCCCAGGAATATGTTGTAACTTTTCAAAACCCCCTATAAACAATTTTTTCTTTTAAGTTTTGTCAACCTTAAATAATGAGATTCAGAAAATATGATTAAGTATAGAGTTTGTTGGAGTGTGGAGCTTGAGGATGGCCACCTGGGAAAGCACTGGCTCCAAACAAATAGAGTCAGCATTTCCAAAATGGGGGAGTTAAGCTTTTTCTTATATAGCCAGAGACAGAAAAGTTGTAGCAGGATTACAACATTTTCCACACAAGACCAGGTGCATATGCTAAGGCAATTTGGTTGGTTACAGATTGCTACATTCCAAGGAAGATTACTTTATTACTCCATGAAGAGGCTAGTGATCTGAGGGTTCTTATCTCTGGAGCCATTTGGTCTTAATTATTTACAGGGAAAAAAAGGCAAAAGTTACAGCTGCATGCAGTGTGGCTCAGGCTGCCATACCACATTCCTTCCAGGCTCAGGATAATTTAAAGTTCTAACAGCTTTAAGTCTGAATTATTTTAAGTTTGAATTATTTAATTTTATAGTTTTTTGTCACCCCAAATTATTTTCCTCATCATTTTAAACTTCTAGAGGCTTCCTGCTTTCCTTGACTTGTGGCTTCCCCCATCTTCAACGTGAGCAGCATAGCATCTTCAACTGCCTCTCTCTCTTTCTCCTGCCATTCAAAGTTTGTGTATGTTAAAGTTTTAATACCTGTATTTATCATGAGCACCCTGAATGTGCATACATGTTTTCTGCAGCACAGCAGATTAGTGTTATTTGCTTATAGCAGATAACACTGTGAAGTTCATTATCCTATACAGAAGGGCCTCCAATATAGTTGCATAACCCCCTAAAAAATGAATCTGGATGTTCCCATGTGAGATTAAGACCGCTGCCCACCCTCCCTCTTCTGGAAGGGTATTTTTGGAAATGGAATAGGAAGGATCCTAGGTTTTTGCTCTGACCCTTTAGAATGTAAGTCAGTCCACCAGGAGAAAGAAAGGATCACTCTCTCCTGTTCTACAATTCAAGGATATCACCACGTTCCTGGGTCTTCCTTCTCCCCTCCACCATTACAATGTAAATGTTCCAGGAACCTAAGTTTATCTATTCAATCATAAACTAACTTCTAAGGCTTGTCTTTTATCCCAGATTCCAAGTTTCAGTAAAACTAACTCAGTAAGCTCTGTGTATAAATGAAAAATATTTTCTGTGCAGTCCAACAGAATATCTTAGTGCATTTGATATTGTCTCATAGCTCTTGGATGCTCTATTCTTTATTTTTCTCCATCTCTTTTCTCTTTGAATTTTCAGTTGTATAATATCTATTAACATATCTCCAAGTCTTCCTTCAGCTCTGTCAAGTATACTGGTGTGCATTTCAAAGACATTCTTCATATGATTGTGTTTCTTATTTTAAATATTTTTCTATGTTTTTTCTTATACTTTCAGTGCTGAAATCACCTATCTAATCTTACATGTTGTCTACCTTTTTTACTAGAACCTTTAAGATGTTATTTACAGTTATTTTAAATTTCTTGTCTACCAGTGCTTTAAGGCAGCAATTTTTTTTACTCTTTCTCCTGCTGTGGGTGCCTGGTGGGTTCATGGAAGAAAAGTGCACAAGAGTGTACAAATACCTGCTATGTCTGCAGCCCCACACTAGCCCACACTCACACTAGCTACGCTATGCCTTTAGGAAAGAGTTCACGACTTAACGTGTCCAGCAGTGTCTTCCCCAGGTAAGCAATTGGGTGAGCCTTGTTTCTCCTCTCAAGTACTTGTTCCTCCCCAGATTTCACACCAGTTGTTTATGTTCAACCTCATTTCTCTTATGGGTCCAAGGAAAATTATTAACTTAGATTTTGTTCAGTTTTTTTCCTATAAATATGGGACATTTCCAGGTTTCCTATATCTCCAAGATGAAATTGGAAGACCTACATTCTACCTATTATTTTTAACTTTTTTCATTTAAAATGTCATGAATATATCTCCAGTCAAATATATTTATATTTAACTCAATTTATTTAAATAGCTGCATAATATTCTGAGCATGTATAATACCGTAATTTATTTAAGCAGTCTCCTATTTATAGGCATTCAGGTTTTACCAGTTTGTGTTTAACCATTACTAGTCTTGCTGCTTGTTAGGACGTAAAGCACGCACATCGGAGCTTTGGAAACCAACTCCTTTTTTTTTTCTGTTTCAGACTGCACACGCAAATGGACTGGTGCATGACCCAGTCATGGGGCACAAATTCAAATATGGCATGCAACAGATGGCAGGATTTGGGAGATTCCAACCTATATATCCAGCACCTACAACCTAATGTCGTTGGCAACACCGGTGGTTTGGGGTCCGAAAAAAGTGGGAATGTTACAATTGTGGAATATATATATGTATATATCCCATTTAGTATAACAACCATTCAACCCATACCAGTGTGTATGATACTGTTCAACTCATAACATTTAACCTGTAACAACAGTATGTATAATATATATCATATATACTGTATGTATGTATACTGTAAGGGGTTGAATTGTGTCCCTGCAAAAGATAAGTGGAAGCCCTAACCTCTGGTCCCAGTGGATATGACCTTTTCGGAAATAGAGTCTTTACAGATATGATCTAGTTAAGATGAGTTCATTACAATGGGCACTAATCTGATGTGACTGATGTCCTTATAAGAAAAGGAATATTCCATGCGAACACGAGACACACAGGGAGGGAGTCACATGACAACAGAGGCAGGGATTGCAATTTACTCTCCCATTACAGCTTTTGACCCTTAGTGGACGAAGTAAACAGTTCTTCATTGTCACTCAAGGAAAGAGTAATTTTCCCTTGGAAAACATCACTAGATATTAGCAGGCTTTGTCACTACTTGTTCTCAAACTTTACACCTCAATTTTCTCAGTCAAGTGTGTGTGTTAAGTGGGCTTCATGAACTCCTGGGTCTGAATTACCAGTAGAGGAATAGGGTGGTATACAGGGAAATAAGGTGGTTTTGGTAGTGCCAATGGCACTCACCAAATACTCCAGTTGTTCATGTGCATTTCCCAGTAGCACTGGGAAGCCATATGAACACTTCTGGCCCATGGCCTGTCATGTGTCACTAGCAGATGAAAGCATTTATAAACTAAATGGCAAGTGAGTCTCCAGCTGCCTGCTGCTTCTGCTGGGGAAACTGCAGAGGCTTTGTTTTCAGGTTGATAGAGCTAGAAAATGATAGAAACTCTTTCAGCCTACATCTCCAGATGAACGTCAATACATATACTAGAGAAGCATTTATAGGTTACAAAAAAAGTTTGTTGAGATCAAAGGAGTGGGATTTGTGGGATGATTTTAACTGTAGCATGACTTAACCTATCCTGAAAAATACAGTTATAAAGAATAACATTATTCAAAAAGGAAAGGATGTAAAATTATAACTTTACCTATAAAGATGAAGACTGATAAGCATATATATATAGCTAGTACTGTAAAATAGTAAGTTTCACAAAGCAAGGCAAAAAATAAATGCCATGAGAGCCTTAAGAAGTAAGTTCTCATCTGATAGGAAAATTAGGGAAAGCTTCACAGAGGAGTCAGCATCTGAGTTAAACTTCAGAAACGTCAGATCATGGGTCAGCTTACACTTGAGATGTCAGAGGCTCGGAATTGCCCCCATCATTCAGTTAATGGCAGCATAAAAGTCAATCCTTGGGTCTCCTTTCACACGGCTTCTGAAATAGCACTTTTTTTTTTATTATGGTAAGAATCTATTCATTTAAATAGTTTTGATTGAACAGACATCAGAATTGACCCTTTGCAATTCTTAAAGATGAGATGAAATGGGAGGAAACAGCTTGTTAAACAAACTCCTTAAGAGTATAAAAACCAGACCTCAGATGATTCTTCTCAGGACCTCTCAGAGTCAGATACTCTGACAGTGCATTGCAACTCCATCAGTGAAGTAGCAAAGTAAAAATGAATAAATATAATGTATAAGTTATGAATATATATGAGCTACTCACTAGGAAATTGAGATAATTTTTACTTATTTCCCTGAAAAGAGGCATTGCTGCTCATTTTGGTCATATATTATTTTCTCTTAGAATTGTTTAAAAGGCTCAGTATAGAGGTTTTATATTCAGCTTCAATATGTGGGCTCTTATAACTTGATCCAGTCCACAAAACTGCTCCAGTAATTTTCTTTCTCCTATATAATTGTCATTTTTTGTCATAATTGTCTTGGTGGAAGTGTTTATATGCTCAACAAAAGAGACTATCCTATGAATGAAAGAAATTGGCAGGAGCTTTTGGTATTAACTACCTGTATCCATTCATAATTTTCCTAGCTAACATTTCTGAAAATTTTTATATGTACTTTTGATAATATCTTAAAATATTAAATTGGTATTTTTTACATTTCTAATTATGTCAAAATTTAACATCACATTTTAAAATATTAAAATATTTTAATATTTTAAAGATTTTAAACTTTATAGACTAAGTAGATTCAGATCTCATATTCCCAGGACAGGCTTAAAAAATTCTTGGGTTCCATTCAGACTTTGTGGATCATGTTGTATGTATGGCAACCTACATGTGGGACCATGGTGAAGGCTTTTTAGTTTGAATCCTACACAACAACACCTTCACTGATAGGATAAGTAGAGGCTGAAATCCAGTCCACTCTCTATTCACCATGCCTTGTTCCCTTCTTAAGCTATATCAAGTGAGAGGAAAGGGTATTTTATTCTGCACAGAAGGCCATTGACCCAAAAAGTCAGGAGCTCCCAAGTCTGAGTTTTCCCTGGAAGGTAATCCTTTTCTAATTTGTACAGTGACTTGATATAGTTAGCAGTGGCTTCTTCTGTATCCTTACAACAAAGATTCTTTGTAATGGTTTACAAGTGTGGTGGAATATCAAACTCCATCAGCCCTTGGATTGGCATAGAACTTCTCAGACCAGTCTACATCCTTCCAATGAAAAAGGCAAAGAGAAGAAAAAGGAAGCAGACATTCCTATTATAGTTAACAGAGTTGGACTTTAAAGTAACTGAATAACATGCTTGAAAAATAGAGAATTTATACCAAGATTTAAAAAATCAAAATAAAATAAAATGAGAATTCTAGAACTAAAAAAATAATGACTAAAATTAGTACCTTAAATATGTTTAATAGCAGATTGCATGCAGCTAAAGAGAGGGTCAGTGAACTGGAAGACAATTCAGTAGGAAATACCCAGAGTAAAGCACAGAGAAAAAAAAATAAAAAAATACTAATAGGGCATTTTATCTATCTATCTATCTCTATATATATATTTGCAAAGTCTAATACATGTGTTATTGTAGTCACAAAAGGAGAGGAAAGAATGAAGTAGAAGAAGTATTTGAAGAAATACTGACTGAGAATTTTGAAAATTCTCAGACAGAGACATCAGGCCAAGTATTTCAAAAGCACCATAAACTCTAAGCAAAATAAATACCAGAAACAAACCAATAAAATTTTCAAAAGAAAAAGAAAATACATATAGACACACAAGAATCAAACTGCAGAAAACAAATGACAAATATTTAAAAAGCAGACAGGGTCGGGGTGGATTTAAAAAATTCTATGCTTCGTGAGGAACCAGAGAAGACCCCATCTAGCCAAAGCAATCTTCAGCAAAAAGAACAAATTGGGAGGCATCAATTTACCAGACTTCAAACTATACTACAAGGCTATAGTAACCAAAACAGCATGGTACTGGCACAAGAACAGAGATGTAGACCAATGGAACAGGACTGAGAACCTGTTGAGGTAAAACCAACCTCATACTGTCATCTGATTTTTGACAAATTCCACAAAAACATACACTGGGGAAAAGATTCCCTATTCAATAAATGGTGCTGGGAAAACTGGATGGCCATATGTAGAAGACTGAAACTAGACCCACACCTCTCACCTCTCACAAAAATCAACTCACGGTGGATAACAGCTTTAAACCTAAGACATGAAACCATAAGAATTCTCGAAGAAAACATCAGACAAACTCTTATGGACATTAACCTAGGCAAATAATTTATGAAGAAGACCCCCAAAGTAATCACAGCGGCAATTAATAAATAAATAAATGGGACCTGATCAAATAAAAAGCTTCTGCACAGCCAAGGAAACTATCACTAGAGTGAACAGACAACCTACAGAATGGGAGAAAATATTTGCATGCTACACATCTCATAAAGGGCTGATAACCAGAATCTATACAGAACTTAGGAAAATCAACAAGAAAAAATCAAACCACCCCATTAAAAAATGAGCAAAGAATATGAACAGAAACTTTTCAAAAGAAGACAGAATAGTGGCCAACAAGCATATAAAAAATTGTTCAAGTTCTCTAATCATCAGGGAAATGCAAGTCAAAACCACAATGAGATATCACTTAACTCCAGTGAGATTGGCTCATATCAAAAAGTCCCAAAACAACAAATGTTGGCAGGGATGTGGACAGATAGGAACACTCATACAGTGCTGGTGGGACTGCAAATTGGTACAACCTCTGTGGAAAGTAATATGGAGATACCTCAAAGAATTAAAAGTAGAATTACCATCTGACCCAGCAATCCCACTACTGGGTATTTACCCAAAGTAAAAAAGACATTCTATAATAAAGACATCTGCATGCGAATGTTTATATCAGCACAATTCACAATTGCAAAGATGTGGAAACAACCCAGGTGCCCATCAATACACAAGTGGATTGATAAAATGTGGTATATGTATACCATGGAGTATTACTCAGCAATAAAAAACAACAGTGAATTAACACATCTGGTATTATCCTGGTTGGAGTTAGAGCCCACTCTTGGAAGCGAAGTGTCACAAGAATGGAAAAACAAGCACCACTGGTACTCACCATCAAATTGGTACTAACTGATCAACACTTACATCACACAAGGCAATAATATTCATCAGGGGGCGGGCAGGCGGGAGGGGGGTGAAGGGGATGGGAACACTCTCACTGAATGGATGCGGGGAGCACAGTTTGGGGGATGACCACGATTGTGGCTCTGACACGGGCAGTGCATGGGCAATATATATAGCCAAAGTGTTGTACCCCCATAATATTCTGAAATAAAAAAATAAATAAATAAATAAATTAAAAAGTCACACTATCATCAAAGAAGCAATAGTAAGACTAGCGGCTGACTTCTCAAAAGAAATGGGAAGCCAGGAAACAGTGTGTTGAAAGAAAATACAAAGAACTGATTAAATGGAATTGTATACCCAGCAAAATTGTCTTTAAAAATGACAGTAAAGTAAAGGCATTTTCAGACAGAGAAGACAATGTAATTTTGGCAAACGCACATCAAAAGTGATACTAAAGTAATTTTTTAAGCAGAAGAAAAATGAGCCCAGGAGGAAACAGAAATAAAAGAAATAATAAAGAGAAAATGAAAGGGCAAATATTTTGGTGAATCTATATGAATATTGAATATATACAATAATAATAGCAATAGCATGTGGAGTTTAAATATACATAGATTTAAATTTCATGAAAATAACACAATGGGAAGCAGTGTAATTGAATTTAAAGAATTTAAGACCCTTTCTTTGGGAAGTGATAAAAATACTAATTTATGTTCAACTGTAACAAAACAAAGGCACATATTTAATTTCTAGACATGGATATCCACTAAAACAATAATGAAATAATATATAAGAATGAGAATAGTTATATAATACACACCTCCTCACATATGCAAAAGAGAAAATTATTCATTACAAAAATAACTAAAATTATTTTAAACAGAAAGAGTAAAATAGGTAAAAGTAAAAGAAATAAAAGTGTTGTTGAATACTTTATAGCTCAGCTGTAAATAATATTTGTAAAATTATAATAATTTTGCCTAATATTATCATTTGTGAAATATCATTTGTGAAATCTACATATTTTTCATTAGGAAGTCATTGGATCACACTAAAATAGAAGTATTAAAAATACGGAATAAAAATAAAATAATACCAATAATAACATAAGTAAAAATTATAGAAATATAAGTTGTAAGACACAACAGGAAGTGTTGAAAATCATTGCCTCTGAGAATCAGGGGCGAAGACAGGACAAACAAGATGCTGGTGATTTTTCACTGTAGGACTTGTAGAAATATTTGACTTTAGTGAAATAAAAAAATAAAATTGAAAAGGAAAAGAGATATAATTAATTTTTTCAACCATGCATGCAAAAAAGAACACAGACATTTAATAGCTCAGGCAATTAAATACACCAAAGGTTAGTAATATTTCCTGTTAGATAAGTATAAGAAATGGAGTAGCTCCTTGGTTGGGAATTGTTGCTATGATTTCAACAGATAACAAAGAGATAGAACAACTCTTTCATTTGAACTTTACTTCTTTCTTTAAAGATCAACAGACTTTTCTTCAAAGTGTAAACGTTAGAATAATTTTCATTTGTGTCCTAGAAGAAGAAAGGAAACATAGTAACTCCCTTCCAGAATCCCTAACAAAAGTCTTTGAAAGAAAAATCCTTGAACCCTGTAGGAACATAAACTACCAAACTCCAAAAGAGAGAAAGAAAATATAATGTAGAAATTTTAGAATATTTGATAGATTCTTTCAAATATTTTAAATAAATTATTTGTGAACATTTTGAAAAAACAATGTTCACAAGTAAGCAACATGGGTTTGTTAAGGACAGGTCAATTTATTTTAATGAAATGATCAAAGAATGAATGCTCTTTCTATATAACAGATCTTGGATTTTGCAATACATTTGAAAAAAATCTATCATGATATGTTTATATGCATGATTCAGGATAGGGTGCACAAACCAGTGGAAGGGAGATTTATTTATGCTACTTCAACTAAAGCAACTCTTTATACAATAGCTTTGGTGCTACTTTATAATATTTGTTTGAAGAAATATTTCAGTGGCTATAAGGAATTGAACATCATTGCTTTAGATCAGGGGTCAGCAAACTATAGCTCATGGGCCAAATCTGGTTTTCCACCTCTTTTTATAAATAAGGTTTTATTGAAACACAGTCACCTTTTTTGTCTGTGGCCATTTCCCCTGTTGCAAAGCCTACAACATTTACTATCTGGCTCTTTATAGAAAAAGTTTGCTGACACCTGGATTAGATAATACTCAGCACAATTAATATTTTATTGCACAACCATGCTCTGTATTATCCAACATTTGCATCTATGACTTGTATTAAAAGAGTACCAGTTGGGAATGGTTTTGGCCACAAATAATAGAAACCCACCACAAAATGGCTTGATTAAGTGTACAAAAAATTATCCTTTTCATGTAACATAATATCTGAAGAGAGTAATCCAGGGCTGGGAAGCTGCTTAAAGATGTCAGACAAAACACTGACATCTTTCTAACTTCTTGCTTTGACTTTTTTGACTTTCATCCTCACAGTCACAAAATAGTTGTTGTACCTCCAAGAATCATATCCTCATTCCGGATAGGACAAAGGACAATAGGCTTTCTTCTGATGAGGGTTTGCATTTTTACTTGGGAGGCAAAAGCTTCTACAATGACTTCTGTCTACGTTTTATTTGTCATGAAGGATTAGTTATTCATTTATCCAACAATTAATTATTGACTCTCCATCAAACCAGGCATGGGGGTGAGACGTTAATGGTAAAGAGTAAAACATAAACAGACCTTCCCATTAGTAAGGTTACAATCTAAAGATGGAAGCAGATGGTTAAATAAATAATTACAATGAAATGTAACAAATTTTATAATATTGATGTATGGGCTATAAGAAAGAACACAGCAGTGGCCTAAACAATTAAGAAATGGTTCTCAAAGTAATAGAAATCTAAGAAAAGACTTAAAGGCTTTATAGGAACAAACATGTACTAGGAACAGAGAAGGGATATGCTAAGTCCTCGAGGTAAGGTAAGGTAATTATAGCATATTTAAAAGCAGCACTTGGTGACTGAGGACTCTGGAATGAAGTGCTGGTTTGTGTCCTGGTCATCTGGCTGTTTGCTTAGATACAGAGCACAGAGGACACACGTGCTGAGAGGGGCCCATCATAAGTATAGTCTGGAGCACGTGAAGTTTGAGGTCTGTGCTCTATGTAGATCTATGTATCCAAGTTGGGAAATCAGTGCATAGAGGCATGTCAGCTTTGGAAACTATGAGCGGTTATGAACTGGAGGTAGAGTTGTGGGGGTCATCCAGGTCTAGACAGGCATTAAAGTCACAAGAGTAAATAAGATTTGTCGGGAGGGAGGGTTGTGGAATGAGGACAGGTCAGGGCCTAAAATGGATCCCTGATGAACACTAACTTCAAGGCAGAGATCCTCAAGTGGATAGCCCAGCTTAGAAGAAAATCAATCTTTGTTAAATCTACAAAAGAATTGTCTTTTATGGTGAGGCCCATGCAATTTTTATTCCTATTAAATCTTGAGAACCAGTGATTAATACGAGGGCTTGCCAAAGGAAAAAGATCAGGAAGGGGTTTTAAAGGGAACAACTGGAGAAATGTAAAGAAAAACAAGAGGGTGAAATTGTTTCAAAATGCAGTCTCTGTGTTATCAAGAAATCAGGAGAGGGAATTCCTAGGGGAAATGTGAGGCTGGGGCAGGAGGGCAGCAGGTGTTCAGAGGAAAACGAGTAAGTATCCATGTAGACACCTATGAGAAGCATGGCCACGCGGGGTAGACCAGAGGTACAGCGATGGCAGCAAAGGTGGGAGCCTTTTTACAAGATGGGTGAGACTGGAATGTTAATGGGAAGAAATTGAGAGAAACTAGTGAAGTGATGTGGGGCTCAGCCAGGTGAGGGGAGGATCCGGAGCTGACATGGAGAAATCGGTTTCTGAGGATACCGGACAGCCCATCTCTTGTGACAATAGGAAAGGAAGGTGGGTTGGAACCTCCGGCATTTGAGAATTTGGTGGCAAGATTTTTTTATATCTCTCTTCCATCAGATTAGTTTTCAATTATTTTGGAGTTTTTCTTCTTTCTCATTTGGTTGAATGATTTCTTTTGCATGTGTGGTATTTAAGTTTTGGTATCCAGGATTTGAAATGGACAGCTTTTTAAAATGAATTGAGTGGTTTAAAAAAATTAAGTTCTTTGGAATACATCGTGTAGCATAGAAATTATCTGTTTCTGTTTTTGTTTGTTTCTCTGCTTTTGTGAAAGTCAACTAGAGGTCAGAATATTTTTAGCATTGCAATATGTGTTTTACTAATTCTCAAAATATTCCTGATACTGTGATCTACTTTGTTATAAAAGAAAACTCCTATCCATTGTCACTCTCTGGCAGAAAGCTGACACTCACTGTACATTTTTAAAGAGTAAAGGAACAAATCAACTTTACCCCTTCCAATTTTTCTTCTAAAAGCATTCTGCCTCTTGTATTTAAGGCTCCTTTGCTACCTGCGGCGACAGAACGATTAACCTTTATTGAGCCTCTACTATTTGCCAGGCATTATGCTAAGTCCTGCAACTCTGGGTCAATTTAAAATTATCTTCACCTGACCCCTCATTCGCACCACCTGCATCCACAGGTTCCAAACTCAAGCTAATTGTGCTCACAAATGCCCCAGATTCCCGCCTTTCCTCTCTAGCCTCTCTGATACTGTGTTAGTGCGCTACCTGATGTCCTGTCGCCTGCTCACCTGGCTGGCCCTGCTGCTGGTGTCTCCTCGCCCCACCACCTTTCATATCCATGTCAATGTCATCCTCCAAAAAAACCAAACCTATTCATGTCACTGACCCGATCTTAAAATTTTGATTATTCCCAATTAGTTTTAGGATAAAAATCCTAAATTCTACTCCTAAATCCTAATTCCTGATAAGTTTTTAGGATAAAAATCTCTTTGGCTGGCCTGTCCCCATTCTGGCCTCCACTGAGGCATCCTCACGTCCCAGCTCTCTCCACAGCATGTCCTCTCCTACCTCCTACCACACTGCCTAAATCATTTTGGGTCCCACGTCTTTGCCTCTATTTGGAATGCCCTTCCCATCTTCTCCACCTCGTAAGTTTCTGTCCATCCTTTAAATTCCCATCAAATATAACCTTTTCAATGGAACTTCCCTCATGTCCCCCTGTACTGTTCATACCTCTGTAGTGACACTCATCCTGGTGCCTGCAAAACGAATCAAATTGTTCCTTAAAGCAGGGAACATCCCCACGCCATTGTATTCCCTGTATCTAGAAGAGTATTTGTCATATTCTGTGTTATATTAATTTGCCAAGGTTTCCATAACAAAGTACTACATACTGCGTGGCTCAAACAACAGACATTTATTGGCTCATAGTTCTCCAGGCTAGAAGTTCAAGATCAAGGTGTCGGCAGAGTTGTTTCCTTCTGAGGGATGTGAGGGAAGGATGTGTTGCAACCCTCTCTCCTCGGCTTGTAGGTGACCATCCTCTCCTCTCATCTTTCCTGTGTGCATGTCTGTCTGTGCCCAAATTTCCCTTTTATAAAGACACAGTCATAGTGGACTAGGGGTTCTCCTTATTCAGTATGACCTTATCTTAACTTAAAATTACATCTGCAAGTACTTATTTCCAAATAAGTTCACATTCTGAGGTTCCGGGGGTTAAGACTTCAACACAAGAATTTTGAGGGAATACAATTCAATCCATAACAAGTGTGCTCAGTAAACATGAGCGCATGATGAGGGATTAATAAGCAAAGAGCTATCACTCTGTCCTTTGAAATATACCTTGTAGTTTCCTTTCTTCCCCAATCCTGCCTGCTATTTTCTTCACTCTTTTACTCAAATAAATTTTTACCGATCTCTGCTGTTTTGCTCTATTCTCAAATATATTTTTCATGGTGCTGCTACATTATTCTTTTTTAAATGTTCATTATATCAACTCATTTATTAGCTTATGAGTCTAACATGGGTTACTTTTTCACTGCTTTATCAAGTCTAAAATTACCCTCCCTAGTTTCAAGAACTTTCACAATCTGAATCTGTCTCATTCATTATACGTTAGGTAGTTTATGCACTTGGCCTATATAAATAACCTGTATACACTAGGATGGCGAAGTCTTAAGAGAAACCAGGATGTAAAAATTGACCACTTATGTAGGTAGCCACAATCTAGAAGCAGGCCTGGGGAGTTCCGAGGGACCCGCAAGAAAAGTAACATGTCAAAAAACTTTGATAACATACAGACAGGCAGATGTCAATATAGCGTTGGGTGATCTAGCAAAAGTAGCAATGGGTCCCAAAAGGTGGGTAGAACCCAGGACTAGGAAATACAAAGAAAGGTGCTATTCTGAACTCCAAGAAGGCAGGCCAGACAGGGAAATGTATCAGAGGATTTAAAGCATGAGACATTGGCCTAAAGTTCAAGAAGAGAGTCCAGGTTTTTTGGATGAGCCATTGGACCCAGGAAAACAAACGAAACAAAGCCCAGTACCAGAAGGATTGAGCACCAAAGACCCAGGGTGAGAGTGATGGGTACAGGGAACCATGTACGTCAGCCCAGACCTTTTAAGCTGGGCATGGCAGAAGGAATGGAGTGGCACAGATAGGTTTGTGTAGTCGATCCTCTCTCTCAACCAGAAAAGAAAAAAATAAAAATATTATTTTTGTGGCAAATTTTGAAGAAAGCCACAGAGGTTTTCCAGTCTTAAAAATTTTCTGCACAGAGCAGCACATTTCTGATATGAGAGTGAATGTTTCCTAAAATATCAGTAAATTTTTCTCCAAGGACGATCATTGCTGCTAAAGACATAGCATGGCAGACTAAGAAGAAAAGTGGACACAGATCAGAGAATATCTTCTCAGCTCCTTGTATCAACTATGAGCCCTTGTAGGCCTTAGGGTCTCTTCTGTAAAAAAGGTGACAATGATTCCTGAGCTGTACTCTTAGCTCATGGGTTGTCTTACGAACCACATGAAATAACATATGTGAAAATTGCTCCATTGACTAGAAGGTGCTTTTCAAAAGCATGTCACCATGTCACCATCAAGGATAATAGCACAAAAGTGGATGACATAATAGTAAAATACTAGTAGTATGAGGACCATTATTTGAAATCTTTGCTGCTTAAAGGAAAATTCGACCTCAAAGAGGTGTGATTTTTCTGCCATTCTTCCTTATCTTTATGCAGGTTTGGCCCTTGTCCAAGTGATGCAGCAGCCCTAGATGGGTGAGCAGGAATAACAGAGGGCAGGCTGTGTTGCAGGAAGACGATGCACACCGCGAGGACATTCTTCCTGTCTCCTATCTACCCCACCCCCACCCCCATGGGGTACATATCTTCCAGTGCGAGCTCCGCTCCTCTGCCAGTACAACAGTGACAATATGAGATATCGCATCCGAAGAAGCACAGCCAAATATTTGATTTGGACGATTACACTGAAGATGCCTCATCACAACTGTGGGTGCCCAGATTACCAACTCCTTGCTCTTGGCTTCGGTACATTTTGCAGTGAGTACAAACTGCGTAGAAGAGCTCGTTACAACACTGATGGAAGTGATCCCAAATGGCTGATGTGGAGTGTCTTGTTTGGGGAAGAGTTCACTGATGAGGAATAAGCTGAGGAGGCAAGATGCTGTTGTTTTTCCTGTCAAGGCAAATGGTACTAAGAACATGGCAAGCGTTTTTTAAATTTTTTTTTTTCCTCTCTAACTTGGATTCAGAAATGCTTGGCGATGATCAAGCAATTGCTTTTCAGGGGAGATCACAGAGGAATAGTTACAATGACTCTTACCCGTCTCTCCTTGACATGGGATTGTCTCGATTTCAGTTAGCATCATGGATGAAAATTACAGATCTGGGAAGGATCTCGTTTTAGCTGTTTCTAACATCCTGCTGTGTTCATGTTTGGAACGTAAATAAAACCATTGTGCATAATTAGCACCAAATAATTCCTTCTTTGTGTTTTCACCCCACAAGGCATGATATCTCTTAAACTTTATGCAGAAACCCTTAGTGTTCCCACAAGAAGAAAGGAGATCAGAACTTCAGATTTTCCCACATCTGCTTGAAATGAAAGGTACACTGTGTTTTCATTATAATTGCATAAAAGTGAATTTCTCATTCAAAAGCATTCAATCTTCCTGTCATTGGATCTTTAGTGACAATCGTAGTAATGATAAAGTCTAGGAGGCTGGTTGAAATGCAAGATTGGTGATGCTTTGGTCGCTATACACACATACACAGACCACACACTCGCTATGTTAATTATGTAAGAACAGAAATAGAGGTGCAGGCATCAATGCATAATTATGATGAGGTCCACATTTTGTATCTATAATCGTAGATGTTTGTGTTTGCATGTATTCATGTACATATCCACATGCATACATACACAAGTATATGCACATTCAAACTTGTATATATACCTAAATTGAAGTCTTTCAGAATGATCTAGAAAAAAAGATTGAAGTGATCAAATGTATATGTGTGTTTTTAATAGATTTAGTAGATTTCCCCCTTGACTTTCATAGTCTGTCCTGAAAAAAATCGAGTTGTATGAGAGGATTCTGCATAACATGCTTCTGCTATTCATTTAGTTCATTAGCCCTGTGCTAATCATGCCAAGGTCATAGGTTCAGTACCCAGGTGGGTCATTTATAATTGCTCTGCTCCAAAGCACCAGGCTGCACTTCCAACCCCACATCAGATATGTGATGAATGTATCGCAAAGGCTTGGAAGTTTAGAATGTGAACTCTGGAATTAGACTCCATGGATTCAAAGCCCAGACTTCTGTAATACTTCCTAGATGTGTAATTTCCAACAAGTCACTCAACCACCATAAGCCTCCATCTTTTCATCTGTAAAATTGGAGTAATAATGTATTTATCTCATTGAACTGTTGTAGAAACTAAATGAGACCAACATAGCAAAGCTTAGCACAGTGTCTCAGCACTTAATAGACAAGGACAACTGATGATGTGGGGGGTGGGGAGAGGGTGGAGCCTGGGGTGGGGTGGAGGTGGCGGTGATAACCACAATTTGGGCCACAGGGGTACCAAGATGTTATGTTGAGTGGATCATATGCATTCCATCTAGTGACCATTCCGTCTAGTGACTCAGTAGCAAATTTGAAACCCAGGAAATTGAGTTTGAAGAATTTGGTCCCTATAAATTCAAGACTAATGGAAGCATATCTAGCTTATGTCCCAGCTTACTACTCCCTGACTATTATTTGAGAGGTTCTCAAAATGGATTCTACATTTAAAAACACCCAACATATGTACTATCAATTTCAAAAAATATATAGTCAGCCTGTCAAAGAGAAATGTATGCACAGTAGAAAGCTAATTAACTGCACCCTCCTTGCGTTCCTATTTTAACTCTACTTCTCCACGGAGGCTTTTCCACCAGAATCACTTCTCTAATTTCACTGACTCCCACAGAAGGCTGGCTCTAGAAATTTCAGTAGGATATGGAGTCAGATTTAATTATTTTATCCAAAGTCCTAATTCATCATAACTATGTTAAGACCATAAATAAGAAACTGTGGTGAGCCCAAATGTTTTCCAGACATAAGTATGTAATTTGCCTATTCAATAAGTTACCTGATATCAACAAAACAGGGTCTAGATTAATGTTCATTCTGAGACGTACTATGAGGCCAGACTCTTCTAATTTTTTTTTCCCTCTGTCCGCTAATGTTGCAACCTCTTCTCACAGTTTCCATTTGTGTTGCTTCTTTAGATTAATTTTTCCATATGTTTCTGATTTCTTCCCCAGAGAAATCAAAGTCACATATAAATACAACCTCAATTTGTTAAAAAGTAGGGAAAAATTAAACCAATCATTTGCCATCATTTTCTGCCTTTATATTTGTTTCTCCCACCCAGATAATCATTTAAATGAATTCAACTTGTAATGCAGAAATCGTCCATTTTATTAGATGTAACATAACCTCAATCTTAAAAATAAAAAGTCCTCTTACAGAAGCTCCAACTTCTCAGAGACATTTGGAAGAAATTCTTTATAGCACTTACTAGAATCTTCTCAGAGGAAACTATCCAGAAAATTGTTGCTTCCAAAGGGCTCAGTCCAGTTGAAAATATGTTCATATTCTTGATTCAATTAACATTTTTCCTCTGCAAGGGCTGTTATCTATACAAATTTGTCCCTCTTTGTATTCCTTCACTATAATTTTTTCCAAATTTCTGTTTATTCTTTGTTTTTCTTTTAATACTAAAATTAAAAAATAAAATGTAAAAAACCAGTACCAGTATCTCTACTCATTGTACCTTTAATAAAACCAAATAATGAAGTTTGTCCTTACCTCCTCACCTGTTACTGAAATATCAAACCATTCAAATCAGATCACAGACAACATTTATGAAAGGATAGCACTCGTTCTCAACCCACAATATTATCCCCTGCACTGGTAGTAAATGTAATATAATTAACATTTAGCAGTGGTGGGAGAAATGAGAAAAAATTCTAAATGTGGATTCATCTGCATTTTTTAATAGTAGTAAGGAAATAACAAAACTATCATTTGATGTTTTTTGCTGAAACACTGGTTATTCCTCTTGGAAGTTTTCCTGACAGTTTAATGAGGCCTCCCAAAAATATCCTCGGGTATATCAGATTCACAGTGACCACACAGGAGAGCAAGAGCAATACATCTTAGAGTAGAGAGGGCCAGATTTTTCCCCTATTCCTTTGTTTTGCCCATGACTCTGTTAAAGCTTAGCTAGGAAGAGCTGTAGGTGTTTCCCATCACCAGTAGCCATGTTCTGGATGCCCCATGGACACACTCAAGACAGAGCCCTGAGTCTGGATGGAGTTGACAAAGGATGCCAGAGAATTTGAGAACATCCCAGAGGCCGAGGCAGTGCCTTCCCACTGCCTTCTTTGGTTGGGATCCACAATTTCAGGGCCCACCTCCCCAGTTATGCTCTATATAATCTTCCAGATATGGTGTGTTAGGAGCACAAAGACATACCAAAAGAATATTTTGATAGAAAACAATATGACACTAATTTGGAAACGGGAACAAGAAGGAATCTGGCACAAATTAATATTCTTTCGCCTAGTACACTTCAGTCATGGGCCAAGGTTGTGAAACAAGATTATTATTTGCAGCAACCACAGAGTGGATTCTGTAATGGTTTCATACTTCAATTTTTAACCCATAAATGTTGCTCACTGCACAAAGGAATGAATCAATAAATAGTATTTTAATGGTGAATAATAGTCCAAGGTAGAGCATAAAGCTACAGGAAAGGTGGTAAAACTTCTCTTAAGACTTAATGACTGTTGGATAGTAGATTCTAAGTACTCAGAGAGACAAGGTATTACAAAAGTCAAGAGCTGCTGAGATATTTTCTGCATCATCAGTAGCTGAAGTGGATTGGTATGGTCTTCCCTGCTGTACAGCACCTACCATATTGTGGTGCTTGATAAATATTAATGGAAGATGAAAAATGCATGAAGAAACAGACAGAAGCCTAGTGCCAGAGCAGAGGAGATTGAGAACTCAAGGATGCCTTCACTCCCAGTGTAAGCTGCATGAATGTAAACAGTGGGAGAACATGAGCAAGTCCTCCAAACTGAAAGGATGGGGATGGGGGAGGGCAGGAAATTGAAAACGATTTTTAATTATTCTAAACCTGCTTATCACCACTTTATATTTTGAAAAGAGCTTCATAATGATTTATTCCTTCCAATAATGTTGTGAACAGGAGAAATAAGACATACAAATTGAAGGGCAACAGAAGATCAAAATAATGGAGGAATAAGTTCCACTTTGGGGAAAAAAAACATATAAGAAAGGAGAAAAAGAGAGTAAAAAATGAAAAAATAAATTGCATAATATACTTAAGCACGATAAATCAGATTTGAGATGCAAACACCGGGAAAAAGAATATGGAACAAGGACAGAAATTTGCTTTTAGTTTGTGTTTTGTTTTTAAAATTGGCACTAAAGGCCATGCATAATGAGATTTTTGGTTGAGGGAAGAAAATGTGTTTACTGTCACATCAAGTGAAAGAGAGGCTGCCCAAGGGATGGCACTTCTTGCAACCAGATCATGCCATCACTTGTCGGAGTTTTGAGATTCGAGGTGTTCAGCAGCTAAAGTGCTGATGTGAAAGTGCCCGGGGTAAACAAGACTGCAGGCCAGCAGGAGGGCAGGTGCTGGAGTTACCTATGATCTGTAGGTGAGGAAATTGTGGCTGAAAGTTCTATGAATTAACGCTACAGCTAACTCCTTTCTTGAAAAGCTCACTTTTTTGGTGTATCTTTGTTTGCTTGTTTTTATAGTTTTTTTTTTTGACATAGAGTCATTAGATATTTACTATACAGGAAGGAAAAAGGGACAAGAGAGAATAATCAGAAAGTTTTTAATGAAGATAAAAGTATATCAATGAATTCCTTATTTTGGTAAAACATTAACTGGGATGATAATGACAATATATTAATAATGCCAAATTATTATTTATTGTTTTAGTTCTTAGTATGTCATCTTAATATGCCAGCCACAACTACCACCCCATCTTTTACCTGTACCATGATGTATTTAACAGAACCCAATTATGCCCTTTAATTTAATTAATCAATTAATTAAATGATGATGATGATGATAATGGCGATTACTTTTGTAAATGATGCCCATGATCATCACTTTAATGCCTAGAAGCAGAATGGCTAGGTCAAAGAGTACAGAGTTGTTACCAACGTGAGAAAGGAAAAGATGTCAACAATGAAATTTCTTTCATATCAAAAACACTCACCAAGGCCGTTTTATAATGAAGAAAACACAGCATACGTTCAGAAAAGCCAAGCTTCCCCAATCTCCCAACACTCCCTGCAGGCACTGTGGATGTGGATAACACCCCTGCTGTTGACAGGGGAGTCACCAGGCGTGAGAAACACCCTTTGCTGATCTTCTGGGTCTTCACATTATCCCAAATTTGCCCTACCACTTGGATACTCTTCATATTTCAACTATGTTCTACTTAATGTCCAAGTACTAAAATCTTGTCTAAACACCCCCAACACACTCCTGAGTTTTTCATCTGAGATTAGGGAAAAGAAAGGTCAGGTTTTCAGGAACACCAGGTCCAGATTTTAGACATATCTGAGGTCTATCCTTTACAGCAGTACATATACTTTAAGGCTTTTCGTGAATATTACTACACTGTCCTCCAAAAAGATAGCACAGTTAATAGGATTTAGGAACATCTGGTTTGAAATGATATATTCAAACTATGACCTGAAAGAAAGAATTAACCATTGATGCATTAATATCAAGGAAGACATGCATGTCCAACTATATGTTGAGAAGGTATTCTTAAACAAAACTCCCACAACTAAATAAATGTAAACATATTAATAAAATACAAAAGATATTATCTTAAATATATAACTGGCATTACAGCAAAGAAAGGGAAATCCAGAGTCCAAAAAGTAGAGAAACTGACAATCTAAATGATAAGTGGGCTACAGATGCTTTAACAGCCATGATGGCATTTGCTTGTCGTGTAACCAAACCATGTGCATTTCAACAGCTGTGAAGTGAAGAAGACAGGGGAGAAGCCGGAACTGAGACACTGACCTACAACTTGGTCTGGTCCTCCTTTTAGCACAAATGTAGACTAGAAAACATAAATTTAAAAAAGTAAATATTCAATAAGTTAAGGAAATGAGTGAAGCTTGTCTTGGTTTGAGCTTTACCTGGAAAAACATCGTCCTCTGAGAATTCACAGCCATAGTGCTGCCTCCACAGGGGTTTGGGGTTTGGATTTACACTACTTGCAAGGCTCTGAAAAACATAAGTTAAGAAATTAACACAAAAATTCTTCCCAGATCTAACAAAAACAAGAAATACAGACATATCCTCTTCCAAGAAGTTCAGCTATGAAATGATCAACTGTAAATTATGAAATAATTATGTTTAAAATGAGGAAACATCATACAGTTTTCCAAAATGGCTGTACTAATTTACATTTCCACCAACTGCGTGAAGGGTTTCCTTCTCTCTACCTTTTGACCGACACTTGTTATCTTTCATCCTTGTGATAACAGCCATTCTGACAGGTGTGAGGTGATAGCACATTGTGGTTCCAATTTGCATTTCCCTAATGATTAGTCATATTGAGCATTTTTTTTTATATATCTGTTAGCTATTTGTATGTGTTCGTTTAAGAAATGTCTATTGTGGTCGCTTGCCCATTATTTAATCAGATTATTTGTATCCTTTTTCTGGAGTTGTTTGAGGTCCTTCTAGATTTTGAAAATTGCCCCTTTTGAGGTGTTCTGCTTGCAAATATTTTCTCCCAATCCACAGGTTGTCTCTTCACTCTCTTAATTGTTTCCTTTGCTGTGCAAGAGCTTTTTAGTTTGATATAATCCCATATTTCTTTTTTTCTTTTTTTTACCTTTTTAAACAAGACATTTATTTATTTATTTATTTATTTTTATTTCAGAATATTATGGGGGTACAAACATTTTGGTTACACGTATTGCCTTTGCACCGTCCAAGTCAGAGAGCTACAAGCATGCCCCTCCCCCAGACAGTGTGCATCACACTCAGTAGGTGTGAATATACCCAACCCTTCTCCCCCGCCACCTGCCCGACACCTGATGAATGTTACTTCCATATGTGCACATAAGTGTTGATCAATTAGTACCAATTTGATGATGAGTATATGTGGTGCTTGTTTTTCCATTCTTGTGATACTTCACTTACGAGGATGGGCTCCAGCTCTATCCAGGAAAATACAAGAGGTGTTGGTTCATCATTGTTTTTTGTGGCTGAGTAGTACTCCTTGGTATACATATACCACATTTTATTAATCCATTCATGTATTGATGGGCACTTGGGTTGTTTCCACATCTTTGCAATTGTGAATTGTGCTGATATAAATATTCGAGTACAGATGTCATTATTATAGAATGTCTTTTTGTTCTTTGGGTAGATGCCCAGTAGTGGGATTGCTGGATCAAATGGTAGTTCTACTTTTAGTTCTTTGAGGTATCTCCGTCTTACTTTCCATAGAGGTTGTACTAGTTTGCGGTCCCATCAGCGGTACATGAGTGTACCTATCTCTCTACATCCATGCCAACATTTGTTGTTTTGGGACTTTTTGATATAAGCCATTCTCACTGGAGTTAAGTGATATCTCATTGTGGTTTTGATTTGCATTTCCCTGATGATTAGAGATGTTGAGCATTTTTTCATATAGTTCTTGGCCATTAGTCTATCTTCTTTTGAAAAGTTTCTGTTCATGTCCTTTGTCCACTTTTGAATGGTTTTGTTTGATTTTTTCTTGCTGATTTTCCTGAGTTCTATGTAATCCCATATTTCAATCCTGACTTTTGTTATCTGTGCTTTTGGAGTCAAATCTAAAAACATCATTGCCATGACCTAGTTTTCTTCCTAGGTTTTCTTCTAGTAGTCTCACAATTTCAGGTCTTATGTGTAAGTCTTTAATCCATTTTGAGTTGATTCTTACATAAGGTGTAAGATAAGAGTTCAATTTCATTCTTCTGCATTTGGATAGCTCTTATTCCCCATATCATTTACTGAAGAGACTGTCCTTTTCCCATTGTGTATTCTTGGCACCTGTGCTAAAAATCAATTGACTATACAAGCATGGGTTTCTGGGCTCTTTATTCTGTTTCATTGGTTGACGAGTCTATTTTTATGCCAGTACCATGCTGTTTTAATTACTACTGCTTTGTAATATAGTTTGAAATCAGCTAGTGTGATGCCTTCAGATGCTTTTTCTCTCAAGATTGCCTTGGCTACTAGGGTTTCTTTATGGTTCCATGTACATTTTAGGATTTTTTTCTATTTATATGAGAAGTACTATTATTGTATTTTGATAGGGATTGTATTGAATCTATAGATTACTTCAGTAGTATGGACATTTGAACAATATTAATTGTTCCAATCCATGAACATAGAATATCTTTCCATTTATTTTTGTCTTCTTCAATTTCTTTCATTAATGTTTTATAGTTTTTAGTGTACAGGTCTTTCACCTCCTTAGTTAAATTTGTTCCCAAGTACTTTATTTTTGGTTTTTTTTAGCTATTGTAAATGGGATTATTCTCTTGATTTCTTTTTCAGAAAGTTTGTTGTTAGTGTGTAGAAACACTACTTATTTTTGTGTGTTGATTTTGTTTCCTGCAACTTTACAGTAATCATTTATTATTTAGGTCATTAAATATGAAATGTCCAATTTCAAATCAAAAGTTTAGTTTATTATATCTCAAACAAGCAGCAGTACAACTAATCAAAGTATGCGCCTAAACCATCAACACAGTTTTGCCATCTTAACGGTAGTTTGCTTATGCCAGCTGCAAAGAAGCCTGGAGAGCGAGTGGTGATGAAATCGCAAAAGGTGTTTTCCACAGCTTATTGAGAATTGGATATTTTTCCTTGCAAGAAGTGGTCCAAAGCCTGGAATAAGTGGCAGTCAGTTGGTGCAAGGTCTGGTGAATACGGTGGATGACAGAGACTTTCCAAGTTCAACCTCTGTAGTTTGAGCAGTGTTGTTTGTGCAACATGTGCTCAAGCGTTGTTTCGCAAGAGGATTGGCCTGTCTCTATTGGCAAATCTCAGCTGCTTAATCACAAGCATCCTCATCATTTCATCCAGTTGGTTGCAGTAGACATCCGTTGTAATCAACTGACCAGGTTTCATGAAGCTGTAGTGGATAATACCAGAGCTGGACCACCAAACAGACACCATTAGCTGTTTTTGATGAATATTCAGGTTTGGACTGTGTTTCGTCTTTATCCAACCATTGTGCCAAATGCTTACAATTGTCAAAATGAATACATTTTTCGTCACACGTAACTATATAGTGTAGAAATGGTTCACCTTTATGTCATGACAGCAAAGAAAAGCAGGCTCTGAGATGATTTCTCTTCTGATGCTCATTTAATTCACAGGGAACTCAACTGTCCAGCTTCTTTACCTTGCCAGTTTGTTTCAAATGGTCCAATATTGTTGGAATAGTAACGTCAAACCTTGCTGCTAATTCACACGTAGGTTGAGATGGATTCGCTTCCGCTACAGCTTTCAGCTCATCATTATCCACCTTGGTCTCAGGTCACCCAAGTGGCTCATTTCTAAGATTAAAATCACCAGGACGGAATTTCTCAAACTATTGATATACTGTGCATTCATTAACCACATCCTTCCCAAACACTACATTGATATTTTAAGCTGTCTGCACAGCATTTATTCCACGTTGGAACTCATATTGGAAAATAACACGAATTTTTGACTTATCCATGGTTTCACAAAATTGCTCAAAAAAAAAAATTTCGAAAGATAACCATAAGCTAAAATATGTCTTTGAAAAACTGAGGATGTACCTTCACAATAAAAATAAAACAAGAAGTGTCAAAGTGAAATGTCAGAGATATCAACTGTCACACTTAGTACTTAAGGGAAAAGGACGTTTCATACTTAATAACCTAATAGTTCTATCAATTTTTTGGTGGCATCTTTAGGGTTTTCTCTATATACGATTATGCCAACAGCAAATATCCACAATTCCACTTCTTCCTTTTCTATTTGCATGCCTTTTATTTATTTCTCTTGCCTGATTGTTCCAGCCAGGACTTTCAGTACTATGTCCAATAAAAGTGATGAGAGTGGGCAGGCATTCTTGTCTTGTTCTGGATCTTACAGGAAAGGGTTTCAATTTTTTATTGAGTATATTGTTAGCTGTGGGCTTGTCATACATGGACTTTGTTGCATTGAAGTACATTCCTTCTATACCTAATTTGTTGAGAGTTTTTATCATGAAGGATATTAAATTTTGTCAAATAATTTTTCTGCATCTAATGAAATGATAATTAGATCATTCATGGGTTTTCTCCTTCATTCTGTTAATATGTGTTCCTGTTGTATTATCATATATTAGATGTATGTGTGTAGGGGAAACTTAACTGGTGAGTAAAGCTCATAGATTTTCCCATCTGGACAAGCCATACACAGACCTTATATAAAGACCATTAGAATTCACTTACTAATATAGAGAATGATGCACATCCCCCTGAGATTCTGTGCTTTGAGCTCCATGTCCAAACTTGATAGAGCAGGCTTGGCTCCCTTAGGGTGGGGATGAATGTTTTTTGTGTGTAAACAAAAAAATTAACAACAAAAAATAGTAACAGTAAGAGCATACTCTGATTTTGATGAATGCTGTTTACCAAATATTTCCAGTTTTTCTGATTGTACTTCTTGGTCCCACTGGAGTTGGGTGGGGCCATGTGATAAGCTTTGACTAACAAGTTGTGAGTAGAAGTGATGGTGTACGGCACTCTCATCAGCATTTAGGTGCAGATGAAATACATTCTTGAACTCTCTGCCAATTGAGATGGTGGCTGCTTCATCACCCAGAGTCCTGGAGTGAGGCAGCTGGGGGCAGAGTCCTCAACCATACTGTGCTGCACAGGTAGCATGATCAGGAAAGACAACTTCTTTGTTTTAAGGCAGGGAGGGGTGCAGGTGATGTTTACCATTACAGAATAACCTGTTCTATTCTAACTTATTAGTAAGAACTCAGTACTGAAAAGGGAAATTATGATGATGAAAATTTTAATGAGAAATAATGCTGATATATTACTCATTAATGGTAGCTTCTTATATTGCTAAAGAGTTACTTCTGAATGGATATTGGACATTTTATACACCTTGGGTTAAGGGGTTAACGCGTCTCCCATGTTTAATTGCGTCATTTTTTGCCCCTCAGTCTAGTCTCCCCTGAGGCTTCCAGTTCTCTCATCAAGCCTTACCGTTTTTCTTATTCATTTTGTTTTCTCCATTTTAATCTTTAGACTTCTTTGAGTAAGGAGAGAGCTCTCTTTGTGTTAGCCTCACTTTTGTGTTGGTCCTTGAACTAGGGGAGGGAAAGTCCCTATTAAATGCACTGGACACTAGCAGACAGCATAGGAAAATTCTGTCTGCCCGGATCTCTGACTGTGGGGTGAGGGCCGAGTCCTCCTCTCAGATGGAGACAGGGCGTGGTGGGTGGGAGTGTGGAGGGGAGGGGGGGTGCACAGTGCCCAACCCAAAAGGCCCTCTCTAGAGGTCAGAGAGTAAATTAACCAGGACAACACTGTACTGCAGAGGTGTCAGACTCTCCAAACCCTGTCTGATTCTCTGACACTCGGGGGAGACTTCCCTGATTCTGTGAAAATCTCAACCAATAGAGCAACTGCAAGCAGTCCTCCTTCTCCCCCACCCCTCGTCGAATGTCAGACTCTCTGCCAGGGGACCATTTCTTTATTATTAACCCATCACGGTAGGGGAAGTCTTGTCATATTTTACACTTTGAAGACAAGAAGTAAGAAAAAGTACATTGTTACAGGTTAAATTGTGTCCTTCTAAAAGAAATACGTTGGCATCCTGACCCCCAGAACCTCAGACTGTGACCTGACTTGGAGATGGAGTATTTACAGAGGAAATCAAGTTAAAATGAAGTCCTTAGGGTGGGTCCTAACCCAAACTACTGTGTCACTTTAAAAAGAGAGAGAAGACAATGTGAAAGGACATATGGAAAAGACAAACATCTATAAGCCAAGGAGAAAGGCCTGGAAAGACCCTTCCCTCAAAACCCTCAGAGGACCCCCCGGCCGACACCTTGGTCTCAGACTTCTAGTCTCCAGAACTGCTGGACAATAAGCTTTTTTGTTTAAGCCACACATTTTATGGTACTTTGTTATGGCAGCCCTAGAAAACTAACACACATAAGTTTAGAATTTTTATATTATTGTTAAAACCGATAACTAAAAAAATTATATCAACCCAGACTTCAACTGTATGAGGAACCAGACTTGATAATGATTTCCATAGTTACTCACAAAATTTGGGTCATGGGTTTCCTTCCAGCACCTATTCCCCAATATTCTGACACATTCTCTTGTGACAGCACCCTCGTAACCCTCTGAACTTTCAGGGTGACCAATGCACTCAACTGGGTTCAGTGGCATCTCTTACTTTAGGTGGAAATTATATCTAAATGAAACATTTTAGTTCTAAAAAAAGAAAATATCCCAAAACAAATCAGCTGTCAGTAGCCTACCCCAAGCCCCTACAGATTCTACTGAGGAATTTGAGAGAATAAAAGGAAGATTCAGTTATTTATAAATTTCATTCTAAGGACACAAGAAAGTTTAATCTGCACAATGGAAGGCGGGGGAGATACCAGACTAAGTTCCTGCGGGGATTGATGTATCTTTGACCGTATCTGTTGAAGATAAAGTGAGTAATTCCTAAGTAGAGAAATAACCTTGAAGCAGGTTTTCCTGAAAACATTGGCACTGAGTGTACCGTTTCCCAGTTCCAGCTCTGACACCATATCCTTGGTCAAATCACAGAGTCTCACCCTGCCCCCATTTCCTCACATACACAATGATGGCAGTGAAGCGCACTCAAGTAAGATCCTACCATGAAATTCTATAAGTGAAAATATATAAGTTATAGTTTCCAAAACTGTAAAGGGCTCGTAAAGGATCAACAAAACATAGTATCAATGAGTAAAGTTTTATTGTCCGGTTGCTTTGAAACATTCAGGCAAGAACATGCAAAGGTCAGTAAAAGCTCTCAAACTTAGCTTAAATTCAGAAAACGTACAGTCAACATCAAATGGCATTTACTTTCTATAAACCATCTTATAGTATAAGAAAAATAATAATACAATTCATTGCATATTGGCATAAGGCTTAGGTATCCTTCTAATCTCCTTGCTCCCTACAAAAACACAATCTCACACACACACTCATTTATATACATACGTGTACTCACATACATGTACAGTCATATATTGTGTGCAATTCTTGACCAATTTTCCAAAAGTGAAAGTAGAATGAATAATGCCCCCCTCAGGTTATTGCAGTAGAAGCTCAGACACAGAAAGACTGGATAATTTGCTTAAATTTATTTAGCACAGGATTGGGTGGACAAAAAAACAGATCAGAATTCCCTGGTTCCCATTCCAGTACTTGGCAGTAGATTTTAATGTCTCCAGCCATCATTCTTGGATGAAACATGCCAAATAAAGATAAAGATCAGGTCATCTTTCATTGCACAAAAGGAGTTTACTTTATTTCTTTAAAAAAAAAGTTCAGGGAGGGAGAAAAACGCCCTGAGAAAACGTCATTGGCTGATGTTGTCACGCTGCGTCCCTGACACTTTTTTCTGAAAGCTGCCCTGATAGAGTGTCACTGCTTGACAGCCAAAATGCCTCCTGCTGTGTGGGACTGAATGCAGAAGATAACCAGGTGACTTCCACTGTGTCGATGGCACCAAAAACTGTATCTCTTTCACCTCCAAAGCCTGAAAACCCTTTGAATACTAGGGGTAGAATCTCCTACGAGGAATCTATTTTCCATGTAATGGTGTGAATTTCCCACATTGGAACTAAATATTCATGACTTCATGAAAGCACTAAGCTTCTGTATGAAAAAAATAGATTCTGAGTCCGTTTTATACATTTTGGACAAGCTAGCATTTGACATACTCTATATGTTCTGAATAGTATTATAATTTCAAATAAATCTCTACTGACATCATTTCAGTAATGTCATATCCTTAAAAACTATCTGAGAGGTGAAGTGCCCTTTTTGTGGATTAACCAAATAGACACACGAGGAAGGATGTAGAGGAGAGAGGAGCGAGCAGGCCAAGGAGGAGCCCCCTCTCATGTTCTTTGCTGGGGTCGTTTCTAATCTTTCAGGCTCTTTTCCTGCTAAGCCTCTCACAAAGCACCAGTGGAACTTCTCTGTGGCTCGATGCCTGCGGCGCTTCTCAACAGAGCAGTGCACGGCACAGAGGGTTCTTCTTGCTCTCTTCCTCTACCTGGGGGGAATATTAAGCAAAAGGTATCACACAAGCAAAACCCATTCTGGGGCTGTCTCCTGGCCAAATTGAGTCAGGTAGGAAAATGAGGCATGTTTTAAGCATGCGGTCACAAAGATGATTTTATGAAAGCAAATGGCCTTATAAAACTGTATAAATCTGTCAAAACCTCCTTTAGGGTGTTCTTTATATGTGGAGAACAATTCTTCTTCTCTTCGTAGCATCTCCTGCTCCACTCCTCCCGTAGGAACAGCCTGATACTCACTTCAAACGTGCTGATTTTAGGCCGGGGGCAGTGGCTCATGCCTGTAATCCTAGCACCTTGGGCGGCCAAGGAGGAAGGATCAAGGCCAGGTGTTCGAGACCAGCTGGGCAACATAGCAAGACTCCCTCTCTATAAAAGATGAAACAATTAATCAGGAGTAGTGGCGGGCACCTGGGCTCCCGGCTACATGGGAGGTTGAGGCCAGAGGGTCACATGAGCCATGATTGGCCAGCTGTACTCTAGCCTGAGTGACAGAGTGAGACCTTGTCTCTAAAAATTTTTTTTAAATGCTGATTTTATTAAGCATGATATAAAAATTACTCAGATCCAAAATGTCACGCTTGTTGTATAGTTGATGTCTATGTAATTCTTTGATTATATATTTGAAAAATAACAAAAATATCTAAGAATAAATAAATTTATATTTTAGGAAGCATAACCTCAAAAGTTCAGGGATGGGAGAAGCCATCAAATCTGAAAGAGCCATTGTTCTTAGTTAATTCAGCTGTCTGAGCCTTCAGAAATCTCTCAGTACATGCTTTTAATATTCCTGTTTTATGTTCATAGCTGTTTCTTTAAAAAGAGGGTATTCAAAACTTCTTCTTGGCTTCCAATAAAATATTGGAAGTATTTCTTGTACTACAGCCTAGTCAATGATGATGGGAGACAAAAGCTAGTCCCCACTCTCAAATTATTTAGTAGAATACAGGGAAGGAGAGAAGGAAGGAAACAGGCACCTGCAAGGCAGAGCAGGGAGTGTGACACTGGCCGAGTCTCTTCTGGTCCCTGCTGGTGGGAAGTGAGGGGAGGCTGCCTCCCCCCAGGCTCCACACTGGAACCTTGAAGTTTCCACAAAGTGAAAGGGAGGACGGAAAACTGAACATCCTGCCTAAGTCCTGATACTGTGAGTTCATGCGCAACGTAAGACCAAGGACCTCAGACAGTTCGAGGTCCTCCTCACGACGGCAGCGGGTCTACCGGGGCCCCCTCGTGCTGCCCGGGGAAGTGCTTTCCTGCCTTTCCTCAGTCTACTTTCTTCCTTCACGCCTTCCAGTCCCACCTTTCTTCTCAACTCTGTCTTCCCCAGTCTTCCAGAATAGCCAATATTTCCTCCAAAACCCTTCACTCTCCAATCCAGACTCACATCTTGTAAATTTCTCAAATTGATGGGACATAAGTTTGAGTCCAAAACATCCAAGGGAAGGGACTGAGTGGAGACTTTGGGGAAGGCAAGATGGTTGTGTGAGCAGGGGTGAGGCGTGGGGGACCAGTTCTCCATTCCTGGTGGCAGTTTCCTTTACTCTATGCAGTGGTCTCCAACCTTTTTGGCACCAGGGACCGGTTTCATGGAAGACAATTTCATGGACCAGGGTTGGGGGTAGGGAGATGGTGAGTGATGGGAAGTGGCTACAAATACAGATGAAACGTCGCTTGCTTGCCAGCTGCTCGCCTCACCTCCTGCTGTGTGGCTCAGTTCCTAACACAGTATCGGCACCAGTCTGTGGCCCAGGGGTTGGGGACTGCAGCTCTATGAGAATTAGAAAATTAGCTTTATATTAAATACAAAAGGATAGTTTCCCATAATCAACACTTATCAGGTCCCTGTGGTATAATTGGAACCTGCTCTATCTCAAATTATAAATTCTTTTCCAGAAGTGTAGTAAGGAATGGGTGCTATTCTTTTATTATTACTATTATTTCAAAAGATTAAGGGGGTACAAATGTTTTTATTACATGAATACCTTTCATAATGCTTAAGTTGGGGCTTTTAGTGTGTCCATCACCCAAACAGTGTTCATCGTACCCAACAGGTAAATTTTTACTCCTCTCCCCTCACACCTTCTTGATTCCCAGTGACCTTTACATCCCTTTGTGCCCTTGTGTGCCCATCGATTAGCTCCCAGTGATGAGAGTCCACATAGTGTCTGTTTTTCCATTCCTGAAATACTTCACTTACGATAATGGTCTCCCCAATTTCTCTTTTGTAATTTCTAAACATCCTCCTTGAAGAGAAAAAAGAGCTGGTTTTGTAGAGGAAGTCATAGACAGGCACAGTTATGTGCCTAGATTTTCAAAGACACGGTTTTTGGAGCTGTAATCTAGATGCTGACTGAAGTCAGAGCAGCAGACAGGGTGATCTTTCCACTCTACCTGGACGTAGAATGACAAGAAAAACTCTCCTCCAAGGAAATACTGAAAAGGACAGTATAGCGATGAGAGGATTGGGGAAAGCCACGCACTGACCAGGAAAACACGAGCCTTCCCAGGACGTGGTGGCATCAGAGATGTTAAGGTGAAGGAGAACTTGAGCTTGTCCGTGGGACTTAGTAAAAAAAGCAGTGTGTAGAGCGGGGGTGTCAAAGCCAGGTCATGATGGGAGAGTGAATATAGGGTCTTTCATCTCTACAACTATGTCAAATTAGATGCCTTGAATGGAAAACAAAAAACCAAAATAAACCCCAAAAAAGCCTAACTCTTTAAATGTATTGCTGAGCTGACCTGGTATTTAAAAAAGAAAATCATGCCCCCAAAATGAAGTGAGACTGGGCACCCCAGGAGATAGGCAATCTGGCTGTCATCTGAGAGCTTCTGTGAGACCCTGAAATCTGGAGCCCCCACGCAGAGGGGGGCAGACAATAAGTCCAGGACCAGTTCCAGTAGGAAGAAATCCGACGGGAGATTCCCACATAAAGCTGGGAACTCAAAAACTTTACTTTCATGAAAGGACAAAGATGAACGAGCAGGGGAAAGAAGGTAAAGCACAGAGAAAGTTGCTCTCTCTAAGTTCTTGCTGATTGGAAGGAGAGAAATTTTTCTCCTGGGAGTCTGGAACTTGTAGTTCCACATTGGGCCATCACATGGGTTTCATTCTGAATTCACCATACGTGTAAAGTCTCAAATGTAAGTCAAAGGAAGACTAGATTGGTAGTATATGTAGGCAAATAGCAGAAGCAAAAGGAAATCGCCTCTAAAGTCTCACAGAAGTCATACATGAAACACTCCTAGAACAGAAACAGCTCATATTTAAAAAATTTTTTAAAAATCTACACAAAAACCTGCACATGGATGTTTACTGCAGCTTTATTCATAATTGCCAAAACTGGGAAGCACCCAAGATGTCCTTCGGTACGTGAACAGATAAATAAATGATGATACATCCAGACAATGGAATATTCTTCAGCACTAAAAAGAAATGAGCTATCAAGCCATGAAAAGACATAAAGGAAACTCAAATGCATATTATTCCTAAGTGAAGAAACCAATCTGAAAAGTCCATACATTGTATGATTTCAACTATATGACATTCTGGAAAAGACAAAACTATGGCAACAGTAAAAAAGATTAGTGGTTGTCGGGGCTTAGAAGGGAGGGAGGGTGGAACACAGAGGATTTTTAGGGCAGTGAAACTATTCTGTATGATACTGTTAATACAACGGTAGATATGTGTCATTATACATATGTCCAAACCCATAGACTGTACAACACCAAGAGTGACCCTAACATAAACTATGAACTTGGGGTGATGATGATGTGTCAATATGGGTTCATCAGTTATAACAAATGGGCCACTTGGGAGGGATGTTGACAGTGGGAGGAGCTGTGCATGTGGAGGATATGCAAAATCTCTGTACTTTACACTCAATTTTGCTGTGAACCTAAAACTGCTCCTAAAAATAAAGCCTTTACAATATTAAAATAAGAAAAATAAAATCAGCAGACAAGCAAGATACCATGAGTGGGAACCTCCAGAAAATCAGATACAGTAAAATACCCAAAGTGTGCCCTAAGTTGCCTCATGGGTCACAGGATGGTTTAAATTTTTGAAGGATGCACAGCAATACTTGGCATCTGTCCGACTCTGAGTGAGCTGCTAACCTGGTTGCAGTCTCAATATTAGATCACGCATTCAGTGACTTTATATCTTTGTGAAACTGCTAAGGTAGAAATGCAAGTGAAACACGAACATCCATGTGGAACAGGAAGAGAAGGGGTCAGTGTCCAATCCTTTCCCAAGGTCTGAGAAACTGTAGACCACCCAAGGGTCACATATATCTCACTAATAAATAGTTGCGGTTCTTAATTATGAAATAAAATTAATACTTTTTCTTTTAATTTATGTGTATTATATTTTCAAACAGTCCATTTGTTGTTAGAACATACATATTTATTCAGTTGTTTGTATCTACCTACTGGCAGATATTGCCTTTGGACTGTGAATTAATCATGGCTGTGAGTTTGGGTCCCCTGGGCAATGGACACCATTGCAAAGTTGGAAGTATAAGGGGTTCATTGGGGGTAATGCCTGTGAAAGATAAAGGGGAGAAGACCAGGAGGAGGCAGGGAAAGCCCTGAGGCTCTGAAGCAGGCCCAGTGACTCTGGCGGAAAGACAGGGAGGAGGAAGGAGGATGAGGCAGGAGAAGACACAGGTTGTGTTATAGATCTGACAGAGTCTCTGTCATGGTAGCTCAGGCACAGGGATTGTCCACAGAGGAGTGGTGTGTTGGGCAGAAATGGTCAAGCCCTTGTTCCCCATCACACTCAGCCGCTGGATGACATGTAGCTGCCCAGGGAGGCTGTGGCTCGGATCAAAGGCAAACCCCAAGCCCTGCAGCCAGGGCCACCGGCACTCTGCGCTCCTCCCTGCAGCTCTCTCTTCAGGGATGTCTGAGCAGTACCGCGTGGCCCTCAAGCTGCAGGGAACGTGGAAAAGACCCACTTTGCCTTACACGTTCAGAAAGCAGCCCCTCATGATTCTGACGGGCTTCTCTTCCTCAGTGGAACTGAGAAGAGGGAGGTTATTAGGGGGAACTGCAACCCACCACCACTGCAGTGGTTTTGGGGCCACACTAGCACTGCTTGTCTTCCCATCCGCTTCCCGTTTTGAATTCCCTCTACCCTCAGCTCTTGTTCCTACAGCTTGGGCGTAACGTGACCCTAACTCCCACTGTTGGGAGCGTAATCTCCTGGTAACCACAGCCCTTCTCAGGCCCAGGGGCTGCTCTTGTGCATCCACAGTTTCCACTGGTCAAAAGAGCCCCAAAAGGCGCCTGGGGGGGTCACCTAGGTGCCCCCATATATTTCTATCTTCCCCCACTGTGTAAAAGCAGTCCTGTCTCCTCATACTGATAACTAAAGGAATAGAGAGGAAGGATTTCTTTCCAAACAGGAAGTGGGAAGAAAATGAAAAAAGAACAAGGAACAAAATTCCACAAACTAAGAGATGGTAAGAAGGAAAGGGAAGGAAAAAAGAAAAACAAAAAAGCAGTAAAAAATAAAAACACATAACAAATAATATGAAAAAGTTAAAAGTAATTCTAAATTTAACAGTGATACCAAAAATAGTAGTGGGCTAAATTTCCAATTAGTGAGTTTGTATTAAAATCAGAATATAACAAAATGAAAATAAAAACAAAACAAACATCTTTTCTAAGAGATACTCCTCGAGTACAAGGATAGAGAAAAATCAGATCTCAAGAAAAGAAAAAGATACACTAGGTATATATCAACCAAAGAAAGCTGGTGTAGCTATATTAATCTCAGATCAAGTATTATTTAATACAAAAAGTTACATTAATGTAACAATGAAATATTTAATTTACCAGGAATATATAATAATTTTAAATAACACATATAGTAAAACAGCATCAAAAATATACGAAGTATAAATTGACAGGCTCCAAAGAAAAATAATTCATCTGCCATCCTAGTGGGAAACTTTAACACACATCTTTCAACAGATGATAGATGATAGTGTCAAAATAGGACAAATGAACCAAATAAAAGGATATGAAATGTTTGAATACTTTAAGTTAAAAAAAACTTCATCTAATGAATGTATATAGAAATCTCTACCACCAATTGAAGACAACTCATTCTTAAGAAGCATATATGGAACAATTATGAAAATTGACAAAATGCTAGAGAGAAATTATCAAAGGGTGCTGGGTGCGATGCCTCAAGGCTGTAATCCCAGCACTTTGGGAGGCTGAGGTGGGAGGATCACTTGAGGCCAGGAGTTCAAGCCCAGCCTGGACAACATAGTGAGACCCCCATCTCTACAAAAAATAAAAATTTAGGCAGGCAGGTGGTACGCACCTGTAGTCCCAGCTACTTGGGAGGCTTAGGTGGGAGGATCGCTTGAGCCCAGGAGTTCGAGGCCACAGTGAACTATGACCACACCACTGCGCTCCAGCCTGGGCAAAAGAGCAAGACCTTGCCTCAAAAATAAAGAAATAAATAAAAGGGCTTGTGTCACGCAGAGTCCTTTCCCTGATCTGACCTCAACACAATGAAGCTCAAAAGCGCTAACAAAAATGTTAATTAGAAATACCCCACGTATTTGGAAATGAAAAGCCATATTCTAAACAACTCATGGGTCAAATAATGAATCATAAAGAAAATTAAAAAATTAAAACAGAATGATAACAAAAAAATGGTACTAATCTATGGGATATCACTAAAGCTAAATTCTCAAGAGAAAGTGATAACTTTGAATATTTACAAAAAGAAATGCTCAAATTTAATGGGTGAATTATCCCACCCAGAAAATTGCTGAGGAGAAATAGGATGAACTCAAAGAAAGCAGAAAGAAAAAAATATAGCAGAAGGTCATTTTCTAGAAAAATTGAAGTCCCAAAAACTACTTCACCAAGAAATGGAAAGCCCAAATAATTCTAACACAATTTAACAAAATGGACCTTGTAATTAAAATTCTTCTCCGATCACTCTCCTCAAAATACAAAAACTAGCACTTTACCAACATAGTACAAAAACAAGTATCTTACAGTGAATTCTTCCACACAATTATGTAATACTGCCAGAAAATATGAAAAAGGAGAAACATTCAGTATAACCGTAATATTCAAATTGAAAAAGTACAATTTAAAAAACAGATCAATCTCACGCATGCATACAAATTTTAAAATCATAAACAAAATATTAGCAAAGGGAATTTAGAGTTAAATATTTTAAAAAATAAGAAAATTTATAATGACCAAATTGGAAAAGAAATTTTCCAGGAAAGCACAGTGGATTTAATACCAGAAAACTCATTGATATTATTCAACACATTAGAGATTAAAGAAGGAAAAGTATATATTTGTCCCAATAAATACAGGAAAAAATTTGATAACTTCTGTTTATGGTTTAAAAAAGAGCAAACATCTGAACAATTTATGACTTTAAGAAATTTCATTAAGATGACAAAAGACATTGTTAGGAGACAATTTCCAATAAGTCTTTCATGTTTCTGCACATCTTGTGGGCAGAGGAATTAGCTACTTTTGTTTTGTATAATACTATCTTTCCAAGGACAAACATCCTTGGAAAGATAGAGATAGTGTCTCCTTCCAAAGGGCAGATTTGTTTACTGTTCCGTGTAATAATGTCTCCTTTTGGGGCAAAGTTTAGACAGGCTCATTGTCCACTATAAAAGATTTGGGCTCCTTGGTATTAGTGTTCCTCTTCTGTAACACAACCCACTGGGTGTGCAGACATCACCTGGCCTTCTGGACATCATCCTATGGGAATTACAGCTTGGAGAAACTGCACCAAAATCATGTCATCCTGGCTACTGCTATAGCTATGACAAATAATATGTCCTTTGTCTCTGGCTCATGATTTAATGTCTTCTGCCAACATCTGTGTAACTATGGTAAACTAATTTGTCAACTTGCAAGTAGGTTATTTTTAAGGGAGAAAATAAAATTAGATTTCTACCTTTAACTTCACAGCAAAATCTATACCAGGTTGATTAAAGGCTTAAACACATATAAAACCAAATACATATAAAGAAGAATTTATGTCAAAATTGCATACTATAATAAAATTTAATAGATTTATATCCTTTAATATTGAGAACTTCTGTTTATAAAAGGCAAGAATGAGATTAAAAAGACAAGTCATAAACTGAGAGAAGATATTTCTAACACATAAGTGATGAGGGATTAGTATTCAGAATAGATAAAGAACTAAAATTATCAATAAGATTTAAAAAAAGTCAGTTCAAAAACATGTACAAATGCTATGAACAGGAATTTCACAGAAGACATATGAAATGGCCATTAACATATGAAAAGATGCTCCATCTCATTTGTAGTCTTAAAAATGCAAATTATGAACATAAGATACCTTTTCCCACTCTTTGAATCATCAAATATTTTCCTAAAAATCAGTCAATATTGAACATTGCCTAGAATGTGGAACATCAGAAACCCTTCTCTACTGCTGGTAGAAGGGTAACTTGGTACAACTTTGTTTAGAAAATGTTTGGCATTACCATTTAAGGTTGAACATATACATACCTTTCTATCCAGCAAGATATATTGCCTTAAGGAATCATTGTACCAAGAGATGTTTAAAAGAATGTCCACAGCAACATGGTTCATAACAGTAAATACTGGAACTAACACAAATAGCCTTAAGTAGTAACAATGGACAAGTAAATGGTACCTCCTTTATATAATGAAATACAGCACTAAAAATCAATTAACTACTGCCCGTGCTTTAACATGAATGGATCTCAAAAGGGAATACAAAAGGTCAAAAATAGGTTGAAACAACTATAGTAGTGTTTGGGGATACATATACATGAATAGAACTAGAATGAAGCAGATAAAGGATTTGCACAAAATCAGGATAATATTGTGGTTATTTCTATGAGAAAGAGAGAGCTACTCTTGGTGGAGGCATAGAGGAAGCTTCTGAGAACTGATAGTGCTTTGTTTCCTAATCTTGGTGGTAGGCACAATGGCATTAATTCTATTATTATTCTTTAAAAAGATAAACAGTATAAACATTTTTCATGTAGAATATATTTTGCAGTAAAATTGTAAGGGTATTTTCAATTTAAATAGAACAGTGTGACAACTCCTTCAACATATGCAGTGTGATGTACAGAAAGCCTAATACGTCCTCTGCAGTCAACAGATATAAATGATTCTTTTAAAATAATGTATTTGCATTACAACTCAAATATCTCTTCCATAAGTCACTTTGCACCGCACTGTAGACTTTATCTCACACACTTGTCTCTCCTTGCTTCCCAAATTGGGCTCAATGACATAACGAAATCGTTTTCCCTTTTTTTTTTTTTTGACAGAAAGATTAAAGCTGTGAGATGTGTGTTCTTTTCGTGGCAAAACGTAAGCAAGAACTACCAATTCTAGTGTTTTTAGATTTTAACGGTGTCCATTTTTCTATAAATATATATCATTACAAGTTAACATTATAAAAGCTTTGTGGTGATGAGTGAGCAGCCATTTGGGTGGATATCTGAGCAAACAGTGGGGTAATACACACTCACACAGCACCAAACTGTGGTCCTCCTAGACCACAGGCATGTACTGCTCCAGCAAATAGTTCAATTCTGTGTCCGCATCAGAACTTCTACTCTCATTGTCTCTGCCTTGTCATTTCTCTTTGGCTTGAGATGTCTATTCACTCACTCGTGCATTCATAGAAAATCTAAAACCAAGGGGTTAAAGGGATGTTAAAGGAGTGTTATCAGAGAGAGAAGTAAGGAAAAAGACACTGCATTGCTCAAAAGAATTAGAAATTTTGATTACTATTGCTCCAGGCCAGCAATATTTGTGGTGTTTCAGGCCCAAGGGTGCCAGGCTGCCTGTGGAAAAGACAAAATTAATTAATGTTTTCTGAGATTAATTAGAAAATTAAATCAAAGTATAATGAAAACCAGCATGGCTTAGCACACTGGATTTACAACTGTGTGCCATTAAATTTCAGTTATTCAAAATTTCCACATATTACTTGAAAAAAAATAGAGTAAGATTGGCTGCAACTGATTTTTTGTTTTTTACCTCTAGCTCCTAATTCCAAGCATAACTACTACTAGGAACTTCACAGTATTATAAAGCATTGAGCTATCTCACAGCTGAGGCCTGAGTTAATGCTCTTCACAGTATCTTTATGTGGTATACACTAAAATACCCCCAAATTTTCAGTGGTATTTTAGAAGGTTGCCACGGATCATTTTGTTGGCCTGTCTACTGGATGGTTCCTCTAGATTCCATGAGCCTTCTTCTAGCTGAAACATTTTTGGCCAACGCAGGGCATCTCCTGACAGCAAGAGGAGGTGTGAAAGGAGGTAGCAAATGAGCTCTGATAGGAGTGTGGGTAGAACTAAGGAAGCACGACCTCAAATTTGCTGCACGGGTGTGATGTGACACATGTTTTTACCTTCTTTGACTCTGAGTCTTGTTTTCTGTAAGATGAGTAGATTTTAAATGTTTTCTACATGTCCCTATTGAGCTGCCAGACAACTGAAATGAAACAGGAATTAGCCCATTACCATATGATGCCATCCCATCAACAGGGGTTTTATTATAGCTCAATATGGCTGGCATTGAAGCATATTCAATAACTGAAAATGTAAGGAAAGAATTTTTTAAGTACATACGATGCTGAGCAAATGCAATTGCCTTTTATTAGACTGCAGATGTGTCTTAAAACTCTCACGATAAGTACTAAGAGTCTTGTTCAAACCTTTCCTCTGCAAATTTCTCAAATCCAGCCTCTCGGAGTTCATTTTCTTGCTGTTCTTGCAGTACGGCTTACATTTTAGGTGCCATATGATAGACTGCATATTGGGATAAACAAAAGAGCAACCAAACTCATTCACTTGACATCAGCTAGGCAATCACCAGACCCAGCAAGATGCAGCAGATAATTGACGATGGACTATATTGTTGTGGAACCCCACAATTAGCAATAAAACAGGATATTACAACCATTTCCACACCTAACTTTCCTTTTTCTAATTTTTTTGGAGAGAATAGTCTATTATTAATTGTGTTTTTTAAGCACATCTGGTATAACATCAATAATAGTCATCATGTTCTTAAGTTTTGAAATGATTAATATCATGCACTTTAACGAAAAATTCATCCTGTCACACTCTTCATGTCATTTGTAAAGGCTGTCTTTTATCTTTTCTCATCACTAAAACTTCCTTATTTAAAGACAGGTTATAAATAAAAACTAAAACTTGTTTCCTTTTAAATAGAATAAAATTATTTCTCATAGTGTGTTAATATTTTTAGTATTTAGATCAGTGTCTCCCAAAGAGTCTTCAGTGGAGCCTTATTTGATGAGATGTTCCTTGAATAGAGTTTTCTATGAGGAAACAAATTTGGGAAATTCTCCCTCCTCTTGGATTTACTCAGCACATGAGAAACGTTAAGTCCCTGAGAATCATTGCAGGAAGGAAGCTGATTTAAATTTGTGCATATATATTTATCTATACATAGATTTTTAATTTAATATCTACTTAGGTCTATTAGATACTGATTCAAACTCTATGTTCCCCACAGCAGGAATTACACTAATATTATAAGATCCCTAGGAGAGTCCCGTACATCTATAATAAGTAGTATTCACCGATTTGGCAGTTCAATAATTCAACAACACCCTGCACTAGAAAAAATAGAATTTTAATCCCAAAACACACGTGAGAATATCAAGTTATCCAACAGCATACATCATAGATCACACCAAATTGAGATATAATCCCAAATAATTAGAATTTTATTTAGTAACTTGTATGTTTTCGTTCCCAAAACAAAGCTAAGATACTTCCTGGGCTAATTCATTGCTTTTCAGTCACACCCAAAAGCATGAGGTGAACTTGACTGTGGTTCTCACACTTTGCAGGTGTTGTCACCTGGGGGATCTCAGGGGTCCTAACCTACCTCCAGGCTCCTGGCCTCCACACTCCTTAAGGCTCTCTCTTCTCACAGTGTTTGAGAAGTACCCCCTGATTGAAATAGGAGTTGTGCTCACTTTGTTCTCTAACTCTTCAGCTCCCATGCCTCATTGCACCCCTGAACCAAATATAAGACCCCAAAAATCAAACAGTTGCTGAGAAGCTAGCCTATTGTAGAGGTGGAATCCTCACCATATGCTCTGGAGGGCATGAGTTTTGCCCAAGCAGGTTTTGGTCGTTGACAGGAACTTGGTTGCCCTTGTAAAACTGGCCCACTACCTCTTAGATTAATGACACAATTCAATGTATGAATGATTTGTTCTGTTTTGTTTCAGTCACTCCCACAATGGTCAGGTACTCACCTTATTTGTGTTCAATCTGAAGTCCAGTTCAGAGAAATAATAACAGCAGTAGGGGGTAAGGACAGCAGGGAGCAGGGTTCAAGGCTCGGGGTTCAGGACAAGATGAGACAGATTCAAGGGCTGGAGTGGAAGAAACCAAACCTTGAGGGGAACTATATGAGCGTGATATCACGGTGGCAGTAAGAGGCAGGCTTTAGCATTTCCAGTGCCTGAGAAGGGCCTTGGGGTGGGGCTTAACAATCAATTTCTGTCACACTAGCATGAAGTAAAAGCTGGTAAACTGAAATTGTGCATGGAATAAAGGGAGCGTCAGAGTCATTTGATGTCACTCTCATGTAAATCTAGTTTAGTCTTAGTCTGAAACCCATTTTAGCTGACTAGCTAACATTACCACTGCCCAAGGAGGAGAAGATTTCCTACAAGCATTTTTCTTCCTAAGAGTCAAACCTCCAACTACCTGGAGTGACTGAATCCTTTACAAGCCCTTCATTCCACTTTAGAGCCAAATAAAGTATCCTGGCTAGCATAGAAAAATACCTCTTAAACGGGAAACCCTTCCACAGCTTTGCTGAGAAATCGCCGCCTTGATAAAACTAGGCCCACAAGAGCATACACACAAAAATTCAAAAATTCTCGAAACCAATTCTTCTTGTTCTAAAACAAAATATAATAACAACCACAACAAAAAGTACTTTTTTTCTAGTGCTTTCACATTATAATGTGCTCTCGAAAATACAGGTCAGTTGCTCCAATCTGAGGGTTTCTTGTTTTTGTTTTGTTTTTCTTTCCTTCTCCCCTCCCTGCTCCCTGGCTCTCCCTAGCACGACTTTTATGTTATTGCCGTTCAGGTAGCACTATGGATAAAGACCTCAGGAAAAAAACGCCAGTCCCCATGACACTTTGATGGCCTTTTCACTGTGTAATTATACTCACTCTTGATAACACTAAAGGCGTGCCTTATTGGTGGTGGCAGAGAGGCCTTCTTTTCACAGAAAGATGGATGGTTTCTGCAGGCCTTGATGGTCTTCAAATTATCTGAGCGCAGAAAAGAGAGCAGAGTGAATTTTATTTTAACTCATTTTATTTCTGAATTTATTTCCCACTAGCTAGGAGGTGGTGACTGCCCCAGCAGTGAAGTCAATTGTTATCTGTGGGACTTGATTATATTTGGAGCCAGTCTCTCATTTTGAGCAAGACACAGTTAATGAGGACAGAAATGAAAAGTGCATTGAGTCACAGTGTGTTTGTGGTAATTTGTGACACATTTACTCCACTCAGTGCTTTGTTTATTCCTCCCCCCTCCGTGCAGGTTCTGTAGAAAAAGGAGCAGATAAGCGGATTCACTGGTAGACAGTTAAGGGTGTTGAAGGTAATGAATCTCTCTCTCTCTCTCTGTCTCCATTGTTGGCAGTAATTGGGGCACCGTTCATCTCTATGCCAAAATGCTGGGGAAGCTCATCTTAACGAAACGTCTTATTTTCCATTATTTCACAACATATTTTTCATTGACACAGCTAGTTTTTATTTTCACTATGTGTCTCTCTCTCTTTCTCTCCCTCTCCCTCTCTCTCTCTCTCTTTGGTGTGCTCTTTGCCACTTTTCTAAATAATAGTCCATTAAACAGTTCACAGTGTGTGTTCTGTAGAAATGTAAAAAAGTGATTGGATGATGCTAATTAAGGAGAGATTTTCTTTCCACTTACTGCAGATCAATGGTGGGTTACATTAAAGCTGCATTTTGTGATGAGTTTAACACAAAAGAACAGCTGTGCTAAATACATACTTCAAGACGTACAGGTAGGTCAAATAAACGTTCCTTTCTTTGAAAAGTCCGTATGTTATAACTATAAATTCTACTTGCAGAAAACTGTGTAGACACAAAGGCTAATTATTCACTATAGTCATTATTAGTTTCAGCAGAAACTGTGAAGAATAAAACTGGGGGATGTTCAGTTACTTCTAGTTCTTACTTTAATCTAGGTCCTTCAATGTACTGTTTTTACTGTAACATTTTTCAAGACTGATTTTCAACAAAATTTTCAATCGAATCAGATTTTCTTTTTTTTTAAATAATGATTTTGAATTGAGGAGGGGAAAAGTCCATGCAGTTTTGCAACTTAACCATAACTGTTTTTGTGATTACCTTCAATCTACTACATGATTGGATTTATTTGTTTCCAAGAAAATGTTGTTTTTCTCTATACAAGTTTGAGGTAATATGGTCCAGTTCTATGAATGACAATCAATAGCCATTAATGAGTATAATAAACACAAACTCTTGGATTAATAGAATTATAGAGCAGAGAAATAGAAGAGAAAATATTTACATCTGCCACATAATTTTAGCCTGCAGTAGTTTCCTTTCAGACTGTGTGCACGCAACTTATATTTACACACAATTCCTTCAGTAAATGTTATTTTTCAAGGCAGTATTATTACTCATGCTGCTTTTTTTTGACATTTAGATAATATGCAATAGATACTTTATAACCAAATTCTGCTTCACCTACAGTTTCACTTGCCTATAACAGTGTCCAGAGCAGTTATAGGTTTACAGGCTCACAGATATTCTTACAGATGCAATTTTGCTATAACTTAAATTTTTATCAAGCGTATTTTCTGCTTCGATTTGGGCATTAGGGTCAGCTTTTCTAACAGAATAAAATTATTTAAAAGGCCTGCATGGAGGAGGACTTCAAGATGACTTTCTGATTCCACACCTGACTTGCTGGATAAGCCAGGACTATTGGGTCTGTCCTTCTGTCTAGTCGTTTGTAAAACCTCCTCAGTGGTAATGAGAGTTGTACAGGAGCACCAGGACACAACTGACTTCAAAGGGATTTCTTCACCTGAGGGAGATGCAAGCCAGGGTAAAGGTAGAGAATCAGGCTGTGAAAGCAAATTTCTTTCAACATGGGACCAAAAGCTCAGAAGGCTATGGTTGATTAAGGGCTCAGCTTTTCTGGGGAGCTAGTAGAATTCTTATCGGTTCTGAATAAAGGAAATAGTTTTTTTAAATTTTTTGCATTTTTGCATTCTAGGACAATAAAACAATACAGAAATAAAATTCAGTGGTATAAGGCGAATCACATTGTATTCGTGTAGGTGTACCTACATGTATTGTTTACACTATGGTCTTTATTATACATCTTCTTCCCACATCTCTTTTGATGTTTTCCTTTACTCCCTAGACATGTGAAATCTGCATTTCAGTTACATCATCTATAAAATTGGCATAATACTTACTCTCCTTACATCACAACTTCTTACAAGGGTTATAACAACAAAAGTGTCTGGGGGAATTTTCGTAAAGTATACACCACTGCTGTTAAGTTAACTTTGCCAGTTTGTTATGGCATGGCTATGGTGGAAAGAGGCACTGATTGTACACAGAGTGGTTGAATTAGTTTTAATTGCTTTTTTCAACAAATATATATTGAACACTTACTATATGCTAGACAATGTTTTTGGTTCTCGAGATGCAGCCAACAAACAAATAAAACAAAGACAACTTCCAACCCTCACGGAATTTATATTTTACCCCAACATCGTTGATCTTGTGGTCACCTTTTTCATTCAAGAGGCAAAAAGTATGTTTGTGTGTGTGTGTGTGTGTGTATGTTGCTACTTGAAAATGGAACAAGCACATGGAAAACCTTCCATTATTATGCCGTAAATAAGATTTGAGTGAGTGCTAATAAGTGAAATGAATATGAAGTCATGTAAGAAACTCTGAAAACGAGAATTAACTTTTCCTTATTCTGTATTCTTATAAGATGTCATCATAAATTCTGCATTTTTCAGTCTTGTCCAACCCTCTCTCCTGAAGTGTACATGGAGGTGGGGGCTCTGTTCTCTTACGGGCTGGGACAGGAGACTGGAGACCTATCTGGAGGTGGATAGGACTGTGTACCAGGAAGGACCGTGAGTGTCCAGGGTGGGGGCTGGGGGCTGCGATGGGAGCGTGGGAGCGTGGGATCTTCCTCCCCACCAAGCATTGTTTCAGAGGCTTATTCCTATTGGATTGAGGATACATTTTCCAGAATAACACTCACTTCCTGTTAAATCATCTCAATAAGATGCTTTATTTTTTTTAAATAATGATAAAAGCATGAAAAATCTATGTTCAGGGCCAATATGTATTTGAAAATATTTATTGCAAGTACCTATGAAGATGATAATTATGCCATGATTTGCACAAGATAGAATAAGAAAGATAGTTCTGCTCAAATTCCTCATGTGAAGCACAACATGAAAGGCACAGAAATGGGAACGTGAGACGAGCTTTATAGGCAGCTTCCTGGCCTTGCAGGAAAGAAAACTGCACTTCTTTTAGGAAGGGGGAGCCATGGAAGGTTTTAGGTAAGAGTATTCCATGGTCTTATTTGCACCCTAGAGGGATCTTTTTATTGCAGGGAATAGAGGCTGAAAGACTGAGTCACAGCAAAAATGTAGACAAGTCACGAGGGCCTGACTGAGGACAACAGCAGAAAGATTGATGAGAAGAGAAGAGTTTTTAGGAATATTTGTGATCTAAAATTAGCAGAAACTGGTAATTTGTTAAATATAAATTTGAGGAAATAAGAGCAAAGATAGCACTCAAGTTTCTAGGTAAATAGCATCACTAACTAAGAGACAGAACATGAGGTGAGAAGCAGGTTGGAGAAGTTAGGTAAAGAGTGCCCTTTGACGTATGTGAATATCATGGTGCTGGTGGGATCCCAGGTGGACAAAACCATCAGGCTGGGGGTGTAGAGATTTATAGCTAATGAGAGAGGACTAGGTTGGAAGTACAGATGTGCACATCGCCAACAGATAGGAGGTAGTGTACAACTACATAAGCATGAGTCATCTAGGGACAACAGCAGCGGGAGAGTTGGAGACAGGCCTGGGGCACGTCTCCCCCACCTCTCCCTGGAAAGCTGGCCAGCATCGACATTGGCAGGTTGGTGAGAAAGGGCAGGCCAGAAGCAGCTGAGATACCACATGGCCACTGTGGTGGGCAGAGTTCTGAGAGCTCGGCCACCTGATGTGTATGTCCTGTATCACTCCCTCTACTTGAGTGTGGGGACCTGTGGATACCATGGGACAGTTCCTTTGTGACTGAGTTACAGCATATGACTCCACCTTAGTAGCCTGCCGAAAGATTCTCCCGCTGGCTCTGAAGTAAGATGCTACACTGTAAGAGGGCCACATGGCTATGCTCTAATTAGCTGAGAGTGCAGCGGCTGACAGCCACTAGGAAAACAGGGATCTTGGTTCTCCGACACAAGGAACTGAATTCTGCCAGTAACCTGATGGAGCTTAGCAAAGAGCCTTGAGCTCCAGATGAGAATGCAGTTCCGCCAACTCTTGATTTCAGACTTGTGTAACCCCGAGCAGAGTACCCAGCTACGCTGTGTGGACTTCTGACCTACAGAAACTGACAGATAATAAATGGACGCTGTTTTAAGCCACTAAGTTTGTGGTGATTTATGATGCAACAATAGAAAATTTATACAACAGCCAGAGAGGTAGGAAGGTTTTCTTGTCGACAACACTGGCTTTACATTGAAAATACTCCCTCTACAGAGACAGTCTACACGTACGTAGGCCTGATACTCAGGGCATGGTACGTGCCAGTAGCAGTATATACCCTATATATATATATTTTTTTAATTTGGAGACTTAAACATGGAGTCCTATGTCTTCCTCAATAGTCCTGAAAACCACATCAGTGTTTCTCTCAAAGGAAAGAAAAAAATATACGTATCTTGAAAACCATCCAAGCTTGCCAGATTAGACATCACTCCTGGACAAGACCTGTGGATATATCTCGGTATCTTTAGCCATAGAGGAGAGTTTAACAAAGTTGCTAAAGAACCACCATCATCAAACCCATTATACACTTACAAAATGTATACCAAAGAGAATAAATGTCTTCTTGGCAAGACAAATGTCCATGGGGATAAATTACAATCTTTCTCCCTTCCCTTTCCCCCTCATCCTCAAAGGGAGAGAGGCATGGCCCTTTCTTATCTGCAAGTGTTCTCTGCACTTCCTTGTCAAAACAGTCTGCTACAATTTGAATAAAGGAAGGTTTTGAAATGCTTCTCAACTTAACATTTTCCAGGGTAATATTTTCTTTTGAGTTGACAGACAAAGCCTTCTTCTGACAAATGAATGTACTCAAGAGATTATATCAATGGCTAATCCAATTAAAAATCTTTGATATATTCAATTATCTCTGCTGTGAATTTGATGAGATGTAGCTTGTGGAGAACTGAAAGTTATATTTACTTTTCACTTAAGTCTTGATTAATCATTTTTCTATTTAACTTTAGGGAAATTATAACTTCTAAATTATTTTTCCTTATCTTTAGAAGGAAACAAACTAATGATAAAAGAAAAATCCTACCCCCAATTTTTTTTTTTTAGATTTGTTTTTCCTTGGCTAGCGTGTTAAACTTAAACAAACTTATTTTACTAAATTCAGTGGGTAGAAAGAAAAAAGAAGCATATGAGTAGGGCCAACCATGTGTTCTGTTCTGGGGCGGGGGCGGTGTATAGTTTGCCTCACGATAAATCATCAACTCATTATGTTAACCCAATTTTCCAGTTAGTTATTTTGGTATTCTCTAGACAGAGCTACCTAGTAAATTTTATTCTCGCAGAAACATTGCAAGAAAAAAAGCAATGATTATTGTAGAATAAAAACTATCTGAAATCTTAATAGAGGATAAAAGCATCGTGAAGGCAAGGACCCTTCTTACTTCCTCCTTCAGACGGTGGGGTTTTGTTTGCTCGTTGGGACTTGATTGCATTTACATGAAAGAAACGGACAGACAAGGCAATGTTTTATTCTACTTTGTATTATCCTCTCCTATTTCATAGTATATTTGGTGCGGGAAATACCAGATTTGTCACCCCACTTGCTTTCCTAAGGGAATCATTTTTCTGAGTTATGGGATGTTTCAAACTGTCTCCCGGATCATTCCAATAAACACCACAGTGGGAGAGTGAATGCATCATAAAAACTTGGGAAGCCTTAAGCATATCTGGATATTTCCTAATGGCGTCTGAGGGAGCTTCGTATCTTCCCTGAGAATTTCCAAGCAAGATTACTGTATCCAGTTCTCTAGCAGATTCAGTCTAAGTTAAGGGAAAAGTGTTCCTCTAGATTTTTTATGACACTCTGCACTGTACCTGAAATCCTGTTTTATGTTTTTAAATCTACCTTATAAAATGTTACAACCAGAAAACCCAAGTTCCTTTATTAACTGCTTCCCCCATGAAAAGAACATGGCTACGAGAACTCAGTTCTCCTAGTCATCGGGCTGTCATAAACTTGGCCCTCCTCTCCTTTACATCCCTAAAGCTTTGCATGTGTGATTATCATAACTCCCTTTTGTGTGGGATTATGTGTAATTAAGTTTTCAATCAATTTGACTAATTAAATGGAAGTACTGTCTGTGGGCTAGATCAGGAGACTAGAAATCTGGGTTTCTGAGCATTCCCGCTAATTCACTAAGTGACTACAGCAGGTTATTTAACTTCTAATTTTTTTATGAAGGTAGTAGAGGGTGAAGTACTTAAGGTCAGATTCTATAAGGCCCCCAATTTTTCTAAAAACCCCAAATTCCTATTTCTAGCCCCTTGTTCTCTCTCCAGCCTCAAATCCAAATTCCCAACTGACTTCTCTCGCTGGGGAGTGTGATCCCTCAACTGGTCCATCTGAAAAGTCAACCACAAAGGGCTGGATATGCCTGGGTTACTATTGCAAAACCCACGCTGCAGGTGCTGGGTACCGATGCTGGCCTGGACTTTACAGTTTTCCCTGCTCAAATGGTGGTAGACATAGGGAAGAAACGATAATAAATTGATTGGCTAAAGATTTTGCCTTTCTTTCATTTGTTCATGAATTAAGTATAGTGTTGGGAAAATACCCTTTGCCCTATCAATGTTACTAGCTTTGAAACAAGTACAAAATAATAGAAGATAATTTCTGAAAGTTACAGAACCTGCAGCCCAGGTTCCTTACATTTTATAAGGAAAATGAGGCCCATGAAGGATGAGGATTTGCTCATCGCAGGAGCTAGAATCCTGTGACTCCTTCCCAGTGCTCTCGCCACTGCTTGTCATGACCACAGGTCATATATGACCTTCACTGCACAGTCACAACCTCTTATGCCACTCAGCATGATGCCACCTTGCTAAAATAAGGAGATATTTGGAGCAAAGATGATTCCTCTCAATGGCAGGACAGGTGGTCTCCATCTAGCACCCTTAGGCGTCCAGAGAACAGAAAGCGCAAGCAGGGCAGATCTGCTGGGTGATCCCCACGCTCTGTCGTTTTCCGCTGGCCACATTCTTTTGACACCCTATCAAGTAAAAGACAGCTGCAGTAAGAACCCTCATGGACACATGATTTCCAGAAAAACAAGCAACAACCTAAGTGAGAGCAAAGAGGTGTATAAATACCTTCAGCCAGTCCAGTGTCAAAGAGCCTCCTGGTTGAGATGAAGACAGTTGACTCCTGGGTCCAGCTTTCTCCTTCTGCTGGGCCTTTCCTCAAAAATACACCCCAGACCCCAAATTTTGATCACCATCCTCACTTCACTTAACTAGCCTTAAATGTACATTTCCTTCAAAGACTACAGTAATACTCACCTAAGCTCCCTTCTTTGTCCAACCACAGGATAAAGCAGTTTCCCTTACTTTACATTTCTTCAATATTTATTTATATCATCTGCTCTGTACTATCATGTATTATTAATATGTTGCCTTGCACATGGTCTCTAGTTATTTCATGTATATGTTTCACATCACCTTGCAGCATTACAAGTTCTTGAGGGGACAGGCCATGACTTCTGCTTCTTTGGAATTTCTAACAGCACTTACGCCTTAATAAGCTGCACTGAGTTGACATAAATCTCTATGGAGACCTGAAAAAGAGTGAGTTTGTTTGTTTGCTTGTTTTGAGCCACCCTTTCAATGTTCTTGTCATGCTTAAACAAGACAGTAAATGACATGGGCCTTTGGTGGGTTAAAGCTGGTTCAGTACCTAAGCACCAATTCACGAAAAGCATTTACAGTTTTAAAATGAAAAGCAAATTTTAAAAATGTTTGATTTTTTTAAAATTTCAGATTATGTATCTATATTTTAAAATTAATACATATATCTAAATGTTACTATAGACAGATTAATAACCAATATAATTGTTGTAGATAGATTTAAAGTGACCCGAGTCAACAGTTGTGATATAGAAATAAGGTCACAACTAGTGCAGAAATATATGTCTGCAATAGAAATGAAATCATTTTGCTTTTTCCTGCTAAACGAATTCTTATTCTGTCATGCTTACTGCTCAAAATGTTTCAGGGAATAATATGTATTAGAGCTATTAGGGACAGGTCTGCAATGTTAAACAGTAGCAAGTCAAAGATGACAAGTCTTGTCATTTAATGAGTCAAAGATCAGATACTAATATTGTATTAAAACTAAGTGGTGTGCACTCACAGTCTGCTATTCTGTTTGCTGGCAAAATGTCAGCAGAGAAGCAACAGGAAATAGCAAAATGTGGAAGACAAAAGTTGCCCATACTTAAAGGATGGCAATGAAACAAAATGAAGTTTGTTTAATTGAAACAATGAATTGTTTAATTAAAAGAAATTCCTATCTCCTATTCATTAAGATATGCATCATCAAGATTCATTTTAGAACAAAAATCTAATATCTGCTTTGTAACTTCAGTGCTATTTTCACCTAATTTTGTTTTCCAGAATAATGCCGGCTGGGGGAGGAAGAGGAAAAATGATCTGCATTTATGCTTCCAATGTACTGAGCATATACCAATGCCTTGAATGAAATTAACAACTTTAAAAGAACCGCATCAGAAATTTTGATTAATCCAGAGATAAAACTGGGAGGTGAGAAGGAGCATGACTCAGAGCCCTCTTGAAAGCTTTAAGATTTAAGTCTCTTAAATTTATATTCATATCCACTGTATGGTGACAGATCAAGGAATTTCTAGGAAACTCTGAAGGCAACTGGCACCTTGGATACTGCCTTTTTATGAGAACATTTAAAGGAGTAGAATAAAAATTTCCCTATTAAAAATAAAATTGACCGATGGTGGAAATAATTTGATTCCAGAATATAAAATACACACAACTGCACTTTTTTTTTAACACTACATTGGTTAAAAAGATCTTACCCTTTGGATCCTGGTGAAGAACTATACGATTATGTGGGGTGACATCTGTCTCCATTAAGTAGAGTAATTTCTCAGAGAGGAGCAAGAGTTTCAACACAACAATAGGAGACTTGCCAGTCGACAGGAAAGAATGTTCCCTGACCTGACCGTGGTTGATGCGACTCTGATGTGCTCTCCCAGGAGTGGTTGGGCTAAAGCATTGATTCATTAGTCTGTTTAATCTTCGTTCTTGCTAAGAAAGAGATCCTCCTTGATTTAAAGGCTGTCAGGCTGCCATCTCAAGAGGTCCATCCCTTGTCATTCTCTACATCCACAATCAAAGAAAACGACTCCTGGCCCTGTTATAAAGAATTTCCATAAAGATGAACACAATCTAGAAATAAAACCTGAAATTTTTAGCTAGGGACATTTGCATGTCTATCTCTACCGACTTTTACTCCCACTGTGATTTTCAGTCACTGAGATAGATATTTTCTATCCTCGGTATAATGATATCATTTTTTTTAATCTCTGCTAAAAAATACATCATATGGTTGGTGTTGAGTTGGCAATTACAGCTTCAAGACAATCCTAAGTTTTGTAATCATGATATTATCATTTAGAGTTAAGATTTTGATGCAGGGACCCCAGATACATTGCAAGGAAAGTTGAGAGATATAGATTGTGTTGGGTGGAGGAACAGAGAACAGGGAAAGTTCAATAAGAATAACCATTTGAGTTCCCTACATGCACACATTTGAAATATACAATTTTGGGTTGGGTGGGTCTTCACATTGCTTTGAGTTCTGCTTTGAAGTTCCCAGACGTCTTTTACCAGCTCTTACCATATAATTTGTTGAGTGCATGGTAAAATCTACATGGCTAACGGCTGAATTAATGTTATGGAAATATTTAATGCTTTTAATACCAGTGAACAATGTTTACCTGGCATTGTAAGTGGCAGATACCCATGTTTACAGACAACTGTATTTATTCTTCCATGTTTATTTTTAGTTAACACCCAGATTATATTGATTAATTTTGGTAAAGATTGGTTCTGTTTCTCAATTTCCAGGTCCCAATAGATTGAATTTGCTGATGTGATTACCACTCTGACTATTGACATAATATTGAGTGGGGTTACTAAGACAGGGTATGATGCATTTGCAGCTATAATTGGAAAAGGCAGTAAGTACTTAGGGTTCATACACTATTGTGGCCTGTGTGTATATTACCTAGAAAGGGAACTTTTCTTGATTCATTTTTCTTCACCTGCTTCTCAATACAGAAAAAATCAAAGTTCTATCTTCAGTTGTACAAACTCCATTCTCTCTTTTATTAGCCTCAGATTTATTTGTAACTCCACCTTCTACCTGCTTCCATGTACATATAAAATCATTTTCTGCTTACTGTCCATTCTATCTTGGAAATATTCCTAGTATTAACATTTAACATTCCTGATATTCAATGCTCTCCTCTGGGCTGTTGAAATGGCCTCCTAGGTAGCCACCTTCAACTCTTGCTCTTCACCACAAATCTTTGTCAGATTAAATTTCCTAATGCACAATTCTTACCATGGTTCTCTCTGCTTAATATACTCTGGGAGGGCCTGCCCATTGCCTGTACTATCAACTGTACACTCATGGGCTAGGTGATCATCACTGCCATCCTACATCTTGGATCAATGTGCCTTTATAACCAGATCTCCTTTCCTACTCATGTCAAAATGGACAACGCACCACAGCTACCTTTTCTTACCCTTGCCCTCTTCTGTGTTTTCCCTCCACCTGAAGTGCTCTTCCTCCATATCTGCATATCGTAAATATGTGTACTTCAAAGCCCAAGAAAGAGCCTTCTGCCTACTGCTTCCATAAATCTCTTAGCCAGAAAAAAAAAAATTGCTTTTGTTTCTAAAATCCCAGGTCACTATTGAAGCCTCATTTATGAGATGTTATTCTACCATCTACTTGAGTTATTCACACATTAACTGTAAATTTTTTGCAGTGTAACTCATGGCTAATTACAAATATTTTCCAGATTATTTATTGTTATTATTCTCACAGTAGCCTAAATCTACCCAAACCAATAGTTTTCAGTCATTACATATTTATTTATGATCTTTGACTCCACTTTGGAGAAATAGAAGAATACTGCCTTTAAAATAAAAAGACAAGGGTGCTTCTACTAAATGTTGATGACTACAGGGAAGATGCATTTCTTTTGGCAGGGGGCTGGGTATACATTTTTGGAAGAAAAGCTTGTGGCTTGAAGAAAAGGACAAACTTTACCAAAATAAAAATCAACATGCTGAAGAATATTCTTAGACAAAAAGTATGATTGCTCGGTGCCTGACCATTTTAGGATATAACACACTATTGTGTTGGGTTTCTTTTTGGAAGATATCGACTCTTGCTTAGAATCTGATTTTAGACATTTCTTTCAATCAAGTAAAGAAGACAGTATTACAGACTCTAGTATTAGACCCAGGAACATGGCCTTTCCCTAAAACATTGTGAGTAATTAAAAATAGAACCCCTAGGGTTGCGAATTTATAAAAGGAATAGGTGGTGTGGTATTGGTTGTGTTACCTGAAGGTGATCTCCAGGCAAGATGAACAAAGCTGAGGTGATGCGTATCCTGCGGGACTGCCCCTCACCCTTGTTGAATAGGACTAGTTAAGGTAATTAAAGTGAGGCCAAACGCTTGAGTGGGGGACGTAAATTCTGGAATGAGACTCTACAGTACTGGGTTGTCTAGAAAGTGGTGGAATAACCAATCCATGGACAGAGAGCAGACGAAAGGGAGAGACAGGAAGAAAGCGAGGAGCTTTCAAATAGTCACCGACTGTAGCCAAATACAGTTTACAAGTACTTTCACATTTTCCTTAACATTTTTATTTCAAGGAATACCATTTTTTAAGGCCATATAAATTTAAGGTGTACAACATGGTGTTTTGATAGACATATCAGCAGTGAAATGATCACTACAGGTGGGCAATTTAACATATCCATCACATTCCAGCTACTTCTGTGTGTGTGTGGCAAGAATACCTAAAATCTACTCTGTTAGCAAATTCTCAACACACAACACAACATTAACTCTGGTCCTCCTGCTGTACATCAGATCCCTATAAAACTGCAAGTTTGCACCCTTTGACCTCCACCTCCCCTTTTCCTCCCCTCACACACCCCTGGTAGCTGCAGTTCTACTCTTTGTTTCTGTATATTCAACTTTATCTTTTTTTTAGAGTCTATGTATAAGTGAAATCAAACAGTATTTTTCTTTCTGTGTCTGTCTTATTTAACTTAGTATAATGACCTCTAGGTTCATCCATGTTGTCACTATGGCAGGATCTCCCAACACCATTTTAAAATAATGATAATGAGAACTGACTTAGTTTTGCAAGAACTTTCAACCCAATCTAATCAGGTAGTCGAGCCAAGAAATGAGAAAAAAGAAATCTAGATCTTATGGTCCAGGACTCAGCCCTTGGATGGAGCTTATGCTAACCAGACTGCGGGCCTGACATAGAAGAACTGGGTCCTTAAAAGCTTGATGCTTTTCTCCCTTGAGCGTCTAAAGTCTTTGTTGTCTCTGCTTTCATCCCCTCTCAGAGAAACTCATTTTAGCCATTTCCTTCAATGAAGTAAAAATGACAGGTAACAGCTTAAAATGTCATTCTTCCCATGGATATCTATATTTTAACAAGGGATTAGTCTGTAAGCTTAAGTGCCTTCAATGATATTTCAGACAGTCTCTCAAAAATGAGGTAACATTTTGGAGACATCTAGACAATCTCTAAAATCTCTCCTAAGTGGCCACACTAAGAACTGAGAGGGTTTTGCTAAGTAGAATATCCTACCCCAGGTATATCTGTTTGAAGGAGGTGCTGTCTTTGTAAGCCAAGAAGCAGCTACTTTTCTGAGCATAATTAGCTAAAGAGCTCTTTGCAATAAATTAGCTTCTTTAAATATCTTAACTTCGTTTCCCATGACTTAACAATTCACCGTTTTTATGATACACATTATTTGTACCTACTTGAAAAAGATACTAAAGGTTGACTTTGTTCAATTGTCACTAATAGGCTCTTGAATTCCAGACAATTCATTTCCAGATCAGAATATATTAAATATCTTTAATTGACCCTTGTAAGAATAGGAGGGTTTAGTGTCTTTTAAAAGGGGTGCATAGGAAGAATTGCCTTTTCCAACACCTTTCAAGTGCTATCATTGACTGAAGCTGCTCTGCTAATTATTCTCAGAAAAATAGAATGCTTTTAGGGTTTGGAGTTGTGTTAAACTTAAGAGTCGGAGTTGATTCCACATGGAAAAAAAATTATTGATGGTCTCCAATGCAAGAAACAGCAGGAAAAAAACCCAGATAAATATACTACCACTGTCTCTATGACACTGACATTCTGTGAGGAGGCTGAGTCTGACTTAACTCTAGCGTGTTCTGGAAAGTAGAACACTTTAACCTGATTCAAACAGATCAGAAACATCTTGCTCAATACTCCATATTTTAAAAGTGAATTAAGGGAAAAATTGCACAACAAAGATTAACATAAAAATGTGAATAGACATCTATTGTGCTTGAATGGTAATTGGAGCTAAAATACATTATCTCATCCCAGCAAATTAGCTTATAATGCAAAAGCAAGTATTTTCCCCAATACTGAAATTTTGTTTCCTCTGTGATAACTGGAAGAGAAATTTAAATAAATCATGTTCTAAATCCATCTTTTTGTTCTTCCTATAGTTTTACTAAACTTACTACATTAGTAAATTTAGCAAATTAGTAAATTTACTAAAACATTGGTGCTTGCTATGACCAAGGACCTCGCTGAAATGGCACAGCTTTCTTATTTCTGTGATGATCCATGATTGGTCTAGGTTTTGACTAAAAGAAACCTGTCATGTTATATATTTATGTTAACATTAAATTACTGTCCTGCTACTTTAAAAGTATATCTGGAGAAACCATAAAACATGGAACACAGTATAATAGTGTTGAACATGAGAGAAAACAAGATGTATACAGGCACCTATGATAAGAGGACACTCACCTCCCTCCACAGGGTCTTGCTGCCACACCTGCCCACCCTCTGCCACTGGACTCCCAGCTGCAAGGTAGCCCATATTAACAGGCACTCTGGGTTCAACATCGTTAATGTTCATTCTCAAGTCAACACAAATCCCACAGTCTTCTCGTCTCTCAGGCTTAAAAACTCATTTAACACCAAAGGCTAATTAATTAACTGGATTTTCTTATATTTAATGGAAAACATTCTAAGCCATTAGAATCCAGCCTTGTTCAAATTTAGGTCACTAGAGAGGTCTGCAAGCATGACAATCAACAGACAACCTAACCCTCTTTTTTTCTGGATTTTATTGTATTAGTAGTCAAATTTTTAAAAATACTATGTTAAAGCAGAGCAGGGAGGGGTGTGCACTAGAACAATTTCATAAATCCTATCAGCAGGCAAGTTCTTATTTCCAAGATGCTTTCATCTCACACGCAAAATAAACTTCACCTTAAAATATGCAGTAGCATTAATTCTGAAAATAGCAAAAAGACCTGATACTAAATGTTTGTGTATATTTGATTACAGGGAAGTGCACTGTTCTTTATGGCTGAAGGCAGAAAATGAACTTTCTGAAACCATGGTTGTCAATTTTTTTATGTTCAGGTTAGATCAGACGATCTAATACTGTAGCTAGTCTTTTATTTGAAGCTGGCAATCTCCTGAAAGCTAACAAAAGCATGAAAGGAAATAGGGATTTATATCAGAGTATACAAATAAAGTGACCTTATTCTGCAAAGCTTCAAATTTGTAAATATTCACATATCAATTTTCATAAACACTTTACCTCTGAAACTAGATCATCTCAGGCCTCTATTTCTTGGGGATGGGAAACTCTAAGGTCCCTATTGCCATCAGAAATGTACTTTCCATCATTTTGTATTACCTGCTCAGATTTATTTAAAGATTGTTTTCCAAAATAAAGCCCAAATGCATCCTGAGATAAAATCACAGTAGAAAGATTCAATCAGGAGCTAAATCACTTTTAGAGATTTATTCTCATGGGTATGAATGGATTATTCTAGCCAACAGCTCTCTGAAATCCTTTGGGTTAAAGTTTGATGACAGTACTCAAAGCCCGATTTCCGAAAATATTAATTTCCAATGACACTGCATTTAAACATGTTCAAAATAATGTAAGAAGTGTTTTTGGACTTGTTTTCATATTCTCTCCCTAGAAATGCAGGTAAGAGTATTCACTGAGGTGGGAACTGTCTCAAACTTTCATCTCCTATTCAAACTAACCCTTTCTAGAATGAAGAGAAGTAAGACTAAATCTCCCACAAAATTTCTTTCATATCTCCTTTATAAATAAACGGATTGACTTTAGTCTATATTAATTCAAATGACTCTCCTATGAGTGGCTGTTCATTCCAGAAAGTCCAGACCTAAATGTGAGAGTATTAATGCCTTCAGGTAACGGGTGAGGAAGCATTAAACAAGCCTAGAACTCTTCAAGGGTGAGTGACTAGGGAGGCTGGCTTGATTACCAGGTGGCTGTTGGTTTTGGTCAACTCCATAGTTATCTATGTAGACCCTGAATCCTAGAAGTATCTTTCAGAATGGCCACAAAACTTACTAAACTTCCAGAACATTCACTAGAAAGGCAGTGATCCAAACTGTACTAGCCAGTTTTTGAGAAAGTTGATGATCTGTGAAAGGGTTAGTTTCCTTCACTCTGCAGCCAAGAGCGAGTCTCTAGGTCTTCAGACAGTGAGTGTGTAGGATTCTCTGTGGAACATTCGGAAGCCCCATGGCCTTCATAAGGATGAGCCCACATAAAGCCCTAGTAAGTACCTCATGTTAAGAGGCATGGTCTCGTAAAGTTATTTAATGGTAACCTGGGGTGACTTTAATGAAAGTAGATGTGATTTTGAGGGGAATAAGATCAACTAATGGGCTACTCAGCTCAGGCCCTTGCTAAGTGACTGGCTTTTAGCTCATCCCTCTGCCATCAGGAGGTGCAAATTCATCTTCAGAAAAAGTAAAAATTTCCACAGGCTGTGGGCCTTCAAGGACTAAACCATAAACGCTTAATATGAGCATACCAACGGTCTACTTCCTGTACATCACATCACTTAGTCTTTAAGGACAGGACCTATGCATTTCTTTGATCTGCTAACAATACCTAGCAAAGTACTTTGCACTGGGCAAGTGTTCCCTAAATACTTGTCAGGGAAATTTAGAAGTGAATGTATAAATGAATTTATTACTCAAGATGACACTCAATATGGTTGCTCTTTGTATCAACTCTCTGGAGTGGCCACAAGCACCATAAAAAATAGAACACGTGGACCTTACAAAAAGCCTAGGTCCATGTAACACTTCTATTTACTCTAAATCCCTGGCATATATATATGATCTACCAGTAAGCATTACTTACTTGCTTCTGATTTATTCCATCATCAATTATATTTGAGAATAAATTAAAAATGTTGATGCCAGATAAATGTATCATTAACAAAATTTGTATATACTATGAAAAATAGTAACATCATTTAAATAGTGACAGTATTGGAATACTTTTAAAATCTGACCCTATGAATGCTAAAACATAGTAAGATAAATATTGAATATTTTTTCAAATTTTTAGACCAAAAATATTTAAATTAGAAATCATACTTTTACCTATAATTATTATATGTTAATTTGTTCACATGTTTTATCATAAGGGAGATTAACAGTTAAAAACCCTCTATACCTCTTTCTGACGGTGATTTTCTGGACATTCTGAACATTTTTTTGTTCTTTTAGAGACAGGGCCTTGCTCTGTTGCCCAGGCTGGAGTACAGTGGCGTGATCATAGCTCACTGCCTCGAACTCCTGGGCTCAAGCACTCCTCCTGCCTCAGCCTCCCGAGTAGCTGGGACTATAGGCACGCACCACTACGCCCTACTAGATATTCTTTATCACACCCAAATGTGTCTATCCAATTTTTAAAAACTTAATAATAATAATACTTCAGGTACTGTGAGATTATCTCAATTTTGAAAATGTTATATATAAACTTAAGGACTTCTTAAAATAGTACCTGAAGTGACTTACATGTCTACATTTAAGTGTTTGCACGCCTTTTAGAAATGCAGTGTAATTACTCCACATGTGAGACATGCAGATAATCTCACGCCTTTTCTAAAGCGGAGTGTCTTTACCCTTTGCCAGTTGTTTGTTATCAAACCTGCTGGGGTGAGTGTTGAAGGGAAAAGAGCCAGGCTTCGATGGCCAGCACGGGGTCCTTCCCCAGGCAGGTTTCCAAGGGCAAGCCCAGGGACAGCCATCCCTGCTCCATGGACAAGGTAAGTTGTGAGTGGGAAGACAGAGGTGGGCAGGAAGAAAAGATGTGAGTTGACAAAGATGCTCTAAGTCCAAGCCTGCAAAGGACCAAATGAAGTGAAGAGGTGAACAAGTTGGAGCGGTGTCAGACTGGGAAGCCCAGGCGAACCCAGCTGCTACTCCTGCCTTCAGCTCATTTGCCGGGGCTCATGCTTCCTCTGGCAGGCAGGGGTTAGGACAGAGGTTACATTTCAAGAGGTGAAGATAATAACACTTGGGCTGGAATTATTCATAGGACATTTGTGGTCATTTTAATTTATGTTATTCTCATCATATATTTTCCTATATCACCATCAACCATTCTAGCGATTATTACTATGTCTGTTTATTTACTTTGTCCTTACCGGTATATATATTTAAATGTTGGTAATCATAGTACAAGTGTGTTTTTTCCTAATCTATTTTAACAGTAGTACTAGAGTTCAATGTTAATACTTAATCTTGGCGATAGCACTGTCCTTAACATTCTGATCGTATAAGAGGCATCGCCGATATTTATGAGTGTGGATATTTCCTTGTTCATCTTAACATGTGTTCTCTTTTCCGTCTTTGTCCCTCCAAACTGGGCTATGAGCCCGAGGTCCTGAGTAGCTTTTGTGTATTTCACATCTGAGTTTGTTGTTCTCGTAGGGAAGTAAGTGCCAAGTTGGTCCCAATGTCTTTTTTTAATCTCATGCCCTCAGTCTTGTATCTAACAGACATTTTCAAGGTTTCCTGCATTTGGATTACCTCTGTCTCCTAATTTTTAGCACTGATTCATGTTTTTTCCTTCAATTTTTGTATTTTCTTTATTTTTTTCATGTCTGAGAAGGCAGATGTTAGAAGGTTTTTTTGTAAGTCATCATCGCACCCCTGTTTCAAACCTTCTGATTTGGTAGCCCGCCTGGCTGGCGTTCGAGTTTCAGGTTATCAGTGGAGCCTTTTCTAACTGGTTCAAGTTCCCCCACAGGAGCGACTTTCCGTCTCTGAATCACACCCGGCTTGTGGCTGCGACACAGAAATTTGCAGTTGCCTGCTGCTCTCAACGTGAGAAGAACTCATTTTTTTTAATCCCTAGAACTTTGTTCCTTCTGAGAGAAGGAGCAGCCCCCTCTCTTACTCGTTCCTTAGTTGAGTTGAGTTCAAGAAAGGTTACTGAGCACTTTGCATGCGCCATCAGGAGTAGCCATGTGCAAATCAACAGGACATGGCCACTGCCTTCTTGGAGCATCCGATCTATTGGAGATACAGAGAGAGAAAGAGATAATGTTCGACAAGCTTTGAGTAACTGGGCAGTGCTTGATCAAATTTCGTATATTAAGATGAAGTTTAGAGGGAAGAGTCAGAAAATCTGGATTCAGATTGTGACATTGTTACTTTTAAATGTAAACCATTAAGTCTCTTAACTATTTTCATCTTAGTTTATTTGTATGCCAAACTATTATATCAATACTAACCTCAGAGATATCATAAAAATAATTCAAAAACTTATTTTTTGAAGAAACATTTTCAAATGTAAACATTTACCTGTAAAGTAATTCTCGTATAATAGGCAGCCTGTGTTTCTAAGTAATATGATTGCATTGTTGTTTATATATAGTCAATGCCCTCCAGCCCAACACCACAAAGAGAACTCCTGTATTTGACAATTTGGATGTATTGCTCATTGCAGAGAGGCAGAATGCACACAGGGAACCATGTGGTATCTCATAGGAGGATGTTAGGAAGGACTTATAGGATTCGAGTTTGCTTTAGGTGATGCTGGTGACAGTTCCAGGAAATGGGGCTTTGATGTGGATTGGGTGCTGTCAGGAAGCCTGGGCAATTCTGTGATTGGGTATCTTAATAAAACTTTTGTAGAAGGAGGGAAGACAAAAGGGAGGCTAAAGGCGCACCCAATTGCTCAAGAGGGAGTAGTCACCCATAGGAGCCAGGATAGGGGAATGTTTGGTCATTTTTATAGTTTGTGTGTGTGATTTTGTCTGTGTTCAACCATGATTATGCAGTGGTGGTGTTTTTGTATTGATCCACCACAGAATGGCCTTGTCTGATGTTGATGTTCTCTGCAATTATGTTCCATAGGACACTGAGTTCTGGCTGTGAGTGCCAGGTCAGCTCCTGAATGTCGGGGGCTACTTTTCTGTTTCCCGACATGAGTGTGTGTATGTACATGTACACACTTACAGAGGAGTTCAGGGTCAAATTCACATTCTTTAAACCTAAATGAATTAAATTCTCAACATATTTTCACTAATAGAGATTAAATCCTTTCCATTAAAAAAATCAAATCAGCTCTTTGTAATTTGTATTTATTTTTATATACTTACTTTTCTTTCATTTATTTTGCTTTAAAATTAAAGATAACTACATATGCTATGAAAAGCATGACCAAGTGTTTAAAAATTAAGCAAAAATAATAGCTTTCTTCCAAAAGGGAGAAAAAAATCAAAACTTTATTAAAGTGGAAAAAATAAATAAACAAGATGTATATAGGTTTTTTTCTGAGTTCTAGCTTTGATTATATTTTGAAATACCCTGCCTGCCCACTGCCAAAAAGAAAAAAAAAAAAGAAAAGAAAAGAAAAGAAAAATTATATTTTTGGGGCAAAGAAGAAATAATTATTTCCAAAACATATTTATTTCAATATGTAGCACTGAACGATGCTGCTTAGACATAACAAATCATCCTCCTTCTTAACCATGCTTGCATTTTGCATGGAACTGTCTATGCCAAATGGTCATTTTTCTCACATTTATTATGTTAACAGGATAAATGCCAACATTTGTCAACATCTTGTAAATGATGAGTCTTAATGAGACAAGCTACTGTTTCACTCCTCTGAGGAATTTCATAGCAGAATAAGCAAAATATCAGGTTAACGCAAGTGGGAGGGAATCCCAGAGAGCAAACCTTTTCTATGAATGTATATTCCTTGAGGTTTTGCTTAGAGCGGGTTCTAGGATCCAGGCCAATTTGGCCGAAACCTTTATACAACATTTTAATTATATTTTTAACAAATCCTGCAAAATGAGGTTCACATGTTGATTCAGCCAAAAAAAAAAAAAAGCAATATCTACAAGCTGAACAGAATGCAAGAGAGAGGGAGGGATTTAGAGGTGCTGCCAAAAGCCAATGAATACAAGCGTTTTTATAATACCAGACCATGATCCACTCACATTGGGGTTCATATAAAGAGTGGTGGAGGAGATACTCTTGCTCTAGAACAAATGAACCAATAAGTTTTTATTTAATATATGTATGCTAGACCCCAAAGTAAAAAAATGTAGCATTTAGAAAAACATTGTTTAAAACATGAGGACGTAAGGCAAGACAAATGTGCAATAAGATAATGCCCAGGCTTGCCAATATGCTTTGTGACAAGCCTGAAAGTCAATGCAGGATTATGGTTAATGCCACTGGTTTTGGAGTTAGAAGTATTTAGTCTCTGTGTTTAAATCCAAACTCCAGTAATTATAAATTAAATACATGAGGAAAAATAATTTTATTTCCCTTAGTCTCAGTCTCTTTATCTGTAGAACAGAGATAATACTACTACTATATAAGATTGTTGCAATAATTAAATGTGATAGTATACACAGAATGATGGTTAATAGAAAGCAATTATTGCCATTATTGTATCTGCTAATGAGATTGAAAATTCCTAATCCCTGTTTTAAAAGCAAATAGTGAGTAGCAGGCTACTAATAGTTCTGTAAAATAACATGCACCTTATTGTATGCAGTTGTTTTGTGTGCGTATGTTTGTCTGGGGGAAGATGTTACTATGCAAAACCCAGAACCCAGAAAGTAATATGCAAAGATTTCAATACCCTTATTGAGCACTCCCTCCTAGAAGTACTATATTTCCTAGTCAATATTCCTAATGTGATGGTAAAAAATATTTGGCAATGGGACTGGCAATGCTGACAAAATCTTTAGTAGCACTACAATTCTCAGAGAGTCGAAATGGCTGCTGCAGCTCCAGGCATTTCATCCACATTCCAGGCAAGAACCAGCAGCATGGCAACTGCATCAGGAAAACAAAACTTTCATGGAAACCGTAAGTATATTTTCACTTACATATCACATGGCCACCTCTAATTTTTGTTTGTTATTTTGTTTTGTTTTAAGTTGGATATTTTGCAACCACAAACAAAATCCAGGCTCTATTGGCAAGGAAATGAGAAGATTGAGTATCTGGAAGACAATTAGCCCAACTGACCTATATGTACTGGGTGGGTGGGGGGAGGAAGGTGTCAGTGGAAAGAAGCACAGAGGCCCCTGCATGTGTGTATCCCAGAAGCAAGAGAGAAAGTGACATTGTCAAGTCTCATTATAACTGGCATTTTTTTTGAAAAAGGAGAGAAGCGTGTTGGAAATCAACAGTGCTAAAGCAGTTTGTATTTTTATCCTAAGAGTTATAGGGAACCACAAGAATAGATAGATTCATGCTTTAGAAATAACACTGTCCATGCAATGTGAAAAAGAAAGGATGGAGGTGAACAGTGGAGTATGCAGCAGTCTATTCACTAGGGTGAATGGAGGAACAAGTTAAAGAAGAACATCTTGGGTTATGTTTTGGGCATATGGAGTGTGAAAGCATTTTTAGTTTATCCAAGTAGAGATATCCAAAACGAGTTTGGATAAATAGGTCTAAAGGCCAAGAGAAAGACATGGACTATAGACAAAGATTTAGCAACATTCAGCACAGAGATAGCTAAAGTCGTGAGCACAGATGATATTGGGGAAGAAGAGAATGAACAAATTCCACAGGTGATAGGAGGAGTTATGGGGAGTGCCAGAAACACTAAGATCTCTGAAAGAGAAAAGGAAGAAAAGTTCCTTAGGAAGATAAAAACCTCAGACAAGGAGGCAATGAAAAAGCCAGAGGAGTATAGTGTCGTGGCAGACAAGTGGAGTGGCCAGGCGGGGCAAATATTACCAAAGTTTGAGTACTAATACTATCTAATATTCTGTAGTACTTATCACGTGCCAGGCTTTGGTCTAAGCCAGGCTTCAGCAAACTTTTTTATGAAGGGCCAGCTAGCAAATATATTAGCCTTGTAGGCAGTATGACCCCTGTCAAGCCACTCACTTCTGCCTATTTATCTGCCTTATGGTGCAGAAGCAGCCACTGGCAACACAGAAAGGAGTGAGCGCCACTGTCTCCCCATAAGACTTTATTTATAGGAACAGGCAACAGGCTGGCCAAAGTTTGCTGAGCCCTGTTATCAGTACATTAGACTCATTAACTCTGTCATTGGTCATCTTCAGCACAAACCTATAAGGTAGTTTTACCCCTATTTTATAGATCAGGACACTGGGCATAGAGAGTTTTAGTAGCCCTCCCAATGTGACAGAGCTAGCGCATGTTATAGGCAGAGTTCGCATCCAAGTTGCTGGCTCCAGCTCCTGCTCTTAGGTTGTGGCTATGTCCCCTAGCCAGGAAGGTCTTTAGTGATGTGGGTGAGAGCAGATGCAGGCAGTGGAGAAGGCAGGAGGCAATGGCCTGAGGTGCAAGTGGGAGGCGAGAAAGACGACACTTAGGTGCAGGCAACTCCTCCTAAGCGATCAGCTGTGAAGAAGAAAGAGATAGGTCAAGGGGAGAGAAGGATCAAAACAAGACCTTTTTTAGGACAGAATAGCCGTTTGCATACCTTTACATGATAATGGCAATAAGAAGAGAGAAAGCACAATATAAAGAGGTTTCTGGGGAGACAGCAAGAAAGGGATTCAGAGATCTGGTACTTAGAAAACATCACATACTGAGGACAGTACTACTTTTCTCCATAAATAAAAAGACCATCTTCTCAGAGAAGAGATGTTTGAAAATTACAGAGGAGATTTGAATTACTTGCATTGTAGAAAAATAGTTATAATTAAAATGAAGTAGTGTGTTGAATTATTGAGTACTTAAGGTGCCACGTACCCAAGAAAGGCCTTTTGCAGGCATTATTTTATCCCAAATTCAGACCCTGTCTGTGAGGTAGACATTCCCACATCGGGTTTGGGAAGAGGGAGACTGAAGCTTAACTAGACCAAGAAACTTGCCAATTGGTGAGAGATGAATCTAAGATCTAAAACTTAAGTATTTTTTCTTTATTTTGAAGCTGGTACTTTTATCCATTATTCTATAATGCCCTCTAGAATAGAATGTAAGGAAAAGCTGACCGGGGGAAGATGGAAAGGTTGGAGACCATGAAGTTAGAGCAGCAGATTCTGCCTAGTTGCGTAGTCACCCTAAGGCAGTACGCAATTAATTACACAAAGGATGGTAAGACATCAACTGCTTTAAAAGATCTAAGATATAAGAGGTTGTTTCCTGTTTCCACACAGTCTCCAAATTCTATTTGTTTTCCTTCAAACTGGTTGTAATATATATAATAGGAAAAGCATCTTGGGATATTTCTGTAATGTTCTTTGCAGAGTAGACCCTAGCACAGAAGTCAAAGAGTTCAGCAAAGGAAAACAATAGGGTAGGAAACATACCTATAGGGCAGGTACACACATACAGGGTAGGAAACATAAAAATCAGCACTCGAGGTGATCAAAGACAGTGAACGAGAAGTGCACTGAGGAACATGGAGCCATAGTCAGGAAAACAAGGCACACCACACATTTATTCATTTGGTTCTTTCGGATAAAGTCATTGAGTAGCCGTGGTGCTCAAGGCATTGGGATGAGCCATAGGGAGAGCATGGTGATGTACAATTGGAGGGACATTCTCTCCAGGAACCTACACTATTAGAGAGGAGAAAACTATTGAACATATTACTGAAACAAGGGAGGATGGAACTGACCAAGATGTTCCTCTAGAAAATATATTTAATGGCCATAGTGAGCCATCTACATATTTCCAACCATTCACTTTATACACACACAATCCAAATGATTGGTTTGTATCCCATGAAGAAGAAAAGAACTTTCTTGTTCAATTTTATACCCTCAGACTAACAGGAGTCTTACTTCTTGGAATTAGTTCCTTATTTTTGATTCCTCACACAATTACTCACCTTGATCACGAATGACTCTAAATGAACTTTAGCTATTTCCAAAAACTGCTTCTGTCTTCAAAAGATGCCTATTGTCCTATATGAGACTAACCAAAGGAGTATACTTCATGTTCTGGCAGTGAGTATCTGGCATCCAATTTTGAAAGCATCCAAGATTTTCCAAAGTAAAATTTTTTGGAAAAGATAAAACTTATTTGATGTCCAGGTTCTAGTATTTTTATTTCTGAGCTGGTCACATAACTTTATATTATTTTGATAGCATAGACCACAACTCTGGTAGTAATACCATTACGTGTCCTTTCTCGAAAGGCTTGCACACACCACACATCAGCACAGCGAGAACTGGAAGATTGCTAGGAGAAGCTCCCTACATAGAAAAGGAAGAAGGGCAGAGCCATGTAGAATTGTGTGGGCTGTGGAGGATGGACTGGCAGCAAAAGCCCCTCAGCAACAGAACAGGAGGAAAATAGCTCTCCTTGAGAAATGCCCTGTTAGCTTCAGGATCTACTGACTTCATCTTTTCTTTCGAGCTCCCTGCTTTGTGGAATCTCTGGGCCCCAGAGTTGAAGAGGTCTTTGCGGGTCATCAGTGAGCACATGCATCTCCTCCTGGCACACCTCCGAGTGACTCCAAGGACATACACACTCCAGGCAAAGAATCAGGCAGTATTTTAATCACAAGACCTATTGAGTACACGTATAGTTTCTGAACTACTTTCTTGCTGTATTTTCTGGAAGGAGAGTAAGGTCAGGGGTTTAAGCTCCAGAATTTAACAGAAGTCACTTCAAATCCAATTGTGAAGTTGGAAAATTAGAAAATGCAAAAGTAGAAAGAATTAAATAAACATCATATAATGAAGAAGGTAAGCATTCCCCATGACAATACATCCTCTTTCTGTCCTATTACTTAGTGACTGTTTGGATCTTAAATACCACCCTTAAAATGAAGTCAGAAATGAAAAAGTTGCACTGATATTACCAAAGTCCTCTGGCCAGAAGGCAAATCCTCATGCCAGAGGTCCATACAAATGAAGAAATAGGGGAAAAGGTCGAAAAAGTAACTCAAGGATGATTTTATTCTTATTGTCTCCAAGGCACTGAAAGTTTTCATTAAACGTCTATGGGACAGGCTTGGAGAATATAGCAAAGTTTCTCCATAAATTATTATTTTCTTGATCTTTACACTCTGAGTTTATAATCTAATGAGAACACCTAATACCGATGATGATAAAATCCAGATTATTCCTATGGGAAAGAAAATGAATTTGAAGTTTAGCTTGTTTTTCTATTTTTCAAGAAATATTAGTTCTATTCATATGTGCTATTATAAATTCCACAGATGAGGGAAGAGTAGGCAAAAACTCGAAGATAATAGCATTAACCACATAGCAAAAGAAGGACACACACTGGGTAAAAGAAGTAGAAGAGGTTTGATTTTAAATAAAAAGATACTGAGGTATTAACCAAAAAAAAAAAAAAAGGTAAGTCTGACAACATGAAGCGTTGGTGAAATTATTGAGATACAAGACTCTCCAACATGGCTAATGGAATTATAATTTAGTACAGCTACTTTGGAGGGCATTTTGGCAGAATCAGGTAATGAAAAGGTATATATCCAGAAATTCCACAATTCCAAGAGGAACATTCTAAGAAATTGGAAACAACGTCTATAACCAATAGCCTCTCAGATATGCATGTCTTCCTATTCAGTGTTCATGGAAAACTGTGGAGAAACAAACACGCTTTGTGCACATCAGAATGTCATTACATTCAATGTAGCGTGGTCTTATAACTATAGTTATAAGTTATATAGTTATATAGTTATAATCAGTCTTGATTTCAGAGTTAGATCTAAATTCTTGTCTTGGATCTGACATTTAATTAATAACTCTTTGTCTTTAGCTGAATTACCTAATTCTTCTGTCTTAGTTTCCTCATCTACATCGAGAATAGTAATATCCACCTCATAGACTTATGAAAAGGATTAAGAAAATGTGTATAAAGTACTTAGCAAAGAACCTAGAACAGAGTAAATACTCAGTAATTGTAGTTCTATAGCTGTAGCAATTTTGACTATTATGGTATAGGCTTCCTCAGACAAGCTACTTAAGAATTTTGCCTAATTATTTTTTTTTCAATAGCATAAACTATTGTCCCCAGAGGGCAAAGCCACCCCTTTGTGTTTGTATTTGCACCACGTTTGGGAGCAAGGTCTGGCTGCGGAGGGAATTGGAAGAGGGAGACAGCACTGTTAGTTGAAGACCAGAAAATACCCACCATGTCTACAAATCTGGAAATTGCTGTTATGTTTGGACTGTAGCCCACCACATACCAACAGGAAAAGGAGTTTCTTCTTCACCACTGATCAAAACTCCTTAAGGAAGGAGTGTCTAGTTAGCTGATAGAAAGGTGAGAAAATAATATTAATCATAATAACACTGACTGGCCTCACCATGTGTCAGGCACCGTTTGCAGTGCTTGACTACATATCCCCTCATTTAACCCTCGCCACAATCACATGAGCTGGATACTATTATTACCTCGATTTTAGAGGTGGGGAAAGGAGGATAATGAAAAACAACTTGCTCAGCATGACAGAGTTAGTAAATGGTAGAACCAGCTTAGATCTGCAAAGATGAACTGGCTCCAGGTTCCCATGCTCTTAACCCCCAAGCTATGGACCTAAAATGCAAGAACTCTGAGAGGAAGCTACAGTCACAAATCCTGTGCCAGAACCCACTAATCTATCTGTCAGAGAGATGTCTTGGGAAAGAATGGTTAAACCTGGAATCTAAATGGTAGGTCATATTGAGCCTAACAAGTGTTTGTGTGAGGTCACCTTTTAAGTATTATATATTCTGCTTCTTAGTGCAAGCCTGCAAATAAATGCTGTGCACTTTAAGCTCCAGCCTTAACAAAAAAATCTTGTTCTGATAATGTTGTTCTCCGGAAGACAATAGTCTTTCTCCATTTCTTCATATATATAAAAAATAATAATCAGTTTACAAAGCTGAGTATGTACAAGCTACATCTATAGTTTATTTTTTTTAAGAAATCACTTTAAGTAGGCTCTTGCAAACCACTTAGCCAAGGGAAGGCTCTAACACAGTAATGTTATTGATAACGTGCTCATATATTCTTGGCTGATTTCTTGTGTTGCTCTGTGCCCTTCAGCTGCTGCTATGAGCATGCAATTTTCATCGACTTCATAGAATTGCAAGCAAGTCGGCTTCATGGAAGTAGAGAGGGAGAAGGCTAGAAACAGATCCTTGGCTGACAAAAGAAGGAAAATAATGCTGAAAATGGGATAAATAATAACAGTCCTATTCAGATGAAGATGCTGGAAAAATGGAAGAAAAGCAATCTTAAGATGGGTCAAGGCTACTTCCTTACCGAGAATGGCATGCAATATTATTTGAAGTGATCTAAAGTAAATGCATTTATTTCTTTTCATCAGTGTCTGTCAAGTTATGTATGATCAGAGGGTCTGGAAGCATAGGGAAGTTACTAGGATGCAAGCTGAATAGCACCAGGAAGAGGAGACTGCACAATTCCAGAGATTAGGATGTGGGTTCTTTGGCGAAAGGCAGTCTGTTTCCCAGTTGTATATGCTTACAAAGGAAATAATGGGTTTCCATCAGTCAGTTTGTGTAACTCTGACAATGTGTGCTTAAAGGGCTTTTTCTTAAAAGAAATGAGATTATTTGTGAAGATGAAACATTTACAAAATCATGTTTAACAATGTAACTTGAAGCAAAGAATCAAATAAATGTGTGTGCAGGTTCCTATACCATCTTCCTGGGGTTTTTTTGGGGGGGTCTGTGTGAGGAAAATCCAACACTGGCGCCCTGATGCTTTGATGTTTAGCAGTGGGAAGGAAGGGGCTCTGGCGGCTGCAACTCAGATTGGGGGGGAAAGGGCTATTTAAAGCCAGGAACATGCTGAGCATGCACTAGACTGAATGATACTATTAGATCAAATAAAGAGTGAACAGAATTAGTGGTCCATATCCTTTCCTTTCAAGGTATTAGTGATTTTTTAATTGTTTCATCAGAATGATAGTTTTTCTTTATATTTGTCATGAGTATGGCCTGATTTTTAGTTTGTCACCAAAATTTGCTTATGAAAAGGTTTTGGCATAAAGAAATAGTTCATTTTTAATCAAATAGAATAATTATTCTCTTTATGACTCCCATTAGAACTTTTAGGCTTGGAAACTCCTTACTCATCCTAAAAGTACTTAAGTCAGCACATATTTTCTTGGCTAGTTTCAGTGTTAGTGATATTGGTAGTGGCGGAGCTTTCACTTTTTACACACAATTCTTTAATTAATCTGAAATTCTGTTTGTAATTATGCCTATTTAAAACTAACATATTTAGATCACATTTTAAAAATATGTTTGTTGAATTCAGTTATGAAGGGTGTTGGTCCAGCTTTAACCACCTTCAATCCAGGTGGTGTGCTTTTTTTTTTTAACACAATCTGCATCTTTAAGTATTTTTCCTAAGACAGCCTTCAACCTTTTCAGGCATTCAGTAAGAAAACCAATCTATTTTAAACCCCAGAGAAATATCATGGAGCACTTAAAGATGATGCTTATTATGTGATATGTTATCACCAATATTTTTCACCAGTTAGCTATAGTTAAAAAAAAAATGTTACTGCTAAATGTTGGTCATATCAGTGATTTTTATGTGTGAGCTGCTCTCTATTCTCTTAATAACATAAATTCTTAACTCTTGTCTGCCAAACCACTTAACACATTGTTTGCATTACTGCTAACCACTGAAACAATAGCTCTTGAAATATACAGTCTGGTATGTAGATCACAAACCCCCCCTACCCCCATATCCAATATTACACACAGAAGTAAGCACAGACTTTGCCTTCAACAAGGATTGAATGAACACACACACACAAAAAGATGGTAGATAACTAAAGCAACTTTTGATTTCCTATATTTTAAGAGTAAAAGTCATTGGAAATCAAGAAGGGGGTTGGGGCAAAAACTTGCCTAAAAGGTACAATGAACACTATTTGGGTGATGGGCACACTAATGGCCTTGCAAAAACTACCCATGTAACAAAAACTTTTGTACCCCTGTAATACTTTGAAATAAAAAAAAAAAGTTAGGTCTTGAAAACTGTTTCTCACATTTAACTACCTCTTTCTGCATAGGAGAGGAAATTGATGTTTTATTAAGTACAGATGAAAAATCATCATCACTGTCTCAGTAGGCCTAAAGGAAAATATTCATTCTGAGAGCAAGGTTCACTCCACTGTCACATGCAGTCTTTAATAAATATTGAGTGTAACTCTTCTGTTGAAGGAAGAAAACTGGGCCCACATAGTCTATAATTACACCTTAGAATGTCATAATTAGTCCAGAGAAAAGGCTTAATTCCATGGGAATAAAAATTAGTTAGCTAGGAATAACATAGTACTATCAGTCATTTAATCCACAGAGAGGAACTGAGAGTTTATATACAGAAATCTCACATACAGCAGTCATGGGTTATTGTAAGTGTTTATTCTTCATATCTTTTTCACAGACTTTTTCCTCCCCTGAAACATACTCAATGGTACCCAGAAGGATTTCACAGATATGGGCAAAAGTACAAACACATTGGCATATTTGTAGAAGGATGGTCTGCCCATGTGAACGGGCTGTGGTTATGATTCAGAGGGCCCCCAGATGAAGATGCAGATGTGGTTAAAAAGAATACTCTGCAGATATGTTGGCTAGAATGCCATGGTCTGGGAGAGCCCCATACTGCTTCCATCTACAATGCTCTTTGGTTAAGTGATATTTTTTTCCCCAAGAAATTTTCTGAAAAGGGGAATTTATTTGACAGAATCTAAAAAATTACTATATACTCAGTCCCCTATGATATAGGACTTTCAGAAAAGGTGCATGCAAAGACGCTGATCATCTATGAAGCCTCTGCAGCTTGTACACAGATGTTGGAAGTGGTCACTTAATTTAGCTCATATTCTGAATTACGGCCCAATAAATATGTTTACCATATATACATGGAGTTCATATATATACATGGTGTGCACATATATACGTGTGTGTATATATATTCTGAGACCACTAGGCTCAACTCTTTCTAAAGATATAGAGCAGTTTTTCCCTACCTAGTTTCTTTGAATAGTTGAGATCTAAAAGACACATATGTCAACACCACCCAAAGTATGAATCACCCTAAAGCCTGTTAGTGCCATTTGAGTACAGAAAATGGAATAATTTCCATAAGCTGCAGCAGAGATAAACCCAGATTTGCCTGCCAAATGTCACATAAAAGCAAAGGAGTTTGAGGGGATGGGTTGTCAACAAGTAGGAGTACGTGTCTTGCTTTATTCACTTGGAAAGTTCCAGAGAGTTTTGTGGATCAGTGAAAACAAGTAAAGATTGGTTTAGCAGCATGTTCTTAAAGATCCCAGATGATTTTGAGGGCTTATGTTGAAGTGAACTCTAACGTGCCCTGTAATAAAAAGTGCAAAACATTTGTTTCCAATAAGTTTTCAAAAGTCACTACTCATCCAAGTAGAGATAAATAAGTGCAGAGCCTTTTAGTGATACGAGCTGCATACAGGAGAATAAGTATGAGGAGGACCCTGTACTGGATCATGTATGACAAAGAATTAAGTATTAAAGGGCTAGGAGGAAGCTTGTTGCAGATGGACACTGACATAAACAATGCAATAAGAATGGGAAATCAGAAGACACACTTAAGCAGAAGCAACCCTATCCTCAGGGGTCAGGCCAGGGAAAGTGGTAGGCGTGAGCCCGGCACTGTGGGTTAAGACAGGCTGGAGTTCAAGTCCATAGGCTTTAGTTATTAGCTATGTCACTTTAGGAGAGTTATTTGGCTGCTCTAGGACTCAGTTTACCCAACTATAAAATCAAAATAGTACTTATTTCATAAATTTGTTTTAAGGATTAATTGTAATAATACATGTAAAGCACTTGGCATAATTCCTGTAGCACAAGAAGCGCCCCCAAATAAAGCTGGTCATTAAATGTTTTCTAATTAGAAGGAGAGGTTAACATTTAATATGTCCCTGTTATCTATCTTGATTTCCTAACTCTGAAACTTTCCTCGTGTTATTTCCTGTACTTTGAGAATTTAATTGGATATTATATACAAAGTATAATTAGCACAATATCTGGAACATAGAAAAGACTCAGGTATTATTAAGTGATATTATCATCCCTCCCCATCTAAGTCAGGACCTTAGATCCATTTCTTGTGTTAGTTCCTGAGCAAACAAAACAAAACAAACAAACCAAAAAAACTCTAAGATGTTCTCTTTAAAAACCAAACTGTTGAAAAGATTCCCCACCCAACCAAAAAATGACCTTCAACTGGGACTTAAAAGATGAGTAGAAATTAGCCAGGAGAAAGTAAGAGGAGGAACAGCTAATGTCCAACATCAAGGAGCACAAGTAAAGTGCACTAGGTGGATTTAAAAGAGAGCTGTACAACGGAGCGCAACCGCACAGGTCATGAGGAATGATCCTGAAGCCAAAATTATGGGAGTCAAGCACCCCAAATTCATTCCATTGACCTTTGCTGGCAGCCCTACATTCAAAGGAAGTCTAGAACCTGAACAATTCACCCACGTCTACTACATCCCTGGTCCAAGCCAACCTCACCTCCTTCTTGGATTTTATCCATAGCTTCTACTCTGGAATTCCTACTTTCACCTATCACCCCCTGCAGAAGCCAGAGTGATTGTCCCAAAACCCACGTCAGCTCATTCCACTCTTCCTCTCAGTGGAGCAGGGATTGACTGACTTTTCGTTGTAAGAATAAAAACATCAGTATCCTTTTTCTCTTGTTAATTATGGTTTTCATTTTGAAATCATTGTAGATTCACATGAATTGTAGGAAATAATATAGAGAGATCCCCCGTATTCTTTACCCAGCTTTTCCCCATGGTAACATATTGCAAAACTACAGTACAATAACGCAATTGGGATGTCAGCGTTGACATGGTGCCTTTCCAACGCCCAGAGGATCCCCTGTGCTGCTCATTTATAGCCACATCCAGCCGTGTCCCCCAACTCTCCTTCTCTAACAACCATCAATCACAAATTTCTTTTCCATTTTTATAAGTTTGTCATTTCAAGAATGATATATAAATGGAATCACAAGTATGTAACCATTTGGGATTTTTTCCCACTTAGTATAATCCCCTAGAGATGCATGCAAGATGTTATGTGTATCAGTAGTTCATTCACATTTTTATTGGTATTGATGTACCACAGTTTATTTATAATTCACCCGTTGAAGGACATCTGGGCTGTTTCCAGTTTGGGGCTATTATAAATAAAGCCACTATGAATATCTGCGTAGAGATTTTTGTGTGAACATAAGCTTTCATTTCTCTGGGATAAATACACAAGAGTGCAATTGTTGAGTGGTATGGTAGTTACATGCTTATTTTTAGAAGAAACTTTCCAAATTGTGTTCCAGAGAGGCTGGGCCATTTTACATTGCCACCAGCAACACATATATGATCCAATTTCTCTTCATCCTTAGTAGCATTTGGTGCTATTGGTATTGTCACTGTTTTTTCAAAAAAATTTTAATCATTCCGATATGTGTGTAGTGGTATCTCATTATAGTTTTAATTTGCATTTCTGTAATGGCTAACGATGTGGAGCATCTCGTCATGTATTTATTTGTTATCTGTATATCCTCTTTTGTGAAATGTCTGTTCATGTATTTTGCCTGCTATCTAATTGGATTTATTATTGTTGAATTGTGAAAGTTCTTTATATATTCTATAATAGATACTAGATTTTTGGTCAGATATATGGTTTGCATATATTGCCTCCAAGTCTATAACTTGTCTTTTCCTCCTCTTCACACAGGTTTTCCCAGAGCAAAAGATTTAAATTTGAATGAGGTTCAATTTTATCGATTTTTTCTATCATGAGTCATGCTTTTGGTGTCAATCTAATAATTCTTTCTCAGCAAAGATTTTCTGCTATGATTTTTTTTTTTGTTTCATAGATTTATGTTTTACATTTAAGTCTATAGTCCATTTTGATTCCATTTTTGTACAAGATGTGAGATTTAGGTAGAGGTTCAGTTTTTGGACACTGGATATCCAGGTCTCCAGGACCATTTATTAAAAAGGCTACCTGTATTAGTCTCCTCAGGCTGCTATGACAAAATACTATACATAGAATGGATGGCTTAAAAAACAGATATTGATTTCTCACAGTTCTGGAGGCTGAGAAGTCTAAAATCAAGGTGCTGGCAGATTCAGTTCCTGGTAAGGGCTCTCTTCCTGGCTTGGAGACAGCCACCTTCTTACTGTGTCCCCAAGTAGCAAAGAGAGAGCAATCTCTCCCTTCCTCATTTTATAAAGCCACTAACCTTATCGTGAGAGCCCCACCTTCATGACCCCATCTAACCCTAATTACCTTCCAAAGGCCCTGTCTCCAAATGTAGTCATATTAGGGGTTAAGGCTTTAACATATAAATTTTTTTTTTGTGGGGGAGACATAATTAAGCCTATAGAACTATCCTAAACCTGTTGAATTGTTTTTGCATCTTCATCAAAAATCAGTTGGCCATTTTTCTGTAGGACTATTTCTGGGTTTTTTGTTTCATTAATCTATGTGTCTACCCTTCTGATAATACCACACTGCTTTGGCTACTGTAGCTATATGGTAGCCTTTATTATTTGTAGAGCTATTCTTTCCACTTTAACCTTCTTTGTCAAGATTGTTTTGGTTATTTTAGAATCTGTGCCCTTCCATATAAATTTTAGAATTAGTTTGTCTATTTGTTCAAAAACTTTGCTGGTATTCTGATAGGAATTGCATTAAACTGACAGATGAATTTGGAGAGAGTCGACATCTATGCTACTTGAATCTTTCAATTCATGAACACTCTATGTTTCTTCATTTATTTAGGTATTTTTTAAATTCCTTTCTCAATATTTTGTAATTTTTAGTATACAGATCCTATGCATATTTTAAGTCTATACCTAAGCATTTAATTTTTTTGCAGTGTTTATAAATGATGTTGTGTTTTTAATTTTGATTTCCACATGTTCATTTTTAGTATATGGAAATGTGTTTAAATTTTGTGTGCTAATCTTGTATCCTGAGACCTTGTTCAACTCACTGAATAGCTCTAGAAGGATTTTGGTTTGTTTTTTCTTGATTTTTTTTATTTTATTTTATTTTATTTCGGATTCCTTGGAATTTTCTGTGTAGACAATCATGTCTTTTTAAATAAAGATGGTTTTATATATTTCTTTCTGTTCTGAATGTCTTTTGTTTCTTTTTCTTGTCTTATTGCAGTTGCTGAAGTATTATGTTGAGTAAAAATGGTGAGATTGTATACTTCCCATTGGTTCCCAATCTCAGGGACAAAGTCTTTCACCATTAAGTATGATGTTAGTTACAGGCTTTTTGTAGATGTTCTTTATCAAATTGAGGAAGTTCCTTCTATTCGTAGTTTACTGAGAGTTTTGTTTTGTTTTACTATAAATAGTTGTTGGATTTTGTTGAATGCTTATTCCACATCAACTGGTATGACTATAACATTTCTCCTTCTTTTGCTTGTTCATATTATGGACTACATTGATTGATTTTCAAATGTTGAACCAGTTTTGCATACCTGGAGTCAATACCATTTGTTCATATTTTATTGTTTATACCCTACTAAATTCAATTTGGTAATATTTTGTTGAAGATGTTTGCATTTATGTTCATAAGACATATTGGTCTGTAGTTTTTATTTATTTGTTTGATCATTTATTTTGGTATGGTCTAGTTTTGGCATCAGGGTAATACTAGTCTCAAAAAATGAGTTGGAAAATGTTCCCTTCTTCTATTTTCTGGAAGAAATTATGTAATATGGTGCTAATTCTTCTAACGTTTGGTAAAATTCTCCAATAAAATCATCTGGGCCTGGAGATTTCCTTTTCAGGAGAGCTGTAATTAAAAATCTGTGTTCTTCAATGATTATGGAAGTATTCAAGCTGTCAGTTTCATCATGGTTGGATTTCAGTAGTTTGTAGTTTTCAAGGAACTGGTCCATTACTTCAATTTTTTTAATTTTTATTATTATGTCATGCCATCTTTGTTTCTAATAATTTTTTCCTCTGATGTCCACATTACCTGATATTAATATAACCACTCCTGTTTTTTTCTGTATTAGTGTTTACAAGATACATATTTATGATACATATTTTCTCCTTCCTTTCACCTTTGACTTACCTATGCCATTGAATTTCAGGTGAATTTCCTATAAACAGTATATAGTTGGGTCTTTTTAAATTTTGTCCATTCTATTATTGTCTGTCTGTTGATTGGGACAGCATATCGTTTACACTGAGAGCAGTTATTGGTACACTACGGCTTAACTCTGGGATGTTATCATGTGCTTTCTGTTTGTTTCCTCTGATTCTCCTTCCTTGGCTCCTCTCTCTTTTTTAACCTACCTCTGGGTTATTTGAACAAACCTACAAATGGTTATTTGTAGGAGTCTATCTTGATTCATTTACAGTGTTTTTAAATATATCACATTGTATAATTTTTATTAAAGGTTGCTCTGTGTATTACAATATACATGCATAACTTATCATAGTCCATTGGTATTCAACTTTTACCACTGAGTGAAGTGCAGAAAACCTGTATGTATTTGAGTGTCTTTACCCTCTTTCCTTTTGAAATATAAGTTCCTTAAGTATTTCCTTTATATGCATTGAGTTCCACATCAGATGTTACTATAAGTTTTGCTTCCACCACCAAATACTAATATGACTTATGAAACTCATAAGTAGGATAGTCTATTGTATTTGTTCTTTCCTTTCTGAAATCCTAAGCCATCCTGTTATCATTTCCTTTCTGTGAAGAGCACTTCCTTTAGATATTCTTTAAGAGTAGGCCTGCTAGAAACAAATTCTCTTAGTTTTCATTTGTCAGAAAATATCTTTAATTTCTTTTTATTACTGAGGGATATCTTCATGGAAATAGAATTCACAGTTGAAAATTCCTTTCTTTAGTATTCAAAAAATATTTTGCCACCTTCTTCTGAAATCCATGGTTTCAGGTGAGAAATCTGTTCTCATTTGAATTGGGGTTCCCCTGCAAGTTTCTCTCTGGTTGCTTTCAAGATTGTTTTTCTTTGTTTTTAGTTTTCAGAAGCCTAATTATAATGGTCGTGGTTTGAATTTCTTTAGATCAATCCTCTTTGGGGTTCATTCAGCTTCTCGAATCTGATGTATGCTTCTTGTCAAATTTGGGAAGTTTTCAGACATTATTTCTTTGAATACTTCTTCAGTCGGGCCCCCCTCCCCTTCTTCAACCCTGATGATAAAAATGTTAGCTCTTTAGTGAATATCTCACAAATCCCTAAGCCTCAGTTCATTTTTCTTTTCAATCTGTTTTCACTCTGTTGCTCAGATTGGATAAATCCTGTTACCTGTTCTCAAGTTCACTGATTCTACCTTCTGCCGTCTCCACTCTGCCACCGAGCCCATCCTGTGAGGGTCTTTTTCTTACTATTGTTGTTGTTGTGCCTTTTAATTCTGATCATCATATTTTTCAGTCCATATTTTCCATCTGGTTCTTTTTTATAACTTTTATTTCTTTGCCAACATTTTTAAAAAATTCAGTTTATTTCAGGAGAATCTGTTATTGCCTATTGAATCATTTTTGTGAAGGCTGCTTTAAAATCTTTGTCACATAATTCCAACATCTAATTCATCTCAGCATTGACCTCTGTTGATTTTCCTTTTCTTGGTGATTTTCCTGCTGTTGGTATGATGAGTGGCTTTTGATTGTAACCTGGACATTGTGGCTATTACGTTAGAAGACTCTGGCTCCTATCTAATTTGCTTATCTCAGCAGGCATCCCCACTCTTTAGGCGTCGCCTGAGAAGCTGGTGAGCATGCTTCCTGCTGGGCTTTGCCAACAGCACCCAGGACAACATGAAGTCTCGACTCACAGTAGCCTTACTGCACAGCAGGGGGGTGGAAGTTCAGCTCCATCTGGCCCTTTAGACACCTTTCCTTTGAATTCGGAGCACCATGTCATACCACTTCTTTGCCTCTGAGTGGGAGGTGTGAGGTCAGCTTCCCTATGAACCCCAGTTCTTCCAGGGAGGGGAAGCAAAAGGCTGACTCACATTGCTTTGTTACTGCATGGTGTGGGCAGGAGCTCAGCCCTTCACTGGACCCCACTGACACCAGGCGTGAGGAGAGGGACAAGTGGGGGGAAACTCGCCCCAGTGCTCACCACCTCATTCTGCCTCATTAATGATGGTTGGTGGAGGCTCCTCTCCCTGCTGGGCTCCACTGACACCGGGGTGGGGGAAGCGGAGTGCTGTCTAACCCTGCCTTTGACCACCTTCTTAAATCATCTTGGTTCTGGGTGGAGATAGATGCTCAGGTCGACGCTAGAACCCACTAGCAGTATCCTGGCAGGGGAATCTGAGCATGCTTGGTTCTGCTGAGTCAGGGATGGAAGATCAACTCCCTTCTTGGTGCCACCAACATTCCCAGGGGAGAGACTAGGTACTCACTGCCTATTTCCGGGGTGTGTGTGGAGAGGTATAGTTTCCATTGGTATTTAGCTGACTAGGATAGGGGTGCATATTGCCAAAAAGGTTTTCTGTTGACAGGTCACTTTTTCTCAGTCTTTTGTCTAGAAGGAAGAAGCTTTGCTTGGAGTTTTCATTTGCTTGGTTGTTTTAGTTTTTTTATTTGTTTTTATAGATGCCCGTTAGCAGTTCTGAGTGGAGGCTGCTGCACCATCCTGTCCAGGATATATGGAAACAAAACAGAAATCCAGAAACTCACTGCGTGCTGTTTTATTCCTCAAGTCCTGAAGTCCCTAGATAGTCCACCTTCTAATTTGTACCTTTTGGAGTCTTCCAATGTGTGTTTGCTGTATTATGCCTGAGATTTCTAGTTGTAAGAGCCAGGACCTGGGAATGATGGGCTACTCCATCCTGTTGGAGTGGGAAACCCTTACCACTGTCCTTTTAGCAAAATGATCTGGCCCCTCCCCACCTGTCCAATTTCATCCCTACTGTGCTTTCTTTCACTGATTTTCCTCCCGGCACAGTGGTCTCCTTACTATTTCCCAAACATGCCAAGAATTCTGTCACCTTAGGGCCTTTGCAGTTGCTGTTTCCTCTGACTGGGGCAATCTTCCTGTACATGTCCATAGGGACACCTCCTTCATGTCCTCCGATCTCTGCTGAAATAACCCTTTCTATGCAAGGTCTTCCGTTAGGGCCCTTGTTGTGGTAGCAACCCTGGCATTTGGGGTCCCTATTCTCCCACTTTATTTGGATCCATCGCAGTCATCGCCACAGGGCATTTGTCCTTACTTGTTTATTGTCTGTCTCCTGTACTAGAGTAAGGGCAAGCAGTTTGTCTTTGTTTTGTTCCCTCCACAATATTAGTTCAATAAATGAATAAATGGGATAGAAATTATCTTTCCCATTTTCAAATTAAAAACTGAAGTGTAGAGAGATTAATTCACCTACATAAGATTAGTTTCTTAGAAAAACAACAGTGCTGTGCACGCATGGAGAAGGGGACATTTTCCTTACTCCTGCTTTGAGGATATTAGTCCATTGACGGACAATTGCAAGCTGAGTCCTTTTAAAATGCTGCTCTGGCAGCTGTGCTGTGTTTGCAAGTCTGGGGCGCTCAGCATCCGTGCATTCCACTGGCCGTGAAAGCCGGTCTAGACTTGCACCTATAGTCGCCGTCCTGGATTGCTGCTAGAAAACATTTTGCCTGGGAAAATTCACACCATTTCTCAGGCACATGTTTGATTGTTCAGTGTCAACACTCAAGGCCCTAAGTGCTACATAATCTTCATTACTTTATGATTATATTTCAATTTCAAAACTGTTCCTCCTATTTGTTTTCTGGGAATCTTTTTTGAAACTTGTCAAGTAATTAGTTGATCAGCTTACCTTTCAGCATCAAGTGGTATTTTATCTTAATCTAAGATGTCTTTAATAACAAGGTATCAGTGATGTGATAATTCAATTCAGAAGCCTCTAGAGACTTCCTTACATTATATTTGTCATACAAAAGCAGAGATTTACTCAAGTGGAATGTGAACCTCTGTGTTCGTTTATATTAATATTTGGCACTATTAATAATCTATTAATTAAAGATATAACAAGTACTTATAAATATAAGCACAATATGTACAAATAAAATATTTAATATTTGTTAACTATAATAGTACAATCACTTCATAATGTATATTTCATGATAAATTTAATTTTAAAATATAGCAATCAATTCATTTTGGGTGTCAGGTAATAACCACATCTCTGCACCTTTTAATTTCAACTTTATATTTATATATTTATTTTCTTCTTTCCTTCTTTCTTTTTGAACACTGTGAACTCCTCAAGATACACTGTTGTATCATTTTAATATATAATGAATTATATTGCTTTTAGTATATAATCTGCTTCCAATATTTTGTAGTAGGTGGGACAAAAATAGTTACAAGTTAGCTCTACCAAACAATCTGTTATCTTTAGAGAAACCCTAGTAGGACCTTCTAGATTATAAAGATAAAATGAACTCTGTCTCTCTCATATCTTTCACTGGAGTACCAAGAGCTAAAACTATCTGATAAACCTCCTTTATTTTAGAGGGCCTGTTCAGGCTTGCAATATATACTAAAATACAATGATTATTTGGTTCGTTGCATCAGGGATGTTTAAGATATTTTCTTAGTTTTCTGGATCTTTTAGTAAGAGGAGTGTAGGATGGGTATTTGAACAAGTATTTGGTTATAATTTCCACCATTACTGAAATGCAGGATTTGAAAAATTATTGCTAGCGTTAGGTCTAATTCTTTAGACTGCTAAGCAATAGAGACTTCCAAGAAATTGTATAAAACACAAGGAAAAGAACCATGCTCAGAGACAGAAATGCTTCAGTGCACAGACTATAAAGCTAGAATGCCCGGGTTCGGCTCCTGGCATCTTCACTTCTTCTATCTGGGACCTTAGACAATGCTGCGGTCTGAACGTTTATGTCCCCCAAAATTCACGTGTTAAAAACCTAACTACCTATGTGGTGGTCATGAGGGCAGAGCCTTCATGAATGGGTTAGTGCCCGTATGAAAGAGAACGCAGAGAATAGCCTCGCCCCTTCCTCCATATGAGGACAGAGCATGAAGGAGTGGTCAATGACCCAGCAAGTAGGCCCTCCCTAGGCACAGAATCCGCCAGTGTCTTGATCTAGGACTTCCCATCCTCGAAACTGTAAGAAATATGTTTATAAGCCACCCAGTTTAAGGTATTTTGTTATAGCAGCCTGAGCTGATCAAGACAGACACATTATTTATCTGTGCAAGGTTTTTTTATGTATGAAATGAAAAATCATAACAATATTTGCTTTATGGGATTGGTGTGAGGTTTAAATGTGTTAATCTTTATAAAGCACTTGGAACATTGCCTGCCTATTATTATTTCTGAGCAGAAGTTGACACTAAAATGCTGCAGTGGCCATGGGCCAGGAGACCTCTGTTCTATTACCTTATAAATATGCCCCCCAACAGCACAATAGTAAGGATCAAAAGCTACTGAAAACAGTTAAGGAACAGTGAAACTTCACTACTGTTCATTTAAGCAACTGTGCTAATCCTGTATCTGTAACTTGTCATTTCTTGGAATGTTTTCACTTATATATTCATTCAGCACCTAGTTATTCTACTGCACTAAGGTAGTTTCTACAGGAAAATCCAAAATGTAATAGAGTATGCCTTTAAAAAGTATATGGCTAGTATTAGAGGAAAAAATGGCAAGATCGATGATAGACAGATAGCTAGCTAGCTAGCTGTCCAGCCCAAGACTGTATGATTCTACTGCTACCTGCTTTATTTAGGAAGTTCTTAGAAATATCTACTTATACTTTTTAAATGACGGGTCAGTTTTAACCTTCAATATTTCTAATTGTCTTTTTATGTTTAGCTAAAACCACCATGCTGTTTGTTTCTCAGTAGAAATATTTTGCTGAACTGATCCTCTATTTCTGACCAGCAATGTGGAACAGGCATGTTTTGCCTTTGCAAACACTCTAATATCCTCTATCCTCTCACAGTTTGATTGCTTCTAGAAACAGCGGTAGAGGTAGTGGGCCTACCAGGTCCACCCAAAGTGCACCCCTCTCCAGGCTTTCCCTCTGCTCTGTCTCAGACTGCAAGAAGGCATCGACTCTGTTGCTAACCCATATATCACTAAGGGCCTTAGTTGCTGATCTGCAGATTATTAGAAAGCCTGGCAAGCTGGGGACATTTTCTTTATTGGATGGGTGGGAGAGGGGAGGAGAGTCTCGGCCAGCAATTCCGTTTGCTATGTTTGCCTAATGTTTTAAATGGGAGAAAATTCCCTTGCAGCTCTTTCCCAACACAGCACTTTCCCTCGTGCCCTTAAGTCTCTTATTTCCTTGCCCTGAAGTGTGCCACCTCTGAGGCTCCCTGCCCTGCTCCCCAGGCCTCCCGGGGCTTGGCACATGGCACAAGAAAGCAATGTGGGGTTTTTGTCTTTTTTGTTTTTTTTTTTTAATTCTTTATTTCTTTTTTTCTTTCCTTGGAAATCTTAATGATCTTTTCTTTGTAACTCCCATCTCCAATTATGTTCTCAAAAGGCAAAGTTTATGCATATGTACACAGCCGAGAGACTGTCTTCTCCTTGTTTTTCTCATGATTGTGCCTCTGAATAAAACCCTGAAATTATCAATTGGGTAATAGAGCAATGCAGCTCTTCCAAATGGTTGGGTTAAATTGGCTGTGGTTTCAAGTAGTATTATCATTAATAATAATAGTAATAACCCACCCACCAGTGGAATATTCATTCACACATAATAGCACACAGTCTCCCTGCCCTGGAAGTATCCAGGCAGTTGCTGTCTGGACAGAATCCTCTGACAGGGAGAAAGGCAATGCCTGGAGGAACCCCCACGGAGGGCTCCCATCCACTTTCGTCACGCCTCCCGTCTGTCTTCAAGCCCCAGTACTAGTACCATGTTTACTAGCTCTTAATGATCCCTCCCCTCCCTGACAGTATTTATTATCTCTAACACTCATTTATCGCTTTACAATGCTGCCTTGGATTGTTATTGATCTTTTAATGTGCACCCTGTCTTTTGTACTTGTATCTTACTGCTTCACCCAGTTCCAACCTTCTACTCCTGCAACACTTGGGTTTATCAGAGGTAGCTACTGCCTCTTACACTTCTTATAAATATCTTCATTAACTCAAATAATGTCTTTGGTGCTGTCTCGTCTACATAGGGTTTACACATCAGAAAGCATTTGATAAAGTTTGTCTCTCTTGCCGACACCACTAATAATACAAGTGACGTTTCCTGAGATCTAACTGTACACCAAGTACTATGTTGAGCCCTTTCGGAATGTTGACTAACCTTAGTTATGTTATCAATCCCTGTTAATTCTACAAGAGATGTGACATTTCTCCCATACTACAGATGACATAATTAAAATTCAAAGAGCTTAAGGAAATTCCTCAAGGTTATAGCACTAGTGATTTTCAGAGCTGGTCCAAACCTAAGTCCATAGTTCTTAACTACCATGTTGTTCTGATGATAATGAGAACTCCTGTTGGATATGAAGTGTGCATTCGCTCTTGACAGGTGCTAACATATGCATTGTGTCATTCTATCCTAGAACACTGAAAAGAAGAAAACAAGGCAAATTATAAAGGAAAAAAATGACCCTGTATATCAAAGAGTCAGAAATAATTCTAGGTTTCCTTAAGCAGAAGGGTAGCCATTGCATCACAACCCACCGTTCGCGTGGAGTTGTTTGAGGAACTGTGGAAGGAAAACATGTGATTCTGTCTTTGTGATGCTTAATTCAGCAGGTGAGAGGACCTCAGTTCAAAATGTTGCACTGGCCTTGTGCTGTGCCGGGCTGGCTGAGGCAGGAACAGAAATGTCTTTCCCTTCCCATGGCACAGTTTCTTTTATTCATCTATTGAAGCTGGCACTGCCCTGCTTCTGAACTTTTCTCTATACTGACATGGAAACTCACTCAAGTCCCAGTGAAATTCTTCCAAGCAAAAGTATTTCATGAAACAATATTCATCTCTGTGTAATCATCTGCAATACTTTCTTCCTCTGTGTTATACCTCATAGGCATGTTGTAAAATGTTTTGGGAGCTTATTAAACCATAACTTTGTCCTGCACATTCCAGTTACATTGTCAGGGGTCGTTGATTATAAATGTTTTCCGGGTATTTATCACAGCACTTTGTGAGTATCATTCTTAAAGCTTTCTTTGTACTCCGTTACCTTCAGCTGTGCTTTGCTGTCATTTGATGCGCATATTGCATTTGTTTGGGGCCTATTGTTTAATGAGGAGGGAATTGATCCTTCAGCAATTACCTACTTATTGGGGCCAACCAAGGTCAGAGGTATTCCTGGAAATTTTTTAATGCTGGTAAAATTGAGCCAATAAGAATTCCTTGTCTGTCATTTTCCCTTAGATATTAAATGATTGGAATTAAATACAATATGATTGTGCCATTTTGGGTGATTGACAATATCTTCCTCTAATTCCTCATTACTTCCCTATTGTTTTGTCAGGTTTTCCTTTGTTTTCTTGGCATTGCGGGGTTTCACTGCCTGGTTGTAGTATCTGTTTTGTTAGGATTTTTCCTTCCTTCTCCTCATCCACAGACTTACTCCATCACACAGCCAGGGGAAAATGACATGACTTACTGTTCACGTTTCCTACATTCCCTGGCGATGAGGGATTTGTTGACATTTTCTGCAAACCCTGGTGCTATTATGAACCGGAAACTAGATTTCAAGCTCCAGCACGCTCAGAGTTAAGCTGCATTGAAAAGGTAGAAAAAAATAAATGGGAAAAACTTAAAGATTTAGAATAAGAGACCATTTGTAACAATAAAGCAATATCATCCCCCCAAAACACAACCTTTTAAATTTGTGTCTACCAGAGCTACACCACGAGGTTTTTCTCCTTTTAGAACTTTCTGAAACAACACTCCTTTTCACTTCCTAATCTACTAATTATGGCCCCAGCTAATAAATATATCACTGTTCTTACTGTGATTATTATTATCATTGCATACTTAGTTACACAAGAAAGAAAACCCTTGCGGATAGGGAAATACTCCTCCTAAACTTTAAAAACTGTATGATGTTTTCATGGTTTTTGAAACAGAAGTGACACCAGTTACTTAGAATTCCTTTGTCTGTATCTGCCAACATCCAACTCAAGTTTCACAATTTTGGAGGATTAGATGCTCTTTAAAGTATTATCTAAATTCATAGTCTGTTATACTCTAAGTTGACAATTCTTCAGTCTCTGTTAAGAGAGAGATCTATCCATATGTGACCTGTTCAAACACAGGCTGTGTAGACACCAAAGTGAATGCAGAAGCTAAACGAGGACTTTTATCTTCTTACACAGGAGTGAACATAGATAAACTGCATGACTCTACATTCATGTAAACTACACACACACACACACACACACACTGATGCCCTTCTTGATTGGTTTAGCCTGTTTTCTGCCACTGAATATAAGGATATTTTCTGACTTCTCCAAACGTTTGATTTTTGTAATTATTGCTGGGTTTTCTTTTATCTTGCTCTACATGGAAAATAAAATTGTGATTTAGATAGTTTGGTCCCAGCGGTCCTGTCTGTGCTCAGCAAATGGTTCCATGTCACTCCCTGCATCACAATATGGGAGCCACCGAGCTTGGCGGCAGCTAATCCTCTGAGCCTGTTAATAAGCTTAGGAGCACGTTCATTGAAGGCTGACGCGTTAGGCACAAACAGGGAGAAAATATCTACTGGGGGACGCTGAATTGGTTTTAATCATCTGCTAATCACCAGTAATGAGACCTACTCTGGGGAAGAAAAGAAAAACAGATAGTCAGAGGGAGGTTTTGTTCTTCACAGCAGAGTAACACGGAATGAGAGGGCAGCTGTTATTAGGGAAGAAAGGATAGAAAGAAAGCAGGGATTTGGCCAGAGCAGATGAAGCGTCGGCTGCGGCACTCTGTTTTGTTAGCTGAGTGTTTCTTTCATTCAGTCCCTGAAACTTCAGATCCTGCAGGCTCCCTGACAGCCCACCTCTACGACATGGCTTCTTGAAGAAAGGAACTTCCCCCGTCCCCTCTGCCTTTGCATTCAGTCCTGGAGCATTTCACCGCAGCCCTCCACATAGTACCTTTGCTTGAGGAGAGAAGAAAAGCCTAGGGCAAGGGACGCTTCTGGATGGGTACCAAAATAAAGCGTGGTGTGCGCAGGGGAGGGGGCGTGCAGGAAGCCGGGCTGAGAGCGTGGGGAGCCCTTGTCCTGAGCGGTGAGGCCTGACAAGGAAGCCAGAAAGGAAGAATCTGTTGCCAAAGGGTCGGTCCTAGCCGAATTGGGTAGACTGTCTTTTTAAGTCCTGGGCTCTGTGTTTCGGGAAATGCAAGTGTGGTTATGACTTGGCTGCCATTTGGGATGCTGTCATTTCACAGACCTTCTCTTCAAAAGTTTAAACTCTTGCAGTTGTTAATAATGTAGCTGTGTTTAACATGGCGGGTTAGGGATACTGTTCTACATTGGGTCAGTGTTCTCCACGAGAAGAAGTTAATAATATACTTGCTTGTGTACTCTCTCAGGAATAGTTAGATACTTATGAGTGAACCATTACCTGTCCGCCACTGACTCTTTCTTCTCCAAACTCTTGTGTGCTGTGTCAGGGAAAAACCCAAAGCACAGCCCCCGTGATCCAACCTCCACTAGGCCCTCCATGCCTAGCTCAAAAATCTTCACCAGCTCTCGGCTACCTTCACATCAAAACCTAAACTCCTTGTCCCTGCCTTCAAGTTTCATCATCCTCTGGCCTCATTCTCTCCTTGCAGTTCCGCGACCTGGATTTCTGTTCACGTGTTTTCTATTTCTGCCCACATGAGGTCTTATTGTTCCCTGCATGGCCTGACCTTGCCCCATGGTTTTGGTGAGAACTGTGCTCTCTTGGTGTTTTCTTTGTTGATTGCTATTTCTTTTAATCGTACCAATGTTTAATATAGAAAAAGACTGTACCCCTAGCGTAACCCCCCCTCCCCCGGGCTCTCATGGCATTTGCTTTCATGTATCCCATAGCACTGAGCACGTGATGATGTCTAGGCCACTCTCTTCAACCCAGGGACAGTGACGTTCTTATTTGCACCTCTCACACCAGCCAGCACATAGCCCTGCACGTAGTAAATTCTCCATGTGTTGAAATAAACTGAATTTTAAGACCTTTAGTGGGAAAAATCAAGTTAAAATGTTAGCATCCTATAAATGTATATCTAAATAGTTGGGACTCAGGGTGTAAAAAGCAAGCCAGACTTGAATGCTTATATTTACTTTTACTTTTTGGCCATTTATATTCATTATTCCAGCTATAGGCAGTGAGTTGGGAGCAGGGGACATCAGAGTGAAACTATAAAGTATATTTTGTAGAAAAATGGAAAAAGTAAAGCTGGTAGAAAGCATTTACTGAACATCTGAGTCATCATTTCATAAACCTCTTACATTATACCCACAAGTGCTGAGGCCTCCCTGGCTGATGGAATGTCAAATGCAACCCTCACAGCCTCCGTCTTGGGGGAGGTCAAAGTCTTAGAAGGGAAGAAAAACATGTAAACAAAATGTCAGCAATCCAGTGCTATAACATTGCAGAAAGTCGCAGATGCCCTGGAAGTACTGAAGAAACAAGAATCACTCTGGCTAAGGCACCTTTCTTAGGGACAGCTCAACAGAGGAGGCAAAGTCCTGGAGAGTGAGGGGATTTCCAGGAGAAGAAAGCTAGGGCTTCCAAAACAAGGAAAGGTGGTAGCGTCAGAAGATCCAAGCAAGCAATGTGCTTGCTAGGGCAATACTGAACACTCTGGTGTGGGTAGAGGGAGTGTGTACAAGGTCATAATCATGAATTCCAAAAAGTAGACGTTGGATATGATTTTAACTTTTACCTCTGAGCTTTTTGATCAGCAAATCAAGTCAGGGGAAACATATAAATGCAAGTGTACCTTCTATTTGGATCACTGCTCACATTAGCTACTCCAGATTTTGTGTTCTAAGAACTAAAAATCCATGTGGGTCTAATCCCATCAAAGCGCCTGGCAATTTTAAATTGCCAATGATACCAAGCCTGGCAATTTTAAAGTGTGAGACACAGTTCTTGGCATGCAGTGAGCCCTCAATATTTGTTTGATTATTATTATCATCATTATTATTTCTTTCCAATACTAAGAAAAGTTGAGAAGGCACTTAGCTAAATCTTTCATTTTAACGGTGGGAATTGTGATTCAGAGACAGGGAGTGAGTTATCAAATGTCAGTAGTTAATGGGAGTGATACTTTTTTTTTGCGTAGAACTTTTCAAAGGGCTTTGATACCTGTTGACTCAGACACAGACAAAGTGAAGTAGGGAGTGGAACTGCAATTATCCTAAACATACAAAGGACATGCTCAATGCTCACTACTCATCAAAGGCACAGGCGGAATTTGAACTCAGTTCTGGGTCCAGTAACCACATCTCCCTTTGGCCTTAGTCAGTATATCTGCATTCTTTCAACAACTGCAAGATGAATTCTATTCAAGCCCACTATTCATATCATCCCTATTTCAGTCATTCAAGAGTTTTAGGTTACTTATAAAACTGAGCATTTAAAATGCTTTATAGGTAGACAGCATTCGGATAATGTGAAAAAGGGATTGGACAGAATACTTGTTTTAGAGCTTAATTTATTTTTATTGGCAATATAGAATGCTAGGGCAAGACAAGACCTCTGAGCTCAGATGACATCTCCTGGCTCAATCACACTGCAAATTTTGGAACCGAATTCAGACACATGAAGTGACTTTCATAAAGCCACTCAGCAAGTATTTGGAAGATTCTAGCCAAGGTTTTCTTCTTAACATTGCAACATCCTGCCTGCATTGAAGGAGACAAAGGAGAATGGAAGACTGTACTCTCCACTTGGGCAGTTAGAAGAGACATAGGTGAAAAACGTGTTCTCTCTTCTGTAGGAAAAGCACCTTGAAGGAAGGAAAAAGGGACTGTCCATTGTACCATCAAATTCTAGGCTGAACGGAATTTCCTAGAAAAACACAGAATCTATTAATAAAAATGCAAGGCTATTTATTTACCTATTATATCAACCAGTTTTCTGGGTGTGGCCCTTAAAACCATTTTCTACTTCTGGAAAATGGTGATAGAATTTACACCTACTTTGCCTACTTTCACTGGGTGGTTGTGAGGCTGCGATGTAATCCTGTAAAGACCATGCTAAAAGAGGAAGGTGCAGGTGGTAGAAAGACCTATGTGATGCCTGAGCTGAGGCTTGACAGTGACTAGCAACGGGCCAGGGAAGAAAAGCGGAAAGACCTTGTGCAAAGGCCCTTGAGTGAGAAGGCAGAGGTGGTGCGTGGGGACAGCTGCCACCTGGCCCTTTGCCAGAGGGTGAGTGCAGGGCAGACGGGCTGGCTTTGCCAGACAGAGGGTCAGGCCTTTGTCCTAAAAGCTGCCAAGGATCTCTGGAGGGTTTAAACTGGGGGCAGTCACATGAATTTCAGGTCTTCACTTAGAAATATCGCTCAAGCAATAATGTAAACTATGAATTTGAAAGAGACAACCCCAAAGGCAAGGCAGCGGTTAGGAGGCTTGATGAAGACTTCTACTGAGGCAGTGTCTATGGAAAAGGAGGGAAATTGACAAAGTTGAGAGCAATTAAGGAGTCTGAATTTGCAGAGCCTGCAGAGTGATGGAGGTGAAGGACATCCAGCTTCCTGATTAGGACAATTGGATGGATAATGGTGCTTCTATTGAATCGAGTGATATTGGAAGAATGGGTTGGGTGTGATACAGAATTAAGTTTTAGATATCCTGGAGGGGGAGTATAGCATACTCTTTAAGGGGGTGGGCTTTGGGGTCAAGAAGGATATGGGTTTCAATCTTGGCTTTGGCACTTTCTGGCATGTAAGACATAACGATGTAAAACATTAGGTCAGACCCTGGAACATAAAAAGTACCATATAACTAAGGTTCAGTGTGATGATGGTGGTGGTAGTGGGGGTGGTGAGTCAGTGACAGCCGCGGACATCCAGGTGAGCCTTCCAAAGGAAAAAGCTCCAAGTCTATCACATTATACTTGGCACACAGATAATGATTAAAATATGAAAAAGAATTAGACCACTCATGGGTCATATACACAGAAAAGAAAATTAGGAAAGACACAGCCCTGAAGGACAACATTTAAAAGATAGAGGAAGAAAAATTGTCCTTGAGAGAGGTTGCTGTAGAACTAAGAGGAGAATTAGTTGTTGAGTAAAAGATGATGAACAGTAGTTTTCCACCTCAAGTGTAGCCTCTATGAAGGCAAAACCGTGTCATGATCATCTTTGTATTATCGTCAACCACAGTAAAATGCCTAGATCAGTTTAGTTGATAAATAAAAGTCAACTGAGTAAATGAACTTGAATACCACACCCACCGTGTTTGCTATGGGCTACCTTAATGGCCTCCACACATCTCCTATGTTCTGGTCTCAATCTATTTGTATCCAGAAAACAGAATTCCTAATTCAGTGATTCTAAGCCTTTTTATTATGCTTCTTGACCTAGGACTCATGTGACTTTTCACGGCACTAAATGTAGGTATGAATGTGTCGGTGGGGCCGTGTACAGTTGTGTGAGTATAGGGGTGTGTATGTGTCTGGTAGGTTGGGGCGACATATATAGAAATGGAATTATGTGCATACTTTTGAAAGAGAGAGAAGTCAAAATAATGCCAAAGTTTTATTTAATTGTTTAATGACTAATTAGCTTTACATGTTAAATGTAATCTAACACAAAAAGAGGTATTTGGGATGATGATACCGTATGTGGACTGTGTAATAAAAAAGAAACTTCGAGAAAGTCTAAAAGCTCATGAAAAAACAAGTGATAATAATGTATGTGGGGGGTTGGGTAGGGGAGAAATGTATGTAAATGGGCAGTGACTATGCTACTGACATTCTCCTTGGAACTCAGCAGGTGTTTTGAGTCCTTTCCCAATTATCTCAGAAATCCCACTTTCAGAAATTCAGAATCTTGGGATTTTCCTGCAGAGGAACATTATGAGTACTAGCTTAGTGGACTAAACACACAATCATAGACTTGGGGGCTTAGAAAACTATAAGCAGATCATTCAGTCTATTTCCTGGCTTCTGAGATACATAAATAGTCTCTAGTTTGTCTTTTCAAGAAGGCTTGGTGATAAAACTAGATGCCATAGATTTTAAAGCCAAATATGTTGAATTCCAGAGGAATAACTCCATATCCTTGGGCAAACTGGTTGTCCTCTCTGAGCTTCATTCCCTTTTTAATTTAGCAAATGATTAAATGCCGATGTCTAATCTTTTTTTCTCCTGGGAGCTCTAAGCGAAAGGACTTATATAAAGCATCTTGCCAAATGTTTGTGATAGAGGAGGTATTCAGTGATTTCCCTTTTATTCTGCCTGTCTGATCATATTCATGAACTAAATGGTTGGTTGATGATGTATGGATTTGGAACATTTATGCAGTTCAGTTACTAGAAATAGTTACTTCTGTGATTTGATGAACTTTAGTCAGAAAAAGGCCTGATTATGCTGCAGTAACAAAATAACCCTGAAAGCAATGGCTTAGCACAACAAGAGTTTATTTCTTGTATAAACTGTAAGTATATGTTGAATTGGGTCAGCTCTACTCTACCCAGGAAATTGCTGGACAGCCCAGGAAGTTGGGGACCCCTCATCTGGCAGCTGTACCATTTGAATTCCAAGCCCTCCCTCCCCTCACCAGGAGAAGAGAAAGTTGGCAGGCCACATGCCTGCTCTTGAATGCTTTTACTCAAAAATGACACATGCATTTCCACTTACCAAGCTACATAGCCTATCTAACTGCAGGGAGGCTTGAAAAATGGGGGAGTGTATGGATATTTGGTGAGCAGTAAATGTCTCTGCTACAATTATAGAATGACATAAGGCATTCAGTCGGAGCTATAGGTGCCATACATCTAAACCTCAAATTAGGACATTTGATGTAATCCACACCCCATTCACAACTTCTTAAACTATAAATTTATTTCATGCTCAACTTACAGTAAAAGGAGATTTCTGGAACTTACACAGATGAGCTTGCTCTCTTTGCTGGACTTAGAATAAAATTGTGACTTGCTTCTGAGGCTCCCTCCAGCTCTGAACCTTTTGGGGTTCCTCTGGAAAAGTGGCCCCACAATGACCATTGGCCGTGGTCCCCTTCACTTCAACGTGGCTCCTCATTTCTCTGCCCTTGTTTCCTCTTTTCTCTACTAGTGCATCTGCCTCTGCGTTTTATCTTTCTGTCTGTCAGGCTGATTAGCATATTTTGACAGATTAAAAGGCTAAGGTCAAACCAACAAATCCCTAAAGAAATACTGCTAATTATTGTCCTATGTTTTTTAAGTACTTTGCTCTTCAAAGAATTTAACAAGGAATAAAATTCAACTTTGTATCCCAAGGGTTGTTTTAATATTATATTAAAAAAAATAATAATAAGTCCCTTAGCTTCCTGTGTTCCATGTGTTAGGAGAGCCATGAACTGTTCTGGAGCTGTCAGTGGTGATCATCTCCACTTCCAATGAGTCTCTTTCTGAAGTGATACACAAAATGGCATGCAGAGTTATGCAACACTGCAATAAAGCAGTCCATGGAGATGACACTGCTTTAGCATCCATATATAGTGCCCAAATTAACATCAGGACAGGAAGCGCAGCTGACAGCCCCCAGAGGCAGTAGGGTGCAGTGGCTGGGGCACAGACTCCGGTGCTGAGCTGCCTGGTCTGAATGCCCATCTCGCCCCTCATGGGCTGGGCGAAGTCAGGGCTGTTACTCTCTCCGTGCCTAGATTTCCTGATCTGTTCAACGGGGGCTTGGTAAAAACAGTACCTATCTCGTCAGATCGTCGGGAGAATCAGGAGGAGTGGGTTCGGGAATGTGCCCGAACTGCAGAATCGTTCCCTGTCAGTGCTTCCTTGCCCCGATATTCCCACCATCACCTCTCCGCAGGGTGGTTGGCCGCTTTGATGCTCAGAAGTACACTACACGTATGGCTCAATTTCTAAAGAATGAGTCACCTGACGGGGATGCCAAGCCCCCTCCGCTGCAGGCAAGTCACTCCACTGTCAACCTCGCTCCCGCCCTGCCAGGAGCCGAGGCCCAGACCACCGGCTTGGCAATGGACATGTGCAGGCTCTATTCACCCACCAGATGTTATTTTAAAAATCAATTTACAAGATGATAATGGAGTCGGGTTGATTGTGCCACCCCTCCAACGAGTACAGTACAGTGATGAACCGGGGCTGCCTGTTCACCCAGCCGCTCGGGCAGGGCAGGGCGGGGTCGGGGTCAGAGGAGGGGTGCTGGGTGGGGGCGGGGTCAGAGGAGGGGTGCTGGGGCAGGGGCGGGGTCAGAGGAGGGCGCTGCTGGGGCGGGGCAGGGGCGGGGTCAGAGGGGGGGGTCTCTGGGTGGGGGCGGGGAAAGGTGACAGGAGGAGGGAAGGAGGAAGGCGCCACTGCGCTCAACTCAGAAGCTAATTATGCGACGTGGTTGGCAAGGTAAGAACAGGATAGCCTCCAAGTAAGAGGCGTCTAATAGCTCGAGAAAATCTCCAGTGAAGTTGTTCACTACAGGTGAAAGGCCAAATTACCAGATCAAGTGGCTACATTATCAAAAATTATTCTATTGATTTCAGCGAGGTGCGTTTTCCCTGAGATGATTACCACCATCTAAAATCTCCTTTCCTGCTGATTTGGAGCATGCAGCACAGTCTCCTCGTTTCAAGTTGTTCAGGACGCGTTCGCCTGTGCGGGAAGCGCGGCCCGGCCTGCTGTGAGAGTCTTGTGAGCTCCGGCTCGCAAAGGCAAACAGCCCGGCTCTCTGAGGGCCAGGGTCTGTGTCATTATCAAGAAATGAGGTGCAAGGGGGTGTCATTTGCACAGGGAACCTTCTGAGTTCGAGATTTACCGTGCCGTTTCCTACAATGGATCCTACTTTGGGAAAAGAGCCCCACGAATCCTAGGTGGCCTTGCAAACCCCTGTGGTCACAGCCCCAAAGCAGAAAGACAAAGCATTGAACTTCACACCTGTGGGCCCCATAGGCACGCATCTGAGTCTAAATTTGAGAGAGGTGGGGAATTGGGAATAGAGGTGCTTCTAATTTCGTTTAGATTGTCAACTGCTCTCTATTTCTAAAGAATATTGTGAGAAAAAGAGCTTTCAATAGAACAAAGGTCCAACCAAGTAAAAACTGGAATCTTAGAAGTGCATCTATCTACTTTCTAAGAGAATGAAATGTTCTTCCTACAAATGTGAATAGAATGCCATTTTAATCGTTCAGCTAGGTTCTTTCCCAAGAATGATTTCTTTGGGGTCCAGAGATGGGTGGACAATTTCCACTTGCCAGTGGATAAAAAGTGTAATGAATTCAGCGTACATCCTCCCTCCTCATCGCATCAAAACTCCGCATCCCTATTTCCTGGCTACTGTTCTTACATTCACAGTTGGTTAATGTAAAACCAGACTGATACAGGGCGTCTTGCAGTTACTGTTTGAACTGGAGCCCTAGAGTCGTGACTTCCTGCCGCTGGGAACTTCCACCTGTTCCATGATCAAAGCCGTGCATTGTGTCGCGTGAATAACAGCAATATGTGCACTGTTGACTCAAGGCCAATTATCCTCCATTTGGGACTCTCCATGGATGCTCCTAACTTCATTACTACAGTCTAGCTGATGCTTGACATATTCAACTTTCCCATAAAGTTTAGCATAAGGTTCTCTTCCTACATTATCGAACTTAAATACCGTGCAATAATCATCATACATGTAACACAAAATTCACAGTTTCGAGCACCTTAGTGTCAATGCTTGGACAGAGCCAATCATTTGTAAACAAAGTATTCCATATCCAAGTGCAGCTGTCATGCGCTTAGCAAGTCTTTTTCGGTACTTAGTAGCCACACGCGCTCCCGGCGCCTGGCCTCAGCAGAGCCCAGCACGCCACCACGTGGAGCAGCAGGTGCGAACGTGGGGAGGCCGCTCCCGGGAGGCTCCCTCCCCCACCATCCTCCTCTCAGAGGGGGCCTCGGGCCTTCAGAATATTTTAATTCCTGATTTCTGCTTATATTATCATGTGTTTGTAACAGATGAATTGTCATTTGTTGCTGGGAGGTGATGTAAAAAACTGCCTGGAACCCCGGCCTGGTGTCGAAGCAGGGCAGGCATCCTTTTCTATGCGTGTTTCTCTCTCCTTTTTTTTCCTTTTCCCCCCTCCCTTCCCCTTGCTCTCTGCCTTTCCCCTCCCAGTTTTTCATGTAGTTATGGATAATTGTCACCGTTTACTTTTATCGCATCCAAAGTGGCGGCTTAGAGGGGCCGGACTTGAGTCGGGACTAATCTTGCCTTCTCCCCAAGTAGGAAAATCCCAAGTCTTGCAGGGCCCAATTGATAACCCTTGTGCTTCTTTTCCATGAAAGACGGATGGCTCTGGCAAGCTTGGGAGACTGCAGATAATGGGATTGACTTGGTACTTAAATCTCAGTGAACCAGGACAGCATAAGTAATTAGTGAATTGGATCCATCCTGGGGTGCTAATGATGGCTAAGTCTGCCCCCACGCCATTCTGAAAACGGCAAGAGGCACATCCATCTCACGCAGATAAAAACCAAGGGGACGCTGCTCACAGACACCATTTATTCCTTCTTTAGTGCACAATTTATCCTAGAAGGGAAAAAAAAAATCTAATTTTCCTCAAGTGATACCCAGAAGACCAAGTGACCATGCTCCCACCAGAGTTCATTTTGATCACAATACTGCTGCTGTTTTTAATTAAGAAAGGCTAATTAAGAGAAACTCTACATTTATCTTCTTATCTACTTGTCAGCAGTCTCTCAGACATTACCTATATTTGTTTACAATTTGGTTACTGGCTTTCTATCAGTGAGCCAGTGATGATTCTTGGTTTATATCAACCTTGGTGCATTATAAGGATTTTGATAGTGTTTTTAAGAGTTGAATAATTAAGCACAAAGATAACTTTTAGCGTAGTAGATCCTAGTTCACACACACACACACACACACATGCACACGCACACATATGTATATAAAACACTGGCTACACAATGTGTCTTTATGGCTTTCATCAGTTGATTCGAGTGTACGGCACTTGTCTGCAGACTGGCCTTCTGGCTCATTTTTCTTTTTACCCAGAGTGATGGCACTTTATCAGGATAATTTAGATAGATGTCTTTTCATGGTGTTCACTTACGCTTCCAGCAAACGTGATCGACAAAGAGCCACAAAAGACGAATGACGTCGCATTTTGATCAAACATATGTTCTGTCAATGGAGGAGACCCTCAAGGTGGTCATCTGCCTTTTTGTGTTGTTGTTCCATCTAACTTGATCAACATTCCCAACAACTAAAAACGCCCACAAAATACACTTTTGTCAAGATGACCAGAGAGTCTAAGAATGAAAAGTGAAAACCTGAAGCCAATGCTTTTCAACTCAAAAGTTAGCAGCAATCCAACGTGCCAGCCTGACAATTCTTATGTAGATTGATCAGAAATAAATGTGACAGACTGTGAGCCTCCTTTCTTGGGCTGTACCACGGTGAGGGGGCGTCAAAGCCAAAAAACAAGTCCTGCCTCCTTGGTCAATTTTAGTCCATCTCTTCTACAGTGATTGCCTGCCTTTCTTTGAACCTTTCACTTGGGGGCCAGCTGGAGTTATAACAGATAATGAGATAAGCCAAAATAATTGGTTAGTAAGAAGATTTCTGGTAACTAATATTCCTGTCTGCCCCATCCACCAACCCCATCCTTTTCTTCTTGTTTGTTTGTTTTAATGTGAGTTTTCTTTCCAGGATCCTTAATTTTGTTGTGACTGTCTTCTCAGAAGGAATGTTCGTGTACACAAACTGAACAGACACACATCAGTGCATCATTATATCCAGGACCGATTTTCCCAAAATCTTTCTTGATATTTAATATTTGAGGAGAAAGCTGGTGAGGCCAGCACACCATTTTTCCTTCCAATCTGTAGCTGATTAGGCAGGATTCAGACTTATGTAGGATGAAAGGGGGGCAGGTTCTCACTGAGGGGAGTGTGGAGTTCCTGGCTATAGTGAAATTTAGTCTCTTCCCAGCACCCGCTAAGTTCTGATTTGAATTTGTTTCTAGATATGGATCTTTCTAAGTTTTCGTTTGTCTAAAACTTGACTTTGATGTTCAAACTGAACCAGTCCATATCAATATTCATGGTTCAAATGTGTCTATCTCTCTTGCGCAAAGGAAGTTTATGTCAATTGTATGAGTGTGCTGAGAAGCAATCTCATGTGTGTTGAATGTGTATGTGTAAGCTATTCATATAAGTATTGCATAAAACAGTTCTTTTCACTACTCAATATATAGTTTTATTCTAAAAATACTTTGTTATCTTAATTCATTTCTACCTATACCAAGGAATAATGTAGACTGATTTAAAAAAAAACTACTGTTTTTTCTTAATATCACCCCTCATGTAAATGTACAGTTCTAGCACTCTGTGTACCATTACAATAAAATGAAAATATACATCTTACAATTATTTTGAAAGAACTAGTGACATGTCAAAAATGTTATTTTAAAATTTTTAAAATAGCACTATATAGAAGAAGACTTGAACTGAGAAAAATTGTATTTATCTCTTCTGAAAAAAGTGGTACCTCTCTAGGATTATAGAAGGATATTTAAGGATAATTCATATGTCCAAAATAGTTAAGAAAAACTTTGTCTATTAAAAAAAGTTACAAGATATTGAAAACAAATATATCCTTATATATGTCAGCAAAGTGCATAAAATAGTGGATGTAGCTGTCAGATTGCCTAGGTGTGAATCTTAGCCTCCTTGTGATTCCTTAGCTGTGTCTTCTAGGGCAAGTTTCATCACCTCTCTGTTACTCAATTTCTTCTGTAAAATGGGGATAAGAATAGTACTAACCTCATTGGGCTTTTGTAGGATTAAATCAGTCTATCTATGTAAAGTGCTTAAACCTGGTACATATGAAGCATACAATAAAAAGAAATTAGCTGTTTTAAGAAAGTTGAACCCTATTAACGCATTAACTGCCATGTAGGTTGTTTTGAGCTGAGGCCTCGTGAAGCATATGTAACTCTTTACTCTTATGAACTATTTTTCAAGTTGCATATAACTCACGCACAGAAAATAATAAAAAATAACAAATTTTTCATTAAATTAGAAGGGATCATTTTGTTTTCAAAGTTTTTATTCTATTTTCGTAATAAAGCACAGTGGCCCCAGGGAAAAAAATGTTTTTTTCTAGTGTGGCAGTCAATGTGTTGAAAAAGGTTAGTTTTATTTTTTCTTATGGATAAAGGATTTTATATTTCTACCAAAAACTCTGGGGAGGTGTTCCACTTACTTAAGAAAGAAGAACCATCTTATAGATAATATCCGTGCAGCACTGATGTTGGTATTTCTAAAAAGCATGATCTCTGTGGTTGGTCTGTGAGACTTCCAAAGGCCCAGGCCAGGGTTCGGTCAGCCCTGCATCCCCCACAACCCTGGGGCATGCTTGGCTCATAATGTGCCTTCATTTAACGTCTATTCAATGAAAAATGTGCTCTATACCTAGACCCTTCCCACACAATCCGAAAATATCTTTTAAGTGTGCCATGTGCTGGCATGAAATATGCTTTTTAAAAAAGTTCATGACTGAAATTAGAAAATGGTACTTCACCTTTGTATAGTCCCCATTGTGAACAAATTATCTGATTTTATATGGTCCTGATTTTGAGTGAAGCTTTAAGAAGTAAATTTAAGGTTACCTTAATATTACCTTGCAGCAGTCAGAATTAATGGTGAGATGGAAAGCAATATCTTAGATATAAATCCTGTTTTACAAAACATTTTATTTGTTTGCCCCTCCTTTTCTTTTACTGGTAAATAATGGCCACTAAAAATGTTTCCTACTTTTTTTCATGGATTAATTTACATAGCAATAAAAATTTTGAGTATTTTGGAATCTTAAGGAGAAAATATTAAGTAAAAAATGTTAATATCTTTTGGCATGATGATTGCTTTATTACCAAAACTCATTATTTTTCAACTTTGATATTCATCACGGAAAGAGATTTTGACTTGCAGGATTGTAATGTAGTAATGATTACATTGCTGTTTGAACTTTCCCAGCCATAAATGGAGAGTTCCTTTACTTCATGAGAAAATTGAGTCTTTAAATGGGATGCTGGCAGGTGGAATAGCCACTCTGAAGAGTAGGGTTACATGGGCAACTTAGATGAAATCTGTGAGGCATTCTTTCTATGAAAGAGGCCAGGAGAATGGGGGAGAGAGAAAATGTGAGTGAATGATTAAATGAACTTCAGGACCATTTTCATCTGGGAGACAAGTGTGAAAGGAGAAATAATAAATGACTCTCTGCCTTTCTCGAAAACGATTGGTATCCATTGTCTATGCTGGAAGCCATCTGATGGCCCATGCCATCCACCAATGGGCATAGAAAAGTTTACATAAAAGGAAAGGGGTCAACTGAGTAGAGAGAAGCAGCTTAGCCAAAACAAACTGAAATGCTTCATTTCACTAAGGTTTGATTAATGGGATATTAGACACCTAAGACCGTTGAGACAAGAGCTAACTAGCCTTTAGCAAACTGCGCTGTGAATCACACTTCACACATCGAGATGTGAGGTAATGAGATTCTCAAAAAGTACTACATTTAGAAACCACCCCTTAAACTCGAATTTCCAACTCCTGCCAGTTGCTGGCACATTTCCACGGGTGAAGTTGGAAAGGAAGCTCTGAGTTGTTTTTTTAGGGGTAGTTTTTGTTTGTTTGTTCCTGACCACTGATAGCATGAGCTAGCAGCTGGTGTGAGAATAAAGGAAAATATGTGTGCACTGGCAGCAGACAATTTATAACACGGCGTGATTGTTCTCTCAGAGTCTTAAACATCAGAACTTAAGGCTTAAAAAATAATAATTCGCATGGACAAATTTACACCTGCACATTGAGGGTTATTTGCTGCTGTTGTATGATGTAGGATTTTTAAAACTCCCTGAGCCCCCCTCCCCTTAAAGATTAGTGTGAATTCGTGACCAAAATGATTCATAATTGATCAATCTTGAACGTTTTAAATTTTTGTTAAGGATTTTGCAGCCATCACAGGCCATTTTTAGCCAGGGAGTCGGTGCTGGGTAAACCTACATCTCCACCTAGTGGCGCCGGGGAACAGCTAATTACTTCCTACCGAGAGAAACCAAGATTTAGTCGTCCTTGGCAGCCAGCGTGAAAGCCTTCGGTCGCTGTGCAGTTGAAGCACAATATTTAAAGATAACATTTTAATCTCAGAATATTCTTAATTCCTTTCCATCTCCCTCCATATTTTCCTTCTCCTCAACCCTAAAAGCTGACATTATTAGATTGCAAAACAGCTGAAAAATATTCCTCCCACTCTATTTTTCATTCTTACACTGTGCTCAAAGACTTTGACCAAAAACTCATTTGGGTAGCAAAGGATCATTTTTGAGGATCCCCTCACCCTCTCTGCTCCTTATTCTTTGCCAGCTAACCACTTGGCTGGTGTCCCCATAGCTAGAGAGGCCAAACGGAAGTTTCTGTATAGATATCTCAGGGCTTATTGTCAGCTTGCTAGAAAAATTACTTATAATGCTCCCACACCCTGCAGGTTAATGAAGGGGCCACCTCTGCACTCTGCATCCCGGATCAACCTGAACAGAGAAGCAACATCGAGACTCATCCTCACGCAGCAGAGATTCTTAGCTCTTAGTGCATCGCTTTCCCATTAAGCCCCAACCCCCACGCTAAAAGAGAAACAGTTGACCCTCACTAATATATCTCAGGTTTATATGATTTGAATAATCAATAAACAATTAAGGCAGTTTTGCTTCTTTAATACCAAAAGGACATTTGAATTCTGTCCCACTTAAAAGGAAATAGTTTGTTTTGCTTTTAATTTGATTTGCAAGATTATAGAGCATCTGCTCCTTGGAGATGTTATTTCAGCCAATTATATAGATTCTCTATAGTCGCTCTTTCTTGCCACTGGATCATCATTGATACCATCTACACTCTAGTGAAATGTAGATTCCAGGGATTTTTGGCAGGAATATGTCTAGAAAAATTAAAGTTAACTAAGAGAGTCTCTGCTTGCTAATCCCTGTAATTAAACACTACTTGTAGGAGAGTATTATACCGATTGAAGCTATTGCCACTGTACCAGACCCAAAAATGTTTAATAATCCTACCCTGTAATGTTGAATTTTTATTACCTATTAATTAACACCCACTAACTTAGGTAGAAGGCAAAAAGAAATAAATGTATTGTCAGTTTGCTTCTACTCTGACTTATCTTTTCCCTAAGCCTAGTGTTCTGGCATGTGATTCCTTAAATTGCAGGAAGGCTCCATATGTACAAAAAATATAGGGAAAGGTTAGAACAAGGGGATTCTTAGAGCATTTTTAACTTTCTCCATGTTTAGAAAAAAGGCACAAAATTCTTTAGCTCAAACGTTTAAATTCATCTGCTGTCATCATCTGTGTTGCCATCATCAAAGCTCAATCACACAGCATCTTTTTCCTTATAGCTCTCTACTTGTTTCCCAAAATACTGCACCGACCAGAGGTAGGAGAAATTTTGCTTGGTTTGACTGTTAATGAATTTGCAATATTATGCTAAGTAAGAAAGAACTGTAGTTTGCCATCTTTTTGCCAGATTTTTCTGCAATTACATGGAAATAATCAACACAGCCTCACTCCTTGAACATTCTTTGAATTTTCCCAGACTTAGACATAAGTAAGAGTGACCAGAACATGAAGCATTCAAACTAAGGACACTTCAGGCTTCCACAAAAGGATCAGTCCAGAATGATGAGGCAAAGAATCAGGCAGATTCTCAAAGACTCTGTCACACAAAGGGAGGCTAGCTTTAGGTATAGTGGGCAAGAAATAGTCTTTTGCATCTGTGGGGACTACACCTGCTCATGGGCTCCTTGGAGTTCTCCAGGGGCCACACTGCAGCACAGATGCTGCACAAAATTCAGTCTTTCCTGGGCTCGCCTGTGAATGTGAAGGCCTCTATAGGATGAGCCAAGAAAATCTAGTGATGTGGGAACATAAGAGAGTTTTCATTAATGCCCACAGTTGAACACATGCACACACACACACGGGTACACACATACACACACACCCAGTACCTTTTCAGTTCATCTGCCTAACATTCAGTGACTCCCTAAATCAACCCAATTGTGAACCCTGTATTTTAAAATTGCTAAGTACTTACGTAAGGATAGCAAATGTCACTCCATAGGGAATTTATACATTTGCTTCTGAAATCTTACCCCCTTCATGCCTATTGATCTAAAGGGGAGGGGATGTGAAAGTTCTCCTGCAATCAAATCAGCCTATTTACCAACACTGCTATTAGCAAGGAAAAGACACAAGGTGTTGCTAATAATTTTTTTAGACTCCAGAGTTATTTCCATGGTAAAAGTCTTTCTGATTTAGCTGATGTTTTGGCCACTGAGATAATGGTTACACTGGTCCTTCTGCTGCCATAAGGTGTCACTGTTAAACATGTACCTAGTGCAGCCTGGTGGGCACTTGGTCATTGTTGTGTAGCTGCCTTCCATGACCCACATCCCTGCCAGTTCTGTGGCAATGCCTCATCATGGGCTCCAATGATAAAGTTTTTTAATATCCACTGACATGTTCAGTTCCCCTAAGCCTAAGGTAATGATTAGTAATGAGCAAAGGGGCTTCCAACCTTAGCCAGACACTGGATGGAAGGGTTCTTCCTGAAGAGGCCTTTGATTCCTGTCATCAGCACTGAACTTTCTCTCCACATTTCCGGGAACACAAATATCCCACCCAGGGCTACTCACCCTAGGGGGACCCCTTCTTTCCAGAACTCCCACATACCAAGGGCTCTTACAAAGAGTCAGGCTTCAGCAAGCCAAAAACGTTCTACCCTCTCTTTCGGCAAGGAGCCCAGTCTTCTTCATTTATATAACAAAGAAGAGATCCCTCCCATATGCAAAAAAAATCTGCTCCAAGATGACTGGCATGACTTTTAAAATTCTATGTCTTGTACCTTATGTGCCAACTATTGTGAATCTCTATCCTGAAATACATCAGTTCTTTAATATAGATTATATTATTTTCTGTTAATAGTCACAGAATTTCAATTCTCCAACTCTTAATAGCTTGGTGAAACTTATTAATATTTTATGATAAAAATAAGATCCAAACAGCAAGGCTGTCCCTGTAACATCACCTGAAAGCTGGCCTTCAGCATGAGATGGGTGGCTTCCCTGTTCTACAGTGAAAAGCTCTGATCCAGAAAGTGCTGCCAGCCTTCAGGGTCCAAACCTGGGGAGCAGAGAGGCCAACATGACCCCACACCAGGGAGCAAGCCCTGTGTTGATGGGAGGACCCACCACATACTTGGTAGGTGTTTTTCCTCATCAATTGCTTCAATTTTATTTGTTTTTATGTTATTCCTTTTCTGTATAAGGCAATTTACTACCTCAAGGAAGGAATGTCAAATGGAAACCAAAAGCATAAACTCTGTAACTCATTGACATCTTTCAAAAGAAAAACACAACTCCATACATGCGAAGGGGCTCCCACATGACAGCAGGAAACCCAAACTGGAAGCTCCACAGAAAATAACAGATGAAAAAACTGAAGGACTTTGTGGAAATCAAAGGGAAGAGACTGGATGCGTTTCCAGTGCTATGACATTCCAGCGAACAGGGAAGACACTGCACCAAAAAAAGACTTACTGTCAAAAATATACAAAAACTATCCACTTCACAAAATCAGGGATTTGCTCCTAACATCCCACATTGATTTGAGGATGTCAATGGTTGACAGAGGGGAGCCTAGTTTTTTCTAAAGTCTAGTGTCTTTCTGTAAGGCTGGGCTCTAAAAGGAGTGAATTTTCCATTTACTACACATGAAGCTACTAGAGTTCAGTGGAGTGGTTTAGAAAAATTAAGTTAGGTAGTTACTTCCTTCTCTTCATTCCCTAAGTAGTCCTTCAGGCCCCTACAGAAGTTAAAGCTGTAATATGTTTGGAATTACTGGATGGGTAGAAGAGGAGAGAAGTCTAAATTTTGTGATCCCTATCTAAGGCAAACTGTATCAGCAAACACTTGGCTTACATTTCTGGCCACTCTCTCCAGCTCCCTCACAGAAATGCTACTGCGCCTTTCTCAGAGGTGCCAGGAGTACTTCATAAGTAGCTCTCTAGTGATCATTTTCAAATCCCAGCACTTAAATGGACGGATATTATTAGGTTTTGGGAAATACTAGAGGTATGACATGACAAGGAACCCAACGTATACCTGAACATTGGCCTAAATTCTATAGGCTCATGGTTGTCCTAGAAAAAAGATCAAACTACAGTGTAAAGAATTTGAAGCAGCAGTAGCCTCTCAACCAACCTCCTTAATGCCTTATAGTTGTTTATAACAAGTATCAACACACATGCTATTCATTTATCTATCTCCTAGTCTATGTTTTGATTTGGTTAAGAGCAAGAATTACTGCTTATCTTGGTATCTATAACGGTTACTGCTAAGTGTGTCTTGGGGTAGATGCCCAATAAGTATATGTTCCAAACAGCAGTGGCTCTTATTAACTCTTGAAATGTGCCTCTTTGTTACCTTATTTATTATATGTACGTATGTGAGAGAGAGTGTGTGTATGTTGAATATTTTAAAGATTTTCTTTGTTGCTTTTCTAAGAATTGAACAGGATAATTTAAATGGAGCATGGACTAAAGAGACACTAGAATGAACAAGTTCTCAAAATCCAAGAATTATGCCATCACTTCTCACATACACTTATTTCAACAAGTCTAAAATTATTTGAATCAATAGTATTGGAATTACTAAAATGTGATTGCTTGAAATAATGTTAAGGCTCTTCTGAAACTTCTTCATGACAATAACTCAAAGAACGTTATCAACTTAAGGCATCATTTTAAGCACTCCCAAGTGTTAACATAACCACAGGTCCTCATGGGAACAGAATACCCCAGAACGTGCAAACCCACTGATGAATTATCTGAATGACAGGTCAAACAGATTCTTTTATCCTTGTCCTCTCCCAAGTTGAAAATCATAATGAAATTATAATAACTTTATAAGTTAACTTTGCATTGTTTTCTGGTTGGGTTTTTTTTTTTTTTTTCATATAATTTCCAAATTCCCCTCTTTGCTCTCCAAGGCCCCAAACTTCTCCCATGTGTCCTTCTCCAGCACACTCACAAATACAAAGTGATGGAGTGCAGGGCTGGGCCATGCCATCGCTTCTAACCATCTTCTTCCTTATGCACTTCTGCCTTTACCCCCAAACTTTCAGAACAAAATGAAGAAAAGTAAGCTGCTGTATCCTATGAATTCTTCCTGTCTTTGCCTCATGATTGTGATAAATACAGCAGAGTTTGGGGGTGGGGGAGAAACAGGGCATCTAGGGGCAGCACGTGGGGAAAGGTGGGCTAAGCCCTGGAGGCCGTGGGGCGCAGTGGTAAGAGCGCTTTGCAGTGCGCTTGCAGCTTGTCAGCTGTCTCTCCTAGGTCCCTTGTCTTTAGAGTGGAAATGAAAATTGTACTTGCTGTTCAACTGCTGTGAGAATTAAATGAAATGATGCATGTGAGACACCTAGCTCAGCCTCACTGAGCTGGTGAGGCCACCCGAGAAGACCATCGGTTCTTGTGGTCGGTCGTGGATGACTTAAGACACCTGGGTTGCCCCACAACCTCAGACCTCCTGTTCCCTCTCATCTCCTTCTGATGAATTGCCTGAAAGAAAGTTCAAATAGATCCTTTTATTCTCCCCCTCCCCCCACCACCCTTCCCTTTCTCTGTCTGTTTCTCTCTCTCCCCTCCCTCCCTTCCTCTCTCTCTCTCTCTGTCACTCTTTCTCTCCCTCTCCTTGTGTTATTTCTCCCTCACCTTTGCTGTTTCTCTCTCTATCTCAGCCTCTGACTTGGCAGTACACACAGCTGTGCCATATGTTTACCTTCTCAATTGAAAAGGGACATGGCCACGTTTGTGCAGTGACTTGAACCTACCCCTAACATTTTCTCTGTCTAAACCTCTAAATAAGAGCAGAGCCCCAAGAAACATGGAGGAAAAGGACTTCTTGCAGTTTCTTCAAGAGAAATGCTCCTTCTAAGGTGCTTTCCTCAAAAGCAGCAAATGCCATTATGAACACTAAAACTGTGTGTCTACCCTTGCAGTGTGCCAGGCACTGCTCTGGGTACAGGGTCATTTCAGCGCACACGGCTAAGTCACGAGAAGTATGCCTCGGGTACCACTCCCGTTGACACTGCAAGGTCAGAGTCGTCCCGAGATGAGGAAACTGAGAATGAGCAAAGTCAAGGCTTCTACAGACTCACCCAGGTAACCCAAGACACCAGAGCTGAGAGTGAAACTAGGTCTGTTGGGCTCCAAGAGCCACACTTTTCCTGCTATGTCTTTTAAAGATGAAATTTGCAGCTCAGGAAAAGTGGTCTGAGTAATCTTTGAGATACCTGAGTATAGATTTCCTTTCCTAAATCTACCAACATCCCAGTGCTGTCGTGAGTATCTGACATCCTGACTACAACTGGGTGGGGCAATCTTCTTCCCCCCTTATGGACAAGCTCCAACTGGAAGAGCCAAGTGTGGCTAACTGCAAAGTATCCTTAACCATGGTGGACCCTGGTATCTGTCTGGTGTCCATGTTGTCTAGCCAAGCATGGCAGGACCCAGCGTGCATGGCTGATTTTTACTCTGTCCCCTTTGAACTGCTCCTTCTTTCAGGTCAGCCAACCCCTGCTCCCATCTGCCCTTCCTGTGGCTCTTCTTTCACAAAATTTTCTTCAGACATAATACCATAATACTTTTCCTTTCTTCATTATGGCTTGGAAACACAATACTGAGCCGTGCTGCATGTTGAGGCTGTAATTCATTAGCACTGGGAGATTGTGGGAACGTGTCCTCACCTCTCATCAGCAACTGGAATGTGGATTCTCTTGCTGTTTAGTTTTCCACAATCTTTGTGAAATGAAATGCAATATTCGTTTCTAAGGCTTTCCCGGGCAACTGTCTTCTAATGGGAAAACTTTAACAAAAAATACGTATCGCATGCCAAATAGCTAACCTCACTCTCATAAATATTTATATTTTAGGCAGAGTTGAAACATCATTTGTAAGATGGATGTGCTTCTTTGGAGTTTCAGCAAAAAAATGCCTTGAGAGCTAAACCCGTTTTTACCACTAATAGGCACAAAGCCCTTGGTCCTGTGCTGGCGGCGAGGGTTGGAGTAGGAGAGGAAAATCACTAAGTGTTCCAGAAAGAAGTCTCAGAAGAACTTCTCCAATATCATCCTCTTGCCACTAAAGTGGAAGGTAAAACCGGAAGCCCAAATGTTTGGGGACAAGGTTTGGAAGGACCTCAAGGGGCTATTTTGGAGTGGCAAGTCCTTCAGAGGGGTTGGTTAGCATAGCGCAGTGGGCGGATCTCAAAGTGAGGTCCTCACACCAGCAGCATCCACATCTTCTGGGAACTTATTAGAAATGCAGATTCTCAGGTCCTGCCACAGATCTGCTGAATTGGAAACTTGAGTGGAGAGAGAAGGGAGTGTTGTGTGTTTTATCAAGCCTTCCGGGAGATTCTGATGCACACTAGATTCTGAGGAACTTAGTGGTTTAAAGCCCTGGTATGAGAAAACTCTCAGTTTGAATTTTGCCCTCAGTACTAGTTATGTGACCCTTGGTGAGCGATTTAACCTCCTTAAGCCTTGTTATCCTGATGTATGAAAAGGGGATAATAGCACTTATGTCACAGAGTCGTTATGAGAATTCGTTGAGAAAAGCCATGTAAGTTGTCTATTACAGTGCCTGGCACAAAATAAGCATACCATGCAGTGCATCTTGTCTGTTATTATAACAAAATTAAAACAGTTTAATTAAATAATCTAGATATAAATAGACTGTAATGCATGAAGAAAAGTAACATTTTCAAACAATGTATTCACAAAAGTCAAAACAACTTGGATTACATTTGGATGATTGAAAGTAACTGTTCGTGAAAATCAATTTTTCCTCTCCTATCAAAGTAAGATATCTTTTGGAAGGAGTACCCAATGCAGTGGGCACCTTCAGAGCATCACTGTGAATCCCCTGGGCCCCTCCTTTGGCTCTAGCTGCTGTAGCAGAGACCACGTCTGAGCAGAAGTCTACCAGCTTTGCCAGGTACAAGCCCAGCACCCCGCCCTTGCTCCAGGGCTGCACCTCTACCTCTTGCTTCCTGCTGCAGGATTTCTCTGACTCCATGGCCACGGAAGACCTGGGAAGCTGCTCAGCATTCGCTGTTGTGCAGTTGGAAGTGCAGGAGAATTCATGACCATGAAACTGTTATAAACTGATGGGAGAAAAGAGCTGGCAATTAACCGGTTTCTCCTTTCATCCAGTAGATGGACAGTCCTGAGATGCATTTCAAAAGACCCTTGAGAAGATCAAGTGCCAACTCTAAGAGACATCCTTGAATTTGTTTTCTTGGCTCCCCTGCTGCAGTCCCACCACTGTTGCCCTCTAATCCTGCTCCCTGGGCTCACTTCCAAGGTAAGCCACCTGCATCCAGAACATTGTCTTAGCCTCTGTTGCTGGACCTAGGTGAAGACAGCCTACTTCAACCAAAAGGAATAATGACATAAAAGTTGATTTTGTAAAAATGTTGCTCAATAGTTGTGGATGTATTATCAAATAAGAATCCTTAAGCTAAGATCCAGGTATGGGCTTCAAATGGTTTCATAAAGAAATTGAAATTTTATCCAAATTTCATGTATGTACATTTTTCTATATAGTAGCTCTAACAGCAGATATTCAAAGGGGTCTACAATTAAACAAAGTTATATTTACTGTTTAATATGGGTCACTGGAAAAATTTCATAATAATACATTTGGATAACTCTTTAAATTTTTTTGGCATATTCAAAGTTCAAAATAGTAAAGATCATTTGAAATGGATGGAACATCAACTACTTATTTTTGCTTGATTTTTTGTTTTGCCAAGAAGATTTCACCCACTCATTCTGTTATGTGTGCGTCCAAACCCCAAGTTCTTATTTTGACTAACGTGGCCCCAGGCGCAGCTTTGGCCTCTGCCCTTCTTCAACCTCATGTTCTTTCACCTATTGATGTTGGCATTAGTTTGTTATTGCTGCTGTAACAAATGGTCACAAACATACAGATTAAAACAACAGAAATTAATTCTCTTACAGTGCTGGAGGATAGAAGTCTGAAACGGTTCTCCCTGGGCTAAAGTCAAGGTGCCAGCTGGGTTGTGCTTCTCTGGAGGCTCTGAGGGGAGAATCTATTTCGTCCTCTTGTCACCTCCTAGAGACCACCTGCTTTCCTTGGTTGGTGGCCTTTTCCTGGCCTCACCCAACCTTGCGCTTGTGTCATCTCATCACATCCCCTACTGCTTACTTTGGCTCCCCTATTCCCCTCGTACAAGGACTCATGCTATGGCACTGGGCCTCTCTGGACATTCCAGGGTCATCTCCCCGTCCCAAGATCCTTACCTTAATCACATCTGCAGAGTCCCTTTTGCCACGAAACCTAACATATTCATAGGTTCTGGGGACTAGGATGTGGATATCCTCGTGGGGCCGTTATTCAGCTACCACAACGTTCTTCGAACTTGCCACGAGCACTGCACCACAGGAGGCTTGACCACGCTGTTCCCTCTGTCCGGCCTGTTCTCCTCCAGTTGTGTGCACAGCCAGCACCCTCTCTTCCCTCAGGTGTCTCCTCCAGGAAGCCCTCCATGACCGCCTCTGTCCTCGGTGATACCCCCTTCTCTCACCACGCCCTTTCTCAGCTTCAGTTTCCTTTGAAACAATTGTATTAAGAAACTATATTTTACACATTCATTTGTTAGTTTTTAAGAAGCCTGTGGTCCAGTAGGAAAGACAGGAATGTAGCAAAAAAAAAAAAAAAAAAAAAAAGCTGTACAATCTACAACATGACAAAAAGGAATAAATAAGCTTTTAGCTAAGGATGGCCTAAGGAGGCAGATACCTTCCGATTCTGGGGGAGGTAGAAAAGGTTTCACAAAATTTTCTTTGAAAAATATCACCTGAGCTGAGTCGTGTGCCTCTGCTCTGCGCACGGCTGGAATGTTGATGGCGACCAGGCCTTATAGGTCACACCAGCTTCCCACGTGCTTCTGGCAGCAACTGTGACATTGTGAGTGCTGGCAACCTATTAGGGGATAAGTCCTGTCCTGTACTTTATGTCTCGTGCTCTCAGAGGTCCTTCATCTATCTGTGGACTTGACTGCAGAAGGGAGAGGTCCCCTCTCTTGCATTTAGCCCAACAACATTTCTTTTCAAGGTACCCTGGCGTTATTTAGCCTTACAGAGCTACACTTATAAATGTCGAAGCTGCTTTATATTAAGGAAATACCAGAGGTAGAGAGACTCCTCTATACTGATTTTATGTAACAGTCAGCAGAGATCCAGGAAGGTCTTTCTGGAATCCACACCTGAGACCAGAGATTTAACCCAAAAAAAGACAATAGCAAGCCTGTCCACAACTCCTACTTAGCAGCTTTGTGTCTGCATGCGTGTACCTCTGTCATTGTGCCCCTGACTAACGTGCCACTAAGAGGGAGAAAACACTGGGAGAACAGGCAAACTATGTAGAGATCCACACGAGAACAAATAAAATTCCATAAAGACAAGTTAAAATAATGAAAACAGAGCACACTGCAGAAGAGCAGGGCATTGGAATCTGACTTCCAGACTTTGTATACTGGCTCTATTATTAACGAGCAGTTCACTACCTCATCTGTGACTCAGTTTCCTCATCTATGACACATGAATAATACCACGATTTTCTGTAAGTAGACTGAGGATAAAATAAGATCATCAGCAGGAAGCATAAGAATATCTGGTATATAATATGTATTCAGTAAACATTAGCTTTATTTCTATCATTTGTTTTTAATCACAACTATTCAGACACTAATCTTGGCCCTGCCTGGTATCCACTCTTTGATATGCAGGTAGTTGTATAAACCCTCATTTTCTCTGTTATTTGTCTTTTTAGTTTCACAGATAGAGATGAATTGCAGTGCAGGCTGCCTCCTCTCCTTGGAGAGCAGGGAGGGATCGCTACGTAGTTTGCCCGAGAGTAAGCTCTTTTGATCTTACCTCCCTAGAGGGTCGGAGATGGGTGTCACCTGGGCAAGGGTGGCACAATCGTGTGGTGATTCCTCACATCCTGTAGCTCCAACCACTACTTCAGAAGGTCCAGTTTTCTCAAATATTCTTTCCAACATAGAAATGTGCTTGCCTGAGAAATTCGGTTCAGTACCTTTTAAAATACAGGCTCACTTTTCATCTGAACCTAGGCATTTTCACACCAGGTGCTGCTTATATTTTTGAGTGTTTCTGTTCTGAAAGTAAGTTTTGATGAGAGGGAATGCATTTGGAGCCAGATGTGATCTTTGGGATCCAATTCCAGGTGTAGCTGCAATATCGTACCTGTCCAAATCCCCAAGTCTCCCTTTTGGCCTTATGGGAAAGCACTTATCTAGGAAAAGGGGTTAATTGGTATTAGAAATAATTAGCGATGAGTTGTATGTAACAGAGTCCCACATATCTCTTTCCCTTTACATTATAATTTCTTGACTAAAAGGGGTAAATGATAATTCCTTATATTTGAAATAACAAGAAAACTATCAGATCACTGTACACTTAAGATTTTAGACAAGAACATGGTAAAATACAAGGATAACTCTTCAGGTAAATCAAACTCAGTAGCTTTCAAACTTGGCCTTCACAAGCCACAGACATCAAAGTATTTATAGCAGGGGTCAGGGGAGAAATACCATCACAAATAGGCCGTTCCACTCTCTCTCTGAAACCGAAATGCATCTCTCCATTTTAGTTCAATTTATTATTGCAAGGAGAGAATTTTGGTTCCCACATTTTCTTTATTTTTCTGGACAGCCATCATATGTCCAGTATTTGGGGCTGGCATAGACACAAAACTGCGTGTTTACAGCATAAAAAACTAATTGGCCCCGCTCTGTGCTCCTTCCCCCCAGACCTGGTTTTCTTCTATCTTACGTGGAAGGTGGTAACTGCCATTTTTTGTTTAATGATGTGATCATTGTGATTTTGTTTCAGCAATCCATTCAGCTGTATACTGTGTGGAGCTGTCATTCAACGTGGGCAGTCACTGATGCTTCTGTTTGTACGTACACCAAACGGCTTTCGAAATAATTCCAATTACTTTAAAATTAATGAAAAATCCTACCTAAATAAATAACTGCTTTTCTAAAGTTTCCCCACTGAATTATACAATGTCATCTTGCTATGACAAGTACCACTCCTGAACCCTCAAAGATAAAATGCGGCCCTTGTGGTGTTTTTATTCTTATCCATTATTTATACGGGGCATGGGTGTAGGTGCAGCTCTCTAGTGGGTGTGTCCCTGCAACAGACAGAACAAAGCAAGAATTTTCCTTTGGGGGATTACAATATAAATGCACACAAGGACACAGGAGACAATGAACAACGATAAAACACAATGTAATGCGAGTGATTTTGAGAAGCAAGTGGTTATTGTAACTGAAATGTTTTGTGGAACAGATGGTTTTTAAGGAGGTTTGTGATAAAAAAAAAAAGGTGAACAGGTTTGCTGTACATTGATAGGAGGCTGCTGTAGGATTCCAAGGAGAAGAGAAAAATGCAGCAACTGGGAGAAAACCTCCTTTCTCTCCGCAGTCTGGATGATTCTTCTTTTCTTCCCTGTTACCCATATTTCATAATTAGAGAGAGGGCACTTGGTCAGTAAACATATTTCTTCTAAATAAAAAAGGGAACAAACAATGGTCGAGGGAGGTAGAATGTGGAGGTGAGTGGTCTGAGCATTGGGATTAGAAAAAGCTGGGGTCAAATTTTGGCTCAGCAGGTTGTCATTGGGAAAGTAACTTTGCAAACTTCAGTATTCAGTATGCTGTTTTATAAAATTATTATTACAGGTCCATAAACCTTGGAGCCAGATGTATTTTGGAATTCAGAAGAATTCAGAGTTTACATGGGTAATATGATATGTACACTACATATTACATCCCTCCCTGGCGAGGTCTAGGGTAATAAAATGCAGACACGATTTTGTAGCAGAATATTCAAAGCAAGTGGAAGAAAGCCTGTAAGTAGCCTCATGTCTGTTCTGTCCAGGTTTTTCTGCCAAATGAATTTGTGTTAAATTTTCATGGATTGGGAACTTATACCACATCTTTCCAAGAGGAAGGGGGAAGTCCAGCACGGCAGTGTGTGATAGAAGAGCAGATCTCGGCAGCAGACACAGAGCAAACACTCGATAAACGTACCAGCTTTCCTCGTGGACAACCCACAGTAGTCACCATACTAATTAGTCTACTAAGAGTTGCCCCTGGAGAAGCTGTGTCTCCACAAGCCATTCTCCACACCAGAGCCCATGTGATTGTCTCAAAATGCAAATTGGATCCAGCCACACCCTTGCTGAAATCCTTTAATGATGTCCCATTATTCCCAGAGAACCATGTCCACAAGCACAGACCCCACCCTGGCAGCCCCTGTCCCTCTCAGTCTGTTTTTCTCAACTGCTACACTCACCCTCTTGTCTCAGGACTTTGCACTTGCTGTTCCCTCTGCCCAGAATGCTCTTCTCCCCACTGCCCCAGTTCCTTCTTGTTGTTGGGATATGGGCTCAAAGGTTGCTCTGTGCTGCCCACACCTGGCGATCTTGATACTTGCACAACGAGTACCCCACATTTCCTCCCTAGACTCTACCAAAGGTTGTGACTGTATATATTTCTGTGGTTATGATAACACCATCTCCTGATGGGTTCCAGGTTCCAGGAAGTCAGAGGCTGCACCTGCTTTGCTCACTCTTGGATTGCAAGACCCAGTCCGATGCTTGGCACATACTATAGTCACTTTATATATATTTGTTAAATAGATGAAAGACCGAATGACTGTGTAAAATACTTTCTACCTGCCAAACAGAAGGCTGGTTACCTTATATCCACTCTTTTAATTCTTTTAATATATTTTTTTAATCTCTTGTAAGCCTCACTTCAACCCTGTCACATATGTGCTACTATGACTATTTTGTAGATGCAACAGCCAAGTTTGAGAAAACTCAAGTAACTTGCAAAACATCTCAGGGAAAAGAAAGTGTGAATTCAGGGCTGGGGCAAAGGTCTGATTCTCTTCATGGGGCACCTGTCCCATCACCCCAAAACACCCTCCTCACACATGCACAAAGTTTATCATTGCCCTTACGGTAAGCATGGGCACATCCTCAGCTCCTCTTTTAACCCTAAATCAAGTTTGTAAACTTTATCATTTGGGGAAGTTGCCTACTCCAAATGAGGGGTTATGTTAAGTTCTTTTCATACATAAGCTCAATCAATATTTCAACTTTCTATAAAGGTAATATTTGATAATAGTTAATTATCCCTAGTAGAAACATCATAATAAGTATTGATTTCATTACCAAATTTTTAAATGCCATACCTTTTCTTATAATGATAGATCAAAAATTTAGAAATGTATATTAGATCCATAAATCAAAAAACTTACAGGAAATAGCTTTTAATAATTCCTCTTAATTATCAGAATTCTGTGGGGAAATAATGTACATTCTGTATCTTTAAAGAAAATGCAAGCAGTAATATGTTACCTCTTTTGCTATATACTGTACACATAATCATTGAATGACATTCTACAATATAGCTACTATAAGAAGACTTACGTGCTAAAAATAGGTTTTAGTGCCTAAGGATAAATCTTAGGATTAATGAGTATGTCAGATGGTTATCATTTGTCCAAAGATATAAACACAGCAGAAGACATGAAAATGTAGAAATGTCTCAGAAAGAAATGCTGGAAAAAGTCAGGCAAGTTTCATCTGTTTTTAATGGTTGCTGCGGGCTGGACAAATACATCGGATTAACCCTGAAATAAAACCCGGAGATATTGAAATGATGAAGAAAGTTGGATATGAATTAAGTACAAACATCCTGGAAAATTTTTTTTTTTAAATTTTGATGGTGAATATGCCACAGGCTTTACTCCTGAGCAATTTGTGGTTTGGATCTTGGCCCCAAGACCAGCTGGTCTTCTCTTGTCTCAGAGCTGCAGCCTCCTTCATTGTAAAATGAGCATAGCAGGGCTATTGTCAAAATAAATGAGATCATACCTCACACAACAGGCACTAACTAAAGCGATAAAATTACTCCTTCACAGAATTTTCCATAACTTCATACGTTAGGGAATCGGGGAACTTTCCAAATGAAATAAATTCTAATCAATTAATGAACTTAAATTCTGATGCATATATTGTGTGAACAATAGTGACCGCAAAAGTCAACTGACCATGCCCTTTCCCATCAGGCTTTTGTAGGAATGACCCCTCGGGCACCCCCTGTTCTCACAGTTAAATTAAAACCACTATGTTATTATCTACCGGCCTCACTCCCAAGTCCCAGCTGATCAGTTCAGAGGTGGGTAATTTTGTTAAACTGGGCCAATGAGAACCTTCCCCTGGATTTGTGGACATGGAACCAGGAGGCATAATTGAAGTCTCTGCCCCAGGGGCTGGAATAATAAAATGTAAAGCTGGGGAGCTAAAGACAGCCAGATCCAGCCACCTGAGGTGCTTTTGTGGCGAGGATGCCAGGCACAGGGAAACCTTGATAGGTTGAGTGCCTGTCACTTGCAGCCACAGGGCCCTGAAAGTCCCTGCAGAATTGTCCCTCATTGAATGACAAATGAATTAATGACTAATGATAAGATTTTTAAGACATAAAGGCAGTAGGTACCCTGAAGTATAATTTTTATAACTTGATCACTTGATGTTTGTATAAATTAACAAATGAAGCTTCCAAGAGATTAAAACACTCATTTTGAGAAATACTGGGAAATATTATGAAGATGATACTCTGAGGTGAGAAATGAACACCAGATGATAGACAAAATATTATTAAATTTTTCTTATCTAAAATTAAATAGGTTGATTTTATAGGTGAACCAAAGCAGCATTTATTCTTTAACTATCTCTCTTCCCTATCTTAATTATCGGCAATCTCTTTTTTTATCAAAACAAAAGATTTATATCCACTAAGTCATAGCTAAAGCTAGGCACGCAGGAAGATATTAAGTCATACATAATATATTTGTGAAAAATAATAAGTATGGTGTGCCTGGTAGCATATTCTTTAGTACTATTTAATTTAGGAATAAAATAGAGCCTATTTATAGGGGTAAATACAATGAAATAATTCTGAGTTGTGTATTCAGAATTAAAAGCAAAACACATACTATGGTGAAGGTTAATTATATCAATATATAGCTCCAGATGAAAGGGAATGTACTTATTAAAGTAAAACACCCAGGGAGTTTGCATGGTGGTAAAAGAATGTATATTCAAATATTTAGTTGCTGAAATCCATTATGCTCTTCAACTATAACAATAACCACAATAATATTAAGTGGCACTTAAATAGCACTTTTCTAATTCATCATGGTAATACTTTGGTTTATCTGGACATTCACAGTTAACAGAGCACTTCCCCATACATTACCTCACTGGAAATGCACTAGAGGACCTGCCAGGTAGGCTGGACAGCGATGCTCCCGGCAGCTTAGCAGAAAAGGAAACCACTGTTCCTAAAGACCAGGTGCCTTTATGTCTTAACTTGGAAGTGGGCAGGTGCCTAAGGCAGGGCTACTGTACGTAACAGAGCCATGCCCGCACTTGGCTCTCGTGGCAATTACCATTCCACTTGGGGCCAAGTGGCCATGTAGTATGTTCTTGCAAACAGGGTGTATGTGCCTCCTTGCAGATAGGCTGATTGAGTCAGAGGTACTTGAAAACACTCTCTTAAGATTCCTTGCTTCTTCTACAATCATTCAAAACCAAGCATTAGTTATATAATAGAAATTATTTTGAGTATATCTTAACATTAGTATTGCAGTTTGCAATTTACAAAGTACTTTCGTGTACATGAGGTCATTTGAACCTCACAATTTCATGAACAGACAGAAAAGGCAGGCATAATATTCCAATTTTAGCATTAAAAAAAATCCACAGCCAGAGAGGTTGACAAGATCCCACAAGTTTTCTAAGCTAGGGATGGCAGAGGGGAAGTACTTTGTATCAGACCAGGCCTGCTGATACAAACCCAACCCTGCACACAGAGGAACCTCACCTTCTAGATCATTCTAAAAAGAGGCCACTAGAGATGCAAACATCATTTTATCTACAAAAATATTTATCAGATGCCAACCATGGGCTAGGATACAGAGCATTAGCTAATGTTAATGTACAGAACTAATTTTCCAAGTCAAATTTCCAACTCTGAAGCTCTTTTCCTGAATTCCATTTTCCAGAAGTGAAGCAGCAGTGACTGGACTGACTAAATGCATGGGTTTGGGTGTCAGTCGGACTCGGATTTCAATTCTCACCCTGACCAGCTCTGTGACCTTGCATTCATCAACTTTGCTCCTCTGAGCTTTAGTCTCCTCATTTTAAATTTTGGAAAGATAATCTCCACTTAATAGATTTGTTTTGAGTATTCAAGGAGATAAAATATGTAAAGTCCTTAGCCCCATATATAATAAACACTTCTTAAATAGTAGCCTTTAAAGCAAACAGCCTTGCTTTATGCACGTCATGTTTGTTCAAACAAGTCTAAAGAATCTAAGAAATTCAAAGCTGAACTCTTATCTGGATCCTACTCTTTGCTCCAGGTCCCCTGGTCAGGCGATGATGCCTCCATTCTCCTCAGACACCTGGCCTCAGAAACCTCAGCTTCAACCCCTCCCTCTTCCTGCCCCCTCCTGCTGCCTCCTGTAACATCCACGAGGTAGATTTATGAAGTAGAAATAAACAAAGACCAACCAAATGAGGACAAGCAAAGGCTATTTATTCAGAGCTTGCTCTAGCAAGGGAATCGGCCTCTTGCATTTTGGCAGAGACTCAAAAGCAGACAGGGGAGCGGGAAAGCTTCACAGTGGAAAGAAGGGAAGATCTCAGGTGTGCCCTGATCAAAGGCTGTTGGCGTGGGGAGCTGGAGGCAGCTACTGGAAGCCTGGCATCCTGTGTGATTGGTTAGGGCATGCTTAGTTTTCTTTGGTTGGTCTTAACTTGGAAGTGGGCTGGGGGTGAGGGTGGGGTGGGAAATGAGGAAGCTGTCAATTATTTGGAGCTGATTGTTACAGGGTTATTGTTCTGCTTCAGGGATTGTTGCTAACGATAGTGGTCTGACTGCCTACAAGTCTGTCTTACAGCCAGCAGGCTGGTTCCTGGGCTGGTTATTGTAGATAATGTGTTTGTTTTCTGGGCAGGTCATTGCAGATTATGGGTCAGAATTCTGTTTTTGTACATGGTCTGGCTGTCATCCATTTGTATGTCTCTCAAGTGGGTTTTATGGACTCTTCCTCCATAGCATTTATCTTGTGGGTCTTCATCCAGTTCCCCACTCCCTCACATGCCCCAATGTGCACACGTTCAGCTCACAGTGTCATTAGAATTATCTGAAAGAAATGGATATTACACTCTTTTAAAACTCATACCTTCTTGCCTAACATCAACATCCCGATTCCACAGTACACCTTGCAACGTCATGTCACAAGCTGAGTCTAGAGGTCACCTAGCTTAGTGTGTGGCAGCTCCAGCTCCGGGGCGAGGCAGCAGATCTCAGCTAGCGTGACTTAGTGTAAGCTCTACACCAGTTTCTGCATCCACAAAATGAGGCCAGCGGTATAACCTAGGTCGTGGTCACAGGGTTATGTGCCAGAAAGGGGCTCACTGCCCAGCTCACCTCCTTTGCCTGTGCTCTCACCTCCGCAGGCAATGTTGGCCCACCCCTGCAGCTCTGTCATCATTACCCCCCTCCTTCTTCTGCTTCCTTGTGTGTCATCCATCCTTCTTAAACCCAAAGATTTTAGCCAATGATCAGCTTTCAACAAATACTTATAGAATTAATTTCCTCCTGATACATGTGCTTTGTTATTATATTTATTTCAAGTCAAAGCCAGTAGGTTTAATGGTTTGTAAAAGTGTTAAATTCATCTCCAGATTTGGAGAGGTGGGCGTGGCCAATCACAGGTGTGCAATGTGGCGTGGACATTCATGAAGATAATTAAGCAATTATACTCCTTTAAAGAGAAACATAATGTCCACGTGGCTTTTTAGAAAGGTTAACATCTACCCCATTGAAGCCATAGGAGGGCTCTTAGTGGAATTCCGTGGGCTCTTCCAGTCTTTGTTGCAGTCCAATGTGCAGAAAGTGCTTCATGTGTAACAGGACCAAACAGGACTGGAGACGGCTCCAGGCATAGCGTGAACTAGCACAGGAAGCACTTTGAAAGCATCTGATGTTTAGGAAATTCACTCCAGCTTCCTCTTCCCCAGAATTAATGTCAGAAATTCCCTCTGCAACACCTGTGGCATTTTGTTCACTGTTTTGGGGGGATTGTGGGTGCAATAGGTAGAGGGGCTGAGGGGAGAACAAGGAGGCAAGAGCAGAAGTGGGAAACCAACTTGGAGGTACAAGGTCATTGCTTAATGTGGCCAAAGGAGGCATTTTAACTTTAAGGAATATGTCATCTCTATTTTTGCATAAACTTCTCTTCCTTGGTAAAGAAATTTCCATATCACTGTTTTGATTTTAGAATGTTACAGGGTTTTAAAGGAATATGTGTGCTGCAAAGCTGGAGAGACTTGTGGACATCTGTATGTCACTGGTTGTCTTCCCAAGGCCCAAGGCCCAAATCCCAGGCGTGAGCCGTGAAGCTGCAGATGCACCCATGGTTCTCCTTTGGGACCCACTGAGTCAGCCTAGAAGAAAGTAGCAAGGGCCCACTAACTTTAGCCAGCAGCCTGCAAATGCAGAGTGGAGTCTGCTCTAACAGAGGATGTGCTCATAAAAAGATGTTTAACCTGCATGGGAGACGCCCTATTGTTTTGACCTTCGTGACAATTGGGTGTAAAACTTTGAGTAAACACCTTCCTGACACCTATTATGGAGGCTCAGCGGGAGGCACAGCCATTAATCAGAACAGCTGCAGGAGGCAAGGGCTGCTGATGGATCCCTGGAAGGATGACTTGGTCCCCTGCAGTTTTCTCTCTTTTTCTTCAAATTAAAACCCAAGGAAATGGAGAGAGAAAGAAACTCCCTTTGGTTCCTGCTTGCATCTCAGAAGGGGCAGTTTCAACCTGCCTGTGCTGGAAGGAGGCAGGCCTGGGATGAGGACAGCGGTGGAGCACGTCTGTTGCTATTGCTGTTTGTGTTTGAACTTCTCAGGTGGAGATGAGGAAGTACAGTCCGGGGATGGAAGCACCTCTCCCAAGGGACTGAAGGAGCAGATAAAGCTGAGCTCTCCGTGACAGGGACAGCACCAGGACTTCCCCCACGATGCTCCCCACACAGATGGCCAGGAGGGAAATGGGTAAAACCCTGCAGAGTGAGTCTCAGGCACTTTCCTGCCCTGGACCCTGCAGCTGCAAAGGCAGGAATTGTGTCCTGGTGGAGTAAGAGTTGTTCTGCAAGGCCAGAAGCTTCCTTCTATATTTGGGGCCTCAGAGCAGAAGTTGAGAGTAGGGGCTGTGGATTCAGGATGCCTGTGTGCAAATCCTGGCCCTGCCACTTGAGGGAATTGACTTCGTCCCTGCGTGCCTTTATTTCCTAATCTATTAAATGAGTTTCATAACACTAGTACTCTAGCAACGTGAGCTTTTGTGAGGATCAATGCAGTGGATTATTATGGCAGAATCTGGAACTCCTGTCTCACTTTTGGATTCCTTTGTATCCTCAAACAACCAGGTGATGACAGACCTTGTTCTGGGTCATTTCTGGGTCTGAGAGATTCAGGCCTGTCAAGAAGGACTGGTGTACTCTGCGCTAATGGCCTGAGAGAAGTAAAATTATAGACAGCTTCCGGGGAGAAAAATAATCATTTCACTCTTCCACAGTGAAGGGGGCAGAAGGTTTTGTGAGAGGAAGTGATTACTACCATGCCAAGGATTAAGTGAGCTGGAGCTGGGGCAGAAGAAAAGTGAAAGTTTAAGTCTGAAGGGCTAGAAAGCACTGACCATTCAAAGTCATCCCCTAGAAGGCCCTGTGAAAAGTGAGCACTACTTTGAAATGCCTCTTATTTTCCCAGAACTTGACCTCTCAATGCTTAAGCTCAAGTTTGCAAAACTAAACTTGAATACTGACTTGAATTGCAGCAGAAATCACATGAGCAGGATTAGACCACTCAAAGCTGGGTTCTTACTGGTACTGGCTGATCTCAGTTCCCACCATGCGGAATGACGTGATTTAGTTGAGTAAATAGCCTTGGTGCAACTGGCCTTGGGTTAGACCCGTGGGTTGTTGCTGCTAGTTGTTGTAAGTAATCTCTTGTGACATGACTTCCTGTCCACTGTCTGATGGTTTCTTCCTCTAAGAAGCCATTCATCTATCTTTTTTTCTGCAGATTAAGAGAAAATGGAAGTCATTTAGTAGAACTTAAGTTTAGCTTTCTTTTACTTCAAGCCACATGCCAATTTTCCTTGAGTATGAGATAAATGCTTGTCCAGATTATCTATAATGATTCAATATTTGTTATTTTATTGAGAACAAATGCAAATTGTGAGGAAATCAGGTGCATAAAAGTTTGTTAGTAAATCTGACTGAGAGACTAGCCTGTTTATCAACTAGATTTTATATATATATATATAGCATCGGCCTTCTGCGTATAGTCAACTCCTCTGCCTTAAGGAAGAGCTCAAGCTTCATTTATAATTCATTGAGGCTTTTTGTTGTCATTGCTGTCTTGGTATTAGTATCCTTCTCTCTCAAAATAAATATCCTTAACAAAAGTCTTTATCATATTTCCAAATATGGACATGAATCTAGATTTGCCCTGCTTAGAAGCAAAGCCAGCATGGATCTGCCCGGCTGGCGGCTCAGTAGCCATTCTTGCCCTCTGTTCCTTTATGGGTTCCCATCAGAGAGGCTGAAAGTCACTTCCCAGCAGCTGGGAAGACGTCACGTGACTCAGCTCTGGCCACCAAGGTCAAAGGCAACTGCCAGCTGGGGGAACTTGAGGAATATTTTCCTTCTTTGATAAAAGGAGAGAGGAGTAACGGGAAGCGTGTCACCTGACAGCAAACACCCTCCCTGTTATCTCCTTTGGACAAGTATGTCAATGCCTGTGGTTGTGGCCTCCATCTTCTCACAATGAGGAAGGAAGCTTCCAGAAAAAAAGCCATAACCATCCTGCCCAGGTAGCCCCAGCGGATGCACAGGAAGAACATCTCACCTGCAGGATAATAAGATACCCAAACAACACTGGGCCTCCTAATCCAGGGCTTCTAAGTAAATAATAAATGTCCTTTTTTTTAAGGCATCATTAACTGAGTTTTCTAAAACACGTAGCCAAGTGCAATCTAATGGATATACTGGCCTTCTTTTGTGCTTGAGTTTACAATTCAGATATTGAAAACCAGACATAATAGGATCTATCCATTAATTACATATCTTTATTTATTTCTTTATATGTAATTGCCAAGCCCTACGTCTCCTTATGAAAAACTTGCTTGCATTTAATTCTAGGTAAAGTAGAGTGAGCATAATCCCTTTGTCTCTGTCTTCAATGACTAAAATGCTCATCCCTTCAACTCCCAGGAAGAGCCAAGTTCCACAGAGAGCAGACAGCCGTGTGGGAGCTGGAAGCTCTGGGTAGTGATCACATGCTAAGGAAGGCAATATAAGTGCAGAAGAGAAAGTGATGGGCTTCAGAAAGGTGGCACCTGTGGAAAGAGAAAGGAGGAAAACAAATTGAGACAGGAGGAATATAAAATATCATTTCAGAAATTAGCTTTCCTTACAACAGTTCAAAGGACAGCAGCATTGTGATCTGGTTGTGCAGAGGTGGAACGGGGAGAATCTGACGTGGACAGGAGCACAGAGCTGGGATGACCTTGGTGTGCACCTTGAGAGCCTGAGGCTCACACTGTGGCCTGAGCATTGGAAAGTCCCCAGGAGTGAGCAACAGTGAGCTCAGGAGTGAGCAAACAGGGCAGTTTCACCCTGTGGGCAAATTGAAGTTCCGAGGAAAGACTGCTCTTGCGGAAATCCAGTACTCAATGATGTGATTTGCTTTTCTGCCTGCCTCCCTACAAGACTCACCATAGAATGAGAGGCCAAGATAAGAGCAAGTGAGTAAATGTAAATCAGAGTACGGAGTGAGGATGGAGAAGAGCTAGCACTTTCTTTCCTTGATGACAGATCTGTGTCTGGTTCTTCTTCAGATGAAAGGTGCTAGGAAAGTTGTGGATATTATTATTCTCTGGGAAATTTCAGAATTTGGCACTTTCCTTTTTCCCCTTCACCCAGCAGGCCGACCTGTGGCTTCTATCCACTTGTCTGTTTATAATTAGGGTCCCCATAAAACCCAGGCCGCTTGCTCCCCAGCCCAGGCGTGCCCATCACCACACGCTGTGCCCACATGTGCGGTGAATGGTAACGGATGTTTCAAAAGCTAACTGCCCCACCCTCTTTCTCACCCTCTCTCCATTTAAGTCCTATTCAACTCTCTCCTCCACACATTTTTCTGATTATACAATTTAGCCACCATGAACCATTTTGGTAATTGATCTGATGCTGAAGTCACTGACGCATAATTAATTGTATTGTAAAAGGTTGTGAACGGGTCCATTTTCTACTTTTTCTTCTTTCTCTTGGGAACATTGACCTTATGAGCTACATTACAACAATTGGTAACTTTCAATTTACTAATGTTAAAGCAAATAGGTGGTTCTTCTCCATGATGCATTCTGATGAGGAATAAAATCCTTAACAGAGCAATGGGTCTCTGGAGCACCTGCTACCATGCATGATTGGACAGGCTGTTTCCCACTCTGTCCCCTGTACCACGCTTTCCACAAACTTCACACGTGATGCGCACTCAGAGGCATTGGTGGGTGCCCTTCTTAGGGCGGAGCATGCCATCTTTCTCTCTTTCTCCTTTTTCTCCTTCCTTTGTTGTTTGTTGCCATTGTGATATTTTAAGGACCACAGTAGTAAAATAAAATCTGTCCCTGAAACTGCCCTCACATAAATGCTGCAAACAACTCCATCTCTGGATGACTCAAATGAAGTTGGATTTGGGTTAAAATTGTCTACAGAAGTGTTCCTAATAAGAAAGATGTGGCAAGCTTTCCCAGCGAGGTTGCTTAAGAGGTATTAGCAAAGCACGTCATAATTGTTCAACTGAAATGGTGTGCAAGGCTGGAGGCAGGTTAATCTGCTTTCAACTTGTTTTCTCAAATTAAAATATATTTTGGATCCACAATTTCTTGGATTCTACGTATATCTTTCTTAAGTATTCTAGGGGAAAAGATAGCTTTGGGCTGTATGAATGTTTTATTTCTTATGTCTGTAATTATTGTAAGAGAATATTATGACTATACCTAAAACAATTTAATAGACTAGGTTTAAAACAAAGGTTCCTATCATCTGACTTAATTTGAGAAATCACTAGCATTTGTTTTCTGAGTGAAATAAAACTAAAAGGACTAAGAGATGCTGGCTGACATTTTATAACTAATAATGTGCTGAGAATAATTAGCTGTCATTGATGAATCAACTATAAAGTGATCAGTAGAATTAATACAAGACTTCTTCAATAAACTTTATATGTGAATTCTGACAGAAACAAAGACATTTTGCAATGGTCATAATTATAATCAATAGTTTAAATCGTTAATCTTTACTAAAACGTGGTTGATCTGTTTTGCACATTGCAAGCTAATTTTAATGGGAAAATGATGTGATTAGTAATATATTTCTTCCCATATTTAGAAATAAACTTTTAGCTTTCCATTAAATTCTTTAAACTATTCAGAATTTTTACCCATTAATTATAATGTGATCCAGAGCAAAAGAAGATGCTCATTCTTTGTCAATTGAAAGATTAAAAAAAAAAAAAAAGGAATATCAAAATCACCATTTTTTTAAATTTAATGTAATTTGTGAGGGCTTCTACATTTGTTGTTAAACAAGGCTTGCAATCTGTGTCTTCTTGAAGTAAAAAAAGAGAACCATGATTATCTTTTTAATGTTATTATAATATTTTGCTATTTAGGAAAAGTTTATTAAAATTAATTTAGAATATTCTACAGATTTCCATAAAGGAAATCCTGATTTTTGACACACACCAAAATGCAATGTGTGTCAAAAATCACTTAAAAATGTTTACTTTTTAAAAATGAAGAGTATATACTTAAATGCATAAATGAAAGGAATATTAAAATCATAGTAGACTATAACAAAACAGGACTTTAAATGTTCACTTCAAAAATGAATTTTAAACACACAATTTCATACTGTGAGTTTAGGCATTTCAGTTATAAGGAGTGTTATTTGTGGAGTTATATATCCATAAATAAAGCATGGGAGGAGGGGGTGGTTAGGCTAAGCTTTGTTTAAAAGTTTTGTGCATGTTTTATAATTACAAGGACAAAAATGCACATAATGTAACGTAAGTTACAATGTTCGCTTACAAACCCATTTACAAATCATTTGAAAAAATGTAGAATTGGTCTTCTTAATTAAACAGTTAGCTTTTAATTGTTAGGCATCTGGCTAGCATTCATTTATTCATAATCTTGGACAACAAATCATTGGATTTTCTTGCATGTTTCTGTAACATGTGTAATACCAAGACAAGGTTAAAGCTTGTTAAACCTATCAGAAAGGGACACATTTTAAGCCAGGGTATGTCCTTTTGGTCTGACAAAGTTTAGATATTTATTTTTAATGATCTGAGAAAGATGTTTAATTCAGGCTTTGTAGAAACTCCGTTTCCAATTTTAAATGACTGAACATTATAATATGGAAGTGAAAATGGTAGCAACGTACTAACTAGTTAACTAAAGCAGTGTTTTAGCCTACAAACCACAATTTTCATTCAGTGCTATTCTAATGTTATCAGAATTATGATACTGCTGCACCAAGGAATTGGTTAAACCTATAGCGACACTAACTTCGTCCTGGGAGCTTCTCATTTGTCTGTTTCCTTTCTTCCCCAAAAGCCCGTTGTCCCTTTATCACAGTCTCTGTATTCCAAATTGGAGCAACCACCTGTTCTTAAAAGGAGAGGCTTTTAAGAGAATATTCATTCTCACTGGCAGCATTTTCTCAAATTTCAAAACTTACAGTTTCTTCATTAACTACATTTCAATCATACTAATGATCTTGATTTTTATTAACTGTTTTTCAGATCTAAGCAATCTTAGATATCACTTTAAAATTGTCTCTGTGACTTGCCTGCTGCCAGTCAGGCCACGGGTGTTGCAACAGGGCCAATTCTGTCCCGGTAAGATTGCAGAGTCCAGGTGGAGTACGACATGCAGGCCCCACTGTATCAAGTCACAGACTACGTTTGTTCCTGTACAAACACATAGAGATCATCCTCCTCTGGCTGAAGCTGTTTGGGAGTTTATTGCTTATTCATTTCCTACTCACTTGCAATATGTACTCTACATTTCTTTTAAATGATGATTCCCCCTTTCTTTTTTTTTAATGTTTACTTTTTTAATTGTGGCAAAATACGGGTAACATAAGATTTACATCTTAACCAATTTTTAGTGTATAGTTCAGTGGCAGTAAGTGCATTCATACTGTTGTACAACCATCGCCATCATCCATCCACAGAACTCTCTCATTTTGCAAAACCAGAAACTCTGTCTCCATTAAACACTAATCGCTCATTCCCCCTTTGCCTCAGTCCCTGTCAGCTACATTCTACTTGAGGACTGAACTCTGATCTTTTCTTTTGCCCAAAAATTCCTTTCTAAGGGGGCCCAGTGAGTCATGCCTACAAATGATAAAATCTCACTAAACAGGTTCTGTTATCCCAAACAGGTTAGTTTACTTCCCAAACTGATCCCGGTATAGCAGCACGTGAAAGATAGAAGACCCTTATCTTAACTCCTTTCCGCTGACTCCTGGTCTTTTAGACAAAGCCTAACTCTTGCAGCCAACTGTCAACTAAAAAATCCCTAAACCCACCTACGACTTGTAAGCCCCTGCTTCGAGATGTCCTGCCTTTTTAGGCCAAACCAATATATGTCTCCCATGTATTGATTTATGAATTTACCTGTAATTCCTGTCTCCCTGAAATGTACAAAACCAAACTGTAACCCAACCACAGCCAGTCCACTTGCTCAAGGCTTCTTGGGCATAACTCCGGGTCATGGTCCTCAAATTTGGGTCAGAATAAACCTCTTTCAATTATATTACAAAGTTTGGCTTTCTTTTCCGTTGACATACTTTGCCCCCTTTCTTCATGCTTTTCTATTGCTGACTTTCCAACACTGTAATCTGTAGGACATAGTAAAGAGAGTCTAAGCAATTTCCTATGAACTAGTCACACTTACAGATAATACCCAGGGGACAACATTAAAGATAGCTCCAATGGACTCATTCACAGTGGTCGAGGCTGAGTCACCACACAGCATGTGCTGGCAACTGATGCAAGTTCAGGTCATTTTTATTTCCTAGATGCCATCCTGTCCTCCCTTCTCCCACCCCAGACCTACTCCTCTACTCTTCCCTTCTGTCCTTAAAAAATACGACACAAAAAGAACAGTAGTAATTTATATGGGAAAGCCACATTTTTGTTCTTGTGGTATGATTAATACTTTACCGCAATGTCACTGTTAAGTGCCTATAAAACCATTTAATATTTTACTTATTAAAAATCATTATTTCGTAGATGAAATATTTGTATTAATTTCATAGAAGTAGGCTTTTCACCATTATATAAACCCCTTTGTCACCATTCCATTTATATAGATAAATACTAAAGTGGTATTTGGCATATATAAAAAGTATAGCATTTCTTTTTTTGTTATTGATGTTCGCAAAATAATAACACGTTTTGATTAAGCATACATAGGTGGCAGGAAGAATGGTAGAAGACAAGAAAAATAATATGTATATCAATGCTAGGTATATGTTCTTTTCCTATTATTATTGTATGATATCTTAAAACATTGTAAAAAGACCCTTGAAGCTAGTTAAGATTTATGCTATATTTAAGACTAAAATGATATATTTATATTTAATTTCTATGTAAGGTTTAAAATGTAATAGTGATCTGACCTATATACTGAAAAAAAGCCCCAGCATAAAGTACTGGCAACATAAGGCTGATAAATTGAAAAACATCAAAATATTTGCTTAGAATCCGTGTATAATATATAGGTTTTATACAATTCCAATGATGACGTGTTTGTGTGGGCAGAAATGTCTTAATTTAAGATAATAAATAACTAAAAGGATTTTAGACCCATTAAGAAGGCTACAGGCAAAGGTGTAGTTAAAACAATAAATGTTAAATACAATAATCTTTTAGTCATTGTCAATGTTCTACTTTAGAATCATATCATTTTTATATCACATTCATGTCAAATTGTCATTCCTGAAAGATAACAGGACACCACCACAGACCCTGACATATAATATGTGAATTCCTTGAGCAAATACACAGTCCTCTATATCCTTTTAGAAAAAGACTTCAGGAAATTTCCTTTATAGATATTTCAGTTGTGAAGAGGCATTTATCAGATTTGGTTTGATATAAAATGTTGAAAGTTTCATCTGAGGACATCAACACTGATAATTTCTTAGCTTCCTTAAGGACATCAAATTCAAAAGCATCCACAGAATATCTGCAATATTTTTAGGGATATATTTGGAAAATATCACGATTTTCTTGTGTTCAAAGTTATAAGTAAATAACATTTATAACTTAAGCTTCAAATATGTTTGCTGTTTTTACTTATTTAACTGCTCCTTTTTTTTTTTTCAAATATTGTACAAAGAAGTTGTGGCTTGTTTCATCATTTTTCAGGCCAGGGCAGAATTTAATGGTATAAGTAACATTTCTGTGGTTAATACAGTTCAGTGTTGCTTAAGCTAAAAAAGTATCTATTTTCCCTTAATAATTTGGTGTATGTTGATGTATTTAAACCAAATCATTCAACTAACAACCAGCCTCATTTCACTTGAACCAGAAATTTGTGAAACAATTTTAAAAGGTTATACTTACGATTGCAGCGTGTTTACATGGAGCACAGTAGAAAATTAACTCAGAACACTGATAAAAAAATCATATAACATTAATGTCAGTGTTTCTTGCCACACAACGATAACCTCAAAACACTTCCTTTAGTTTATAAAGATGACTGCAGCTAAAGGCTGTATTTCACGTTTCTACATTTAAGAAACATTTTTATCAGTTTGATGAATTTTGCTTGAAAGTAAAATTTATTTCATTTACTCAAATCAGATAAAGTTTCAGGTATTTTATTCATAATTTTCTACTTATGTATATTGACTTTTTTTTTTACTGGTTTCCTTTAAGAGCTCCACATTGGGATGTCAAAAACTGCTTGCAGAAATGAAAGTATCCTCATTATGCTAATTTAAGTTCCACTGATAGGCATGTTCTGTTTCATAAATTACATCCTCTTGTCAGAAGTCAAAATGTATTTGAATAACTTCATGGAAATTGTCACCAGGATTTAAAATAGTGTGCCTTATATACCATTGTTGATTTAATTTGTGGGCTTAAAAATGGACATATATTTATTTTAAAATGTGTGCATGATTATTTTATCACAAATGTTATCTAAATGAAACCTAGATGCAAGTGTAATTTTCATGTATATTTTGATAAAGTTTTGCATTTTATAAACGTATTTTAATTTTCACCGTTTAATAAGATATGCTAAATAGTAATAGTTGCTGTATATTTTAGTGCCAACAAGTTTGTTTCCTACATACTTGGAATTTTCCCAAAGGGTAAAATAAATATACATGTTTTCACAAAATTATTAAAATATCAAAAATTAAAATGAAAAAGGGATTTGATTTGTGAAAATCATTTCCTGTTCACCAAGAAAAAAAGCATTTTCAGTTTGCATTTACATGTCATATGCTGGCAAACAAAGTACAGTTCTCATTGAAATTGAGAATATTTACAAATATCTAAATATTGAATAAATGATTTTTTTAATGTGAGCTAAAAACCTAATAGTTTTAAACTTACTACTTAAACCATCAAAAGAAATCTGAAGAAGAACTGAAAGCATATGCTGACATGATCATTTTATTAGAGAAAAAAATGTATTACATTTCCTTTTCAACCATTCCTGATAAAAGATCAGATTTCATTAAAAAAAAAAAAAAAAGTATGTCCTGTACAGAGCATTTGGGTTTTGTGCTCATTTGATTTTACTTTCAGAATGACCAGTACTGCTGTTAGAGTAATCTTTGATGTTACAAAAAGTGGAAAAATCAAAGTGAAGAGCTAAATCTGTTCATTTTTCCAACATATTAATCTTGTCAAGATAATACATAAAAATCAATCCTTGAAATTTTTTCCAGAGTTCTTTCTCCTTTCTTTTATCCAAAATATGAAACCACTTAGGAGGATAAAGCAATGTGGATGACTTCAGAAAAAAAATCTTAAGTTATATTTTGGCTAAATATATATTAAAATGGCCCAGGTGGACTAAGTTTGTACGGTTAAAAATGATCTGTTTGTGTAACTATTGGCATTTGTCATATGTGCTTAGCTCATATGTATGGCAGACTGAGAATTTTTTGTAAAGCTTTTTTAACAATTCAACTGAGTTTCAAACCCCTGACAGTAACAAATACAAATTGCACCAGCCCCCAAAAAATTGTTGGGGCTAATTTTAATATTAATGAATTCTTTACAACCTCAGTTCAGCAGTTTCGATTAAGCTTTAATTAGTAGCCAGAGGGGGATCCAAAACAAAAATAAGCAGTTGAATTGCTAATTAAGTTAGTTTGATGAGGTAGAGTTTTAGTAAAAGACTGGTTGTTGTTAGCTGTGCAAGTTCTGACAAGCTAAAAATACTAAAGATTATCATTATTGTAACTAACATTCTACATTACCAGCAGCTTTCTACACAGAGCAGACAGTTCATTAGAGTACGATGCTTTTGTCTGCCAGGACTGGAATTAAAGCCTTGTTAATAAGAGAACCGTGTATGGGAACAAGAGCCCGAGATAAGCCCATGGAACTTTAACTTTGACTGGTTATAAATTAACTAGTTATTAAACCCAACTGAATAAATCTATGAACTAACAGGTTTTTTTTTGTTTTTGTTTTTGTTTTTCGTCATTCACTGCACTTTCTACAAAGATCTTACTTATTAGAAACTGATGTTGCAAAGGAATTTGCTTCACACTCTGTTGATGGTGAATATATTTTTCTTTATGTTCAGGTTCTGACCAACTTCCAAAATTCCACAATTTCATAATGAATTTGAAATTTAACGACAGCTAAAAACAATGAGAACCTACCTACTATTCCAAGATAAAATATACCTTCTCCTAGACCTCTGCTGATACTCATTGTATCTAAATAATGCCTGACAAGTTTATTTTAATTATTTGAATACTCTCAATAATAGGTTTTGCTAAAGAAAAACTTGGATGATTATTATTTCAAAGCTGAAAATTAACCCATTGGTATAATTGGCTAGTACAATTTGAATTCTCTCAATTCTAGTACAATTTGAATGCTCTCCTTGTACCCCAAAGACTACTAATTATCCCCCTGAAAGCTCTCTGGTGATGGGAATTCGCCCAGACTCCGCAAGAAGAATGTGAAACATCTTTCTGAGGATTGTGGAGGAAGTAATTTGATTTCTCCATACTCCAGTGTTTTCTATAATTTGTATTTTATCCTTTTGCTTAAGGTTTCAAAGCCTACAAACCCAATAACTTAGGGATAAGAGAAGACAGAAAAATAAATGATATTGTTTCTGAGGTATTAAATATAAGCCTGGCTATCGGAGCTGCGTGGCAGTTGCGAATCGTAATCAGGTACTTTGACTTAACACTGTTTTGTTTTATAATAAGGTGGTTGCCATATGTTGGGAAACCTATCTGCCTGTATCTGAGGGGCTCCGTACCTCTGTAACAAATCCAAAAACTCATTTTATAATACCTTAAATCTACCCATTGTAATGTAGCTCCACAAGTGTAAATCCACATCAAACTTTGCTCATGAATGTGGCTGGAAGATTACGTATATCATCATTGAAAGCTAAAGGGAAGCAGTGAATTAGAATGCAGTGGATCTAGCAAAAAGAACTTTCAGTAAATCTTCTTTTAATGCATAGTTTACAATTTTCTTTTGCTCAGCATGAAACTGATTAAGATCCCCCTTCTAAAGAACATTTTCCCCCTCACATAGACGCATTGTTTAATATAGTTACATCCCCCAATACTTGACAAATCAGAATTTCAATGCTGCAAATGTGATGCTTGTTTAACAGCAGCAGAAAGTATTAATAATTTATCTATTTGAATGTAGAATAGGTTCCAATTATAGTATTTCACATGGTGCAGCAACTGAACACACATTCTCTTAGTGGTGAAATCAGTGTAAGCAAGCAAGTTGCTGATAACTACTAGAGGAATTCAGAAATTGATACACACAGTTAAGTATTTTCATTAATTGTTACTTAAAGTTACAATATAAATGATTAAACATTAGAAGTTAAAATTTAAACAAGTAATAACACAATAAAAAGAAAACGAAGAAAAACCTTTTCTTTAAACCAACCCTATTAGTTTCTAAAGATAAACACTGTTCTGGAAATCTACAAAATTATGGATGAGAATTAATCTTAAACATTTCATTTTGTAAAAATATTCTCTTTAAAAAATGTATACTGTAATCAGTTTGAGGCAAGGTATATAGAAGAAAATAATTAGAACATTAAAACTTTTGTTTAAATATCTAACTCCTAATCTATGATTATGTTTCTGAGATACCAAATTAATTAGTCCAGTAAGTCAGAGTCAACTTAAAACATTAACAAACAAAAAAGTCAAATAAACCTGCTATTGAAATGACTTTTAAATAGGTTAACGAGGGTCTTCTTTTACCAATACATTATTTTCTAGTTTCAGTATAGACAAAATATAAAAAGAAACACAAAACACTGATTTTAAAAGTAAAAATAGAGATTATGATTTCTTGCTTACAAAATACGGTATCTTTAAAAGCTTATTCGAGTTTTGTTCCCAAACACTTATTAGAGTTTCATATCCTTTTCTTTCAGATAGGATATTAAAGGACGTTGCTTAAAGTCGGATTTCTTCTTTTGTCTCACAAAAATATCCCTGACTTCAGACACGAAGTTGAACAGAGGACATTCCAGGAGAGTTATATTCTGGCACGTGGGTGCAAAGAATATTTAAAATGCTATAACACAACATTGTTATGGGATTTGGATTATTGGTGCTTTTAATATTTTCTTTCATCTCATAAAATTCCACCTTTTTATATCATTCATGAATATAACTGATGAGGTATGTGCATTAAAATATGCACCTACTTAGAAAAAGAAAATCAAACGTGTGTTCTCAGGAAGTATCAGGGAAACAGGCATAGTGGGGCTGGGCTTCCTCTGTCCGTGATGGTGGATGGTTCACTGCAGACCCAGGTTTCCTGCTTATTACCCTCAATGGGAATCCCACAAAGTCCTCTGAGTTACTACCTGTGAACTTGAAGTAGATTAACGAGTGCGTTAACGTGAACTGTCTTCTTAAGATCAGGTTGTTTTCACAATTTTAAAAGTAGAGAGGTCCTCCAGAAAAGAAAATAATAGAAACCCTTTAAATTATGTTTTAAATTATTGGAGGATATTTTCACGTCAAGAACTTTTCAGGCATAGAGAAATTAAGAAAAATAAGCACATTTCTTTTTCCTACTTGTCATCTAGCTATGTAATTCTAAAAGAAGCAACTCTTCTCTTTTGTGTTGATATAGAATTTTTAGGTTTCTAGAGATAGCAAGGCTTCTTTGCTTTGATCCCAGAGAAAAGAACCTACATGAGATTTTTTAAATGAGTACTAGGAAAATAATAGAACTGCTTGTCGCTTAGCTTTAACACTTACTTAATCTATCCTTAAGTAAATAAGATAGCTGCAGCATGCAAAAAGCATCCTTTCCACATAATCACCTGTTTTGTAAGACTACCACAGGTATTAGATTTTTAGCAAAGTGAGTGCTGTAGGAATTTGGATTACTATACCCTGGTGCTTTTTAGAGATTTTAACATTCTTGTATCTTAAATGTTTATGTGGTTTATAACTTGATACAAACATTTCTTAAGTACTGACTAGTACCTAGTTCTGTGCTAAAACTTTTCGAAGGATTATCTCATGTTACCTTTAAATAAACTTTTCAAGGGAAACTCTTGTGTCAAGAGTTAGGAAATATTCATAAGAAGGTTACTAACATGCCCAGCATCTCAAAATGCAAATCTATCTCCAAGCACTGAGCTTTGCTATCTCCTCTGAAAATGGTCATATTACTGCCTCCAGTTACGTTTATGTCCCCCCAGTTACCCAGAACTTCACAGCAGCATCTATACAACACAAGAGAGCAGGTAAAGGAGGTGTTGTGCAGAAGGAATTTATTGTGCAACGTGGTGGTAAAAGCGGAAATTGAGCTTTCCAAAAGATTTTGTTTGCTATTTTGATGTCAAATGGAAGGAGACAAATAATCGAGTCTCTCTGTCACCATGGCCATGATGGTTTTAGACCACTATCTGGTGAAGTGTCTGGCATGTACCACAGAGTTGATACGTATTTGCTGATGGATGAATGAATGAAATGCCTCTCTGGAATCATAGGCACCTGTTACATAAATTACATAACCACACAAAAACGGGCACTGACAACGCCCCCCTCTGTAAATGGTAAAGTGGACAGTGAATGTTTTAGGCACCTGGAGAATCAACAGAGGGCATGGGGCGACAATCAAGGCACCAGGTCCCTGAGTGCGTGACTGACTGACGGAAGGTCTGCCTGGAAGAAGGGAGCCTTGGCGCTGGCACCAGCTCCCTCTGCAGGGAAGGGAAGCACTTTCAGAGAAGCCATGTCCTCTGCAGGCTCCCATGGCCCTCTGTAGACAGACTTGGTGAGGCACAAGGAAGGGCACGTGGCTTGTTTTAGAAACAGACCCTTTTGGCTTGGGGCACCATGGCCCACGAGCCACACCTTCTACAAAACTCAGGGGTAAAGTTCATGTTTACCTCCAGTGGGCTGAAGAACCACTTGAGGCAAGATGCATGTGATCTCTTGTTAAATGGTCAAGTGCAAGGTAAGCCTCGGTAAGGATTCTTCCCACTGATATTGACTGGGAACTGTGGAGCTGGGGTTAGGGCGCTGTCTCTGATTAGGGCTGGATGCCCTTCCCAGCTCTGCCTCTGCTCCCTGGCTGGCTGCTAGTAAGTGACCAGACCTCAGTTTTGTCATGGATTAAACAAGCCACATCGCAGTGCCTGCCTCCTGGGCCCGCTGTGAAGATGCAGTGAGAGGAGGCTTGTCCCCTGCCTGGCGGCTGGCTGGACAGGGGGCAGCTGTGATGCTGCGTGCAGTGCAGCGTGTCCCATGCACCCAGCCCTGGGTGTAGGGTCATGCATACATGCTTCCCAGACAAAATGACAGAGAGAAAGCAATCCTTTGGTGGTTTTTCCAGGCTGTCCTGAACACTCTGGGCAAGAGCTAGGAGGCAATGGCTCCCTGTGACCCAATAAAGTCCCCCGCTCTGTCCCTTCCTCTCTGCCTCTCATGGCATCAGCAGGACCCCACAGTCAGGGCCCTGGAGATGGAGCAGCCTGGGTGCAGGTACCAGGAGGGGGGTGGGCCTCTCCTTGATGTTCATTTGCCCCCTTGGGTCATCCTCATCCCTGAGACACACTTAAAATAGGCCACAAGCCTGGAGCAGGCGAGCTGCTCTCTGCCTCCCCACCTCGACTCCCTCTGGAATAACACAGGATTCAGAGCAGTTGTCCTTTTCCCACAGAGTGCAGCCTACATCGGAAACACCAGCGGCACTTTCCTCTTGCCAAAGACTCCTTAAGGACTAGCTTTCACTTCGAGAGGCGCTGCAGTCTGTTTTGATGCTGGCTTTGGGTCATAAGTTCACTGGAGGCATGAGTGCAGCCAGCCCTCTGCCTTTAGCCTCCAACTCCCACTCTGCAACCAGACCTTCTTACAGAGACTGTTTTCTCCCCAAAAGTGCATAAAGCAGGGAGGAGGGAGGAGGGCATGGAGGGGAGATCGGCAGCACCTTCAACAGTAACTCTTGGCAATCGTATAGGGCGCTCCTTCAATAGTTCAGAAGAAAAGGGGGCTGGCACAGTATCACTATGTCCTGGGACAAACCCTGGAGAGAGCGGAAGAGGAGGGAGCAAACCCTGGAAAAATAAGACTAGATGTCCACCTAAGCCTTCCAAACACTGGCAGAAAAAGCCTTTCCCCTAGGTGTGAACTCTAATTATCTAATGTACAAACACAATCATTGTCAATGTTGCCCTTTCCGAAAGCTGCCACAGAGTGTGCACGTCAGGCAATTATCTGAAAACCTCAAGCCAGCTGACACCACGTATTTTAAAACCACATGAACAACAGGTTAGAGAAATGCTAAAATATAAGGTGGATTTTGTTGTTACTCTTTATTTGGCTCTATTCTGAAAATTGCCCTGGCCAATGTGCGCATTTTAGGACACACCAATATACTAGTTCCCAAAGGGTACATGACGCCTATATTCATCATGACCACTGTAGAAGTCTATGATTTTGTTTGAAATGAGGTGAGCATGTTATGTTTTCTAGAATTGCAATCACAGTTATAATCAAATGAACTTAGAACAAACGTACTTTCTAAGAGAGGATTTATTACAGTTATTGGGTGGCTATTTGTAAAGCTCATCGTTTTATGAAAACTTTTCCCTGCTGATTTTGCAGAGCTAAGGGGCCAAGGATAGTGTCCAATCTCAGTTGGGTCCTCCTAATGGAGGAGTGTGCTATCACAGAGGATGTGGACACGTGATCACGTCTCCTCTCGTTGTATATGCTGAACGAGTTACGCCATCCCTTGGCTCCACACAGACCCGACCTGGGAAAGATAAAAGGATAGTTCTTTTGTCCTTCTTTATAAACTGTCAGATCCTGTTACTGAAAATTAGGGTCCAATACAATTTTTATTCACAAATAATTAGTCAACAGCTTTGCGGCCGGGGGTGAAGGGGCTGACAGGCAGATTCTTAGCAGATCTCCCTGAAGTGTGAAGGGTTCGGCCCTGAATTCGCCTGCTGAGGTCATCACCTTTGACGGAGCACACAGTGGTGGCAGACAAAATACAGCTTTCTTACCTGCTGTGATTTTAATAGTAGCTGAAGCCAAATAAATTATTTTGATCCCTCTTGCACAGTTAAAAAAAATCAGAAGTATATCTTTAGTAATAAACTATGACTTCATTAGAATGTTTCACATAACAGGATCAGAGAAGAATGTGCCAATCATTGGCAAAGGTTTGTCCTCCATTAATTAACACCTTTGCATGAATACAAACTTGTTATCCTCACGTAAATAGGTGAAAGATTAATATGAAGACACGACATTTATGAATATTGTTTTGTGCATTTTTATAACTTACGTTTAATAGGTTGATTCAAAGACATTTTTAAAAAATTCTTCTTTCACATAAATATTATATGGGTGAAAGATGATGGTGCTTTAATAGTTAACACCTATAACAATCCCTGAGGAAGAAATTAAATAGGATAATTTTTTTCGTATATAAAATTGCACTAATTTTAAATTTGCTTTCATTTTCTTCACCTGCCTTTGTAGAAACAAATCATAAATGTTAATCTAGTAATAATGGGTCATTTGGGCTGGTTTTCACCAGAATTACTCTGGCTAAGTAAAATAAAATATTAACTCTCTCCAAGAGGAAACATCAGTTAGAAGAAAAATTGGTAAGCTAAATGCAGTTTATAAAACTCTAGTGCTGTTTTGTTGTTTGTCACAAGTGAACAGTGGATATTAAAAAGTTAATAGAAACATAAACATGATTTTCCTGATAGTTAGCTATAATTAATTCTTACTCAAAAACATAGTCAAACTACATTTTCATTTTTTTATCCCTTCCAGAATAATACCTTTTTTCATTACAAACTTATGTTGAAGGAATAAGCTATTCTTCCTTTGAGATGATTGGGCCAGGATTAAGTGAAGAGGAGAAACAGTTTGCTGTGTTTACCTGTTTCTAGTTAGACATGACAAAGTATAGTGCTGATCACTCAAAGGTGAAATCTGATGTCAACTTTATCCTCCAAGAAAGGCGAATAGAGGAAGAATAATTATGTGGTAAGATAAAAAACTTAAGTTGGTTTTTCCTAATTTTTAGTTTGTTACCTTGTTTATGTGGAATTTGTCAATGTCCCTTATAATGTTTGTATTTGAAGTAATCATTAGAATCACGATGGTTTTATTCCCATTGAAAATCAAAATACATGGCAAATAAACACAAATGTATTTAAGCATTTAACTTGGTTGAACGTTTTTAAAATGCAGTTTCATTATCAAGCCCATATGAATTAATGCAAAGATACAAAATTCATGTTGCTAAATCATGGGATGCATAAATTACTTATTTTAAGTAATAAATTATTTTAAAAATCAATGTATGTTTTGAAGAGAAATTATAAATAATCTGTATTCAAGGCTTATAGGTCTTTAAGTCACATTACTCATTTAGTGAAAATAATTTATGGTTAAGAATGCTTGGCAGGGCACGGTGGCTCACGCCTGTAATCCTAGCACTCTGGGAGGCCAAGGAGGAAGGATCGCTTGAGCTCAGCAGTTTGAGACCAGCCTGACCAAGAGCGAGACCCTGTCTCTACTAAAAATAGAAAAAAAGTTAGCTGGGACCTATAGTCCCAGCTACTAGGGAGGCTGAGGAAGGAGGATGCTTGAGCCCAGGAGTTTGAAGTTGCAGTGAGCTGTGATGACTCCACTGCATTCTAGCTTGAGCAACAGAGCAAGACACTGTCTCAAAAAAAAAAAAAAAAAAAAAAGCAAGTTTGGGTGAGAACATAGCTTATAAATATATGTACTTTATTTGTGGGGAAATTCTCTATGGCCTAGCTCAGATTACACTGATTCAATGCCCACCTAGTATCTTTTCTAAACCTTATGGTAAGTATGTATATGCATTTCTCACTCCATTCTGTTCTGTTCTTTTTTTATTAACCAAATTAAAAGACAGACAGTTAAGGAACTGCTGAATCAGTTTTTTAAAGAGTAATTTAATTCCACTTTAAGAGAAATTTGCCATCAGTGGGACATTAACTCTTTCAAAACTTTCTATTCCATATTTGACAACTCCGATGATTCACACTTGACAAGCAAATATCCTGGACTATTTATATTCTTTGGATTTCAAAATTCTATTCCTGTATCAGATGCACATCAAGCAACACATTCTTAGGCTTTGTTGGGAGAATTTAAACACATTTGGTTATTAGGAATAGATAACTAAAAGAAAGTTTAGAAGTCCTCTTAAGCAGGGGTCCCCAACTTATGGTGAGCTGTATAATTATTTATTTCATTATATATTACAACATAACAATAACAGAAATAAAGTGCACAATAAATGTAATGCGCTTGAATCATCCTGAAACCATCCCCCCTGCCCCGGTCCATGGAAAAATTGTCTTCCATGAAAACAGTCCCTGGTGCCAAAAAGGTTGGGGACCACTGCTCTTAGGAATTGTTGATGACTTTTCTCATTTTTTTCATTTTTATCACATTTACCAAATACATTTTGTTAATGGGTTCATATTTGAGAACATTTGCTACCTTTATTTTTATTATTACATATAAAAATAAAATATTGAATGTTATATAATATATTCCACATAACACTATATATTATGTTATAGATTATAGATAATATAAAAATATATAACCACTTGTACTTCAAAATAAAATGTGAATCTTCAAGGGCAACTTGGTAAAAATGTATATTGCAAATTTTAAGTTATATGGTAACAAAATTCCACAATAGCCTGGAAGAATATGCCAGGAAATATAGTTTGAAAGAATGAGTTTAGGTATCCTTAGCATTTAAATTTACCAATTTAAAAAATATATGAAACATATCATCCTAATAGCTATAAATATCACTGTTATTGTTACTAGTTAACATAACTGTTCAAACTTTAGTTTGAAAGTAAACATGTGTTACACGTTTCTTGAAATTTTCACAAATTTACTAATTTCTGCATGTTCTGGTGGATCTGCTCCCGAATTTGTAAAAGTTAACACAGCCTTTGTGCATGAAGAATTTTTAATGACTTTAAAAATAGCTTGCAGAATTTTGTTACATGGGTATGCAAAAAGATGAGTCATTTGTCTGAGAAAATAAGATGATAGTGAAGCCATATGTGCTTATATTAATACAAATTTTATGTATTAATTATCAGCTAGGTGTGTGCTAAACTAATTCATCATTTTATTGACAATTTGGCAATTTATTATACAGCATTGAATAATTTCTTCACTATCCAATGGTCATAGTTTAGAAATATGGGTTAAGTGTCACTTACCTGAAATGCTTAGGATCTGAAGTGTTTTGGAGTTCAGATTTTTTCAGATTTTGGAATATTTGCATATACATAATGAGATATCTTGGGGATGGGACCCAAGCCCAAACACAAAATGTGTTTTATATACACCTTACACATATAGCCTGAAGGTAATTTTATACCACATTTTTAATAATTCTGTGCATAAAACAAAGTTTTGACTGCATTTTGACAGCGACTCCTCACATGAGGTCTGGTTAGGAATTTTACACTTGTGGCATCATGTTGGCACTCAGAAAATTTCGGATTTTGGAGCATTTTGGATTTCAGATTTTCCTATTAAGGATGTTCCTCTTGTAAATACAAGTTGGTGAGAATTTTTTACCTAAATATGCCATCTAAATCATTAAATTATCCAGCTATAACTTGAAATATTTTGGCAAAAGTATCTAAGATCTAAGCCAAATCAATTAAGTAAATGAGTAGCTGATTTTTTTAAATCTCAAATTTTAAATATGCTCTAAGAAATACCTACTAGGTGTTTTCAGGTTGGTATGAGTTTGAAGTGTCTAAACACAAGTCAGCTTTTGAATGGTAACATGAAATAAATGTTAATATTCCTGAGGTCTTGGCATGAGAATCATTACTACCCATATTGCATGTGAAATATATTTTACTTATATTTATGTGTGTGTGTGCTTATATTCTAATATATGAGTTTTTTTTTGCACCAAGATGTGATATCCTGATTTACAGCCCTGGGTATTTGTGTATTGATAAATCAATCAGTGTTTCAAATTATCCTTAGAAATTCATCATTTGGAGTCTGAGGGGTGGGAAGAAGGGAGCAATTTCTTTGCTGTCTAGTCTCTTCTTTAGGATAAAGGTGAGGGAAATACCTTTATTATCACATCTGTAGAAAACTTCAATAATATTCTCTCAGCCTACTATGAGAATCAAGGTAGATAACATATGTTTGGTAGGTCTTGTGTGAAAAAATATTTTAAAATTGCCATAGATTAAGGTATTCATAACCATCTTTTATTAATGAATATATCTAACCATTTTTTGTCCCATTTGTGTTTTTAGGTTGTTCTGTTTCTCAGGTTAAAGTATTCCTTAAATTTACTAACTCTGCATTAAATAATTATCCTAAAATTACTTCTTAAATTCTTTTAAAAAATTTTAGTAAATCATTGATCAGAAATCTTCAGGCAAAATCTGGGATGACTATTTTATAGAATATAAAAGATCATCCCCTAGATCTATTTTATTAGAAATATATTCACTGTACATATGTACAAAAATGTCAGCATAAAATATAACTGTATTCTAAATGAACCAAACAGAACTTGAAATAAAAGTAAATCCTTGGTAGACCATGCACTTACTCTAATAAAGCTAATAATGCTTTTGCTTAGAACACTTTGAAACCCCTGTTTTTTTAGAAATGGTTTGGTGTATCATCTATGAGCCTTTTATTCTATAGTTACACTGTATTTTTTACTCAGAAAGGAATCTGTTAACCTGGTCACTAAATTTGTTTACCAAGATCAAATGGCATTTTACTGTTTAAAAGGAATTTAAAATAAATTTAATTCACATTCAAACATACCTTTGTTATCAATGATAATGTTTTAAAGAGTGCCCAGCTAACTGTTAGAGAAATCCCCAAAGAAATGTTCTAATTCTTGTCTGAGCAATGGAACAGATTTGTAAAATCTTGGAATGCCAGGCCAGACAGACATGTTGGCACAAGGGAAAATCTAACAGTAACCCTTCAGTATTTATTCAGAGGAGGTATTCACACTGCATGGGGAAGGCCTCTTCCTCTCCTCATCTTAGTATGGAATGTCCACTTAGCAAAAGAGAGTCCTATGATAAACAGAATCGGCCCTCCTCAGATGACAGCTGGTGGCCATTTATCAGACCAGATCATGGGTTCTGTGACATGTCACCATTTCCCCCATCCCAAAAGGCTTATTCTTTCCAACTTGAACAAACCCATATTGTAATATACATACAAGGGCTTCTGGTAAACACAATTTTCTCCATCCTCTTATACTTCCTGCTAAGTTGCAGTATCTATTATGTATTGGTCTCCAGTTTACACAGCCTTTGTGCAACTCTGATTGGATATATGAATTCTGATGCTTTGCAAACAATTGGCCATAGTACATTCTTTTTCATAGTCACAGTTTATAGTTTCAAAAAGAGTTAACTTAGCTCAGCTCAGAAGCTATTAAGGGGATATTCAAGGTGGTGAATATGCCCTTCCCACCTTGGGAAATAGATGTCATTTTCTGCTTTCCTACATTACTCATGGAGCAGCCCCATATGGATACTAGACAAACTAGAAACTGCAGGAATGACGAGGTTGGATAAGAAACAATGACTTTGTTTTAGTTAAGTAGATCCCAAAGACTTATCAGCTAAATGGTCTGCTTCCATTATGACTACACATTTGTTACTAAAAGATGTATTTGAAATGATAGTTTATATGATTACAGGAAAATGATGTGTCCAAGAGAATGTAACTTTTATGAGAGCATGCATATTGAAAGTCAGTAAGGATTTGTTCAGTGAAGGCAAATGTGAGCTGAAAAAAACCTGGGTATATTTGATCTGCTTGTAAGATTGTGCTTTAAAGTGGAGAGGTGGGAAGTAATAATCTAACGGATTATGTGCTTAGTCAGACTAAACTCTTTTTCAAAATAAAGATAAAAAAAGTTTGAGCATGATTTTGGGAAAAATATTTAACAGATCATGACTATTAATTATCCTAAGAAATCGTTGAAACAAATTTGACTACCATTAAATTATTTTTGTTGCCAATATTTAGAATATTAAATTTGAGAAAAGGAAATATATAAAGGTTTAAAAACTCCTTTTCCATTTACGCACTATGTCTGCCGCCAAAATTCACAGCAAAACAAAATTGTCTTGTGTCCTTCAAATTAATCACTGAAGTTTCTTTTTATCTTTTTCATAAACTTCTAATTATCCATAACAAGTTTCTTAACATTAAATCATGTGGATACATGTAAAATTGTTTTATAAGTATGAATTAGATTAAATTAAAAATGAGTTAAGAAACATAATTTGGTAGAATGTTCTTGATGCACACCACCAAGTATGGCCTTAAGTTGATGTTGTCTATTAGAAATAAATTATATAATCATGCTGCTAGATAGGCAATAATAAATTAGATTGCTAAAACACGCAGTTGAGTTCTTGGAATACATGTCTGATTGCCCTGAGAAAGTGCAAAGAATTATTTGCCTTAATTGCCTTTTTTTTTTTTTTTCATTGTTTGGCAAACCTAAGTCAGGGTGTTGTTTTGGGGTAAGAAACTACTTACCTTTTGTAGGAAAACAATCTCACCAATTTGCAAGTTGTACCAATTTTGCTTTGCAAGTTGTGTGAATAAGAGATTCAGTCCAAACCTCAAGACCAGTGTGGATAACTCAGGATGATTCCTGGAATTGATAAATAAATTCAGCAAAGTCTCAGGCTACAAAATCAATGTATACAAATCAGTAGCATTTCTATACACCAACAACAGTCAAGCTGAGAATCAAATCAAAGACTCAATACCTTTCAAAATAGCTACAAAGAAAATAAAATACCTGGGAATATATTTAACCAAGAAAGTGAACGATCTCTACAAAGAGAACTACGAATCACTGAGGGAAATTGGAGATGATGTAAATAAATGGAAAAACACATCATGCTCATGGATCGTCAGAATCAACATTGTTAAAATGTCCATACTACCCAACATGATTTACAGATTCAATGCAATCCCCATCAAAATCACAATGTCATTTTTTTCAGATCTAGAAAAAATAATTCTAAGCTTTGTTTGGAACCAGAAAAGATCCCGAATAGCCAAAGCAACCTTAAGCAAAAGGAACAAATCTGGAGACATCACTTTACCAGACTTTAAGCTATACTACAAGATTATATAAACCAAAACAGCAAGGTACTGGCACAAACATAGAGACATAGACCAATGGAACAGAACAGAGAACCCAGATATAAAGCCATCCACATATTACCATCTGATCTTTGACAAACACTGCAATGAGGACCAATGAGCAGCTTCTTTGTTTCTTGCCCATTATAGGCAACAATGGGTTTTGAAGGTATGTCTTTCTTGAGAGTTTATTGTCTGGCATATAGTATTTAGAATGCTAACGGATAAAAACAGGTATCCCTAATCTTCTGACTTTGGAAAATATGTTGAAAGTCTGAGTTACAAGATAAGAATCCACCATCCTTTAATTTGGCAGCAAATATTACATTGTTTTGGGAGTTTACAGAAGGCAGTCAAGAGATACTAAAACTTTACTAACTAAATCAGTATGTTAACAAAGTGCTATTTGATTTTATAATGTTAGAAGTGAAATAGCAAAGCTTGTTAAAGATTTGAAATTAGTCATTTGTCATTATGTGGAAAACCCAGGATTTGCTAAAAAGGTTACTTTTAGCTTAAAGTTCCAAACCTTTAATACCAGATACAAACGTATTAGAGTAAACTAAGAAACTTAAAAAAAGAAAGCAAAATAATAATAAAAGAAATGCATCTTTTAAATCAATGGTTTTCATTAATTATCAATATTCTATTGTAAATAAAATATTCTCTTCTTAAAGGGATGACAAAATTTTTACAATTAGGTTACAGTGCAAGCATTTTTGTGCTCAATGTGGACTTTAAACACAGCACTCATGCATTACCTTCCTATTCCATTGTCCTCCTAAGACACTGACCATACTATGATGCTTTTCAAATTGTCAACATCTACAATGTTGAGATCTGCCAAATAGCAAATCAACCTTTATAATTAAAGTTGACAAGCTGACAAGAAAAATGAGTGTATACTTGCATATATATATGAATTTTTATGTCACATTGCCGTCTGTGCACTTGTTTGCTTTTTGTCAATAGCCGAAGGCTCGTTTCTCTGCACCAGAAGCATGCTATATTCCAAGGTCTTCAGACAGCTCCCCTTCGCCCTAGTGAGTCTGCTGATTAATTTTGGATACTTTTCTTAATTAACACCCCAAAGGAGGTCTAGATTATCTAGCCTATAGTCCATGAAAAACAAGTGAATCTGAAGAATAATGACCCAGGGAGACAGCCACGCTCTCTCCAAATGATGTTATAAGACCATTGAGTCTCTCTCATGTGAAGATTGTGTCAGGCAATGCCTAGGGAGGATGTGGGCCTTTAATCAGGGCAAAAATAAAGATTTGTGTTAGTCTAATTTAATTTTCTTTTTGACAAGGAAAGGAGTGATAGATGCCCCTTGACAGCTGAAACATGGCGCCTCAGTGCAGTCGTGGTTGCTATTGGCCTCGATTAGTAAGTGGTCCCATTTTGACCTCCAGGCGGAAGAGTTGAATGAGAGGAAAAAGTGAAGCAATTAGAATAGTAGGACGAGGTAGGAAACTAGCTAATTGTACCTAAATCTGTGAAACCTAATCATGGAACCAAGAAATACTAAACTCATGGCAGCTTTCAAAAATATGTTTGAAGATCTGAATCCTTTACATGTGACTACCACAACAGATCAACTCTGATAATATTAGTTCCACAAATGAAATTTGAGTCCATTTCTTTAAATAACCTTTTCTGAGGAGCAATTTTACAATTTTTTTGTTAAACCAACTGTTGCATCTCTCTCTAAGTTCTGGGGCATATCAAAAACAGGTGAAAAAAATTTATCATGACTTATCTAGCAAAACAGCTAGAAAATCAAGCTGACCTAGACATCTAGTAAAAATCGTCTCAAATCCAGGGTCTTAACTGTATTTTTCACTGAATTCCATTCTAGATCACCTGACTTTGCACAGAGTAGTTAGGGAGAGCTTTCAAAGCTGAGTCACATAATTGCTACTGTTGTGCTAGTTGAACTCAGCACCGAGCAGCTCCACATTTAGAAAAGCATATGCCATCCTATCTGTTCCTCTTCAGAGGAGAAAAAATATCTTCATGTTGATACTATATATTCCATTTTTACCCTTACTAACAAAATGCTGAAATTGTTTTCTCCTAGTCATTTGGATGTTTAAAACCTCTAACCTGCAAAAGTCTGTTAAGTAGTCTATTTTTAACACTTTGCCATGATGAAATATGGATGCATTTTATTGCATTTCTTAATCTCAAATAAGAAGGAACAGCCATAACTTAAAGTAACAGTTCAGCATGTTACCATTTCAAGACAGCAATTTTTTTTAAAAAAAGAAGAAAAGTAATTGTATAACAAGTTATTCTTCTATTTGAAATATGAATGCTTACTTTCATGTATTCATTCAGTCAGTTAGTCAGTGAGGCAACAAACAATTATTGAGTGTTTTCTGTGGATCAAATGTTGAAAAAAGCACTGTGCCTACAAAATGAATATAACAGCTGGCAAGATGGCTGCAAATTTCCCATTCCTGTAGGCATACTGCCTTTGCAACTTGACATTGCCACTTTTCTTGTAAAATAGTGGAGTCTATTGCTCCACTTCTTAAATCCTGGCTTACCTGTGTGATGTACTTTGGCCAATGGGTTATGAGAAAACACGAAACAAACTGAGCCTTGAAAAGCACTTTCGCATTAGTGCTTGGAAAGGGAAAGCCTACAACACCAAAGTTTTGGTGATGACACAGGAAAGAATCAAGGAAAAGAGACTAGTAGACTGAGCAGTCAACTACCCTGTTGTATTTATAAAGACATTACCCTAATGTAAAAAATATCTGGTATAATTACATGCATGCTATGACTATTATTATTACTATAAAGAGACACAATTGAATTACTATTAACAAGAGATTATTAATGAACATACTAAAATACTAATCCAAATTTTGAACTGCCTTCCAAGTGTTCACCTTTGAAGTGAATACTTGTATCACTTCATATTACTAATAAAAGTCAATCTGAAAATATTTTTTGGTAATTTTGCCATAGTCATTGAACAATCTATGCAGGGAAGTGCATCACATTATTAAAGCTACTGGTTTCAAATGAAATTATATTATCCAAATTTATCTCTCACCCATCTAAATGATTGGACATTTTCGAGATAATAAATATATCAATTAAATAATGTGCTATCTTTGAATATATTTGAAATACTGTATACACCTTTAATATTTACTTTCTAAGAACCTTTAATAAATGTGATAGAGATAATTAAACAGTAGAATAACAAGAAAGTAAGTAATAAGATATTCTAATGAAAATAATGAAACTTGATCCCTACCACACAGCATATACAAAATTCCAGGAAGACTGCAGATCTCAACATAATAAGACAATACATCTTCTAGATGGTTTCACAGGAGAATATCATTAAATCTTTGAGGTTCAAATATTTTCTTAAACAAGATACAAAAAGTAATAACCATAAATTAAATTATTTATAAATTGTACTACATTAAAATTACAACATCTTTTCTCAAAGACACCATAAGCAGAGTAAAAAAGCAAACCACAGAGTACAGGAAAATATTGCAACATGTAAAACAGAAAAAGGTTATTATCTAGAATATGTATAAAGAACTACTGTATTATTTTTTAAAAAACTGAAGATTCAGTAAAAAAAAAACGCATAAGAAACTCGAAAAGGCAGTTCATAAAATAAGGGCTTTCCAGCAGCCAATATGTCTTAGTAGTCAGAACATGCAAATTAAGTCATAATGAGACACTATTAGAGACTCACCACAGCTGCTAAAATGAAAAATACTGATATATTAAAATAAGAGAGAGGAACTTCCTGTTTCACCTCCAATATTTAAAGAGTTTGGAATTTATTATTCCCATGCTTACAACAAGAAAAAACTGGCAAAACTGAAAATCAACAGCTTTTTTTGGACCCATCAGAGGACTGAGTTTCCAAAAGAAACTAACACCACAAAATCTGTTGTTAGGTACACCCAGGAAGATGAAGTATCTGAGACTTGCTACCTGCACCAGAAATAGAATGGCAGGTACTAGTAAAATCACTTAAATAGTTATTTTGACAATGCTGGAAGCTGAATGCAGACTGGCATGAGTCATAGCAGATCCTAGGACTTTCACCAGCTTTCCCTCTGGCCACTCCCTCAGGTTCTCACACACATACAAGAAAGGGAAGAGTAGCCTTTGTGAAACACTCCCAGACTCTTCTCCCGAACAAAGGCCAAAGCTCCCAGAGGAAGAATTTCACCAGGGGGCAATTCTGGGGTGGAGAAGAACTCCTCCTCAGTTCATCTTGATGCCATTGGTGGGGGGCCCGGGGTGCTCTAACACTCGAGTAGGGACAGAAATAATTCTGAAAGCCGTACACCCAAAACATAGGTTATCTGAAAGATTGAGACTTAATTAGAATATTAGAGCACACCTCCCTCCCCTACACACTCCAACCACACCAACCTCCAGTAGTAACAGTAACTTATAGCTGAAAGAGTGGCGAGGCTAAAGCATTCTCTGAGAAACAGTACAAAGGCAAGTCTCAAAGCAAAGAAGGGAGGACAAAACAAACCCACTAGAGGAATTTGAACACTCTGGTACCTATAGTGACAACAAACATTAAACACATTTATTTCATAGCTGTGTTAAGGTAATCTTTAATACTAAAAGCCTATTTATCTCAGTACTTATTATCTAACACATGTTCAGCTTTTAACAAAAAATTATGAAAGACATGTTAAAAGGCAAGAAAACACATAAGCTGAGGAGACAAGGCAATCATAAGACCGGACTCAGATATGACAGAGACATTGGAATTATCAAGCAGGGAACTGTGGTTGTTATGGTAAAGAATCTCTTGGACAAAGTAAACAACATGAAAGATCAGATAGGTAATGTCACCAGAGATTAAAAACTGTAAGAAAGAAGCAAAAGAAAATGCAGGAGGTGTATCAATAAAAATAGCAGAGGAAGGACCTTCAAAAATCCTCTCCTCCATAAATGAAGGAAAAACACTGGGAAAAAATGATAGTTTAAATATTTTAGAGCTCTGTAAATTAAACAATGGCTTGGAGCAATCCAGGGAGTATTTATTAAGGAAAATAATTAGATGTAAGTAAGAATAGTAAGCTTTGTGGCATTTAACTTGCCCTATTTCTATCCCCCAATCCCCAGCTTGATAATAGCCAGAAAAACAAAATCCTGCAATAATAATGAAAAGCAGTACCCTGGACGCTACTGGAGGAGGAAGAATGGAGTTGGAGCTCTTTCAAACTCCCATTCCCAGGGAATTGTCATTATTTACATATTTTGTGGCTCCCTGGAAGAGCCCATTCACAGGCTGTCTTTATTTGATCTGACATGGAGTTCACCCATTGCAAATAGCGTTTTCTCTGGGAACGATTGCTGAAAATAATTAGGAGCATTGTTTAATATCATGGCTGTCTGAGGTGGTAGAGGTGGGGCAATCAATAGTCTAACCAAAAAGCATAAAAAGAAAACCTGGAGAACAAGATGTCTATGGGGGACTTTGAAAATCTCTGACATGTCTCTGGGAATTTAGAAGATCATGCACATGCATAGAGTTGTGCTTATTCTGAGGGATATGCACAAGCTCAAGAAAGACCTAAGAAGGCCCTTAAATCTCACCTGTGGCTAATCTTGAGGCTATGTGCCAGAAGGAAGTGAAGTCTTAGGCAGAGTTGTTAACTGGCTGACTGAGTGCTCCAAAACACACACAAGCACACATACACACACACACACACACACACACACACACACACACACACAAAGAGCCTTTTAGTAAGACTGGAGACTGATTGGTTTCAGGAATTTAAAGAAACTTCCACACAGTCATTAGCTAGTTACTAAGCTAATTGAACAGAGACATCAGTGGCCACAAATGAAATACAGAGGCTTTACAGAATTAGCTCAGAATAGTTAACAAGTAAACAAACCCAACAACTACAAAAAGCAGCAGCAGCAAGAAACCCTGGGGAGTGGAAATAATTTGATTTTTAGAGTTGCCATATTGTATTGTTTAAAATGTCTAGTGTCAACAAAAAAATCACAAAATATGAAAAGTAACAAAAAATATGGCACATACACACAAAAAAAGCAGTCAATAAAAACTCCCTGAGGAAGCCCAGATGTCGAACTTTTGGGACAAATATTTTAAATAAGCTGTTTAAAATAAGTTCAGTGAACTAAAGTAAATCATGTCTAAAGAAGTAAAGGAAAATATGAAAACAATGTCTTACCATATAATGAACATCAATGAAGAGATGGAAATTACTTTTAAAAAGAATCAAATGTTTTATATTTGAAAAACAAAATAACTGAAATTAAAAATTCATGGGAAGAGCTTAACAGCAGATTTGAGAAGTCAGAATAAAAAGAAATTAGTGAATAGATGAGATAATACGATTAGAGGAATGGAAAAATAAAAAAATGGAAAAATGAACAGAGCCTCAGAGGCACATGTGACAAGTTCAGTTGTATCATAATATACAATCCTCAGCAACATAACTAGTAGATTTCTCACCAGAAACCATGAAAGCCAGAAAGCAATGGGATGACATAGTCAAAGGCTGACAGAAAAATTGTGCTCACTGAGAATACTATAGCAAGCAAAACTGTCCTTTAAAAACAAAGGATGAATTAAGACATTCCCAAATAAACAAAAACTAAGAGAATTTGTCAATAGAAAATATGCCTACATAAAATTCTAAAGGGAGTACTTTAGGCAGAAATGAAGGGACGTTAGACAGTAATGAATCCACATGAAGAAATGAAGACTGGTGGTAAAGTCAACTATACAGGGAAATATTAAAACACTACAAATGTATTTTTTATTTTGAATTTTTTCTCCTATCTGATTTAAAAGAAAACTTCATAAAGCAACAATTATAAATATGTCTTGATTGGCATACCATGTACAAAGATATAATTTGTATGAATAACAGCACAAAGTAGGGGAAGGAAATAAAACTATACCAGAACACATTTTATTACATTATTGAAATTATGTTCATATTAATCTGAACTAGATTTTTAAATTTTAAGAAGTTCATTATAATCCCCAGGACAAAAATAAAGAAAATGACTAAAGAAATAAAGCAAAAGAAAAGAAAAATAATTTAAAATAGTATTCCAGAATATCTATGTAATACAAAAGAAAACAGCAATGGAGGAAAAAAGAGCAAAAAAACACATAAATAAAACAAGTAGCAAAATGGCAGACATAAATCTTATTTCATTGGTAATTATGTTAAATGTAAATGGATTAAACATCTCAAATCAAAAGGCAGAGATTGGCAGAATGGATTAAAAAATCATAATCCAATTATATGTTGGCTATAACGGGCACAAATAGATTTTTAAAAAGTGGGAAAATATACAATGCAAACAGTAATCAAAAGACAATCTTAGTGCTATACTAATATCAGACAAAATAGACTTTATTAAAAAATTATTACTAGATACAAAGAACATTTTATAATGACAGTAGGTTCAATAAATCAAAAAGATAGAACAATCATAAGAATGTGTGTACCTAACAATAGAGCCTCAAAACACATGAAGCAAAAACTGACAGAATTAAAAGCATAAATAGAAAATTCAACAATGATAGTTGGACACTTCAATAGCCAACTTTCAGTAATAGAACAATTAACTAGATAAAAGACCAACTAATTAATAAAAGACTCAAACAACACAATAAAACAACTATACCTAACAGGCATCTATAGGATGCTGCCAAACAATAGTAGAATATACATTCTTTTCAAGTATGCATGGAATATTCTCTAGAACATACCATATTTGAGGCTATAGAGCCACTCTTAATAAATTTAAGAGATAAAATCATACAAAGTGAGTCTCTGACCACAATAAAATAAAATCAGAAATAATCAACAGAAGGAAAATTTTAAAATTCATAAAAATGTGGAAATTAAACAACCCACTTCTAAATAACCAATGGATAAAAGGAAAAAACACAAGAGAAATTAGAAAATACTTTGGGACAAATAAAACAAAAACATAACATATACAACTTGCAGAACACAGTTAAAGTAGTTGCTTAGAGTTAAATTGATATCTATAAATATATGTATTATTTAAAAAGAAGAAAATTAATAATGAACTTTTTCTCCATAAGGCATTGGAAAAAAAAGGCAAACCTAACACAGGTCAACCAGAAGGAAGAGAATAATAAAGACTTAAGTGGAAATAAAAAAAATAGAGACTAGAAAAGTAATAGATAAAATCAACAATGCAAAATTTGGTTCTTTGTAAAGATTAACAAAATTAACAAACTTTTAGCTAACCTGAACAAGACAAAAAGGGAGAGCTCAAGAATAAAAGAGGAGGCATTACTAATTACCCCATGGGAAATTAAACTATCCTAAGAGAATACTATGAATAATTGTATGCCAACAAATTAGATAGCCTTAATAAAATGAATAAATTCTTAGAAAGATAAAAAGTACTGAAACTGTCTTGAGAAGAATTAGAATATCTAAATAGACCTACAACAAAATATTGAATTAGTTATAAAAAATCTCTTTTATTTAATATTTTACTGGAAGTTTTAGTCAGAGATATTAAGGAAGAAAAATATATAAGAGGCACACACATTGAAAAAAGAAGAAAAACAAACTATTTACAGATGATATGATCTTGTATATACAGTATTCAATAGCATCAAAAGGAATAATATACATACAAATAAATTTAACAAAAAAGTTCAAGATTTGTACATTGGATACTACAAAGCATTGCTGAAAGATATTAAAGGAGACCTAAATAAGTGGAAAGGACTCCCATGTTCATGGACAGGAAGACTTAATATTATTTAGATGGCAATATTCTCCAAATTAATCTACAGATGTAGTGAAATCTCTATCAAAATTTCAGCTGGTTTTTTAAAAAAAATTATATACTGATCCTATGATATGCAAAGAACCCAGAATAGTCAAAACAATCATGAAAATAATTAAGATTCAATGATCCATTCACCCAAATTTCAAAACTACTAAGATCTGTAATAATCAAGGCTATATGGTTCTGGCACAATGACATTCATACACATTATTGGAATACAACTGAAAGTCCAGAAATAAATGCTTACACTTATAGCCAATTTATTTTTTGACAAAAGTGTCAAGGCAATTCAAAGTAACAAATAGTCTTCTCAAAAAATGGTGCTGGTACAACAGGACATCCACATACAAAATAATGAAGATGGATCTTACCTCACACCATGTGAAAAAATTAATTCAAAATGGTTAAAAACCTATATGTAAATGCTAAAAATATATAGTCTAAAAGAAATAATAAACCATAAGTATAAATTTTTGTAACTTTGGATCAAGCTATGTTTTTTTTTTGATATGACTCTGAAAGGAAACACAACCAAAGGTAAAGCAGATAAATTAGACTTCAAAATTAAAAGTGTTTGTGCTTCAAAAGATGCTTTCAAAAAAGTGAAAAAGCAATTCACAGAATGGGAGAAAGTATTTACAATTATATATCTGAATCTGATAAAGATGTAGTATCCAGAATAGATATAAAGAAATCTTGCAACTCAACAATAAAAATACAATAACCTAATATAAAAATGGTCAAAGAATTTGCATAACCATTTCCACGGAAATAATACAAATAGCCAATAAGTACATGAAAAGATTTTTAACATCCTTAGTTTTAGAGAAATTAAAATCAAAACTACAATGATATACCACTTCACACACTGGGATGGATATAATCAAAAAGATGGGCAAATAAACAAAGATATTGGTGAGAGTGTGAAAAATTTGAAACCCTTATATATTGCTGGTGGAAAAGTAAAATGGTATAGCACTTTGAAAAACAGTTTGGTAGCTGTTCATAAATGTAATAATAGAGTTGACTCAGAAATTCCACTTCTAGGTATATACCCAAGAGAACTGAAAACATACCTCCATAAAAAAAAAACCCACACACAAATGTTCATAGCAGTATTATTCATAATAATCAAAAAGTGGGGCCAACACACACGTTCATTGAGTAATGAATGGATAAACAGATTATGCTACATCCATACAATAGAACATTATTCACCAGCTAATAGGAATGAAGAACTTATTCATGCTACTTGAAAATATTAAGCCGGGTAAAAGAAGCCAAACACAACACACTGCACATTGTATTCTATGTATATAAAATGTCCGGAAGAGGAAAATTCACAGATACAGAAAATAGATAATGAGTTGTTTTGGAGAGCAGCAGGGCTGCTGAGAGGTGGAAATGCGGTATGAATGCTAATAGGTATGGAATTATTTTGGGGGGGTGTGATGAATATTTTTTGGAATTTGTGGTGATGGTTGTACACCTTTGTGAATATACTAAAAATCACTAAAATGTACACTTTAAAGATGAATTTTATGGTACATAAATTATATCTCAATAAGAAATAAATAATATAAATGGAAAAAAAGTAACAGAAAATAGGAAAGACTTCTCATAAGCAGACATAAAGCACCTTAAAAAAAAAATCAGTGTACTTGAAAATAGTCAATAGAAACTTTCCAAACTGAAAAACACACACATAAAAAGTGAAAAAAAAAATTTAAAAAAAGAACAGAACTTCCATGAACTATTCAATAATATAAAAAGGTTTAATGTGTGTCTCTTTGAAATACCAAAAGGATAAGAAAAAAGAACAGATAGAAAAAATAGTTGAAATAGTAGTGACTGAAAACTTTCCAAAATTAATGACAAACCCCAAACCACAGTTTCAGAAAGTTTAAGAACACAAAGTAAGATAAAAACAAAAAATAAAAATATATATGTAAACAAAAAATATCTTGCAGTGTGTAAAGTCAATGTATATAAGCCAACCCCCTTTCCTAAATACAGTCAATGAATAATTGGAATTTGAAATAATAAAAAAAATCATTTAAAGTAGCACCTGAAAACTGACGTACGTAGGTAGAAACCTAATCCAACAAAATATGCACAGGATATCTATGAAGAAAACTATAAAACACTTATGAAAGATGTCAAAAAAGAACTAAATAAATGGATGAGATATTCCATGTGCATGGATTAGAAAACTCAATATAGTTAAGATGTTAATCCTTCCCAATATAGTTAAGATGTTGCATCTATAGATTTGATGCAATCCCAACCAAAATCTTAGCAAGCTTTTTGTAGATTTTGATAACCTGAATCTACAATGTATATGGAAAGGCAAAGGTACCAGAATAGCCAACACATTCTGAAAGAGAAGCAGAAAGTTGAAGGACTCAGATGACCCAATTTCAAGACTTCCTATAAACTACAGTAATGAAGCAGGCATGGTATTGGCATGAATATCCACATAGGTCAACAGGACAGAACAGAGAGTGCAGAAATGGACCAAAGCAAATACAGCCAACAGATTTCTGACAAATGATGCTGGAATTATTGGATGCTCATGTGAAGACACTGATATTCCTTAAACAAAATTAACCCAAAAGGGATCATAAGACCTAAACATAAAACACAAATATTAATATAAAACTACTATAACACAGGAGAAACTGTGAATCGTAGGGTTTGGTAATAAGTTTTAGATACAAAACCAACAATTCTTAAAAGAATAAAATGGGTAAGTTGGACTTTATTAAAATGAAATAAATTTGTTCTGTGAAAGACACCATTCAGAGAATAAAAAGACAAGATAGAGACGGGGAGAAAATATTTGCAATTCACGTATCTGATAAAGGATTCACATACAGAAAATATACAGAACTCCTAAAACTCAACAGTAACAAAATAAACAACCCAATTAAAAAATGAGGAAAATACCTGAACAGATAACTCACCAGAGGAGATATGCAGATGGAAAATAAACATATGAAAAGATGTACAACCTCATTTGTCACTAGGGAAATACAAATTAAAACATCAATGAGATACTACTACACACTTATTAGAAAGGAAAGGGGTTTGACTAGGTGAAGCATGGAGGATTGCTTTAGGGCTGTGCACTATTTCATACGCTACTTGAGTGATGAATACATGATATATCCATTTGTCAAAGCCCATAGACATTTACAGCACAAATAGTAAATAGTATAAGTAAAAGTAAATAGTATAAATGAAGGTTGAGTGATACAAGGCTGATGCAGATTATGACAAAAGACTAACTGTATTTCAAATGCATGTTGAGATACTGACCACGATAACTTGGGAAATGGCTAGAAACTTTAAGACCAAAGAAGAAAAAACTGTATGTAAGCACTGTACTCTAGCTAATAAAGTGTATCTCATGAGGGTCGGGTTAACTATTCTGAAACTGCAGTACACATATCCCAGGATTGACAAGTAAGTGGATGGACAGCAGATGGTAGGAGCCAGGCTTCCCCTGTCGGAGGGCAGGCTGCAGCTAAAGGGAGGCTAGAAAGAGCCGTGTGGCACTGGGTGAGAGTCAGAGCCATCACTGTGAACTCCTACTTAGCTTAATATAGATACTATGGATAGGTAGAGAAATAATGATAGATACGTGTGTGCACATGGGCTAGTATAAGTGTATCCATTTCCTAGTTCTGTCCACTGAGAGGGCCTAGAACCAATCTGCTACAGCAGCAAGGAGCATTCCCTGCACCCAGATCATAGTTTTTAATGCTATTCTCCAATAAAAGGAACCAGGGCTCCCCGGAGAAATGGCTAATTCTTGGACTGGGTCAGGGAATATAAAAGATGAGTCTGGAGCATTTGTAGAGTCAGAAAGTAAGAAACTGCTCCCCCCGACCAAAAACATGGGGTTATGTCCAAAGAACAGAGGAGCCTGACTGACAGAGCTCTCAATGGCCACATTTGGAAACATTTGAGTAACAGAATAAATAATTCAGTAAATTTTAAATCATTGGATTTAATCCAAACATAAAATAAATGGCAACAACTTTTATCTGGCATTAATAAATAATTGAATAAATTGATTAATGGGAGAGAAGAGACAACATTTCCACACAGAAGAATTTCAAATAATTTATGCAGATACTCCCCACTAAGGGAGGTGAGGAACAACACCCCACCCTTAATTGCAAACTATGGTGACTTACTTTCCTGCTCAGTATGGAAAGGAGAGAAAAAGTAAATTTAGAGTAGAGAAACCTGGCAAGTACTACCTCAGCCAGGTTACTGAGAATAACATCGTCAAAATAAGTCTTGGCAATTGCCTGTACCCTTGATAGAATGCACCGTAATCACCCCTAAAAACTCATAACCCCAGTCTAACCATAAGAAAAATATCAGATAAACCCAAATTGAAGGGTCTTGTATGAAATACCTGACCAGTACTCCTCAAGACTGCCAAGGTCATCAAAAACAAGGAACATCTGAGAAACTGTCACAGTCCAGAGGGAGGCTATTGAGACATGATGAATAAATGGAACATGGTATCTTGGAAGGGATCCTGGATCAGAAAAAGGATGTTAGAGAAAACTAAAGATATCTGAATGAAGTATGGAGTTTACTTAATTATAATGTATCAATACGGGCTCACTAGTTGTGACAAATGTCCACATTTTGGGGAAAAATTAGTTTTGCCCAGGTGAAAAGGGAAGTTTTCAGGAGGGAAGTTACATTTGACCAGAGTATTGAGCAGGAGGACGTCACCTGGCAGTCAAGTGTTAGAAGAAACCCACAGGAGACTGAATAAGATAAACAAAGTCTGCGAGGCAGTTTCTTCAAAAATAAATAAATATATAAATAAAATAGTATATGAATAAAATGATCTGTGCTTTAAGTATGTATGAGGGAGAGAGAAAGAGAGAGAAACGGTAGGCTGTGAAATTCAAGCATGTTGTCATTTATTGACAAGCATTTAGAGCTCATCTAATTGTCCTTCTCTTTTTATTTATTTACTTAATTTTCATAGATTTCTTGCTGAGTAGCCTACATGAAATAAACTGCCCATATTTAAAGTTTATAATTGGTGAATTTCAACATGTGCATATACCCATTAAGCTATGACCACCATCAAGACATCAATATATTATAGTAATCATATCTCTCATCCCCAAAAGTTTCCTTGTGCCTACCTATCCTCATCCTCAGGAGACCAATGCTCTGCTTTATGTCACCATAGGTTCCTAGGTTAGCTTGCATTCTCTAGTTTTTTAAATAGAGGGAATCATACAATATATACTCTTTTTTGTCTGGCTTCTTTCACTCAGAATGATTATTTTGAGATCCATTCATGTTATGTGTATCAATAGGTCACTTCTTTTTATTTCTGAGTAGTAGTCAAGCAATATATGTGTAAATATATGATAATTTGTTTATGCATTTACCTGTTGGTGCACAATTGAGTTTTCTAGTTTTTCTCTATTGCGTATAAAGCCATCTTTTATAAATGTTCTTCACAAAGAATGTTCATGTATTAGTCTTCAAGTGGACATACGCTTTCATTTCTTGGGTAAAGACTCAAGGATGGACTGGCTAAATCATATGGTACACAAAATGGTCTGTCTTGGTATATATTCCATGAACACTTAACAAGAATGTGTATTCTGCTGTTGTTGGGTGAAATATTCTTTAATATTGATTAGAACCTGTCTCTTGATGGCATCATTTAGTTCTTCTATAGCCTTGCTGTTTTTCTGTTTAGATACTCTGTAAGTTCTTGAGAGAGGGACATTGAAGTCCTCAACTATAACTATCAATTTATCCATGTCTCTTTTCAGGTCTATAAAATTTTTCTTGATATGTCTTGAAGCTCTGTTGTTTAATATACAGTACCCCCCCACCTCCTTTATCTTCAGGGGATACATTTGAAGACCCCCAGTGGAAGCCTGAAACCATGGATAGTACCACACCCTGTACATATATTAATATTATGTTTTTCCCTATACATGCATACCTAGGATAAAGTTTAATTTATAAATTAGGCACAGAAAGAGATTAACAATAACTAATAACAAAATAGAGCAATCATAATAATATACTGTAATAAGAGTTTTGTGAATGTGGTCTCTCTTTATCTCTCTCTCAGAATATTTTATTGTACTGTACTGTGGGTAACTGCAACTGTGGAAGGCAAAACGGTGACTAAGGGGGGACTCCTGTATATTCATTTAGGTTTGTTACGTCTTCTTGCTGGACTGACTTTTATCATTTAGTAATGCTTCTTTCTGTCTCTTGTATTTTCTTTGATCTGAAACTTACTTTCTCTAATATTGATATAGTCACTTTTTAAAAAATTAATGTTTCCATCCTTTTACTGTCAACCTACCTGTATCATTATATTTGAAGTGTCTTATAGACAGCATATAATGATTTATTTTTTCAATTCACTCTGCCAAGTTCTTTTCCTTGATATAATTAGATCATTTACATTTAATATAATTGTTGATATATTAAGACTTAAACTATTATATTCTTTGTTTTCTCTTCTTTCAGGGTTTTTTTGTTTCTCTATTTTCTTTCTCCTTCCTTCTATAGGTTACTTGAATATAGTAACCTTATATAGTCTTTTTAGTGGTTATTCTACCTTACATTATATTATTTATACTTTATATTATTTATACACAAAATATAACAATCAGCTGGTGTCAATATTGTATCAGCTTGAGTGAAGTTTACAAATCTTACCTACCTTTGCATCTCTTTACCTTCCTTTGTTTATAATTGTCTTAAATACTTCCTCTTTTACCATTTAGAATCACATCAGGCAATGTTATAATTTTTGCTTTAAATGTAAAACATAGCATAGAAAATTCAAATGGAGAGAGAAAATGTATTTTTCTATACTTTTACGATTCTGGTTTTTTGTTTCTTCTTTGCTGATGGTCCAAGATTCCTTCTTTTCTCATTTCCTCTTTACTTAAAAAACTTCCTTTTACATTTTTTTAAAGGTAGTTCTGTTGATGATAAATCTCTAAGTTTTGCTTCCTCTGCCATGATTTCCTTTACATTCCTAAAGGATATTTCCCCTGGATAAGACTTCTGAGTTGACAGTTCTTTTCTTTCAGCAATTAGAAAAAGTTGTGGCTCTTCCTTCTGGTTTTCTGATGAGAAATATGCTCTCACTCAAATTGTTTTACCCCTATAGAAAAAGTGTTGTTTCTCCCTGGTTGTTTTCAAGATTTTCTTTCTTTGCCTTTAGTTTTTTTCACAATTTTAACAATAATATTTTTGTATAGATTTTATTGGGTTTATCCAGTTGAATTGCTCTCAGCTTCTTAAACCTGTAAGTTTATGTCTTTTTCCAAACTTGGGTAATTTCAGTCATTTTTCTTCAAGCACTTTTTCCAGCCCTGCCCTCTTTTTCTGCTCTTTTGAGACTCTTATGGCACAAATTTGAGATTTTTTGCTATAGTTCCTTTGGTCCATGAGGTTATTTTTATTTATTTTTCCTAGTCTATTTTCTCTTTGTTGTTTAGGTTGCATAATTTTTATTCTTTTATCTTCCAGTTCTCTGATTCTTTCCTCTGTCCCTTCCATTCTGATGTTGAGCCTATCCAACAAGATATATAGAGAGAGATATTTATATACACACACACACTTACACACACATACATATACACACACATACATACTTTTGTATTTTTAAGTCATAAAATTACCATGTAGTCATTCTTTATGTCTTCTACTTCTTTGCTGAGACTTTTTATTTCTTAGTGGAGACTTTTTTTTTTTTTTTGCTTGTTTCAAAAGTAATCATAATTTCTTGTTGTAGCCTTTTTTATGGTGGTTACCTTAAGTCTTTGTCAGGTAATTCTAACATCTCGCATCTCAATGTGGGCATCTATTGTCTTTTTATACAAGTTGAGATATTCCTACTTCTTTTCCTTTTAGTCAATATGTTACGTTGTCATACATTTTAATTTGATTTATACAATATTGTTTTCTTTTGGCTTTAAACAGTCAATTAATCTTTGAGAAAGATTTCAAATTTAAGAAAAAAATAATGTATTTTATATTTATCTATGTAGTTAGCATTTCTGGTGCTCGTCATTCCTTTGTGTAAACCAGATTTTATATTTACAGACATTATATATTCACAGACATTATATATTCAACTGTTTTTCAGCCTCTCAAGTTTGTTTTAGATCATTTTTATATCTTCCCTATCTTAATACGTTCAATGTTTCCTCTTGATATATTGAATATAGTTATCATGACTAATTCTAACATCTCTGTTATTTTGGGGTAAGTTCCTATTGATTGATTTTTCTTATTATTATGGGTCATATTTTCCAAATTGTTGAATGCCCATAATTTTTCACTAGTTGCCAGACAAAATATTTCTTGTTGATTCCTTGATATTTTAAAATTTCTATAAATATTCTTGAGTTTTATTCTCTGATGCATTTAACTTACCTGGAGCCAGTTTTATATTTTCCAGGATTTCTGTTAAGCTTCATTAGGCATTTAATTTGAGCAGCATTTACACTATGGTTGTGTTTGCCTTACTAACAAAGCAATACCCTCCTCAGATTCTATCCAATGTCTTGTGTATTATGAATTATGAGGTTTTCCTTTCTGTAAGTTGGGACTCAAATAATTTTCAGCCTTGTGTGAGCTTCAGAGATTAACTAGTATAGATTTTTTTTCCCCAAATACCAGGATACTTCACCATCCCTTATTGGTTTTCCTTCATTAACTCTCATCCACCACCCTTTGGGAGTGTTCCATTTGCTGAAGTACTTTCTAATACAGGATGGGTCCTCACAGGCCCATGTGTCACAGGAGGGGCCACAAAGAGTAGGTGAGAGTGATATCTACACCTGTACAGAAAGAAAACAGACACCCACATCAGAGATCAGCCAGAAAAAGAGGCTGAAACTTGTTAGAGATTATCAGCACCTCAGAAGAGCTGAATGGGAGAGTTTTCTGTTGGGACCACCAGCTGGGCTGAGGGCCCATGTGATGGAGCAGCAGTAATTCCCACCCAGGACAATATTACAACCTCTCCACAGGCAGGCCATAAGGAGACAGCTATTTCTTCCTGATTCCTTCTCCCTACCTCATCCTCAGGAAATCTAAGACCAGAAAGGAGAGGGGAGGTAGAGTGGGAAAGCAGACCACAAACTACAAGCCTTTGGACCCACAGGTCTGAACTGACCTGGAGAGGAAAGGGGAAGAATTTGAATTGAATATGAGATCGAAGGTTTACAGTGGACAAGACTAAGTACTGTTTATGATAGTTGTTGGCTCTATATTTGTTCACATGGTTTCACATACCAAATAGCATAGACAAAGGATTCAAACTGGAAATTTTTTTCTTATGTTGGTACTATCTTAAGTGCCATTGTGTGTTTAACTTATCTTACTAATATGGAAATATATTTTGTTAATTTGTTTTTAAATTTTCTTTACAGACATAGGTATTATAAATGTATAATTGATTCACATCATACAGACTGAAGTGAAGTTTACTTTGGTGGTGGTTGATTTTTAATCAATGGACGGTTTTTCCTTACTTTTTTTTTTTTTTGGCTTGGTTTCATCCATTCTTCTATTCTCCCCGTTCACAGAACTAGCACCCAAATAGGGCTGTCCTCACAAGGGCCATTCAACTAGTAAAGGCCTCATGTTTATACGTGCATGTTTTTATTTACAAATAGGTCTCCACCTACATCTTAACCAATATTATATCCATATCTACACATATATCATCTTTGTCTATATCTGCATCATAAAAAGCCATGAAAAATAAATGCTTAAATGTGTCAGTTTTAGTAAGTCACCTTCAGATTCCCAATAATCTGACCCTTACTCTCTCTCCAGGTAACACATAACAACATACTATGCATTCTTTCACACATTTAATACTTATATAATCCCATATAGACATATATGCAAATATACATGCTTTAGGGCATTTTTATTACTATGTGTGCATTTTTGCTTGGTTTCATGTATTCTACCCTCTCACACAACTAACCCCCAAATAAAGCTGTCCTTACATGTATGCTAACCCAAAATAAATTAATAAAGTATATCTCATATATGTGTCATGAAAGTCTTCCTACAACTTACTTTTTCTCCATCATGATACCTCTTGGAGACCCCTACAGGACAAATCATAGAAATGTAATTCTTTGTGTAGAATGACCACATGAAATTCCAAGGTGTTAAGACACCATAGTTGCTTCATCTTTCCCTTATTAAAGGTATTCATTATTTTGTACTATGAATAATGCGATGATAAACATTCTTTTATATGTCTTTACATGATGATGTTTTCCTTTAATTAATAAGCTGTTTTCCAGGGCAGTTTCAGGTTCATAGCAAAATTGAGTGTGGAAAGTGTGGAGAGTTCCCAGATATTCTCTGTCTCCAAACATGCACAATCTCACCATCAACATCCCCTACCAGAGTGGTTCAAATGTTGCCATTGATGAACCTAAATTTTTAGATAATTACTATCCAAAGTCTATAGATTACATTAGGGCTCACTTGTTATATTGTACATTCTGTGGGCTTTGACAAAAGTATAATGACATGTATCTACCATTATAGTATCATACAGTCTAGTTTCACTGCCCTAAAAATCTTCTGTTCTCCACATATTCATCCTTCCCTCCCCTCTAAACTCTGGAAGCCACTGATATTTCTACCACCTCCATTTTTTGCCTTTTCCAGAAAGTCATATAGTTGGAATCATACAGTGCATAGTCTTTTCAGATTGGCTTCTTTCACTTAGTAATATGAATTTTCTCTATGTCTTTTTTATGGCTTGATAGCTTATTCTTTTTACTGTTAAATAATATTCTATTGCCTGGGTGTACACAGTTTATTTATCCATTCACCTACTGAGGACAACTTGGTTGCTTCCACGATTTGTCAATTATGAATAAAACTGCTATAAGATCCTTGTGCAGGTTTTTGTGTGGACATAGGTTTTCAATTTATTTAGGTAAATACCAAGGAGCATGATTGATGAATCATATGGTAAGAGGATATTTAGTTTTGTAAGAAAATACCAAACTTCATTAGCTTGTCTTCCAAAGTGGTTATACCATTTTTGATTCCCATCAGCAATGAATGAAAGTGAATGAATTGTTTCCCCACATATTCACCAGCATTAGGTATTGTCAATGTCTTTGATTTTGCTCATTCTAATAGGTGTGTAGTTGTATCTCATTTTATTTTAATTTGCAACTGCATAATGACATAGGATATTGAACATATTTTCATATGCTTACTTTACATCTATATATCTTCTTTAGTGAAGTATCTGTTCAGGTGTTATGCCCATTGTTATATTGGATTTTTAGTTTTCTTGTTGATTTTTAAGAGTTCTTTGTGTGTTTGGGATAACACTCCTTTATCAGATGTGTCTTTTGCAAATATGTTTTCCCAGTCTGTAGCTTGTCTTTTCATTCTCTTGACAGTGTCTTTTGCAGAGCAAAAAGTTTTAATTTTAGTGAAGTCCAGCATGGCAATTCTTTCTTTCATACATCATGCTTTTGGTGTTGTACCTAAAAAGTCAACATTGCCAAACTCAAGTTTATCTAAATTTTCTTCCATGTTATCTTTCAGGAGTTAGCAGTTTTGCATTTCATGTTTGAATCTGTGATACATTTTGAGTTAATTTTTGTGAAGGGCATATAGTGTGTGCCTACGTTCTTTTTTTGCATGTGAATGTATTGTTGCTCAGGTACCATTTGTTGAAAAGACTATCTTTGCTCCATTGTATTGCTTTTGCTCCTTTGTCAAAAATCTGTTGATTATAGTTATATGGTTCTACTTCTGGGCTCTCTGATCTGTTCTATTTGTCTATTCTTTCACCAGGATTACATTGTCTTGATCATTGTAGCTTCATGATGGATCTTGAAGTTGGGTAGTGTCATTCCTTTGATTTTCTTTTTCTCCTCCGACACTAAGTTGTCTATTCTGGGTCTTTGCCTTTCCCTATAAACTTTAGAATCACTTTGTTGATATTCACAAAATAACTGGCCGGGAAGTTGATTGGTATTGCATTGGATCTCTTGATCAAGTTGGGAAGAACTAACATCTTGACAATATTGAGTCTTCCTATCCATGATTATGGAATAGCTCTCTATTTAGTTCTTCTTTAATTTCTTTCATCAGAATTTTGTATATTTCATCATATAGATTTTTTACATACTCCATGAGATTTACACCTAAGTATTTTTTTGTGTATGTGCTAATGTAAATAGTATTGTGTTTTTAATTTCAAATTCCACTTGTTCATTGCAGGTACATAGGAGACCAATTGACTTTTGTGTATTAACCTTGTATCCTGCAACTCTCTTATAATGGATTATTAGTTCTGGGAATGTTTTTTGTTGATTCTTTTTTATTTTCTACATAGACCATCATGTCACCTATTAACAAACACAGTTTTAGTTCTTCCTTCTCAATCTGTATAAATTTATTTATTTCTCTTGTCTCATTTCATTAACTAGGATTTTCAGCATGATGTTGAAAAAAAACGATGGGAGGCAAAATCCTTACCTTGTTCCTGATCTTAGCAGTAAAGCTTCCAGTTTTTCACCTTTAAGTGTAATGTTAGATATAGATTTTTTATATATGTTCTTTTATCAAGTTGAGGATGTTCTCTTCTATTCCTAGTTTCCTGAGAGGATTTATCATGAAGGGGCATGTGTTGATGTAATCATGTGAGTTTTCTTCTTTAGCCTATTGATATCATGGATTATAGTCATGTGTTTTCAAATGAGACCAACCCTGCACACCTGGTAAAAACCCACTTGGTTACAGTGTGTAGTTCTTTTTATACATTGTTGCTATATTTTGTTGAATATTTTTGCATTTATGATCATGAGAGATATTCGTCTGTAATTTTATTTTCTCTTTTAAAATTTCAATAGATTTAGGGGGTAGAAATGATTTCTGTTATGTGGATGAATTGTGTAATGCTGAGGTCAGGGCTGCTTTTCATGTGCCTGTCACCAGAATAGCATGCATTGTACCCAATAGGTAAGTTTTTATCCCTTACCTTCTTTCTCCCTCCCCCCTTTTTACTTTTCAATGTCCATTACACCACTTTATGACCATACATTCCCCTTGTTTAGCTCCCCCTTATAAGTGAGATCATGTGGTATTTGTTTTTCCACTGCTGAGATACTTCACCTAGAACAATGGTCTCCAGTTTCATCTAAGTTGGTACAAAAGATATTATTTCATTCCTTTTATGGCTGAGTAGTAGTACCATTTCTTTATCCACTCATCAGTTGATGGGAATTTAGGTTGATTCCATATTTTTGCAATTATGAATTGCGCTGTTGTAAACATTCAGGTGCAGGTATTTTTTTTTTATAAAATGACTCCTGTTCCTTTGGGTAGATACCCAATAGTGGAATTGCTGCATCAAATGGCGGGTCTACTTATAGTTCTTTAAGGAAACTCCATACTGTTTTCCATAGAGGTTGTATTAGTTTACATTCCCACCAACAGTGTGTAAGAGTTCCCTTTTCACCACATCTGTGCCAATACCTGGTTTTTTTTTTTTTTTACTTTTTACTAATAGCCATTCTGACAGGGGTGTTATCTCGTTGTGTCTCTAATTTTCATTCCCCTGATGACTAGTGATGTTGAGCATTTTTTTTTATATGTTTCTTGTCCATTTGTCTATCTTCTTTTGAAAACAAAATCAGTTCATGTCTTTTGCCCACTTTTTGATGGGGTAATTTGGTTTTTTTCTTGCTGATTTGTTTGAGTTCTTTGTAGATATTAGCCCTTTGTCAGATGTATAGCTTTCAAATATTTTTTCCCATTCTGTAGGTTGTCTATTTGTTGATTATTTTCTCTGTTGTGCAGAAATTTTTTCATTTAATTCAGTCCCATGTATTTATTTTACTTGTTGCTGTATTTGCTTTTGGGGTCTTAGTTATAAACTCTTTTCCTTGGCCAATGTCCAGAAGAGTTTTTTCTATGTTTTCTTCTAGAATTTTTATGGTTTCAAGTCTTACATTTACATCTTTAATCTTCTTGAGTTAACTTTTGTGTATGGTGAGAGATAGGGATCCAATTTCATTCTTCTGCATGTGACTACTCAGTTTTCTATTCCCCAGTATGTTTTTGTGTGCTTTGTTGAAAATCAGTTAGTTATAGTTATAGGGCTTTATTTCTGGGTTCTCTATTCTGTTCCATTGGTCTATGTGTCTACGTTTATTCCGGTACCATGCCATTTTGTTACTATAGCCTTGTATTATAATTTGAAGTCATGTAATGTAATGCCTCCAGACGTTATTTTTGCTTAGGATTGCTTTGGATATTCAGGCTCTATTTTGGTTCCATATGAAGTTTAGGATTATTTTTTCTAAATCTGTGAAAAATGACTGGTATATTGACGTGAATTGCATTGAATCAATAAGTCACTTTGGGCATTATGGACATTTGGACAATGTTGATTCTTCCAATCCATGAGTATGGGATGTTTTTCCATTTGTTTGTGTTATCTATGATTTATTTCATCAATGTTTTATAGTTTTGCCAGTAGAGATCTTTCATTTCCTGGCTTAAGTATATTCCTAGGTATTTTATTTTATTTTCAGTAAATAGTATTGAGTTCTTGCTTTGACTCTCAGCTTTACTGTTATTAGTGTATAGAAATGCTACTGTTGTCAGTATATTAATTTTGTAACCTGATACTTCTTTACTGAGTTAGTTTATTAATTCTAGGAGTCTTTTGGTGGAGTCCTTAGGGTTTTTAAGATATAATATCTTGTCATTGGCAAACAGATAGTTGGACCTCTTCTTTTTCTATTTGGACTTGCTTTATTTCTTTCTCTTGCCTGATTGCTGTAGATATAACTTCCAGTACTATGTTGAATAGAAGTGGCGACAGTGGGCATCCTTGTCTTGTTCCAGTTCTTAGGGGGAATGCTTTCAATTTTTCCCCATTCAGTATGATGTTGGCTGTGGGTTTGTCATATATGGCTCTTATTATTTTGAGGTATGTTCCTTCTATTCCTAGTTTGTTGAGGGGTTTTATCATGAGGCTGTGTTGCATTTTATCAAATGCTTTTTCTTTATCTACTTAGATGGTCACAGGGTTTTTGTTTTTAATTCTGTTTATGTGGTGAATTACACTTATTGATTTGCATCCTTAGGATAAAACCCACTTGATCATGGTGAATTATTTTTTGATGTGTTCTTGTATTCATTTTGCAAGTATTTTATTAAGGATTTTTATATCTGTGTTCATGAGGGATATTGGTGTGTAGTTTTCTTTTTGTGTTGTGTCATTTCCTGGCATTGACATCAGGGCAATACTGGCTTCATAGAACGAGATGTGGAAGATTCCCTCCTTCTCAATGTTATGGAACAGTTTCAGTAGGATAGGTGCTAGTTCTTCTTTGCAGTTCTGGTAGAATTCAGCTGTGAATCCATCTGGTTCTGGCCTACTTTTGTTGGGAGATTTTTTATTACTGTTTCAATCTTGCTATTCACTACTCATTATTGGTCTGTTCAGGATTTTCATTTCTTCCTGGTTCGAGCATGGGAGGTTGTGTGTTTCCAAAAATTTATCCATTTCCTCTTAGATTTTCTAGTTTGTGTGCATAGAGGTTTTCATAGTAGTCTTGGATGATCTTTTGTGTTTCTGTGGTATCAGTTGTAATGTATCCTTTTTCATTTCTGATTGAGCTTATTTGAATTCTTTCTCTTCTATTTCTGTTTAATCTAGCTAATGATCTATTGATTTTGTTCATCTTTTCAAAGAACCAACTTTTAGTTTCGTTTATTCTTTATATTTTTTTATTTCCATTTAGTTCTGCTCTGATCTTTGTTACTTCTTTTCTTCTGCTATCTTTGGGTTTGATTTATTCTTGCTTTCCTAGTTCCTTACAGTGTGACATTAGGTAGTTATTTGTAATATTTCTGTCTTTTTTATGTAGGCATTTAGTGCTATGAACTTCCCTCTCAGCATTGCTTTTTCTGTATCCCAGAGATATGAGAAGTTTGTGTCACCTTTGTCATTCAATTTGAAATTTTTTTGATTTCCACCTTGATTTCATCATTGACCCAAGAATCATTCAGCAGCAAGTTGTTTAATTTCCATGTATTTGGGTAGTTTTGAGAGTTCCTCTTGGAATTGATTTCTAATTTTATCACATTTGGTCTGAGCAGATAGATGTTATGATTTCAATCTTTCTAAATTTGCTGAGAATTGTTTTGTGGCCTAACATATGATCTATCTTGGAGAATGTCCCATGTGCTGATGAGAAGAATGTATACTCAGCAGTTTTGGGGTAGAATGTTCTGTAAATGTCTGTTAGGTCTATTTGTTCTAGAGCAGTGGTGCCCAACCTTTTTGGCACCAGACACTGGCTTCATGGAAACCAATCCTTCCACAGATGGTGGGGGAGTGGGGAATGGTCCTGGCATGACTCAAGAGCACCACATTCATTGTGCAGTCAAACCCCTCTGCCAATGACAATTTGTACTTGCAGCCCCTCCCCAGTGCTAGCACCACAGCCCCAGCTCCACCCCAGATCATCAGGCACCATACTCTCACAAGGAGCATGCTGTCTAGATCCCTCACATGCAGAGCCCACAGTAGGGTTCACACTCCTACGAGAATTCAATGCTGCCACTGATCTTGGAGGCAGAGCCCACGTGGTGATGCAAGTGATGGGGAGCTGCTGCAAACACAATGAAGCCTTACTCACTTGCCCACTGCCCACCTCCTGCCCCATGGTCCAGCACCCAATAGGCCACAGACTGGCACTGGTCTGTGGCCCAGGGGACAGGGACCACAGTTCTAGAGTTCCCTTTTAGTCCTGTGTTTCTTTGTTGCTTTTCTACCTCGATGATCTGTCTAGTTCTGTCAGTGTGGTGTTAATGTCCCCAACTATTATGATTTCTTTTCTCAGATCTAGTAGAATTGTTTTTATGAATCTGGAAGCTCCTGTGTTAGGTGATACATATTTAGGATTGTTATATCTTCTTGTTGATTGATCTCTTTATCATTATATAATGACCATCTTTGCCTTTTTTCACCACTGTTGATTTGAAGTCTATTTTATTTGATATGAGAATAGCTACTCCTGCTCGCTTTTGGTTTCCATTTGTGTAGAATATTTTTTCCACCACTTACCTTGAGTTTATGAGAATCTTTGTGAGTTAAATGGGTTTCTTTGAGATAACATATATTTGGGTTGTGTTTTCTTACCCATTCAGCCAATCTATATCTTTTAAGTGGGGCAATAAGACTATTTACAGTCAATGTTAGTATTGACATGTGAGGAACTGTTTTGGTCATCATGTAGATTTTTACCTAGTTGCTTTGTTTTCTCCCTTGCATTATTGTTTTATAAGATCTGTGAGCTTTAACTTTTGGGTGTTTTTACACTGGTGGGTATCGACTGTCTCCTCTGTGTATAGAGCACTTTTAAGCATTTCATGTAGGGCAGGCCTAGTGATGACACATTCCCTTAGTGTTTGCCTGTCTGGGAGAGACTTTATTTCTCCTCCATTTATGAAACTTAGTTTTGCAGAATACAAAATTCTTGGCTGGCAATTATTCTGTTTAAAAAGACTAAAAAGGGGACTCCCATTCCTTCTGGCTTGTAAGATCTCTGCTGAGAAATCTACCATGTGTCTGATGGGTTTCCTTTGTAAGTTACTCCATGCTGTTGTCTCACAGCTTGTAGGATTTCCTTCTTCACTTTGACTATGACCAGACTGATGACTATGTGCTTGGCTGATGTCCTATTTGCCTTGAATCTTTCAGGTGTTTGATGACCTTCTTGTATCTGGATATCTAAGTCTCTAGAATTACCAGGGAAGTTTTCCTCCATTATTTCCTCAAATAGGTTTTACATGCTTTTTGCTTCTTCTTCTTCTCCCTCAGCAATAGTCATGATTCTTATATTTGTTCATTTTACATCATCCCATATTTCTTGGAGAGATTGTTCATGCTTCTTGATTCTTCTTCTTCAATTTTGACTGACTGGGTTAATTCAAAAGCCTTGTCTTTGAGGTCTAAAATTCTTTCTACTACTTTATCTAGTTTTTTGGTAAAACTTTCCACTGTGTTTTGAAATTCCCTAAACTACTCTTTCATTTCCGGAAGTTCTGTTTTATTTATTTTTTTTTTTGAATTATCTATCTCTTTAGTGAATTTTTCATTTATGTCATGAATTATTTCTTTGGTTTCTTTGTGTTGGGTTTCAACTTTCTCATCAATCCCATTGATTTTACTTATGATCCATATTCTGAATTCCATATCTGACATTTCAACAATTTCCTTTTAGTTTGGAGTCCATTGCTAGAGACCTAGTGTGATCCTTTGAGTATGTCAAAACAACCTTTTTAAAATGTTTCCAGAGTTCTTATGCTGGTTCCTTTTCATCTGGACCCTCTTCTCTGATCTGAAAACAGATAGCTTTGCAGTACACCTGTTGCCCTTTGCTTGGAACTCTGTTATTCAGTGAAGGGAGGGAGAGGGCCCTAGATGGTGTGCTTGAGTCCTCCTCCAGAAGATTGACCAAGCAGGAAAGGGGGGATGCAGTGTGAGCCTATAAAACTGATTCTCTCTTGTGTCTCCTCATGCCTTGTGGTTATCACACTCGAAGCAAGTGCTAGAGGGTATTCATGTGGAGGGTTGGGCTGGTCCCCAGGCTGCTGCTCAAACCTCAAATGGGAGCAGGGAAGCTCCCTCTCCATGGAGTTGGGCAGTCATGAAGGGTTGCTCCACCTAGGTTCTCTGGTGTTGGTAGAGGCAGTGGTGGCTGGGAAGTGCTGCCTTGGTGGGTTCTAGGGTTGTGGTTGTTCACTCTGCCCAGGTTCAGCAGCCAGGCACTGCACAGTGGACTTGTGGCTAACACTTGGCAAGCATATTCCAGTGTGGGCATTTGCTCCACCAAGATCTGATGGAGTCAGTGGCAATGGCAGTGGCATGGGGATTATCTGCTCCAGGGTCTGTCAGTGGCAGCACTACCATGTGGCAGCCGAAGGTGCTGAGGGCCATGGGCATGTGCTCTGACTGGGACCCAAGGCACACAAGAGTGCCCAGTCTCCCTGCTGCCTCCCTGGCTCAGCAGGGATGATGGGGAGGTGGCCACAATGGATCTGACTCCCAGGTAGATAAAGTACTCTGGGACTGGGACTTCAGAATGGCACCAGCTGCAGCACCCAGGGTTCAGAAGCCAGCAGGACCCTGCTGTGCCTTCTTTATGGAGCAATCCTGCTGCACAGTCTCCAGCCAGCTCCCTGTATCAGTCCAAAGGCCTGCTGCAGTGGAGGGGCCCTCCTGCAGCTCTGATTGCAATGTTCCTGGGGGAAGTGTGGAGCCCTGAGGTTCTCCCCGCTGTGCCTTCCCCACATGTGGGCACCTTCCCTGGGTACCTCTGATCCTGCCAAGTGGATCACCCCACTACCCTTTCCTTCACTTTGGGTGCCTCTTGTCACCTCTCTGTTAATTTGCTAGGCTCTCTCTTTGACAATTGATCCTAAGGTGAATATCTACTCATCGTTTTCGATTTTCACCATGAGGGTGGCATGTGCAGGCTGCTTCTGGTCCACTATATTGACCCCTCACCCCCATAGTTTTATTTTCTTGTAATATCTCTGTATGGTTTTGGTGTTACACTAATGCTGGCTGCAAAGAATGAGTTAAGAAGTATTTCCTCTGCTTCTATCTTCTGAAAGAGATTATAAGCTGAGCACACTGCCGTGTACCTGTATTCCCAGGTATTTGAGAGGATCACTTCAAGGCTGAAGTGCACCATGTGAATAGCCTGTGAATAGCCACTGCATTCCAGCCTGGGCAACATAGCAAGACCCAGTTTCTAAAAATAAATTAATTAATCAAATAAATAAAATAATTGGTGTAATTTCCCCCTTAAATATTAGTAGAATTCGAAATGAAAATACATTCTATCAAAATTTGAATGTATCTGGGCCTGATGCTTTCTGTTTGGAGAGTTGTTAATTATTAATTTAATTTCTTTAGTAGATATAGTTCTATTCAGATTGTCTATTTCTTCTTGTGTGAGTTTTGGCAGATTATGTCTTAAAAGAAACTGGTCCATTTTATCCGAGTTTTCTCATTTGTAGGCATCAAGTTTTTCATAATATTCCTTTATTAACCTTTTAGTGTCCATGAAATCTGTAGCAATGTTCTCTCTTTAATTTCTGATATTAGTAATTTGTGTCCTATCACTTTTTTTCTTAATTAGTCTGCCTAACAGCTAATCGATTTTATTGACCTTTTCAAGGAACCAGCTTTTGGTTTCATTGGTTTTCTCTATTGATTTTCTGTTTTTAATTTCATTGGTATCTGCTTTAACTTTTATTATTTTATTCTTCTGCTTCCTTTGGATTTAATTTACTCTTCTCTTTCTAGTTTCCAAAGGTGGATATGTAGCTTATTAATTTTAGATCTTTCTCCTTTTCTATCCAAGTATCTGATGCTGTAAATTTCCTTCTAACTACTCCTTTCACTACATCCCACAAATTTTGATCAGTTGTATTTTTATTTTCATTTAGTTCAAAGAATTTTGTAATTTCTTTTGAGATTTCTTCTTTGACCTATGTGTTATTTAGAAATGTGTTGTTTAGTCTCCAAGTATTTGGGGATTTCCAGCTATTTCTTTGTTATTGATTCCTAGTTTAATTCCATTGTGGTCTGAGAGCAGACATTGTATAATCTCTAGTTTTCTAAACTTTCTAAGGTATGTTTTATGGCCCAGAATGGCAACTATCTTGGTGAATGCTCCATATGAGCTTGAGAAGAATGTGTATTCAGCTGTTGTTAGAAAATGTAGCCTATAGACATCAATTATATCTAGTTGACTGAATGTGTTGTTGAGTTCAACTATGTCCGTACTGATTTTCTGCCCACTAGATGTGTACACTCTTGATAGAGGGATGTAGAGTCTCCAACTCTGATAGTGGATTCAACTATTTCTCCTTGCAGTTCTATCAGTTTTGCCTCACGTACTTTCACACTCCAGTGTTAGGTACATAGACGTTAAAGATCATTATATTTTATTGATGCATTGTTGTCATTATATAGTGCCTCTCTTTGTCCCTAATAACTTTCTTTGCTCTAGAGTCTGCTCTGAAATTAATGTAGATACTCCCACTTTCTTTTGATTTGCATTTGAAGGTTGCAATTTTCCCCATCCATTTACTCTTAATATGTGTCTTTATATTTAAGATGGATTTCTGGTAGACAATATATAGTTGGGTATTGTTTCTTGATCCATTCTGAATTTTTTTGTCTTTTAATGGGTGTGCTTAGACCATTGACATTTAAAGTGATTGTTGATATATTTGTGTTAATATCTACCCTATTTGTTATTGTTTTCTAGTTGTCGCCCTTGTTCTTTTTTCCTATATTTGCCTTTCACTCTCTTTTCCCTATTATGGCTTTAATTGAACATTTTATATAATTCCATTTGTCTCCTTTATTAACATATCAGTTATACTTTTTTTTTCAATTTTGTTAGTGGTCGCTCTAGAGTTTGCAATGTACATTTTCAACTATTTCAAGACCACCTTCAAATAACACTAAACTGCTTTGTGGGTAATGCAAGTACCTACAATAAAAAAATGATACTAATTCTTCCCTCCCATCCCACGTATCATTGCTGTCCTTCATTGCATGTATACACAAGCATATCTATGCATACATAATCAAATATATTGTCCCTATTCTTATTTTGAACAAACTGTTACCTGTTAGATTAATTTAGAATGACAAAAATAAATATTTTTATTTTATCTTCACTTTCTCTTTCCCTGATTCTCCACCTTTGTGTAGACCTGAGTTTCTTTCCTTTATTATTTTCCTTCTTTCTGAAAAACTTCTTTTAACATGTTTTACCAGGCAGGTTGACTGGCAACAGATGCCTTCAATTTGTCTGAGAAAGTCTTTATTTTCTCCTCACTTTTGAAGGATAATTTCAGAGTATACAGAATACCAGGTTGGTGGGTTTTCTCTCAATACTTTAAATCTTTTACTCCATTCTCTTCTTGCTTGCACGATTTCTGAGAATTTTAATTAATTCTTATGTTTGCTCCTCTACAAGTAAGGTGTCTTTTCCCTTCTCACTTAAGTTTTTTCTTTATCTTTGGGGTTCTGAAGTTTGAACATGATATGCCTAAGTATAGATTCTTGGAGTTAATCCTGCTTGGTGCTTTCTGAGCTCCCTCTATCTGTAGTTTGGTGTCTGGACATTAATTTGGGGAAATTCTCAGTCATCATTGCTTCAAATATTACTTCTCTTCATTTCTTTTTCTCCTCTTTCTGGTATTCTATGACGACAACCTTTTTAGTCACCCCACAGTTATTGGGTATCCTCTTCTGTTTTTTATCCCAGTTTATCTCTCTTTGCTTTTTAGTTTTGGGGAATTTCTATGGATAGATCCTCAAACTCAGAGATTCTTTCCTCAGCCATGTCCAATCTACATAAGAGCCCATCGAAGGCCTTATTCATCTATTAATTTTTTTTTATCTTTTACATTTCTTTTTGATTCTGTTTTAGAGTTGCCATCTCCCTGTTTACACTGTCCATCTTTTCTTACATGTTATTTACTTTCTCCATTAAATCCCTTAGCATATTAATCATTGTTTTTTTAAGAAAAAATTCCTGGTCTGTTTATTCCAACATTTATGCCATATCTGACTTTGGTTCTGCTTCTTGTTCAGTCAAGAACAAACTGTGGTTTTTGCCTTTTAGTATGACTTGTAATTTTTCCATAATAGTCAGACTTGGTATTCTGGGAAAAAGAATTGCTACAAATAAGTCTTTAGGAATGTGGTGGTAAGGTGTGTGTGTGGCGTGGGGACAGTGTTCTCTAACCCTACAATTAGCTTAGTCTTTTGTTGTACCTGAGCCCCTGGATTGTGAACTTCACCAGTACATCTTAGTTTGTTTGCTTGTTTTTCTCTCTGTATGTGGGACAGGATGGCTGGAGGGAGCTGAAATTGTTTACTTTCTTTTCCCCACTTTGAAGGCTAGAGGGGGCTAGAAGTGGGTATTTTCCTTTCCAAATATGTAAAGTTATGCAGAGCTGAGGTTGAGTATTTCTCTTTCCCCAGGTAGGTTAGGCTCCAGCAAAACCCCAACAGGTTAGGCTCTGGTAAAATAGTTTCTCCTGAGGGCAGGCCTTGTTAAGAAAAACAGAATGCTCTGACATATTTCAAAATGGTTCCCTTGCCTTTTCCCTGCCAGAACCCAAGGAGATGTTTTTTCCAGTATTCACTGTGAGGACCTGGTAGAGCTCCAGGAGGTAAAACTCACAAAAGTATTAGAACTCTCCAGTGAGTGGGTCCTCCTGGAATTTTTAACTCTCAGGCTTGCCCACACTAAGCTTCTAACATTTGTCAATTACTGTACAGGTTTTTCTATCCTGGCACTGTTTCCCATGGGGGATTCCCTTCATGGTTTCTACTCTGGTAGTTGTGATTCTCTGTAAATACCTTGTGTCTCTCCAATTTGGTGTGCAGCAGTTTGCACTGTGACTTCAATTCTATGATGGATATAAGAAGAGTGACTAACTTTTCAGTTTGTCCAGCTTTTTACTTATTGTTAAAGTGGAGTGAAGACTTTTAAGCTCCTTATATGCTGGCCTGGAAAGCAGAAGTCCTTAATGGTGTTTCCATCTCTATACCATACAATTTTGATAGTCACAGTGTTTCCCAAAAGGCATTAAGAATTCACTTTTCCAGGAAAAATGCAGTGGAATATTCTTTTTCTCATCTCTGCCTAAAATATTTTTACTGTCTTTAATTTTGCCAGTTTCATGGGTATAAAGAGTCACCATTGTTACTGCAATTTGTATTCACTGGCTACTTTTGAATGTTAGCATCATATGATTTTTGGCCAATTAAATTTGGCCTTTGAATTGTCTATTCATACTTTTGCCCATTTTAGATTAGAATATTTGTGTTTCCTTCTTGGTTTCTAAGACCTCTCCTTTTTTCCCATGAGTTATAGAAATTTTTTTTTCAAATCTATCTTTTGTCTACTGACTTTGCTTGTGATAATTTTTGCCCTTTTACATATATATGTGTATATATAAGGTATATACACACATAGGTGTGTATGTATAACACAGTTAATACAGCAATGATTTTGTATAGCTAAATAGCTTCTGGGTTTCCAGTCTTAGTTAAGAAGATCTCCCTTGCCATTTAGTAACTACTCATGTTTTTCCTACTGAATTATACTACTAACTTAATTGTATATTGAATTTCATATGTGCTGGTATCTAGTTCTTGATTCCGTTCAAGTAAGATATTCATCTATTCTCACACAAATACCATACTGACCTGATTTAACACCTTTTAGTATGTTCTGATTACAAGACACCCCTCACTGTCACTTTTTATATGTTCCTTGGTTATTTCAGGCACATACTCTTCTCTATTAATTTTAACAACATTTTATAAATTCTGAAAACATTTATGAATTCTAATTATTATCACATTAAATGCATATAGTAACATAAAATTTTTGACAATTTTAAGATATTATTTTCTCATTCATTCTAAGAATGTGAAATATATGAAGCCTCCCAACCTCATCTTTCATAATCCTATGCCCATTAATAATCTCATCCTTGCTGTCTTTACTCTGGCATCTGGTCATCTGGCTGTTCCTGATGTTACCAGGCCTTAAGTCCAGGCTTAAGGACTTTTCTCTGGCTCTTCCCTATCTGGCTATACTCTCAGTGTACTTCTTTTAAGTCTTTGTTCAAATCACATCTTCTCAATGACCACACTATTGAATAATGATAACTGACCCACCACTTATTCCCTTTTAAAATACCATATGACTTAATTTTTTATTATGTGTAGTTTTTCTTGTCTATCTTTCCCTGGTAGAATGTAAGATATTCAAGAGAAGGGTCTTTGTTATGGAAGAATCTTAAGCACTTACAACAGTGCTGGTACCCAAATATCTGTAGAATATGTTTGTTCAGATCTTTTTTGTTTATTTCAAAACCCATTTATAATTTCTTCATAGTCATGTTGTGCCTTTCTTGTAAAATATATTGCTTAGAATTTTTGATTCTTTAGCTACTGGCAATGGATTTTTCCCAATTTTTATTCATAGGCTAGAGTAGGAAAAAAAAACGTTTTTTTTTTGTATTTTTATCTTATATCCAGACACATAACCAAATTCTCATTACTTTTGAATTTTAAAAAATTAGCATGATCAGAGAGGAAGTTTATTGTTCTTTTCCTAATATTTTACCAATTATTTTATTTTATTGATTGATACACCATCATAAAGATTCCCTACTTGTGATCGATTTTTACAAGTATTTTTGCATGTAAACAAAAGTATAAATTTAATTATAAATAATCAATGTATCAATTGTGTTATTCAATTCCTCTGCTTATATTTATTGTAGTTTGTTTAACCTGTCCAATTTGGAAAGTGATGTTTTGAAGCTTCTCAGCACTGTAGCATTCATCAGGCTCTCTTTATATTTCCATATTTTTGTTCACATGACTGACATGTTTTTATGACATACTAGCTTGTGACTTTGTGTCTTCTTTTTTCCCATTCGAAAGATACAAGTGGAAAGGGTTTTTATGTGTTTGAATCCCAGGAGCTGTTTTTAGCACATAGAAATGTTTTATAAATATTTTTGAATTAAAACTGATAGAATGAATGATTAAGTGTTCAACATATATTTTCCCATGTTGGGGTTGCCGGATATGAATGGGCAGGCCACATTCTTGGGGTCATATGAAGCAGCTGGCACTGCCATCTTTTTAACATTTTTAGAGCATTTAACTTTAAATTCACCTTGTTTGATGTTAATAGTTCCATTCTGCCTTTTTTCCTGATTTCATCTACATAATACCTATGTGCTTATATTTTCATTTTTAACCATAAGTATCATTTATTTTTGAGACTGTGTTAATATCTTATAAATAAACTATAGATAAATTTATTAAAACCAATTCTGGCAGTTTCTGCTTCCCCCTTTTTTTAAACATCATTGCCCTTGTGTTTGCTAGTTTGATCAAATTGCTTTCATTCCACTTTTCCATTGTTAATCTAGAAATTTCATACACTTTTTCCACCTTGTTAATTCTTATCTTCCCCTTCCCTGTTCTCTTAGTTAACACTCACACCTCCCTTATTTGAATACTAGGTGTGAAGTATTTTCCCTACAAAGTTACACTAGTAACCAATAAAGATGCTCTCTCTTCCTCTATCCCAACTCTTCTCCTTAAGAGAATTCAAAAAAATAGTTACATCCCAAGAAATTAGATTTTAGTTACTTTCATTTCCTCTGCCCAGTCCCCAACTCCTCAGTCTCACTCAGATAGTTTAGTACACTTTTTCCCACCCTGCACTATTATAATTTCCCTTAAAGAATATCTGGTCTATTTTAAGAGTTGTTATGGAGTACTAATTTTGCAAAATCTCTGACAGTTTGTTCTTATCTATAGTGGTATAATGTTTGAGCAAGTCTCTATCCTGGTTCATTTGTTGTCTAATTAGTGTTCTTTCTTGGGTATTTTCCTCCAATTTGTCACAAGGGTGATTCATTCACTGGGATATGATATATTTCCTAGAAATTTTTTTCTGCTTAAAATATATGAGCTGGTTAAAAAATTCTTAAGTGACATCCTCTTCATTTGGTTGTCCACTTATACTTTCTAGCATTCATAGAGAATGTCTGATAATAAAGTTATCACTCATGACTAATACCACTTTATATTTTTGGGCACACTAAAAGCTCTGATTTCAGCATTATACAATTAATCCATGTAACAAAATCACTTATACTCCCTTAATATTTTGAAACAAAAGATAATAAAGTTATCACTCATGATTAATACCATTTTATATTTTTGTTGAGTGTGTTGATTTATTTTTTATATTTTGTGTCCCAGACCATTAATTCAAGCCAGAAGTAACTCATCCTCATGTCCTATTTATTGTTAATATTTTAAAGTAAAGAATTCATTTTTTTTAATTCCTAAAAATTCTCCTCTGTGTTAAACTTGAATTTCCTTGAATTTTCTTATTATATTTTTTAAAAATTCAGGTAGTCTATGTCAATGATTTCAGACTGATTTTCCTCTCTATGAATGCTGTGTCCTCTTGCATGGCTTGTCATGTTTTAGTTTTGTCTTGTTTTGTTCTGTTCATGAGGGCTCAAGTCTTATAACTGGAATACCTGGCTACAGCAATTCCACAGGTGAAAGAAGGCAGAGGCCCTCCCAGATAGGAGGTGCTGGCTCTCTAATGAGGCCTCTGTGGAAAGTCTCTCTGCTCATTGGTCTCTTCACTCTTCCCCAGGCTACGGACCGAGATAACTCAAACCTACTAATTTTATTCATTCTCCGGTTTTTTTGAACGAGGAATATTCACAGAGTCCAATGTCAACCTACACTTTACTTTGCATCCCTTGCCGACATCTGACACTATTAATTACCCAGAGCTCACAGTACTGATATTGCAGTGTTTAACCTACCTGTGGGACGAGGTTTGGAAGAGTTAAACTCCGTACCTGTATTCACTCTCAGGAAACCCATGTCCTTAACTTGTATCTCTGCCACATTTGGTTTGGAAGAAATAGACAGAGTAGACTTGAAGATTGAATGACAGGAAATGCACATTTCTGGAATTGCTCAAATTCAAAACCAGAGGCTGAGTCTTAGTAAGCAAACTGAGGCTGTTTAGTAATCAATAAAGATAGTATGATACCCAAGGGGGAGACACAGTCTTACAATTTCATAGATAAGAGCAATTACTGGAAAAATAAATCTATTTTATGTCTACAAGTTGAGAATTCACCAAATCAAACACTGTTATTCATCAAGAAGAAACCTAGGAGGCAGAGGGAGAAGGAGGAAAGGAAGGAAGGAAAAACAGAAGGAAGAGAGGAAGGGAGGGGGCTAAACAGGGATCTGGGGATCACGGAAGTCCCTTTTCCTCCTTGAGTCAACAGTGACTAAACCTTGTCATTTCTCTATGAGAAGAATCTGAAGACCACTGAAAACGCTGCAGAATAAGGTACAAAAAAATCAGGTGGGCAAAAGGATGGCGAGACAGCATAAACCACGGTCAAGTTCACGCCATAGTAGAATGAGCAGAATGTTGCCACTGGCCTGGCATTCATGGCTGCAAAACCCTGAATAAATTTTAAACCGTCTCCATACCTTTGGGTCAGTGCCTCAAATTTCACATCTGTGGGTGGACGTCAAATGCCCATGCTCTGCCTGGACTGCCAGGGGCTGGGAGGTGAGCATCTCTGAGGGCCACTGCTGTGGTGAAATGGCCACTGGCTTCCACCATTACTGCCTTTTGGGGGTTGGTGTGCTGAGTGACCATAAGGATGAAAAATGTGCACAAAGTACTTCTTTTGTGACCTAATATCCACACTCTTCTTCCCTTAGTAGCTCATCCAAATAAAAGGGTTCCCACCCAACATTGTGTAACTCCCTTGCAGAAATGGAAATATACTCATCTCCTCCTCAAAGGGAGACCACTGAAGTGTCTTCAGCTATCTAGTGCCAAACCCAGGATTCCTGGTGATGTATATGCTTCATTTTATCGGCTTAGAATTAAGTCCTAATATTCCATAATGTTTAGACAAAAACTTAAAATTTAACTAACATTAGCACACACAAGTTGAGGAGGTGAGAGAAACTACAAATTTACATGTGTGTCTGTGTGTGTATATATATATATATATATTTTTTTTTTTTAAATAAAGGAACTATAAACAGAGACTAAAGTCTTTGCTTCCCGGATGGCCAGGACTGATACATATGACGTCTATGAAGTGAGCCTCCATTTCGTTTCTGAAGTGTGTGACTCTTTAGTGATTTTTCTGCTATAGAGTCACCGTCATCTTCCGTTAACTTTACCTCTGAATAATGTTAGTCCAAGTCAAGGTCCCAGGAGTTCTACTGTGCTCCATCCCCTGCCACCCTACCCCCACGGCATAGCAGCAGCCCTATCTCCTCATTGACCCGTCAGATCCCCACAGAGTGTCTCTCTGTCATCACAGCCAAGTGGGCACATTGTGGAAAGAGGATCCCTGACACCCCACAGCTGGGCCAACATGTCCCCTGAGGAGACTGATTTGCAGTGGGAACCATTTGATGAGCATTCACATCAGGCACAAAGATTGTTGCACTTGGAGCCTGCTCCTAGCTTTCTATGCTCATACCTCTTCCCCATCATCTTCATCATCAGTCCATCGATGTGGCTAATTCCATATTTCTGACTGTTCAACCACACTATTTGCCACATTTTGGGAATTTGTATAGATCTACTCTCTCCTTCCAGTATGGAATAAACTAGTTGATCTTTTTGTCCATGGGTAGGATTTCTATCCTGTTATTACTATTATTTTTTAAAAAGAATGGGTTTATAACACCCCGAAACCCTCTTCGTTGTGATGCCATTCCCCTGTAACTCAGGCTAGCTTCTTTCCCTTCTCACGCAGAGTGACAGGGACTTCTGATGGGTCTAGGGTGTACGCTGGAGGAGGGTGGCCAGGAGGCAAGAGCTGGCACAATGGGAACGTGCTCCAATCACTCGTGCACACTCTATGTGCTTTTATGATTGTCTCCAGCCTGATCTCGACATAACTTGATGATTTAGTGATCCTGGACATGCCAGGCTTCATAGCAACATGAATCAAGTTAACACCCAGTTTTTGATGGACAGAGTGCTCAGCATGGCCACATAGAGTCCCATGGTCCTTTTTCACCAGGGCCTAGTAATAAGCCAAGATCCATTTCTCAGAAGGAGACTAGTGACTTTCCACATAGGGGCTTCCACTGTGAGTCTCCTATAAGGATATGACAGAGTTTCTACACACCATCCAAATCTGCAGCGCAGGCTATATAACTTAAGTTGCAGACAAAAGAAATGATGCTACATGAATTCAACTTGAATGGACTTGAATATTTCAGGTGGTTCTTTACACAAACTTCACTCTCACCCTGCAACCTAAGCTAGAGGAAGTTTAATTCAGTTTACTTCTATAGAGCTTTCACAGCTGATATTTCAGAACTTGTTGCTGTCAGACCAAACACCTACATTGCTCTGATGCGAAAGATCACTTTCTTAGCAAAAATCACCCCTAATTTCAAATGCATCTTCCAACTAAACAATAGCAGCCTTCTCATTGAAATTTACATTTGAGCAGAATAAAATTTAATTTTAGTGTGGGCTAACTTCAAAATCTTTCAGAAAAAGGTCAATAATTTGTTTATAAAATACAAGAGTAAAGATTATTTTAATATTCTAAATGTGAAGAAAATAAAATTTCAAATATAAAATCTTGTACAATAAAGTGTGTTGATTTCACTTTGAGGGAGATATTTTAATAAGATTGTTAAATAGCACCATGCTACTAAAAGGTTAAAAATCATTGATCTGAAGATTATCTATCAGTAGATTTTTCACACATTTTAAGCAACGGCATCTGTCACTGTTTCTCACCTCACAGTTTTTTATTATTTTTGTAATTTATTTTCCAAATGTTTATCTATTATTTATATCTTATTTATAAATACAGTTAACTTGCCTTAAATAAGGGAAAACTTCAAAAGTCAAATAGAGCATTTTGATAGTTAAATTAGAGACTAAAGAGACAAATGATAACGTGACAAGATGATAATTGAAAGTTCAGATTTGATCAAAAGTATATTTTTTGTGCATCTTTTACTTGGCACAAATTTAGTCATTTCTCATAAACCAGTTACACTGATATTTTTTTCTAAATAACAGTCATTGTTAAGTGTGATCACAATGAAATACTTCACAACATTTAATAATTTAACACAGATTTCATTATAACTACAGCTCTTACTAATGCAGATTAAAAGTTGGCTATGCTTCACATGGCAATTCACTAAAACGGGATTCAGCTTGACTTCCTTAATCAAAGTTCCAGCCGACAGAGATGCTGATTCTAAATGCTTCAGGATGATTTTAATGGGAATGCATCTACGTTGCCGATGTGGAATTTAGTCAACACTACGGCCGAAGAGAACAGGATACTTAGTAAAATTGCTGGACTTCAAAAGAGAGAACGGGTTTGCTTTTATGTTGAGTAAATGGTGTTTGAATGTTTCTTGGTAATGGGCTGTCTTGGCTGAATGTACACTTAATCCCTAAGCATACTCGGCAGTATCCTCATTCAGGGATCTTAAGAGAGTTATCTATTCCTGGGTGATACACTAAAGACACATAGAAAAGTAGAACTTTCCCCATCCCACCACCACCCGGTCCCAGACACCCTCAAAACCCACAACCTGTGAATGTCTCTTTATTCTCCATACACTGACTTTCCTGTCCTGTATCTTTCCATCATTCAGACGCTGGACAGTATTGCAACTGGATGCACAGTGGAACTTCCTAACAAGACTTCGGACAATCCTTAGGTTTACTGTATGACAGTATTGTTTACTGTACCAAAACAGAGGACAACTTCAAAAATTTCCTTCTCTTACACACACATGCTCACACTCATACTCACACATATTAGTATAAGATATGCAGCCTTGGCTGCAGCAGAATATTAAGCCATGTTTTCTGTCAATGTGATATAAAGAAACAAGAGGCCTCCATGTAATTTGGATCTTTCCACATATCTAATTTCAATCGAATGTACTATTGTGAAACTAAGCTAGTAAATCTATATGGCGGTTCCATTTGGGGAATCCGTCTGTTATCTTTAGTCTGTGACAATTTCTGGTTTCCATTCCTTGTCCAGGTATAATAACAGTGTGATTTACAGGTATAACTAACAAATGAGATCAATTAAAATGTCTAAAAGTGGCACCTGTCTGAGTATAGGGTTGCACTAAACGATTCCCTCAGCTTCGTTTCCTGTAGCCACTACCATTTTCAAGCCCTCTCCACAGTCAAGGTAACAATGAAGGGTTGTTTCCTAATGGGCATGAACTAAGAAAGCAAGCAGGCCTTATCCTATGGCCTAGATATACGATGATTATCACTGGCTGGAAACAACAGGTGTATTTTTCAACTCGACTTACACAAATGATCCCTGTGTTCCATAGCATTCATTAATATAGCTTCTTGAATTGCCCAATTTGTTACAAATTTGTGCTATCACCTGCCTTTGTGATTGAATTGAATTTGCAGTGAAATAGAAGCTATCATTCATTTGTGTACATCACTGAATACTTTGATCATTACAAGACAAATGATACTTTTAAAACATCTTAGGTTGTGGAGAAGGGGAAAATAGTTTTTTCTGAGAATAAAAGTAGCAATTGGACAAGACACCCCAGAGCTTTGTATCCACATCTCTTCTACAAAAGCATTGTAGATAAATAAATAAATAAATAATGGGCACTTAGGCAAGTCTTATGATTATAAAGCATTATATTAAATAGTGCGTAAAAATTCTGAAACTTCAGGTATATTTTTATTAGTAGGTTTGATTACAATTGAAATGTTCAGTTGAACTTTATAAACATGTCTTTCAGTTATGTACCCATTTGGGGATGAGGCAGATCCTATAATGAAAGATGAAAATTTCTGGTCCAGGCTATACCTCTGAAGCTGAAATTATGTTTATGCAATAAATTGATATTATTAGTATTCTTGAAACTACAAACTTAATGGAATTCTGAAAAAAGTAGCTGGAGTCTCCATTCCTAAGTGGCATCAATCCCCAAATTAGAATACACCAGAGAGTGTGTGAGTAGAGAGATTTTGCCTGCTAAAACATTGTCAATTCTTTACCTCAAATACCCAAGTCTTTTGTAAATAAGATAGCCACACATGCCAGTCTGCCTGGCATGGTCCATGGTTAATGTCTGTCAAACATGCATATTTTTAAATAGTGACTCCTTTCATCCTCATAAGTGGATTGAATGATCAATCATGTAGACACCTAACTTGTAAGTCTAGCAATATAACACAGTAAACGTTAGTTACATCTTATTTAAGCAAAATAATATAGCAGTTATATAAATGTAATTAAAGGCATTCATCCAAATAAGACACAGTTAGATAAAAGTGATTTCTTTTTGCTGCTGAGACAGCCAGAGCACCCTCAGCTGTATAGACTGTGACCCCCAGAGATGCTAGTTGTGATATGATTCTGATGAGTTAATGTTCAATTGGTTTAGTACTTTAAAAGTTGTACGCAGAACTGCTGTATCTTATTCTGCAACAAATAATAAAATACATCAGGAGGAAACCTAATTATACCCTATCTCATACCATTTTTCTTCATAGGTTGCAGACAGTAAGATTCAAACTACCAAATCAAAGCTACCCTAATAATTTCCAGCATGGACAGTGGCATCAACAAAGTTTACATCATAAGGAAATAAAATGCTCACACATTTAAAATTTAAACACTTATAACACTTAGGTTATTCACTAAGAAGACCCTAGAGATTATAGACAACTAAGAAAAGATGCTCTTCTGTGGTAGTACCACATATTTCTAATATTCTTTTGTACGTATTTTAATTATCCTCATAAAAACAATATTACTGAAGTTGCTAGAAGTTTTCAGAAACTTCTTAGCTAATAGTGTATTGGAGCAGATAGAATTTGAGAAATAATATAGCTCAATGTCTTCCAATCAAACTAAGAAACTTTAATTCAGGAAGATAGATTTTATCAAAGTCATGGAAAAAGTTTTGCAGTCAGGATTCTGGCTCTTTCTTCTTCCTCCCTTCCTTTCTTATTTTCTTCCTTTCTAATTTTTGGTAACTTTGCTAGGCATCCTGGCACCACAGTCTCTGCCACTGCCCTTGGAGAATGCAGGGTGCACAAGCATGTCCCATGTTTATGAACAGGTGCTGCCATTAGCCCATGAGACACGGTCCAGTTAACAACAAAGTTGTTTGCTATGTGTTGGTGAATTTAGAAGTTTTAGAGATGCCTTCATAGCAGGTGAGGGCTATAGATGAAGGCCTTGATGTCACACATTGATCGATCCCCATTCCTAACTTTGGGAGTCATGAGCCACTCAGAAACAGTTCAAATGGCTCTGTGAGATTCACAGTGGGGTTCACTGTTCAGCGGAGTGAGTAGTGACCTACTTAAGTAACTGCCACCAAATACCAGGTACTAGGCTGGGAGGGTTTTGTTGTGAGTGCTACCATTGTTCTGAACACAAATTATCACCACTGCACTCATTGCAGTGGGCCGGGATTGTGTTTGTTCTTCACCTTGTCCTCTTCAGCTAGATCTGAGCACTTTGAGAATAGGGCCCATGTTTCATTCATGTCAATTTTTGTCCACAGCAGGAAGCACATACTCTTTAATTAATAATTGTTTAATGGGTGGATGGGTGGATATGATGGGCAGATAAGTCAATTGGACTAAGATAGGCAATTTGATAAAGAGTATTTTGGAAAGAATAGATTAAAAAGTGTGGGAAGAAGAGATTTGCTGAAAACTAATATAAATTGGGGTATGCTTTTGTAGGGCAAGTAGATTATGCTGAGAAGGACAATGATGAAGCCACATTATCGAGAACTTGGTATGCTGAACTAAGGAATTGGAATTTTTAAAAAATGTAATAGACCAACCCTTCTAAAGTTCTTAATAAGGGAAAGGAAGATATTTGATCTGCATATATTTGGGGTAATTGATCCAGGAAATGGGTATAGAATAACTATCTCTGCCTCAGGGTGTATTGAAATATGGGAGAGATAAACTATAAATGGTATTCTCTAGTGGTTAAATATTATATAAGCAATTCCACTAAAAATAAGACCAAGCCAACCAACCAGAAGACACTTGTCCTGTCTCCATCAGTGGCCTGCAGGCCCATAGGCTTGTGGTAAGCTCAGGCCTGGCATTCAGAGTTTAGAATGTGTCAATAGGCTACTTAGTTCAGTTAATCATGTGTGGCAGCCCAACATTCAGAAACCTTTCCAGACAGCCTTCTAACCCAGGAATGGACCTGTGATCCCATGCACCAGTCCTTGTCACCCTTTACCAAGGGCAAAAAGAAGTAAAAAAAGAAATATTGATTAATTTCTCTCTCCCCATGAACTCCTTAACCTCAAACTTCACTTATAATAATAATAACAAAAATAATAAGTGCTCATCATGGTCCTAAACCAAAAAATAAAATTTTTCCCTTTTTCAATGGACTAGCAATTAGGATTTGACATAAGTTGGTGATGATCATTAAGAGATAAAAAATAGAGTTTTCACAGGGGATCTTGTGTGGGCCACCTGGGGGGGTTAGTTAAAGCCACAGCACATAGGGAAACTACTCGTCCCTCCTGTGGGTCTTTTGGAATTCAGCTGATTAATGTTGTGTGTGTTCTTCTGTTCAGGCACTGTGTTGCAAAGCACTGTTTACCATCACCTTGTAATCAGCATGCCTCAGCAGCCTCCTATTACCCTTGATAACAGTGCGCTGCAATTTGGACCTGAAAGAAATAGGTCTGGGATGGGCCCTCTGATGCTTACAGCGATTCTGCAGCCCTGTTATCTCCCTTTGTAATTTGTTTTCAAGAACAGTGATTTACATTTCAGTTGGATTACACCTTTTAATGTATCACAGAGTAAAGTGGCTACAGCGGAAACTCACAGCTCTGTCACATTTCAAACGCTGCATTTGAGCCACCATGGAGAGGGCTACAGTTACAATTAAAACCCAGAGTGGGATAGTTCTTTTCATGATGGGGTAGTAACACTTTATGCATGACAGGAGAGAGGCACAAAGTGCTGTCCATACTGTTATTTTAAGATGGTATGAAACAGCGCTCTGCCATTGAGAGTTTTCATGACCCTAGGTACTACTGAACTAGTGAAAATGAGGGTACCTGCTAATATTGTCTCAAAAAGTTAAGTGAAGGTAAGGTTTACTGTGGGGGTGCTTCATACCATCTAAGAGAGTACACCTTTTATTGGTAAATATATTCTACTAAAAGACTAAATGAAGACAAAGTAAGATTATAGAGCAAAAGTAATGTCAAAATCAACAAATTATTATATTCAATAAGTGATTATAAAGATTTTATAAATATCTTTTATTATTAGAGTTTCTGAAAGATTTTATAAAGGTCTTTATTAAAAGATGCTTTCATATCATTTCACTCACTTATTGAAATTAGTTCTTTATTTTCAGATTTATTGAGGTATAAATTACACATAATAAAATTCATTCACATTAAATGTACACTTTGATGAAATTCAGCAGTCGCTTGCAGTCACATAATCACCACTACAATCGTGATACAAAACTGTTCTATTGCCATTGAAAAATGTCCTCCAGGCCATTTTGAGTCAATTCACTCCCCTGACCACCAGGTGCGGGCCACCACTGGTCTGTTTTTGTCACTATAGTTTTGCCTTTTCTAGAGTCCGACATAAATGCTTAGCATGTGGTATGTAGTTGCTATGGTTTAAAATTTAATCCCCAAAGTGATAATGCTGGGAGGTGGGGCCTTAAGAGGAAATTAAGTTATAAAGGCAGAGCCCTCATGAATGGACTAACGCTCTTATCAAAAGAACCTCCTTGGTTTGCTTTCTCTTTGCCCTTCAGCCTTTCACTATGTGATGGTGCAGCAAGAAGGCCTGGCCAGATGCTGGCACATTGACATTGGACTTCTAAGCCTCTAGAACTGTGAGCCAATAAATTTCTGTCTGTTATAAATTACCTAGTCTGTGGCATTCTGTTATAGCAGCACAAAACAGCTAAGACAGAAATTGTTACTGGCAGTGGGGATGTTGTTATAACAAATAACTGAAAATGCGGAAGTGGCTTTGAAACTGGATAATGGGTAGAGGATGCAACAGTTTTGCAGTAAAAGCTAAAAAAGCCTTGAGCACAGCATTAAGAGCAATTCTGATGAGGGCGCAGAAGAAGAAAAGAGCTGTAGGGAAAGTCTGAAACTTCTTAGAGATGACTTAAGTGCTCATGCTCTGGGTATTGGTAGAAATATGGACAGTAGAGTCCATCCTGAAGAAGTCTCAGACGAAAATGAGAAATATCTTATTGGAGACTGGAGAAAAGGCCATTCTTGTTGTATAGTGACAAAGAACTTAACTGAATTGTGTCCATGCCTGAGGGCTTTATTGCAGGCAGAATTTAAGAGCAATGAACTAGGATATCTGGTAGAAGAAATCTCCAAGCAGCAAAGCATTCAGGGTTTTGAGTGGCTTCTCTTAATTGCATATAGTAAAATATGAAAAAGAGAAATGACTTAAAGATGGAATTTACAATTAAAAGGGAAGCAGAATGTAAAGATTTGAAAAAATCCTCAACCTGACTATGTAAAGAATGAAAAATCATGTTTAAGAGAGAAAACCAAGGGTGTAGCCAAATCAGCAAGATTTGATAATCTTCTTATCAGATGGTCACCGAATAGAAGGAAGCCAGATGCTATTCATCAAGACAACCGGAGAATGACCCCAAAGGCCTTCAAGGCTGCCCCTCCCATATCACAGGCCCAGAATGCTAGGGACTTGAGAGCAGAAAACTTTCAAGGGAGAGGATCAGCAGACCTGCAGGGCAATCTTGGGCAGTATTTGCTGCCTGCTCCCCCTCGAGTGTTTGCTCCTCACATTCTGGTTCAGCACTCCTCAGCTGCCCCTAGTCATGGATGAAACCAGACCAGGTGCAGCTCCAACCACCACTCTAGAAGGTACAGGGAGTGAAGGTAAATTGGTAGTGTCCTCATGGTGCTAATTCTGCAGACATATAGAGTGCATGATCTATGGGGGCATGGCCGCCTCCACCTAGCTTTCATTCAAAGGATGTCATGGAGACCTGTCACAGGGGTAAAGCTGCCACAGAGATTCCCCACTAAGGCAATGCCTAGTGAGGCTGTATGGGCAGGGTCACTGCAGAGAGCCCCCCCTAAGGCAATGCCCAGCAGAATTGTGGGATTGGAGCCACTGCAGAGAGCCTCCACTAGGGCAATGTCTAGGGGGGCTACGGGAATAAGGCTGCACCCAAGACCCCAGAACTAGAGAAGCACCAGTGTGCAACCCAAGACTGGGAGAACTTCAAGCATGGAACCCTAGCCCATGAGAGCTGCTGCATGGGCTGAGGCTGGCAAAGCCCACCTCTGCCCTAGTGTGTCCAGGAGGTGAGACTTGGAATCAATGAAGATTATTTTGGAGACTTAAGATTTGATGTTGTTCATCCTGCTGGGTTTTGAACTTATGTGGGACAAGTTACCCTTTTTTTCCTGCCTCTTTCTCCCTTTTAGAATAGGAATGGAATAGGAATGTGTCAGTGCCACCCTCATATTTTGAAAGTAGATAACTTGCTTGATTTCACAGGCTCACAGGTGTCTCAGGTGAATATGCCTTGAGTCCCACACATGTCTGATTTAGATGAGACTTTGGACTTGGATTTTTGAGTTGCTACTGCAATGAGTTAAAACTTTTGGGGCTATAGGGATAAAATGAGGGTATTTTGTAAGTGAGAAGTATAGGAATTTGGGGGTACCTGGAGTGGAATGCTATGGTTTGAATATTTGTCTCCTCCAAAACTCATGTTGAAATTTAACTGCTATTGTAACAGTCTTAAGAGATAGAAGCTTCCAGAGGTGATTAGACCATGAGGCCTTAATCCTCATGGGTGAAATTAATACTGTTATAAAAGGGCAAGTAATGGCTGGGCACAATGGCTCACACCTGTAATCCCGGCACTTTGGAAGACTGAGGCGAGAGGATCACTGGAGGCCAGGAGTTTGAGACTAGCCTGGGCAACATAGCAAGACCCTGTCTCTATGAAAAATAAAAAAAATTAGACAGGCGTGGGAGGCACCCATAGTCCCAGCTACTCATGAGGCTGAGGCAGTACCATCATTTGAGCCCAGGAGTTTGAGGTTGCAGTGAGTTGTGATTGTGCCACTGCACTTTAGCCTCAGTAACAGAATAAGACACTATCTTTATCATTGATTCATAGAAATATCTTATGTACTTTGGGTATAAACCCTTTCATACTTACATATTTTGCAAATATTTTCATTCAAAAACTATTTTTTGTTTTGCTTTGGTTTGTATTTGGGAGGTTTTTTTGACAGAAAAAAAATCACAAGAAAGTTATGTTTGCTTTTATTTTTAAAAGTTATCAGCTAACAGCTTAGAAATGAGAAGTTTTATGTGAAATCATTCCTACATGCATGCCAGCAGTCTATTCCTTTCTCTTGTGTCCCAGATACATTGACAAATATTTGTTAGATAAATGAAAAATTAATTGCACAAGTTCACTTTAGCATCCCATGGAAATTCAGTATTAGTAGATGCCAAACTAAAATCATCATTTTTCTTTTGTCACATACAAGGCTTTTTCTATGTTTATTCTTAATCATTGGCCCACACAAGTCACAAATTTGGGAGTCATTTTGTGCTTCTCTTTTATTTGCCACATCTAAATCATCTCCATGTCATGCAGGTTAAACCTCCTAAATTAAGTATAAAAGCCATGCCTTCTCTCCACCTTCATTCCATCTCCTTAGCTAAAACCTTCATCTTTTGTGTGTGTGTTTAATGCTCATGACTCTTTCCCATGCCTTTAGCCTGATGGGACTCTTCTACACCCACAGTGCTATCAGATAACTCTTTGACAGAACAAATCTGGTCAAGTCACTTGACTTCTTAAATTTTTTCCATAACTATCAGATGCTATTAAGGATCAGATCTCAGCTCACCAAACTAGGCATACCAGCTCACAAAACTAGGGCTCCCAATGAAAGTTACACTCTGATTTACAAGCCCTTCAGCTATACCAAATTATGTGTCACACTGAATGTGTCATACTCTCTTACAAATTTGTCCTGTGCTCTTTTCTCTGCCTGGAACCCTCTCTGCCCATTGCCCACCTGCTTATTCTGCAAGGCTTAGTCAATGTAACGCATACTCTGGAGGCCTTCATTGACATATCACCTGCTGACTGAATTATGTCATTTCCCTGGGGCTCCCATACTTCCTGCCATGACTTTATTATAGTACTTACCACACTACCACCATTATTGGCCTATCTCTTCCATGGGAATAAATAACTTTTGTGGTTCTTGCAACATAGACCCTAGGAAGTGAAATACAAAACAAAAGAATAGGTTCAGAAGTAATGTCATAGGAAATAGTAAAACAGAGAGCTTTAAGAATTGGTCCCTTCACTCAAGCAACCTTTAAGCTCGCAAAATCACTGATATAATCAACTCTGGGGGGAAGGCTTTTATAAAAATTTTTTTAAAACCCCAGAAACTAGGAAGTACCTTTCATAAAGAGGCTGCAAAATTTCAGTAAAAAAGCATTGTAGCATTTTTGCTTACCAGTCTACCATTCCCCATTGCCCACGTTGGGAGTGACCCTAGGGACATCAGCCTACATTCCGAATGTGGCTGGCTGGTGCAGGGTGGTGGGGAGGGTGGGGATGAATATAGACCTTCTTCTCAAAAAATTGTGGTTGTGTGTTTTGACCTACCTGGTGGTTCCCTTAGGGACCAGCACAGAGGCTTGCCTTTATTTCATCCCCCACCCCCACTCCCTGGCTTCTCAGAATGGTATCTGTCAAAAGCATTTAAAGGCATATATTAACTATAGCCACCTAAGCTCTTGCCATCATGGACAAGAGATAGGAGACAGTGCAAGCAGCAGACAGACCAAAATTCTTGGGAAGGAGCAATGTTCTCAGGAGAATAAGAGCTTTGAAGGGCTACTACTTAAACCACAGAATCCAGAGTCCAACACACATATCCAGAGCCAGATGCATGTAGAGAAGACCTTAGGCTTGCATCTCTAGCTGATCTTTGGGCTTTGTGTAAAGAAGTAAAGGCAAAGTCAGAGTTGAGGCAGCCTGGATAGGTATTGAAAAGTGCCCCAGCTTAGAGTAAATCCACAAAAACTGAGAGAGCATTTGTTGTTTTATAGTGGCTTCAAGCACTGAAGGAAATCTCTTTAGGTCCCTGGCTTATCACTAAGACTTATAGAACTGAGACCTCAGAGACCATATAAAACAAGAAATACTGCCTTTCTAAATACAGTTTGGAAAGTTCACTAAAAAAAATGTTGACTACAGCCTTCAAGAAGCAATAACATGAACAACTCTGGAGAAGGGGGAGCATATCATTTCTAGAGTTACCACACCGTGATATGTAAAATGTCCAGTTTTCAACAAAATCACAAAGCATACAAAGAAATAAGAAAAATAGAGCCCATTCACAGGAAAATAATAAATAGACAGAAACTATCCTTGAGGAAGCCTAGGCACCGGACTTACTAGATAAAGACTTTATATCAAATCTCTTAACTGTGTTCAAAGAGTTATAAGAAATCATGGAAAAATAACTGGAAGAAACCAGTAGAACTGTGGATGAAGAAATAGAGAACATAAATAAAAAGAATTTTTTAAAAATGAATTAATAGAAATCTTGGAGGTGAAAAAGTACAATAGCAGAAATGAAAAATTTACTATAGAGGTTCAACAGCACATCTTAGCAGGCAGAATTTGTAAACTTCAAGATAGGATGTATGATCTGAGAAGCAGAAAAAAGTGTACCAAATATACATTATGAGAATTCCAGAAGGAGAAGGGATAGAAAAAAAAAAAGTAAAAAGTATTTGTAAGAAATAATGGCTGAAATTGTTCCAATTTTGTTGAAAGACATGAATTTATACATTCAAGAAGCTAAAAAAAAAAACGTATAGATGAAAAACTCAAAAAATTCACACCAAGTTATATTATAACTAAACAGTCAAAAAACATAGACAAGGAGAAAATCTTGAAAGCAGCAGAAGAGAAGCAACTGGTCACTTAAAATGGATTCTCAATAACAGTAATAGCCAAGTTATAATGAGAAACCATGGAGGCCACAAGGCAGTTACATAACATATTTAAAGCACTAACAAAAGAAAACAAAACCAAAACCAAAATAAACCTGTCAAAGAATTCAACATCCATCAAAACTATCCTTCAGAATTGAAGGTTAATTAAGAAATTTCTAGAGAAACTAAACTTGAGGATGTTTGTTGCTTGTAGATCTACCCTATAAGAAATACAAAAGAGCCTCAGTTTGAACTAAAAAGACAATTGGCAATCACTCAAAGCCATACAAAAAAGTAAAGAGCACTAGTAAAGGTAAGCACCTGGGTAAATTTAAAAGTTAGGATAGTTGTGTTTTTGGTTTGTTACTCTTCTTTTATTCTCTATAAAATTTTGGAGTGAAATTCATAAAATATAATTACAAAATAATAATTGCAAATCTATATAAATGCCGCACAGTCTATAAATATTAATTTGTAACACTACATCTAGCAATACCACATAAAGGAGAGGGGGCTGAACTGTATAGAAGTAGAGTTCATATATGCTCCTGAAGCTGAATTGGTATGAATTCAAACGGGACTGTTATAAATTTAGGGTATTAATTGTAATTACCATGTCGTCACTAAGAAAATAACATAAAAATATACAGAAAAGGAAATGAGGAGAGAATCAAACCAGGAGGCTGTAGTAGAGGAACCGAGGAACAAAGAGACATAAGATATATAGAAATCAAGTAGTAAAGCAGCAGAAGTCCTTCCTTGTAAGGAATCACTTTAAATACAAACGAATTAAGGCCAACAGTTAAAACACAAATCCAGCCTCTAGGCAGGCTAAATAAGAAAAAACAAAGAGGGCAAAGATGACTATATCAGAAACAAGGAAGGAGACCTCACCAGAGATCCCATGAATATTAAAATGAACATTATAAAAAATTTAATGCCCACAAATTTGATAAACTAGGTAAAATAAAAGAATTCCTTAAAAGACATAATCTGTCAAAATTTACACAAAAAGAAACACAATATAAATAGGCCTATATACATTTAAAAAATTGAACCAATAATTAATGATCTTTCACATCAAAAGGTATCAGGCACAGATGAGTTCACTGGTGAATTCTATCAAACATTTAGGAAAGAAATTACATGAATTGTCTACAATCTCTCACAGAAGATAGAATAAGAGGAAATACTTCCTAACTGCTTCTGTGGGGCCAGAATTTCTCTAATACCATACAAAGAATTAAAGAAAAGATAACTATAGACTAATATCTCTCATGAACATAGAGACAAAAATCCTCAACAAAATAGTAGCAAATCTAATCCAAGAATCTTGCAATAGGCTGAATACTTGTGTCCAACCCAAATGCCTATGTTAAAACTTAATCTTCAGTGTGAGAGTATTTGGAGGCAGGGCCTTTGGGAAGTGATTAGGTCATGAGGAGAGAGCCTTCATGAATGGGATTAGTGTCCTTATAAAGACCATGCAGAGAGCTCCTTTGCGCTTTGTGCCATGTGAGGACACAGTGGAAAGAAAGACAGTCATGTGTAAACCAAGAAGTGGGTCCTCACCATATGCCAAATTTGCTGGCAACCTGCCCTTAAACTTTTCAGCCTCCAGAATTTTGAGAAAGAAATTTCTGTTAATTATAAGCCACCCAGTGTATGGTATTCTGTCATGGAAGCCAAAATGGATAAGATAGAAAATAGTTACCCAGAAGTGGGGTGCTGCTTTAACTAATACCTACAAATGTAGAAGGGGCTTTAGGACTGGGTAATGGTTAGTGGCTAGAAGAGTTTTGAGGTGTATGCTAAAAAAACACAGAAAACAAAAACAAACAAACAGACGAAAAACCTTACATTTCCATGAACAGATCTTTAAAGGCAATTTTAGTGAGGACCCACACTTGAATAAAGAATAAAGAAGAGCTGTAGAGAATGCTTAAAAAATATCTAAGTAAACTGAACCATAATTTTGTTTAAAATATGGGTAGTAAAGGCCATTCTGATGAAGTCTCAGACATAAATGAAGAACATGTTATTGGACAATGAAGGAAAGGCCATCTTTGTTTTAAAGTGGCAAAGAACTTGGCTTAATTTTGTTTATTCCCTCATGGTTTGTAGAAGGTAAAACTTGTGTGTGATGAAATGGATATTTGGCTGAGGAAATATCTAAGTAATGTGTTGAAGAAGTGACCCAATTCCTCTTAATCACTTATAGTAAAATGCAAGAAGAGAGAAATGACTTAAAAACAGAATTGTTAATCAAAAGGGAAGCAAGACAAAGATTTAAAAAATTCCCAGCCTATTCATATTTTAAAGAATGAGAAGATGTATTCAGGAGAGAACACCAAGGATGTGACCAAATGTCCATCTCATAAGGAGATTAATCAGCCATGTAAACAAAAGCTAGGATCTATTATCTAACACAATAGAAAAATGATGCTGAAGGCAATTCAGAAATCATCAAGGCTGCCCTTCCCATCACAGACCCAGAATGCAAAGCCCCAGTGAGCACTGGGCCATTACAGAAAGCCACAGGGGGGATGATGTCCAACAAAGTTACGGAGGCAGGGACACCCTGGTGACCCAGACTGAGATAGACATGGTACATAATTCCAGCCCAAGGGAGGCACAAACACATTGACCAGGCACAGAGCTGCTGCAGGGGCAGGGCTACCCAAAGCTGTGGGGACAGAGACACCACTGTAGTGTGTCCAGAATGTGAGACCCCTTCAAATTCAAGTGGCCAAAACAATCTTGAAAAACTGCAAAGTTGGATGACTCACACTTCCCAATATCAAAACTTACTACAAAACTTTAGTAATCAAAACTACATGGGTTAGGCATGGTGATTCAGGCCTGTAATCCTAGCACTTTGGGAGGCCAAGACAAGAGCATTACTTGAGGCCAGGAGTTCAAGACCAACCTGAGCAAGAGCGAGACCCCGTCTCTACAAAAAATAGAAAAAATAACCAGGCCTGGTGGTGCACACCTGTAGTCCCAGCTACTTGGGAGGCTGAGTCAGGAGGATCACTTGAGCCCAGGACTTTGAGGTTGCAGTGAACTATGATGACACCACTGCACTCTAGCCCAGGCAACAGAGTGAGACCTTGTCTCAAAAACAAACAAACAAAACAACAACAAAAAACTACATGATATTAGCATAAAGGTAGACATACAGACCAATGGAATATAATTGAGATTCCAGAAAATAAACCCATACTACTATGACCCATTAATTTGCAACAAGGGAATCAAGACAATTCAATAGGAAGAATATTCTCTTCTACATAAGGTGCTTTGACAACTGGATTTCCACATAAAAAAGAATGAAGATGGACCCTTTCTTTGTAGCCTGTACAAAAATTAACTTAAAATGTATAAATAACCTAAATGTTAAAGCAAAAATGGTAAAACTCTTCAATGAAAACATAGGGGTAAATCTTTATGGATTTGGCCATGGATTATTAGATATGACACCAGTATTTAAACAAATAGTTGTACATGAATGTCCATTAGTAGAATTATTTACAACCAAGCATTCAAAACAATCCAAATGTCAATCAGTGGGGAATGGATAAGCAAATTAATGTATATACATGCAGTGGAATATTATTCAGCTATAAAAATATCGATCTAGTGCTACATCCCACAACATGGATGAATTTCAAAAATATCATCCTAAATGATAGAAGCCAGACACAGTTACATATAAGTTGATAATGTTTATGTGAAATACCTAAAATAAGTTAATGCATAAAGGCAGAAAGCAGATTAGTGGTTACCAGGGCCTGAGGTTAGGGGGGAATTGGGAGTGACTGTTTAATATTGGTACAAGGTTTTATTTTGAGATGACAAAATTGTTTTGGAACTAAATGGAAGTGGTGGTTGTGCAAAGTTGTGAATGTACTAAACAACACTGAGCTGTACACTTTAAAATGATTAAATGTATGTTATCTGAATTTCACTTCAATAAAAAAAGGTAGGGCTCATGGTTGGATAATAAAATAGATAATTGGAAATAAAAGACATTTGCAACTGGCTATATGAGTCTTTGCATAGATTTTTAAAAATTGCAATGTGCAATTCAATAGCATCTACTTCATTTCTGAAAAAAACCGGGGTTAACAACTAAATGATGAAATACTATTTTTCATCAAGTCAACACTTATATAGGCCAATCTTGGGAGAAAATATTCACATGATATTTGAGCCTTAAAAAATTTAGGCTACCTTCCCAAGCCCCAAGCTGTAATCCTGCCCCAGTGCCAGGCTGGTACTGGAGTCTCCAGGCTCCAGTTTAGCCTCTGCAGATCTGGGATATAGGCCTGCCCTGACAGACCCTGGATCCAGTCCTGCCCCAGTTGGCTCAGTTTCCAGGTCCATCCTTGAAGACTCAGGATCAGTCCAGGCCATGTGGTCCCAGGCACCAGGCCTACCCACATGCTGACCCAGGCACCAGGCCAGCCAACCCAAGGACTCTAGCAGCAAGTCTACCCGTGAACCTCACTGGCTGGCCCACTCAAAATTTCTGAAGGAGCTGATGGGCGAAGGGCTTTTCCAGCCAAAGCCAGTCTGTAAAGACTGGAAGAAGTATCTACTTCTTCAAGTACATGGACACAAATGCAAGGCCATAGGATCTCAAATAATCAAGGAAACATGATACCACCAAAAGAACAAAATAAAGCACCAGTAACCAACTCTAAACAAATGGAGATCTATGAACAGCCTAACAAAGAATTCAAAATAACCATGTTAAAGTATCTCAGTGAGGGGCAAGAGAACAAAGATAAACAACTAAATGAAATCAGGAAAGCAATATACAGACAAAATTAAAAGTTCAAAAAAGAGATAAAGATCATAAAAGAACCAAACAGAAATTCTGGAGTTGAAGAACACAATGATGGAACTGAAAAATTCCATAAAGAACTTCAATAGCTGATTCAGTCAAGCAGAAGAAAAAAAATCAGTGAGCTCAAGGATGGGTCACTTGAAATTACCCAGGAACAAAAAGAAAAAAAATGAAAAAGCATTAAAAAAAAGAGCCTCTTGGACTTATGGGACACCATCAAGCAAACCAATTTACACATAATGGGAGGAGCAGAGAAAGAGAAAGGGGAAAAAAGCCTTCAAAGAAATAATGACTAAACTTCCTAAATCTGGAGAGGGATATTTACATACAGAGCCATGAATCCCAAAAAGTACCAAAGAGATCTTCACTGAGACACATAATAATCAAATTCTCAAAAGCCAAGAACAGACAACTGTGAAAGCAGCAAGAGAAAAGAGACTCATCACATACAAGGGAATTCCAAAATGTTGTCAGTGGATTTCTAAACAGGCCAGGAGAGAGTGAGATGATATATTCAAAGTTCTGAAAGGAAAAAAAAAATGACAACCAAATATGTTATACAGCAAAACTGTCTTTCAGAAATGAAGGAGAGATAAAGACATTCCCAGGCAAACAAAAGCTGAGGGAGTTCTTCAACATTATACCTGCTTTACAAAAAATGCTTAAGGGAGTTCTTCAAGCTGAAAGGAAAGGACACTAATTAGTAACATGAAAACATATGCAAGTATAAAACTCATTGGAAAAAGAAAGTACATAGTGAAATTCTGAATACCCTAATATTGTAATAGTGGTGCACAAATCATTTTTTACTCTAGGATAAAAGTTAAACGACAAAAGTATTAACAATAATTACAGCTACAATAGTTTGTAATGCATTCACATTACAAAAAGATGTAAACTGTGATATCAATAACATAAAATGTGGTAGGAAGGAGAAGTTAAAGCATAGAGTTTTTGTGTGTGCTCAGAGTCAAATTGTTATTAGCATAAAATAGACTGTTACAAATAAAAATTGTTTTCTGTAAGCCTCCTGGTAACCACAGAGAAAGAATCTGTAGTAGGTACACCAAAGACAAAAAAGAATGGGATTAAATTTTTCTGAAGATAGGAAGAGAGGAAGAAAAAAAAAAGAAACCATAAAACCGTAAGAAAACAATTAACAAAATGGCAATAGAAAGCCCTTACCTATCAATAATTACTTTAAATGTAAATGAACTAAATTTTCCAATAAAAAAATGTGGAATGGCTGAATGGACAACAAAACAAGATCTGACTATATGCTGCCTACAAGAGAATCACTTTAGCTTTAAGGACACATAGGCTTAGAACAAAAAAGATAGAAAAAGATAAATCATGCAAATGGTAACTAAAAGAGAGCAGGAATAGCTACACCTATATCACACAAAATAGACTTTAAGTGAAAAAAAAAGTGCAAAAAGACAGAAAGTTCATTATATAATAAGAGAGAGGTCAATTCATCAAAAGGATATAACAATTTAAAATATGCATGTATCCAACCTCAAAACACCTAAAAATGTAATGCAACTGTTAAAAGAACTGAAGAGAGAAATAGACAGCAATACAATAATAGCGGTGGACCTCAGTACCCCACTTTCAACAAGAGCTAGACCATCCAGACAGAAAATCAATAAAGGAAACAGTGAACTTGTACAACACTATAGACCAAAGGGATCTAACAGGCATACAGAAGAGTAGCAGAATACACATTTTTTTCTTCAATTTCACATGTAACATTCTTTAGGATAGATCATAGGTTAGGCCACAAAACAAGTCTTAACACATTTTAAAGGACTGAAATGATATCAAGTATCTTTTCTGACCACAATGATATAAAACTAGAAATCAATAAAAGAAGGAAACTTGGAAAATTCACAAATATGTGGAAATTAAATGACATGCACAATTAAACCCGTTGACTACCAATAGGTCAAAGAAGGGAACAGAAGGAAAATCAAAAAATAAGTTGAGACAAATGAAAATGGAAACACTACATATGAAGACTTACAACAAACAACGAAAGCAGTTCTAAAAGGGAAGTTTCAAGAAATAAATGCCTACCTTAGGAAAAAAGAGATCTCAAATAAACAACCTGTCTTTATACTTCAAAAACAAGGAAAAGTAGCCCAAACTTAGTAGAAAGCAGGCAATAATAAACATCAGAGTGGAAATAAATACAATAGAAACAAAAAAGATAGAAAATGTCAACAATAGCCAGGTGGGGTGATACACAGCTGCAGTGCCAGCTACTTGTGAGGATGGAGTATAGCTTGAGCCCAGGAGTTCAAGGCTGCAGTGAGCTATAATTGCACCACTGCACTTGGGAGCAAGACCCCACTCAAAAAAATTTTGAAAATCAACGAAATTAAGAGTTGGTTTTTTGAAAAGATTAACAAAATTGACAAACCATTAGCTGGACTGAAAAAAAAAGAAGACTCAAATAAATAAAATTACACATGAAAGAGAAGACATTTACAACTGAAACTACAGAAATACAAAGGGTCATATGAATCTACTATGAAAAACTGTAGGCCCAAAATTGAATAAACTAGAAAAAATGGATAAATTTCTAAAAGCATACAATCTACCCAGACTGGATCATGAAGAAGCAGAAAATATGAACTGACCAATAATCAGTAAGGAGGTCAAATCAGTAATCCTTTTGCGAAAAGCCCAGGACCTGATGGATTCACAGGTAAATTTTACCCAACATTTAAAGAATTAATGTCATTCCTTCCCCAACTTTTTCAAAAAATTGAAGAGTAGGGAACTCTTCCAAACTTATTTTATGAGGTCAACATTACCCTGATATTAAAGCCAAAGATACTAAAAGGAAAGAAAATCACAGGCCAATATTCCTGATGAACATAGATGTAAAAATCTTCAACAAAATACTAGCAAACTGAGATCAACAGCATATTAAAAAGATCATACACTATGATCAAGTGGGATTTATTCCTGGGATGCCAGGATGGTTCAAAGTATGCAAATCAATACATTTGATACACCACATTAACAGAGGAAGGATAAAATACATATGATTATCTCAATAGATGTAGAAAAAGCATTTGACAAAATTTGACATCTTTTTATGATAAAAACTCTCAACAAATTAGGTATAGAAGGAATGTACCTCCACACAATAAAAGCCATATAGGACAAATCCACAATTAACATCATACTCATTGGTGAAAAGCTTCCTATAAGATCAGGAACAAGACAACAATGTTCACTCTTGCCACTTCTACTTAGCATAGTACTGGTAGTCCTTTCCAGAGCAATTAGGCAAGAGGAAGAAATAAGAGGCATCCACACCGGGAAGGAAGAAGTCAAATAGTCTCTGCTTGCAGATGACATGATCTTATATATGGAAACCTTAAAGACCCACCAAAAAAAATTAGAATTAATAAACAAATTTAGTAAAGCTGTAGGATACAAAATCAACATACCAAACCAATAGCTATACACTAACAATAATCCAAAAAAGAAATTAAGAAAACAATTTCATTTACAATAGCATAAAAAAATACTTAGGAATAAATTTAACCAAGAAGGCAAAAGATCTGTAAACTGGAAACTATAAAACATTGATGAAAGAAATTGAAGAAGAGAAATATAAATATAAAGAAAGACATCTTATGTTCATGGATTGGAAGAAATAATATTGTTAAAATATTCACTACTCAACGTGATTTATAGATTCAATGCAATCCCTATCAAAATTCCAATAGCATTTTTCAAAGAAGCAGAAAAAACCATTCTAAAATTCATATGGAACCACAAAAGACCCAGAACAGCCAAAGTAATCTTGAACAAGAAGAACAAAATTGAACAAATCGCATTACATGATTTCAAAATATACTACAAAGCAATAGTAATTAAAACAGTATGGTACTGGCATAAAAACAGGTATGTAGACCAAGTGAACAGAATAGATAGAGAACCCAGAAATAATTCCATGAATTGATAGTTTGCTCATTTTCTTTTTTTCTGGGGGGACACAGACTCTTGTTCTGTTGCCCTGGCCTCCCGAGTAGTTGGGACTACAGGCATCTGCCATCACACCTGGCCAATGTTTTTTATTTGTAGTAGAGACAGGGTGTCGCTGTTGCTCAGGCTGGTCTTGAACTCTTAAGCTCAAGTGACCCTCCTGCCTCAGCCTCCCAGAGTGCCAGGATTACAGGCGCGAGCCACTGCACCTGGCGAGTCCACTGATCTTTGACAAAAAAGCCAAGAACACACATGGCGAAAAGATTGTCTCTTCAATAATCTTGTTGGGAAAACTAGTGTTGGGAAAGCAAAAGAATGAAATTAGACCCTTATTTCATACCATGCAAAAAATCAACTAAAAATGCATTAAAGTCTTAAAATGTAAGATCTGAAACTGTAAAACTACTGGAAGAAAACTTAGGATAAAAGCTTCTTGACAAAGGTCTGGGCAGTGAGTTTTGGATAAGAACCTCAAACAAAAGCAAAAACAGACAGTGGGACTGCATGAGTGGGATGTTATTCAGCCTTAAAAAAGAAGGCAAACCTGTTATTTTTGCAACAACACGGATGAACCTGGAGGACATTTTGCTAAATGAATCAAGCCAGGCACAAAAAGACAAATACCACATGATCTCACTTGTATGCGTAGTCCATCAAAGTCGAACTTACAGAATTGTAAGATAATAAATTTGTGTTCTTTAAGTTTATGGTACGTTGTTGTGGCAGCAATAAAAAAACTAATACAATAATCTTTTAGCTATTTATACAGATATAAATTCATATTGAGATTGTGGGGGGTAGGTATGACTAGGAGTGCTAATAATCTGATTATTATATAATAAATAAGGAAGCTTGGAATAGTCACCCACAGTATTCCAGTTCCTTCCTAGCATTTGAATCTGCCATCTTTACTCATTTTTTTTTCTTCAAAAAAATAACATCAAAGGTAACAGAAATTAGTTCAAGGAAGAAATAGAAAGGTCACCAAAAAAGAAAAAAATTACTGGTTACCAGCACAGAAAGAGAATCAATGTAAACCATATTCTGCCCCTACATGCTAGGACCTATCCAATGTATTATCTCACTTGATGTTTCTGAAAACATGCAAGAAAGGTGTATTGTACTTACTATTCTTACTAATAAAGAAACAGAGAAAGATTATTTGACTGATGTTACAAGCTAGTAAATACCAGAGTTGAGCTTCAAACCTAGATTTTTCTGACTCCAAAATTCTTGCTTAAACCAAACCCAAAACTAGTAGAAAGAAAAAAATAATAAAGATCAGAGCAGAAATAAATGAAATTGAGACTAAAAAAAAACAGAAGATCAACAAAATGAAAAGTTGGTTTTTTGAAAAGATAAACAAAATCAACAAAGCTTTAGCCAGACTAAGAAAAAAAGACCATAAGTAAAATCAGAAATAAAAAAGAAGACATAACAGCTGAGACCACAGAAGCATAAAGACTCATTAGAAACTATTATAAATAACCATATGCCAACAAATTGGGAAACCTAGAGGAAATGTTTAAATTCCTGGACACATACAACCTACCAAGATTGAACCACGAAGAAACAGAAAACCTCAACAAACCCATAATGAAAAATGAGATCAAAGCCAAAATAAAAAGTCTCCCATCAAAGAAAAGCCCAGGTCCTGATGGCTTCACTGCTTTTTACTGAAACTCTTCAAAAAAGTCAAAGAGGAGGGAATACTTCCAAACTCATTCTATGAGGTCAGTATTGCCCTGATACCAAACCCAGATAAGGACAGAACGATGACAAAAAAGAGGCCAATATCACCAATGAACATAGATGCAAAAATCCTCAACAAAATACTAGCAAACTGAATTCAACAACACATTAAAGATCATTCACCATGATGAAGGGAGATTTATCCCAGGGACACAAGGGTGGTTCAACATATGCAAATCAATAAATTTGATACATTACATTAACAGAACCAAGAACAAAAGCCATTTGATCATTTCAATGGGTACTGAAAAAGCAGACAATAAAATTCAGCATGCTTTTATGATAAAAACCTTCAACAAACTAGGCATTGAAGAAACATCTCAAAATAATAAAAGCCATATATGACAAACCCACAGCTAACGTTGTACTGAATAGGGAAAAATTGACAGCCTTTCCTCCAAGATCTGGAACAAGACAAGGATACCCGCTTTCACCACTTGTATTCAACATAATACTGAAAGTCCTGGCCAGATAAATTAGGCAAGAGAAAGAAATAGAGGACATTCAAATTGGAAAGGAAGAAATCAAATTAACCTTATTCACAGATGGCATGATATTATACTTAGAAAAACCTAAATACTCCACCAAAGACTATTAGAACTGATAAATGAATTCAATAAAGTCACAGGATACAAAATCAACATGCAAAAATCAGTAGTATTTATATATGCCAATGGCAAACCATCTGAAAAAGAAATCAAGAAAGCAATCCCACTTATGATGATTACAAAGAATATAATATACCTAGGAATCAATTTAACCAAAGCAGTGAAAGATCTATACAAGAAATATAAAATACCTATGAAAGAAATTGTGGAGGACCTAAAAAATGGAAGTATATTCTACACTCATGGATTGGAAGAATTAATATTGCTAAAATGACAGTATTATTCAAAGCAACTTACAAATTCAATGCAATTCCTACCAAAATATCAATAACATTCTTCACAGAAATAGAAAAAACAATCCTAAAATTTATATGGAACCACGAAAGGCCCTGAATAGCCAAAGCAATCCTGAGCAAGAAGAACAAAACTGGAGGCATCACACTACCGGACTTCAATATATACTATAAAACTATAGTAAACAAATCAGCATGGTACAGGCATAAAAACATACACATAGATCAATGGAAAAAAATAGAGAATGTGGATGTAAGTTACAGCCAACTCATTTTCAACAAGGAGTCAAGAACATACAATGGGAAAAAGAAAGTCTCTTCAATAAATGGTGCTGGGAAAACTGGATAACCACATGCAAAAGAATGACACTAGACTCCTATCTTTCACGATATACAAAAATCAAATCTAACTGGATGGAAGACACAAATCTAATACCTGAAACCATGAAATTACTAGAAGAAAATATTGGGGAAATGCTCCAGGACATTGGTCTGGGCAAAGTTTTTTTGTGTGTGTGTGTGTAAGATCTCAAAAGCACAGGCAATCAAAGCAAAAATAGGCAGATGGGATTCTATCAAGCTCAAAAGCTTTTGCCTAGAAAGAGAAACAATCAGTGAAGTGAAGAGACAACCCACAGAATGGGAAAAATATCTGAAAACTATCCATCTGACATGGGATTAATAACCAGAATATATAAGGGGCTCAAACAATTCAATAGCATCAAAACATATAATACAATTAAAAAATGGACAAGAGATTTGAATAGACATTTCTTTAAAAAGGATATACAAATGGCCAACAGGTATAATAAAAAATGTTTAACATCACTAATATTAGAAAAACGTGAATCAAAACCACAATGAGATATCATCTTACCCCAGTTAGAATGGCTAGTACCAAAAAGACAGGGAATAATGGATGCTGTCAAGGACATGGAGAAAGGGGAACCCTCGTACACTGTTGGTGGGAATGTAAATTAGTACTGCTACTATGGAAAACAGGGCGGAGGTTCCTCAAAAAACTAAACATAGAACTACTATATGATCCAGCAATTGCACTGCTGGTTATCTATCCAAGAGAAAGGAAATCAGTATATAGAAGAGATATCTGCACTCCCATGTTTATCGCAGCACTATTCACAATAGCCAAGATAAGGAAACCTAAGGGTCCATCAATGGATGAATGGATAAAGAAAATGTGGCATATTTACACAATGGAATGTTATTCAGCCATAAAAAAGAATGAAATCCTATAATTTGCAGCAATGGATGGAACTGGAAGTCATTATGTTAAGTAAAATAAGCCAAGCACAGAAAGACAAATATCGCATGTTCTCACTCCTAACAAAGTGGATCTCACGAAGAAGGAGAGTAGATTAGTGGTTATCAGAGGTGAGGAAACGTAGGTGGAAGTAAGGAATGAAGACAGGTTGATTAATGGGTACAAATATACAGTCTGATGGAAGAAATAAGACCTAGTTTTTGATCAATCAGCTGGGTGACTATAGTTTACAATAACCTGTTGTCTACTTCAAAATATCCAGAAGTGAATAATTTGAATGTTTCTAGCATGAAAAAGATAAGTATTTAAGGTGCCATCACACTGATTTGATCTTTACAACTTATATGAATGTATTAAATTATCACATGTACATCTATTGTATGTCAACAAAAAAATTTTTAAAATTCTTGCTGATTCTACTCTGCTAGACCTGCCCTCTGAGGAAAATCAAGTGATGTGATTATGCCTTGTAAGCACATGCTCACACCAACAAAAGGGTTAGCATACACAAAGAGGCAGACCTTCTCTAGTGCTTTAGAAATCCCCTCTTTCTCCACCCCAAAATGAATCAACTTCACATACCCTCAGCACCACGCTAAACACTAAAGACAAGTACCTAGGAGAAAAACAAGGCATGGCCTCTTTCTTCAAGAGGCTTGCTAATATTTGGAGAGACAAGAGAGAAAGAAATTTGAAGAATACAATTAAACACTAAGTTATACAGTGCTATATGTTCCTAGGAGGAAGAAATTTGTGTGATCTGGGGGTATTCTGAAAGTCTGCGCAGAGTGGCAAGGACTCAGACAGACTCAACAATGGGCCCGAATCCCAGTGGACCCTCAGTCCCTGACTGCACACTTGTCTGAATACAAACACTTGCTGGGTGCAGGGTGGCATCCCCCTGTTCTCAAGGCACTCACAACCATTGTATGAGTTTGCAACAGACCAGAATTCATCTTGGGATGTGATATGTGCACATAAAAGAATTTACATAAAAATTGGGTAAAGAGAGCATGTTATCAATCCTGACGTTGTAGGGCAGATTCATTAGACTCAACATTGCCATAGTTTGTTGTTTGTTTTTTAATAGGTTCATGCCTGCAGTAGTTCAAACTTTAGCAGTTTCACTGTGTTGTTCAAAAGGCCCTGACTTGCCAATTTGTGAGATGAACCCCAAAGTCAGGCACTCCTGGGGTTCTGATGACTGAGAAGTACTGGTTATCAGCAGAAATGAAGGGAATTGGCTGACCTTTATGCCGTTCCACTTTCACGACAACATCCAGAGGATAATCCTTGGATGGTGTGAAATCTATTTTGAATTTATTCATTTATAAGTTTCTTGTATAAACATTCAGACACATACATGTTGCATTTTATTCACCTAACTTGTATTAGATATTCTGCATTCTGATATGACAGTAGCTAATTTAACATGAAATGCATTTCAGAAAATTGGTCTCTTTGTGCCTTGTGGCCCTTGCAGACTTTTTCTGCCCATCTCTTGATTGATGGATTTGATTCAATTTTTTTTCTAGTTGAACCAACCTTGTATCTCTGGTAGTTAACTCTCTTTTCTACACAAGGTCGGATCTAATATCTTCTGCTTTCTCTTGCTTGGGATAATTTCTCTGGAATACAGCTCCAGCTCATACTTTTTTTTTTTTAACCCTGAAGAAAAACCTGTTGCCCAAGAAGCTTTGCCTGCCCCCCCGAGCCAACCTTCCCCACTCATTCTGAGAGCCACCAGATCCAGAATACAGGACCTAAGAATGGCAGGTGCCAGTGGTGTGGTGTATTTCATGTGGGCAGCTATTCTATTTAAACTCTTTACTTAGAAAGACAAATTTGCAGAAATTTAATAAAATCCATCACAGCTTAAACAGTTTACAGACAGCCAAAACCAGAAGTCTTTAAGAACAATCTCTGAAGTAGGGTTGGGCAGGCAAATAGTACAAGAAAAAAAAAATTTTTTTAACAACCATAAATTTTGAAGGTGGTTAAGTTTGCTTAATACGTTTCTTTTTCTTCAAGATATGGTTGATGTTCTGAAATTATGCCAATTGAAATGTAAAATATTCAGAATTTTCCTGCCCCATTCTTATTTGAATAAACCTTATTACACATTGCTTTTACTCATGACTAGGTTATTGCAGCACAGAGTCAATATCATTCACATGATTTGGATTAAATTACAGCAGTGCAGGTCTCTCTTGTTTCTTCCTTTCTCTCCTGAATGTAAACTCACTATGATTTTTCTTTGGCTGGCATTTGCTCCTTTGACTTCCCCCCATATTCCAGAGATGGTGTATGCTCCAAACACATAACATTACCAACTTTAAGGGCTGCAATTGATTGAATATTTTGACAAATATACCTCTCTAATTCCTGAAGCCATATGGACGTGCAGGATGCCATATGGAATAAAGTACTCTGCCTCATGAAATGATCCAAAAGCATTTTTTTTTTATTAGCGGTTATTTCCTTGAACTGAAAACTGATTAAATTTTGAATATTCCATCACTGGGTATAGTAATCTAGCCAACTCTATATCTTAGCAGCATCTTTAGTGATGGCAGTGTATTGCTGAAGTAGAAGTCCTTGGTAGGGGTCGCCACATTTTTTAAAATGTCAGGGGAGAGGTTACTTTCTGTATTATTTGTATCTATTAGGATGCTTTCTGCAGAGAGCAACAGAAAAAGCCTCAATTAGCTGTCTTAAAGCAAGGAGGAAAATGGTATTATCTTGTACAATAAGGAGTCTCAGGCATGGCACTGAAAGAGTTGGCCAAGTCCAAGGCTCTGCGATGTTCAGAACCAGCATTCTCTCTCTCTTTGGCTAGACTGTCAGCTCAATTCTCCAGCAGGCTGCCTCGCGGTTGCAAGATGGCTACAATGACCCGGATGGGACTGACACGCGTGACAGTGTCCCGTGGAAGCAGATAAATCAGCTCCTCCCCTCTCTCTTTTATAAGAAGAAACTGTTTCTCAGAAATAATTCAACCAATACCCTCTCAAGACTCATTCTGTGTGTGTCACTTGTCTGTCCTAAAACTAAGCATGTCCGTGGGAACTGGGATCCCATGACTGGCCTGGGGAAGCATGTGGCTGCAGGAGAAAGACAGAGGCCCCTGACCAAACGGGTGGTCTGTTAGAAAGGAAGAGGCAGAAGCTAGATGGACAGCCACGTAACCAGCAAGGTTTGCCACATGTTTATAATATTTCGTTATATTTAGAAAATTGACTTGGCCAGACTACCTCCAAAAATCTGCTGGGTAACTTCTTTTACATGGAGTAAACAAATGGAATTACCTCCCAAAGACCATCAGAAAAATATTTCATTGAAATCTGAGGTGGCTCAGCCATGGATATTTGGCTAGACTTTCGGCTAGACTTTGGCTAGACTGTCAGCTCAATTCTCCAGCGGGCTGCCTCATGGTTGCAAGATGGCTATAATGACCTGGATGGGACAGACACTCATGACAGAGATACTTAAAAGTTGACCTTTCCAGCACTACATAGTTTACTTCTTTTTTTTTTTCTTTGAGATAGGGTCTTGCTCTGCTGCTCAGGGACGAGCGCGTTGGCATAATCATCGCTCACTGTAACCTCAAACTCCTGGGCTCAAGAGATCCTCCTGCCTCAGGCTCCTGAGTAGCTGCGACTACAGGCATGTGCCACCATGCCAGGCTAATTTTTCTGTTTTTTGTAGAGATGGGATCTTGCTATGTTGCTCAACCTGGTTTCCAACTCCTGGCCTTAGGCGATCCTCCCACCTCAGCCTCCCAAAGTGCTGGGGTTACAGGCCTGAGCCACCGTGTCTGGCTCACTTCTTAGAGAAGATCTTACTGAAAATAAAGGACATAAAAGATTGGCTTTCTCCTTTATTGCTAAATAGCTGTAGGAGTACTTTCAAATCACTAATGTCTAATCTGCAATTCTGTTTCTATTTATAGAATGTGATGCTTTTTTGAACATCTTCTATGAAGTATTAATGAAGATGGGAAAGTAAAATTAAGAGCATCCATTAGACACGCAGAACTGGGGCTTGTTTTGGTAAAGCAGGTACAAGATATCCCATGAAGTTTAAGACATGAATGTCCTAGTTCACCTTGACCCCATTGAGCAAGTACAGTAGTCCCTGGAGCAGAACCCAGATTTTTTGTTTTTAAACATCTGCAAATAGTTTGGACTGCTTTATCTCACTAAAAGGCAATGAAAAGCCCTGGAATTTGGAATCCCTAATATCTGTGCAAGTTCATTCTCTGATCCACTGTGTGAAGTATAGCAATTTACTTTATCAGAAACTCAGAGTTCTTAAACACAAGGTGGTGGTTGGTGGGAGTAGTAATCAGTGATCTCCAAACTCACATTTCCAAACTCTGATTCTGTGATTCTCAGTTGAGTTAAAATAAATTGAATCTCCCAAAGGGTCAAATGAAAGCAAATCATGGTGCCCACCAGGGCTCAAAGCCATAGATAATCATTGGTATTAAAATTTTGACTATAGCTTCTATGCAAATATGGAAATAGAAATCAAAGTTTTGGTAAACTACACTTCACAATTGATAGATTGATAGATTGATAGATTGATAGATTCCAACCCAGAATGAATTTTTCAGGCCAGTCTTTCCTCAAACATTAAAAAGTTGTTTGTTTTTCATATATAAAATCTAACTCTTAATCTTGGCTACAATGTAGTCTCTGGTAAGAAATCTAGATTTTAGAGATAAATATACCAAACAATTGGAAGGCATTAGAGTTTAGCTTTCCTTGTCTAAGACTCCATTAAACTTCAACCTCTAAAATCTAAAGTAACAAATAACATTTTGTATTGGTGTGTACGTATGAGAAAAAAAGACTGGAATGTTTACAACCTATTTATGTCATCTGCTCTCATTTTCTTACTCAAAATTCAGTTTTGTTCATCTTCATCCTATGTATTGAAATTCTTTTATCCCATTAACACCCTTTCTTTCAGAAATCTGTAAATGAACATAATTAAGGAACATTTTTTAAAGCACTAGTTTCTGAAATATTCATTATTAACCTGCTGGCTACACTTGTCCCTTTTTATATTTATATAATTAATTAAGTCTCTCTCTTCTAATACATACGTTTTCAAATAATTTATTAATACTATTCAGGTTTTGACTTGTCTGTTTCTTTTTTCTGCATCTATAGGAAAGGGTTTTTCTTAATCAGAACCTCTCTTACCTTTCAATTTTCTAGTAGAGTTACAGTACTTGAGGACAGTAAAATTTGGACCATCTTTCTGGTTTGCTAGAAAAGAAAATGACAATACATTTAAAAGAACTTGAGGAGGGGAATAGTTTTAAATACAAGTGTTTCATGATAGAAGCACATAAGATGCATGGTCCACACGTTAGTTAGTTTGTAGAAGGAGGTTAGTGCCAGATCCAAATAATCTAAAATTGCTGCTTTTAAATAACATTTGAATTCTAATTTTGGTTGATGAGACCCATCCACTAGTTTGTCATAGATGATTTAATAGAAATAAGTCTTGTACAGTTTCCAGGTTCTAATTTTCTGTATTAGAAAAAAATTGGGCCAGGGCTAGTAATGAAGTCATGTCTGGCAAAAAGGATGAGGCAGCATCATTCAATGAGCTGCAACAATTTAGTATAAGGATACAGAACCTATAAAGCATCTTAAACTGTCTAGAATTACCAAGGACGAACCAAGAGTATATTATAATAGTTTTTAGTAAGAAGTTACCTGTCTTTGATACTTTTGCCCAAATAAAATAAATATTAAAAAAGGAAAAGAGGAAGTAAAAAACTTGGCACAACTTCTCAAAGGTTCTCAGACCTTGAGCCTTCCTTAAATGACTAAATTACTATGGAAAATTCATTTCAGGCTTGTTTACTCTGCATAGTCCCTTGACTGGATGGCTAAGAAAAATAAAAATTAAGAATGGTTTTTGTGATGCCAAAAACTGCAGCTGATTTTCCTAAATAGGAGTTTCCATAAATATTAAATTCAGTAAACTTTTACACAGATTTACTGATTCCAACGAACTATGTTGCTAGAATTAGGTCTGAGAGTGCTTGTCAGAGAACAATGTAGAGTTGCCCGCTGCAAGTTAAGCCCCTTGTTTAAAATCTCAGAGGGATATATCTATGCATGCTAAGAAAGCAGCTTTATGTTATGCACCTATCGTGCCTCAAAAGTACTTTCAACTTTTAAAAAAATTTGTACATCTGTACAAATACCTGGATGGAGCTTACACTCTCTTTCTTTAGTCCCGCCAAAGATTCCAGTTGGGGAAGACAAATAAAAGAAAAGTAAAGAAGGCAATATCAGATACTGAAAAATGTTTAAAAAGTAAAATAGATCAATATGATGTATATGTGTGTGTGTGTGTGTTTTTCTGGTGGTGATAGATCAGCTCCATTGGTGTGACTGGCCCTTGGACAAGGTAAGAGAAGAGGTGACACTGGAGCTGAGTCTTAAATGACAGAAAGGAATAAGCAGTCGGGACACGGGACAAAGGGCTTTCCAAAAAACGGGAACAGCTGGTACAAAGACCTCAAGACTGAAAAAAAAAACCCAAAAAACTGGTGCTGTGTTCGAAGGCAGCAAGAAAACCAGTGTGAAGTGAAGGCTGTACTTGAGCGGAGCGTTGCATAGCAAGAGAAAGAGAGGAAGGGGGAGTCTAAGCCCCGGTCCGTGGAGCTGGAAAGCGCTGCCCAGGAGCCTGGTGTACTCGACCTTAAGTGCAATGGGGAGCCGCAGGACGTCCTGGGTAGACGAATGAACCACGTCTTCAGAAATAATTACGACTGTACCTGGGAAAAGGAGTTACAGAGGAGCACAAATAAGAAGGGGTTGGTTACAAGGCTATTGCCTGTCCCTGAGGCAAGAAATAATGGTGTGCTGGGCGCAGGTGGTGGGGAGGGGTTAATGAGACAGAGACTCAGGAGACATCTTGAAGATATTTTTGAAAGGACTTGTTGATGAGTTGAATGTGGAGAAGGGGAGTGTAGGATCGTGAATGATTTGGGGGCTTTGGCTCGAGCACTCACTGGGAGGTGGTGAGTTAGTAGCCGTGGAGAAGGCCGGGAGGGATGTGTTGGGAAGGGAGGAATCTGGAACTTTTTTTTGTACATGTAGGGTTTGAGATGCATATTAAACATCAGAGTATGTATTTAAAATAGGTAGTTGAATACATGACTCTGGGGAATAAAGAAAGAATTTAGGACTGGAATTTTAAGTTTGTAAATTCTCACCATTTAGAAGGAGTGTGCACCCGTGGAGCTGCCTGAAATGACCTAGGACATGAGAGGTAACTGTACAACAAACCAGGACCCATCAGGAAGGGAGAAGACGGGAACGGAGGCCGCAGCAGACTGTCCTGGGCAAGAACAGGGAAACCAGGTCACACCGTGACTCAGCTAAGAGATGAAGGAGGGAGAGGCCAAGGTAGTTCAATGAAATAAGAACAGAGAATGTCAATGGTGCAGCCACGGCGGTCACTGATGCCCATGGTGAGAGCAGTTTCAGTGGAGTAGAGGGAACAGCAACACTATGGAAATGGACTAAAGAGAGAATGTGAGTTAAGAAAATGGAGAAGACAACTATAGACTGCTTTTGTGAGTTTATTTGTTTTTTTAAATTGTTGTTGGTTGCTTATTTTAACTTGAAAAGGGATCAGAGAGATTAGGTTGTAGGTGGGGGCAAAAAGTCTGGATTCAAGGAAGAAATTTTGCTATTAAAGCCTGGACATTGTGGTAGATATGTTTATATGCTGACAGAACATATTAATAATGTGACAAATGGGAAGATCCTTCCTTTCAAAGGAAGAAAATAAAAGTGTAAGTGGCCCTAGAGGGAAAAGGTGCTGCAGTGGGTACTGGGTGTGACTCTGACATGTCTTCATTGCAGGAATAACCTGCAGATGCAGCTGCGAGGCCCTTCAGAGATGTCATTGCAAATGATGAAACACTCTGAGGTCGACCCTTGTCTCAGATTTTGAGGTCAAGCTTATAGAAGCTCAGAGAGGCACACAAGATATATATATGCCACAACACAGTTTTCTCAACAAAGCAAGATTTTCTAGCTGAAGTCATTCATTCTTTCCTTCATTTAATTCATTCACTCAACAAATATATATTAAGCACCAAGTGCTGGTCAGGGCTATTTATTCTGCTAAATACTGAGAATAAAATAATAAACAAAACAAGCATGGTTCCTGCCTTTTGTAATACATTTCATTATATTGCTGAAATGTGGACCATGTCTTAAGGAATTCACACATATGCACCCCTCCACACATGCACTAAAACTATATATAAAAAATATATATAAAATGAAAACTATTTATATACATACAAATATACATTTTATATATAAAACTATACTTCATATATATAAAACTAAAACTATATATATTTTATATATATATAAAACACTATATATAGGCATTATTTTGGATGAAAACTCTGTAACAGCCTATGTGTCCTAAAATTTGAAAAATGTGGATTTGCTTTAAATGCTTAAATCTAGGACAACTTATCATAGGCACTCAAGCCCAGATTAATATAGGAATTATTAAGGTAGCCCATGAAAATTGAAGACTTTGTCAAATTCTTGGTTCTTAATCTACATAATGCATCTCAACATAAATTCAAGACGGAAATACGTAAATATATGTTATCTGGGCTGTGAGGCCTCTTCCACCAAACATCGTTAATGACTGACGTAAGAAAGAGCTATGCTGTCTGTTCATATACTCGCTCATTCCCATTCGGGTGACATGTGCTACCTGGGTTCAGCCTGCCTGCGGGGAGGTCCACGGAATGCACAGAATCTTAGTGTGATCAACAGTGAAATTGCATCCCCAAGAGCAAAGGGGCTGAGGAGCTTGAGAGGCCAAGGTAAAGTCTATAGAAACTGTCATATTGGCCGGGAGTTGAGGTGACCTTGGATGTTATTTCTGGTGGCAACTGAAAAACTTTGGAAACCTGAGATCGCTTTAGGCCTCTCAGTATCTATGATGTGCCCGTTGCAGATTCTACACTTTCCGGTGTTGCTTTGTCATATGTAATTTTCTGCTGAAAAAAATAACAACCGTTGTCTCTTGTCCAGGTGTCTATGTATAACCACATGCATAACCATGAAATGATTAATCAGAAAATCTGTGCTCCTGGGACCGAAGAAAAGGAGAGCCAATCTATGTTAAATGTTGTTCTGAGCTGCCTAGTGGCCAAGTCAAAGGAGACAACATAAAAACATGGTCTGATTTCTTTGATAATATAAAATTAATACAAGAATCTCACACCTCAATACTTGAGCCTCTGAGATGTATAGTGAGAAAGATCTATAAGAGTAGTTTTTATAAGATGCAGAATTATTGTTACATGATTATTTTCTCTCTCATCTCACGCTATTAAGCACTTGTTGGTTGTTGTCTGAAGGAGCAGAGAGCCACTCAAGTTGCTCAAGTAAACAAAACTTAAGCTTGCTTAAGTAGTGGCGAACTGAAAGTTAATCTCACTGATGTTTAAAGACAGGAAACATATACATAGCTCAAAACCTCATGTTGTACATGGTATATACAATTTTTATTTGTCAATTTAAAAACATGAGACAAATACGGCTGGCTGTCACAGGGCCTAGAAATTCAAATTGGTAACCAAAATTGATGTCTCCACCTAGCCTCACGCATCTCTGTGTCTCTCGTTCTCATGACTTCTTCGTTTCACTCTGAACATCTATTCATCTTTCTTTCCTTCTCTGAGAGCACCCAGTGGTTGATCATTCTGTGCTTTGCTATAAATGACTACTTCCAGGAAGACTCCAAATGACTCTTCAACTCAAGTATTTCTGTCTCTCTTAATTCAAATTTCTGTGAGCCAGTGGTTTTACAGGCTTTTGTTCATTTAAGCATCCGTCCTTGGTCCAATCAGCTATTGTTGATGACAGGGCTTAGAGCTCTTCAAAGTAGGGCTGTCTTCATAGGGGCTGTGGAAAGGAGAGAGAATAAGACATAGCTAATAACTTTCAGTGAAATGTGAGGGCAATGTAAGATAGAGAGGGCATTTTTGGGGAGTTGGTTTATCTTATCCTGCTATTGAATGGTTACTCCAAACACACTTTGCAGCATGAATTATTTTAGGGGTATGGTGCTTTTAAATTTCTAGATTCTGCATACAGGCTTTACCTAGTCTGTGTGTTCTGATATGGTGGGTAAAGTCAGAAGCCAGTGGAAGAGCTGCTTAATGCTGTAGCTGGACCCTAGGGGATGAATCTCTCTTCTCAAGTCAACTTTTGGCAAAACCAATGAGTCCCTCTGGGTTATTCATATCCAGAAACTTGGGCCACTCTGCCTGCTCTTCATCCCTATGTCCACTCCACTACCTACCAACTCTATTATTGCATCTACGGCAGTCATCAGGAACAGGGGCACTGAAGCCTGACCACCATTAAATTGAAGGAGGCAAAACCTATTTTTCAAGGATCCTTTATAGATGGTCTACTGTATGCTAGACTTTTCACTAGGATCTGGGATCACCAAGATAAACAAAACACAATACCTGCTCTTGAGTAACTCCCAGTTACTTAAGAGAAAGAGATACTCAGATCATAAATATAGTATAATGTGATAAGTATTGTGAAAGAACTATGGACAGCATGCTATGAGATAACAAGGGAGAAGAAATATAACCTCATAGTTAGGAAAGACAACTCTTCCCTTTTGTGTATTGGTGCAGAAGATTCCAAAGGAAAATTCCTGAATGGTGGAAGATAAAGTGATAATCAGAGAGATTTTCAGTGTTTTCTATTTGTTTTATAATGACAGTTATTGACTTTGTAGTACATATGGCTCTGAATCAAGGCCTCCAACATTTTTCTCAATTTATATTTAGTTTAAGTTCTTATGTTTCTAAAATATTGTTATTTAAACCTAAGTATTTTTTTAAAATGCATTTTAGAAGATTTTGATTTGCTATGTGTTTGTGTGGCATTTTTTTGTTTTGTTTTGGGGGTTTTATCTTACTCTTTCAAGGAAAAACAATTTAATTTACCAAATTTCATAGGTATGGCAATTGCTCTAGATAAAACTTTGACATGTATGCCCAGAAATGTTCACACAAATATAAAATTGTTTGTATTTAAAATGCTATTCCCAAGATGTTTGAATAAACCTGGATTAAGTTATAATATCTGGACCACTTCTATGTCCACTTAAAAATACAATTGTTTTGCAAAAAATATATACAGATATAGACAGCCAGTCAAGGGATAAGGCTGAGGGTGAGCAGTCCACAGGAGCAGACCACGGGTCAGAGCTGACTAACTTCAGGTTGATTAGTGTATATCGGGACTCTACCAGAAGATGCTTGCTGCCTTCCAAGCTCCTTCCCCATCATCATCTCAGCAGATCCAGCTGAGTTTTATTCACATGGTAGTTTAATGCATAGTATTGTTTGTCTTGGATTTTGTTTCTTACACACTAACTAGATGTGGGATAATGGGTAGACAGCCAAATGTCTGTGGGACCCAAATGGCCATCTATAAAACAAATGGTAGACTAAGCCAATAGCCTCTAAAGTTTTTATTTTTTGATAGCCCACCTCATCAGATTAATAAAAAGTGAGCCCCTTTAAATGCAAACTTATTTATTCTAATGTACTACTTATTCTAAAATACTACTGTATAGCTATATTATATGCATTATAAATCATCTTCAAAATAGAAAATTTAAAAACCTGGGATATATGTGTATGTAAATTATTGGTAGCATTTTAGTTCTTGCCTTGGGTGATGAATTCGTGTATACTCATGAATCATGTATGTTTCATGTATCATATGATAAAGAATAATCAACATGAAAGGGGATTTTGCATGGACCAAAGTCGATGGAGAGTCATGAATTAAAAAATAAAAATTAATTCAGTTCTGTGCACTTGAGTTACTAAACTTAGATTATTAAAAGCTTGAGATGATGAAATTGAACAATATGTTTAAATGTCTTCATAACTGTGATTTTTATCATTCTATTTTATCTAAAAGACAATACACATTTAAGGAGCAGTTCAGCATTACTGAATTGAGTATAAATCCATATGTTAAATAATATTTTTGATGATTTATTTATTTACTTTTTTTTTTGCCAGCTTCTTCATTGCAGCTTTCTCAATGTTACGATGTGGCTGAAGAGCTTGTGCTAAGAGTAGGATACATAAGCTCTTCTGACTGGTTCAAATGAGATTTCCTTACCAGTGGCATCTTAAAACAGTGCCTTCTTTACAGGAATACTTTAAATCACTTGTCCATTTTGTACTTGTTAGCCTACCTCAAACTACATAATCCAGTTCCTTAATCAGCTGAACTAGCTACACATAAACCGCACTGCATAATGATATACTGAGTAACCATGTGACTAAAACTGCCCTGCCCATGGCGACACGTGGGGGAACTCCTTTTCCTTCCTCATTTTACCATGGGGACTCATACGGCACAGATAGTCAAGTAGAATGCAATAGTGTTGCTGTACTTGTCATTAAAATAAACAATTGAACCCCTTTCATACCAGATATAAGCGGTCAGTTTCCTGAGTCCCTCAAAAACCCACCCATCTGACCCTCCCCCTAGACCCTTACATCTCCCCAAGACCCTCACGTCTCCCCAAGACCCAGCAAGTAAAGAATCAACGTCTGCAGCTCTGGGGCTGGCGTTCATCCTGCTTGGCCTAATGAGTCAGTGCAAATTTGGGGGATACATCCTGGTGCTTCTGACATTCAGACTGAGCAAGAGTGTGGGAGATAGTTTATACATTAAATATTAATAAAGTTCTTCCTTCAGAGTAGAGGAGGGAAAAATAAATAAAGAAGAAGAGAAAAAGAATGAAGTTCAAGCTCTTTTTCATTTGCTTAAATAAAAATAAATACATAAGAATTAATTATTGTATTCCCTCCCCAAAGTCCTCTTTAAGACCCCTGGACTTAACAGTATCTAAGATTCCTTTCAGATTACAAAAAAAAAAAAAAAAAAAAAAAAAATCCTGTGATTTTATAATCAACAAATGAAACTCTTTAAATGCATAATGACCTTTATGCATAGTGTTTCATATATTAAATTCCATTTTTGAGATAACTTTTCAGAAATATACATGTTCTAAACATATTTACTGATACTTTTGTAACAGATATAAGGGAACTAAAATATGATATATAAATTTAAATCCAAGCCTGATTGCTTAGCCTTATCAACTTGATAAGAGGAGACTCAATGTCACATAATTAAGGATAATTTTGAATGTGGGAATTCTTCAACAGTTGATCATATTTACATATTTGGATTTTCTATTTTGCTACATACCCTTTTTGCAATTTTTCTACTCCTACGGAATTAATTTAATAATGCCACTGCTTGAAATAGCCCGGGATATAGAAAAATGTCAATGATTTTCAAAAATGTCACCTTTTCTATGTAGAGATGGCATTTTGTTTTCTTTAAAAAAATAAAAAAATAAAGCATTCGTGTTGTAATATTCTCTGTAAAGGCAGCTAAGAATCTGTATATTACTCCAGAGTAATGTACTAATTGATCTTCTAGTAGACACGTTGTCCTTACCCAAATTTTGAGCAGAAGGTTGTTGGATCATCGAAACCTTTTGGGCAGTTGTTTTGACTTAAGTATAGCAGGCTGAATAAAATCTTCCCAGAAGGAAATCATTACACTTAGAACTTTCTCTTTTTAGCTAAATAACACAAACTGGATTTTATTGAAGGCCATCAAACCTCCAGTTTCTAAAGGGAACTGAAAGGAAAAGCTAATTTTAAACTCAAAATGGAGACCATTTTGGTGTATCCCACTGAATTCTGGCATTTTAAGAGAGGAATAGTAAAGAGCATAAACATTTCTCTCTGTGCAAACACATTTGAGATTTAGAAAAATGATAGCCCCAGATCAAACAAAAAACCCCCACCAAGCTAGCCCCCCCAAAGCACTAAGAACATCAAAAGCAATGTATAGTCCACATGTCAAAACAAAACAAAATAAAATAAAATAAAATCCTTGGTACTTAGCACAGTTCTGTTTTAATAAAACAAATCATATACATCACTGTGAATTACCTAGATTCTGGGATAAATTTGCATTTTAGTTGTTATTTTGATATACCTAAGCCAATGGATAAGAAGAAAGTATGATGTGGTACCAAGCACCCACCTGACAAAGGGAGGCTAGAGAAAATCAAAACAAAACAAAACAAAACATCCAAACCACAAACATAATAAGAGAATGGATCTGCCAGATATTTTATTGCAGTATCTCATTTGGTCCTTTCAACTACCTTAAGTTTTAGGTATTACTATGGCCCCCATTTTATTAAGGTTTATAGAGACAAACTATATTGGGAGGGGCCCAACAGACAGTAAGGCATGGGGCAGGGATTAAAACCCAGGTCGGTCACACCAGAGTTTCTGCTCATAACCGGGATCGTGTCATAAAAGAGGAGGCGAGGTACCCATGGGCACGCCTGGCGCTAGGAGCTTTGCACGCAGTGTTCCACTTCATCCCCACAGCGTTAATCTTTCTCAGCATGGCGGGAAGTTAACGTGTCCGTTGAAAGATTAAATGTAATCACCAAAAAGAAAGGCTATTTTATGCCTGGGAAAAGAGAAGGAAACAACAACAAAAGGCAGAAAGCAGAGATCAGACCAGAGGAAACTGGATAAATGCAACACCACCAACCTCAGCTGGGCCAGCACTGTTTCTGCCATGGATGGGACCACTATTGCAGCGTTTCACTTAGCCCTTCATGGGCAGGATGACCCCAGCAGACATGAAGATTTGGGGGAACATCCAGACATCTGGGTTAAAAAAAAAAATGACATATAGTTGATAATATTTGACAAAAGTTTGACACAGGCCCTTCTGTCCCTCAAACGCATTTTAATCTCTGTGGTTCTGTTTTCTCCGACAAATCAAGTACTTTCCACTAATAAGTTTTATTGGGATTAACACAGGAAATATCAACTCAAATTTCCAAATGACACATTTTTTAGCATAGAAGAGAAAAATCTAGAATAATATTATCCTTCAAAGCAGTCACTTTAAAAAAAAATTATCACAACATTGGAGGAGTTAATTGCAGATAACATCTGGTTCCGTTCGTGTATAGCATGATCTCTGACTAATTGTAGCAGTTAGGCTGCATTTGGCTGCAAGTAACAAGAAACTCAAGTAAAGCAGGCTAAACAGCCAGGAGCTTAGCTCTCTCCATGACAACTCCAGTGGAAGGCAGGTGTGGCACAGGTTTGTCAGCTTCCTGACGCCATCAAAGGCCAACAGTATAGGGACAGCTGTGTGGCCAGTATCACATTCATGTACAAGGTCAAAAGAAGGAGACAGACAGGAAGACAAAGTGCTTTTATCTCAAGAGATTTTGTCTTTTTATTCAGGAAGGAAACTTCCTTCCTCCCACCCATTTCCTAGCATACAGCCCTCAAACCCATGACCCCCCCCCCCAGTAGATTTCCCCTTGAAGTCTCATCTACTGCACTGGCCATTGACCACATGCTCACTAGTTATCCAGTCACAGGGCAATGGGAAGGAGATTAGGGGAACTGACTGATATCATCAAGATTCCTCCAAGGCCTGGCCAAGAGGGTCTGCTCATCTCAACTTCAAGTGATGTCAACGAGATGCCTAAGAAGTCAAAGCTCCATTGGCAGGGATGCCTGGGGGGTGAGATAGGGTAGCTGGCTGCTGGGTAACCATGACGTGTCTTCATATCCATGGTAGGATTCTCATTTCACAAGGTGTAGTGGTTTGGTTGAAATCAGTGTAAGTCTCTCTAGCCAAAAATCATTTTAAAACATCCATATTTACCTTTATAAGTAAAACAAATACTGGGACCACACTTATCAAAGGCAATTGGTATAAAAATCTAACTTAAGACTCAAGATTGTATTTCCTTTCAAATTAAATTATGTGTAATACAGACCAACACATTTTAATCTGAAGTTTTGTAAAATGTTTTTACACTAAGAAAATAGAATGATTAATATAAGTACTGTACACACTGCATCCTATTTCTAGTAAAACATCAGTTTTCTTCAATGTCATCAGTGTTGTACTATTATTCAAAAGGCCATGAACTGTAACAATATAGTTTTGAAAACAAAACCCTAGATGGCAATGACAATGTGTAAATGTACTCATTTGTATACAATGAAATATTAAATTCCTAAAAGGCAACTTCATTTAAATGGTGGAGAAACTCCACTGTTAGATTGCATTAAATTGTCATATACATCAATAACACACAATTACTTATTTAATGTTTTAAAGATTTGATTAGTGCTTTACTACCCTTATTATAAACAATTAAATGGTAACATCAGAGGAAAACATTAAGAAAAGTGGAGAATATTTTTAATTGCCTGGGTTTAAAACAATGCTATTCATAATTTAATTGTTTTGATTCTGTGACATTAATTGTTTATCAGAAGCTGCAGCCTGGGTGGCAGCCCAATATGTGTAATTTATCTCATGGCATCACTGCTGATGGTCAGTAAACCTAATATGTCCGGAGTGACTCAGCTTGTTAGAAGATAATTTAGTAACTGTCCAGCAGTTGGCTCCTCTAGAAATTTCGTCGTCTGCCTTCCTCTAAAGTTCCATAGGAGTTGAGCTAAGAATAGTGGGGGCTTGGATTTTAAACACTAGTCTGCACTCAGGTAGTTCCTGCATGAACAGTCAGTGGCGGTGCCAGATGTTTCCTGACAGCAGCATACCAAGAATTCACTATTACTGGGCCCAATTAGGGTAATAAGTTTTTATTCTTAAACTATGCAAAAACATCTCATTCTTTGAAGAACAAAACTGATTTGTTTTCTTAACTCCCGAGCCCTCAGCTTCACAGAATTTCATGTGCTATTTATTCTGGGCATCAATCATAAAGATGTCATAAAGATGTCTCTTGTGATTTAGAAAGTGTATGTATATCAGAGCCAGAATTTTCTTATAATACCCAAAAAAGGGGGGTGAGTAGCAGTCTACATGTTTCACTAGCAGCCTTTGAGGCATGGCAGAACGTCAATAATAGTGTGAGACCTAAGCAGGAGGGAAAAACAAAACCAAACAAAAAGAAAACTAAAGAGTTTAAGATCCTGTGTGTGTGTGTGTGTGTGTGTGTGTGTGTATGTCCATTTATAAGATAGTTTTCTATCTTGGTAATGAGTTAACCAGTAAGTAATGTTACTACTAAGGAAACTGGCCTAACTTGCAAACACATTACTTTCATTCCATATTACAAGGAGAAATTTGAGTGATCTATGATCAGAAAGAACATCTTTCCTAGGCTAAGAAAATGATCAGGTTGATCTGCCATCAGAAATCACAGTGGGTTATTATTTCTCAGTATTAACTAAAGGTCAGCTGCAAATAACAAGGAACTATATCATGCAGTGAGTTATTTGGGTTGGGTTTTACTTAATAGTGCAAAGAAAGCTTTCATCCTGCGCTTCAGTCCCGAACTGAGAGGCCGGGCTGAGTTCCTGTTCTCCGGCACGCACACAGCGTGAAAGACAAAGCATCCCTCTTGCTGCGACATCTCCCGACGCTGCAGTGGCAAAGGGGATTGTGAGCTGTGACTGCTTGATTGGTTGGGAGCTTAAACTAACTGGAAAGTTCATGAATGGATTATTTTTCTCAGTTCTTGAGCCAGTTCATTCACAAGTGCATGTTTTAAATTTCAGAAGACTGCTAAGTTTTGTTCTTAGGAGCAGGGGTGTCACCAGGTCTGTAAACAGTCACCAAGTCATGACACTTGTCATTCTCTTGAATGCATCCATCGTTTCTCTTCCCACCACAGACCTGTCTTGCTTTTAAAGTTGACATATTGGTCCACTTATTTTTTTGCAGCTTAAGGGGGGAACTGGACTCTCCAATTATTTTCTTTTTGGTTTAATTGCTTATGACTTGGGACCTATGTGTGTAACAAGCTTTTTATTCTCATAAAAAAAATTAACTGCATTGTAGTATATATAGCCGATATGTTGTTTATGATTTAGAAATTCCCTTGGAATCACTTCATAAGTTTCAAAGAAAAACCTCATGCCATATTTTTTTTTAATTTGTCCAGGAAAAAAGAAAAAAAGAAGAAGAGCAGGAGGAGGGGTGGGGGAAAGGAGAACACGAATAATCTAGGCATGTAAGTAGCTACATGGGAGAACGGATATGGAGGAACAGGGCAGAAACGTGTGAAATACAAACAAAAAGACAAAAATTGATTCAGTGATGAAGTGAATTAAAGCAAACAAGGAGAGCCCCCGAGCAGAGCAGGCTGTCCTCCACGTATGAGCATCTTGCCAGTGAACTTTGCAAGAGTCTCTAAAGTAAGAAAGGAGATATAAATGCCCACCAGGAACCAGACACAAGGAAAACACTTTTTTTTTTCCAGGCAGAAAAAGAAAGAACTGATATGTTTAACACGCACCAACCGTCTATTCAGTGCCAACTGCGTTCAAAAGCTCGTCTCTCAAATCAAAACCATGCTTGCTTGGACTCTGCAGATCAAACAAAGCTGTTGGAAGATAATTATGCTCTAATCCATCTGTGGTCTCCTTGTAGGTGTTTGGGAAAGTGAACTCAATATTCCATAGGAGAATCTTCCCTAATGCCTCGGGTCAATAGGATTGCCGGCTAGAGACCCCAATTTAAGAGAATGGGTACGGATCGAAGGTCCGTGCTAGGTGGTGGATTTTTATGACGTTTGAGTCTTTGCTTTACTTTTGCTTTTTCCTCAAAGCTGAGAACAGAAAGGGATCATGTCTCTTAGTAGTAACTGTACTTCTGTTGTGGACACTTCGCACTGAAACATCCGAGTCTTATTTATAATCAACAAGGTTATGATTTTCCTTTCTCTGTTTCCTCTTTTATTTTTGCCATATTTGGCGACAGAGCACTGGCAAGGCATTCTCCTTTTCAGCATACATCCCTGCGCTAGGACTTGATTAGCACGTTTTTGCCAACCAAACAGGCACTAATTAGTTTTTAATAATCAGTATATTTCTGTTATATCAGCATGCGATTCCGAAGCCTGAGATATTTTAAAAACAGTACTCAATAGCGCAGGATGCCACATATTAACTTTGGGGCAAATATAGCTTTTAGAATAATGTTTTGAAAAGCAGCCCCCTGTAAATATAAGGTGGTACGGCACCATATGGAGACTGGCTTTCTGACATATGGCTTGAATTAACAAGTTTAAAACTGTTAGGATCAGTTTTTCTTTCACTGAAGGCAAAACCACAAGATTCAGAAGTGAAATATGCTCCAGTCACTGATACAAAGGCTCACCAAACGCGGGGCCTCTTGGGCTAGATTTTTTTGTTGGCAGCCAGCACAAGTTATCAATAGGAAGGCAAGTCGTAACACGCCGAGGAATCACAAGGCTGCCAAGGCTTAAGATTTCACTTCCAATAGTGCTTACGTGGGCCCACACCACACTGCCTAGCACAGGACATTGCCTTTTATGAAAGTGGCTTTTGAATTATGATTATTACATCCTCAACATAAATTGTTGTTCCTGGGCTGATACAAAAGATATTTGAAAAGACAAATTTGAGTGACAGATGGAAACGATGTCTTCTGATCTCTCCTAATTGGACCTTTGTACAATGAATTGAACAGGAGAAGTTCAAAAGTCCAGGGTCTGTATTACAGAAATATTGTTTCATTTAATCAAAGCTGTCTTTGAAGTGTGGCACTTATGGACCACCTGTAGCTTTGAAATTTAAAGTCACATAGAGGCTTTGGTGATGCTGAAGAGGGCAGGACACAGGTACAAGAAGCTGCTGGACAAGAATAGAAAAAAGCCGAGATGGGAATGAAGGCAATTTTCATATTCATATTTCCTTTTATTGCCTTTCACTTTTTTCAGCAGGCAGAGCTCTCCAAAGTCATAAAGAAAAGTCCTGCTACATCCAGACATTTGCAGGGCTTATTTTCATCATTAGAAATGTGTTTGTTTGTGGTTCAGTATCTAACCCACAATTATTCCAGCTTTGAAATATTCCATCAGGATTACATTGAGCCCAGTAATCTGATTCCACTTCCTCTCTCTGCAGCTCCCTGTATGAAGATGATTATAAAATTTCTCTCTCATAAAAATCTGGCAATACAGTTTCCTTTTAGAACTTGATCTAAATGGCATCAAATATATTTGTGGCCAGAATGTGAAACTCCTCTCAAGAAAGAATATTCTACTAATTAGGGAGAATGTCATTGTAATAATACTTTATAATAATTATTACACAGTTTGCAAAATACTAGTGGGTATGTTGTCACCATTTAATCCAGAGAGCAGCTCTGGGGTATAGGGAGTCTTCTTCCCATTTTATAGATGAGAAAAAGCAAAAACAAAAGCCCAAGGCTCAGAAGACTTAAAAAATTTGCCTAATAGGTCACAGCTAGTCAGCAGCAGAAAGGGGACTTGACCTTGGGATTGAAGTTCAGGTTCCAGGCTGCCTCCACTACATCCCTTCGCACAGGCTGGTCTCTCCAGCCATCTTCTTTGCTGTGTGGCACTCACCCAGAGCCGGAGGGAGATGCGTGTCAGGCACTGTGCAAGCTGGTCCTTGGTCTGTTTGTTTGCCACTGTTGTCACCACCGTCTGGTGCATGAGAGCAGCAGGAAAGTGGTGCAATGTCAGGAGGAGAAGCAGAGGCAGCAGGACCTTAGGGTCACATGAAAACCCTGGTGCATCTAAGGTCTTGCTTTATTTCTCACCAGGGTCCTTGTCGTGTTTAAAAAATAGGCTTCACGTGGATCCATTTTCCTGCTGTAAACACACATACAGGCCTTTCTGTAAAAGCATTCCAGATAACACCCTCACGACGCCTATGCTCTTGCAATCTAGGTGATTCCTCTGGATCCGAAGATGCTGTTCTTCCGTAAGTACCTTTACATGGATGGAGGCCCATAGTGAATCTAGAAATGATTATTATTTTTTCTAAGCATTTGTTTCTGCCCTTAGAGGGGTCTTTTTGGCCCAGCTAGAGAAATTCCACTTAATCATTTAGTTTTAAAAATCAGGAGAGAATCACAGAGCAGAGAGCAATCTTAGGGAACATTTGGTTCAATCCAGCTATGTTCTAAATGAGAAAGCTGATGCTCATGAAGGTTAAGTGACTTGCAGAGAGCCACAGAGTTATAGGCTCTAGCTCCCAGGCCTCCTGCCTCCCCCACTCCAGGGCTCTTTCAGTCTAACCACCTCGCTTTAAATGTTCTCTACTAAAACAAAAAGGAAAGAAACAAAGAAAAAGCACAATGTTTCAGGCATTTCAATCCATCACTCTGTCTATCATCTGCCATGTTTTATTCTTCTTCGGAAGACAATCACCACCTGACCCATCACATATTTATTGTTTATTATTTGTCTTTCCTATCCCCCAGGAGAATGTAAGTAGTAGTAGCTGGTAAATGCTAAACAACCAGCTCTCTAAAGAGAAGGAAAAATAATCTGACTTGTAGCACTTGCTGAATTCCATAATGTAAATGCACCCACCAGTGGTTGATTCCAAGCTATCATGTGACTGAGCACAGATCTGGGAAGCTATGTGCCTCCTAGGCTGTCCGAGGTACTCCATCTGTTTTGCAAACATTCTGGCTCTATCTCCAGGTTCTGACACATACTTACTGCTCAATAAATATCTGTGGAACTGCTTTCCTGGAGTCATGAGGCTAGTTTTCTGAAAACCGCTGGAATTCTGCTGCCCCAGTTTCCCCCCAACGTGCAAGGCTGCAGCATCTCTTTCTTGGGGAGCATATTCATTTTCCCAGCTTGTCTCTTTCTGGTGGAGGGACATTGGCCAGATTCTGTTTTAATTTAAAATTTAAGTGAAAGAAAGTACAAAGGGTTTGTCAGGTGAAATTTTAAATGCAGATTGAGAAAAACTGGATTATCATAATGAGACTCTGGTGTTTGGGAACATTGTGATAACAATGTGATTCTTCTATTTCTTTTTCTTTTTTAAACTCATGGAATGACATCGTTCATTCCCTCCTTTGGGGTGCAGGTCCAGCCCTCTGGCAAGCATTTCCACAACATCTCTCTCTCTGCAGGTCTGCCTAGGTACTACTCACAAGAGACTAGTAAACTCTGACCAAGGTTTTAAGCAATTGGAGAATCTGTGTCTTTGTGGTGGATAATGTTTAACCCATTATGACCAGAGCTGTATGCTTTAATAATGAGAAAAGGAAATCCCACTTCTGCTCCAGTAATTAATGTAACTGGAACTTAAGTCAAAACCAAATACAAGGAGGGTTTTGTTCAGTCATATATTTTTGACATTTTTGTCTGGAAAATACTTCATAAGAAACATGGCCACCATGAAAAATACGTCCAATACTTTTGATGAACTTGAAGTTAAAATAACCATGAATACATTAAAGAAGAAAAAGGTTGTAAAATGAAAAATTAAAGTCACACCCTCCTGGATTGGAGAAGAGAGCTGCCTCTTCAAATATTGAGCAGCTTTCTCAAAGGGCAGTATTTTTTAAACATGAATTTTGGTGTTTTCTGCAGTGAATTCTCAACAAATGACCAGCAAGGCCTAACAGAAGTTCTATATATCTCACACATAAATATATACACTTTGCATGTGCATTTTACAGGAAATTATTAAGACAGATAAGAGTCTTTTTGGACCTTTCTTACTATAGCATGTAGTGCAACTCATATTAAATTCCACAGGAATAGTGCAAATCAACGAGACATTTAGCCTAAGGAGTTCCAAAACTAGCATAGGCAAACAGTCTACTGGAAATTTATACATTCAGAAATTTCAGGGAATTTATACCTTTCAGAAATTCATATATTTGGAAATTTCATTTCAGGAGATACATTTAATTTCAAGTAACTGATTTGAGGGGAAACATTTTATGGAAAAGTCTTACAAAATATAAAATGCTGCAAGGAATGGCTTTCTGTTGGGGCACATTCAATGCCTGAGTGGTCACACTCCCCTTGGAGGCAGTGCTCACATGCACACATCTTTGTGTGCTTACTGTCCCTCCCACACAGTGTGCGCTCAGTAAATGTACACTGATTAGGAGAAATGATTCAAATTGACTGAAACAGCTAGTTGAAAATGTACCCCTGTGATTCATAACTGTAATGACAAGGGAAGACTTCATTTTGGATTGATTATTTAGAAGAAACTTGTATTTTTCCTTATGAACACTCTGACTTCATCTGTGTTAGTCAGAGCAATGTTGACTTAAAACAAAAAAGAAAATTTTAGGCAGTTGTGGTTCTTCAAAGCCAGCCCAATTAAGTTGCCTAATTTTGGTTCCAATGGAAAATATAATATTTGTATTTTTCTTTTTCCTCTAATGAATATCTTGGGCAAAATCTAAACCATGTTGGCCTGTTTAAATGAGAAAAGTGATGGAAAAACAGCCACAGGAAGAGAGTATTTTTTTCCCCATTTATATGAAACTGGCTAATAGCCAAGCAGTCTGGTGTTTCACTTAAAACATGGAGTCGTCTACCCCAAGAGCATAAGTCAGCTGCCTTACCTGAGAGAACCTGTTCCCTTCCAGAGTTGTTCTTTTAAGGAGGTTTATTTTAACCCTATTCATGATCAACCATCACAGGGACATTAATATAGTTATGTAAGGCAAGGAACAGTCCAGTGATTAATTACCGATCCGTCAAAACACAATTGGTAATTCCCACCTAAAAAGAGCAATGGCTTGTTGAATGTGCTGAATAAAATTTTAAAACATCAACAAAAAAAAAAATACTTTGAGTGATTTTTAAAGTATGAAACCAGAGTTTAACTCTTTGTCCTGCATACTAATGCAAAACAAAACAAAATCAAAAAATAAAAGAAAAGGAAAATAAAAAGCTCTCAAGGTTTTCTTATGAAAGGCATTAGGACTCAATTCCATATCAACAATTGCACTGTCTCTCTTTCAAATGTATAGCACTAGGAAGCTTGAAGAAATTTTAGTTAAAAATTATGATGCTATGAATGGGGAAAATATTTGGCATTTTAGGACTTCTGCAACTTAGGAAACTATTTTGTGAGGGTCAAGGATTGTCTGTAGACAGGACAGCCTAGACCACAATTTCCACCTTGACTTCCTCTGCCCTTGCTGACTGATAAATTTTATAATTCTTGGAAACTCTACTTAGAGAAATTTCAAAGCAAAAAAGTAAAGCCTAGTCCAAAAAAGGGCATACTTAGCCTAAAAATAAATGAGCTTTCATAACTCAGGTGAAGCATGCTCTCTCTCTCATACTCTCTCTCTTCCCCCATCCTCCCTCTCTCTCCCTCTCTACCTCCCTCTGTCTTAAGCAAACAGGTATATTAATAGTCAGTTCATAACTGCATCATTTTGCTAACAGCAAAGCTATATTTAAATGCAGGGTGCTGCTGCCATGAATTCTATAGTATCTTTATAATCTTGTTTTAAAAATCCTTGCTGTTGCATAACATCTTTCATCCCAGGTGGGTGACCATGACCTGAGAGATCTTGCTGCCATCCCCTCTCCTTCTTCCCCAGCCTCCAGGAGAGGCTGCAGGTGGAGGTGGCCCCAGATTGACCTCTGCCCTTGCAAGAACAGGAGGTAGACCCAAGAGCCAAAGTCCCAAACTTAGCTCTTCAGCTCCCAGGTGAGCTGATTTGAAGGAGTTTTGCTCTCTGTAACCTGACATTTAAAATGCACAAGAGTTTGCATGAAGGCGTCCAGAGGTGCTGACCCAGGGAGGCTCAATTCTTTTCCGGCTTTCAGTGTCCACGCAGACCTCCGCCCTGCCCCCAGTCACACACATCCATTCACTGCAAGATAATTATGCAAATATATACTAACTAGGCTTAGTTTCCTCCTTAGACTTCCTTCCCACTCCCTGCATCCTAGCATGGGTGCTGACAGTGTTTTGGAAGAGTTACTAAATAGCTGGAAGGCTTTCTGAATATATCTATCCTGGCCTGTCAAAGCTAGAACAGCGACGGTCCATCTGGGCCTGGAAGACAATTTCCATGGTGTAAAATACTCTTTCAGTTCTTTCCTACCATAGACAACCAGCTGGTGCTACAGGGAGGCAGCCAAATCCACTGTGTGTAGACCTCCGCTCCAAGCTACAGAGTGGCCTGGGATGACCCTGACGCTGCGACTTCAGAGCAGTGAGCAAAAGTGCTCAGGAGGGGAGAAGGCAGGTCCTGTCTTACAGCCGCCGGTTTGCGCTCAGGCCATGGAGGGCAACGATGGCAGGATATGCAAAGCACTTGAAAAATTGACAAAAATGTATTTTTCTTTCAACTTTCTGGATATTAAGCACAGGAAAGGATTTGGTGGAAAAAGAGCCTGAAGTTTTTCAAACAAATGTTTCACTTTTCAAATGTCTATCTTAACCAGCAGCTCTTTCTGGCGCTTTTCTGTTGTGTGATTCTGTATACCATTATAAAATCGTAAACAGCATTTGAATCTGGCTGTGTGGGCAACAGTGGGAGAAGTTGTTTCTTTCCCAGGAAGTCCTGGGATTCTGCTCACCCTTTAGTTCTTCTAAAAACATAGTTTGTGAATGTGCTTCCGCACTAATGTACACAGAGTATTTATGAGCCATGTGGACCTGAAAGTGGTTTGACCCCTCAGTAAGGATCTCTGGACATACACCTTTATCCACATCGTGTCTTATGGGAAGGATGAGAAACATGATCTTTTCCTGAACCACAAGGGCAGGGTGAGTCAGTCTCAATATTTGATAAGGAGTCGCAAACCACAGACCAAATTATCAAGCAATGGGAGTCATTAAGACGCCGCACCTCGTTGCCAGCCTGGAATCGGAGGTGAAGGTCTAGGGAAGCAGACACAGCTGAGCCTGGGAGAGAACAGAGCCAGCCCTTGCATCATTAGCTGGTCAAACCAGCCAGGAAGAACAAAAACAAACAAACAAACAGAAAAAGAAGTTGATCTGTTCAGATCAGGTAAGGGGGAGTCAAAAAGAAAGGAAGAGTCCAGGGAGTCATGGCACCCAGCAGGAAAAGAATTTTTAGGGACCTTGAATAAGCAGCTTTGCCCTTGACTTTGAATGAGTGGCTTTGATAAACACTACTTATAGAGCTTTTTCCAAAACCATACAGTCTCTTTTATCAGGGCTACTGCATAGATGGCTTGCCACAAGAGGTCAGTTGCTGGATGCCATGGCAGGGCCTTGCCTTCACAATTCTTATTGTTCAGGAGGATTCTTGCTGGTGTCCCAGGAGCAGGTGTTCAAGAAGGCGGGCAGCACCCCTGCCTCAATGACATCTGGTTTGGCAGCTCTCTTTCTCCTCTTTCAGCAAGAAGAAAGAATGTCCAACGTATTCTGGTTTAATCATAAGCTTGGTCAGTTTGGATAGAACTTTGCAATGTATTTCCTATCACCATTGGACAAGTAGGACAGGGCCAGCGTGTGCCCATGAGAACCTCACTGATGGGATGCCACAGAGGAAGAGAATACTGGCTAGATTTATTCTGTGCTCTTGCCAAGGTTTTAGAGAGAAACAGTAGAGGCAGACAACGTCCATGTAACATTCCAAAATCTCTGATGATTGTGGTAAGCACTGGGGTGGAGGAGCGGGGTTGGATCACTCAAGCTAGTGATGCTTCTGAACGTGGCAACATCCCCACTTACTGCTAAGAGCCCACTGTGATTACTCACACCCTTGCTTTTGTAAGTGAGTTTAAGGGAAGTAAGGCTCCCTTAGGCACAATGACAGTTCTGCGTCCCAGAAAGCAATGTATGTTAGAGTCCAGACTGCTTAAAACTGACTAGCAAGGTAACTACACAGCAAGTCTACCTGGGTGCCAACAGTGTCCTGGTCCACAGTGTTAAAAAAGGACCCATGATAAAATTACAATGAGATTCCACCACACACCAACCAGCATCGTGAAAATTAAAGGCTGATGATATCAAGTTTAATGAGTCTGAGGAGTGACTGACTCGCAAACACTGACAATAGAAGTGTAAATTGGTACCACAACTTAGGAAAATTGTTTGGCACTATCTACTGATTTGAAGACATACGTATCCTATGACCCAGCAATTCTATTTTTGTGTATATAACCAACACAATGCTTGAACATGCCTATTAAGAGACAGGTACATAAATGCTCCCCCAGTACTATTCATAATAGCACAAAACATGGAAAAGCAAACAAATGTTCACAGTCATCAAAACAGTTGCAAATCTTACATTTCAGTTTCTAATCCATGTTGAGTTGATGTTTGCATATGGCAAGAGATAGAGGTCTAATTTCATTCTTCTGCATATGAATATCCAGTTCTCCCAGCACCATTTATTAAAGAGGGTATCCTTTCCCCATTGTATGTTCTTGGCACCTTTGTTGAAACTTATTTGGCTATAAATATATGGATTTACTTCTGGGTTCTCTATACTGTTCCATTGGTCTGTGTGTCTGTTTTTATACCAATACCATGCTGTTTTGGTTACTATACTTTTGTAGTATATTTCGAAGTTAAGTAGTGTGATGCCTCCAGCTTTGTTCTTTTTGCTCAGGATTTCTTTGGCTATTCAGAATCTTTTGTGATCCCATATGAATTTTAGGATTGTTTTTTCTACTTCTTTAAGAAACAGAAAATGGTATTTGGTAAGGATTATATTGTATCTGTCAGTTGCTTTGGGTAGTACAATCATCTTAATAATATGAATTCTTCCAATCCATGAGCATAGGACACGTTTCGATTTATTTGTGTCCTCTTCAATTTTTTCATCACTGTTTCGTAGTTTTCATTGTAAAGGTCTTTCACATCCCAGGTTAAATTTATACCTAAGTGGTTTATTTTATTTTTTGATAGCTATTTGTAAATGGGAATGCTTTCTTGATCTCTTTTCTAGCTAGTTCATTATTGGTATATAAAAATGCTACTGATTTTTTTATGTTGATTTTGTATCCTACAACTTTACTAAATTCACTTATCAGCTCTAAGAGTTTTTTGGTATGGTCTTTTGGTCTTTTTCTATATATGATCATGTCATCTGCAAAGAGGGAAAATTGACTTCCTCTTTTCCAATTTGGATACCTTTTATTTCTTTCTCTTGCCTAAATGCTTTGTCAAGGACTTCAGTACTATGTTGAATCAAAACGAATAAATAAATGCTGAATATTCATAGGGTGACTAATTATCCCAGTGTGCTCAAGGCTAACGAATTTCCAGGAGCATAGACCTTTCAGTACTAAAACACAGTTGTTCGGGTTTTCTGATACAGTGTAAGGAGCTTAGAAGTTGCCACTTCATCTTAACGGTAAAAAGCAGATCAAATGGAAAAATCAGCAACTCTTCCTAGATCAGTCAGAGAAATGACCTCACAGGACAAACCACTGCCCCCAAGTCAGAGAAACAATCAGGTGAATACAGACAATCACTACTTAACCAAAGCAGAAGCCACAAACTGAAACCAGTGCCAGGATAGGGAAGTTAATTGCTGGAGGCTCAGTGAGGACAAGTCTAAGAATTAAAAACTCCAGGGACTCTGTCATGGGGGTGGGTGGGGGCTTCCACACTTTTGTGAATTTCACCTCCTGAGGATCTACCACGTTCTTGTAATGAATATCAGAGAAAAATCCCGCCATGATTCTGGCAGGAGAAGAAGAAAAGAAATCATGAAATCCCCCAAGTATGCTGTTCTTCTTAACAAGGTCTGACCTCAACAGAACCAGAACCAAACCTTCCGGGGTTTTAATTAGAGCCTAAGCTAGTAGGGGGAGCAGGGAGAAATGCCCAATTCCAGACCCTCTAACCATCATGTCCCACCAAAGGAGGTTAGGGTTAGGGTTAGGGTTACAGGCTCATTAAAAGACTGAGACCTAATCACAGGACTGTAAAACACCCCCCCAATACCAACCTTACCATTACATTACTGAATGCCTATTTACCACAATTTCTTTTACCAAGCATTTCATGTCTATATTTCAGCAAAAAATTGCAAGATATACTAAAAAGTAAAAAATTTCAGTAGAACAGTCTGAACAAGCATCAGAGCAAGAGTCAGCATTGGCAAGAATGTTAGAACTATCAAACCAGGATTTTTTTTTTAAAGTTATGAATAACATGCTAAGGGCTGAAGTGGAAAAAGTAGACAACATGAAAGAACAGGTGGATAATGTGAGCAGAGAGATGGAAATTTTAAGAAAGAATTAAAAGATCAAAACCACTGTAACTGAATTACATTTGACTTCTCAGAAACCATTCAGGCAAGACAATGGTAGAGTGAAATATTTAAAGTGTGAAGAGAAAAAACCCATCAACCTAGAATTTTGTACCCTAAATTTGAAATTACACTTTTAAATGAAGGAGAAATAAAGACTTTCTCAGACAAACAAAAATTGAGCAAATTTGTTACTAATAGACCTGTCTTGCAAGAAATATTAAAAGAAATTCTTCAAAGAGAAGGAAGATGATATAAAAAAGAAAGTCAGATCTGCATAAAGAAAGGAAGAACATCAGAGAGTGAAAAAGTGAAGGTAAAATAAAAACTTTTTCTTTTCTTGTTCTTAATTGATCTAACAGACAACAGTCTGTTCAAAAGATTTAGGTCATTAAATATGAAATGTCCGATTTTGAATCAAACGTTTAGTTTATTATATCTCAAACAAGAAGCAGCACAATTAATCAAAGTATGTGACTAAACTATTGACATAGTTTTGCCATCTTAATGGTAGCTTGTTTATGCCAGCAGCAAAGAAGCCTGGAGAGAAAGTGGCGATGAAATCTCAAAAGGCATTTTCCACAGCTTGTTGAGAATTGATTATTTTTCCTTGCAAGAAGTGGTCCAAAGCCTGGAAGAAGTGGTAGTCAGTTGGTGCAAGGTCTGGGGAACACGGTGGATGACAGAGAGTTTCCAAGTCCAGCTTCTGTAGTTTGAGCAGCGTTGTTTATGTGACACGTGGTCGAGCATTGTCTTGCAAGAGGATTAGCCTGTTTCTGTTGACCAATCTCAGCACTTAATCACAAACATCCTCATCATTTCACCCAACTGGTTGCAGGAGACATCTGCTGTAATCGATTGACCAAGTTTCATGAAGTTGTAATGGTTAATATCAGCACTGAACCATCAGGCACCACTAGCTTTTTTTGATGAATATTTGGTTTTGGACTGTGTTTTGACACTTCATCTTTATCCAACCATTGTGCCAAACACTCGGTATTGTGTTCATTTTTCATCACACAGAACAATATAGTATAGAAATGGTTTGCCTTTGTGTCGTGACAGCAAAGAAAGGCAAGCTTTGAGATGATTTCTCTTCTGACACTCATTTAATTCCTGCAGAACCCATCTATCCAGCTTCTTTACCTTGCCAATTTGTTTCAAACAGTCCAATATTGTTGGTTTCAAACGGTCCAATATTGTTGGAATAGTAACGTCAAACCTTGCTGCTAATTCACGCGTAGGTTGAGATGGATTCGCTTCCACTCCAGCTTTCAGCTCATCATTATCCACCTTGGTCTCAGGTCACCCACGTGGCTCATTTTCAAGATTAAACTCACCAGAATGGAACTTCTCAAACCATCGACATACTGTGTGTTCATTAGCCACATCCTTCCCAAACACTTTGTTGACTTTTCAAGCTGTGTGTGCAGCATTTGTTCCATGATAGAACTCGTATTCAAAAATAACACAAATTTTTGACTTATCCATGGTTTCACAAAAATTGCTCTACAAAAAGTTCTGAAAGATAATCACAAGCCAAACTGTGCATTTGAAAGACTGCGGATGCACCTTCACAATAAAAATAAAACAAGAAGAATCAAAGTTAAATGTCAGAGATATCAACTGTCAAACTTAGTACTTAAGGAAATCAGACATTTCTTATTTAATAACCATAATAATAGCAACAACATGTTTGATTAGCTTTGCATATATATGTATATATGTGTATATATACATACAGGCATGTATCACTTAATGACAGGGAGATGTTCTGAGAAATATATCCTTAGGCAATTTTGTCATTGTGTGAACATCATAAGACTATATTTACACAAACCTAGATGGTATAGCATACTGCACACCTAGGCTATAATTTATTACCTATTGCTCCTAGGCTACAACTTGTACAGCATATTACTGTACTGAATACTATAGGCAATTGTAACACAATGGTATTTGTGTATCTAAACATATTTGAACATAGAAAACTACAGTAAAAATATAGTATTATATTCTTATGGGATCACCATTGAATATGCAGTGTATATGCAGAAATGTCGTTATGCGGTGTGTGACTACATATTATGCTTCTATATAAGTGAAATAAGTGAAGGCAATGAAACATGGAACAAAGGGAGGAATTAGGAATATTTTGTTATTATAAGGTACTTGCACTACATGTGAAATGGTACACTGTTATTTGAAACTGGACTTGGATTGTTATTAATATATGTTGCAAAATCTAGGGCAACAAATAAAAAAAAAAGAAGTATAACTAATATGCTGAAAAAGCAGAGAAAATAATATCATATAAATTACTCAATTAAAATCACAAAAGGCGTAAAAGTGTGGAAGACAAAAGTAGGAACAAACAATGAGGGCAACAGATAGAGCAATAACAAATATGATAGAGCCACCCGTATCAGTAATCACCTTAAAGATCAGTGGTCTAAATAAATCAATTGGTCTGGGCACAGTGGCTCATGCCCATAAAGCCAGCATCTTGGGAGGCCAAGGTGAGAGAATTCCTTAAAGCCAGGAGTTCAAGACCAGCCTAGGCAACATAGTAAGACCCCATCTCTACCAAAAAATGAAAAAAAAATTAGCCAGGCACAATGGTGTGCACCTGTAGTCCCAGCTACTCAGGAGGCTGACGCAGGAGAATCACTTCAGCCCAGGAACTCGAGGTTAGAGTGAGGTATGATTGCACCCTGCACCCCAACCTGGGTAACAGAGCAAGACCCTGCCTCAAAATAAGTAAATAAATAAATAAATAAATAAGTTGAAAGACAAAGATAGTCAAAGGGGATCAAAGAACAAGGCCCCACTTGTTTTGAATATGTTGTCTACAAGAAAACCACTTTCTATAAAGATACACATAGAATAAAAGGACTGGGATAAAGAAAGTAGCTGTATTAATTTCAGACTGAGCAGATCGCAGAGCAAGGAGAGTTGTCAGGGAAAAAGAGGGGCATCATGTGATGACAACAGGGTCAATACTCCAAAAAGACATAACAATTCCTAATATGTACTTGCCTAACAACAGAGCATCAAAATGCATGAGACGGAACTTCAAGGAGAAACAGATGAATCTACTATTACAGTTGTAGACTTAAACACATCTGTTAAAAATGGGCAAATCCAGCAGGCAGAAAATTCAGAAAGGTCATAATTGAACTTAACAGCATCATCAATGAACTGGATATAGTTGACATTTATAGACTACTTCATCCAGTAACAGCAAAAAACCCATTCTTTTAAGCTCACAGGGAACATTTACCAAGATAGACTACATGCTGGGCCATATAACAAACCTTACCATTTAAAAGAATAGAAATCATACAATATCTGCTCTGAAAAACCACAATGGAATTAAGCTAAAAATCAATAACAAAAAGAGAGTTGAACAATCCCAAAAAACTTGGAGATAAACAACATACTTCTAAATAACACATGAGTCAGAGAAAAACATCAAGAGATATTTTAAAATATCTTGAACTAAATGAAATTAAAATACAACTTATTGAAATGTACGAGATGCAGTGAAGGCAGTGCTTAGAGGGAAATTTGTACCATTTGAAAGCATATATTAGACAAGAAGAAAGAGATAACATCAGTCATCTAATCTTTCACCTTTGGAAACTAGAAGAAGAAGAGCAAATTAAATTCAAAGTAAGCAAAAGGAAAGAAATAATAAAAATTAGAGCAGAAATCAATGAAATTGAAAACAGGAAATAAATAGAGAAAATTGATGAAACCACAAGCTGTTTCTTTGAAAAGAACAATAAATGATAAGTTTCTAACCAGGCTAACTAAGAAAAAAAGTGAGTGGACAAAAAGCACTAATATCAGAAATGAAAGAGGAAACATCACTAAATGGCCCATGGACATAAAAGGATAATGAAAGAATACTATGAACATCTCTATGCCCACAAATCTGATAATCCAGATGAAATGAAAGAATTCCTGGCTAAACACAACCTGCCTAAACTCATACAAGAAGAAATAGACAACATGAATAGGCCTATATCTAATAAACAAAATTAAATTGATAATTAATAACCTTCCAAAACTGAAAGCACCAGGCCCAAATGGGTTCACTGGTGAATTCTATCAAACATTTAAGGGAGAAATTATACCAGGTCTCTGCAATCTCTTCTAGAAGACAGAAGCATAGGGAATACTTCCTAACTCATTCTTTGAGGCCAGCATTACCTTAATGCCAAAACCAAAGACATTACAAGAAAAGAAAACTACAGATCAATATCTCTCATGAATGTAGATGCAAAGATCCTCAACAAAATACTAGCAAATTGAATCCAACAATGTTTAAAAATAATTATACACCACCACCAAATGGGATTTATTTCAGGTATGCAAGGCCAGTTCAACATTTGAAAATTAATTAGGGCAAGCCATCACATTAACAAGGCGAAAAAGAAAAATCACTTAATCATATTAGTGAATACAGCTAAAGCATGTGACAGAATCCAACTCCCTTTCATGATTAAAATTCTCAGTAAACTAGGATAGAGGGGAACTTTCTCCACTTAATAAAAGAACATGTACAAAAAGCCTACAGCTAACTTCATATTTAGTAGTGAGAAACTCTAAACTTTTCCCCTAAGATCAGGAACAAGACAAGGATGTGCCCTCTCCACACAGCTTCTCAACATCATACTAGGAGTCCTAGTTAATGAAATAAGACAAGAAAAGGAAATAAAAGATATATGGATTGGGGAGGAAGGAATAAAATTGTCTTTGTTTGCAGATGGTATGATCATCTATGTAGAAAATAAAACAATTGATTAAAAAATCCTGGAACTAATAAGTGATTATAGCAAGATTACAAGATACAAGGTTAATATTCAGAAGTCAATAGCATTCCTATATACCAGCAATGAACAAGTGAAATTTGAAATTAAAAAACAGAATGCCATTTATATTAGAACTTCCCAAAAATGAAATACTTGGGTATAAACCCAACAAAATATATGTGAGATTTACATGAGGAAAATACAAAACTCTGACAAAACAAATCAAAGAGGAACTAAGTAGAAAGATGTTCCATGTTTACGGATAGGAAGACGATATTGTCGAGGTGTTGGTCCTTCCCAGCTTGATATATAGATTGATTCAATGCAATCCCAGTCAAAATAGAGGCAAGTTGTTTTGTGGCTATGGACAAATTTATCCTAAAGTTTATATGGAGAAGCAAAAGACCTAGAATGCCCACTCAGTGCCGAAGGAGAACAAGTTCAGAGGACTGACACTACCTCACTTCAAGACTTATTATAAAGTTACAGGAGTCAAGACATTATGATGCTGGTGAAACAGCAGACAATAGGTCAGTGGAATATCATAGAGGGCCCAGAAATACATCCACATAAATAGAGTCAACTGATCAAAGGTGATACAATGCAGCAAATATAGTCTTTTCAATAAATCGTACTAGAACAACTAGACCCACATGAAAATTTTTAAAAAATGGATCTAGACACAGACCTTACAATCTTCACAAAATTTGAATCAAAATGGATCATAACTTTAAAAGTAAAAGATGCAAAACGATGAAACTCCTAGAAGATAACATAAGAGAAAATCTAGGTGACCTCGGGTATGGTGATGACTTTTTAGACACAACACTAAAGGTATTGATAAGCTGGACTTTATTAAAACTAAAAACTCCTGCTCTGTAAAAGACAGGCTCAGGTCAGTGAACACAGCACGTCTGACCCCCTGCCAAGGCATGCAGGTGGCTTGGCCTCACACTCAGTTACACGGCATACATTCGGCCACTGTTATGGAAACACTGCAAAAGACAGAACCAAGTGTAAGCTTGACCAGTGTCTATGTGATATCTACTCAAGAAAGATGCTTTGCTGGACTGTAGCTATATTAATTCACTTGGTCCTCACATTGCCCCAAGTTTAGAAGCAAAGAAATTAGAGCTCAGAAAAATTAAGTAGTTTGTCTGTGGTATCATCAGAATGAAATACTAGAACTAATTTATACAGCTGGAGTTAAGGTAAAGCCTATTTTTCTTTCCACCACAACCAGAGAGCTATTTATTAAACCTTCTCCATAGGATATCATAGGTTAACATTTCCTAAACGGTGTTCCATAATACACCAATGTCCCACAAAATGTAAATAAAGGGTCTAATTTGGTCACAAAATGGACTAAACAATTCTCCACACACACCCCCACAGGACTTCTCACCACCTTAAGCATTTCTGTTACCAACTGGGACCTTCCATGGGAGAAGATATCCTTCGTTTTATAAATTTACTTTGACCCTCAAATATTTTACTGTCTCTCTGAGTACACAAATGCTCTATGGAGCCCAGATTGGGCAATGATTCTACTCCCGCGCAGACACTTCTTTGGATACTAACAGGAAGGGCAACATTTCCCCATAAAGACTGTGGAGTAAAACTTCATAAACCCAGCCAGCATCCTTCTTGTTTGAGCATAAACCCAATTGTGTGCTTCGTAACAAGGCCGGGGAAAACCCATGCTTCTCAGCAAACAACAGCAAGCTTGTTTTTTTCATTGTTTTTTAGCTCCTTAGAGGAACTCAGAACTTTACCTAAGATTATATCCAAAGGGCAACAGACATAGAAACAAAATCATTCTTAAATCCACAAATAGAAAACAATGTCTTTGTGGCCTAGTTAGTAAAAAGTTCTTAAACATGGGTACCCACCAGAATTACCTGTGGAGCTCTTTAAGCACATAGACCCTGAGCACAGCTTTCACCCTCAGTGGTCCTGATTCAGCAGGTCTATTTTGTTTGTTTTTGTTTGTTTTTGTTTTGATTTTGTGTTCCATTGGTCTAGGCCACAGAGCCTTTGCTCTCTAATGAAGTAACTCTACTGCACTGATAACAAAGATAGAAAATTAAATGTTTCCAAGTCTGCCTTGGTGTTCTTGATTTAAAGTGTAATTTTGTAAAGAAATTGGAAATACCCTAATGCATAAGAATAGAGAATTTCTTGAATAAAATACGGCACTTCCTTATGACTGAATACATTGTGGTTCATTAAACATCATATCATGGAAGGAATTTAGAGACTCCGTTGTTCCTGCCAAGTGGCCCACCCCACAGCCCTCAACTCCTGGTCAGTTTCTACTTCTCTGTGACATCCCTCTGACCCACTTGCCTAGTCAAAGTCACAGACAAATATTTCCTCCCCCCTTGGGTGCAGGTGGAAAACTCTGTGACCTGTAGGCACCTCAGAGAAGGGAGATGAGGGCAAGTCCACCTGAGCCCTCCTCCTCCACTCCCCCCCCATCTTCCCAGTTCCTGAGAGGGCAGTGAAAGACTTCCCTGCTCACAGCCTGTTCTGGGTTCCCTCTGTCCTTGACACACGGTCAAACTCAAAAATGAAATCCGACAGTTTTCCCTTTTTGTGTAGATTTTCATCATTTAGAAATCTCTTCCTCTCTCTGCGAAACCTGGCTTTTAAAATCATCACTTTCCTGAGAAAGCCGAGAAAGTGAGCTTTGAGACTTTTATGGAACACTGGCCTTGTCCTCTAGGCTGCTACGAATGCCATGGGCTTCAGGACTCATCCTTGGCTGTAGACAGCAGTAAGGACACATGACATAAAGAGGAAAATTAAAAGAGAGTTTTTCTACTTACAAAATATTGGATCTATTACAATTTTTTAAAAAATTTTTCTTCTTTTAATGGTAACTTTGCCAATATTATCTGCCCACCTGGTCACTTTCTATCATTCCTGGGAACCACCTCCTTATTTATTTATTTATTTATTTTTCGCCATCACTTGGGCCGCACCAGCATACGGGGCTCTGGAGGGACCTGTCATTTCGTGGGAACGATTCGCCCAGCAGGGCAAGGGCACTGGCCTCACACTGCAATTAAGGCCACAGGGATGGGGGGATTGGACAAAGCTAGGACTGAGGCTCACAGTACCCACAACCACCCCCTACTGCACAAGAGACAAATGGATCACCCGGCTCTTGAGGGCAGAAATGGAGTCCCAGGCCCTTGCTAGAGATGCTTGGAATGAATGAATCTCTCAGTGGCAACCATTAAACCTACCTTCAGCATGTGCTTCTGAGTTCAAATGATCTACCTTTTTTGCCCCCAAACACTCATCTTTCTCTTTCGTACTGGGTTATTTTTATCACCCTCTTCTTTATCTCTTCTACCTGTTCCCCCTGCACCAATACATGTATATAGCCCCATTGTTATGGGATATGCTTGGAATATTCTTGGACACTCTAATAAAATCGCTACATTTAATAGCTGGGACATACCTTAAGAAGATATCAAGACTAACTGCATTTTGTCAGTGACACTCAGAAATGTTTTCATCTGACTTCCTCAGGACTACACAGCAGTATGGAAACTAGAAATTGGGTCTAATATCATGCTTCTCCAGTTCACCTGTAGTGTATTCACAAAAAGCAAATACATTTTAACATTAACTCAGGAAATGCGCAGAATGCTAAATCTGTGTACACACACACGTGCTCACACACAGTCCTTAAAACCATACAAAAATGTTTTTGATTATCTGCCTTTTAAAAAAAGTGCCTTTCCCTGCTTATCCCCTGCAACTTCATTAGCTCAGATAGCTAAAAGTTGACTCTGTATCGACATTTTTTAAAGCTCTCCTTTTTAGAAGCAATGCCCATTTTGAAACAAGCCTACACATATGTGAAGAATGTCATGCTTTAAATCATGTGGTGCCTCTGGGCATTTTGTCAAATTATTTCCTTTCTTCTACTTCGGGTCCTAATGATCCCAGACACTCACTATGCAAGGAAAGGAAATATGTTCCTTGCTCTCTTCCCTTGAAATATTCACCCTTGCAAGCAAGAAGGGGCTCTGAGGCTCGGTATGCTCTGCTCAGAGGGATCGCCCATGTCCTCTATCCATACTCCTGACTTTGTCCTTGCTGTCACCCTCATCTACATAAGTGCCCTGATAATCTGCCGCCTGTCTTTTCTCCTTTGGAACAATCTTTGTTCTTTATATCCAAACTGCCAACTTCCTGCTTTCATTTTGTTGTTTCCACTGCTACTTTGCTATCTGGGTATTTGTATCCATGACTGGGAGCAACTATCAGTGAATAAAATACATTTATTCAGCATTTTCCTCCATGGAAACAATAGCAGGACCCCCTCCATGTCTCATGCAAGACCTCCATTTAAAAAGACCTCCACTGGGTTCCGAAGGGGAGGGCACGCCTACCAGGACCACTCTGGGGGCGAGAGCAATAGGCACATTATTCCCTTAATTCCAACATTTTCTTGCTCTGTTGGCATATTCTACGGGTCTTTGAGCAGGGATAAAAATCAATTCGAACCCTTCCCAGGCTGCAGCAGGTCTCATGAGGAGTGGGGAGTCATCAGGACCTGGTTTACAAATCTTCATTACCCGGGCATATGCTCAGAGCTTCTGCAAATTGCCAGCCCTAGGTCTGGGGTTGGCTCTAATAAGGACCGCTTTCAGTTAAAAGTGCTGGCTGCCCCCTCAAACTCAGGGACCCTTGTCAGGACTGATCAGAGTGTCCACAAAATAGTTCCTTTAATGTAAAATATATTTTCTTGGGAGAAGGAAAGCATCAAAAATCAAATAAAACATTTCAGTAATGGGACAGCCCAAAATCACAAAGAGTAGACTCATTAGGAAAATAAAATATATCATTTTGCTAAATTGGAGAATATTTTGTCATTGGTAAAATAGAAAGGATAATGCAAGCTACTTGAGATGAAATAAGGGAGCGCTTGCTAACCTCTAGGTCATGCCACTCTATGATGCTTGCTCGTGCTTTTTCTGAGACGGACTCTGCACAGGGACGAAAGGGTAAGATCTGAGGATCCTAAAAGGACTTGCAGCTGGCAAGAGGGGAATGAATAGAAGAATCTTCTTCCAGCCACTGATGGAAGCCTGAAATAGTACTCATTGACATTAATTTTTTTTTTAATTTAAAGATTTGTGTTCTGATAAAATACAAATGTCCCCAAGAGGAGGTAGTAGTCTGAGCTACCGTCGCTTGTTTATACTTCAGAGTGGAGGATTTGTCAAAACCTAGGGAGCAGACTTTGATAGGGTGGGGGAGGCCCTGAGGAGGTGGGGAGAAATCTGAACAATCAGGGAGGCAACAGGAAGAACGAGAAGATTAAAAACTAGCACTTTGCTCTTGAGTCAGCTCAGCCCAGAGTTGAGGAGTTCCCTGTCAGCGAGGTGTTCTAGAACAGGCTGAAACAGCCCCCTTGGCTGGCAAGAGGGCCATAGACAAGATCTCAATATCATGTGCATGGCTGGACTCAATCCATGTAATCACTAACTTAGCAAGTGCTTGCTGTGTACCTGCTGCCAGACACTGTGATATGATGCATATGACACGGTCCCGGCTCCAAGTAACTCACTATGTCAACAGGTAAATTCCACCAGCTCTGCTCCTCAACCTAATGCCTCTGCTTTGTGAACTCTGCAGAGGGTAATAATGTTTTTACTTGAGCAATGATGTTAACTAAAGGCTTTACCCAACGTGTTTAAAAGAAGCCAGTTAAGTGGCACACTACGCTTCTAACCCTGCAGCGGCTGCCAAGAGAGCAGCTCATCATTTCTTATGAGATCTGCCTGAGCAGAGAGCTATAGGGCTCCCTGTAAAAGGATCTGATTAGGGATGTGCAGCATATGACTAATAAAGGAATGCTGAACCTCAGATGTTCAAAGGATCCTTCTAAACAAAATTCTGAAGAGCTGTTTCTTAAGAACTATTTAAATAAATAATTGGTCATACAGGAAAGACAAATATTCACTAGGAGTAATTGGCTTTTAAAAAAGTAACTGATTCAAGGGAAAAATCAAAGACAAATCCAGCCTCTTTCATTTTTGTTTACAATGTCATTGAGAGGCTCCCAATCACCAGTGTCCAGGTTCTCTGCCACCTAAGAGCCCACCCCCCGGGAATAGGGGATATGGGCTCAACTTAATCTCTGAAAAGAGTGGCAGTCCAATCCAAGTAGAACCAATGAATTGTATTTATTTTTATTTTTTCCTTTTTAAAGAATTTTCCCTTTTCCTATGCTGGTGTTTGAAGTCAGGAACTTGTATAAGTACTTAACTTCTCTAGCTGTGTGGGATCTGAAGGCAGGCATATGAGTAAAACAGCCATGATCATCTTTCCAATTGAAAGACCACCAGCGGTTAACAGCTTTGAATCAATAATACATCTGCAAATGAAGACCAAAAAGGTACATAGATGTTAGAATTGGAGTCATTTGTTCAAAGCTAAATTGTATCAAGTTACAATATAAAAAATCGTTGTCATAAAATCACCAAAAGGTAAAACCAGAAATCCAACTTGACACTATTCTTTATAAATAAAGGATTACATGTATAATACCGTAGTGTTTTCCAAAGCACTTTTACATAAATTATTGAATTAAGTCCTCAAGAAAAAAAAATTAGGTAGATATATTATCTCTACTTTAGACTTGAGCAAACTGAGAGTCAAAAAGCTTAAATTTCTAGTCCAACAAATGAGTAGGTGAAAGACCTAACATTTGAACCAAGATCCTAGGACTTCAAAGTTAGGATTCCTTAAGTTAAAATATACATTGATTTTTTGACAATATCCGAGAATTTTAGCTATATAAGTATAGAAAGTGTTCCTTATTCTGTAATTTATTCAATCTATCCATTAACAGATAGAGGGTACAAGGAAAGCTCAGAGCTGGTCTCTACCTTTAAAGGAGATAAGTCACACACACACAAAAATATAATGCAATATACATAGACAATATAAATGAAATACTAAGAAGCAAAAGATCAATGATGATTGTAATAATTAAGGAAGGCTGAGTGAAGGAGTAGGTTGGAGTGATAAGGAATTTGCAAAAAAGCGTCAAAGGAAGGACAGAGTGGGTATGTACAGAAGGTGGTAGATGATGCCTGAAGTTAAGAGGGCTCGTAGAATTTTATACAGTTCCAGAATATCAGTTTATAAGATAGTGGGGATTATGTCCTGAATGGAGATGGGCAAGCAAGTTCCAGAGAAACATGAACCTTAAGACAGGGCGACAGTAACAGCAAGGATCTCTGGGGCCTAAACAGGAAAAGCCAAAGTGGTGACCTGCTGGGGTTAAGGAAAGATAGCAATGCAATGGCTTTGGGGGCACCAAGAGTAATCCAAATACAAATGCCCAGTCTACAGATTGGTCAGTATCCCACCAGTGCTGCTGACTCTGAACCTACTGAAATAGTGTGTTTCTTAAGCTTGGCTCAAAAATAGAGGTGCTCCTCAACTTACAATGGGATTATGTTCTGAAAAACCCGTCATAAGTTGAAAAATTATAAGTCAAACCATGGTAGATCTGGGACCATCTGTACAGGTTGGATGGGATGTCACTCAGTGTCAACAGCTGAGCAGGGTGCAAAAGACAGGATGTGGCTGACCAATGGATAACTGAAAAAAAAGGAGCAACAAATAAATTTGATGACTGTGGAAAATACATGTAACTCTGCTGAGAGGGACCAGGGAACCTACTATACAACATCATTAATTCAGAAAGCAGAATTTATCAGAAAGTAGATACTTTCTATGCCATCAGAAGATCTCTATCTTACAACATATGTGAAACGTAGTTGATGAAAAAGCTTTAATGGGTCAAAATCAATAATAATTATTATAATTGCAATACCAATAGTATTAGCAACACACAACAGCTAATATATATGGAGTTTTGACTCTGGCAAGCACTGGGCTAAGCACAGTACACACCGTCTCTCAGTTAACTGGCAGTAAAACTAAATGATATGCACACAGTCCATCCACCTCACACGTATGAAAATCGAGTCTTGGACTTGCCCAAAGGCTCTTCACCAAGGAGTACCAGAACCAGTGTTCTTACCCCTCTCTGTCTTATGAAGAGATTAAATTCTTAACCATTCTGCAATAAAGGTGTCCTTTTCATGAAAGATTAACACGTGGATGCCAAAGGATCCAGGGAGAAGAATTCCACTGTGCATTTATGAAACAAGTAAATAGACATTTGTGGTCCAGTGGGAGACACAGGATCAGAAAACCCCAGAGAGCAAATGGGAAGTTGTCTAATGACCTGTTACTAATTTCTCTGGGTTATGGAGAGAGAACTCCTTGAAACTGGGCTTTGTGCTCTGATGTCATGAGTCCGCCCAGCCACCTTTGGGGATGTCATCAGCTCATGGAGGTAATTCTGATCTCATTGTGCAGTTGAATAAGCTGAGACAGAGAATATTGATTGTCTTATTTTCCACCTTGTTCAAGAAGTAAGACTCCTGCACTTCCCACTCCCAGGCCCAGGACCTTATCCCAACCACAAGTCCATGGGATTTTAATTAAGAACATGAAAGCCTAAACTCTTATGCAGAATTTTCTTTTAAAAATTTCCTCTCAACCTGGCATTTGTGGTATAGAAATGAAACAATTCATTTTGACAAGCTGCACTAAACTGAGGCCTGAACCATACTGTGAGAGCCTCTCTGTGGATCCCATAAAGTACTCAGGAAATACGCACTTGACATCTGGTTTGCTGGATTCCTGCTGAGAAATGGAGGCTTTGGTGTGACGCTGTCGGTCCGGACTGGCAGATTGGCAGTGCATATAACTGTGCATGAATCCACACAAAGGGGTCATGTTCAGGCATTAATTGGGCATGTTCCAACAGAATTTCAAGGAGGCACATGAGGAGAGATTGAACAGTTGGATTCTTGTGCAGAAAAGGCAGTGGTAACTTAGGGATGTGAATGTTAGGCATGCGCCTCTAACAAACATCGAACATGAGGGGCATGCGGCAGAATGTGATTCACATACCAAGACCCTTTAAAGTACATATACTTGGGAAAAGAAAGGGTAAAAAGTGATTAGGCTTTGGTAATTGTTAGCAGAATTGCAAAGCTGCACTTCTCAGTGCTTTCCTGGGTAGATCACAATAGGTCACAATAAACTACTCTCAAATATTTTATATTTTAAAAATATTTTTAAATATTTTAAATGTTGATGTGGGTATCAATGTATATCCACAAAATAGAAATGAAACATATGAAGACTAACCCACCATAGCAATGCCTAAAGGCCTATTAGTAAAGAGACTGCTAATTAACAAACCTAGTTTAATTTTTTACAACTTTTTCTAATATATATTAGAGCCTATTGAGTAGCATAACACAGTGGTAAAGCACCCAGGCTTTGCAGTTAGGTTGCCAGGGTTGAAGGTTGAACTCTACCACTTCCTAATTGTAAGTAGCCTAAAGCAAGTTAGTTACTTAAATGCCTTGTGCTTCATTTTCCTCATCTGCAAAATAAGGATGTTAATATACCCCTCACAGCATTGTTGTGAGTTTTAAAGGAGAATAACAATGAAGGAGTCTTGAAGCTTCTCCACACTCTTCCACCGCCTTTTGGGATTCCAGACAGCATGGCAGTAAGGTTCCAAAAGTCAATCTTCTAAAAGACAGGAAGAGGAAGATAAGATGCTGTTCTCTTTAGGCCTTGAAGTGGAAAGTGGCACAACTTTACTTATGCTATATTCAATTTGTCAAAGCAGTCACAAGATTTGCTTAGGTTCAAGGGAAAGGGACATAAAGTCACTTCTCAATGGGGGATCTCTCAAGGAATTTGTGGCCGTCTTTAATCCACCATATGGAGTCACAGAATCTTTTGCAAGTTTAACGAAATCTATGGGACTCTTTCCAAAAATGCACGTGTGCAAATGTACTGAGTTGGATATTGGCTCATTGCTTTATTAGACACTAAAATAACATTGGCTTAGACAAGATAGAAGGTTTAAATCTCTCTCACAGAAAAATCTAGAATGATAGGGGTACAGCTTCAGCCACAGGAGGTCATTCAGGGTCCAGGTTCTGATATAATGTTCTGCCAACTCCTGGGATATTTTCCTTCTTTGCCAAAACTGGCTCAACATCAACCTATTTATGTTCCATCTGGAGAAAACAGAGGAATAGGAAGTGGAGGACAGGCACATGGTGACAAAGAAGTTGCCCATATCACTTTTGCTCATATTCCTTTAGTCACTTGGTCACGTCCAGCTATAATAGAGACTGGAAAATACACTTATCTGAGTGGGCATATAAGCAGTTAAAACTTTAAATATTCTATTACTAAAGAATAGAAGAGAGTGGATACCATTTATCAATTCCTAGTCTTTTCTACAGCAAACAACAGCAACAAAAATTTGAATGCAATTTCACATGGTTCATAGAAAATCTAATCACCCATTCTGGGACCTCAACCAAGGATCTAAGGCGATGAATCACCTTGTTTAGGGTTTCAGAAGAAAGCATTTTAGTTATAATATTTTCAGAGCTGGAAGGATCCTTTTAAATCACCTAATTCTGTTTTCTGATTCTAGAGATAAGAAAACAGAAACCCAGAGAGCCTATTCCTTGCCCAAGGTCATATACCTAATTACCAGAACCAGCCTAGTTCTTCTTAAGGTTAATCAGTGCTCTTTCCACTATGCAAAGACTCACTAATTCTTTCAGTTTATCAACTAAACAAGTGTAATACAATGGTGGCAGATAGCTACAAGGAAGTGTTTAATCTCTTTGGAAATTTTAAGCTACTCATTCTTTCCTGTATTCATTAAAAAACATGTGCCAAGCATGTGTCAGGTGCTGACAACACTAGATGCACCAAAGCACCAATAAACAACAGAAACCGTGCCTTTAGGGAACTCACAGCTTTGGTTCTGGAGGAAGAAGTAAATAAGCATTTATTATGCAAGGTGATAAAAGTGTTCCACTAGAATATGGGGAAATATAGAAACACAGAGAAGGGAAGGATGAGTTGAGTAATTCAGGACAAGCAATACAAAGATGGCAATGTTTGAACAGAAATGCAGTAGGAAGCAAAGAGAAGGAGCAGAAAAAACACGGGCAACGGAGAGAAAGGAATGGCAAGCTCATGGTATAGATGACATTAACGTGCCTAGAGAGGCCTTTCTCACTTGCGAGGAGCAATCATTTAAACAAAGGCCATGCCAGGGAGAGTTGAGGAGATGTATTCAAGCAAGCTCAGGAACTAAGCTCACACGATGTGGCAATGAAGTGGTTCTGGGCTATAAGGAAGAGTTGGAACCTAGGCTGGCTCCTCTGTGTCTAGATCAGACAACTGTGTGGGCAACAGTACCATTCAGCAAGGAAAGGAATGAACAGAGCAGGAATGTTCACATAGGAGGAAAATGAGTCATCTTTGAATATACCATGTTTGAGGTAACTTTTTTGCCTCCGTGAACATAGTAAGCAGTCAATGTCACGGGCTTAATTTTGGAAGAGTAATCAGGCCTGAAGGTGTGAACAATGGAAAACTTTGGTGTTTGCGTGGTAGGAAGTAGACGAAATGGCCTACAGAGAGAGTGTAGCGCAAAAAGAAATTTAAGGAAAATATTGGTGACCCCTCAGTATTTCGTGGTGCTGTGAGGAACTGTAGCCAATAAAGGAAATTAAGAAGGAGTATCAGAGAGGAAAGAGGAAAACTTCTCCTTAGAAACAAAAGGAGTAGTGAAATTCAAGCGGAGAGTAGCTACCGATGCCAAACGTTGCAAAGCAATCACGTAAGCATGAGGATCGGAAAGCCCACTGGATGCTGCATCTGCACATGACTGGCATTAGAAAGAGCAGTCCCAGAGGAATACAGGGACAGAAGGCAGATGTCAGCAGACTGAAGAAGAGAGACAGGAGCAACGGCTGGTGCAGACTGCTTGCTCAGGAGGTCCAGCTGTAAAGTCCAGGAGAGAGAAAGGGCAGTGGCTATAAGAAGGTACAGCACGGGTCAGATTTTTTACTGACGGGAGAGACTTGGGCATGTTTGGATACTGACAGAAATTAGGTAGCAGAAAAGAGGAAGCGAAAAAAATCTTTAAAAGAGGAGAGATAATTGGTGGAGAAAAATGTGAACAGAAACACAAAAGGCTGGCTCTAGAAAAGAGATGAAGTTAGACTTGGAACTTAGACTCAGAGGAGGAGAAAAAGCGGTTTTCCTCTGTCTCTTGGGGGATAGAAGAAGGGTAGGAAGAAAGGCAGGGAGGAAGGGAGGAAAGACAGAGGGAGGAAAGGCTAAGGAGGGAAGAGCTGAGGAAGCCTAGAGAAATGCATCTGTAGGTTTGGGAGGTGGGAGGTTGAGAAAGCTCAAGCCCTGTTCTCTGTGCAGCCAAAGACAAGGTCGGCGTCTGCTGATAACGAGAAGGGAGACGACAATGTTTGAGAGGAAACACGAGGGTCTGGAATAGGAAAGGACGGGGACCAGGGCACGTGGGACTGCAAATGGCGTGTGCTGTGCTCACAGCTGGTCCACGGCCCCGGCAGGGTTGGTCTGGGATGGGGGTGCAGTCGGTGGAAGGGAGAACAGCCAGGACATGAGGCTGCGGGGAGGTACAGCTGAAGTGGCCCACGGGTACCAGGCTGGACGCAGAGGTGGAAAAGCTAAGAGGAGACATCTGAGATCCCGGCGCGCAAGGAGAGCAGCCGAGGGCGGGCAGATACCTGTGGGAGAATGGAACACGGGTGGAGAAAGTAAAAGCAGGAGAGAGACATGACTACAGATAACATTAATAAAAGGTTCAGGGTGAGGGATGCTTAAATAGAGCCAAAGCAAATCCCTCTGGGGGTGGCAAACTCAAAGATTATTCAGAGTGGAGTGGAAGACAGAGGGATCACATGCCTGTAATGGCCAGAGCTGCAGTGGAGAGGACACTGGCTTCCTCCATTCTGCTAGTCAACAAGAGACAGGGTCGCAACTCCCGTCCCTAAAGGGGGCCTTCCGTGGTGTGTGGACAAGACGTTTTTTCATGGCTGGTGCAAGGACCCAGACTTTTCAGGGTGATTGTTTCCAAAGTGATCATATTGTATAGTTTAGGAATTAATCACATCACATCCATTGCCTTGCTCTTCAGAGCATCCACAGCCATTTATAAGAGGGAAACGCGGGCTAGAGGGAAATGTCATATGACAAGCTACAGAATGACCGCTGGGCAAAGTTCAAGGGCCATTCTCTTCTCTGAGATTATCAGCTCACAAGGGGCATAGTTTTGAATTTCAGTCCCCCCCATGGAGAGCAGCCTGCAGCTGCGGGAGAGTGTGTGAAGGTTACATAATGTGCTGCCCACTTGCCAACACCCTGAAGTCCCACACTTGTGGATGAAGGCATTCTCTACATCTGCCTATGGAAACCAACGGTTGGGCTGTAGTGTTTTCACTAGCAAATGATTCTGTGTGACATTAATATGACAACGGGTTATGTCCAATTTCTGATTTTGGTACAATCCCCAGGACTGTTCAATTTCCCCTCAGTCCTGTGAGCGCAGGGAGGGTGGATGGAGGGAAAGAACAAGAGGAGGAGAGAAGGATGTCAGGGGAACAGCTGAGCAACACGTTAACGGAATTTATGAAGCATCTGAAATTTATTAAATAAATTTGAAAATGCATTGCAACAAAAGTGGACCAACTACTCCATTATATTTCTTTGCTTTTTTTTGAGCCAGAGAGCCACAGACAAACCTGTTTGCCAACCCTCTCTACCTCACATCTCCCAGGTCCCCACACACGGCCACATGGAGACACATGCCCGTGACGAGTGCAGGTTAAACACAGCCACACCTCCAAACCCCTTCACATGGCACAAAAGCGTATTCACCACCTGCCTCTTTCACTCACCCTAGGCATTCCTGTCACAGTCTTCTCAGTGGTTCTCAGATTTATAAATCGTCTCCCATTCAATTACCTTGAGCAGATGTTTACTGAAAACTTCCTAGGTGCTGAGCATAAAAGCCATGGACTCTGGAGCCAAGATCTGTGCGTTAAAATTTAGACTTTGCCAGTTTGACCAGTTAACTTTAAAAATCCTGTCTTCAGTTTCCTCACCAGAAAAAAGTGGACAATAGTAATACTCTACATCATAAGATTATTACGAGCATTAAATGATATAACAGGTGGACAGAGTTGCCTGGAAGACAGTAAGTACTCAGCCAATGCTTGCTATTATCATTAGATGCTATTGAGTTTATTAAAAAATGTAGTATATGATATAATTCTTGCTCTCAGTCTTGTTTGGGATAAAAAGGGAATGATATAGGGTAAGTGGGAGAAAAAAAGCAGATCTAACGTATACCAAAATGTGTAAATATTCTGAATGAGAAACAACCAGGGTTAGCAGAGGTTTCATAAAAAATGGCTTATAATATGAACTTACAAGACGTGGAAGAGCTTAGCCAAATAAAAAGGGAAAAGGAGACATTGCAGAACAGGATTCAAAAAATAGACTAAGAAAGCTACAAAGGTAGGAATGATTGTATAAGGCAGAGGGGGAAAAGGGAGAACCATATGCCCTCTGAGCAACGTGCTGAAATTCAAGGAAATTGGATGGGAAGATTGGCATTCCAAAGCAATACTGCAAGAACACCAAAATGTGATAACTATGTCTTGAAAAGTGCAAGACACACACTCTGGCATATTGGGAGAGAGAAGTCTGGTGCTGTGATTCCTTCTGTGAATTTGTTCCAGTTTTCCCACCACATCATGAACTCCTGAGACAGACCACGCCTTATTCTCCAACAGAACCACAGCTTCTCACTGCGACTGACACAAAGGCAGTGTTCGGTAATTTGGAGAATTAAAGAAAATGGACGAAGGAGGGGAAGGATCACAGGAGCGAGGGAGGGAAGGAAGGAAGTACAGAGACAGCTTCCACTGTCAGAGTGGGACGATGTTAATGTCTAGCTCCAGGCATTGGGTAAGGGGTATGAATTTGACTGAACAGCCCACGCTCGTCTAATATCCAAGATTGTTCATTAGGAGCAGACTGTTTAAACTCACTGTTTTTGCTGCTGATTGAGTTTGGGTTGCACATTAAACCACATTAAACCATTTGCTCCTCTTTCTTTTTTGATGACTATCCCAAGGCATTCCATCCAGGGTCAGTCCCCATAGCAGACAGGCAGGGCTATAGAACAGGCAGAATATTAAGCATGCTATTTTTAAGGTCATCAAACAGTCGTGTGGTAAAAGACAAGCAAAAATAAGGGTGCAACTGAGCACCAAGGTGAAAGCTGAGTAACTGCCTGATAGAAAACAAATGTAGCAGAACAGACTTCCCTCTCTTTTCCTTTTCCTCTAAATATGAAATTTACTAACACTTTAACTTTCCTCAGAGAGCTGCGTAAGGCTTGAAATATATATATATAGTTTCTGTAAGTTCATCAAGGATTGAAGAGACTAGGTGATAAATAGTTGGGGTTAATGACAATTCCCTCGGTCAGGATCACAGGCAATGGTGATTGGTTTCACGGAGGAAGAATGGATGCTTCTTGGAAAAAGAAAAACTCTGACAAGTCGTTCCAAGAGCAACATGGAGTGTGGAAGGAGAAGATAACTTCCCAGCAGAAGCCCTTCTGCTGCTTCTTTAGCGAAGATTGAGCAGCACCTTTGCCTTTGTGAAAATGAAGGATGGAGAAATGTTTATGCAACTTGTGGTCACTGAGCTTTGCATCTTTCCTATTTCTGGAGATTTTTCTGTTCTTTTCAAAATTCTACACACAAACCACCAGGGCTCAAAACAACAGAACAGAGAGATTTCAAGGAGTTCCACCAAGGGGGAGGGGGCGGGCAACACTGAATCTTTAGCCTCATCTGTTTCTTTTTTGTTGTTGTTTCTTCAATAAAGCTGCAATTGGCCCGGTGTAATCTGATAAGTGTCTTATTATAAACTTGAACATCAACGGAGGGTAGAAAAAAAAATGATGAAACGTGCAACTAAAGAAAAAAAAAAGAAAGAAAGAAAGGAAGGAAGGAAGGGTCTAAATGACTGGCAGTTCCCATTTCTTTACAAGTGTTACATTTCAGTCCTCTGCCACTACCACATGTTTCCTGTTCACAGATAATTTGTACAACATATTTTATCATTCAGTTTTAGACACAGTTGAAAGGCTTTTGCCTAAGGCTTGGAACACTTTGAAAATTGTATACCATTTGCAAGGCTTTCTTCTGCTTCACTGTGCAATTAGGTGACTGTCTTTCTACAGACGTCGAATCTATCATTTGTGGGATTGTGGACGTGTGTGTGTGTGTGCATGAGTTTGTGTGTGCATGTTTTAAAAACAAAGGTGAACAGAAAATGAATGTGAGGAGCTTTCAATAATCTATAGATGGGGGTTTAAGAAGCAAAACAGTGATTTCAGATCCTTGAAGGACTGGGGTTCTCAAACAGCAAATGGGTTTTCTCCCTTAAAGAAGTTAGGTTCTGGACGATTTTAGTTCCGAATGTTGTTGACATATTTACTCAGTTCCACATTCTCTACTAGTAGTTAAATCACAGCGTAACGATCCTAAAGAAACCCAGTCTCATTAATCTCAGCGAAAGTGATTTCAGGACTTCTTGTTAGCTTCCCCTGTTGTCTCCTATGCCCTGTCTTGCCTGAATTTCGCAGTTTGCCTACGATGCACTGACGTGCTCAGAGCTTCCCCTGGTGGAAGTTGCTGGCAAAAGGTGTTCTAGCCAGGAAGGGCGAATCTGAGACTTGCTCCCAGGCACCAGCTCAGCGGACTGTTCAGTTGCCCAAGAACAGAGAGTACACAATGTGACTGGAGGTTCTGATTGAATTTCCTATGCGTTTCTATGTTTTACATAACCTGAATTTTAAAGTCAGATTTGATAAAAGATAACTTATTCCCATCATTATGCCACTTTGTATTTTTCCACTGAATAATGCAAAGGAAAAGAGAAAGCTAGGAAGCCTAATTCAACCCTCCCAGGAAGAGCCTGACTTTCCTCTGAGGTTGAATTCAACATCCATCATTATGCAGCGATGCAGTTCTTCTCCTGTATTTTAAAAACATGGCAATAAAATGGTTGCAGAAAAGTCTAAACAACATTGACTCTTTTGATGGGAAAGGCTATTTAGGCTTGTATATGCTCTTTAAAGCATTGTTGTCTTTTCTTCTTCAAAGGCAAACTTTCCATATTAATTTCACTTATACCATATTTCCATAATTTTTTAGCCTATAAATTCTGAATATGTCTGTGTATATGTCTTAAATCATAAAGCCTTCCAAGACAAGATTTTGGGGGTGAGGGTGGGATTAGGAAACTAAAAACAAATAGTCAATTAATAAATTCTAGCACTGTTGATTCTAACGACAAGCGTGATAGGTTTGCAATTCATGCCAATGGTGGGGAAGAAACAACAGAAATTGAAATCTATTTAGAAAATCTTTACAATCCTATATCAAAATTTGGCCTTAAATAACGAGGGGAAGAGAAAAAGTACGATCCACCTGGTACTGCTGTTTCAGGAGACATTGTCAACCAAAGAACAGCGACTTTTTGAAACAACTAATCATTGGATTTAAATAATTTTATAGTCCATATCACTCTGAATGCTAAGCAGGCTAGAAACACCAGAAACTTGTTCTGATGTCAATCTATTTAAATAATTGCCTGAGTAACACACTTTCTATGATTATATGTTTAATAGAGACAGATCCCCCCAAAAAAACCCGCAATTATATTCAAGGATGAAGTCCACCTAACAATGACCCTGTCTATTCTGAAATAGAAGCTGGACCACAGAGAACTCACAGGTCCCCAACTCGACACAGGCAAGTTTGACTTCCTAGCTTCTTTGACAAAACATTAAGGATAATGTAAAATAAAGCCACTTAGAAATGCTATCCTCTGTAAGTAATAGGAAAGGATGATTAAAGCTACACAGACATTTGTTAGATTTATACATGTGCACAGAGCCAAGACCTAGGGGTTTGGGTCAGTCCAAATGTCATCATAATAATAATTTATGGAAGGGCAGCAGCAGGCGGAAGCAGCAAAGACACCAATGCTGAGACAGCCGTCCTGAATAAAGCAGAAAGTACTTGCCTTTTGAAATCTATCCAGGACAGTATGCAATGACATAGATTTTTGGATCCCAGAAATCAGGGCAGTTTGAGCAATCATTTGTCAAAAGCCTGCTGTCCCTAGGGCGCACCTGCAAGGTGGATGTATGGAGCTCAACACAGCAGCTTTTCAGTAAGGCTAGCTCCCTGATCTGTCCAGTTTCCGGAAAGCAATGACGCAGTTACTATTATCTGCTTGAATACTTTCCACCCTAATCTGCTCAGTTCTTTGGGCCTTGGTGAGGCACTTTCTGGTAGACTGAAGAGGCTCCACGATAAGAGGCTCCACTGTTCTTTACTAGCCAAGTGGGAAAGGGGAGGTATGGATGGGTGGGGGGAGGAGGGCTGCCTTTTTAAACTGTTGCTTCCTTAACATATGGCCCAAGTTAGAGCAAATCCTGAGAGATGGGAGAACAGCATCTGCTGTGGTTTGAATGTGTCCCCCAAAAAGCACGTGCTGGAAACGTAATCCCCAATGCAACAGTGTTGGGAGGTGGGGCCCAATGGGAGGTGTGTAGGTCCTGCAGCTCCACCCTCACAAATGGATTAATGCCAGTTAGAATAGGGCTTGAGGTTGCAAGTTACATCTCTTGCTCTCACACACTCTCTTGCCCTTCTGCCTTCCACCGTGGGATGAGGCATCACACAAGCCCTCACCAGACGCCAGCACCTTGCCATTGGACTTCCTGGCCTCCGGAACTGTAAGAAATACATTTCTTCTCTTTATAAGTTACCCAGTCTGTGACATTCTGTTATAGCAACACAAAACAGACTAAGACAGCATCTTACAACAATCTGATCACCTTATGGAAATGGAGTTTGGAGAAAATTCTTAACTGTGGCAGTTTAAAAATACCTTACATCTAAGAGGCAACTTTCCATATGCTGAGTTCATGGATGTACATACAATGAGGACCTGCCTTCCAGGGCAGGGCATGCGAGCAGCTGAATTCATACGCAGGAAATTGAACCACCCAAGGCTGCTTTTAAAGGAGTATGACTTTCAGGATTCTGAGTTAAGCCTATTCTTGCCACTGACTTTCTATATGACCTTGGGCAAATCATTTAACCTGTGGGTGACTCAGCTACAAGAACAGTATGATTCTTGGTCTAAAAGACAATTTCAGAACAGAAACCCCATCTTAATTTTCCTTTCCTTCCCACTGCTTGATCTCATCATTGCAATGCGGCGGGCTGCTCTCCGGTGCTTTTTCATTGACCTGCCTGCCGGTGGTATTAGGAGGCCTTGTTCCTTCTGCGGGGCTGACACACAACATACACCTAGCTGGAAGGGGGCTCTCCTGGCACGGAGACAGACACATCTGGCTCCCCTGTGCAGCTGTGCAGGCCTGAGCTCCTCTATGGATTAGAGGGTGCTCCCCTCCAGGGATCACCAAGTAGATAGGTGAACTGAAGGTCTCAGGGTCACCTGCTAATCCTGCTCTGCTGTGCGCCTCTGCGCTCATCACTGCGGGAGCGCATGGAAACCAGTGTAATTATACCTCCTGTGTGCAAGGGGGCAGTAAAGTGCTCTGGTTAAAAGCTCCGCTTTGGTGGGGAACAGCTCTGGGTTCAAGGCATGGAACCTTCAGGTACCCTCCCCAGCCCCATTGTCTCTTCTATAGTACAGGGAAAGTCGTAGCTCCAACTTTGTGAGTCCTGAGAATTAAATGATGTAACATGCGCAGGGTGTGGCACATATGTGATATTCAATAACTGCTGGTGTTATACGTTTACATATTTCAATCCTTTCTGTTTCCACAGCCCCTTTGCACCCCTGCCTCAACCCTATAGGGTCACTGACATCGGGCCTCTCGGTCCTCCCCGCTCTAGGTGTGACAATGCGGCCGGTAATGCTGGAGGGGTCGCACGCGCCCAGGCCTTAGGGGTCTTGTTCAGTGCTCTGTCGTGCTCTTTCCACCGACCTGTGCGCTGCTTGTCCCTCGTGTTTTGAGATTGGCATGAGCTGTTCAGCGTACTCTCCGCATCTTCTGCCCACCGCCGCGGTCTCGGTGGCTTTAAAGCCTGGCTACTCCGGAGCGCAGAGTTTCATTTTATTCTTGCATTTCATGGCTCCAAGCAGAAAAGGCTTATCTATTTGGTTCACTTGATGAGTTCGGTTGGATAAAACTCTGCTGGGGTCAGACATCCTGGCACCTGTGCCTGACAAAGAGGCAAGAGATGAGAAAATGGGAACAGACAGTGTAAACAACTGCCACAGGATCGCGGAGCCAGTAACTGGCAATGCAGAGATTTGAACCCAGGCCCGTCTGAATGAAAGCTAATCACTGTCGCTGGAGGCAGTGGGAAGATAGACACATGCCAGATGATTCTTCTGTGAGATATTAACTGCTCAGTGTTGGCAAGGTGATACTGAAGCACAGAGAAGGGCCCTCAGCACTACCTGGTCTTACAGGATGGCTTATACACTGAGATTTTTGAAGGGTGCATGAGAGGGATTTCAATAAATGAAGAAAGGAAGGTGATCTAGCAAGGGGGACATTCTGAGCAAGTTGATGGTGGCACAGAACAGCACAAGAGGGTGGACAGGAGAACCACGCAGGGGACAGTAGTCCTAGGACAGAGGCTGTCAGACTTTGGCGTGCATCAGAATCACCTGGAGGGCTTATTAAAACACATATTGTGGCTTGGCCCTAGAGTTTCTGATTCATTGGGTCTGGATCAGGCCCAAGGATTTGCATTTTTGGCAAGTTCCTGGGTGATGCTGATGCTGCTGGTTCAGGGATCACACTGGCCTAGGGCTTCAGTAAAGGTCGTAAGGAGCAAGCGAGGCTATGGCGGGCAGCCCTTATGTGTTCCCAAGGTAGAGAAGTGAGGAAGATCATCGCTTCTTCTCTTAACATCCCCTATTCCATCAGCAGCCAGATGTCTCACACTTCCTGCTCCCACTTGAGGGTAAAGGTAGAAACTCTCTGCTAGCGCTACTGCTCCAGGGTGAAGCCCTGGCATGTCCTCCCTCTGTGCCAGAAGGATATCCCAGGCATTTCTCAGCTCTCGGGGCACCACAGAACACAGCCTCTTGTTCAGAAACCTTAATAAGGAGTACCTGAGCTAGCAGCCACATCTGCCTCCGCTTGCAAGTGAGCAAGCAGAGACTCTTCCAGAGCTGCTTCAGGAAGTGGAAACTTAGTGCCACTTGGCACTACAGACTGGTGCACTGCCCCTTGCCAGAGACACGACCTAACTCCAGGGCTCAAGCACTTAGTGAATTGAACTCAAAGACTTTAAAACATTTAAAAATCCTTCCAAGATCGCTGTGCAGAAATTGAATCTATTATTCTCATCGTCCACCATTTCAGGTGCCTCTTTAAACGAATTCACATATTTCCCCTACATATTCTGCAACTAATAATTGATCTGATAGTACTCAATTTTTGTGAGTATCATTTTTGGAATGGACTTTGTACATGAAGTACTTGTTTATATTAAATCCTACTGTTTTTGTCCTAAATCCAAATTTTCCCAGCTAATAGAACTTAGAGGAGCTATGAATATTAATAGTTCTTTTGAATGCAAGTCTTAATTCAGCATCACCCTATTTGTCAATTCTCATTGGCTGCGTGACAAAAGCAGTCCAATCTTTCCTTTCTCTCAGTATTTCTTTTATTGCTGTTCTTGGGCTTCATAAAAAGTGATTAATATGGTGACTTTTTTCCCATGGGAAATGCAATAGCTCAATGCCACATTGTACAGAAAACAAAGTAGAGAAATAGAAACATACAAACTACCTAATTCTTTAATAAAGGCGGACCCCAGTGGCCCTTCTGTTTCTTTGAATGCTTCCAAAATCTCCAAAGTTCATCGGCGGCCATGTCCAATGGATTGCATTTTGTAGTGCTATACCCCATGTGTCTTGAAATTCAGACTTCACACATTCAATGTATTTTAGGCTGAAGGTAAATTTGAGCTCCACATTTCCTCACACATTTTCTTGCTATAATCATTGTAAGTGTGATCTTGCAGTGGATCCCATCTACCCTTTGACTGAGAGTTCAATGTGAATTGAATAATCATAAAGAAATGCTTCTTGAGAATTCTCTTAAAACATACAGAGCCTAGAGGGGAAGCAGAATGATGCAGAAACTGTCCCAGCTCATGCATTTCAGGCCCATGTCTTGTGTTTTTCAATATTTTTGCCCTGGAAATTCTTCCCTGCCACGTGTCTAGGGAAGGAATGATGCAATTCTGGGCAAAAATGAGATACCTGCAGTATTAAAGGACAATGATAGGGATTTTATGGGAAGAAAAAGCACAAAGCATCAGAAGACCTGCCACTAAGCCTGACATTGCCCTTGTCAGCTTCATGGTTGACAAGTTCCTCCAACTCTCTGAGCCAGAGTCCTCTCACCTCCAAAATGGAAATAACACAAAAACCAACCCCGTAAGATTATGACGTTGCTACACAAAGAGCATTTAAAAAGTAGAGCTATTTATAAATGTAACAGGTTATCAGGCTTGCCCACAATGTTGAAAACCTAATGTGCTTTCAAGATGGAACACACTGACTATAGATGTTGTTTTGTTGTTGGACTAGGAAGGAAATTCTAAGTATGGATTCCCAGTTTCCTTTAGTCCCTTTCCTACAGCTAAACAGAGAGCATCCCACCGTTGTATGTCAAATGCAGCATATGTGAAAATACCTCCCTATCATCTTTCACAGAAATTTTTTCCAAGTGAGAAAGCACGTAACGGGGTCGTGGGCTTTCAGCAGTAATGCGACCCAGGTTGCTAGTGTGATTTTGATTAGTAAGTTCTGTGCCTAGTCTTAGTGTGTGTGGGTAAGCTGCAGTCTGTGATTTCATGCATTTTTTGAAGGGGAAAAAAAAAGGAAACTTAGTTAGAGATATTTTATAACTGCTCATAAGAAGGAATTCTGCAATTCATGGGGATTCATTTCGAGACAGCGTACTGCTAATCAGGGCCAGGAAATCAGTCCTAATGCAACAGACAGACGTCATGAATTAACAGCTGCTGGAGCACACATTTCGATCACAGCTTATCACCATCCTCATCACCCTCTTCATCCTCACCCTCATCTTTGTCGTCCATGGTGAAAGTAGTACAATGGGGTTGCAGTGGTTTCTTCTGTTTGGGTTCCTGAAATATCCAATTCAGACAAATGTCAGTCCGCACCGAGCTTTCTTATGGGAAATTTCTCTCTATGTAGAGAAAGGCTTCCATTGTCCTCTCTCTCCTCTTCTAGATGTTTAAAGTCCGCCACTGAAGTGCTAAGTCCAATGAGCTCCAGTGCCTGAGAAAACATACCAATGTATTTATTTCCTCTTATTATGTTCAGGAGTTCTTGATCTTCTCAGGTTACTTCACATCATCCCAGATGTTGCCTGTTTACTTCGGAGCTTTATCTTAGCATTTAACAAAAATCAGAAATACGGGAATAAAAAAAGTTTTCACTTTTTTCAAGTAACTTTGATTTAATCTAAAGCCATTAGGACTACTCAAATTGCTAACAACTTTAGATACCCCAAAATTAGAGTCCATCTGTAAATCATTATGGCAGATTTTGGAGCAAAACCAGAAAGTTTTGCAATACCTTCTTCTTGGGCAAAAATCACTCTGCCTATAAGTAAATTTGGGTGATATAGCCATCTAGTAATTTGTGGATGGATCGTATGGAGCAACAAGGGGAAAAATTCATATTAGTTCATTGAATAAGAAATAAATGCTCCACTGCAATGCTTGAATAACACAATGGCTGATAGTCAAGCTGGTCTGGATACAGAGATCTGAGAATAAGCACAGCTCAGCCTTTGTTCCATCTTGCCTTGACCTCTGTAAGCTTTCTCATAGGAAACTAATTTGGGAACAGAATTTGATGGATCTGGTTACAAAAAAGTACATCTTTTATATATAAAATATTTTTCAAACGCTAATTCCAAAATGAATATATTAGATACATAATAAAGAAGATTGATGGCCGAAATGACACCTGAAGTTCTTCACAGTAAGAAGGTATGTGAATAAAATCAGTCATATATGCGCACATACACATGTGCACACACACATCCTCACACACTTGCGCAGGTTGAAATCTTGCCCTTCGGGCTCTGTGGGTAAATTGTGAATTGCTAACACCCCCAAGACCAGGAGAAGGAAGAATTGCTTTCTTTCAAGGTAGCAACAATGTGGGATGGCTGAAGAACTAGGCTTTGAAACCAGATCAGGCTAGCCAAGTCACTCAACCTCTTTGATCCTAAGTACTTTTCTGTGTTAACTGGGCATAAATTACATAGCTCCTAAGGCTGTTGCAAAGATTTAATGAGATTATGCCCCAGCAGCATCTCTAGCCCAGTGGCTGGCATTGGTCAGAAACTTTGCATGGTGAGCTTCCAGCTACATTGCAGTGCTCTGTATCCCTCTCTAAACGGAAAGAATATCACCTTGTTTCTACTGCTACTGTATTTTTGTCTGTAATAGAAGTTCCTTGGGTCACTTGTAGAATTTCAGCCTTTTTCACATAAGTTCTAACCGATTGCACAACTGGAGCACCCAATTTCAGCTCTTTTCAATTCTTTATGCTGTTGTCGGCCCTGTACTTTGTCCCCTTTACTCACTTGCTCTTTGGGTTCTTTTTATTTAGAATATTTATAGGCAATTCATGCCTCTATATTCTCCCTCGTAGAGCACCATAAAAGAAGAAGGCCACCGTGGCATTAATAGGATGTGCTCTGATCTACTTCAGGAGATTGTTGAACACTCATTATAACATTTAGGACTTTGTATGATTTAATCACATTCAGGAAATTCCATTTTCTAGATGGAATGTTTGTTTCTGTTTGCTTATCCATATCCTGTCATTTCACTGTATCTCACATAAAATTGTGGTGGGGGAGTGGTAAGGGAGGAAGAAGTTTTGAAAATAAGAGGAAGAAATCTGGCTTCCTAAATTTCACCTCAAGGGATTTGACAAAAAATTTGCTCTCCTAAATTGACCAAGATTAACAAATACCACATATGTTAAAGTGCAAATTTCATTCCTAATCATTCCCTCTTTAAACATTTGAGACATACTGGGTTGAAAAAGTGGCTCTGAGTTTGATGTATCATCTGCTATAGAGCAGAGTTCATGTTGCTCCGATGTTGGTGCCTGGTGTGTTTTATCTGGTCTACATCTGCCTGTGGTTTTAATAATTCACTTCATTCCAAGGTTGCAGCATGTGTGTTTATCAAGGTTCTCTTTTGTTCAAAGGGGTTTTCTATGACCCTAATCTCAGGTTTTTTCTTTAACTGTGTCCCTCTAGCTCCACAAAGAGGATGTCCTATTTTTATTTACATGAATCTCCTCATCATTTTTTTCCTGGACAGGAAGAGAGGTAAATTATTTTATCTTAAAAAATCATATTTTCTCAATGTTTTAACATTATTGGGGTTGCTGTCCCTAGGACTATTTCTTAGAAGTGCATATTTCACTTAAAATCATCTAGAATCCAATTGCATTGGGTGATTAATCCGATTTAGATGAAAGGTATGTTTAACTACCCATTTACTTTATTTCTCACCAAAGGACTCCAGGACCCTGATTTATCTCACAGAACCACAATCCCAGGTTACTGCTGCCCTTATATTATTTAAAAGAATCCCATGAGATTGACTCTAGGACCTCTCTGAAAGAAAATATAATTTATTTTGGAAAAGTCATTGGTAGACTAAATCTCCATGAAGGAGAATAAGAATGTTGATAAGCATTAAAGGAAATACTTCTTCCCCATCCCTCTAGTTTCCACCAGCCCTCAGTCCTTCTTTCTTGCAACTCCCCATGGGAAGCAATATTTCTCTTTGACTCTCCCCTGCCAATTGTTTTGTAGAAGCAGAACTCCAGCAGGATCCCACACTGCCTGGGACTGGGTGGGTGAGTCTATCTTTAATAGAGTTTAGTAGTGGGAAGCCCACTTTGCTGTACACTCAAGCCACTTTCTCCAGAATCATCTTTAGCAACAAGAAAGAAAGTCTAATTATAAACCCCATAAGAGCCCTCCCTCTCATAAAATGCTGCCCAAATCCCAAACATGCACATATAATTAGTCAGCTGTGGGCATCTTTCTTCTCTTGGTTCCAGTTACTGACCAGCTGATCAGTAAACCCCAGGTTTGGACCTGAAGGACTCATCTTCAGTCATTTGTGGTTACAAAGAGCGCCAGCTTTTATAGTAACCCCCAACATCGAACCTGTATCCCTCCCTTTATTGCTGGAGTAGTGAATGAAGGTAAGGTAAGCAAAAAGCAATGTTCTCCTCATAGAATAACACTGGGCAAATTCACAGTAATAAAACAATAATAACAGTGTGCATTGAAACTTGAGTGTGTGTATGTTGGGGGGGTGTTACTAGCATCTAATGAATAGGGGCCAGGGATGTTGCTAAATATCCTATGATGCATAGGACAGCCCCCACAACAAAGAATTATCTAGCCCAAAATGTCACTAGTACTGAGGCTGGGAAACTCAGATCTAACCTCATATCACAAAGCATCATGGTGGTTTTCTCTACCCAGACCTGCAGTTTTATTTGGTGATCCACAAAGACACCATGGGATATGTAATATTTAGGCAGCAATCATTAAGGAACAGAATAAAGAGGATACTTGTGAGTCTTCTACTGCAACTTGCACTCCGTTGCTCAACTCCAAATCCATAACATCAATACAACATCAAACATCATACAAGTATAATTTCAAAGCAAAATCTGAAAACTATGATCCACCATGCCAACACATCTGATTAGCTACTTGGTATAAGTCATTCTCCATTATGTATCCCCAAATTATCTGATTGTATTAAAGACATCATTCTGACATTTCCATCCTATTGTGTGAAATCTGTAAAGACAGACTTAAAATGATTTTCCCTTCCAATTTACTCAAACTAAACAAATAACCAACCTCCACTGCCATCTCTTGGATTCTGTTGTCCACCTCTTCCTCCCCACCTCCTACCCCCTAGTCCTTAGTTGCAATCAACTTGGCACTTCCTTTTCACATTCCTTTTCCCATTAGATAGGAAATACCTGATGGGAGGGCATCAGCCTTTATTTCAAAACAAATAAAGTGTGTGCTGCACATATTAATTCATAACAAATAGAATATAACAGAAGTAATGGGAAGTTACTTCTAAGATTAAGTTTACAAAAAGAAAGTGGCTTCTGTCTTGGTTGCTGTCTTTTGCTCTCTTTTGGGTCACTTGTTCTGGGGGCAAACAGTTGCCATGTTCTAAGCAGCCTCATGGAGAGGTGGGCCTGAGTAAACTTGAGGTCCTCTAACGGCCTTGTGAGAGTGAGCTTGGAAGTGGGTCCTCCATACTGGAGCCTTGAGCTGACTGCAGCCACAGGCAACACCTCGGATTGCAGCCTTCTAAAAGACTCTAAACCAGGACCACCCAGCTAATCTGTTCGTGGATTCCAAACCCACCAGGCGATAACAAATGTTTATTTATTGCTTCCAGACGCTGAGTTTTGGAGTTGTTGCTTGAATGGGAGCTCAAGGTCTCATCAACCTTCTTCAGCATACTAATGACTTCTGAATGTTTTGAGTTTCATTATCTGGCACTTAGTTGTATCCTGTTTTCATCTCTTCAGATCAACTCCAGCCCACAGTCTGCTCACTTCATTCTGGAGTGTCATAGGAGAGAAGTGTGTGTCACTGACTCTGTCAAAACGACCAACCTTCAGGGAAGACACATCTCAGCAAGGTTGTTGAGAACTTGAAATTTCAGACATTCATTCAGAATTCTTATTGTTTGTTATTACCTTAGTGCTCTGTTAGAAATGACAAAAAGTGCAAAATGGAGAAAGGGAAACATTAACTAAACTTTTTCATATTCAAATATGAAAGAATCTCTTTAAAAGTAAATTTTTATATAATTTAGTGAACACTTAATTTAGGGAAATTGCATATAGAACAGACGAGTACCTTTGGTTTATTTTCTCTTTTTTACTATGCTTGACAACAATATTGTTTATCAGTATATTTAGCTACATACCTTCATTTCTGTGAATCATATTTTGATATATTTGGCTTTTATTTGCCTGTATTAAGCATATCTATGTGTATAAGGCATGTTCGCATGCCTTAGGTGACATGCTAGTATTCATAACATTATTTAGTATGTGCTTTCCTATCCTCAGTGCTAAAGTCAGCCATGAGTTGTCTGATTTACACCATTTGCTATGTCTTTGGAATGCAAATTCTCATTTCGTATAGCTTAGTGCTATAAGAATATATGAAGATTAACTCGTAGTGTCCGCCTCTATTCATCTGTTCCCAAACTGCTCCTTCTCTACTGGGATTACACTGTGATACACCTCAGAGAAATGAAACTATGATGGAAATGTGTGTACTCCCTGAAAATATTAAGTGCACTCACTGAAAAAAAACATAAAAATACCTCTACAATATCTGCTTCGAGGGGTTATCCCTTTATTAATTTAGCTAATTTAGGAATATCCCCTTTATATGCATTTCTGCTCTTTTCCATTCCTGAGCCAAAGCTCATGGAAAAACAATGAAGAGAATGGTTATGTAATTTGTGTTACCCTAAATTTACAATTAGAGCAAAGAGAAGGATGTGATATTAATTTGAACATAAATAAAAATAAGGCAGATCTGAGGACCCAGGAGAAGAGGCACAGAAGAAATATTTTTTTTAAAGTTCTATACTGAATTTCCTGACTTCTGTCCCTGGAGATCTGATCACTGTATCATAATATTGAACAGATAAGGTGAGGTGTTTGAAGGTGTTTGGTACTCCTGAACAGAACAGAAGGCGGCTCGTTTCCTACCGGCTTGGAACTTCTAAAATTTTCAACAATAATGTATGTATATTTGATGAAAGAGATGGTTTTCCGGCCTTGGTGCTACTGTGTATTAACATAGCATACTTGGTACAGTGCCTGTATACTTCAGTGATAAATGCCATCCGCATAGCTTCCCCAAATGCAGAAGGAAGGATAATTAAAACCAACCATCTCATCTCAGAGATGTGTGAAGATTAATAAAATGATTTCTGTAAAGGTCCCTGAGCTTTTGGAAAAAAGAATTCAACATACAAAGTATTACTATGTAGTTTAATTTATAGTTATGTGAGGTAGTTTATGAGCACTTTACATCAAATGAAAAACATAATTAGTGCCACATTACTACTTCAAAGGTCATTTTATATACAAGGCAAAATTTGAGGATTTAATCATGAATTAATTTATTGCACAGCATATGTTATGTACATTAAGATATAGGTTTAGAATTTAACTAATAATAAAAATGATGAAAGAAGTACAATGCTGGTGACTTATTTGGTTTTCTTCGATTTAAAACTTGAAAAAATTTGAAGAAACCTATTCTGCTTTATTTCTGTGTGAGTTCCAAGTTAAGGACAAGTTTCTGAAGACCATACAGTCCCACTGGGAGAGAACTTGTTCCAATTATGTTTTCAAATTTTTAATCTAGATTCAGCACAGCTGAACCTGGAGGGAAGCTGGAGGGGAACAGATCGGGGGGACTGAGTGAGGGTTCACAGAACCAGTAATAGGGATCTGGACTTTATGGCCACAGTAGAAGTGGGAAGATAGGAGGAGGAAACAACACAAAACATTATCAAAGAGGAGTCAGGTCTTGTAACTGACAGCATGAGAGAAAACAGTCTTTGCTATAAAGAGATGGCCAGTGTGGAGATCTGGAACAGTGCCATCTGAGAGAACTTTCTGTGGCGATGGAAGTGTTCTACGTCTGCTCTGACCAACAGGGGGCAACCAGGCACATGTGGCTGTGGGGCATTTGAAATGTGGCTGGTGCACCTGAGGGGGCTGAATGTATTATTATATTTCATTTCAACTAATTTAAATTTAAAATTAAAAAGTCACACGTGGCTAATGGCTACCATATTGGCCAGTGCAGATCTAGAAGAATGAGTAGTATCAGAAGCACCATCAGTAGAAAAGGGGAAGCCAGAAACAAAAGTTTGCTGGGGAACTGGCAGGGGTACAGATAGTGGATGAGTACATCACAGAAGGAAAAAAATCATACGATCATGTGGTGGAGGAATAAGATGAGAACTACCAAAAAAAATCCCCCTTAAAAAAATTATTTAAAATCTTCATTACTCTTAGAGCTGTTTGATACCTACTGTCCATAACCTGTTTTCCTCTGTATGTGCCATTTCTTTGGTACACATTCCATCCACATCACCGGTTGATGGCCAACATAGTACCCAGGAGCTCAGGTGAGGGAGGAAGAAATTTAAACATTATAAGGCAAGTAGACACCAAAACATCAGGGGCAAAATGTCTTGCAGTGAGTCTGTCCCACTTCCTTTAGCCCATGGTATTGACGTTGATTAAAGGCACATGATTTCTATGGGCAAGTCGCAAGTAGTTCACAGTACAGTCAGAGTTGATATGTAAACTAAAATTCAGAGAGCAGTAATAAAAGCCTTACACAATTGCAATAATAACTCATAAAGAGACATATGTATTTGGTGCAAGAATTGTTTCAGGTTGCAGCTGCTAACTTAACAGAATATATCTTGCTTCTCTTCCCCTACTTCTAAATGGCCAACATTTCCCTGAAGTCACATATAATTAAAGAGTTTACTATCTACTGAGAGTTTGCATTTTTTCCTACTTTAACTACTTTCCCAGGAATAAATAACATGTGTCCTTGTATTTGAAATTGCAAATACTATATGTATGATAAAAAATTAATGTGCATAATGGGAAATTTTCAGGGCTTTTCATCCCAAGGGATTTTATAAAGGTAGGAGAAAATATTAGGTCTGTGTACATGGTAGCAATTTATTTATACCATAGGCATGTTTGTACACAAGTTGATTACTTCTATATTTATTGCTTTTGATCAGCAAACAACTTCAAAGAAATGGCATATTCTGATAGCATGCTGTTATACGTAACCATAATAATAAAACAGTTTACCGAGTGCATCTTAGAGGTATGAGCTTTCATATTATGTACGATTAAGGCTTTATCATGCCTCAATATTACAGTAGAAGGTCCTTTCCAGTTGTAGTAGTCTATGAGCCTATAATGTCCAGTGAAGGGGAATGCCATGAGGGGCTTATTAGATTGTTTTTCAGTTCAGTTTCAAAAACAAAAATGTCTGTTAAATTTGCTTCTGCACTCTTCATGGTGATGATGGGAAAGGATAGCAGGTTCCATTCACCCCATGCTCCTATAATGATATATCCCACTAGTGCAGTAGTTTTTATACTATATCATTCAGGCTGCAGGGAGGTAGGCGAACATGTTTCAGGTAAGTCTACAGGCTTCCCTGCCTTTGCCTCAACCCAAACAGCTTGGTTTTATGTTTCATCTATTGACATTCCCTGTAAGGTTTTGTTATAAAAGCAGTTCTGCTATTAAAGCCACAGAAGAAACTTAATGTTGCAGATACACATACACACACACACGTTATCACATACACATGCATACATGCACACTCAGCACATATCTGTGTTGATTTTCCTTCCATCTTTCCCTCCAGATCACTCTCTTCTGGTCTTTACCCTTCCCTGTGTTCAAGGAGGCTGATCCTTAGAGACCTGCATCACCCTCTGCCTTCCACACAGGTTTAGGCAAGGGAAGCCCATGGCAGCAGATCTCAGAGCTCTTGTTCTGATGAGATGGGTGCAAGTCAGGTAAGTATTGCTCCTTCTGCCTCCTTGTGGAGCCCCAAAGGATGGCTGTGCCCCTCAAGGAAAGCTGCCACACCTGTCAAATGGTCCACTCCATAGAACTATCCTCTCCTATTTCACAAATTGCTCCCTTTTCTGGTCCCTTAGGCCCCCTGCTAGGATATTGCACTATCCTTTTAAGTTCCCTAAACCCTGCCCATGATTCTGTAAATAGCAGTTCATTAAACTCTCCTCTCATGACCCAAGTAAAGAGTGCCATTTGCTTCTTGCTGGGCTCCCACCTAATAAACACATCTGTGCTCACACACACATGTCATAAACACATACAAACACACACAGAGAAAGAAAACCCAAGCCTCTAAGCAAATGACCGCAATATCAATGTCACGGTAAATAGTGTATCTACCATAAAGGAAAGAGAAGATACTCATCCATCTTATTTGTAGTTCCTCTAAATTGTTATTATTCCTCAAATTACATAGAAAATTCACTTTTAAAGAGATACAGTGTTTTTAAATATTATATTATGGAAGTATTTTTTAATATTTCAGTTTATTTTCAATGACTCTTTGTCACAATTTGAACTGGGCGTACCCTTCAAATCAGTAATAACACTTCTAGAAAAACATCCTTGACTCAAACAGTACAAAAGCAATTTATGTACCGGGGTAAAAAACTTTTGTACCGCCATAATATTCTGAAATTTAAAAAAAGAAAATGCACAAATGTGGGCTTACAAATGTTCATTGCAGCAATGTATGTAAGAGAGGAAATAGGAGCACTGTAAAACAGAAAAAATTGGGAAAATTCATAATGGCAATCATTAGGTGCCATGGCCTGATTGTGTTCCCAAAAATCTGTGTGTTGAAACTTATTCACCAATGTGATAGTATTAAAAGACGGGGCTTTTAGAGGGTGATTAAGTGATGAACGCACAGCCCTCATGGATGAGTTTGGGGCACTTACAAAGGGCTTCTATACAAAGGGGCTTTTATGTTCCCTTCTGTTTCTTCAGCCATGGGAAAACACAGTGTTCATCCCCTCTGGAGATACAACCACACGGTGCTAACTTGAAAGCAGAGGACAGTCCTCACCAAACATCAAACCTGTCAGAGCCTTGGACTTAGATCTCCCAGCCTCCAGAACTGTGAGAAATGTTTGTTCTTTATAAATTACCCAGTCTCAGATATTTCATTATAGCACTACAAACAGACTAAAACATTAGGGAGACATAAATTTTGGTACATTTATACTGTGTAATACTATGGAGAGAATAAAAAGAATATGACTATTATCTGAAATAGAATGAGGTTGAAAACAAGTTGCAATGATAATAATCCATACAGTATTATCCCATATATATCAAAAAGTACATGTCTGTGTACATTTATCTATGTCAAGTCATGTAGGTGGTTCTGAAAGGTGTTTTGAGTGGTTGTTTCTGGAGGTAAAAGTGGGGTATTGGAGGCAGTGTGGGGGGAAGGTGGGGAATGGGGGGTGTATGTAGTTGGAGATGAGTGAAGAGAGTTCAAATTATTTGATGGAAAATTAATCAAACAGACAGATCCAAACTAAAGATTTTTAGACACTATTTTTTTTACTTCTTAATTATTTAGTGTGACAAATATTAATTTGAAAATATATATATACCTTTAATTATCCATGTCTGTGTTTGGGATTGCATGTTTAGGCAGTTTTGTTTGTTTTCTTTTACTTTTTGAAGTCTCACATGTTGGTAGCTCATGTTACCAAAAGCTCCTACACACGTTTTCACTAATTTTGGGGGAATAGTGAGAGGAGTAAATTTCCTAAGTTATGTTGCCATGTATATATATTTTAACTTCACATTATATCCAGTTATAACTATTTTCCATTTATAAAAAAAGTGTTTAACCAAATGCAGGGAGTAGCACTCAATTTTGTATTTATGGAGAAAAATAAAATTTCAGAATAATAACAATATTAAATCTTCCTGTTAAATTTTTTTCTTTACTTGATCTAATTTTACAATACTTTTTAAAAAAAATTTTAAAGGAAAAGAAAATATCAGCTATTCCTTAAGCTGGGTTGTAAGGGTATATATTTTTCATATGAAGTATCCTATCAGTGCTACAGAAATATTTTTAAGGTGAAAATATAACCAAATAGAAAAAGTATTTGTTATGAAGGAATTAAAAAATAAAGGCAAACTAATTAAAGTTGTAAAAAAAACCTAGAATGCATAGTAGCTATCAAAATGTGAAGTAGAGTTTGAAATATTTAATTTAGTCTTATTTGTTTTCAGATATTTCATGTCATTAGTGACATTTAAAGTATAATCAAATCCTTGAAAAATTATCAGAATTTGTATAATTGTTTGAATATGGACTAAAGCAATATTTGTAAAAGCCTGAAAAAAGTAAAATTAAACATAAATGTTGTAAATTGACCCCAAGCACACACATAGAAAAAACTAAAAAAAAAAAAATTGATAAAATGTGTGACAGAGAAAACTTTAAAATGCTTAAAATTCTAAAAAAAAAAAAATGCCTTGTAATTCATGAAAATTGCCCATGTGTAAAATGTTTAAAATTTCTTGCTACATTTTCCTTTTTCACTTATTTTTCAGGATATTTTCTGGTAAGTCATCTACTTCCAATTGCTGAGTGATTGTATAAGATTCAAGAGAGAGGAGAATAGAAAATTAGGCCGGAACCACATAATGATAGACCTTGTATACCATTCTAAGCCACTTGGTATGGGGGAGGGTTATTGTAGAAAGCTGTGAATGCACGACAGCTTTCAATTATCCACTGTGCAATTTGCAATGATTTCTTTAATATTGAGTGGAAGAAAGGTAAGGACAAGGCCAACATGAAACAGTAAGTCCAGTTAGTTAGGAATCTGGTAAGATAACCCAGCAAAAGAAAGAAAAATAGAGAGAGATGAATGAGTTAGAATCAGCAAGATTTGAATATTGGGTGTGTAGGGTGAGGAGTCTGGTACCACTTCCAATCTTGAGTGACTTGTTAGTACCACAGGAAGAGCCTCCCTTGTCCTCCAGGGCACCACTTTCTCCTGTCTTTTCTGCATCAGTCTCTCCCTACAGTGATGGGGGTTCATTTGCAGTTGAAGACCAAGAGTTTACGCTGGCACCAGTTATCAAGGTGAAGGGAACCCTAACAGAGGCAGACTTTGCCTCCTGGTCCTTTCTAGGAGGACAGAATACTGATATTCTGTTTGCCCCTGACCGTTCGTCTTGATCCATTCAGAGATGGTGATTCCCAGGAAATAACTGCAATGCAAAGAGGCCTGCCTAGCTGAGCAGTCGTGTGACCTTGCATTTTTGCTTAGAACATGTAGTTCCTGAAAGTTGAGCACAGTAGACAGAAGCAGAAAGCACAGAATCCCCAGAATTGCTATTTTGGTCTCTGACAACACAGATTTCTTAAGAAACCAGACAGCATGTAGGAGGAGGCGCCCTGAGTGTGGTACAGGCTATGTCAGAGGAACAGGAGCACCAGCTGGAGGTGGAAGTTGAAGTAGGAGCGTCATATATCAACCAGCCTTCCACCCAGGTGCCTGAGAAGGAGCATTTACCATCACAGAGCCGGGGGCGAGAGGAACCATGAAAACTTCACGTTGTGTACAAACATGTCTGGGTGGATTACCCCACCTTTCAGCATGATGAAATAAGAAAATGGAGGAATAATGTCCGTGGGACCAAAAAAACCAAAACAAAAGCTGAAGAACAACGGGGAGTAGCATCCAGTGTAAGGAGATTCACTGAAAATGGCACATGGCAGCAACGGGAAGAAACTTTCAAGACAAATCCTCAAAAGAATGCAAGAAAACTGGCCTCTGTTAATCCCCAACAGGCAAGAGAGGACAGGTTAAAGCAAATAAGCGACAAGATTCCACAACATAGAGGGGAAAAAGGGAAAGAGATTATATAAAAAAGACTAACTAGGAAACTAAAACCACAAGCCAAAACAAAAACCAGATTGAGCGCAACAAAGCAGAGGACTGAGAAGGTAGGGGTCAAGGCAGTGACAGAGAGGACACGTCTGAGAAGCTGCTCCAGAGCACAAGCAAAGTTTTAAGAAAGAAAGTCTGATTAGTACAGAGATCATTCCCATTCTTGAAGAAAAGACGGAAGCAAATAGATAAGATATCGTAATCAAGGTGATACAAGAATTCTACGTAGGCAGATTTGCAGTTGATCACCTTATTGCAGGTAAAATTAATTAAAAGTATTTCCTCAGGTGGTATTCTTGAACAGACAATATACCATTTTGCATTTACTCTGAAAATTGGAACAATAAAACAATAAGGATAATAATAATGGGGAAAATGCACATTTATTGATCTCTACTGTGTACTAGTAATTCTTCTAAGCCCTTTTATGTATATTCATTCATTTAATCATCTCCTTCTATTATTCCTAGTTTACAGCTAAGGAAACTGAGACACAGAAAGAGGAAGGAACTTGGCAAAGATCACACAGCTAGCAGGTGTCGGAACTGGAATTCTAAGCCAGGTAATATAACTCCAGCTTTGTATCTTGAAGAATATTTTTAAAAATTAAAAATAGAAAACTTAGTAGAATATACAATGAATGTATGCTTTCAGAATAGTGGAGGAGATAAAAACAACAAAACCAATATGCCTATCGCAAAAGAAACAAAAGGCTATATAGCAAGCATGCTCATATACACACGTGCACAAAACAGAGAGCACAAGATGACTCAAGTAAAGTTGAACATTATAATAAGAATATTAATAAATTAACTTGTCTATTAATAAAAAATTTTTATTAGACAAAAACAAAATGCCAACAATATATTCTTTAGGGAAACATCCACCAAATACAGAGAAATATAAAAACTGAGCGTAAGCAACAGGATCAGAAAAGATAGATCTAACAGTGCAATAAAAGGAAATCAAGAATTGCAGTATTAGTATCTAAGAAAACTGAATTCAAAATAAAGAATTTCAAAGAGGCAAAAAATAATTTTATAAAGTTTAGAGTTATCGAAGGGAATATAATTCCCATAAGCATGTTGGCATCACATGTACTTTTATTAAGACACGTTAATCATAAACTACTATTTATATAACACTAGTTGGAAATGGACAAATGAACAAATGTATTAGATGATATTAGTACACTGTCATTGACTGATCTAGTAAATGAAAAATAATCTGGGAGATATAATTAATAACATTGAGGTAATTATATATATTAAATTTTGTACTTAAGAAACAGAAATCCCTTTCTTCTATGGCATCCTTAAACATTTAGAAAATTTAATCATTTATAGACCACAAAACAAAATTCAATAAATTTCCAACAGAATGAAGCATATGGTCAAATTCTCTTATATCATTATACCAAAACTAGTAATAAATCAAAGAAACAAACTTTAAATATAAATATTAAAAATATCAAATAATTCTCATATCAAAGAAGAAATGTAAATTGCAATTATTAAATATGTGTAAAATCACAACCATAATACAACTGCATACAGGTGATATTTATTTTCTTCTTTTTGTCAGCTTTTATTTTGAAAATTTCCAACAAAGAGTATGCCGTATCCTTTGAGATAAGCTAAAATATAATTTTTTAATTTTTATTTATTTTTGAGACATGGTTTCACTCTGTCACCCAGGCTGGAGTGCAGTGGCATGATCATAGCTCACTGTAACCTCAAAATCCTGGGCTCAAGCAGTACTCCTGCCTCAGCCTCCTGAGTAGCTGGGACTACAGGCGTGCACCACCATACCTGGCAATTTTTTTTTTTTAATTTTTTTGTAGAGATGGAGTCTCACTGTGTTGCTCAGACTATTCTCAAACGTCTGGCCTCAAGCAATCCTCCCACCTCAGCCTCCCAAACTGCTGGAATTACAGGTATGAGCCAATACTCCCCGCCCAAAATATCATTTTTAAGGGTAAAAATAGCAATATCAAAAATATTACTAACATATAAAAACTTTTGAGATAAGGCCAACACAGTATTGAGAAGAAAAATCCAAACCATACATACTTTTTAATGGGAAAAGAACTAGTAAAAATAAATGTAGTAAACTTTTAGTTACAGAATTAATAGAATTTATAACAAAAACTCCTGGAAAGCATGATTAAAGAGTTAAGGAATGTAAAAGAGTAAATTTGTAAATTAGAAAACAGTTGAATAGATAAATAAATCCAAGAATTAATTATTTGAAAGTGATAATGAACTTAATAAAATTATAATGCATCTGGCAAAAATAAGAAGTAAGAAAAGTGAAAGGCTTATGTCCACAAACAATGCCCAGCCCAGAGAGTTTATGCGGTTCAGTACTTTTAAAACTCCAAAATAAAAAAAAATCTTACTTTTTTTTCAAACATATTCAACACTAAACAGCAATGGCTATTTTCTATGGAAATCTTGATGCCAATATCTGACAAAGGTAAGGATCAAAAATAAAAATGCAGATAAATCTCACTCATGATAAAGATCCAAATATCCTCAATAAAATACTAGCAAATCAAATTCACCAGTATATTGCAAGGACAATATGCAGTAACCAACCTTGCTCAGGAATGCAAGAGACTTTCACATTAGAAAATCACAGTGTGTGAAGTATTGCATTAACAGCAGAAAAACTGCCCAATGCAAGCAGTGTGACCTTGCGGGAGTGAGAGATCTTGTTGGGAATGGCAACTGTAGTCCTCCACCAGAAACACTCACACACACACAAAACAGGGGACACACTGTCAAGGCTTTCCTTCAAGTCCTGTGAAAGTTAAAAGTTAATAGAATTCATTATCCATTCTTGATTTTTAAAACAATAATAATCTTCCTGAGATACTAACAGGAGAAAATTTCCTTAACATTGTATCTAATAGCAGAAAGCTAGAAAGATTTGGTATGGTAGTCAGAAATACAAATATATCTATTTATTACCAGCATATGTTTAATACCATCAGGAAATATTTTTCTGATGTGATTACTTATTGATAAGTGGCCAATTCCAAAATGCATGTGCACGCACACACAACACACATGTGAGCTTTTTCATATATCATAAATAACTAATTAGAGAGCATAATTGAAAATATTTCCATTCACAAAGGTAATACCGAAAAAACCAAGACCATGTTTCAAAAGATATTTTGAAGAAAAGACCTATATTAAGAAAACTCTAATATTTTATAGTGGGGAATGACACAAGACTTTAATAGTGAGTTAATATATCATTCTTCTGGATGGAAAAGTGCAGTTTTGTAAAGCTGTAAATTATCCCCAGATAATTATAATTATATAATATTATAATTTATAAATATTTATAATTATAACTTTAATAACAATAAAATTTATCATTATAATTCAAAATTTGCAATATAAAATTACTATTGTGAATATAATACACAGGCCTATAAGCCAATATAGCCTTGAGATAAGCCTTAGTATACGTAAACATTTAGCATATGACCATGATGGCATCTCAAATGAATAGAGGAAGAGTAGGAAACTGGAAAAATGATGTTATGATAATTGACTAAGTAGATAATATTGTTTCATGGAAATGTTTCCATCTACAAAAGTAATGCAAAAAATATTGAGGACCAAGTACTAAAAGTGCAAGACCTATACAAGCAAACTATAAATGGATTCATGAAATATGAAATGAATTCAATGTAGTCCAAAATGTAATGCATTGTAATAATGCCTTTCAAGTAGACAGCAAAGTCAAATTTACAAAGTAAATGATTATTGTGCTACTTCATAAAATTTGAAATGTTTGTGCACCAAAATATATGTGTGTGTGTCATTAAAAAGGTAATGACAAAAGAGAAAAAGGTAAAATATTTGCAATATTAGTTTTCAAGTGAGGAATCACTTCAAATAAACTGGTGTAAACTTTTAGGAGCTTCCTTACACAAAAGCATCAAAATCCTTAAAAATCTTCATAATATTTCACCATCAATTCCTCTTCTATGGTTTTTTTTCCCTAAAAAATTAATCTCATATATGCTCAATGTTTTATCCTCCAGAATGTTTTTTGCAGCATTGTTTAAAATGTTTTATTTTAAATGGAATCGATCTAGTTGGTTATGCTAAATCAGGGCTTAGAAAATATTCCACACAATTGCTTGCTTTTTATGTGGATGTGTGTGAGCACAAGAGACTGGTATCTCCTACTATTATCCTCTCCAAATTGCCTCCAAAGAATCTCTAACACAGAATCTACCAACCGTCTTGTTGGGGAGGTCATTGAGGTTTTATGTCACGCCTTATACAGAAACAGACTCGAGAGCCACAGGCAGCACTCCTGTCCTCCCCAGACCACCCTCGCCACACTGCCTGAGCTACCTTTGTCTCCCCCAGTCCGGACTCCGCCGCTGGCTCGTGAGGCTGCCTCCCAAATTTTCACATGGACCCTTCTTATCCCTCTTTATATGCACAGAGCAATTCAGCTATGCTCCAGTCTCTGTCTCCAACTTGCCTACTCAAACCTGTAGCATGCCCAGCAAGCCATAAACCCTGCAATCATGAGGACCCACTCTCACCAGAAGGCAGTAGAGGCTTGTAAATAAAATTTTTCTTTACAAATAAACAAGCAAAAGAAATAAATTTTTCTAATAAATATTTATGTATAAATAAAAATGCATTTATATACATAAACATATATATTTATATACACACACATACAGTTGACCCTTGAACAACATGGCTTTAAACTGCACAGGTTCACTTATATGCAGACTTTTTTCAATAAATACACTGGAAAATTTTTTGGAAATTTGGACAATTTGAAAAAACTCACAGATGTACCGTGTAGCCTAGAAATATGGGGAAAAAAATTTAAAGTTAGCTTTGTCATGAATGCATAGAATGTATGTTGATTCTACTCTACTTATGTGTTAACCAACTATTTATGTTACTGATTGGTAAGACTTCTGATCAACAGTAGACTATTAGTAGTTCAGATTTGGGGGAGTCAAAAGTTATACATGGATTTTTGACTGCGTGGGGGTCAGCAACCCTAACACTTGTGTTGTTCAAGAGTCAATTATATATATGTGTGTGTGTGTATACATACATACACACACATACATACACACACATAGATACATGCATATATATAGAGAGAGAGAGAGAGAAAGAGAGAGAGTTGGATGCAGAAATGTGACATACACAAATGTAGAAGTGAGAGACAGGATTCAGTAGAAGGAAAAGTCAACACACCATGCAGTTGCAACTGAGTTTTCAGTTGATCCTACAGAGAGCTCTGGAGCTAAGACAGCCCTTCAGAATTTTCCCAAACTGAGGCAAGGGGGCTGGGTCTGTGAATGAGCCCAGTCGTTAGCCACAAGCAATGTCCAGTGAGGAAAATAGCTGTGACCCTTCAGCTGCTGCTCCCCTAGCAGCTGAAGAGGAGGACCGCCATATCTCATACAATGGTGGAGAGAAGTTGCTGGGAGGAGGCTGTCCTGACCAAACAACCTCTAGAAGGGCCACAGGACTAGTTCTTACCAATAGAATGTGTGTGGACATGATGCTTGCCACTGTTTGGCAAGGTGGTTAAGGAGTAGGCATGTCATCCTGCATGAGTCCAGAGAGGTTAGGCTATGCTGTGACAACAAACAACTCAAAAATCCCAATAATTTTTAACATAATAAAAGTTTACTTCTTACTAATGCAATGTCCATGGTGCATTTAGACATTTCTCTGGAGCAGCTATTCTCCATCTGGTGACTCAGGGATCCAGGCTGTGCTTTCTCAATGGGACGCATTCATATTCACTGTGCAAAAGACAGGCTGGGGAATTGAATCACACCTGGACTTTCACTACCTCTGCCTAGAAGTGATACACATTATTCCTCTCACATCTCAGTGGCTAGAACAGATCATAATGACACCACACCATGGCAAGGGGCAGAGACGCATAGTTTTCCAGGAATAAGGAATAAGACATGGGATCTTGTGTACACAGCTTTGCCTCTGCAACTTCTCCACTCCGTTTCCAGTATGCCAGCCGGAAGGGAATGACTCTCTGGCCCTGGGGACGGCAGCACCACCACACAGGAGACTGGGTCCCTAAATTTCCACATGGAGGGCACTTGGCCAAACACTCACATTGGACTGAACAAGAAATAAACTTCTGTTAAGACATTACACTTATTAGATGTATCTATTACAGCATTAGATTTATGTATCTAGTGTTATCGTAACTACTATTTATATTCTTTTTGGGATTTTCTGAGTTTTCAAATTTTCTACAGTTAACATGCATTACTTTGTAACTCCAAAAAATTTTTTTAAGAACACAAGGTAGGTATTTCTTATTAGAAATCAGACTGGAAGAACGCTGGAGGTGATTGCAGCAATTCCTTGAGGACAAGTATTGCATCTGATGTCTTTGTCCTCGGGAGCCTGGAGTAATTCAAAGTGTGCTGGATGCTCAGTAATTCATCCAGAATTTACTTTTATAATCACTGCACCTATAGATCACTGCCTGGTTAACAGTAGGTGCTCAGTGTTTATCGTTAAATATATAGCTGACTGACCACCTGAATAGATGGATAAACTATCAAAAATAAGAGCAGCCAAAATATCCAACCATGCTCAGTGCTTTGGAGAAATATCTGCTGGTTGTTGTTGCTCTTAGGAAAACTCTACTTTGTAGCTTGACCTTCGAGAACTTTTATGACGTGACATAACCTCCTTCCTAGGGTCATCTCCTATCACCACGCATATGCGGTTTGCAATATCATTACGTATGATTCCTCAAGTAATCCTTGTGTCTTTTCTCACACTTCAGCACTTTCTGCCCAGGCTGTGCCCTCTGCCTGAAATGCCATTTCTGTCCTTATGCTCCTAGCCAACACCAGCTCATTTTTCAAGATGGAAAATAAATGTTTTCTCCTGTAGGAGAATTTCCAGTAAATGAATTTCCATCCCTCTGTTTTCATGGTGCTTATCCGTGCCTCTGTGGTGGTGTCACAGTGTTGACTATGCCTCTGGGTGATGTCTTTGTTTGCACATTTCTCTTCCCTACCAGACTAGAATCCATTGAGGGCAGCTCCTGTTTGCCCCGAGGTCACATTTAATGTCTCATACTCAGAATTCTTTCATAACCTGCCACAGTGCCTGAACAGACATTGTAGTATATGGTCATTAAATCACCTAGACTCAGGTGGGGAGACTTCATGCTTTTCCTTCAAATATTTAAATTTTTGAGGTCCTTTTGCATCTGCTTACTTGGGATTAGCACACACAATACTTGACCCCCTGGAGGACTTACTGACTCAGGGTCTCTAAGGGTTTTATCACAAACTGAGGTCTGGACTCACATATGGAATATGGGATGCTGCTAACTCAGTCCCTACAGAGTAAGTGTTCTTGCTTGCTTTTAACCTGGGGTTTGGGGGAGTGGGTTACAACATATAAGGTAACATTCAGATCGCTCTCCATTTAAATATCTTAAAATTATCTAAAAACGTAATTTGAAGCCCTTGTCTTGCCACAATCACTCCATTAAGAAAATTGAACAAAAGCCATGCCAAAATGTTATTGCTATTACCCAGGTCGTGTCGTTACAACTTAGAAATTGGGGTACTTTTAAAGATACTTTTAGGATGTGATCAATTGAAAGTTGAAATTTCTTAATGTAACTGATTTTTAAAACAGAAAAGATTTTAATGGGCTCAGTAAAAACAACTCCAACCCAACACATTTGACTCAGTGTCAAATGTCTTTCAATGAGAATGTTGTCACATGCTGGGGATTACGGAGAATATATTTTTCAAATATTAAGTACAATCAAGAATTTTTTATGTGTGCAATTTATGGAGTACAGGAGAAAATTTGTTACATGTATATAATGCATAGTGATGAAGTCAGGGTATTCAGGGTGTCCATCACCAAGTTCAATATATTTTTGTTAAGTATAGTCAACCTACTGTGCTATCGAACATTGAATTTATTCCCTTTATCTTACTGTATGTTGGTACCCTCTAACCCACTTCTCTTCAGCCTCTGCCTGTCTCCCCACTCACCCTTCCCGGTCTCTGTTGTCTATTTTTCCCTACCTCCATGTGTTCAAATTTTTTAGCTCCCACATATAATTAGGACATGTAATATTTGTCCTTTTGTGCCTGGCTTATTTTGCTTAAAATTATGACCTCCAGTTCTATCCATATTGCTGCAAATGATATGATTTCCTTCTTTTTTGTGGTGGAATACTGCTCCATTATGTACATATACAATGTTTTCTTTACCTATTCACCCACTAATGGACACTTAGGTTGATTCCATATCATAGCTATTGTATGTAGCACTGTAATAAACATGTGCATGTAGGTATTTCTTTGATCTATTGATTTCTTTTCCTTTGGGTAGATACCCAGTAGTGGGATTGCTAGATCAAATGGTAATTCTATTTTTAGTTTCTTGAGAAATCTCCATATTGTTTTCCATAGTTCCACGCTGTGCTGGGTTACATTCCCGCCAATCGTGTATGAGAGCTCCCTTTCCTCTGCACCCTCACCAACATTTGTTATTATTTTTTTTTAATACAAACTATTTTGCTGGGGTAAGATGATACCTCATTGTGGTTTTGATTTTCATTTCCCTGATGATTAGTGATGTTGAGCAAATTTTCATATTTCTACTGGCCATTTGTATGTCTTCTTTTGAGAAATGTCCATTCACATTTCTTTGCTTACTTTTTAATAGGATTATTTGGTTTTTTCTTCATGAGTTGAGTTCATTGTATATTCTGGATATTAGTCCATTTGTCAGATGAATAGTTTGCAAATATTTTCTCCATTTAAGAGGTTTGTCTCTTCACTCTGTTGACTATTTCTTTTGCTGTGCAGAAGCTTTTTAGTTTAATTAAATCCCATTTGTCTATTTTTGTTTTGTTGCCTGCGCTGTTGAGCTCTTAGTCATAAATTCCTTGCCTAGATCAATGTCCAGGAGAGTTTTTCTAGGTTTTCTTCTAGTATCTTTACAGTTTCAGGTCTGACATTCAAGTCTTTAATCCATTTTCAGTTGATTTTTGTATATGGTGAGAGACACAGTTTCATTCTTCTGTGTGTAGCAATCCAATTTTCCCAGCACCATTTATTGAAAATGGTGTTCTTTCCTCCGTGTAAATTCTTGTCAAATTTGTCAAAAATCAGCTGGCTATAAATTTGTGGCTTCATTTCTGGGTTCTCTATTCCATTCCATTGATCTATGTGTATATTTTTGTAGCAATACCATGCTGTTTTGGTTATTATAGCCTTGCAATATATTTTGAAGTCAAGTAATGTGATGTCTCTGGCTTTACCGTTTTTGCTGAGAATTGCTTTGGCTATTTGGGCTCTTTTGTGGTCCTATGTGAATTTTAGGATTGTTTTTCCTAATTCTGTGAAGAATAATATTGGTATTTTGATAGGGATTGCATTGAATACATAGATTTCGTTGGGTGATATGGTCATTTTAACAGTATTTATTCTTGTGATCCAAGAGCATGGGATGCTTTTTCATTTCTTTGTGTCATCTTCAATTTCATTCAACAGTAAATTTGTAGTTCACCTTGTAGAGCTTTCACCTCCTTGGTTAAATTTATTCCTAGGGTTTTTTGGGGGTTTTTTTGTAGTTATTGTAAATGGTATTGCCTTCTTGATTCTTTCTTGGCTAGATCATTACTGGTGTATAGACATGCCACTGATTTTTGTACATTGGTTTTGTAACGTGCAAATTCACTGAGTCCATTTATAAAATCTAAAAGTTTTTTGGTAAAGTCTTTAGGCTTTTCTAGGTGGTAGATTATATCATCAGCAAAGAGAGACAGTTTGACTTCCTTGTTTCCAATCTGGATGTCTTTTATTTCTTTCTTTTGCCTGATTGCTCTGGCTAGGACTTCCAGTACTATGCTGAATAGGAGTGGTGAGAGTGGGCATCCTTGTCTTCTTCTAGTTCTTTGAGGAAATGCTTTCAAATTTTCCCCATTCAATATGATGTCAGCTGTGGTTTTGTCATACATGGCCTTTATTATTTTAAGGTATGTTCCTTCTATGCATAGTTTGTTGAGTGTTTTTATCATGAAGGGATGTTGAATTGTATCAAATGCTTTTTGTGGGTCTTTTGAGATGATCAATATTATCTATTTCACTTAGTTCCACTCTGATCTTTATTATTTCTTTTTTCTGCTAATTTTGGGTTTGGTTTGTTCTTGCTTTCCTAGTTTCTTGAAGTACATTGTTAGATTGTTAATTTTTAATCTTAGTGGTTTTTTTGATGTAGGCATTTATTGCAATAAACTTCCCTCTTAGCAGTGCTTTTACTGTAACCCATATATTTTGGTACGTTGTGCTTCCATTTTTACTTGTTTCAAGAAATGTTTTGAAACAAAAATTTCTTAATTTCTTTGTTGACCCAGTGGTCATTCAGGAGCATGTTTTTTAATTCCCATGTATTTTTATAGTTTCCAAAGCTCCTCTTATTATTGATTTCTAATTTTATTCTATTGTGGCCTGAGAAGATCCTTGATATGATTTTGATTTTTTAAGTTTGTTGAGACTTATTTTGTGGCCTAACATATGGTCTATCCTGGAGAATGTTCCATATGCTGATGAAAAGAATTTATATTCTGCAGTTGTTGGATGGAATGTCCTGTAAACGTTTATTAGGTCCATTTGGTCTAAAGTCCAGTTTAAATCCAATGTTTCTTTATTGATTTTCTGTCTAGATGATCTGTCTAATGCTGAAAGTGGGGTGTTGACATTCCCCACTATTATTATATTTCAATCCATCTCTTTCTTTAGAGCTAGTAATATTTGCTTTATGAATCTGGGTGCTCCAGGGTTGGGTGTGTACATATTTAGAATTGTTATATCCTCTCACTAGCTTGATCCCTTTATCATTATATAATGACTTTCTCTGTCTTTTTTTTTTTTTTTTTTTTTTTTTACTGTTCATGGCTTAAAGTCTGTTTTATCTGATAGTCTGATAGAAGTATGGTTATTACCGCTCACTTTTGGTTTCTGTTTGAGTGGAACATCTTTTTCCATTCCTGCCTTTACTTTCAGTCTATATGTGTCTTTACTGTTAAGGTGAGTTTCTTGTAAGCAGCAAGTAATTGGAACACTTTTTTTATCCATTCAACCATTCTATCTATTTTAGGTAGATAATTTAGTCTATTTACATTCAAAGTTATTATTGATATGTGAGGCTTTGTTCCTGTCATATTGATAATTGTTTTCTGATTGTTTCATGTGGTTGTTTTATATACCCCTTATTCCTTTCTTTTTCCCCTATTGTTTGTCATTGTGGTTTGGTAGATTTCTGCAGTGGTACCATTTGAGTCCTTTCTCTTCTTCCTTTGAGTGATTGTTTCACCAGCAAGTTTTATACTCTCATGTGTTTTTATGATGGTAAATGTTGTCCTTTTGGTTTTTGTTTCCAGGTTCAAGAGTCCCTTGAGCATTTCTTATAGGGCTTATCTAGTGGTCACAAATTCTCTCAGCATTTTCTTATCTAGGAAAGACTGCATTTCTCTTTCACTTATTAATGTTAATTTTTCAGGAAATAGTATTTTTGACTGACAGGTTTTTTTTTCTTTCAGCACTTTGAATATATCATTCCAGTCTCTTCTGGCCTGTAAGTTTTCTACTGAGACATCTGTTGTTAGCCTGATGGGTTTTTCTTTATGGATGACTAGGTACTTTTCTCTTGCTGTTTTAGGATTTTCTCTTTGTCTTTGACTTTAGGCAGTCTCATTACAATATGCTATAGAGAAGACATTTTTTGCATTGTAACTGCCTGGGGATCGTTGAGTCTCCTGTATCCGAATGTCTAAATCTTTTGCTAGACTTGGGAAGTTTTCTCTCATTATTTCATTGAATAGATTTTCTAGTCCTTTCATTTTCTCTGCACCCTTGCAGATACTGATAATTCATATATTTGGTCACTTTATATTATCCCAAATGTCATGTAGTCTTTGTTCAAGTTTTTTACTCTTTTTTAAAAATTTTTGTCTGGCTGGATTATTTCAAAAGACCTGTCTTCAATCTTTGAGAGTTTTTCTTCTGCCTGACCTAGTCTATTGTTGAAGATTTCAAATGTATTTAATATTTCCTTCAATGAAGTCTTCAGTTACAGAATTTCTAGTTGGTTCTTTTTTTAAAAAAAATCTATCTCTTTGGCAAATTTCTCATTCACATCTTGAATTGTTTTTCTGATTTCTTTGTATTACTTTTCAGAATTCTCTTTTATTTCACTGAGCTTCTTTCATATCAGTGTTTTAAATTCTTGATCTGGGATTTGTAAATTTCTTTTTGATTGGGATCTGTTGCTGGAGTTGTGTTTTGTTGGTGGTGTCATATTTCCTTGCTTTTTCATGTTTCCTCTGTCCTTATGTTAATACCTGTGCATTTTGTGTAATAGTCACTTCTTCCAAATGTTTTAAATTGCTTTAGTAGGGAAGGATTTTTTCCTGAAGATGTATATATGTTGTTGGTCGGGTAGGGTACTTTGGCTTTAATTTTGGATGCCTCCAGAAGTGTGATGTCTGTATTATTTCTTTGGGTGTACATAACATCAGTGGTACTTGTGATTTCCTCATTGGCTTAGAGTATGGTTGTTAGTGGAGACTGTGGTAAAGTTTTGCTGGGGCTTAAGATACCAGGTAAGCCAGTCTTTGGGCCCCACCGATGGCAGCAGTCAGCTGAATGTAACTGTTCTTGGGTTCCAGAGTGGCTTACACTGGTAGCAGTGTTAGTGGTTCCTAGAGGGCCAATTCTTGGGCCGTCAGGTAGCTTGCTCAGATGTTGGTTGTGGCTGTTGTGGACCAGACATTTGGACAGGTTCTCAGGCCCCTGGGCAGCTGGTGTATTGTAGGTGATGGCAGCAGTGGTGGTGGAGCAACCCACTGGAACACCAGTGGTCCATATTGGTGTTGGCAGTGGCTGTGACAGGTTGGGCAGGCTAGTCCCCTGGCTTGCCAGTGGCACGTACAGTAGATGTCAGCTGTGGTGGTATTGGTAGGTTGGATGGCCTGACCTCAGGCCCCGGCAGGAGTGGTCAGGTGCCAGCAATAGTAGACTGGGCTGGGCAATTTCCAGGCCCCTGAATGGCACACTGGGGTACTGGGGGGATAAGACCAGACCAGCACACTTGTCTTCAGGCACTCTAGTAGAGGGTTCAGGCACTGGTTGGGAAAGGCAGAGGTAAGGCTGTCTCCAGTCCACTGGCAGAATGCTCAGGTGGGGGCTGTGGTGGCTGTGTGACGGCCTGCCACCAGGAAGGGCAGGTCCCCTCTGAACTAGAGCAGTGTGGGCAGGTATCTGTGGAGAGTGCAGTCTACCTGCATCTTGGTCTTACCATATCCCACAGCAACAGGGGTGGGATTTGACCTAGGGGTACATAGGAGTGCCAGGTCTCCCCTTTCCCTTCTTGGCCTTTGGTAGCAGCAGCAACAACCACATCAGGCCAGCCTCAGGGGAGGGCACAGAATCCCAGCAGTTAGGCTCTCAGAATGGTGCCAGGCTGAAGCTGCTCAGGGCTCAGATGCCTGTGGAACTCCATGTTAGTTCCCTTTCTGGAACAATGTCTCCCTGCAATCTCTAGGCAGCTCCCTATGTTAGGCTTGAGGCCCATGTGGATCAAGAGTTTTTCTCATAGCTGAGATTATGAAAGCCCATGGTGGGAGTCTGGAGCCCTGGGGCTTTCTCTCTTAACCTTTTCCTTTGTCCAGAGGCTTCTCCTGGCTCCCAGCCAATCATAGCCAGGCATGCTGCCTCGCTTTACTCTCCTTCCTTGCATCGGTGCTTCCCATTACTTCTCTGTTGAATCCCAGTGTTCCCTCTAAGAGGAACTATTTGAAGTGTGACTACCTACTTACTATTTTGGTTTCCTCTCCATGGAGGACGCACATACTAGCTGGATCTAGCCATCTTGACTCTCTCTCCCAATCAAGAATTTCGAAGTCAAAAAATTCAAAGTAACTTCTTACTAAGAACTATAAACTAAACTGTATATTACCCACTAGTATGTGATTTTTATTACAAAAACATCTATAACCCAATCATGTGTATATAACCCTCAAAATGTCAGATTATGTAACAAACACACACATTTTGCTAACCTCCATGTAAAATATTTAGATAGGATATTTTATCATGATTCTCAGTCATGTTACCCACAAAGGTCTTTAAGAAACTTTCTGTATTATTATTTAAAGTCAAACTTTAATTCAAATGTTATCTGCATACTACACTGTAGTCAATGTCATAGTTTACATATGATGCATGTATATATTTATTTCTAAATAGATTGGTGAATATAAATACATGTAATGGATATAGCCTTTCTATCCTACTTTTTAAAAATCTAAGATATAATAGAGAAGTTTAAATTCAACATGTTTATACTTGAGATATAATTTTTGTAGGTCTTTTGATAAAATCAGAGCAAGAAAGACATCAATTAAAAATATTTACTATATAATTTAATCCAATGACAGTAGAAGATGCTTATGGACAGATATGGTTGAGAAATATATGATCCTATAAAGAAGAGTCCGGTAAAGTTTCCTGGTTTGAATAGTATTTTATGTTTACATAGACGGAAATGTAACCATCTATTTCTAAATTATTAACTCTTAGTCTTAAATTCTAAATTTTACAATTACTAAGTAGTAGAGTAGGGGATGTTAAATTGAAATATTTATAAAATTTAAACATGTTAAAACTTATAAATTATTATCCTTAACAAATTATATGAATATTTATAGTTATATATTTAGACATCTCCTTAAAATAATTATCACAGTGAACCTGGCACCACTTAATTTAAAATATTTCTGGATTACAATACATTTTATAATATCTAGCCAGAGATTCAATAAGTAACATTTACTTCAGATATTAAATATTTGCTTTTATTTCAAATTTACAGAAATTAGTATGGGTTTTGGATCTGTGAACTAAGTTTTCACTTTATGTGATTCTATGGTCCAATTCTGAGCTTTCTATTTTTTACCACTTTGTGGGGAGAAAAAAATGACATCAATGTCAAAATCCTCTGCAACAGAAATATCTGGAGAGCTGGAAAAATAGGCAGTCATGGGACCAAGTTCAGTAAATCATCTGAGGAGAATTGCTAACTCTGAGTAATTATTTTAACGTGTATCATTAGGCCATATTTTTTGTAGTGTGCACTTCCACTTTTACATTGTTTCCTTGTTTCTAGCCCAAGGACATATTTCAGTATCATAATTTGCTCCTCTTAATGTGACTATTATTTGTGTTTTAGGGATGATGTGTAGATTTTTTTGACAAGGGACAGGGGGGCTCTTCATATTATAAATATATTATAGAAAATTGGAACCAAACTACTGTTACTCATTGTTATGCTGACAATTTAGAAGATTCACAGTTCATGAGCTTTGCTAACTTACGTTTTCAGTACTTCCTCTCTCTCTGTTAAACATATCTGTTTCTCCATCATTTTTGACAAAGGTTTTTCTTCTAAGTGACTCACCTTGTATATTTGACCTGCCTGGCTTGCGTCTAAAGAATAGTGATGCTTTGAGGGGGACCCATCCTCTGGTCTAATACCATCCCCTATGCTCGAGCTAACTGGAACAAAGAAGATCTACATTCATTGTGCAGACGCTAACTCAGTTGATCCATATAAAATTCTCCTGCCATCAGCCTTTTACAGGTGGGAAAATAGGGGCCATAGACAATAATATTCTGTCCAAGAAGTTCCAGTTAGCTAGGAGGCCAGCCTGGATCCAGGTTTTTCATCCCCAAATCCTTAAATCTTGCCTCTACCATGTTGCAGGAGATGGTGCATTTGTAACGGGTAGAGTGATATTAGCATTTCTTCCCCTGAAATTACCATTTTGGTCTATTTGTTAGGAAAGGCAGTAACAATGGTAAGTTTGGGACCCATCGTACCCCACAGTGGCATCAGACAGTACAAACTAAAGTAGATCCAGCTCAGTGTATTACATGTCGCAGCCACCTACTTGCATCTGGGGAAAGATGATACTTCTTTCTTGTGCGTCTAAAATAATACAGAGCCCATCTCGCCTCCTTTGGTTTCTTCTCTCTCATATTAAGCACTGAATACAGTTCTGACCCTTGGAAACTGTGACAGCTTAAGGCTGTCAGCCCCAACCGAAGGCTTCTTCATAAAGGATGAGTATTATGTCTTTTTCATAAGAATTAAAGATCTAATCTGACCAGAGCTCCATTGATGCTGATCGGGGATAGAGGCTTCTTCAAAAATGGAAGACACATGATTACCTTTTATGGATGAGATATTCTAATTATTCAGTGGGGATTCGTTTCAGGTTACAGGATTTTTATTGGAAACCATTTAAATTTCAGTACCTGTCATTCGAAGTGGACAACATAGAGACACATATAAGAATTACTGGAGCACAAGGCCAGGCCCTCCGTAATTTGCATACACCCATATAATATAATTTTTATCTTCTTTTCACATAGGAAGGCAGCGAAATTGCAGATATCATCCACAGACTGCTGCATAGCATATTGGTCGTAGCAAACTGTTAATAATAATAATGCAGGAAATTCAATTTTAGGAACTAGCTATATTTATCCACACAAGAACTTTCTCAGATGCTAAATAGAGCAAATGAAGGGGAGAATGTGTATTTTCTCCTGCTCTTCTGTTTCTTTACTGTTCGCCACATTCAAAATTAAACCTAGTGCATAATTTTCTGTAGCAACTTGATCATTTTAATAATGAAGATTCAACAAAAAGCAGACAGATGAGTAAGAAAAAACTGTAAGCAAATAAGTAAGACTTGAAATCTATAAGTTGCTTCACTAATGTATGCTACTGGTTGATCTTAGGTCTATTAAAGCAATTTGTGAAGCTATTACGTTTGGTTTATGCCGCTGAGGAGTATCTCCCAAGTCAGACAGCTAATACTCTCACACCCAGCACTTACACCGGTGCCTGCTAATATCCTGAGAGATGTGTTTGTCACCATTCAAATGAGGCTTCCAGAAGTTACCTTGTCTTCAGAAAATATCACCTTGTCAATAAATTTGCATTTCATATGTTGCAGAATTAGTCTAGGAAATGCCTTCTAGAGTGGCGTTCTTAAGGCAATGCCTTCCCAGCTGTTTAAGATTCATGCAGTTTTGCCTTCAGGGCTTCTTCCCCCAGCTCCGCACACATTTTTCACTAGTCCGCATCATCCTCCAAACACCACCACCAGCGAGGCCGTGAGGAAACGCGATCAGATCCTGCAGTCTTAGAAAGAGGTGAGCAAGGAGGCTGTTTTCCCTCTTGGAGGGGAGTTTGGGGCCTGCCCACAAAGGATGCCCTCGAGAAATGTTAAATAAAATTGTTCATGAGTAAAGGGGAACTGAAAGGGAAGGACAGTGAAAAAACACATTGGTGATCAAAAAGGGGACACTGGGAGTCACAGAGTGGCGGGGCTCCCACCTGAGTATATAGTTGCCAGCATTGCCCAATGTCCTAACCCTCAGCCGAAGAAATACTGATTAAATAGGTGGTCATGAGAACTAATTGGTTGTTCTGTGGGTTCTGTACTCTAAGCTTCAACATGTCCCACAATGAGGGCTTTCGGGAGCAAATCAGGATTGGGAGCATGATGACCGCAAGAAAGCAATAAACTATGTCTATGGGTCAAAGGGACCCAGAACCTTTCTGGGAATTAATTTTATACTAACTGAAGGCCTTAAAGCTCTTCTGAGCTTTCTCTGTTGCCTGCTATAAAGTCAACTGTATATAAACACCCTGAACCAGTGGTTTATAGGTCTCCATGAAGCTCTATTAACCAGGACCATGCCCTATCATAACGTCCCCTTTACCATCACACTTAGTAGTCCCCAACCAGCCTTCCAGCTCCGAGTCCTCAGCGCCCACCACCTGTGAGCAGGGACTCGGGGAAAGTGATCTGAAGAGAGTCCAGTGTTGAAAAATTCATATTGACACTTTGATCACAAGCAGCGTGGAAACAAAAGTTTTTGAACAACAAACCATTTGAGAGTGTGTAACATGCTTGTGAAAATATTCAAGGCTTAATTAGATAAATAACAGATCCAGTGTCTATTTTTACTTTGCCTTGATGAGAAGCTTTGCAGGAGAGACTGCTGGTAGTTAATTCTCCTTAACAACAATCTGTGTAATCACAAACCCCAATTAGCCGTGCCTGTTCTATGCTATACAAACTATTTCCTTAGCGCTTCACATCACTACTTTGTAATTAGCTTTCATCTACACGAGCTTTGACTAAAAAAATATAAAAGAGTGTAAGTGATTGTACTGCCACTCAGTATTCTGCGAAATAATCGCTAGCGATTTCAATCAGATTAATTTTATCACCCGTATTAAGGAAAATTACCTCCCTCTTCACTCTCTACAGCTGAGGGCTATTTCATTTCCTGAGATGTTCATAAAAGCATAATATAAAGCAATCTGTAATTGTAAATATCCTTCCCTAATAACTTTGAGATATTTCCTTAATACATCTTTACATTTGGAGTTTCCGTTCCATAAAATACAGTAACAAGTGCTCTATTATGTTTTAAGTGTGTGCTGTTAAGCTGGACAACTTAGTGCTGTCCTTCCTGTTTTTACATAGGGTTATATTTAACTTGCAGATAATGGGAACAAGGTTTAAAAGTGATGGAGCGGAATAATGGCGTTACAGCAATAATATATCTTGCCTTTGTGAAGAATAGAACTTTACAGCCCTATTTCAGGTCAGCCAACACTGATGCCATTTTTCACACCCTGACAACTTTCACCTTCACCCAAACTCCAAATGGGTTTTAAACACCCTTTCCAGCCGGGACACAGGCCTCTTGCCTCTTATGTCCTTCCTCATGGACCTCTTCAGAGAAGAACAAAAAAGAAGGAAAAAATGAAGGGAGCAAAAACAGACTGTTATACTCCCTGGTCGCAGATTCTTCAGGCGTCCAGAGATCCCCAGATACGGTGACGCACAGGAATGAGACCTACCACAAGGAGTGAGTGATCATGGGGAAGGTTCCATCCTGGCCGTGTGGAGAGCTGAGACTTTCCTCTTGGATTGTGTCACCTCTGTCCAGCCCGGAGCGGGGTGTGGTTCTTACGGGGAGGCAGGCAGCCCTCTATGCCACGCTGAGCACTACACTGCACCCACGGCCTCCCTGACAACACCATTTTATTAGGTGGGTCGTTCCATCCAAGTTGTAACTGGAAGGTGAATTTTAGAAGTGCTCTGGATTCTGAGATCAAAAGTATGTCAAAGCCCCACAGCTTGGGACCCTGGAGAGTCTACTTGAAACCTCACTGATAAAATATAATTTCTATCCTGAGCTAACTATCCATAGTTTCATGCATAAAAAGTCTACCAGCATCTAAGTCCTTACATACCTAGAAAATACACACAACTGTATATGTCTGTCCTGGTGGGCACAGGTCATTTAAATTTGATGAAGACCACAGGAGTAGGCTAGTGAGGAGGGGAGTTCCATCGCTCAGTGCAGCGGACCTTGACTTATTCTCACGTAGTCAGACCCTGTAGGGAAATGAAGTGTTTAGGCGGCTTTAATCTGCTCCCCTACAGCAAACACAGTGGCATTGCCCGCTCAGCTCAAAAGTATTCTTCCTTGCTTAGCATTCTTGATGCCTCTCTATCTCCTGGTGGGTTTGTACAGGTTTTTGTTTTGGTTCTGGGTTTTTTTTTTTCCTGCAAAATAATGTAATGTGGATCAAAACTTTGGGGTTCAAAATGGGAAAGGGAAATAAAATAAAGTAAAACCAGTTGTTCTTTGCTTGGCCAACTGAGGCAAGAGAGGATATAATGGAAGGCTGCATTTGCGTGTGAAATAACACCCAAACCGAGGGCTTACCACATCCGTTTTCTATATAGCTGTTTTTCTTAACGGTGTCTGACCACCAACTGCCAATGTGCGGGATGCTTTGGAGCAGCAACTGAGATCCGGGGCAGCCTGTGACATTGTGCTGCCTCTGAGGACAGGCCTTCTAGGATGTGAGCAGTGAAACAAAACTAAGACCCTGCAAAGGAATAAGCCTCCTTCGTTGTATTTCCTTACTCTCTGGGTAGTCAAAAGAAATGGGTTTAACACGTGTTCTTGCCTTGTATATTGTAATGCTTCCATTACATAAAGTTAAACATAAAGATATCATTGGCACTTATGAGGAAGACTCAGCCTTGTGCATTTCACAAGAAATCCAGCGCCTGCCCAGACTGCTAGAAGGTCGCCATGATGCAGCGTTCATTTGGAGACATCACTAGGCTACGTCATGTTAAGGTCTAGCATAGAACCCGACCCCTGACCAGGGAAACCCTGGCTGATGACATCCAGTGATGTAAATTTCACTGGAATTCTTTAACAATATCTCCCAACATTGCAAATATCAGTGGGCTATTGCAGGTGAAGGAATATAAAGCCAACAAATTAGAGACACAGAACACATGTGTGGGAGGGGGAGGGGGTAAGGATCACATTGTACAAGTAAATAGTTCAAAAAGAAAATTTATATTTTGAATAGCTCTCATCAGGCATTAGGAATTAAAGTAGCCTTCTGGAGGAAATTGAATCCCCTGCTATTTTCTCTAAAGGTCTAAGGTATAAAGGAAAAGCTGGCAGGCATATAAATGGTGGTGACTGGGACGTACATTCACACCAGTGAACCTGATGAGCAAGTGTCAAAGATGACCAAGGAGACACGGGATGTTTTTGGTACTGACCACCCACATTGTCCCATTGGGTGGGGTCACTTAGGAAGCTAAGCTCAACTGCTCTTTGCTTTAACAGAGCTTGAGTTACACAATCAATATAAAGATTTTTCTTTCACATTGTAGAAAAATTACCTTAAGAGAAAAAGTCTTAAATATTTTTTAACTGTGGATTTTAAAATCTTATAAAGGACAGTTGAATTTAGAATCGTCACTTCCAAACAGCTTCAAAGAGTAATGACAATTCATTTCATAACTTATTCATCCCTCAGGGAATAATTCTTATTGAACACTTACTATACATCAATGCTATTCTAAGAGCATTGAGGGAGGACTTTTTTTTTTAAACACAGTAGGTAGCACCTTCTTTTGCACTTAGTCACTATTGCAAAGGTAAATAACCTGAGGAAGAGATGCCAGGCTGAAAACTATGAAATCTTTTTACAAGTCTTTGCTTCACATTACCAGGAAATATTCCCTAGAGAGGATGAGGGTGAAGAAACTCAAATAACCCAGCACATTTAATATTCTCATGTTTTAAGAATAAAAGTAGCTAAAAATAAAAATATCTATGCTTGTTTGAATTACTAATTTTAGAGAAAAGTCAAAAATGTTCAATTTTATTTTTAAGTGACACTACGCAGGAAAAGAGACCCAGCTTCATCAGCAGGGGTGCACTTACCCTCCTGTCTGACTCTGCCCCGGCTGGCTCTCGTGGCTAGAAACAGAGCAGATTGCACTGGTCTGGTAGCTTCTGTCTGAATATAGCAAACAAAAGGGGGCTGGCCAGAATGGCACCAAGAGCCCATTTGGTCTATAGGCAAGACATGCTGACATCAATCTCTTCAGCACGGAGCACTGTAGGCATGCAACAAAAGCAGAATGATGGGCATTGGGACAATAGTCACTTAAGCTGGAAAAGTAAAAAGGGGTGGACAGAAATGAAGAGGATGACAAGGAGGACAGCGTTTGCCGGGTCCCTGCACACCCTTCCTTTAGGCCCAGTCCAGGGAGAAACAGCGAACAAAATCCCAGTCTCGCTGCTGGAGCCGTGGAGTTCCTCAGGACTGAGGGGAGCACAGTTCCAACTTAAGAGGGATGGAAAAATCACCAAATAGTCCATAACTTCAGTTGGGAGCAAGGTGCAAACTATATCAAGAGGAATGGTTGCAGAATCTTCTGCTCCTGTTGTTCAGGGAGGTGTTAGCTCAGGCTGCTATCACAAAATACCACAGACTGCGGGGCTTAAACAACAGGAATTTATATTCTCAAAGCTCTGGAGGCTACAAGTCCATGATTAAGGTGCCAGTAGTGTTGGCATCTGATGAGAACTCTCCCCTGGGGTTGCAGATGGCAGCCTTCTCACTGTGTTCTCACATGGCCTTTTCTTGGTGTTTGTTCAAAGAGAGAGAGAACAAGCTATCCAGTGTCTCTTCTTACAAGGAAACCAGTCCTTTGAGGTCACAGCCCCACCCTTATGACCTCATTTAACCTTAACTGTTTTCTTAGAGGCCCCATCTCCAAATACAGCCATATTTGGGGTTAGAGCATCAACGTGTAATTTTGGGGGAACACAAACATTCAGTCCATAGTAAGGGAATCTAAATGCCTCAAGTCTGCCCAGCACACAATGAGCATCTTAATTACCCTAGATGCCGTCACAAAGTAGAGAAGGATAGAGTAGAAATGGGCCTTGGTGAGTAAGTTTAACTGCATCATGCAATTGAAGAATTGCACATGCTTAGTCCAACATTTGTAGCACTTACTACATGCCAGTGCTAGGGAGACAAACGTGAGTACAATGTGATCCTTGTCCCCAGAGAGCTTGCATTTGTTCTGTCTTATTCTCTGCGGGATTAATGTTCAGAAAATAATTCCCTAGGACCTGCTACAACCTGAAGTACAATGGCATTCTGTTTTGTTTTGTTCTGGGTTCTTGTTTGTTTGTCTTGTTTTGTTTTTCAGAAGGCTCCTTCTTTCCCCAGGCTTTATTTAAACAAAACCACATGAAACTTCTTGACTGTTTTCTGGGAAAGCCAATTGAACTGCCCAAGATCAAGGGCAGGCCCTGCCTGTCTTTATCCTTCGCTGCTACCGCAATGAGCAGGCATCTGGTAATATTCATACATTTTTATAGAATGAGTTTAAGAAGGAGGAGATAACTTTAGTCTATACACAAATATTCTAAATAAATCAGTGTCCATTTATACCCGGCAAAACATCTGCCTGCTGAACACTTCTTGTAGGATAAAGCTTGGTGGTTTTGTGAGTCGAAGATTTTATTTTCTCTTTTTTTGCTTGTTTGTTTGTTATTTGTTTATTTGTTTTTAGCAATATTTTTTAGTTTTCTTCCTTAGTGGTTGTTCTAGCTTTTAAAATATGCATCTTTACCTTGTCACAGTCTACTTTAAAATAATATTATACGATTACTCGTGTATTGTAAGAACCTTGCAAGAGTATACTGCATTTCCCTCTCCCCAACTTCTGTGCTAGTGTCACATATATTTACATATGTTAGAAACTTCACAATACATTGTTACTACTTTTGCTTTGCACAGTAAATCATCTTTTAAATAATTATACAAATGAAAAAAATATTTTATATTTACCCCAATATTTACCATCCGTGGCACTCTTCATTCCTTTGTGTAAATTCAAGTTTCCATCTGGTATGATTTTTCTTTAGCCTAAAGGACATCCCTTAATATTTCTGGTAGTACAGGTCTGCTGATGACAAATTCTTTTAGCTTTTGTTTATTTTCAAATGCCTTTATTTTACCTTTATTTTGAAGGCTATTTTCACAGGGTACTTTTCATAGTGAAAGTATATATTGACTTTTTTCTTTTCTTTCAACATGCAAAAAAGTTTCATTGACTTTTTTCGCTTGCATAGTTTCTAAACAAAATTGACACCAGTGCTTATCTTTGTTCCCCTTTATATAACATCAATTTTTTTCTAGCAAATTTCAAGATTTTTTACTTTGTTATTGATTTTTTTTTTAATTTATTTTTTTAATTTCAGAATATCATGGGGGTACAACACTTTGGCCATACACATTGCCCCTGTTCTGCCCGTGTCAGAGCCACAATCGTGGTCATCCCCCAAACTGTGCTCCCCACATCCATTCAGTGAGAGTTTTTCCCATCCCTTCCACCCCCCTCCTGCTCGCCCGCCCTCTGATGAATGTTATTGCCCTGTGTGATGTAAGTGTTCATCAGTTAGTACCAGTTTGATGGTGAGTACCAGTGATGCTTGTTTTTCCAATCCTGTGACACTTCGCTTCGAAGAATGGGTTCTAGCTCCGACCAGGATAATACCAGATGTGTTAATTCACTATTGTTCCTTATTGCTGAGTAATACTCCATGGTATACATATACCACATTTTATTGATCCACTCGTGTATTGATGGGCACCTGGGTTGTTTCCACAACTTTGCAATTGTGAATTGTGCTGCTATGAACATTCGAGAGCAGATGTCTTTATTATAAAATGTCTTTTTTTCTTTGGATAAATACCCAGTAGTGGGATTGCTGGGTCAAATGGTAATTCTACTTTTAATTCTTTGAGGTATCTCCATATTCTTTTCCATAGAGGTTGTACTAATTTGCAGTCCCACCAGCAGTGTATGAGTGTTCCTATCTGTCCACATCCCCGCCAACATTTGTTATTTGGGGATTTTTTGATATGAGCCAATCTCACTGGAGTTAAGTGATATCTCATTGTGGTTTTGATTTGCATTTCCCTGATGATTAGAGAAGTTGAGCACTTTTTTATATGTTTGCTGGCCATTATTCTGTCTTCTTTGGAAAAGTTTCTGTTCCTGTCCTTTGCCCTTTTTTTAATAGGGTTGTTTGATTTTTTCTTGTTGATTTTCCTAAGTTCTGTATAGATTCTGGTTATCAGCCCTTTATCAGAGGTGTAGCATGCAAATATTTTCTCCCATTCGGTAGGTTGTCTGTTCACTCTAGTGATAGTTTCCTTGGCTGTGCAGAAGAAGCTTTTCAATTTGATCAGGTCCCATGTATTTATTTTTGTTGCTGCTGTGATTGCTTTGGGGGTCTTCTTCATAAATTCTTTGCCTAGGCCAATGTCCATAAGAGTTTTTCCAACGTTTTCTTTGAGAATTTTTATGGTTTCATGTCTTAGGTTTAGATCTGTTATCCATTGTGAATTGATTTTTGTGAGAGGTGAGAGGTGTGGGTCCAGTTTCAGTCTTCTACATATGGCCATCCAATTTTCCCAGCACCATTTGTTGAATAGGGATTCTTTTCCCCAGTGTACGTTTTTCTGGAATTTGTCAAAGATCAGGTGACTGTATGAGGTTGGTTTTATATTTGGGTTCTCAGTCCTGTTCCATTGGTCTACGTGTCTGTTCTTGTGCCAATACCATGCAGTTTTGGTTACTATAGCCTTGTAGTATAGTTTGAAGTCTGGTAGACAGATGCCTTTCAATTTGTTCTTTTTGCTTAAGATTGCTTTGGCTAGACGGGGTCTTCTCTGGTTCCACACGAAGCGTATAATTATTTTTTCTAGATCGGCAAAAAATGATGTTGGTATTTTGATAGGGATTGCATTGATTCTGTAAATTAATTTAGGTAGCAAAGCCATTTTTACTATGTTGACTCTGCCTATCCAAGAGCATGGTAGGGCTTTCCATCTATTTACATCCTCTGCCATTTCCTTTCTCAGTGTTTCATAATTCTCTCTATATAGGTCTTTGACCTCCTTAGTTAGATATATTCCTAAATATTTAATTTTCTTTGTTGCTATTGCGAAAGGTATAGCATCTTTAATTTGTTTCTCGGCTTGATTGTTATTAGCATATATGAAGGCTATGGATTTGTGTGTATTAATTTTGTATCCTGAGTTTTTGCTGAATTCATTTATCAATTCCAGTAATCTCTTGGTTGAATCTTTGGGGTTTTCTATGTATAATATCATATCATCTGCGAATAGTGAAAGTCTGACCTCTTCTGCCCCTATCTGGACGCCCCTGATTCCTCTGTCTTGTCTAATTGCTGTGGCCAGGACTTCCAGCACTATGTTGAAAAGAAGTGGAGATAGTGGACACCCTTGTCTGGTGCCAGTTTAAAGGGGGAATGCCTTCAATTTTTCCCCATTCAGTATGATATTGGCTTTGGGTTTATCGTATATGGCTTTAATAGTTTCTTGGAATGAGCCATCTATGCCTATATTGTTAAGAGTTCTTATCATAAAAGGGTGCTGGATTTTGTCAAAAGCCTTTTCTGCATCTATTGAAAGGATCATATAATCTTTGTTCTTGCTTTTATTTATATGGTGAATTACATTTATAGATTTGTGTATGTTGAACCATCCCTGCATCTCGGGAATGAAGCCCACCTGATCATGATGGATTATTTTTTTGGTGTACATTTGAATTCGGTTTGCAAGGATTTTATTGAGAATTTTTGCATCTATATTCATAAGGGATATTGGTCTGTAGTTTTCTTTTTTTGTTGTGTCCTTTCCTGGCTTTGGTATCAAGGTGATATTGGCTTCGTAGAATGAGTTTGGGAGGATTCCATCCTTCTGGATATTTTCAAATAATTTCTGCAGTATAGGCACCAGTTCTTCTTTGTAGGCTTGGTAGAATTCAGGTGTGAACCCATCTGGTCCGGGACTTTTTTTGTGGGTAGATTTTTAATTACTGCTTCAATTTCGGTGCTTGATATTGGTCTGTTTAGAAATTCTGTTTCTTCCTGGTTGAGCCTAGGGAGGTAGTGTGTTTCAAGAATTTGTCCATTTCCTCCACGTTTTCGTGTTTGTGGGCATAGAGATTTTTGTAGTATTCAAAGATGATGTTTTGTATTTCCATGGTATCAGTTGTGACTTCTCCTTTTTCATTTCTAATTGAGCTTATTAGAGTCCTTTCCTTTCTGCTTCTGGTCAACCTGGCAAGTGGCCTGTCTATTTTGTTTATCTTTTCAAAGAACCAGCTTTTCATTTCATTGATCTTCTGTATTGTTCTTTTGTTCTCGATTTCATTTAATTCTGCTCTAATTTTGGTTATTTCTTTTCTTCTGCTGGTTTTAGGATTGCTTTGCTCTTCCTTTTCCATTTCCTTAAGATGATTCATTAGTTTACTGATTTGTGACTTTTCTGTCTTTTGGATGTGGGAATTTAGGGCGATAAGTTTTCCTCTCAGGACTGCTTTTGCTGTATCCCACAGATTTTGATAACTTGTGTCCCATTATCGTTTAGTTCGAAGAATCTTTTGATTTCATTTTGAATCTCCTCTTGACCCAATAATCATTCATCAATAGATTGTTTAGTTTCCAAGTTTTTGGAGGAAGATGTGCGTTTCTGTTGGAATTGATTTCTAATTTTATTCCGCTGTGGTCTGAAAAGATACATGGTATGATTTCTATTTTTTTGAATTTGTTTAGATCTGTTTTGTGGCCTAGGATGTGGTCAATTTTAGAGAAAGTTCCATGAGCTGATGAGAAGAATGTATATTCAGTGTTATTTGGGTGGAGTGTTCTGTAGATATCTGTTAGGCCCAAATGTTCTAGAGTCCTGTTTAGGTCTTTTATTTCTCTATTTAATTTTTGTTTGGAGGATCTGTCCAGTTCCATCAGTGGGGTGTTGAAGTCCCCTGCAATTATGGCATTCCTGCTTATTATGTTGTCTAGATCTAGCAGCATTTGCTTTATGTACCTGGGTGCTCCTGTGTTGGGTGCATAAATGTTTAGGATTGTTAAATCCTCTTGTGAAATTTTTCCCTTCACCACTATATAGTGTCCATTTTTGTCCTTCTTTACTTTTATTGCTTTAAAGTTTATGTCATCTGAAATGAGGATGGCTACTCCGGATTTCTTTTGGTTTCCATTAGCCTGAAAAATTGTATTCCATCCTTTCACCTTGAGTCTGAATGCGTCTTTGTGTGTAAGGTGTGTTCCTGAAGACAACAGATACTTGGTTTGTATTTTTTAATCCATTCAGCCAGCCTATGTCTCTTCAATGGGCAGTTCAAGCCATTTACATTTATTGAGAGAATTGATATTTGGGGTAAATTTCTGATTATTCTGTTGGGTGGTATCTTTTGTTTTACCTCTTGCGTCATTGTGGAATCTGGTTTCTGGGGTTTTAGCCTTTGCATAGTTTTACATAGGTGGGTGTCTGTTGCTCTGTTTAGTGTATAATGCAGGTCTAAGCATTTCTTGCAAGGCCGGTCTGGATTTCGCAAATTCTATCAGTGATTGCTTATCTGGAAAGGTCTTTATTTCTCCCTCATATAAGAAGCTTAGTTTGTCAGGATACAGAATTCTGGGTTGACCTTTGTTTTGTTTTAGGAGATTGATGATGTCTCCCCATTCCCTTCTGGCTTGTAAGGTTTCAGCTGAGAAATCTGCAGTTAATCTGATGGGTTTCCCTTTGTAGGTTACCTCCTTTTTTCGTCTTACAGCTCTGAGGAGTGCCTCTTTTGTGTTTACTTTGGTCAGTCTAATAATTATGTGGCGTGGTGAATGCCTTTTCACGTTGAGTCTCCCAGGAGTCCTGTGTGCTTCTTGTACTTGGATGTCGAGATTTCTGGCTAAGCCATGGAAATTTTCCTCTATTATTCCTTCAAATAAATTTTCCAGCCCATGCGAATTTTCTTCCTCTCCCTCAGGGATACCTATTATCCTTATGTTTGGCCTCTTTACATAATCCCACATTTCTTGTATGCTTTTTTCCTGCCTCTTGTTTTTGTGTTCTTTCTCTTCAGCTGATTTATTTAGCGCATAGGAGCTGTCTTCTAGCTCTGAAATTCTTTCCTCTGCATGGTCCAGCCTATTCTTAAGGCTTTCCACTGTGTTTTGTAGATCCTTGAATGCTTCTTTCATTTCTAGGATTTCTATTTGATTTTTCCATAATATTTCTATTTCCTTGGAGAATTTTTCGTTCATTTCTTGCATTTTTCTTGTGGTTTCTTTGTGCTGGGATTCAATTTTCTCTTGAATTTCATTGAGCTTTCTTATAATCCATAAACGAAATTCCTCTTCTGTCATTCTACCCATTTCATTTGGGTTGGTATCCATTGCTGAGGAACTGATAATTTCTTTTGGGGGTGACTTTTCACTCTGATTTTTCATGTTCCCTGAGTTCTTTCGCTGGTTTTTTCTCATCTGGCCTCTTGGTCGAGAGCTGGGGGTGTTAGAGCTAGTTTATGGTCCTGTCACCAGGCCCACAATTATTTTTCCTTGGCAAAGCCAGGGAGAGAAGTAGTGGCCTGTATTGCCTTAGGTGTATTTTAGCAAGTTTGTTGGATCTTGAGTTAACTCTGACCTGTGGTCTTCTCCTCTTCCCAGTGGAGTGTGGTGAGAATGACCTCCCAGCTTGGGCTCTGAGCTAATGGATTGTACTTGAGAATATGAATCCTCCGCTCCCTATTAGCTAGGTATTCTGTTATGTCCGTGGCAGACTCTGATTCCCCAGTTGGGGTATGCGAAAGCCCTGTGCTTTGGGAGGGGCCTTGTAGCTCCTAGGGGTTACTTTGACCCTGCTCTTCCTGAGGTTCTGGTAGAAACACAATTTCCTTTGGCTGCAGTGTGAGAGCTGAGTTGGGAAAATTCTACACAGCTCAGAGGTTGCTCATCTAGCCACGTGTGGCTGCCCTTCTGATGTGTGTCTCCGCGTGATACTGGTTGATAGGGGGATCTCCAATTGTGCACCCCTTTTCCACCACTAGACCTCAAGGCGAGGCGGGTGGCCGTCTCTATCCCCAGCAGTCTCCACCGGGGGGATGTTCCCATGGGGAGGGGGGAGTAGTGGCAGCTGGAAGCGCTCTTGGATGGCGTGAAATTCCCTATTGAAGTGGGCAGGGTTATGGGGAGCTGCTCTGGTTCAGCCTGTGGCTCTTGAGGTATTTGGTTGTCATGAGAACCAGCCGTTATACCAAATGAGTCACTATAGCCAGCAACCTTCAAAATGAGCGATCTCTGGGGTACAGGAGGGCTGGGACCTGAAGGGCGGGCACTAGGACCGGCACGGAGCGGAGTTGTCGGAGGCCAGAGCCGGGGTAGCAGAACCAGATGGACGAGCTGCAAACTGTTTCCAATACTCAAAGGTCCCACCTCTACAGTTCCGGGATCTCGTCCCACCTGGGACCCACGGATGCCGCTGTCCCTGGCCACCACAGGCAAAGCCTGTCTCGCCCCAGCGGATGAGCCCCGGGCCGGGGCGGGGCAGAGCTAGAGACGCGGCTCACAGCTCCGCGCGGGCGGCTGTAAAGATGGCGGCCGCCGCCAGCCTGGCGCACAGCCGGGCTCCGATCGCGCCGGGAGCGCAGTTTTTCTCCGCCGGTAGTTGTTAGCAACCTCTAAGGGCGCGTCCCGCTCTCCGATAAACTCCTGGGCCCAGTCCCGCTGACTTCTAGTGGCGCAGTGCCAGCCTGCGGGTTCCCGCGCACTGTCCCGGGAAGCTGAATCTCGGTCCCCGCCCAGTTCCTCCCCAGCCCTCGGCAGTCTCTGTATATTGCAGCTGCGAGTTGTGTCTGGCTCTGGCTACTTCCTCCTCTCCACAGGGCTCGCCGTCCCGAGCAACCGCTCTGTCCCAACTCTGGGCTTGTCCCTGACTGCGTGTATGGGGAGGTGCGTAACCGCTTGGGGGACAGGTCGCGCTGCGCCGACCTGGTGAGTGCGTCCTTCCCGCGCTCTGGGCTCTATTGTGCTCCGTGCCCCTCCGATCTTTGTGAAAATTTTGTACGTGTTTTCTTGGGCTGGGCGTTCAGCGTTGTTTCTCTGTAATTCGCAATGCTGTTTTCAGAGTGAGCGGTCCGTGCTCGCAGGCAGCTGTTGGCGTTCTTCACCTCCTTCCCTGGGAGCGGTACGGTGGGAGGACCCTATCACACCGCCATTTTTTTCCTATCTCTGTTATTGATTTTTAGCAACTTGATTACCATGAACCATGGTGCTTATCCTACTTGCATTTGTTGAGTTTTCAATGGATTTGTAATTGTTATTATATTTGGAAATTTTTATGCCATTATTTCCTGAATTATTTTGCACCCCCTTCTATCTCCTTTCTTCCTAGGACTCCAAAGAAATATCCTGTAGGCCACTTAGTACTGCCCCACATGTTTGTTCATTTTTTTTAGCCTTTTATTCTCTTTTTGTTTGGATATTTTCTATTGTCTTGCTTTCAAGTTTGATGATCTTTTCTTCTGCTATGTTTAATCTGCTACTAATCCCATCCAGTGAATTTCTCATTTCAGATATTGCATTTTTCAGCTCTATGGTTTTATTTGCTTCCCTTTTATTATTTCCATTTATGTCTCCATTACGTTCATAGTTTTCCTTTAAATTCTTGAATATATTTATAATAGCATTTTAAATTCCTTACCTGCTAATTTCATTATGTGTGTCACTTATGTATCTCTTTCCATTGACTGATTTTTCTTCAGGTTATGGGTCACATTTTCCTGCTTCTTCAAATGTCTAGTAATTTTTATTGGATGTTGTACATTGTGATTGTTACATTGTTGAATGCCTGGATTTCGTGGACTTTGTATAGAGTGGTGGACTTTGTTCTGGCAGATAGTTGTTACTTGAATATTATCTTTATCCTTTGGAAGCTTGTTTTTAAGCTATATTAGGGTGAACTTAGGGTAGGCTTTATTAGGTGCTAGTTTATTTAAACTAGTAAGGCCTCTCCGAGCTGGTGTCTGTACTGAAGGTTCTACATATGCAACAAGATCTTATTACTCTGGCTGGTTGGAATGTAGGAAGGAAACTACTCCTATAACTATTCTTATAAGATCTCTCTCTCTCTCTCTCTCTCTCTCTCTCTCTCTCTCTCTCTCTCTCTCTCTCATATTCTGCTTTGCAAATTCTAGCCACATGAAACTACTTGAATTCCAATCATTTCCCAATGGCAAAAGCTTCTCCCAAAAAGATTCCCAGGCTTCCCAAGGGAGCATATTCTATCCTTAGAAAGCCTCAAATACTATCTAAAAATTTATAGAGAATAGTTTATAGGGTCCATTTGAACGAAATCATAAAGAAATTATCTGAAGACTATTTGAATCTTGACATTTGAGTCCTGCTGAAAGATGAGTAATTAAATCATTGATGCAGGCTTACCCTGAAATTTATTTATTTCCTAATAAATAAAAGGAAAAAAAAATCAAGAGAGAACCTGAAACCTTTTGACCTAAAGAACAGTCACTAGCATGAGAAGCTCTTGTGAAGAGTACCCATGAAAAGTCCTTATTATAAAGGAAATAACTATTTATTAGAGTGTTGAGCACAGCTTCATTTGACGCATAGAATTAAAACAATAGAAAAATCCAGTAGTGGGGACTGATGACTCAAAATTCACAGAATGATTTTTTTTGACCAAAATTCATTGATTTGAAAGGGTTAAATAAGACCAAATCCTTTTAAAATACAAGAACCCAATTTACTAATGATTTGTACCTATGCACAAATCAAATTAATTGCACTATTTCTGGAAATATTACAACTAGAGAGGGAAATTTCACATTCATCAAACCCATTTAAATCCATCTGGAATTCTTTTTGAGAGGCATTAAAAAGATTTAGCTGTTTAAGGAGTGAGCAAGGCTATTTGGACACAATTATTTAAAAGTGTTAAAACATGCTCTGGTTTCCCCTAAATTGAGTAGCATGATGCCTGGGACCTCTTATAACACTCTCTTATGCAGTGAAATTGTCCTGTGTTTGACATTGGCCTCAGTTGTTTTATTTTAGAAAAGCTTCTGGCATCATAAGAGCCCAGACCACTTTCCCCTTCAAAAAATATATATTATTATGTCTCTAATTAGAAAGGAATCAAGAAAAAAGCTGTCAGCTGAAATTTATGATTACTTTAAAATGCTAAGGGCCACAATGGTTCATTTTAAAATGCTGGCTGCCACTAACATTTTCTTTCCTTTTGCTATAATCACTTAACAAAAAAAAAGCACTTCTGAGCTACAAAAATTACATCTAAAAACTCACAGGAGTGATGGTCAATGAAGTATTTTGCAGGACAGAATCTAGTCATTCTGATAGGATTGGGTTTTAATCTTACTTACCAAGCCTCTGTTTTATAGGACCCTAAAAACTTTCTTGGGGGGAAAATATGCAACCATTTCCCCAAATTTCAAATGTCCTAGTTTGGTGGCATTAATAGACATATATGGGTGAGGCTCGGAGGGGGCAAAGTGGATGGGTGAGCAAGGTAAGAGACACAGAGCAGGAGAGTTTAACAGCATGCCTGCCTTTTCTGTTAATAGAAACCATGTGGTTATAGCCCCATTTGCCTAGTGGACAAGCACAGTAACCCAGCTTGTCCTATGATAGCTTTTAACTGGGGAACAACTGCATCTCTCTCCCTTCCACATTAAACACGGGCTACATTTTGTGACCAGAAACACTCAAGGTATCAGACCAGTGACTCACCTCCAGCTTTGACTTTGTTTGCCCCTTGGTCCAGCGCATTTCAGCTCCGTCCCGAGGCAGAATGTGCAGGTAGCTGGTGGCAAGTCTGTGCAGGCAGATCACCGCCCTTTCGGAAGAGCAGCCTCAAGATCCCCGGTGGAGGTAGCCTTGCAGATCGCCTGATTCCAACTGCTCACAGACACCCACACAGCCATAGCCACTAACAGAAAGGCTTCCTGGGATGTTAAAATAAAGGGGCCCAGGAATTTTCTTTTTCAGATGTGTGGTTTGAAATGTATATCAATCTGAACAAATCATATAAACATGCCTAATGCCAGTTACAGAGCTGAATCTTTAGTGCCTTCTACTTTTCTGCATCTATCATCCTATTTTCAAGAACATTTTTAACTGATTATTGAAATATACCTTTCTGCTTAGCACTACACGGCCCCATAAAAAGACTGGGGAATTTTTCACAATGCTAGAATGTTAGAAAGAGTTCCTGTGTCTAACAAACCCTTTGTTCCCTCAATCACCCCAATTTTTAAAGTATGAAAAGGTCCCAGTTTATCTTCTAGAGGCATTCTGATCTAACTTCCTCTACACAGATAAATTTCCTAGTGAGAAGCTTATTGTTGTTTAGGCAAGGAGATTGCCTTCTAGTAACACCCCCTTACTCTCTGCCGTGCTTCAGGCTGTTACCAGTGGTTTCACACAGCAAGTGGTATCTCACCGAATTTGTTGACCCTCAAAAGCAGGAGAAGTGTTTCCACTCTCCGGGCTGAATCAAAAATCACCTTGCTGGCAGGATCAACCAAGAGATTTTAGGCTGCCCTTGTTTCCAGCATATTCTTGGCCATGGAACAACTCACGCCCTGCCCCAGGCAGCGTTGCCCTCCATCCCACTTTGGGATCTTGTGTCCCTTGCTGCCCCCCAACCTCCATGCCCACTTCCTGAAGTGTCTGCTGCTTTCCCATCTCTCGCTGGACCTCCCCCAAAGCTTACAGGCCTCCATTACATTTAAACAGTCATCGACTTCTAGGGAAGATAAGTTAATGAGGGGGGATGTCACCCAAGTGTTCCCTCTTACAGATGAAGACACTGAAGAGCACACTGAGGAAGTGAGTGGCCTGCGGTCATGAGCTAGTCCTAGTCAGCAGCACGGCTGGTGCTGGGAATTCTATCCAAGGGCAGTGCCTTCCCTCACTGAAGGCTGGGTCTTGCCTAGTGACTAGCTATTTGTGTTTATATGATAACCTAAGTGTTTCAAGACCATGCCAGTCTGCTTTCCAAAACAAGCAAAGGCTTATTTGCACAGCTCCTTTGTGCTCTAACTGAAGGAGGGACCAGTGGAGAAGTTATAGCCTCCATGCCAGGTGGGATCTTTGGTCAGTGGTCCCCTTCTTCTGGGCTTGCAGCCACCTCCACTGGGACTACTACCAACTGCAAAAAGAAAACAAAAAATGCACCACCGATTCTGTTGTCATGGGGGATGTCTCCTTTAGGGACAATGCCTCCGTGAATTATTGGTATCTTCCACCCTCCAATTTAACCTCTAAAGATTTTCTTCAACTCCCTTAACAAAGGGATCAAGAATAAGAACAAGTTTTTTTTTATGAGAAGTTTGGAAGAGCTAAGAGGCCAAGACATACAAGGATGGCTGGAAGAAAGGATTCACTCAGTGTAAACCCTAAACTCAGAGGAGCCCTGAGCCACTGGGGCAGAGCCCTTGGTGATAGTGGCTGCAGTATTAGAGGCATTTGAGAGACTGCCCTGGGTCACCCTCAACACATTTCTGCTCACAAACAGGTGGTTCTTCTGAAGGAGCACCACCACATGCTACTGTGCCCAAAGACAATGACATGCCTCCCTGTTGCGGGAGGTGTTCAAGCTGGAATATGAGATGGGAAAGCCTGCCTTGGAAAGAAGGCTGTGCTCCATGAACACCAAGGCTCTGTGGTTGTGTTATGGATTTTTCACAGCAATAATTTTGACTATTGTTATTGGCATTGAAAGCTGCGCACATTAGTAGCTAGTCCCCTATCATATCTGTACACAATTCAGATGTGTGTAATTTCTCATGCCAACTAAGGGGCTGTTGTTCTTCCAACCTTCTAGTTTGGCATCCATTTTTAGCCTTATTTTTGTTTTTCTTCAGAAGTCAGTGAGAGTCTTCCTTTGTAAGGATCAACTGAGTACTTTGCAGACCAAAAAAAGCTATCAAAATATATGGTATTATCATTGTTGTTGTTTTTTAATTGGGGGGAAATAAGGAAATAAAATAACGCTCACATTGACAGGAAAAGTGATCCCTCTAAAAAGTTAAGTAGCTTTGCTTTAAAAATACACATAATAAAACCACCCAAGATCCCATGCCAAACACCACTACCAACAAATTAAAAGCTTTATACCTTCCCACTACAAATTTTAAAAGCCTCAATATTTAGGTGCAGGAAAAGCCATAGCTATATAAATTTAAGACACAGACACCTGATCAGTACATACAAACATATATTTTTGTATCTACAGAAACTTATATGTGAAAAAGAAAATCACACATGCAAACACGTTGGCTGCCTCCAAAAACTTGGCCCTGAAAGTTGACTATATTTTGCCATCGGCAGATGTTGTTTTTGTTTTTATCATTGGAGACGTCGGTATTTTTACACATTTCAGAAGGGATCGCAGAAATCACGAAGCCTTTTTAAAACGCGCTTAAAGTAATCATTTACATTCAGGGTCCAAAACAAGGTGTACGTAGGAGTTGGCATGGTATCTGGGCACTTTAATAAGATGTCCCTTTTTCTTCCTCCCTAAACAAATGCAAAATGATGTGTGATTCCCTTTTCAAGCCAGGTCACCTTTAAGAGCCCAGGGATGGCCATTCCCACTGAATTGCTCACCAGCCCTCGCCAGAGATGTCTGCCCGTGCAAAACCTGTGACAAAGGACTGAAATGACAGCATTCTGACTCACTCCTACATTGTGTTTGTTTAGGAAGGCCCTAGAAATTGTATTTCACCAACCACATTCGCTATCAACACACAATTATCTGGCTTAATCATGTGGAACAGTGGCAAATTCACCTGGGGCTTAAGAACTAATGACATTCTCGTCTGAGCTGCTTTAGTGAAATGGCCTAGCACCTGAAGCAGGAACAGCGAGATTGCTCAAGAAAATTTGGTTTTCTGTTTTCATTTCACAGCATAGGGCCTCTGCTCAAATCAACAAACACTCCTGATTAAATAGCTGTGGTAGTCGACTTCTTTGCACTCGTGTGCGTGGCTCTGAATGTACATCGAGCACCCCAACCTTTACAGGGAAAGAATTGCCCGTGACTTGTTGGCGATGCATTGTCTTTTTGATGGGGGAAAATAAGTAAATAAATTGGCATTGAATAATTTGGGTATGATCACAGTTATTAGTGTAGACGACCCCTCGATGGCTCAAGACAAGTCCGAGACAGGAGCCCCCTCAGTGCACTAATACGCTCAGGTATATATTTTAATTCCCTCTCACCATCTGCGGCGAGGGCATTAAGATTCCGCTTACTCCTGAGAAATCCAGCCCCTACCTCGGCCTTCCACCCCCAGAGTGAAAGGGCTTTGTGGAGTCACTGCTGACTCTGCTTGCTAAATCCCAAGGAGGGGAGAGGCCAATTTTCAAAAACTGGCAGTGGCAAGAAATTGAGTGCTCAGACTTCCAAATGCTTCAGAGAAAGAGTCAGGCACAGTGTTCTTCCTGAAAGGCTGCTGGAGAAACGGTCTTCATTTATCAGAATGATGATTTATTTTCATTAGCATGCAAAGGCCAACCAGAATAGCATCCCGAATTCCTGGTTTCCCTCTTAGTGTGTGCTCTACACCAACTGTCCATTTATTTATTATTCTTAAAAATTTTGTTTTATCCCTCTTGTTAGCAAAGACTGTGGAACTCAAAACTGATAAGAAGAACTGCAGAATGTTTTAACTTTTGCTAAGTTATTTGGTGTTACCGCTAGCTCTGGTTCTGGGCTTCCTGTGTCAGAGCCCCAAGTCTGCTGCTGGGAAAACATTCGGAAGTCCTCCGGTTTGCAGCTGTAGACGTGGCTTCTGTGCACTCTGCCTTTCATGCATCTGTCCTCTCTCTTTCTGCCTCTCATCTCACCACTTCTAGCTACCCCAATATCACCGCCACGCTCTATCCCCCCTGCATATGCAGAAATACATGAACTCAGGGCAGCAGCAATAATAACAATGCTAAATCCAGAGCAATAAAGATTCAACAAAGAAAAGAACAAGAGAAATTCAGTAAAGGTTGAGAATTAGTAAGACTGAAGATTAGCCATCATATTGACTTTGAATATTACATTTTTTAAAAAAAGAGGGAACATTTTATAGGAAAGTCTTCTGGAACTTAAGCTAAAGGGTTGGTTTTTTTTTATTTTTGCTCTTTTTTTTTTTAAATCAAGCTCCAAAATTAACCTTCCTTATAATAAAATGCCTAATGGCACAAACAGCAGTAGGACAGGCTTCAGAGAAGGTACATGCCAAGTGAAGCACTCGTGGCTCCTTGGTAGAGACTCACCGATGTCACTGCTTCAGCTGCTCTGAGACAAAATGTAATCAACCTGCATTGTACAGCAGCTCACCTGAAGTTCCCACACACTTATCACAACAGGGCACAGATCCTGGTCCCCAACCCCAGCAGCAGCTTCTGGCTTCACCAGAAAAAAGGCCAGGAGACAGCCCAAGAATATAATGGATTATGGTACATTTCTCATAATAAGTAGGCATTTACATATGAGGCAGTTATAGGTGCGGAACTGAGGCTCAGATAGGGAGCATCATTAGTTCAAAGTGAGTTAGCTGTGAGAAGCATGTCTACAATCTGCCTCAGTGCCTTTTCAAGTTCTTCTATGAAGTTTCCAAAGTAAAAGTCACCTAGAAAAATCTGAAACCACACTCTTCCAAAATATTACACAGCCAGAAGTCCCTTGCCTTGCTAGAGAGTTTCCTGCTTTATTGTTTTATTGTTTTTGCATCTTTCTAGACCCAGTCTGCTCCCCAGAGACTTTTCCCCACCAGTCCTTCACCCATCGATTCACAGTGTTGCTGTACATTCATCCATCACCCATCACGGGACATTCAGGCTAAGGAGACATATTCTACCATAAAGGAGACCACAGGGTGGGTGTTATAGGGGAATAGAAAAATAAAACTAGTGAGTTTCACAGCGTGTACTATAGGCATTGTGATTATAGAGATGTACAAGAGCTTAATAAGCAGAAATGGAAAAGATTATTTTTTTCTATTGATAGAGGAAAGTGCAGAAACTGTCCACAAGAAAAAATGATACTATGCACAGGGTCTTCAAATATTACTAAGAGTTTTGCTTTAGATTCTCAGAGAGAAAGAATAGAAATTGCATTCCAAGTGGAGGAAATAGCATTCATTCACTTAGTCATTCATTTATTCACTCAATAATAATCGCTATTGCTCTGGGCACTGAAAATAGAGTTCTGGGAAAAATTAGATGACCACTGTTCACGTGGACTGCAAGTATACTGGACAGGCATAAAATTTCCAAATAATTACGTAGCTACAGATTGTGCTCAGTGGCTCAGGAAGAGCATGATGCTACAAGACAGAGTAACAGGGACAGCCACCCAGAGCAGTGCCAGGCCTCCCTGAGCAGGTGACATGTACGCTTGGACCCGAGGGATGACAATGAGAAAGCCTTGTGCACCAAGGGATGGGGGGCATTATAGGCAAAAGGAAAGACCCGCTTCTAAGAGCAGTTACACCGATGCCTGGACCAGTTAAATCCTGATTGTCGCTGAACGGTCTGCACCCACGGCCCAAAAAAGGATGAAACCAAGTAAATAGCCCACTTGGCAGAATTCTGATCTGACTCTTCTCTTGCTATCAGTTGTGTTACATACGATTGCATGTGAATCCTTCTCTTCCATGCATCCGCTTCTAGACGGATGAGAAAAAAGAAAAAGCTCAAATCTGATTATAAAGTAATAAAATAAATTCAGAGCAAAAAAATCATCTCCTGAAAGCTATGGTTTTCCCTCAGCATTACCAAACTACTCCTTTCACTCCCCTACACAGTCCTGTGGCAGAAATGATCTTTCCTACTGCCTCGGAATGAAAAGTTTCCATCATCTCCCACAGCAAGTTGAATTATAATGTATCTTGTCTGACCATTCAAACCTACATGAAATGCTTTTCTAAAAAAAACCAACAAAACAAATACTTCATCTCTTTCATCCCTGAAGCTAAACCTTTTGTATTGCTCATAATCCACAGATTTCAAAAATAATCTCATGATTTCTAATTAAGTAGGATGAAGTAAAAATACCCACATTAGTTCATTACTAAAAAGAACTCCATTACTCTCTAACCTTAGTAGCATATTTGAAGTTGCAAAAGGAAAGTAGCATCCTTGAGTTATACACTAAGTAAGGACCTTCAGGTAAATAGTGGGGATAACTTACAAGTGATAATAAAGGAAAAAGCCAATGCTTGCCAAGGTGGAAAAACTCTGGACTGAACATACACAGAAATCTAGGCTCTGCTCAGCTGCCAGCCAGCTGTGCAACCAGGTGTAATTCTCTAAAATTCTCTGAGGTCTTTTGGCCTTAGATTTTCCACTAAATGTAGATGGTCATTGGTTTTCCAATCTACTTGGGCAATGAGAAAATCAAATGGGCTGCCATGGTTTAAAAAAGCATTTTCCAAATCATCTAACTAAATTCACCTAAATTTATTATACCATCATTGCAAATGAGGTTCCTTGGGTCTTTAAAATATGATAACAGAAAGCTTCATCAGTCTATATGGTAGCAAAGTTGAGAGAAAGCTTCACAAGGGAAAAGACAGAGATGTACAGAAAATTGCACAGCAAATGAACAGACCTACCATCAGCATGCAAACAATTCTCCTCATGAATTCCCTCTGAAGGACCCAAGAAACATCTCCCAAGTTGCTTGTTAAGAAGAGCGGAGATGATTCACTGATCTTGTTCCTACATTCTCTGATTTAATAGATGGGGAGAGGACCCCAAGATCTGGACATTTAACAGGCACCCCAGGTGATTCTCACTAACAAGCAGGTTTGAGGAACATCAGTGTGGGCCTTGATTAGCCACTGAAGAGCTTTAAGTAGGAGATTGGCACTACCCAATCTATGCTAAAACCAATTTACAAATACTGTCATCTGGAGAGCTTCATACTTTAAGAGATTGACTTTTTGGAATTGTCCAGGGAGCTGTTAAAAATCCCAGTGCCCAGGCCAGGGCACTCCAGGCCAATTACAACAGAACCTCTGGGAGTAGGATCCAGGCATAGCAATTTTAAAGCTCTCCGGGTGATTCCAAAGTACAATCAGGTTTAGGAACTAGAGAATACTGAGCGTGACTGCTGACTCCTTGCCAAACAGGATGGCCCACCTGTCTGTCTCTGGCAGGCTTTTGGCTCTGATAAGGAATAGTCAAAGCTCATTGCCTTAACTGTGAGTATCACTTGCTTTATTTTTCTTCATTAAACTTATCACTACCTAACATTTCAATATCCCTTAGTAATATTCAAAACACATACCCACACACAAAGGAAAATACATACACACAGTCTATCTCCACTTTTAGAATGCATGTCTCATTAGATCAGGAACTTTGTTTGGAATAGTAGTGCCTAGTATATGCTTTAAAATACCTTTGTGTGCTGTTGAATTGATATCACATATATAGATATGTAATCCAGTGATCTTTGACTATTCCTTATTGAATTAATATTACACACAATTAGCAAGAAAGGGAGCAAATATTATCACTAGCCAGTGCAACTTTAACAAACCTGACACATTTTTCAAGATGAAAAGAAAGAAGAATATAACTAAGGAATAAGATTTTGTTGGCCATGGTAATGGAGAGAGAGATCTTGTACGCAGAGAGAAAAATGTCCAAAATATGAGCCTAATATTGATAATAATATGGGCAAATTGGTAATGAATTCCCCCGTCTAGAATCTAAAATTCTTGTAAGAGTCAATCATTGCTAAATTTTGTATCATAAAGTCATCTAAATAATACAAATATTTAACTATATCTGAACTCTTTATACTCACAACCGTTATGCCTTTATAAGTCTGAAGTCATACACAAACAAAACCACAAATCAATAAACTTTCATTTAACAAAATTAATTTAATGTGACAGATGATGTTACCTTGCAGAAACAAAAATGCCAATTCTGCTTTTAACAGTAAAGAATTCTATTTGTGTTTTTATTTTTAACCTGTCCATTTGGTTCTTTTTATTTTGAGCTTGATGGAACATTATCTGAATCACTTTTGTTGAAATATTTGTATTGTCTTTTCAAATAATGAATGTGTATTTTCCTTAACTTTAATGAATATTGTACCTCAAAATAAAACATTGACAAAATATAAAATGCCAATTTGATCAAGCTCTTCAATGTGTAAGAACTATTATGTTAACAATACCTATAGGTTGTTATCTACAGAAATTGGATCCCTTCACTGCAAATATGTTGCTAACAGCAGATTTATTTGAGAGCAACCCAGGTTACCAAAGGACATGATGGTAGATAACATTTGTGTTTGTGTGTGTGCATTTATGTATAAATAAACATAAAAAAAGGTGGAAGTACTATAAAAGGCCAAGAGTAGTTATGTCCAAGTTGTGAGGTTATAGATCACACGGGGGTTTGTTTTGTTTTCAAAATACGTATGTATTAGTTGAATAATAAAAAGCCATTTTTAAATGAAATAACTCATAATTAAGGGAAGGGTTTCAGAAAGTTGAATATAGTATGAACTTATTCTGTGAGGAAAAATGATACAAGTGTATTTCAATGTATTGAAAAATGTCTGTATGTGTACTGATAATTGAATGATAACTTTCTCTGGGTGATGAGATTACAGATGATTTTTTTAAAAAGTTTTCTTTGTGCCTTTATGCATGAAGTAGGCACCTACAAATATAGCTGCCAATGACTCCTACCACCCAGGAGTCTGGCCCTTGTGTAATTTGCTCCCCCTGAAAGTGAGCAAGACTTACTGACTTGCTTCTAACAAATAGAGTACAGCAGATGTGATGGAATGTCACTTTTGAGACAAAGTTTAACAAAGACTTGCTTCCTTCTCAGGCTCTCCCTTGCTCTTTCTTGGAACACTTGTCCTGGGGAAGCTAGCCACCATATTGTGAGGCTTGCGTGGTGAGGCACCAAGGCCCCTGTGTGAGCAGAGAAACAAACTCATGCATGCTCTCCTTCCCTTCCCACTCCCGGTACAGCCTTCCAAAGAGACCACTGTCCCAGCCGTCAGCTTGAATGCCACTCATGAGAGACCTGCAGTCAGACACACACTAAGCTGGATCCAGATTCTTGACCCACAGAAACAGTCAGAAAACAAACATTATTCATTGAAGACACTGAATTGAGGGGTTATTTGTTATGCAAAAAGAGATAACATTTTCTCTAGTAAAAATATTAACTTTATACACAGAAAGCGAATTTTTGTTGATTAATTGATTTCCTCTTTCCCTATGTTCTCCCTTGCTTTCTCCCTTTCTATTTAGCAGAATAATATGGCAGAGTAGGATCACTCAGGATGCCAAGAAGGTAACCCCGGTGATGGTGACGTGCTCACACAGCATTCAAATTCCCTGCCCTCTTGTTCTGATTTTGACTGGACTCACACTTGTTATTTCCTACTGTAAGCAACTGTTAGGATCTTGCACATTTTAAAAAAGCAGACTATGTGAAGAAGTGGCCCTGTGCCCCTGGAAAGGCTTCCTGTGCCTTGGCCTTGCTCCACCCTACTCTCGAAGCCATCATTCGAGTGACTCTAATTTTTGCCTTGAGGTTCCTCTTCATAAAGATAGAGCAGCAGTTTCTCAACAAGCAGCACAAGTAATGGATTAGCGCACCCCAAAACACCAAACAATATATCTGTTACCTGCTCTAGTCAGAGACACAGAAAACGGGATGGTAAAGAGGAAGAGGAGATGGAGGAAAGTGGGACAGGAACCATGTGAGTAGGCATCTGAGTGGAGGGACCATGTCCCACCATGAACAGCACCAAGCGCCACGTCCTGCACAGACGTGTACAGAGCTTCCTGTGTACACAGCACCCATTGCTGATGCCGGATTCCACGTGACATGTCTGAATCAGAAATAATATGGTAATTTTCACAGTTACAGAGTGGAAAATCTTTATGGTGTAGCAGCGGAATGTGTCTTTATTTGACATCTTAAGAATCATGCCACAGAATGGAAGTAAAAACATTTCAAGGAAGACGTGGGTGAGCTCCAGAATTCCTGCCTCAGAAGCTAGATAGCTTTTTGATAAAAAAAATGCTCTCCCCATTCATCATGGTTGCTAGCCTGTGGTGAGCTTAATTTAAATGAATGGAGAAAAAAATTGAATACTGAGAAGCACCATTTGGGGCTCATAGAATGTGTGGGTCAAAATATGAAATACCCAAATAACCTTGGGCTTTGTTTAATGATCACCTTATTGACCCATTGAAAGCCGTGTTTCTTCTTTTCTTCTCTTCTGCTATCTCTGATAAAATTGGGAGTTGATAAAGCTTCCAGTTTTGGAGCTAGAGTTCCTGTTTCTTTTAGCCTACGCTGTCCCCACCCTCCCTCCACCTCCTGTTCTGTTTTTCTATGAGCAGTTTTTTTACCATCTCTGCTGCTCCTTTATTCATACCTACACAGCAGAAAGAATGTCAGCAGTCTGCAGGAAAAGCTTGTGTTTGCTAATGGCCTGGAATTGAACATGCCTCTCGATTCCAAATATGAGAAAAATGCACATTTCTTCCTTTTACTTCATTTTGGCACAACAATTTTCTATTTTATGCACATGCAATTAGTGGGAATAAAGAAGTAAACTAAACCGCAAGTGCACTCAATTCAATGTGACCAATATTCCTTTATTTTTAAAAGGACTCATTAAATAGCAAATACGCAATTTACAAAAATGACTGATTTCTTCATCCTTCCCTCTAAGTGTGGCCCAAAGACTAAAAATTGACATGTAACTTTGGGCTTCTTCGCATAGAAGCAGAGTATATTCCTCTAACCCTTCTGTTTGGATTGGGCCAATAGAATAGAGTGGAGGTATCAGTTCCAAGCCAAGGCCTTAGGAGGCTGTGGGTTTACATTTTCTCACTCTTATAGCTCCCACAGCTCTTACAACTCTGCCATCAATAGTGGACACCCTCTGGCTTAGGCTGCTGGAGACACGTGAAGCAGGTCCCAGTTGCCTTATCTGTCCAAGTGGAAGCCATCCTAGGTCACACAATAGCCGATTCCCCAACATGGGACTAAACCCAACCAAAATCAGCACAGCCACGTAGCCAACCCCCAGGGGACTCCAGACATACAAGCAATAAATGCTTTTTGTCTAGTGTCACTGAAGGGATTGTGGTTTTGTTACACAGCATTACAAGGATACTAGATAACTGATATAGCAGTTTCAGTGTTTATTCTTACTAAAAATAAGACCTATTATGGAGACTATTTTGGGAAGTAAACTGGTAAATAAGCATTGCTGGGGTGTGTGTGTGTGTGTGTGTGTGTGTGTGAAATAGAGAGAAAGGGCACAGTCGATGTTTCCCTACATTGATGACTAAAGACCATATTTATTTATTCAGTCTCAAGATGACACTGGTAAGTCACCCACAGAAGACGCCTTCATTCATTCACTCACTTCATTTTCTGTCACCCAGCTACAACACATTAGACTCGGGGACGTAAAGGCGAATAAGCTGTGATCACTGCTCCTGAGGAACCTTCTGTCTACTAGACGACATACTGAAAAACATACCGTGATGGAATGACTGTTCTACCTTCTCTCTCGTAAATTATAAACATGAGCTGATATTTCACTATAGCTAATAGTTCTTAGATGTTGTAAATACTACTTTCTATTTAATCGTCTATAAAAAATTGTCTAAATTTTTTGAAAAGTCAAGTTATTCATTTTTCAGTCCATAATGTCACACCTCAAGGTAAGACTCCCCTTTCAAATATGAAACTCCTGACATTGGCAGTATAGAAAAATAAAGTACATGTCGCTCAGTGGGTGCCAGGGACCTATATTATGTCCTACTGTTGGTTACAGAATTTTCAATATTTCCTTATCCTTTTCACTCATATGAACTGCAGCTTATAGCAGTGGTAATCATTTCCTGTGTTTGAAAAAGAGATGAAAGCATTCATGGATGAAAGCAAGTTGGATTTAATCTCCTTCTCTCTCATCCAGTGCACTGTACTGATCATTTTCCAAAAAAACAAGACTTAAGCTCATTTTTGTCATGACAAAACTAGTTTCATAATAATCAGATGGCAATTCCTAGTGTACACAATTCTAATATAATTACCAGGAGGAAATGTAGAGGGAGTTGCAGGTTTGAGATAAAGAAAAGCCTGTGAATTTTGTATTAATGTCTGAGACTCTCTTATTTGTGCAAGTAATCAATCTTTCAGGGAGTAGAATAGTAATTCTTTGTGGAAAAAAAAATGACAAGAGTCGGAGGAAGAAAGAAGATAATCTGAGTTCCATTCGGTACACAGCAGGTCAGCTGTGATTGACAAAGCTCATCACAAAACTATAGCTCACGGAGTAATCCCAGCAGCAGAGTCTCATTTGCAGCCGAAGCAGTGTTAATGACATGTTTAACAGCTGCTTGTTGAAGTTTGGAATCTGCATTAACCCGCAGAGCAGTGAACAGAGAAATGAGGGAAAGTATTGAAATCAAGCCTTCATTATTCTGACAGCCCAGGTGAAAGGGTGCCCAGAGGTTGTGGAGAGGCGGGTAGGAGGTTCTGGAAGGTGGAGGGTTCAATTGCACGAAAGGACCATCTCAGCGATGGCAGGGTCTGATCAATAAACACAGAAGACCACAAAAGCAAATCGACATGCTCAACTTAGAGACAACGAGGCAGGGAAGCCAGGCAACTGGAATGAAGGAATGAAACCATGGTTTGGGACATCAGACATTACGCAGGCATTGCAATCACTGAAGATCAAGCCAGTACTGGATTCTGGTGGATCTTGTCATGTTGTGAAGACCAAGTGAGGCCATGTCTTCAGGCTCCTTTACCTCCAGGAATATTATTTTTTCATCCCAGTTCCAAAAGCAAAGGGGCATATATATCACAGTGTATTTTCTAGACTTGCTAAAATAGTATTCACTTCAATGAACTACTAAATGGGTTTTCTTTAAATACAACTCATGACAATGGCCCACTTTTTCCATGGAAGTATGTCTCTGGCCTTTCCATTGGCTAAAGGCATCTGTCACTGAGGGGAGAAGAATGAGGACACAGAGGGAGTGTCAGGAGATTTGGGGCAAATCCCAGCTTCTTCACACTTTTTTAAAGTAGCTTGAGCCAGCTTGTGTAAACGCCTCGAGCTATAGTGTCCTTATCTGTAAATGGGAATAACAACACCCATCTTACAGGGTTGATGTAAGGAATAAAGTCAAATGTGTAAATCCCCCAGCACAAGTAGACACTCACAAGGAGTCTTCATTATTTTTACTGGAGATGCCCACAGTCAGTGGATCAGATGTGGTCAATCTGTCCAAGGACCTCATGGGCCTAAATTGGCACCAAAAAAAAACCCACCACTGTCCTTTGGCAAACGTCAGCTCCGTGCTACCAATGCACTTTTTTCCACTTTGTTCACTAATTTTTCCCAAATACCTAAAAACAGTGGCTGGCATATAGCAGCCACTCAGAAAATATTTGTGGCTGACTACCCCTGCTGTAACAATCTGAAGAGTCTCCTGCTACACTGTATTTTGCTTCTATTGAAGCCTTTCTTCACTGGGGAAGAAGAAGATGAAGAGGAGGAGGAAGAGAGCTTGAGTTCCTGAATTATAGGACCTTCCAGCTCATTTCATCCACCCCTTCATTTGGCAAGTGAAGAACTGAGGCCCAGAGAGAGGTTGCCTTGCTCTAGGCAAAGCAAGCTTGAGAATGAAGGTTTCACAGCCTCGTGATCATTCTAATCATTCTCTCCCTTTAACTTAGGCAGCTGGTAATGAATTTCCATGGTCATTTCAGTCATCAAAGCAAACATGCGCACAAGGTATTCTTTCTTTAGCGTCAAACCATTATCCATCTCAGGTCTTCTAAGTCGTCCTATATAAAATGATGAGATTTGAGGAAAAATATCTTTGTTTTACACCATTCTCTGTGGAAGTTAGTGGTTCTGGGAAAGTCCTGTGCAGGTGTGCTCTAAACCCACCCTTGTATTCCCATTTAAAAAAGAGCACCTCTTTTTAAAAATCTATTTTATATACCAGCTTCTACGTAAGATTTGTTTAGAATTAAAAACAGTTTCTTCAGCTAAATAACAACTTGACTAGATGATCTCTGGGGTATCTGCCCTCCCGTCCGTTACGAAGACAGAAAGAGCAAAGCCAACCCATGGAGAAGTCGCTGGTTTCCAACTGCAGCATTCACCAACTTCTTCCCAAGGGACACGAGTCCCAACAGAGCAGCAGGAGAAAGAAGGGACAGGAGAGAAAGAGGACATGAAGACAGAACAAGAAAGTCAAAAAGAACAGCCAGTAAGACAAACAAAGCAAACAATTCTATAGCACCTGCAAATTTTTTGGTCTAATTCTGTATCCATCATCTTATTTAATCTTTCAAAAAATTCTATAGTGTAAACACCAAAGGTATTATTTCTATTTGTCCTGGTGAGAAACTGAAACACTAGAGGGTAAATTAATGCCCAGAGTTATGTCTGCTACTAGTACTGGCAGTGTGGGAATAGAATTCCCATCTTGAGTTCTTTCCACCAGGTACATCGATTAAAACAAGATAAGTCACCCTACTCAGGTTGCTTCCTTAAGGCCAGTGTGTCTTAATATATTTAGAAAACAAAAGTGGTCCAATGGCTCATGTCTTTGAGGTATCAAAATATGGACAATCAGCTGTCCTCTGCCACAGATTGTGCCACATGTTGGAAACAGCCACACCCCTTCACAGGACTCTGTCTTTGCCGCCAACACTGCACGTATTTTTCTGCTTTGGGTCTAGGTAGTAAGTTCTCTGTTTCAGATCCATTACCTAGCCATGAGGCTGACAAACAGTTAATGTGGGAGGAGATATAGTCAACTCCTTCAGTGGCATCCAAATAAGGATAATCAGATAATGCATGCAGAGCACAGAGGATCCTCTCCCTGCTTTTGTGACATTCCAGGATTCCCGCCCCCCCATCTCACTCCCTACCCTCCCGTGGGACCTCAAGGTCTTTTTCAAATTGTTAAAATGTTTTCAAATTCAAATGGTTTCAATTCACTTTTTACATACATCTACATATATGTTGGTGTAAATGAAAATATTCGTTTTATACATATATATACATGTGTATTTTTAAATATATCTTTGAAGATCACATGCCTCAGTCCTTTCTAAATACCCAATTCAGAAAGCCACCTTGAACATGGTGGAGAAGTTTTGAGGTGTCTCCTTTGCACACCTCAGCTCTAGTACAGTGCTTCCCCGCTCAGTATGGCTTGTCCCAGCGCCTCCCACACTCAGCCGTAAAGTCAGTGCCTTCCCTCTCCTCCCCCGCTTGGTATTAACAGTAATAATACCTACAGATTCTTGAGCACTTGCTGTGTGCTAGGCACCATGTTGATAGTTTCATAGACATTCTCTCTTATGATCCTCCCAACAGGAGAGAGTTCCTACTATTATCTGCCTTTTATAAGGAGCAACTAAAGTTTAGAGGTTAAATACAAGTCTAAGGACACATAGATACTAAGGGAAAGGATTGGTATTCAAACCTAGGACTAGTTTTCCCTAAAATCCGCACTGTTAACCATTAAGTTGTGTGCCCCGGGTCCCCCTTTCTCAGGATGTTTCTATGAATGAATGTTATCTTAATTCATTCAGCAAATGTTTGTTGAATATCTTCTCTGTGCCAGGTACTCTTCTAACGTGTCAGATACAGCAGTGGGTGAAACTGACAAAAATCCCTGTGTTCACAGATGTCACACACCAGTCAGGAAGACAATAGACAATAAAGAAGAGGAATAATCTGACACATTAGTTCTTTTTTATTTATTTATTTATTTATTTATTTCAGAGTATTATGGGGAAAAACAAGCACAACACATTAGTTCTTATTTCACAAATGATTACAGTTGTGAGATAAAAGGAGACTTGCCTTTTTCTGTAGCTCTCCTGGAAGCCCCATGCCTGATGAAAGAGAAGAGCTTATAGGGAGGGAAGGGTCTGGGGGAGGGGGGAAGTAAGGCAAATGGGCATGTGGGCTGGGGGTCTCCAAGGGAGCTCAGCAAATCACACTTACCAGCAACCAGCTTCTTATCAGAAATAATTCTCCTATTTCAAAAGTTTGGGAATCACTCTTTTAAGTGAGAACTCAATGCCAAATGAGAATTTGGTAGCATATTGGAGTGCACAGGCTGGTTTAGATTAAAGATTATATAAGTGGTGCATTTGATGAGCACCATGAAGGCATATGTGAGGAAAGTGCCCAGGACACTAAACTTCAGGTAAAACGCCAGTCACCATTGCTGCTGGGCTCCTCCCAAGGACATGCAGAATATCTGGTGACCCAACAGGTTGAGGAAGCACGTGGCACTTTTGCCTTTGAGATGCATTAAGAGGGTAAATACAACCCAAGCTCTTTTACAAAAACCAAACAAATTAAATTCCAGATGAAATGTACCATACCTCAATCCTTTTATTACTAAAAGATTTTTAAAAATTAGTTTATTAAAAGTTTGATGCTTTGGTGTCTATTTTAACATAGTAAATACTTCAAAATGCTTCAATAATAAGTACATAAATGCTTCAAAAGGAGTGCTATTCAACTTCACCTGGGGAATTGTTTTCAAAATGTAGTTATGAGAATCTACCATAAAGTACTGAATCAAATATCCAGAGGATGGTCACAGGGCATGTATATTTTCTATCACTGACAGTAAACTGCTAGCATTCTCATGTATAGCAATACTTCATATTTCTTAATGAGGGTTCAAAGTAGAAACTTATTTAATTTGTTATCACATCAGTATTTTCTCATAAAATGGGACAAAAATAAAACTCTACCTCTTGACTGCATTTTCATTAAAATTCACATTCTTGGTACTGTCTTTATAGTTACAGAACAAAATTCACCATGAAATATTAGTACAAGAAGAAAGGGAAGGAATAGCTACCTTATATGCCTGAAAACAAATAAATTCTTCCAGCCCACACCCACCCATTATCCCAAATGGCAGCAATTAATGCTATTACCAAATAGTGCCCAGCTCTCTGCCTTCCAGGCACATGGTAGATCTCACCTCCTGCCTGCTGTGAAGTCAGCCACGACCATGTGACTGGCTTTGGCCAATGAAGTGCAAGCAGGAATGTTACTTACAGGTGGAAGCTTTAAGAGCCCGTGTGTGATTAGACATCATCCCATGCCGTTGCTGCAGTGATCCTGGGAGTAAACGTAGAGAAGGCAGCTTATTGACTACACCAAGCTCAGCCCCTGGCAGACCCACAATGGGCACGCAATGTGAGATAGAATCTTTTGGTGAGTCACAAATACATGAGGGCTATTTGTTACCATAGCCCACCCTGGCTGATTCACCTGAACGTCCCACACCTTTCAAGTCCAAGAGTCAACACACAAGAAACCTTCTAAGTGCTGGATTTATTCCTCCACTGTAGGCATTGTTCAAAGCGGGAGATTAACAATTAGTGCACAGACCCTGTAGCCCTCAAAATATGGATCCAGAAGGCTCATTTTATGTCTCACTTTAACATGGGCTCCTGAATCCCACCTTGTCCCTCCACCTGTGAGACTCTCTCTGGCAAAGAGTCTAGTTCTACCCCCAAAATAGTACATAAAATTGTTATTTGATCACTGCTTTCTACATCAAATAGCAACCAGATAATGATAACGAATTTAATTTTGCATGCTGCCTCCTGCCCTTTTTATACTTTATTGTAGAGAAATAGGGAAATGCAGGCAGAAGAGAAATGTAGGCAGTGGAGATTTTGTATGAAGCTGAGCAGGTTGTATTTAAAATCCATGGGTTTTGGAACATAATTCCTGAGCATAAATGTAAGCCTTCGTTTCCACTCTCTGTATGTGTAGCTCAGTGAAATAAAGGACAATTGTGTATGAGAGTGAACATTTCGCTCTCTCTAAAGAGAAACACACAAAACAGCAACCTCCTGCCCCTTCCCTGCCCATCGTCCAGAATCCCCCCCGATGCACCTGCTGGCCTCCATTAGACTCCAGAGACGCAGCCAGTGGCTGGGCATTGAACTGGTAAAAGGAAATATGCAACATGACATTAAATGGGACTTTTCTGGTGATCTCAGCTGAGATGCGAAAGGAGAGAATAATATGGAGACAATCACCCCCTTTATTCTGAAAAGAGTGGCCACACATCTATATGAGTTTTCTATTCCTGCTGTAATAGATCACCACAAATTTAGCAGTTTAAGACAACACGAATTTATGATCTTACAATTCTGTCACTCAGAAGTCCGGGCAGGCTCTTCTTAGGGTCTCACGAGGCAGAAATGAAGATGGCAGCTGGCCTGGGCTGTCATCTGGGGGCTCTGGGGGGGAATCCACTTCCAGCTCATCCAGGATATTGGCAGAATTCAATCCTTGCTGTTGTAGGACTGCAGCCCCCACTCCCTTGCTGGCTGCCAGCCAGAAGTCACTCCCGGCTTCCAGGGGCCACCTTCATTCCCTGGCCAGTGGCTCCCTTGGTCTTCCAAGGCAGCCACAACAGGTTGAATCCCTCTCACACTCTGCATCTCTCTAACCTCAGCTTCTGTCTCATCCCTCCTGCCCCTAGCCAGAGATAGCTTTTTCCTTTTAAGGGCTCATGTGATTAGATTGGGCAGACTGGAATAACCCAGGATTGTGTTCCTATTTTAAGGCCCATCACCTTAATTACACCTGCAAAGTCCTTCCTGCCATATACTGTAACATATTCCCAGGTTCCAGGAAAACTAGGGCAGGGCATCTTTGGGGGGCCATTCTGCCTGTACCACACCATCCATGTCTTGCTAAGGGTTGGCCAAATCCCAATTCCGCGACTACTTCGCCAATTACCATCCTCCACTTTGTATATTAGAAGACTAGAAGCTGATTGGAGAGAGAGAGAGAGAGAGAGAGAGAGAGAAGTTTTATCTGAAGAGATAGAGGCTTCTTCAGCCTAATTGCTTTGAGGACAAAAGAGAGAGAGAGACAGAGGCTGACATGTGTCTCTGCCCTAGAGGGAGGCATGCAGGGGTGTTTACTCCCACCCCAAGTCAAGTGCAGGAGCTCTGTGGCCTGGAGAATGTTGGGGATCTTTGGGGGATTGACCTGTGTGCTAGAGTTTGAGAAGCAGAGATGACACCACTGGAGATCTGCAGGCAAGAGGCTGCCTTTGCCCAGAGAGCCACAAAGAGAGGCTGAGTGGGAGGTCCTTGCTCACTTAACGGTGGGGGATCACACATCGTTTCTTTAGGTCTGCCAGCAAAGGCTCCCCAGCAGAAAGAAGATATACAACAGAGGGCAAGCTGAGGCATTCACAGGGGTAAGAAAGAAGACACAGCAGCCAAGTTGGTGAGCAATGGAGTACAGGAACCCCCCATATGAGGTCTACGAGAAGCCCATAAAAGTGTCCTGTGAGAGAAAACTCTAGCATTTGACATCTACCACACGGGGGGATACCACACTCCAATTGCAAAAGTCCAGCCTAGAAAGAAGTCACTCCTTAACCTCCATCCCAACTCTAGAGAAGCTGGAAGCAGCAGTACAAGCACAGAAGCTTAGAGAAACAGGAAGAAGAAAGAAAGCAAAACAAGCCACATTCCCTCCTCACTGAGCTTCAAGCGTGGGGTGAGCTTGAGCTGGGGCAGAGTTGGTGCTTTCCCCTAGAGGACGTCAGGTTCAAGTTTTGATTTGGGTGTGCTTTAGGCCTGAGACCTGACTGCTAACATGGCAAAGTGAACAGAGGAGATGTGAGCTCTGACTGCTCTGTCATCCTGGGTCAGAACTTGTTTGAAGTAATGGTAAGAAACAATGGAGTTGTTTCCCGCTTACCTGTCAAGTGCAACCCATTTGATAAAGCAGTCACGTTTGATTTCCTGTGTGATATATGGACATATGAAAATGCATATAAAGATATTCGATCCTGTATTTGAACTTTAATTGATATATAGTATGTTTATTTTGTGGGACAGACCTCTAGAAACTCAGGTACCAGAACACTTGCATAACTCTGAGAAAGAAGTGTTGGCATATTTCCCCACTAACTACCTTACATGCTTACATATCAGAGGCTTTACTCAACACTAGCAAAGAACCCTTGAAAAATTTTGGTTGCTATTTATCTAGTATTCAGAAGTGTTAGCATGTGTTGAAGACAGGAAGTATAATTTATGTCTTCATAAGTTGCCACAGTCTAATGTCTTTTTACTTTTCTTTACTCACACAGAATATTTGTAGACTTGTGAATTCTCTCAGTACCTAATCTCTCATATCCTCAATTTTATTTTTTAATCAATAAAATAGAGACATTAATTCTGAGCCGGGGATGTTGTGAGGATTGTATGAAATAAAATAGCATATATAAAGGATGGAGCACAGTTTGTGGTGAGTACTCAAGAAATGACAATTATTAACACACAATTCTGTGCTTGGAAATATATGTAGATATTTTTAGTACTATAGTCACAATGCAAGCAAATTGGAAGCTAATTCATTCTACAAACTTTTATTGAGCATCTAGATGCTGGGGGTAAAATGTTGAGAAGATATGGACTCAATCTCAGGATATAGAGGTATCTAATTTGTTCTGAAGGAGCAGGCATAAAATGCATGTTTAGTTCACTAGGGGAGAAGAGGCATCAAATGTCTTTTTTTGGATGCTCGACTAAGCTAAATTCTCCCAATTAGATTGTATTTGGTTATCAAATATCCACTTTAAATAGATTGACCACATCAAACCCAAAGAAATATTATAAAGACGTACAAAAACAACTCTCTGCTACAAGTTATGCAATGGCCATGTTGATCCTCCATACTTTCCCCATGAGCGATCCCCAGAAAGTAGAATAATGGCCCTGCCACAGAGCTGGGGGTCTGAAGTTGCCCTGCTGCCTTCTGCTGGACAGAGTCCCTTCCGGCCTACTTCTCCAGCAGGTTCTGTAGCACTGCCCCTGGCTTAACATGTTCTGCTGAGTTCTGTGCACTTTCAAGTCCAAAAAATATGTGGGTACATAACAGCTGCTTCCAGGTTTTCCCACAGGAGCTAATGCTTAATAGGTATCCAGTCAGTAATAGCTCTTTATGCAAAATTATTTGTCTCCCTTTATGTTCACCTGCCAAACTGAAGAGTTTTTCCTTTGAGGAATTCCACCAGCAAAGGAGTCATTGATCTCTGCCTTCCAAAGAATTAAATGGCTTGTCCCTTGCCCAGAGGGCTATCTGCTAATTATACAAAGACTGGAAGAGAATTCTTTGTCCCCTTAGTTTGTTTATCTGTTACAGGCTAAGATACTGGCTATGTTCTGGATAAAGCTGCATTACTAATTGCTTTGTACATAACTGTAGTAGGTTGTATTACTATTCTAAATATGCACTACCTTTTCCCATGGACCCCAGGTTTAGCCATGTAAATTAGAATGTCCATCCCTATAAAAAGATTATACATTTCTGCCCCTGTGACACCAGTCTTGGTTATATGACTTCCTTTGGCCAAGGAAATGTCAGAGAAAGTGGCATGTGACACCATGGAGTAAAAGTTTTAAAATCTCATTTGTGGCTCTGTCATATTCTCTTTACCCTCTGCTGTGAAACTGGCTATATTTCAGAGGGGAGCTGCTCCTTTATCCCAGGTCCAAGAAATGTAGTTGACTTGTAATGGGTGAGTAGCATGACCCAAAAATTAACCTGGATTTTTATAAGCCACCAAGAGTTGGGGCATGTTTGTTATTACCACCTAACTTAGCCTAAGCTGACTGATACAGTACCTAAATCCTGGGGTCAGCTCTCTATCTGATGATGGCAAGAGACTTGATTTTCAGAATATGTATCTCACTGAAGATGTGAAATACTGACTTGATCAAACTTTGTAATATGGCCTACAGAAAAGGAATTTCTCTGTATATACCTGCAGAATTTGGTGTTGCTAGTTGATGCTAGCAGTGAGCCTCAGCCTGTCCCCTGGGTTCTGTGAGGAGTAGAATAAAGAAGTTCAATTTCTGCAAGTCACAGCAAGTCAGGCCCTTCAGATACTCTGCCAAATGTTGTCATGTTTACATTCAACCAAAAACTATTTAAGATTCAGATACTGTAACAGTCTTCCCATAATGCACTGGAATCTTCCTGATATGGGAATGATGCAAAAAAGGAATATACCTTGCTTTAAATATCATGTGTTTTGTATACAATATTCCAAAGATCCTCTTTGCATTATTTTAAGATTTTTCCAAAGGATAAAGATGCTGTGTTATTTCCATCTAAATATATGCAACCCCCTTGTTAGGGATAATTATCTCTAAGGTCAGAACCCACTGTTCAAATAAGCAGGACTGTTATTTTTAATCCTATCTAACTGAACAGGTCCTAAGGGCACATAATTCAATAACACTAAGCTATTAAAACACTCACACCACAAACCAAAAAAGATTATATGCATCTCTGAATGGAATTAGGTTTTTAAAAGAATTTAGTTTATTCATGTAGCTAGAATGCATCTTTATAATCACACATGTGTAAAATATTTTTTTTCAAATTTGTGAAATTTAAATTATAACTATAATTGCTTATATAATATCCATTCTACTACAATTTAAAGAATTGAAAAGACCTGAAACATCTGTTTGTTTTCACCCTAGATATATTTTATTACTGTCCTCCAGACTGGGGTCTGAATTATACAACTTTGAAAGAAACATGTTACGTGTCCACCAAGAAGAATGGAACTCACAGAGTTTGGCTGCAAGAAGTTGACAACAGCTGTATAGACAATCTTATGTTCAATTTGCATTGATGCCTTACTTGAAAATGACCAATCAGTTGGCCAGAGGTTATAGGACATTCTCTTATTTAGTTGGCTCCATAATTGAGAATTTTCTTCTCTTATTTTCTTCCAGTTATTTGTTTCAATTTGAAATGGAAATGAACCATAATTTATTCTTTATGTATCCAAAGGGCTTCATTAGTTTCTGTCTGAGACATCCTGCAAAACAAATCCTGACTGCTGCTCAGCAGCATGGAAGTACGATCCTGACCAAGTTTCCTAACCCATTTGGGTCTCTCAGTAGCAGCACCGGGCTGATAGCAGCTCCCTCGTGAAACAGTGGTGACACGTAAAGAAGGAATCCCATGCAAAGCACAGCCACTGTCTGGCACATCCTAAGCACATATTAGCTTTTATTATTATTATCACAGTTGTTTTTATTGCTGTTGCTATTTTTTTAGTATTTATTCCTAATAATTATCCCTAAGGTGTTTCAAAGAGAAAGCAGAAAACGGAAGGTGTGGAAAACAGGTACACTTCACCCTTAGCCAGGGTAAATTGATTCCTAGGCAACAGAATAAGTGTCTAGTACTGTCTGCTGTACTCTTTCCAGATGTTCTCCTAGATATTTGTCCTTTTACAGATGAAGACAGTGCACCTGAGGGAGGTGAGAAATCTTTCCTAAGTCAGCAACGATCTTGAATGAGTGGGCAAGAATTTGACTCCCTGCCTTCAAAATCCCAGCTTTTTTGCCATTCTGAACACCTTCTAGGCAAACTCTTACTAAAGAAATATAAGAAAGAGTAGCACAATTCTAGTTTGGATTTTTAAAAAATTCTGGCTTGTTGTGTAGTCAACATTTTTATGGTTGTAAATTGGAAGGAGGGACAAAGAAAAGGAACAATCTAACATAGCAGGTTTTTATTGCATATGTCCTATGAAGTCTTATAAAATTAAGGAATAGTATTGCAGAAAAATAGCACATTGCCATAAAAGTGATATGTCCAACATTGATGTTTGTCATTGTGCTAAGTGATAACAACTAAGGAATATTTCTTAAGAATACTGAAACTATTTTTTAAAAATCATTCAAAAATTGCCACTAACATTCAGTCTACTTATAGCTTTTCAGTGGAAAATGGGACTCTGAGTTCCCTCAAAGCCTCTTTAAACACTGTCTGTTCCATGAATGGCTAATTTGTACTAATTATCCTCTTCTAGTCTCTTTATTAATGTGCAATGTTCTGAAAGGGCAAACTTTTTTAAAAATGAATTTATTTATATACAAAAGCAATGGCATCAAAAGTAAAAAGAATAATGTCAAAAGAACAGAAAGAAAAATAAACAATGAATGTCAAGCTACTAACAGATAAGCCTGATCAAGAACTTCCCCTCCATGAGGGAAATCATTAATAACATAATGAGGCCACCTGCGCTCCTCCACAGCTAACCAGCTTACCGGGTGTCTTTGGCCACCAATTTTCAGGACTGCCCACCCACCTATCGCTTCAAACTGTCCTTTCAACTCCTCTAAGTGTCCTCCAGGCACTAGTGGCATCTACAAAACAATGAGCATCTGGATAATCTCAGAACTTTGCACTAAATACCAAAGCAGTGAAATATGTTGGAGCCATCTCTTCCCTATTTGAGTGGCAATGGAGTTTGGTCTTGGGCGGATCAATGGCAGATGAAGAAATAATCCTGTATGATTTAATCACTTCACTTTAAGAATTACCTCATAATACACACCTCTTTGTTACTAAAAATATAAACAAAGATCTGCGGCAATGGAAGCTTTTGCTGTTGTTGCTGTTTTTTAAAGAGTTTCAGGGATCAAGTTCCTCTGGCTGAGGGAAAGAAATTTTCAGCAGTGGTTTAGTTACACAACCCAGGGAGGTCAGAGTCATAGACATTCTTAATACGTGCCAAAGCACTGACCCCAAAAGGGCAGCTCTAGCCCTGGTTTAAGGTTTTCGTTGCTGAGATCACCTAGACTGGACTGAGCTTACTCTCACACTGTTTTCACTTGCCCTCTGTGGTGGGCTGCATGGTATCCCACCAAAAATCACGTGTAGAAGTTCTAAGCCCCAGCAACCAGAAAGTGACCGTATTCAGAGGTAGGGACTTTAAAGAGGTAATTATTAATAAGTTAAAATAAGGTCATTAAGGGGAGCCTTAATCCAATATGACTGGTGTCCTTATAAGAAGAGGAGATTGGGACACAGACAGACACAGAGGGAAGACACACACAGCCAGAAGGTGGCCATCAACAAGCCAAGGAGAGAGGCCTGGGGAGAAACCAACCCTGCTGATACCTTGATCTTAGACTCCTGCCTTCCAGAACTGTGAAAAAATAAATTTTTGTTCTCTATGCCTCCTAGTACTTTGTTATGGCAGCCCCACCAAACACCTTTCTTTGAGCAATTCCAATAAAAGAATATTTTCTTAACAAAAATCCCTAAAGCTAGTGTTTATTGAATACTTACTATGTGCTAAGAACATCACACCGGTATCTCTGTACATTGGTGTCTGCAACTGTAAAATAAGAATATTAATCATACCTGCCTTATTGCAATGAGGATTGAATTTTAGCTGCCAGAATACATTATTATCCCTCAAACTTCACAGCAACCCTACAAGGTATTTTTCTCCCCATTTTACAGATGATAACACCAAGGCCCATATTGTACTGACAAAACCAATGGGCAAACTGAAATTCATACTCTCCCAAGTATTTAAATACAGTTATGGGTCACTTCACAACAGGAATACAAGTTCTGAGAAATGCATCATTAGGCTATGTCGTCATTGTGCAAACATCATAGAGTGTGCTTACACAATCCAAGGTGGTATAGCCCACTACACACCTAGCTATATGGTATAACTTATGGCTCCTAGGCTACAAACCTGCATAGCTTGTTACTGTATTGAATACTGTAGGCAATTGCAACATGATGGTAAGTATTTGTGCATCTAAACATATCTAAATATAAGAAGTACATTAAAAATACTATACAAAATATTAAACATGTTCTACCTATATAGAGCACTTACCATGAATGGAGCTTGTGGGACTGGAAATTGCTCTGGGTGAGTCAGTGAGTGAGTGGTGAGTGACTGTGAAGGCCTAGGACATTACTGTACACTACTATAGACTTTAGAAACACTGCACACTTCAGTTACACTAAATTTACAAGAAAAATTTTTCTTTCTTCAATAATAAATTACTCTTAGCTTACTGTAACTTTTTTACTTAATTAATTTTTTTAACTTTTTTACTCTTTTTCAATAACACTTAGCTTAAAACACACACAAACATGTTTTACAATTGTACAAAAATATTTTCTTTCTTTATATTCTTATCCTATAAGCTTTTTTCTATTTTAAAAATTTTTAGCTTTTTTTTTTTCTTTTTAAACTTTTTTGTTAAAAACTAAGACAAAAACACACACATTGGCCTAGGTCTACACAGAGTCGGGATCATCAATATCACTGTCTTCCACCTCCACCTCTTGTCCCACTGGAAGGTCTTCAGGGGCAATAACAGGCATGGAGCTGTCATCTCTATGATATGTCATCTCTTCTTCTGGAACACCTCCTGAAAGACCTGCCTGAGACTGTTTTACAGTTAACTTTTTTTAATAAGTAGAAGGCGTGCACTCTAAAATAATGATTAAAAAATAGGAAATAAATCAGTAACATAGTCATTTATTATCGTTATCAGGTATTATGTACTGTACATAATTGTATGTGCTAGACTTTTTTTATAGGACTGGTAGGTGTTACACCTGCATCATCACAAACACAGTGCATGAGTAATGCACTGTGCTACGACATTACCATGGCTACGACATCACTAGGCAATAGGAAATTTTCAGCTCCATTACAATCTTATGTGACCACCGTCTTCCTGGATCGACTCATCCTCCTACAGCGCCTGACTATAGTTAAGCAACAACTCCACTACAGAGGAGGCACTGAGGCCTGGTGGCAGCCAGGGGATTGTGACGTACAAAGGTCAATGACCCGCTAGGCTCACATTCCAGCAGGTGGCTGGCGGGTATGAGACGGAGATTCTGATTCCAGAGCCCCGTGCTCAACGATTACAACTCCTTGTCCCTTCCTTTCGTGTGCATGGAATTGTCACCTATGGTAAGCCCAACCTATCAGGAACCATCGACAAACCCAGTGCGGACTACACAGTACGCAAGAGTTTATACCATGATCTGTTTAAAACTTGAGCCTGGACTTCTACGGATCTTAATTAAAGCCAAAGTTTTTTAGTAATGCTACTTGTTTTCTGAATTTCCTCCTATTTACATATTTATCTACTGAGTGAATGAGTTTGGACTTCCAGCTTCAGATTTATGCCTTTCAAAATTTGTTATCTCCATAGCGATGTTCTACTCCCATTTAACACAGGAATTTCATAGAGTGGAATTAGAACACAAGACAATGCCTTTGCTCCAGGAAAACCCCATTGTATTTCTTTTTGCTGATCCTCCTGGAGAGGCAGAACATCACTGTCTGTCTCTAAAATTCTGACCCTACCCCATTCAGACCCTTAGTCCATTCACAGAACACACACAAAGAATATCCAAGCAAGGGGCGGGACACCGAGCTCTGTGTCCACATCCTCCTGCAGTCCTGTGTTTGTAGGAACACTCACGGCCATTTGTTGTGACCTCAGATTGTCAGCCTGTCCCCACCAGCTGCACCCCAGCTCCTATACTTCCAGCCTGTCTCCTCCCACACCTGACCTTCCGGGAGGGGCTGGAAGATCTAGAAATACACATTTCTTCACTTTCCCTATGTGTGTGTGTGCTTTTTCCCAGAACCAGTTACTTCAAAATTATGTTCAGTTAGGAAATAGAACTAAAGAGTATACCTCCAATCCATTTATTTCTCAGCCTGAATATTGACTTCATATACTTCCCGAGGCAAAGCGATAGGTGAGTAGTAAAGGAAGTGTTACTGCTGATGCCTCAGGACCCGGCGTGCAGGTTACTAGCTCAGTAATCATCCCCGATGATAAGCACTGACACAGAGATGGCCAAACGTGAGCAGCCTAGGTCCTCTGGAGCATTGGATTGGCATTAGCGCCAACCTTAGTGCCACCCGCTCACCTCAAACTTGGTTCATTTACGAGGCAACCAACATAAGTGACAAAGCAAGTTTTTAATCTGTTGGGATAAGTGCTCTAAAGATGAAGTGAATGATACTCCCAACAAGAAGTGGAAAAGAGTATGTCAGGTTAAAAATAACCTCTTCCCATATTTCCGCCTTGTAATTAAAACCAAAGTCAAGTTGGGTCATGAATCTTTTAATTAAGGAACTATTTTGCTAGCATATGGACTAGCCAGAAAGGGACAAAAGGATTTTTTTTTTTAAGTTTTTGAAGTGATCTTATCACCATGAAAAAAAAATCCTCATTCTTGAGATAAATGTTATCATTGTACTTGTGATAAAATCATTCCTGGTTTGCTCTAATCTCAATACAATCTGGGCTGTGTATTTAATATTTTTAAATGTTTTCTACAAGATTTTTTTACAACAATAAGATATTAATTTTTTTCCTTAAACATTATTCCAATCAGCTTGTTTAGTGCGGTGAGGAGTGTACCGTAGGGTAACAAGTGCTGGTTATTAGCCACCAAATGCTCCGCTCAGTGCTGCAGTCTCTCAGAAGCAAAGGGCACATTGAAATAAAATCACACTGAAAGTGTTCTGTGTTTATATCCTGCAATAGCAATCACCGCCTCAGTGCAGGTGTTTCTTCGGAAGGACTGAGTAGCTGAGGTTAACCGCCCAGAGCACAGTTGAAGGCCACCAATTCCTCACAGCTACTCATTAATCCCCAGGAAATCTCCCGAATCCTGGTGGTTATCGTTCAATCCTTTATAGACGACTTTCTGAGTATTTTGTGTGCTTGTTCTCTCCTGGAACACCTACAGCAGGCCAGATCCTGTTTGTGTAGAGAAAGAATTCTTTTTCTTAAAAGTGGATTGAATTTTCAGCCACCCTATGAAGACCACTGATGGGCCAGTGGCTCAGAAAAAGCCACTTTAATTGTGTTTTGGCTTCTCTCTTTTCTAAGGGGGCAAGAGATTGTAGACACTGAGGGAAATTCGGGAGGGCAGAACAGTGAGTACGAGGAGGAAGAGGATGCCAATACCCAAATTCTCCCTGGCTCCCAGCAATCACCCTGCCAAGGCGGGACTGCTGGTGAGGAACAGAAGTGTGTGCCGGGACCACCCCCAGGCAGGCCCCAGCACCGGCCGCAGCCAGAGCCCAGCCAACTGTACTCACCTCGTACACAGGGGCCGTTCCAACAATCCACTTCCATGAAACTGAGCAATTTCCATCAACAGAGTCCCATGCGTGCATTTTTACCATTATAAAAATTTGAAGATTAATTTGTCAGTCAAGGGCACTAAATAAAATTAAAAATTCTTGTCCTGGTTTCCAGGAAAGACTTTGTATTTTACCTCGGCATTTAATGTCTTCTAAATCAGGTGTCTGATATTTAAAAGCTATGGAAATAAAAAAGGTTGTTTCGCAACAACAAATTAATTACAGTTGTCCAATGTTAACTAAACTTATTAGAAGTTTTAATTATTTTGTGTGTGTGTGAGAGAGAGAATTTTCTTCTGAAGTCAAAGTGACCTTTATATTTTATACATTAATATCCCTTCTTTCAAAATCATTTCTCTACCATTTATTTGTGTCCCATAAGAAAAATAAATTCTCAAATGAAAATACCAGATCTATCAAATATTTAGTTAAAAATCAGTATATCCCTACTCTGACTGAAGGCTGTTAGATTCTCTTCCTGGCCATTTAAAATCAAAGACAAAAGCCTAGATACATAAAAAAGACACATATTGTATCTATAAATTAAAAACAAACAAACAAAAAAAACCTTAAAGGCCCTGTCTCAAAGTAGCACTAATAAACCCTCTAAAGTCATCATCACAGAAAAATCTCCACAGAATCTTCCTTTGGAAAAAAAGAATGGGAGACACATTGTTTTCAAAATCAGATTCCAAATTGCCCTAGATCCATATACAAAAGATCCCTGGTTCCCCTTGTAGTGGGCTTCCTGATGTAGATTTATGACATGTTATCTTAGATCAGTCCAATGCAAGTCAGCAAGCACTGACAGAGCATCTGATCAGAGACTCTGGCACCCGTCTTTATGGAAGGAATTTAAGGTGCATTGGGAAGTGGTAAATGCAATGGGAATTATGGGAGTTGCTTATTTAAACAGGGTGGAGTCTAGGGAAATTTCTTTTAAATGTTTCCTAATTTGACAATGTCTATACAAACATAATTATAGTATTTGGGCAAAGCAAGTTCCATAATTTCTGCATCTCAAATGTTCACAGAAATACTTAGCAATTCAGCCAAACAAAAGTAGTGTTGGGTCAAGTCTTTACGTGATTTGGTGTTGGCATGACTTTATTCACAAAATGCTTCAAACAGAGTCCTGAGCCAAAAATGAGGGTTAAAGGAGGTGTTCTTGCACCATCAGCCTTTATGACTGCTAATTCAGTGGGAAGCAAGTAGTTTAGCTCAATTGAACTTCCTTTCCTCCAAAAGACTCCAAATCCCTGAGTGTGAGGAGGGGAAATACTATCCAAGGCCAACCTCAGCCTTGCACATGGCCACCTCTCCCTGAAGGCTATTGGATGAACCGCTAAATGCAGCAGATCCTGTTGAAACCTGCAAAGTTGTTATAAAAACAGATGGACCAGGACTTCCGCAATAACTGTTTGGATGGGCAGGTATGTAGTTAATTATTATGTTTTTCTTCACCCTTTCAGAATTCATAAACTCTGTTTCAAGGTCAAGGCATGGTTTTCCTGTACTTTTCACAGGTCATTTATTCCCAAAATGTTTTTTGGCTGGTTTTATTTTTTATTTGTTTTTTTCAGACAGGGGAAAGAAAGAAATAGCTATGTAGCTGTAAGGAAAAACCAACAGCCCAGTCTGAGGGAGATGACAAGAGGCAAAATGTTTACCTTAAACATTTAACTTTTTTGCCCTTTTTTTAAACCTGCATGTTTTGGATTGTTATTATATACCATGTACTCTGCTAAGAGCTTTACGTGTGTTATCTTTTTTAATTTTCACAATAATCTTATGAAGTAGATTTTTTTATAACCATTATCCTAGAAGTCAGGAAATTTCAAAACCTTTGCTGAGGTCATGTCACCCTCAAGACACAGAGCTGGGATTTGAATACAAGTCTATCTTGACTTCAAATCTCTTTCTCTTAACTATTGTGTAATTTTGCAACTGAATTATATTTTTGTGGTGGATTGACTCAGTTAAAATGAGATTTGCATTTCCCTCCCTACAATCATGTTCAGGCACAGGATGATTTTAAAAAAAGATACTGTATCAGATATTTATTAGCTTGTCCTTTTCTTCATTTTTCTTAATTTCATGAAATAAGAAAGCCATATTTCAAAAGACAAAACTACAAAATTCAAGTGACTATTTCTACGATAATTCTATTCCACCTTAAGGGAACCTTGTGGAATTAAGGAAGAGGGTGGCCGCCTCCATGTTCACCTAAGCAACCCTTCCAAACCACTAGAGCTTTGTAGTGGCAGGTTGAAATTATGATGACTTTCTTTTTTACACTACTGTAGTACTAACTAGAAAATGTTTAACTCAAAAATTCAAATTATCAATGTAGAAATGCCATAAAATAAATAAATTCAACCACCGTGGTCCCATTGGAAATGCTGAACTGTCTACATCTTTTTAAGTGGAGCTCTTGTCTCTTTTCTTTCCCGGGATTTCTCCAAAAACTGTACCAGGACGTCACATTCCTACTCCAACTACACACACACACACACACACACACACACACACCCCAATCTCATTCTCAGAAGAAGAAATAATGAATAGGGTATTTGAATAAGCAGCTAATTAACTGCACTCAGCCTACATTGCTATCAGCTTTCTATTCAGCTTAATGTATATTTCTTTACCTATGTAATCAAGGACTACACCTTGGGCTATCAACACCTCAGCCCAAATAATCAAAGCAGCTCCTGGTTAATAAAGAAACAATATGCAAACAAAGTACATCTATATCCTTATGAATTTATGTATGACTAAAATGTCTCAGATATTCTTTCTGTGAATTTCTGATTCTATCATCATTGCCAAAAAAAGTAAAATATTTATGACCTGTTTCTTACGCCAGTTTATGCCATTAATCCAAACATTTCCTTAATAAATCTTTTATGTAACTACAAAAGAGTCTTCATAATAAAATGTCACAAAGCAACACATATAGAAGAATCAAAGAAACATGTTATCTTTTAAAAGGGTGTCTTTAAAAAGTTCAACTACAGTATAACCATTAAACTGGTTGTTTCAGCCATCTGAATGTTTTCACAGGAGAAATAGGTAAATCCTTATTTGTTTTACAAATATATTTCACATTGATTACCAGATCACTATCAGTCTGGAAGAAATTGTTGTTTTCTAACTTTCAATAGATAGGAAATGATCCTTGAGGAATAAATGCATAATAAAAGGTAAATTGGAGTTGCCTTGTTTCCCAAATGCAAATTTGCTAATCTGTGACCCATTTACATCACCGCAGTTCTGAAGGGGAGCATTAGGTCATGAATGGATGTGGCTAAGAAACAGAGGTTGAAGAGAAAGATATGACACCTCTCAACTAAGCCCAAGGTATTATGAAGATGCATAATGCAGTGTGAGGTCCTTCCTAAGAAACCAGTGACTGGTACAATTGAAATAAACCAGTGTCAGTGGTTGGAGGCCAGGTCATGGGAAAATTACCTTTTTAGGTAAACAACACATTGCAGATTTATATTTATATTTATATATTTTTACTGGAGTTGATAATAGGGTAAAGTTTATGTACATTGCAAACATTCAGGATATACATCCTTTTAACATGATATGCTGTGCTCCAGGGAACTAGAACAGTGACATGAAAGTAAAGATCAGAAAACAGCACCGATTCTTGAAAAAGTTTAAAAATTCATAAACTTTCTTTTCTAAAAAGAAACTTCTATAGTTCCTTTTAGAAACTTTCTTTTCTAATATTTTAACAAAAAAATTAAAAACGATCAATGTAGGGATGACACAGTATAACAAAATCAACCTTTGTGGTTTGAAAATGATCCAATATCTCTTTTAGCCACACAACATTTAAAATGTGCCAAAATTTATTGCTTTGGGACAAGTACAATAGATTATAAATAAAGCTACCATAACATCTATAAAAACTTCTTTTGTGATTCTCTACCTTCCAGGCTCACCTCTGCCCAAGGAAGATCTGGAGCTCTTTCTGTTCAATCAATAGAAAGATTTGAAACATTTATCACACCTTATGATTAGGTGGCTTATCCAGTGCAATAAAGTGCCTGGACACTTGGTTTGTCTTAACTTGTAGTTATAAGAACAAAGGAAACTTTGATTCACTGCGTTGGGATGAAATGTATCCATATCATAGCAATATTAGGACCTTTTAATCGTCTTTCCATAAGAAAAGATTAAAATGCCTTAGTTATGTGAGATTAAATGCTCATTCGGTAATTGCAATGGACAGTATGCTTTCAGAGTAGGAGAATTAAATTAAAGGAAAGACAACTCGGGAAAATGTACTAGTGGTAGAATTAGAGAATGTTTCATCAGGTCCTGATGTCTCTACAGTAATGAATCTGCCAAAAGATAATAATATTTTAGTGAAAGGTGTGATTGGATAAGTCACATTATTTATTAACTGTTACCCTAAAATATCACTTTTGTCTTATTATTAAGAATGGTTAGAGGGCAGCAGGGATGCCTGACACAAGGCATTAAAAATGGATTGTGTCTATCAGGAGCCCTGGAGGACGTGAGCTGCCGTGCTCTGTGCTTGGTGACAGAACTCGCTAATACCCAGAGCATTGGCAGCCCACAGCTAGAAAGGGCTCAGTCAAGTCCCCAAGACCAGCCAGTCACCACTTCGTCTTTTTCAATTGCCAAAACAAGAGCTGATCTTTAATTTCTAAACTTGCTTTTCGAAGATTTTCAAATAGATACAGGTGTTTGAGAAGACGCCTAGACACCAGGAAGATGAAGGTTGTTGGCGGAGAAGTGCCCTCAAGCTGTCTCCGGAAGTTACCAGTCTTCTTTTGGGAAGCAAGCTTTTCTTGGGCAGCTTAATTTAACTACTTAGATTCCCAAAGAATGCATGGAATAAAGACTATGAGGTGGCGAAAACAGATGCCACCAAAGAACAAAGGAACGTAAACTGCTTCAAGCAAAGCAGGCATGAAGGCTGAGGAAGCAACAGGCAATCCAGTGTCTCAGGTTTCCGAGAGCCTGGAATCCGCGCCCTGAATGTGGATATCAACTGAACGTGGAAACAGCTGTGACAAATTGTCAAGCAGTTAGCGAGTCACCATTAAAAAATAATGACAAATAAAAAGGAGGAGAAGAATGAAGGAAAACCATAGGATAGAAATAAGAAAACAAAAAACTTCCCACTCCAGGATTCTCTTTCATAAAATAATGGATAGATATTAAACCCACGGGGGACTTTCTTAAGTGTGGTGCCTCTTCTTCTAAGTCTCAAGCAGGGATAATGTTAGTAGGACAGAGACAAGTTTTTATGTGCTGGGAAAAATGATCCAAATTCTCAGTACATTTCTGTTTGTACGCTTTGTGGATCATAGAAACTTAGCATGGAAAGGGATCTTCAGGGTGACAAGGAAAGGAACCCCCAGTCGGGGTGGGTCCGCGTAGAGGCAGAGATGCAGCTGTGCTTGGTCCACCGGCGCTAGCACACTACCAGTACCGCCGAGACGCTGCACAGCTCCCGGAACACCACTCTGATCGTATGTTCCTGAAATTGCTCGCATCAAGGTTTTGCTACCTTTCATCCAAAGACTTCGAAATGCAGCTCCAGCCCTCTTGGATTAACAGATCATATTTATTAATAGTATCTCTTTATTTTGGCTTTATTTTCTTTCCTACTGATCACAATTTTAAAAATTGGCCCATAGATCTGGTTATGAAATCCCTGTGTATATAAAATGCCAAATATCATTAAATAGAACATTTTATTTAGTCAGACTATGTTTATAAGATGCCACAGCAAGATCCAAAATAGTGAAAAATTCAGTAAATTGGTTACTTCATGTAAAACAAAATCCAAAAAAGTCAGCCTTCTTCCCCTAACAGCCACACAATGACTTGCCTGATTTAGTTGTTTTAGAACATCCCGAGTTGATATCAGGGGCTTCCAATATTTTGTACATCAAAGACCCAATTTGTTACATTATTCACATCACAAAATATATCCAATTTAATATATTATCCATGGACCACATCTTGTCAAAGAGTTTGTCTACTGAACTGCCTTTATGAAGAAATAATTATTTTCCCCATTTTGTTTTTTAAAAGGGCAGAACGGCAATTGCTACAAAACAGTTAATAGCAATAGGAACGAGGATGTAGCACTTTCTCCAACACTGAGCACAAGGTCAGCTACATGATTTGTGGCGCCCAGTGCAAAATGAAAAATGTGGAGCCTTGTTTCAAATAGCAGGAAACAAGCTTTTTATTTTTGTTCTTCTATTGTCTCCCTCTTGGGCTGTCAAGGTATTTTTTGATTGTCATTTCGTGTGGAGATCTCTGGCACAGTGGCACTTGCACTGTGAGTGCAGAAAACCCTGTGCATGAAGTGTGTACACCTGGCCTCACCCCTCCCAGTGCCAGGCCCAGGTCTCCTGGTGAAGGGGAAGTCAGTAGCCTGGAACCTGTCCTGGAAGCCAGCCTGGAACTGCCTCCTGGGGCAGCAAGAGGCAATCGGTGGCACACACTTCAGAGTCCGCCCTGACTTCACTTACAAAACACAAATTCAAACATAAAATTGTAAGAAACTCAAGGTGATGATCCCAGCACATTAAACCCCTTCTCAGCACGGAGCTCCAGGTGACTGCACCGGCCTCATACCCTTGGGTGAGTATTAACTTATTTAATGACATGACTGCCACTGCAGTTAGTCTCATGGACTATTTTTTGGATAAATGTATAATATTAAAATAGACTTTTGAATTATTGAAAGTAGTTAGTTGATATTTGATTACCTTCAGGAAACTCAAAGTCCTAAAGACCCAGGTTGAGAAAATAAAATTATCAATACAAATATTACCATTAACAGCTATATTTGCTAGGTATTATTTTGAGTGTCAGGCAATTGTTTTAGTTGTTCCTTTAGTAGGTAGCTCTATTTCACATTTTCTCGTTGTTCTAGAGCAATGTTGTCCAACAAGGTAGCCATTGGCCAAATGCGCCCTTTCAATGTGACTAATCTGAGTTGAGATGTGCTGTAAGTATAGAATACACATGTATTTCAAAAAAAAATGAATGTAAAATATCTCACATATAATTTTTAAAATATTGAAATAATCATATTTATGATATGGGTTAAATAAAATACATTATTACAAATATTTCCCTTTTTCCTCTTACTTTCTTTAAATGTTACTTGAAATTTTTAAGTTATATATGTGACTCAAATACGTGGCTCACATGCTGTCAACTTTATTTATTCCAGAGCCATCACCTCCTGCTGTTATTATCCCTAAAACACATCCCCAAGAACAGCATAACTGTACTATTCCACGTTGCCTTCATGTCTTCTTTTGATTGTCCAAGATTTTTCTCTTTGTTCTTGAAGAACTAAGTAAATATATCTAGAAAATAGAAGAAAGAAAATTGGACAGAAATCAGGGGATCCATAGTATCGTTCTTACTATTTCACTGAGATGGCTTGGGCTCCTCTTTTGTTAAAAAACAAAATGTAACCATATCATCACTCGGGTCCCTTCCAGCCCTAACTCCCAAGTGTCTTTCACTGCATGTAGAAAAGAGTATTTCTATAAATGGTGAAGTTATGTAGAATTTTTACCAAAAGAACCTCCCCCAACGCCCATTCCCCAAGAACGACTCAGAGCTTTACAAACTATGAATTAGCATGTGAATTAATATCACCCTGCAGATCAGCCGTTAATTAGAAAGGGGGAAATGCATCTTTATAATGCAGAGATCTGGTAGTCACGCCCTGGACAAGTCACCAAACTTGGTAATCACTGCCAATCGTGAGTCAGCCTGGCATCATGTGCCTCCCAATGTGGGGCAGGGAGCACTTCCCAAAAGCACATGGGTGGTGGTTTCTTCAGAAAGGACTGACCTTCATCTAATGATGAGGAAAGAGCCAGTTGGATCCAGAATGTGGTATGTTCTGCCGGACATATCAAAGACTCACAGGGTGGGAGTAGGGGTATGTTCTAGATTGGCAAAGAGTAGAGAAATCCAGCGGTCAAAATGTAATGGATGAGTCTCAATTAGATTCTAAATTTAAAAAAATGATATAAATAAGAGTTATAAAGAGATTTGATCAGACTTTAAAAAGAAGAAAATCCTGCCATTTGAGACAACATGGATGAACCTTGAGGACATTATGCTAAGTGGAATAAGCCAGTTACAAAAGGACAAATACCACATGATCCCACTTATGTGATTAATCTAAAATAGTCAAACTTAGAAGCAGAGAGTAGAATGCTGGTTGCCAGGGTCTGGGGTGGAGAAAGGGATGGAAGGTTTGGGTCAAAGGGCACAAAGTTTCAGTTATGCAAGATGAATAAGTCCTAGAGATCTACTTAGAACATACTGCCTAATAAAGAATACTATATTATATACTTTAAAATTTGCTAAGAGGATAGATCTTACATTAAGTGTTCTTATCACCAAATAATAATAATAATAATAAATAAAGAGGGCAGGAGGAGAAAAACTTTTGAAGGTGGTAGAGAATGTTTGTGGCATAGATAGTGGTGATGGTTTCACAGCTGTATGTTCTTTCCAGACTCACCAAGCTGTACATGTTAAACACGTACATCTTTTTGGATGTCCATCACACCTCTCAATAAAGTGGTTTTAAAAAAAGACATTTGAGGACAATTGAGAAATTTGAGTATGGACCGTGTGTTAGATCATGTTTTTACGTCAAAGATTTTCTGGAGTACGGTCATAGTGAAGTGGTTGCACAGGGGGATTCTGATACCCGCGGGGATTTGTCATTGTATCCGCCAGCTCCGTTTGGATGATTTGACAGGGGGGAGAAGGAAGTGAGGAAGAGGATCAGCACGACAAGGTGCTGTGAGTTGGTGGATCTAGTTGGGGGACATGAAGATGTTCGTTGTATTATCCTTTCAACTTTTCTGTGGGTTTGAATATTTTCAAAAATAAGAAAAACAAATTATGTCAATACGAAATTCCTTTAAGAAAGTTAATACAACTTGTATAGAATTAGTGTGCGTTGTTTTCACCTTTGAATAACATTTTGCCATTATGAAATTATTATTCTTATAAAACAGACTTTCTTTAGATATGTTGTATTTGCTCTTCTCGTTTTTTCCTTTGGTCCGACAGTGTCTACACCAACCCGCTTATCAGTGAGCCCACTAAGGATTGCTTACGCAGCGTGAAGAAATGCTTGTGTCATTAAGACCAAAGTGGATATTTCTTAAGCTTGCATTTATTTTAAACGTAGAACATTCTTCTTGGGCACATTTGCCAAGTGTTTTTCTTCAGGATTTTGTCAAGTATTTCCTTTACAGGTCAATTTGCCATGGTGATGCCGATTGCTTTTTTCTTTTTTTCTCTTTTTCTTGTTTTTTTTTTTTTTTTTTTTTTTTTGCTATTTACTATCTTCTCCAATTCCTTACCCTCTCCTTTTTTTTAACAGGTTACCTTTCAAAGGTATTTTTCACTCAGTCATATTAGTATTACTCCGACTGTGTGATGTGATATAACTATTCTTGCCTTCTGTCATTGATTATTTAATAGATAATGAAGTTAAAAATGTGTACGAATAAAGTCCCACGAACTAAAGCTTACCATGTCACTAACCTGGTGCTCCATACAGAATATTGGACGGGGTGTGAATAAACATGTTACAAGTTCCATGTGACAGAGAGTGAATCCGGTCCATATCCGGACCACGGTTAGAAGCTATAGATTGGTAATCAATATGTATATATTCTTGCTTGAAACACTGCACCTGGAATTAATTCCTAACTTCTTCCCCTGGCGTTAGGTAACTCAACGGCTGATGGCAGCTTAGCTTTCCACTTTATACCCACTTTCTCACTTCGTATAAAACACGCTGCTCTCAGATCAGTCTTCTGGACTCCCCACGCTGTGTTGGGCTCACACTGTTTTCTCTCCATCAAACCCTGGTTTCCGTGTCCTCTCCTGCAACATCTCCTCATCCTATGAAATCTGGTTCAAATGACATGTTCCTCCTAAACTTTCCTTATTTTGGAAGCACACTGTGATTAGTCCCATTTTTTTCTTCCAGGACACCTAGTTTTGTGTTTTATTTTCTTGGATTGATCACCACATTCTGCTTTGCTTTTCATATGTTCTCACTTACTAGAAAGCAGAGAACAAAACTTATTCATCTTTCCTAAACCTTTCCACTTTCCACACAGTAGTTGCTCATTAACTATTTGCATTTAAATGCATAAAAGATGCTTATAGCTTTATTAACTCCTCTCAAAAAAATTTGTAATCAAACCCATGGCTCCGAAAATTTCATCAGCATGCTAGTTTATCAGATTAGGAAGTCTTCACATTAGTTCTACATTTGTTGGGGGCATCTGAGCTGGTCCTTATGAATGCCTAGAAACCAGTACCCCATAGGAATCTATCACATGCTCACTCTGATCCCTACTGGGTTTCTTCCTCCCTCCCCCAGCTTTAAAACATGAGGCTCCAACACTGTGCGTTGTCTGGGTTCTCTAAGAGCAGACACCAAGATGGCACTAGACATGCAAGAAATCTCTTGAGGAATAGCCTCTGAGGGAAACAGGGAGGGAGCCAGACAGGACTGGGAGAGCCTACAGACCACAGTGTGGGTGTGACCAAGGGAAGGAAGTCATGATGGGACCAGGGTCACGAGGAGCCCTGCGGAAGGATTTTTTCACAGAATAAAATCATTTTGACATTTAAACTTTTCTCAAATTGGGCCAAGTATATAATTATATGAGAAAAATAAAAGATTTTTAAACAAAATATTAAATCAAGCCCATGCACAATTGTGAAAGAGTGGAGGAAGGTGATTTTTGCATGCTAACTTGGTTAAACTATAGGGCCCAGCTGTTAGGTCAAATACCAGCCTAGATGTCCCTGTGAAGGTGTTTTTTAGACATGATTAATTTGTAAATCAGTGGACTTTGAGTAAAGCAGTTCACCCTTCATCATGTGGGTGGGCCTCATCCAATCAGCTGAAGGTGTTAAAAGGAAAGCCTGAGCTCTGCAGAGGAAGAGGGAATTCTGCCTCAAGGTAGCCTTTGGACTCAAGACTGCAGCATTGACTCCTGCTAGAATTCCCAGCCCACCTTGTACATTTCGGACTTACCAGCCCCCACAATTGCATGAGCCAATTCCTTAAAATCTCTTTCTCTCTCCATAAACATACACACAAACTCTGTCTCTCTCTTTCTCTGTCACACACACAAACATCCCCAGTATCTAAAATAATTCTCTTCCAAAATAGGCATGCTTGTCTTTAAACAATCCTTATATTTTTTAATGTATATGTTAATGTTTATTTATTTTTGTGTTGCATAAGACATACTTCACAACTGACTGGTACAAAGCTCTGGGAGGAGATACTGTAAGTATGCCTGGGATTTATTCCCTGCTTGTCACACAGTGAGTACTTTTTGAGTGACCAAAGTTTACCAACCGTATATCTTACTACATTACAATAAAATTATGTTGTTTTCTCAACAATATAACTGTATCATGGTTACATGATAACCAGGGCATCTAACAAGACACCAGCTCTATTAGTACAAAATGGGTAGAAGGATGCTGTTCTTTATCTGAAAGCAGAGGAGGAGAGACATTCGGTGAGCTTTCACCAACCCACCCCACCTCATGTCTCACACCTAGCAAATCTTAAAGATTTCCAGGAAACATATTTTACTAACTTCCTTAGTATATAATTCCAGAATAAATGAAGGAATTTACCTGCAATCTATTATAGAAATGATATTCACTTGATGGCACAGAATATTCGAGTTCCTAAGACGGTTAACAATATGGTAAACCAAATATATGCACATGCAAAATTATTAAAGATTTGTTTATGTGGGACTCTGATATTTGCTGTGAAAATTTCTACAATTAAAATTTGATTTAAAAAATAGGAATATTTTCCCCCCTTTCAAAATCAGTTTCAAGAAACCCTTGATAGAATCAGCTGATTAATTCTTGGCCTCTTTAACTAATACCACATTTGAAGTCATGTGTTATAAATCAGTTTCAGTTGAGATATTAAAATCAGATTATAAGAGAAAAGCCTTGTAAATATTTGCCTCCAAATGAGTTTAAGAATAAATATATATTCAGTAATTCATCCATATTTAGCAGATATTAATAAGACAAAGCATAGCTTTAAGTTCACTTATCATTTAATACAAAGAAGGGAATAGGAAACTGCTCCCGATTAGCTTGTTTATTCTTGGGCTTGGTAATACCTTATTAAAATTTGAACTTCAAAATTGATATAATCAGTCAAATGTCAGCAGAAATATTTATTCTGTAAATGAAGCTTTAGTTAATAGAACTTTAATTTGAAGTACTTTATATTTTCTTTTCCTCCGTAAGGAAAAAGGGAAGGAAGGCTAGAGGAAACCGTAGCAGAAATATAAAATTAACAGAGGTTTGAATTTTCTTTCTAGGGCTGTGCCAACACTAGAGGTCAGCAACCTTCCAGAAATGACATATCCAGTATTCATTTACTCACTATAATCTACGATTTTATTATTATTATTATCATTTTTGCGTCAGAAGAACCACAGAACTTTAGGTCAGAAAGCCATCTTACTAATGACCTAATTTGCTGTCTTTTTAGAGGTAAAGTTCTGGTGAGGCCTCAAGACTTGGCTGGTCTTACAGTTACACAGAGATAGGACCAAACTCAGGACCCTGTGAGCTGATCGATAATGCTTAGGGTTGGGGACATTCATGGCCATCAGGATCCAGAGAAATTAGGTGCTATGTCCTATAACTGTGGATAATTTTGTGGACTGACAATGTCAGAAGGGACAGGGGAAGGAGAGAAGAGCAGTCGGAGGCTTAGACAAATCCTGGTTCCTGGAGAAGACACAGGGGTGAAAAAGCTGTAAAATGCACAAAGAACTCTGGGATGCCAACTTCAAAGGTGCCACCGCCTCTTTCTTGATTTCCTTGCCACATGGGTCCCAGGGCTTGGACCCTTAATTCATTTCATTCCAAATCCCAGTGAAAATTCCCACATAGAAAGCTGCTCCAATCTCTAATTAACCCAGCTCTTTGCTAGGTTCGTAGCCCTCAAAACCACCTCAGGAGCTACCCTTGGCCTTGAGCCATCACTTGCCAGCTGTAATCCACTCCGTGGGGTGGCAGGTTTCATTCAGATCATGGCCACATAACTGTGACACACACACACACACACACACACACCCCGCCTCCCTTGTGGTGCAGCCTGTCGGAAATGATCACCAGCAGGGGGAGTGTGGCGGAATGGCTAAGCACTGGGCATTGGGAGGCCAGAGACTTTCCGAATCCCTGCCCTGCCAGAAGCTATGTAACTTTAGGCAAGTCACTGAACTTCTCTGAACCTCAGTTTTCTCATCTTTATAATGGGAGTTTTGCTAGTTCTGACCACACAGGTTTTTATATGCATTAAATAAGATGTATGTATATATCAGGGCTTGATTGTAAGTGAAAGAAATTTGACCCAAACTTTCTTATTAAAAAATAAAAATGGGCGTAGGATGGGAGGAACTGTCTGGGCATGTAGCTGCCTGGAGGGGATGGTGTCTGTGCTCAGCAGGCCAGGCCATGTTTTGACAGTTCTCCAGCTTCCCTCCTTCCTGCAGAGGCCTTGCCTCAAACACTAATGAGGGGAAGAGGTGGATATTCCTGACTTGGTGCAGGTCTGTGCTTGGCACACGGTGAGGGTTCAGTAAATGTCACCCGTCTTTATGGTCGCTGTCATCATTATCCTATATCTTGCTGACTCACAGTAGCTGGCAGGGCTTTTTATTGAAGGAGGAATGGAGGCACATGGAACTGAAGACTCTGTCCCCACCATGTGCATGGTGGATTCTCCCACCATCGCCCGCCCTACTCCCTGGTTTGTCAACGTGGGAGGCTCGTCAGGAACAGCTCCAAAGAGAATGTAGATGTAGCTGGAGAAATCGAACTTGGCTGTGATACTCAGGTCGATGCTGACTCAAAAGGATCCCAAGATAGTTGGTTGATTATTTGTTTTGAAATGGAAAGAAACATTTTATTCAAATTATGAGGTTGTCTACAAGACATCAAATGACCGATTTCAATATTTTTTATTGATAAAATCCACTGGATTCCAGTGTCAGTACCACATAAGCATGACCTTAGTGCAATGATTTTGAAGAAAAATTAACCTCTGAATCTATTCTAATTCAAGTTTATAAAACGTCTACTTATTCTATGGTGGGAAATGTTCAACATTAGCCTTAGGATGCATTTAAAGTTTTCCCTCCATCGAATTCAGCAGATATATTACATCAGGGAGACAAAGAACCCACTGTTTTGCTTAGCTGGGAGAGGCTCAAGTAGCTGTTTCTCTTCTTTCCTCCCTCCACCTGATGCTGAATCTTTTGGAAATACAGAAGAAAAACTTAAGTTTATGCTCCTGAAAAGGTCAATTAGAATATCAGCTTAAGCAAATATGTAAAACAATCTAAATACTCTAAATACCCAAAAATAAACGTTTGGCAGTGATGATCTTCAAAAGAAAATAATTAGTCACTGCCATAGATAAATAAATCCAGATAAGGTAACATAAATAAAAATTACTTTTCAATTACAGAAGTAATTGAAACTAATAGTAAACTACACGTAAGGAAAGTCAAGTGACAGACAGCCCTACAGGATGACCCATTTATAACTCACACTTTTTTTGCATCAGAACCAACCACTACCTCTCTGAACCTCAGTTTTCTCATCTTTATAATGGCAGTTTTTGATTTTTTTCCTGAGACATACAAGAGACGATGAGAAAGAAATATGTTAAAATGTTAAAATGAGATTGTTAGCCTTGCTAAGTATTCATTCTTTTCCACCAAAAATGTACAAATTAACTTCCAGTTTGAGTGAATTTGCATAAATTTCTCAAAGGTAAAAGCTTTTTACAGACCACATTTTTTAGTGTTTTTGTATATCATAAATTTATTAACATTTCCTAATATTAATCTTGAGCCTCTCGTGAATTTCAATAATACTGTCAGTTGAACTCTAAGTATTATATTGGCATTAGTACCAGGTCTTATTTCACCTCTCTAAATCTGTGTCTGCGCGAGTGTGACACACAGGCCATTGCAGCCGCCATGCGCCGTTGGCCTGCCTTTTCCCTTTCGTCCTGCCTGGAACCCAGATGAGTGTGCAGAGGTGGAGAAGCTACTAACAGTCATGAGGAAGAGGGCTGTGAGCCACAGACAGCAGAGTAGGGACCTAAGAGTCACTTGGGTTCCCAAAGGCATCATAGAGCCTCCACTACAGCCCTGAACTGCCTACCTCCCTATCTCCTGTCACTAGCAAAAGACGCAACTCTCAACTTCTTTAAGGCACAAAGGGTTTGATTTCTCATAATCCAATGCAATCCCCCAAGGTGATAAAACAAATACTATTACTTTTGGTTTCTCTGCCTAAATCATAAATTTCTTGAGGGCAAGAGCCGTAACTCACCTCTTTAGTACCTCTGCAGTAACATAGAAATGTGATCAAAACAGTAATAACAATATAAGAATAATAAGTACTAAAGTGCAGGAAACATTGGGCTTCGGAATAAGTCCATGGCTTCCTGAACTTGAAACAGCTTTTTTTGTGTTGTATGCAGCTACACTGTAAAACAGATTATATTCGTTATCTATTGCAGCATAATAAATTACTACCAAACTTAACGGCTGGAAAAAATGAATATTTCTTATTGTATATTTTCTGTAAATCACGACTCCGGGAGAGAGGTAGCTCAGAAGTTTCATGAGTCTGCAGTGGAGGTGTCTGCCGGGGCTGAAGTCATCTCAAGGTTCGACTCGGGGAGATTATGCTTCTGAGCTCATTCACTGGGCTATTGGAAAGAAAGACCCCCAAGATCTGCTCCCAAAGTCATGCACACAGGTCCCTTCACAGGGCTTTCTCATGACATGGTAGCTGGCTGCCCCAGAGCAAGAAATAGCATAGAGAGAGAGAGAGAGAGAGAGCCCAAGACAGAGCCACAGTTTCTTTATGACTTTGTCTCAGAAGTGGCACCCCACCACTGCTGCTGTATTCACTGGAAATGAGTCACTAAGTCCAGCTGACAACATTGAGCCCAGAGGGCATGCAAGGGAAGGGAATTATGCAGGCAAGCAGGGCCAGGGACCACTGGGGCCATCTCAGTGAGTACCCGCCACACAAACAGAGGTTTAAAAACCTACTATAAAAACACTTAATAAATCATTCATGTGAAATTTTATAGATTTTTAACAGTGAAGATCAATCAGAATCTTTCTGATTCATAGGGTTTTCTCTTAATGACATCTACTCAACAGAGAGAGAGAGAGAGAGAATTAACAACCTCTTATGCTAGAATATACATTCCAGATATTTATCACCATGATGTTTTTCCAGGATCTAGCAATACCATTTTGGGGTAATTCGGAGGTACAGCACCAAAGGCAGCCTAAAGCCAGCTATGACTGCTCATTGTCTCCTACTATCTGCTCTTCTTCTTCCCACTTAGTAACGTTGCTGGGTGCGGCTATCAGTCTGCCTGGGCTGCCATAACGAACTACCACAGTCTGCTCCTTTATTTTCTCACAGTTCTCAAGGATGGAAGTCATGATCAAGGTGCCAGCAAATCTGACATCAAGGCAGGGCTCTTCCTGGCTTGTAGATGACCACATTCTCTCTGTGTCCCCGCATGGCCCTTTCTTTCTGTTCTCTCATCTTTTATAGACACCAATCTGTTGCATTAGGACTCCAATCTTGTGGCCTCTTTTAACCTCAATTACCTCCTCTCTGAAGGCCTTATCTCTGAATTATTACCACATTGGGGGTTAGGGCTTCAACATATGAATTTGGTGGGGGGAGGAGATAATTCAGTTCCCAACAGTACATGATTGTTTAGTGTGAAGACTATGTTTCCCAGCCTCCTTTGAAGCTGGGTCACCAAGTTCCCATCAACGAGATGGAAAAGGAAGTGCCATGTGATGTTCATGTTCTTGCAATCTTCTTCAAGAAACTACCCTTTGTTTTTGCTTCTTCATCCCTTCCTCCATCTCAAAACCTGGAACAAAGACTACGGGACAAGGGTCACACCTCTGGAATGGACCAGAAGTGTCTAGGTTCCTGAGCGCATTGGGGGGCAGATGTGCGCTGAACTGCCTATCTCTTAACTCTTATGAGAGTGAGAAATAATATTCTATTTTATGTAAATCACTACTCTTTTACTTGCAGCTGAATGTAATCCTACTGAATACATCAGATTTACATCGCTACAGTGGAGATGTCATGTCATTACCAAATGCCTTGGGGAAAATTTGAATTTACATTGTCAAGTGGGAAGAAACTTTACAGTTTATGTAAAGTAGGGGTTTACAAACTAGATGTCCATTTGCAAGAAACAGCATAGTGTTAAAACCAAATTTTAACTCTTAATTGGGACTTGCAGCTCCATTCTGCCCCAGGCTCCAGCAATCCCCCTCATTTACACCAGGCCTGCTCTACACATTTCATCACCTGCCTGGCTTTGTACATATTTGAAATTGCAATGATTGATTTTTCTAATCCAAACCCTTCATTTTATAGAAAGAAAACAGAGACCTAGACAAGTAAAGTAACCAGAGATTATGGAAAAGTAACTACTAGTATTCAGGACTAAGGACTCCCAGTTCAGGTCTCTTTCTATTGTTTGCCCACAAATGGTTCCATTTAAATATCCCCAGGAAGAAATGCCAGTGGGTAGACCATCCCCTCTGCATTCCTGCAGCTCCCCTGTGGGCCTAGCCCTTTCCCACCTGACAGCTCCATCACCTGGGCTGGTGAAAGGACTCCTCACCCTGCAGTGGAACTCCAGGATGATAGTTGAAGGCATCTGCACGCTAGACTGCCTAAACCTTCCCTCCAGAGGCAGGGACCTGGACGGGCTGCATGTCTATCTCGTGGCAGTCCCAACAGCACTCATTTTTTATCACACAGATTGAGGGACCAGTGCATTCCACTCTCAAACTTCTGTCATCTCCTATCACATTAATGTGATATCATTTTAGTCTATTAGCATGCCTTAACAAAAACTGAGGTGTTAGATCACGGCAGCACCTGTCAAGGGTTGCAGATAGTTATTTGAAATATTGGATTAAACCAGTTTCCTGACATTAGTGGCAGCAACTTGTCCCTGCAGACTAAGTTCATTCATTTGCACTATGTAAATGAAGGTGTCACATGAAGGCTATTATTTTTAAAAAGTTCCCCTTACAGAGTTATGGAATTACAAATTCTAGCATCAAGAGGAGTTTGCAGACCATTAAAGACCACGTTACATCATCTCTCCCCACTTTTCAAGGTCAAGCTCATGAGCCCCCTTCTCTATGAAGGCTTGCTAAGTGTCTCCATTTATATGGGTGAACCTAGATGCCTTGACTTTTTTCAAATAGGGTATTAAAAGTATTACATTCTACACTGTAATCTAGCTGCATCTGTATTTGTTGTTTCCTTGACTGAACTGTAGGCTCCTTGAAAGAATAAGGATAATCTTTTCTTCCTCTTCACCATAGCATCCAGCATCAGGCTTCCCATGTACCAAGAACACTGTGTGTATTGACTGATGGTCTAGCGCAGTAATTTTTTTTTGAACAGATGGGTAGAACAGTCCATGTAAAAGAACTGTTCAGTGGGGAAAAATTTAGGCACCTCTCTAAAGCACATATTCCTTTATTGTACAGAGGAATAGTCTCATTCATTGTTTATAAGGATATACACAGACCTTAAATTAAGAATTTAACATTAGGCCTTCAAATCTAAATATGAGATGTGAAGTTATCAATCTGGAATTTGAACACACTAGTTTCTAATGACATATTATTACTAGGTGGCTAAACACAAAATATTCATTTTATCCCAGCAATGCTCTAAATTGGTGATGAAATAGTAGGAGGAGAATATTTTTTAAATGCTTGGTAAAATCCACTATTTTATTTTCCATGTTAAACAGACTATTTGGAAAATAATACCATGGGCAATGATGACCTTTGTTGGGATAATGCTACAGCAACACTAGCTGTAGGAAAACCCCTGAGTTACAATCAAAGGGGAATATGACTCCAAGGTAACAACCAGTTTTTAATGTTGATGATTGTACCAGCCTCCTGCCTAACTAGTTTCCATTTGCTCTTAATGTGAGCATAAAAAGTTTAGAAGAAGGAATATGAAGTTGGCTCCCTGCTCTGGACTAAAAATGTACAGTTTAATATATTTGAATAAATTTACTACAACCTAATCAAGAAATAGAGTGCAGAACCCCCCCCAGAACCCCCCCATGGAAGATGCCCTCTGCCCTGACCTTTATGGAGAGCACTTCCTTGTCTGCCTGTGCTTGTACCGCGTGAGCATGCACATCCCTCAACACTGTTTCACCTGTTTTGAAATTTTTTTCTCAACGTTATGTTTGTGAAATCCATCCATGTTTTTGTTTCCAGCTATAGGCTTATTCATTTTCAGTGTTTATAATATCATATAAATGTACCAAATTTATTTATCCATACTATTCATGATGACAATTTGCATTTTTTCCTGTTTGAGATAATAATAATGCTGTTAAAAACATTCTTGTGTGTGTGGATATATAGAGAGATATAGATACAGGTATAAGTATTTACGTATACAGTATATATATATAAAAAATATATATATCTTAGTGCACATATACATGCATTTAGGGGGTATATTTCTAGGTGTTTAATTTATGGATCCTAAGTTTGGATTATCTTCAATTTTAGTAACTAATTCCAAACCATTTTCCAAAGTGGTAGTACCAAGACAATACCATCATTAGAAGCATATGAGAGTTAATATCACTTCTTTTCCTTGAACACATCATCAGTCTTTTTAAATTTCAGCCACTCTGGAGGTTATGTGCATAGTATATTTTAGTGTGTGTGTGTTGGATGCCCCTGATCACAAATAAGGTTAAGAATGTTTTAATACATTTATCAGCCACTTTTGGGAGGAGCTTTTATTTGTCTCTTACTCATTTTTTGATTGGCTTGTTTTTCTCCCACTAATATATAAGACTTCCTCACATATTTTTGATATGAAATCTTGGGGGTTACATGTATTACAAATATATACTCCAACTCTGTGACATTTATTTTCATCCCTTGTTGAATGATTTTGAAAAACAGAATTTCTTAAATTTAAAATCATCACTCTATTCCATTTAAATTGTATGGCTGTCTATCTTTCTAATGATAACACCACTTCTTAAATTTTGCGAAGTCTTGATGTCTAGTAAGTTCTACTGCCTTGTTATTCTTTTTCCAATAATTTCTTAGCCATTCTTAGACTTTTGCATATCAATGGCAAAATAAACAATAAAGTCCCACAAAAATAAAAGTTGAATTTTGCTTACAATTGCACTGAAACATTAGATCAATCAGTTTGGAAGCAATTGGCATATTTATGAAATTGGGCCTTCCAATCCACAAACCTGATATGTTCTTCCATTCATTTCTTCTTTAATTTTTCTCAATAAGGCTTTATAGTTTTCTTGTAGAGGTTTTGGACATATTTTTTAAGATGTACTTTTAGATATTATTACATCATTATAAATAGTTATCTTTTTAATTTTAATGTTTTATAGATTTATTGATGGTAAGTAAAAATGAAACTTATTTATGAATATTTCATATATTACATATGTAATTTGCATATTTATTAATATATATTTGTATGCTGTTATGGACTGAATGAAACCATAATGCCCAATGTGTTGGTATTTGGAAGTATGGTTTTTTGGGGGAAATTAAGTTTAGATGCGGTCATGAGGGTGGGGGCTTCCTGATGGGATTAGTGCCCTTAGAAGAATAAGAAGAGAGAGAGAAAGGCATCCAGCAAAGGCCCTGTGAGCACACAAAGAGAAGGCAGCTGTTTTGTAAGTCAGGAAGTGGACCCCCACCAAGAACCAAATCTGCCAACAATTTGATCTTGGACTTCCAGCATCCAGAACTGTGAGAAGTAAATGACTGTTGTTTAAGCCACCCAGTCTGCGGTATTCTGTTAAAGCAGGCTGAACAGACTAAGACAAATGCTGTTCAGCTCTCTTGCTGAACTAACATATTGATCATAATAATTTATCTGAGATTCTTTTAAAATTTCTTCATATATAATCCTATTATATCACATCATAATGACTTTTATATTTATCCCTTTTCAATTAGTATACCTCTTATTTATTTCTCTTACCCTACTCTATTATTCAAGTACATCAAGTACAATATTGAATGGAAATGGTGACAGCAAAACTCTGTCATTTTCTGATCTCAAAGGGAAAACATTCACATTTTACTCCTAAATATGGTATTTGCTGTAGGCTTTTTATAGATCCTTTTCAAGTTAAGAAAATTTTTCTCTATTCCCAGTTTGTTGAGTTTTCCGAAAATTATAAATGTGTGCTGGGTTTTATTTAGAAATTTCTTCGTCTATGCAGGTGATCTTATGATTTGTCTCCTTTATTCTGTTAGTATGATAAATTACATTGCTTGATTTTCAAATGTTAAATCAACTTTATATTCCTAAAATATCCCCAACATGTGGTAATAGATTATACTTTTTATAATTTGCAAGATTAGGTTTGATATTATTTTGTTTAGAAGTTTTATATCTATGTTCATGAGTAAAATGACCTGTAATGTTCCTTTCTCATAGTTCCCTTAACAGGTTTTGATAACAAGGTTACACTGGCATCTTAAAACCTTTTCTGGAAGGTTTCTCTTTTTCTCCCTATTCTCTACAAGGATTTGTGAAAGATTGATAATATTTATTCTTTAAATGCCTGGTAAAACCCACTGGTAAGCCATCTGGACCTGGAATTTTATTTGTGGAAAGGTTTATAATTACTGTTTAATTTATTTGAAAGGATTATTAAGGTTTTGTATTTCTGCATTAGTCATTTTGGTAACTTACATTTTCCCACAAATTTAACCATTTCATAAAAATTTTCAAATTTATTGAAATAAATTCATTTATGATATTGTGATGATATTTTTAATGACTATAGATTTTTACCAAGGTCCCCTCTGGCATTCCTGTTATTGCTATCTGTGCCTTCCCCTTTTTTTCTAGATCTGTTTCAACAGGTGTTATTAAAGTTACAAGTATGTTTTAATGAATTATTAGTTATTACTACTTTAATTATTAATTATCCTATTTTTTTTTGCTTGTTTTCTATGTTTAAAATATTTTCAGCTCTTTATTCTTTTCTTTCCCCCAATTTACTTGGGTTTAATTTGTAATTCTTTTTTCAAATGTTTGGCTTGAATGTTTAATTCATGGATTTTTGAACCTTCTCTAACATAGGTAGTTAAGGCTATAAATTTCTAAGTATAGCTTTAGTTGTATTCCACAAGTTTTGATATATATAGTAATTTTACAAGTCATTTTCTAATTTTATAGTTCTTTTTCTTTGGTACATGGGTTATCCAGAACTGTATTTTTTTCCAAACTTCCAAGCATATAGGGACTTTGTATTATCTTTTTGTTATTGCTTTCTAGCTTAATCATGGTAAAAAAAAAATATATGCGGTGTGATTTCAATCCCTTGAAAGCCCTGAGGCTTGCTGTGTAAGGTTACATTATTGTTCAAAACATGTACTTCCCTATCTCTGCAGCAGAAGTATACTTTCTGCACTGCTGATGTAAGTCTTAAGCAATGTGACCTGCTTTGTCCAGCCTAATGTGCATGGCGGTGACATGAGATACTTCTGAGATCTCTTTTCCCTCTGTCAAAAGACCATCAATGTCTCAGACAGAGAAAGCTATCCCTGCCTCAGTCATGGGATGAAGAAGATATGTAGAAGGGTCAGAGGCAATATTAAGGACATTTGGGGTCACTTTGACTACAGAATAATCTAGTGCAGTAGGAAGATATTAGGCTAGCCCTCTGTGATCTCTATCCCCTGGCATTCATGCCCTCGTGTAATCCCTTACCTTGAGAATCGAGAGACACGTTTCCTGCAAATAAAATGCAGCAAAGCTAATAGGATGGCATTTCTGAAATCAGGTTACAAAAAGACCGTGGCTTCCATCTTGGCCACCTTCTCTTACCATCTGTTTCTCTGGTTTTCTCTCTTCTCTCTCTCTCCCTCCCCCCGACCCACATACACACCTCTACCTCTACCTCTATCTCTCACTCATCAGCAATTACCATATCACGAGAAGGCCCAGGGAGCCCAGGCAGAGATTCCCATGGTGAGGAACTCAGGTCTACCAGGACAGGTGAGCTTGGAAATGGACCTTCTAAGCCAGGCACGTAAGTGAGCTAGGAAGTGGGATTCTTCAGCCCCAGTTGAGCCTTCATATGACTGCAGCCCCAGAAAATAGCTTCATTCCAGACTTATAAGATTATGAACCAGAACCACCCTGCTTAGACACTCCTAGACTCCTGGCCCACAGAAACTGTGAAATAATAAATGTTCATTGTTTTAAGACACTAAGTTTTGGGGTAACTTATTATACAACAATAGTTAAATAACACATATTTTGGTACCAGAAATGGGCTGCTACCATTTAAGCCTAACAAATGCCTTAAAATGTGAAAGTAGCTTTGGAAACAGACAATGGATGAAGATTGGAAAGATTTTTAGGAACATGTTAGAGAAGCATAAATTTCCTTGAACAGATTGTTAGCTACACTATGGATTTTGAGAACACAGTCAGTGAGGAGTTACAAGGAAATGGCAAACCAGTTATTGAAAACTGGAGGAAGGAGGATCCTTGTTAAATAGTGATAGACAGGTTTGCAACATTATCACCTGCAGTAACATGGAAAGTAGAACATGTGTCACATGAACTAAGGAGATTTCCAAGCAAATTGTTGAGGTACCATGTGGTTTCTTTTTGCTGCTCATAGTAAAATGCAAAGGAAGAGAGTTAAATTGTGGGAAGGACTGTTAGTCACAAAGAAACCAAGACTTTTTTACTTTGAAAATTCTCAACCCCTAAAGATGACAAATGATGCTAAAATTAAGAAATGGCTTCTGAGTAAAGGTCAAATCAAGGGCGTAGTCAGCAAAATATAATCTAGAGATGGAGCCCAGGATGGGATTATAAAATCTTCTCAGATGTAAGAAAGATGACAGTTGGTACTCCAGAATACTATTTAGTTCCACAGAAGCCCTTTAAAAAGATTAAGAGTGTATATCAAAGATCCTCTCAAGTGAACAACAGGACCTCTAAAAAGCTTAAGGGCTTATCTGAAAGGGACTTGAATGCATGGCTATTATCTACTGGAGTGAAACACAAGGAAACTCTAAGGAGGCCCACAAAGTTATTGAGAGTTATGTTAGGAGAAATGTGATCAGTTTGGACTGAAGCAGTCAGACACTATAAAATGAAAAGAGGCATTTGGACCCCCAGAATTCTAATGGCAGGAAACAGGCTGAGAAAACTACTCAGCTGCAAACAAGTGCTATGTTTCATGAAAAAGAATAATGATTTACAGGATGGAATCCACAGCCATTGAAAATATTTTCCAGGCCTTGAAACCTAATCAAGGAGATTCCAGTATTTTTTCCAGATAGATTTCAAAATTGCTATGGACCAGTGACCTCTTTATGGCCCCCATTATTTATTTATTTTTTTGAACAAGAATATCTATAGCAATTTTCCTATGCCTGTCCTACCATTGTATGTTGGGCATGTGCAGGGACATAAAACTTTTTTTCTTAGTTTCACAGATTTATGAATAAAGAGGAGCCATACTTGAGGAGTTGCACTTAAAGAAATATACCTGAAGAACCTTATCCATGCCTGGACCTGATCCAAATTATGACACTCTGAACTTTGAACTGAGGTTATAATGGGACGAGGCTTTGGTGGACATTGAGAGGGTATGAATGTATTTTGCATATGAGAGGGATAGTAACCACTGGCCGTCAGAGGGAAGATTGTGTTAGGCAACCTGTAAGATGGCCCCCAAATACCTTCAGCTCCAGGTGTCACTTCCTTGTGTGATTCCTTCTCCCTAAGTCTGGAAAGGATTTAGTGTTTTGCTTCTATTGCAGAGAATGCCACAGCATTCACAGGCCATCCCTTTTGAAAGCACATATCCAAGAAGACGATGTGTTTCGTCTTGGGTACCCTCTCTCCCACTCTTGGTCACTTGCTCTGAGGAAACCTGCTGCCATATTGTGAGATGTCCTATGTAGATGCCTATATGACAAAGAACTTATGTCTTTGGCCAAAAGCCAGAGAGAACCTGGGGCCTCCCAATAGCTATGTGAGTGATCTTGGAAGTACATCCTCCTTCAGTCAAGCCTTGAGATAACTGCGGCTGTGACCAATACCTTGATTGCAGCCTTGGGAAAGACCTAGAGCTAGAGGCACCCAGATAAGCCATTCCCTGATTCGTGACCCACAGAAACCATGAGATAACAAATATTTGTATTATAAGGCATTAAGTTTAAGGATGATTTGTTACAAAACAGTAGATAACTAATACACCTAGTCTAGCCTGAGCTAACTGATAATATTGCTTTATGGTCTAAATACAGTAATTTTTAAAAATGCTATATGCATGCTTAAGAAAACAATAAAACCATACATTCTGCAATTGTTGAATAGCTTCTGAATCTGTAGACAACTGGCAGCCACTGTCCCTTCAAATATTGTTTCTGTCCCATTTCCTCCTCTCTTTCTTGTAAGATTCCAATTAAACATATATTACAACTTTACAGCATAAACCCTATGCCCCTTACCCTCATTTCTAATTTTTCTAACCTGTTGTCTTTGATCTGCATTTCTTTTGAGTTATCACCCAATTCATTTCTTCTCTCTTTAGCTGTGTCTAATATGTTCTTAAAACCATCCACTGAGTTTTAAATTTCAATTATTATATTTTTGAGTTTCATAATGTCCATCTGTCACTGACCACTTTAATATCCAGAACCCCTGGATAGTCTTGTTTTTTTTTTTTTTTTTTGGTTTTTTTTTTTGGTTTTTTTCCTATTGTTTTGTGTTCAGGATGTTTTATATATGCAAATCTCAATCAGATAAATTAATCATATTTTTACTGTTTTCTGGGTATTGTATTTGCAAATTGCATGTAGAATTAAGTATAGGCCTTCATAGATGATTGATGTTTGCTTTTGCCATATTTTTGGAGACTCTCACACTTGGGAGTCAGTCCAATTTCAGCGATTGAAGTGTCATCCTCACAAAGGCATTTCCCTTCATTTGTAGCTTTTAAGGGGTCCAATCCAACGCTATGGTAGTTCACCAGGGCACTCCCTCGTTCAACAGATTCTGGATACCAATGCATGTTGTCATAGTCCCCAGAGCTTGTCAAAAGCAATGCTCAGTCTCCCCTCATCTCAGTCTCTCCCTATGAATCATCACTTGTCCTTGGAGAAAGGATGGCCAAAAGCCAATTTCAACTTTTTGGACCTCTGTTCTCCCTTTAATTCCAAACCATAGTACAGATGATTATCTCAATACTAAATCATTAAAAGGATGCTCATTTAGATCATACAAGGGCAAAAGGATAGGAAGAGACATTTGTGAGCAACTACTAGATGCCACACGTTTAACACACAACATCTCATTTATTCATCACTTTAAAAGTAATCTGTGATGTATTTCTTTTATCCTTACTTTTACAGATGAAAAAGATTCATAGTGATTAATGACTTGCCCAGGATTACAGTCAGCAAAGATCAGAAAAAGAATTTGTATCCCAAGTGTGTCTGATTTCAAAGACACAGTTTCTACTATAATCTCTATGCTGACCTCTCATTAGACTTCCATTAGGGTTAGAAGGGAGAAATATTTTTAACATTTTATGTGTAAATAACACAATGAACAATACCCCACTCTGCTGAAATATATACTACTTATATGTCCTAGAGTTTTCAACTTTAGAAATAATTTATTCAATATTTCTATATTATGTACTCATCTGGATTTGCTGAGCCTCTGACAAACTGGTAATTTCTGCTTCATATTACATACAATATATGTAATAAAGGAAGAACTAAGGTCATAATTGGAGAGTTTTGTAAAAAAAAAATCTATACGTGTGCTGTTCAAACAGTGGTCTGCAGACAACCTAGTCTGCTAGTTGTTACCAGTTCACGAAGAGAAAAGGACAGAAAAAAAAGTTGAAAGTAAGTGTTCAGAAACTTTTAGAGCAACTTGACATTGTCGCGACATCTAAGTGTGCAACCAGTGGACTCCTCTGATTGAACAAAGCTTGGACTTATCTGGGTGTTGCTGAGCTAATGTACTAAGTCACATGTGGCATTCCCATGTTAGTCAGGCACCATAGGACACAGTAGGACATAGATCATAAACCCCCCAAAATTTTTAAAATGTGTCTTTGCAGCAAATAATCAAGAAGCATTGATCATTTACTGGTGTCAGTTTATCTGCTACTCCAGGTGGGAGCCCTTGTTTTTCTTTCTGAATAGAGTCACTCTCACAATGGCTGGTGCCTTGCAGAATCTTGCTCCCAAGCCTATAGAGCTAGTGTATGCACAATCCAATGACCATCAGACTATAATGCTAGGCTAGCTAAACAGAAGACATTTTGCTTCCGGTATGCTTTTGGCTTGTTCTATGTTAAAAGTTTAGAATTAACATGTTGCTTGCTTACACAGCTGCTGAGCACAAGATTAGAAAACAACCTTGAGGAAAAATACATCAAGAGTCCAGAATAGGCCAACCACAGCAAAAACCTTGCTTTCTGCCACCAACCCCCTTTGCCCCTTCCCTTTATAAGTTGCTCAGTAAGCAGAGGAGGTAAGATGGTCTTTGAGACAATAGTGCACCATCTCCTCAGGCTGCCAGCACTTGAATAAACCACCTTTCCTTCACCAACACTTGCCTCTCGTGTTTGGTTCTTGGGTGGCAGGCAGGCAAACCTGTGTTCAGCAACACTAGGAGCCTATGCATGGTGCCAAGTGCCCTCTGGCAAGATTACATCCATGGAGGCTGGCTTCTCCAGTGGCTCAGTGGATAGGAAGATAACACAACATAGAAGTGTGGGGAACATCCCCTGAAGCAACGTTAATGAATTAGAGATGATAGAGTAAAGAGAGGTAGTAGATAAATTCTTTATGCCTTTCTCCCTCCAGGCAATAGGGAAGTTTGTTACAAAGTGAGGGCCAGCTCAGCAGCTCAATAACAAGCCCTCAAATCTGTTTGCCCTCCTTCCCCGGTTCATTCATGCTCCTTTTCTCTCACACCAGTTTCCCAGGTTGGGGCATACCCCAGTGAAATATTCACATACAAGCTTTTGCCTTAGGCTCTGTTTCTAGACAACCAGAGCCAAGACATATACCATGTAAAAAGAGCCCATAAATGGCTGTTGTAATGCTTTAGACCAGTGGTTCTCAAAGTGTGGTCCCCAGACCATCAGCATCATTTGCAAATTGTTAGAAATGCAAATTCTTGGGTCCCACCCCAGAACCACTAAATCAGAAACTCTGGTGGTGAGACCCAGCAATCTGTGTTTTAACAAGTTTCCAGATGATTCCGTTGCATGGAAGTTTGAGAACCACTGCTTTACACTGACAATAGGAACTAGAAAAACCTCCTTCTTCTTAAAGAGTAACAATATGCTAAATCTTAGCTCAAGAATGGACCATTTCTTAGGTGATAGCCATGACATTAACTTGACAGTGTTATAATGGCATATATCTAATATAAAACATAACATTTCTGTCATAGTACCAGATCAACTTAAAAAAGAAATGCTGCATAGCACATTTGTCAAAACTTCTATTTTTTTAAACCACCACTTCCTTTTATATTGTTTCTTCATAACTTAGACTAACACAGAGGAAACTCAACCCTCTAGATCAGTGGTCTCCAGTCTTTTTGGCAACAGGGACCAATTTCACGGAAGACAATTTTTCCACGGATGGGGGTGGTGGTGGAGAAAGGTTTCGATGATTCAAGTGCATTACTTTTATTGTGCACTTTATTTCTGTTATTATTACATGGTAATATATAATGAAATAATTATACAACTTGCCATAATGCAGATTCTAATGCTGCCACTGATCTGACAGGAGGTGGAGCTCAGGCAGTGATGCAAGTGATGGGGAGCAGCTGTAAATACACGAAGCTTCGATTGCTCACTGTGCTCGTCTCTTGCTGCGTGGCCCAGGCATTGGGGATCACAGCTCTAGGTGAATGCTCCTGCCTTTTTAGAAAGGGAGCATCCTTCTGTTGAGTTCTTGATTTATTTACCTCCCATTGCCTCCTTTCTGCTTGTTTTACCCCCAAGATTGCTATCTAAAATAATAAATACTTTGTCTTAAATAAAGGATATTAAAACTAATTTTAAGACTTTTGCAACACACCTGGAGATCCATAGAGCTCCCCTGGACTGTTGACAGCATCAAGGTTTAGAACCAATGCTCTGATCTGCAGTCCTGGTTACAAGTTAATTACCTGGGGAGCTTTTAAAACATACCCATGCATTTGGCCCAAGCCCAAAGAAACTGATTTAGTCTGTCTGAGGGTGCGACCCACCCATGTACTTAGTGGTTATTTCAAAGGCCCTGAGGGAGTATGCTAATGTATAGCTAGGGTTGAGAAACACTTTGAGTCCAACTCTAGCACATAGGGTGCTTGATTTTTGTTCCCTGACCTCATAAGCACTGGGGCAAACACACTGACTGTGTCAGAAGTTTCTGCCTTTCAAGGGCAATTTAAAAGGAAACCCACCATTACCACCACCTCACAACAGTCCTGAAGAGTTTTAGTAAAATTACATTCTGGAAGTGGAAGTCAAAAAACAAATCAGAGTCCATTTAAAATTACTCTCATACTGAACCTCCAATAGATATAGGACTTCAGGTTTCATTGAAAGATAGTTTGCAACTTTCTTATGGAATTTTTATGACCTCTCTTACTCCCTGCTCCAAGCTGTAGTCAGAGCAAACTTGGTCTCCAATAATCCCAGCCCAGGGACTGCAGCCTGGTGCTCTCCAAGGTAGAAGGCAGTGCTGGTGAAGTCGGCACGCTGGCACAGACATGGACTATCAGATGCCACAAAGGAGCGTGTGCCCCTGAGCCAGCACCCAGCATTCCTCTACACCCCAGCTTTCAGCTTTATCCTGTGGGTTGGTTTGTGGGGAAATTTTTGTGTTTGATTCTCACTTTCTATTCCCTTAGTGAAAATCCCATTATCTCTAACAGCTGTGTGTCAAGAAAAAACATGAATTTTGTGTAACAACAAAAGGATCCCATACTTGTTTCTCCAGATAGCCGTCGGCAAAACCATTTTATCTCACTTTCTTTATTTATATTATAAAGACTTTGTACAGAAAGGGGGATAGGTACTTTAAGGTGGGAAACTTTTGAAAGAATGAATTAAATCCCTGCAAAACAGAAGGGAGTTTATAATTATAATTTTTAAAACAGCCTAGACCAAAAAAAAATAGTATAAATATACCACTAAATTATTATTTGAAATGGATCATTTCTAGATAAATTCATAATGGGAAAGAAAACAAGGGAGGTGACACACACTGATTGTGCAAGCCTTGAAATTGATTTCCGAAGCATCAGAGCTCACTACAAAAGAACTTCACAGTTTAATTAGGATGGCTCAAATCCAGAGTCTATATTTAGGATAAGCTGGAAATTACAGTGTAGAAATTAGAATCATCCCGCAAAAGTCTAATGGGGGGGGTCTATGGAAAAAATACCATAACATTTCACAGTTAACCATAAAATTTCTTAACTTTTGTTTTTCACTGGATACAAGCTGAATAATCTCTACGGATTTTACTTATTCAGCTGAGGAATGTGTTTTTTTTTTTAAGTCTGACCTCATATATGTTACCCAAATTCTCCTCAATACCTGTATGATCTGCTTAAGTGCAGATAAATTTGGCATTTAACTTACAACACATCAAGAGAATCTCATTAAAATTCTGAATGTATATAAACATATTTTATACCGTTAATATTTTGGCTTCTTTTTAAAAGTGGTTGGCAAAGTACTCATGGCACTATATCATTAATTTCTTAAATATTCCTGTTTTCTTCTCATCATTGGTATATCATCAAATAAATTAGTTCAAACCCAAAATGTGACAGAAAGAAACATATGATTGACTTTTTAAAAAAATTTTACTTCAGGAACTGTTTTAAATGATTTTGCACAAGTTATATTGGCTTATGATCTAATAATTTATTAGAGGAGCACATGATTATTTATGACCATAATTGTGGTTTTTGGATGTAGAACAAGGGTGTTTTTCTTCTTCCTCTTTTTCTTCTTACAGTGACCTGGCTCTGAATTTAAATATGCATGTTGGTAATTTCCCTAAAAGCAGTTTAAATGCTCTAAATAATACACTCAAAATTGTTAAGAAAATAAATCACTTTGGCAAACTGACCTGATCAGCAAAGATGCTCTAATGCACAATGACTATACAGCCAGAAAGCTGCATAGACAAATTAGAATCACAAGAATAGAGTTTGAAATTCATTCAAATTAGTTACTTGCCTTGGCTGAAGGTTTAATTTTAAATTACGAGGAAGGAAATACTCCAGGTAAAATAGCTCTTACCTAATTTTAACTAACAAATTTCAGATATCTGGTTTAGAGTGTGCACTAGTCACCTATTAGTGAATTACTTTCTCCTCATTAATTAATTTTGCAATAGTACAAACGCTGCCCTACTCCATTAGAATGATCGTTCAGGGTCTGTACCATTCGTTTAGACTATAAGATCTTTCCTTCAGCATGATAACTCAAATTTTAAAATGGCCTGAAATTCACCAAATTCCAACTCTGAAAACCCAGTCTAATTAAGTTGAATTCACTTGCTTTTACTTGAATGCTAATTGAACAACGACTATATAACAGTGTAGAAATGAGACCAATTAACTCTCTTAATTCTTATTACTTAGTGATTGTTGTTCACATTCTACAAATGAATAAACTGAGGTTAAGTATGATTTAGTAATTTGGTACCAAAGCCTTAACATAGACGCCACTTCCAAGCACACACTGTTACTCTCTGTGCTGTGCCGATCACCGTTCTGGATCTCCGATGGAGCAATTTTGGAAAGATGTAGCTGGCTGGTCCAGGAGTTGCCTGATACTCGGATGGAAAAAATGGGCGCTGAACCTGTCTCAGTAACTGAAGGTCAAACCGACAGAGTGGATGGCTATCTTTTGTGGGGAAAGCGGGAAAGGGCGTCGTTGCTGAAATAAACACCTTGGGCTGCTACCAGTGTCTATCAAATTAGAGGCTGTCCGCATTCTGAAAATCCTACTGCTTCTTTTAACACAAATTGAAAACCCTCGGTCTTCCACCAAAAAACTTTCTTATATTTTTGAACCAACTAATCTGGAGGAGAGACGGTGATTTCTACGACAAGGCAGGCAAAGCAGGCCGGTCGGAGCACGGCAGCAACCCCCACCCCCGTCCTGAGCGGACCCCGGGGAGCCGAGCCCCGGCCACGCGGCGCCGCCAGCGGGCAGGGAGCGTCGGTTCCGCGGGCGCAGGCTGCTGCGGCGGGCTGGGCCCCAGGAAAAGAGGGGCAAGGTCCCGGGTAACGAGGGGACCTACCAGGAAGGAAATGTGGTGCCTAACACTGCCACCAGGCGGTCTTTCCTGGGAGTGAGTTATTAAAACAAAAACAAAAAGCTCCTAGGAGGTTTTCTTGCTGGTGATCAGAATCTAATGAAATCCCAGATCTATTATCAGTTTAGACGCGAATGCCACTGAGGGATCCCATCAGCCAAGTCCAGAATGCGCAAATCTTCAGGACAAATAACCCACTGTCTCCAACAAATTGATGGTGGAGGTAGCAGGCAAGCAGGAGGGGGAGGGAAACTAAGTACTTCAGGACACCTAAAAGACCAATGAAATGCGCTCAACGTGCGGGTCTTATTTGGACCTTGATTCAAATAAACTATAAAAGACATTTTTGAGCCAATTTGGGACAATCAGATAGGGCCTGGATAACAGGTGATATTAAGAAATGGTTAATTTTGCCAATAATGGTATTGAGGTTTATTTTTTAAAGGGGGGAAGTGCTTTACTTACTAAATAGATAGTATCCATTGGTGAAATGATACAGTATCAGGGATTCGCTTTAAAATATTCCAGAAAAAAAGTGGACTTGGGAATAGATAAAAGGATGGAAGAATGCTGATAACCTGTTGAATCTGGGGAATGGTCACATGGAGCGTTTATGATACTGTTCTTTAGACTTGGATACAGTATTTGAAAATACCTTGAACAAAAAAGGATTTTTTAAGTCTGCTGATAGACAGTGGAAATGATTGATGATTCTAAATTAAATAAAATGTGATATAAAAATATTGCTTCTTAATCCATCTGGTGGCAAAATTTCTTGAGCATATCACCTTTCTCTTCACACAAAGAGACATACAGATTTACCATAATAGTTGCTCTCCATGTCACCTGTGTTGCTGTAAATACTACACTGTCAAATCCTACAAAAGAAAGTTGGCTTTTGAAACAGTAACATTATTAACCAAAGCATGCACAATTCCATTTTAAAAGTCTGACAATATCAGTAGTCCATTTTGCCTCCTCTGGTTAAAGCTTTTTCCAGTGAAACACTGTATACTCTGTAATTTATATACGTCCCTCTTCATTCGTTTCTATGACAAGGAAAGATAGAAAACAGGCATAGAAGATGTCTACTCTTTTTAAACAATCTCAGTGCTTGGGCACATCTTAATATATTTCTCTAGTACTTAGGGGGTAAAAATCAACCATCTTTGATAATGATACAACATAGTATCTGAACTCTGAAAGTCAAATTGACATTTTGTATTCAAATTCCAAAAGAGTAGCACTCACACAGTAAGATGTTCCTTATATACATAAAGCAAATCAAAGCACTCTCATGAAATTGAGCACCAGCCTGCTTTGATTTCCTGATTTGAATTTCAAAAGAACAAGAACTCTGACCATAATGTAACCATTGGTTTACAAAAAATTAGAGATATGAAGAACAGGAGAAAGTAATGAAAATATTTTTTCACTGAATTTTAAAAATTCCACTAAGAATAGCTGCAAAAAATTCTCTTCAAAATTTTTTCTTAGTTTTTAGTGTTGTGTTTTATTTTGCTTGGGCGTGGGTGGGGGTGGGCCTTAAGTAAACATACCAAATATGATCAGGGCAATGGTGACCCTCTTGGTTAATCACGCATTTTATGTTTCTGAATCAAGAAGATCACTTCAGGTGATAAAAAGGTGCTGAAAAAATCATTGGATACTTTTCCATTTTCCTCTACTTACCATTTCTTTTTACCCAAGAGGGGAGAGTGGGTTTTTCTTCACGCCTTTCAGAGAAGTCCCCATCTCTGATCACATACTTACGCAGAGATTCCAATTCGCTTCTTGTTTTAAGTGTGACTCTGATTTGTTATCACCCAGAAGGTAGAGGCTCTGCTCTACAGCTGGGGCACAAATCCCAGCTCGGTCATCTACTAACTTGATGACTGGGCAATTTATTTCACCTCTGCTTCTTCAGTTATAAAGTGGGCATAAATCATACCAAGGCTGTGAGGATCTAGGAGATTCTACTTCCCCAAAGTGCTCAGGGAAAAATAACCCAGCAGGAGCAGCAGCTAAGCACAGTCAACAGGAAGCGCCCCCCAGCCCACGTGGGACATACTCACACAGCCCCGTGTCGGGGGAGCCTCTGCCCGGAGGGCGACCCCCAGCCCAGTGCTGCCCGGGCCTTTCCTGCTCTGGGCCTCCGCACCACACCCTCGGTGCCCGAGCCTAGAAAACTCCTCTGCACGCACCCTGCCAACTCCTGCTTAACCTTCCCAATCAGCAGAGGGGGAAGCCTTTCTTCACCCGAAGTAACCACGCTCCTGAGAAGGTGAGGTCTCCCTGAATATCTTATGATTCCTGGGTTTTCAATATTTATCAGTGAGAGTAGTTCTTTAATAACTAAACACCACTGCCACTAGATCCTCACATCCAGTCGGGCAGTGGGGTGCCTGTCACATCCATGTGCTTGGCACATAGCAGGTCCTGAATTAATCTGTGGATCAGGAGCTTGCACTGCATAGAAAACCTACGCAGCTTTACAGAAACCGACAGGAGGGACTGAAGATGCCGAGAGGGGTCAGGTGTCATAGGAAGCTTCCAGGAAGAAGTGTCTTTTTCCAAATTAGCAGGCAGTTGTGGGTACACAGAGAGATGCAAAAAGATCAGGGCCATACTAGCTGCAGTGTATCCATTGTTTAAAACATGTCCAGCACTATTCTAAGCAGTCGATATGTATTAATATTAATTCTTCTAATCCTTACAGGAGTCCTGAAGAATTAGGAATTATAATTATTCCGACATTACATTTGAAACAATTGAGATACAGGGAAATTAAATGAATGTCCAAGGTCACACTTCTAGTGAGCGGTGGAGCCATTTATGGACAAATACGGGCAATGCAGGGACTGTTCTCCTACCCGCTGTGCTGGTCTGCCCGCCCAGTACCTACAACGGCGCCTGCACCCGCAGGCCGGCCCGCAGCTGCAGGTACACCTAACCCTAGAGGGAGAAAGAGATACACAGAGAAAAGGATCTTTTCTCCTAAACTATATTGTAAGCACTTAATTTTTTTTTTGGCATTTCTTTTAGCCTGTAGGTAGAATAGAGCTACATGTTAACAGGTGGGCAATAAATAATTGTTGAATGATCAAGTAGAAAGCTCTTACCTAACATCCTGCTTAACTGGTTCCTGAAATATAACTGCAAGATTTACATGCTTACTAGGAAAGAGTAATTATTAATAGTAAGAGCATTTATAGAAGTACTGTCATTACTCTTATAAGAGTACTTATAAGGATAGAAGCTGTGTGGCTTTAGGCAAGTTACTTAATTTCTCTGTGCTTCAGTTTCTTCCTTGTTAAAATGGGCTTAATAGGAGAACCTGCCTCATGTGGTTGCTGTGAGGGTTAAGTGAGAAAACCCATTGAACATGCACAGTACTGCACAGTCCACACTCGGTTCGTGTGCACTGGTACACTAATACCAGTACATGGTACGAGTGCATAGGTAGCTCCCAAGGACCTGGGACACTGACTGGAAAGGAAGAACAAGGACAACAACAGTGACCACCCACTGGCCTTCCTAGAGGGCACAATCTTTGAATGTCACATTGCAAAGCCAGGCTTCCTTGCTCCCAGTACCTGAGCTTCCTTCCAACTCTTGGTTCCTTGAGGAGACAATTGGCAATGGCTGATCCAGCCAAGTGACCAGAGCAGTTGTAGCCGAGAGTAACTTGGGAGTCTCAGATGAAGAGGAGCAAGCACACTGCCAACAGCAACATGGAGAATGTAACTGTTAAGGCAGTTTAAGCTCACTGACTAGACACTAAGAAAAGGCAGGAGGAGTGGGGAACCTCTACTCCCCCTTGTCCCCCCAACCCTGGCCACCTTTGGCTCTGCAAGGCCAGCAAAGTCATCCTCAGCCTGAGGTGTCAGCAGAGGGCAAGCAGGCCCAGGCAGAAGACAGACAGCCTGGAGGAGGCTGAAAACACATTTGGCCCAAGGCACTGGCCTGGCTCCAGCTTGGAGTGACCATCCCATCTCCCAGTCAGTAGGGACCAGCAGGCAAATCAGGCCTCCTGCCTGGATGCAATTAGCTATTGACAGGCTCCGGGAATCTGCATGCAAATGTACCCATATTGCAGCCTTAATTCTTTTCCAAAGCCACAATTTTTTTAAAAGTTCATGCAGGGACAGAAATATCTGCAACAAGGCGGCCTCTGCTGACCACCAGGTCACCGTGGAGGTTCCTGGTCACAAACCACTATCCATTAATCACCCTGACAGGAGCAATTACAAAAGGGACATTCCACAAAGGGAATGTTGCGTTTCCATGCTACGTGGGAACTGATGAGGGAATGGGTAATTGGAAACATTTTTGGAAAAACAAATACTATAACTCCCAATTGCCTTTAATTAGAAATATAAGCAGGTATGCATTTCATCCATTCATTCAATCAATATTTATAAGGCATGGTATTGTAGGAGAAAAACATTTAAACAATCAGCACTTAGGAATAAGAGTAGTACAGAACATTTCAGCATTAAGCATTTAAGAGAAAAACATTAAAAAATAAATGCAAGGCTTGGTCTCTGCTTCCAAGTGGTTTGCAACTAAAGGGGAAGATGCATTATATACAAGTCCAAAAATAAATGGCAATATAAGCCCATAAAGGATGAATGTTCCATGAGTGGTTTGTCCCAGCGGGGGTATAAGGGCTTGGAGGAGTAAGACAGCATTGATGGCTGTAGAAGTTTCAGGAAGAAACTTATGGGCTTTGTGACTTAAAAAACTTGGGCTATAAGGACTTTGAGAGGCTTGAGTAACAGAGAGGAGAGTAAATTCCATGTAGAGAAGAGTGAAATTTATTAGGAGAGTTGCCTGATTTTTAGAGAAGAAATTATTACAAAGATTTAGGGGGAATAACATGAATTAGGTAGATATCATGACCAGACTAAACCCCTAACAATGTATCAGATTATGCTCTGTCATTTGCTAGTAAGAGAGATTGACTCTGGATGACTTGAATTAAAAGGGAGAAAAAAGACTATTTGTTGGGAGGTGTCATTGTATCTTATGATGGGTAGACGTGAGCAACCACGGCTCAGGGTGGGCAGACCCCTAGGTGTGTCTGGGAGCCTCAGCAGCCTTACCACTTGTGTGACTCTGTGTCCACATGGGGTCTCTCCATTTCATATCTCATATTCTTTGGGAATAGCATCTGTCTACATTGGATCAAAAGCCTGCAGTCTGTATTGACAGCTATGGCCAAGGGGCAGTGTCAGTGGCCCTTCTATGTATGTCAGAACAGTCCCAGGAGAAGGCGAAATGGCTGTGATCCAGGCTACCACCAAGAGGGAACTGTTGTAAGTAAAGACCTACTGTGTGCCAGGCACTTTGCTATGTGATGAGCAAATGCACACTGTCCCTGCCTTCACAGCACCTAGAATTGAGTGACATAATTTGACTACAGAGTTAAGTCCATCCTTTAGGAAACAGGAAATCACAGGATATACAGCAAGGAAGGAACAAAATTGAAACATGGCTTTTTCTTAAAGCATTCTGTCAATGAAAAGCACTTTGGATTGAAGGGTAGATCTACCTGACTTGACGTCAGAGATGCATGGGACAGTGATTCCCAACAAAATCCAGTGTGCGTGTTAAAGCCACGCCATGCTGGGCCCCTTGACACTTCTGATGATGTGGATCTAGCTGGAGCCCTGGAATTGTTGTTTGAGGAAAGGATCCACGGGAACCACTGAGGAAGGAAACCAGGCTGGCAATCCAAGGAGCTACGCGCGGGCAGTGGGCAGGCACAGGAGACAGCGCCACATCGGATATGACATTGCCAGGTTGAGGGTCTGTTTGGATATGGAAGCAATGAGGAAGGAGAAGTTGAGGTGATCCCAGCAATTCGAGGCTCAGGGAAAGGGGACAACACCACCAATCAGAATAAAGTAAAGAGAGGGATGTGGAAGCACATAAATAATAATTTTGCATTTAAGTCCTAGCGGGACATCTGAGCAGAGATGGTCAGTAGTCATGGGGGGAGATACAGATTTTAGCCCAAAGGAGACAAAAGGGTCATCCTCCTAAGGGTTATATTTTACACATGGGTAATGACTATGTGAACAGAATTTACTCAAAGTGAAATTAAAATATTAAAACCATAATGAAATCTCTACAGTCTTTCAGTGATGCATCTGGATTCAGATTAACTAACCATACTAGGCACCTTCATGAATACCATTTTATTTAACCTTCACAATTACCGTGTCATGGAACTGAGTCTTAAAGCTCTAAATTACATAAATTGTCCAAAGTAACAGACACATAGGGATGGCCAAGCAAGAATCTGAACCCAGATTTGTGGATTCCTTTTTTCTTTCCATGGTGTCAGATTACCTCGCCTCATTGAAACAAACACATGAAAATACCTGCCCAAACAGTGAGCAAACAGGACAAAAATTTATATCTCCATTGCCACTTTGAAATGTAGATATCTATCTTTTTAATGTCCTTGTGGATAATTGTTCTGCTTCTAATTTACTTTTTAAAACTTGAAAGATCAGGTGAACTTAACAGTTCAAGGCAACAAACATAGCGTAGTCACAGCGTCCCAGTCAGTGGAGGGAGTGTTAAATATTCCTGTATGTCATTGTTATGTAGCCTGTGGTGCAGTTTTGGGTCAAGGTCCTTTATTTGAGGCTCAGCTTGCTGAAACGTTCCTTTTCTTTCCCCTCCTTTAACAACTCCACAGTGACACCTGCTGGGGAGAAAGAACTGCTCAGGCCAGGTCACCTGCAGGAGAGCTCCCAGGGCTGTGAAGCGGGTCTGCAGGCCCCGCAGCCATCAGGCGTTGGCTGTCCCCTGCCATTCCACACGCGGCTGTTGGTCCATCACACGCAGACTGGAGCGCTGCCACATGATTGATGCCCAGACCCTGGTGCCTCTCAGAGCTGGGCCGGTGTCCCAGCCAGGTCCACAAGCAGAAGACCTCCGTGGGACTGGCACATGCAGGGGACACCGACATCTTCTTATTGCCCTGTTTCTTCCCCAGCTCCAGGTTCCGCCTCTGCCTGCAGCCATTAGTTACCTCCACCGCATGCCATCCTTGACACCACTGTTTGTTTCTCCACGGATCTCTGTGATCCTGCACTTAATAACAAAGTAATATGGAAAGAAAACGTCCCCTGGCATAACTGAGAACAAGACGACTTCCGCGGAAAGTGCCAAAATGTTTTAGAAATAAACGGCAGACAACAGAGTCGTTGCATATTTCACTAGGCAGGATAGTAATTTATGTAATGTATTTTTAACTGTGAGAAGTGATAGGGAAACCACTTAAATATAATGTGAATTGAAGATTTGTCAGTTATGCAGTTCATGCAGTGGCAGATCTAGAAAACGTTATAAAAATTGAAGGATTACCAACAGAGGATGCCTAAAATCAGAGCTCTTATTTGAGTTCTAACTCCCCCTATCGCTGGGAATTCTCTGCTTTCTGGGAATATCTTGCTTTCTGAGAAAGGAATCGGAGTTATGCACTGTCAAAGATTCTTTTTAAATCACCTTCCTTCACCTTCGCTTCAGTCCCTGAGCATTCACCGCAGCGCCTGTGTGCGGTTGAGGCGGCCTGGTGCTAACTCGCGCTCCCTCTGCTGGCTGGGCCCGAACAGCCCTTACCTGGCCCAGGATCGCGCCATACTTACCTGGGTTCCTGTCCCCGTTTTAGCGGGAGGGGCCTTTTGGAGAACAATGGTCCCTCCATGGAAGAGCTGTATGGAAATAACTAGTCTTCGATTTCTCCCTGGAAAATGTGCTGTAGGTATTGGGGTTACAACAGTCAGGGAAACACAGCACCCATAAGCCATGGTGACTTCACACTTAGGCACACACCTTTCCCCAAAGTTAGCCAAGGCTATAACTCTCTATCTCTTGCTGCCCCTTTGCGGCCCACCTGCCACTCCCTCACCCCCTTTGAGACATGCTCAAAAGCCTTTTGGAAAGTTCCTGGGTTTTCAATGGAAAGGTTTCTTGATAGAGGAAATGCGCCCTCTAGTGGCAACTCTAAAAGTTGCGGTCTGTATTTTTATGATTTTGAGGACGCTGGTTCATTTGCTTCCTTCTTCCAATGGTGCACCCAGAGCTAGTTCTCGCTATGAATTGCTGGAAGTACCACTCCTTGTAACTGCTTTTCCTTCAAACAATCCTACGCTCCTTTCCCCAGTTTGCAGCAACCCTGACAGAATCTTTCTTTTGTCTATTATAACATGTGTGACTCATTCTCCTGGATTGGCTGCCAGAAAATTAATCTGGAATCCTCCAACGTCCTGTGCGTCCCAGCTGTAGAACTGCTGGGCTTCTGACTTCAGCAGTTGTGTGCTGACAATGGTCACACCACATTGGCAATCCGTTAGATGGATTAACACACACTTCTCTCTGAACTCTCCTTACAGAGGACTAGTTTCCCAGTTTGACTAGGAACTGGAGCTACGTTGCATTTGAGTTTCATGGTGTTTCAGCATTTACCAAAAAAAGTCACATCATCCAACATGTTGGTCATCTCTAATACCTACATTTTTGTTTTTATAGTGCTCCAAAAAAACAGAAAAGACAAATTTTGAAAATTTAGGATAGGGTGCTAGGAAGTGCTAAAAGTTTAACCTTCAAAATCTACTCTTTCAGCAGCTTGATTTAATCATTTCGCAATGTATGCATATATTGAAACATCACATTGTATCCCATAAATATATGCAATTATTATTTGTCAATTAAAAATAAAATAAATAGTTCAGACTTCCACAATGGATACGATGTGAAGCTACTGGAAGCAAAGAAATATGAAACTGGAGCTAACCCAGCTGTGAGAATCGCTGCCTCTCCTTCTACTCTAAGGCTGTCAATCAGGAGAGGAAATCCAAGGAGCCATTTAAGCAGCCTTGAAGTGCTCTTTGGGATCCTAATCAGTCAGAAAATGGCCTGTATTTAGCACCCACTGTTTATGCCACATGAAGCAAACATAATTACAAAGGCAAAAAGAACCCTGGTCACCTAGTGCTCAGAGTAAAATGCAGAAGGGAGCAAAACACATAGATAAAAATCAATTGAGAACGTATTTTTCAGAAATATAAAAACACAAGCACAATTACTACAAGTGACTTGATGCTATATGGGGTATTACTAATAATGAATGTGCTATTCACTCAATGAAACACAGGACTTTGTTTATACGACCTTGGGGAAGATGGCAGTTCTTTAACCATCCTTGACTTCTCTCTTTTTCCTCCATTTTTCACATTCACAATGTATCTCAAATTTATTCTCTTGCTCCTCTTTCTCTGCTAATTGCTTGGTTGAGGTCTTAAGGTCTCTCTGCCTGAACAGCTGTGAGACACTCGTGGACTCAAATCCCCTATATTTATTTCACCCAAGCCCTGTCATCCATTCCCCACAGAGCCCCAGAATATACTTCTGATCTGATCCCTGCTTTAAAAATGGCTGGCGACCCTCTGCTGCCCCATAAAATAGTTGCCAATGTGTCTTCAGGATTTTGATTCCTGGGGATGTTACTACTGACAAACGAAAGCAGTTTCACATTTGGGAAATGGTAAATATGCACTGTGAGTTGCCAGGAGGCAGAGTGGATGAGTGAAGGCAGGACCTAGATCCTTCTACCCGGGAGAGCTCTGCAGAGCCTTCCCTGACCACCTGCTGCTGAATTAAGCCCTCCTTCCTCTGCACACCCTTAACATTTTAGACATACATTTAATACATACCCACACTGCATTATATTCATTTAGTTATGTGCTTCACACCTAGTTAGAATATGAGCTCTTGAGAGGAGGAACAAAATCTAATCATGTTTGTGGTCCACTGCACTGGCCATGGAACTAAGAAAAACAAGAATAACAACTTCCTAAAATCAACTAAGTTAGACCCTAAGTTAAAACTATAGGTAGCCCTCAAAAGTGATGATGGAGCTTCATAGTTTCCTGTTTAGAAACTTAAGACTTAGAAAACTTTTATCCATGCAGCATTGGATAATTAGGTTTATCAAGTAAAAGGGAAAAAGACTTCATAAATTTGTAAACAGCCATCCAGTGTATCTCTTATTAATATTAATTTCACTGTGAAAAGGTTGATAGCCCACGAGTGGACTTCTATTAGGTATTTCTTCTTACTGAAACATAAGGAGCTGAAGCAATGTGCCTTGTTCATTTTTACTCAATTTTATTCTGATAAAATGAAAGTTTAGATTAAGACAGAGGCCTGTCTCCTAACTGCCACAGATTTGGTACAAGGATAAGGAGAGACACTAACACTGTGGCAAGGCCAGCTTCGGGGGATGTGACCTGTGCAGTCAGATAGGGCCCCACGCTCAGAAGAACCCCACACTTGGTTTAGTGCTTTGAAACCACCATCTTGAAATTCCCCATAATTTTGCAACATGGGGCCCCATGTTTTCATTTTACATTAAGCCCCACAAATTCCACAGATAGTCTTTCAGTGAGGAGCCCTCAGAAACCATCTTTGCCTCCCTAAACAGGCAACTTTCCCGGAAGTCCCTTGCCCAGAGCAGAGAGAGAGAACAAAACCAACCTGCATGGTTTAGTCTTGGGGAAGCAGGAGAAAGTGCAACTAGAATCAAACCCACTTGAGGCACTAAGGGCCCATCAGCCCCTATTCTGCTCTGCCTGGTTAGTGTGCCGCTCACCAAGCGGCTCTGCAGCAGCTCACCTTGGGTCTTCTGCTCCAGTCTCCACCACTACTTTATTACTAGCAGGAACTGTGGCTCCATCAAGGTGGCACCACAACAGCCCCAGGATCCCCCAGATTCCATGAAGCCCCCCGTGGCACTGCTGCACAGAAAGATTCTACAAGGCCCCCTCAACTCTGCTGTCAGTTTTGAGAGTTCCTGTATCTATTTTCTAAAACAGAATCTCCACCCTATTCACAACAGAAGATCATCCTACAATATATCTATAGAATCTAGTCAACACTTTGCTGTTTGTGCTTTGCTTTTCTCTAGTTCAAGTTAAAAACAAATAATTTTTTATTTGTCTTAATGAACAACTTTATAATTCTTGATATTTTTGGAATTACAGCCCCTAAGTTGGACAGAAAAGAAAAAATGCACAACTTCACCTTCTTATGTCTAACATTTGTTTTTAAAATTGAATTGGGTTGGAACTAATGTTCTAAGAATAATTCTCTATGACATATGAAAAATTTAGAAACACCACGGGGTATCAGAGAACTGGGAACGGAAACTACCTAAGAAAACAATTAAGACTGGAGGGAGGTGCCATAATAACACAGAGCTCTCATCTGCAGCTGGTGTTCATGCACAGGGTAGACAACATATTTCAACTAGATTGTGAGGCAATGCTAAGTTTTATGTGTTGCACACAAGAGAGGTCCTCTGTCTCTAATTTGAGCATTAAATTAAATGCATTCAAAAATAATCACTGGGTTGGAGAGAAGCTTGGAATAGCCATCATCTATGGAATAGATGGAATAGCCATCATCTATTCAGGATTCCTCGTATAAACCAAGGACTGAACGCCCTCTATGGGAGGCCAATCCTGGCATTATTGGTGGTGGAGAAGTTGTATGGGGTATAGATGACACAGCTGACAGAGACCCAGTTCTCTTCCTGTGTCCTGTTCTAAATAGCCATGTGACTATGAGCGAGTCCTTTAACAGATCTGGAGTCAATGTCCTCCTCTGGAAAAGGAGACAAGAAGACCAGTATTGCCACAGAACACAGGCTGCTTCACATTCCAGGGGAGCTCATCTGAGCACTTGGCTTTGTGCTTTCTATTTATGGAAGCTTGGGCAAGTTATGTAACCTCTTTAAACTTCCCTTTACACCAAATGCTGCAGAGGATGTGGGGCAAGAGGAACTCTCATCCATTGCTGGTGGGAATGCAAAATGATGCAGCCACTTTGCAAGACAATTGGGCAGTTTCTTACAAAATTAAGCATACTCTTCCCATATGATCCAGCAATTGTAATCCTTATATTTACTTAAAGAAGCTAAAAATTTATGTCCTCCCAAAAACCTGCACATGGATGTTTACTGCAGCTTTATTCATAATTGCCAAAACTTGAAAACAACCAAGATGTCCTTCAGTAGGTGAACAGATAAATAATCTGTGGTCCATTCAAACAATGGAATATTATTCAGTGCTAAAAAGAAGTGAACTATCAAGCCATGAAAAGAAATAGAGGAACCTTAAATGTATACTAACACGTGAAAGAAGCCAATCTGAAAAGGCTGCATACTGTGTGATTCTAACTATATGACATTCTGAAAAAGACAAAACTATGGGAACAGTAAACACATCAGTGGCTGCCAGGGGTTAGAGGAGAGGGAGGGGTGAATAGACAGAACACAGAGGATTTTTGAGGCAGTGGAACAATTCTGTATGATACTGTTATGTTGGACACGTGCCGTTATACATTTATCCAAACCCATAGAACATACAACACCAAGAATGAGCTCTAATGTAAACTATGGACTTTGGGTGACAATGATGTGTCAATGTAGGTTCATCAGTTGTAACAAGCATACCACTCTGGTATAGGATGTTAATAATGGGGGACGTTGTGTGTATGTGGGGGCGGGGAGGTATGAGAAATCTGCACCTTCTGCTCAATATTGCTGTGAACCTAAAACTAATCTAAAAAAAAGTCTATTAAAAAATAGAACTATGGTTATTGTTATCTAAAACCCCTTCTAGTTTTAGATTCTGATGTTGTATGTAGCCAATATGTTGAATGAAGTTAACATTTGATAAGCATTTGTGTTATCCTGGCCTCTGGTGGTGAATTTGCAGAGATCTCATAATTCTCACTACTGCATTTAGCATGTCTGTAGCACCCTTCCCCTATCTTGGTTTTTCTGTAAGCTGTTAACAATTATTGAGCCTTTCCCGCCCCACCCCCCACAATTGCTTTGTGTGCAGCTGATTACTATTATTATCCTAATTTCCAAAGGAGGAAACAGGCACAATAAGTCCTCATCTAGGGGGTGTTATTTGGGCATAAATAACACCTCAGGTATAACAGGTGAGGCAAAATTTGTATTTTGGCATTAAACTAGAAAGAGACCCCAGGAATATTTTATTCCTGAGATAACCACCACCAAGTGGAAAGCCCAGAATGATTAACTAAGGATCGTTGGCTTTCGTAATAAGTTGGTAATAAATTCAGAGTTCGAGCCACCTGCTTATATACTGGACTACTCTAGACCTATGAGAGCCCTGAGCCTGCTTGGCTGGTGTGCCTTGAATGGCGAGGTAGACCAGTAGCCTAAGTGTTCAGAGCCCCCGGATCCTCTAGCTGAGTCTGCACTGTCACAGCTGTATGACATGGGCAAGTGCCTGAACATTTTTAAGCATCACTTTTGTTTTGTTTTTCCATTTGTAGAGTTAACACTGTCTCTGCTCTGCCCACCTCCCAAGGCTCACCTCTGTCTGTTCAAACGAGACCATGCGTTTGCGAGTGGGTTGGAGACCGGGGGGCGCTGGTCAGCATTCCTACCTTCCCCTTTACTTCTTACATTCCCCCATCCTCTAGATTTCTCTTTATAGTAGAGAACCCCCAGAGAAGCTAAGGAGAAAATAAAAGATAAATGTGGCATATGCAGATAAAAATAGTCAAGCACCAAGATGGTAAGTGGACAAGGGTTTCTTTCTTTATGTGGACTGTTGTGACCTGAAGCTCATCAATGGATAATCCTTCAGCCTTAGAGGTAGGGCCAAGGCGAAGCAAGGCCAGGGGCTGACTCACTGATGGCTACAAGCAGCCATAGTATCCCTAGAGACATATTTAGACCTATATGCATCTCACAGATACAAGTCACAGAGCAAGGAAATTAAAAATGCTAGTCCACCCGATGAATCCTTGCTCAACACACATATGCTGTTTGACCACATAAGGTTAGCTAGGTTCCTTTGCTGACTCAGGTCCCATTCACATCAATGGGACAAGTTATATGTCATTGACTTAGCAAACCCCACCTTGATTAGTAGATCAATGCTGCCATCACCAGGAATAGGATTTACTGACATTGTGTGCCCTCTGATATGATGCACTGGGAAGGCCACATCACCTCTGTGGTATTCTTTCCCTAAATCCATGGCTCCAATCTATGAAGACATTAGGCAAAATCTAAGGGAGACACACTTGACAAGGTAGTTGACCGGTACTCTTCAAAAGTGTCAAGGTCATGAAAGACAAGGAAAGACAGAGGAATTGTCACAGATTAGAGGAGACAAGAAGACATTGCAAAACACAACGTGGGGTCCTGGACCCAGTCTTGGAACAGAGAAAGGATATTGGAAGAAAAGCTGGTGAATTCCAAATAAGGTGTGTGGTTTAGTTGGTGGTATTATATCAAGGTTAATTTCTTAGTTTTGAGAGTTGTGCCATGGTTTCACGAGATATTAACACTGGGGGGAATGAGTAAGTGTAGTGGGGGTAGGGGAGCTTTCCATTCTCTTTGCAACTGCTCTGTAAGTCTACATTTATTTCAAAATAAAAAGTTAAATTTTAAGCACAGTGCTTGACTTGATTTTCTAGTTCCCATGCACAACAATTCCAGGGAGAAGTTAGAGCCAGGATTAGACATGGTGGCAGGAGGGGGATGATATCTAAGTTGTCTAAATTGATGCAGAGCTCAAAATTAACATGGTTATTTCTGCAAAAAGTATATCCATGACTGATTTATACCAGACTGTGAACAAATAACTGAGAATTAGTTTGATTAGCACCTGCCAGCAGTCCTCTTCTCCCTAACCCACCACTCCCCCTCCAACCTCCCACCTGCCTGAAAAAGGGGAAGCTTCTCCCTGAAATCATAGCATGTTCCAATTTTTGTGTAAACCACTGCAAAGGCACCGACTCTTTTCTTTTTACATTGTTCCCATGAAGTGTGCCATTAGGGGCTCAGAATAATAAAGACTGCTGTCATAATTAAGCTCTGGGATGTATTTCAAAGACTCACAGACATTAGAGATGAGAAAGACCCAGCAGGTCATCCAAGCCTGTCTCCCTGCCAGTGCAGGATGACTGTGTGCAATTTGGCAGATCTGTTATCAGGCTATAAAAATTCTAAACTATTCAAAAAATTACCACATTGTATAAATTATGATAAAAAGTTTACCTTATTCCTGGGCAATTCTTGAGTGTAGGGGAGAAAAAAGTAAGTCACTGAATAGCTTTCTCAAAACAATTACTGTCCTATTTAGAATATATTTTCCAAGGTGAAAGTGTGGTTATTTTCCACTCAATATGACAGCCTGTGCTTATTGTTATGCAAGAGTTGCCTCCCTGCATCTGATAATTTAAAATTTAGCACTGACCCCAGCTGTCCCTCAAATGATATTATAAATGTGCTTGCAGTAGTTCCAGCTTCTTCTGGCTTTTATTTAAGTGCTGGACTTGAGCACAGTTGTATATGATGCTTAGACATCCTACCATCCTTTGGCTCAGACATCCTACCCCCAATATCTTCATTCTTTAAGAACAAAGGCTGGAATGAAATGCTCCAAGGGTCTTCCAAGAAGGATACTCAGGACACTGCACCTTATTAAGTTGAGAGAGGCCTTTTTCAATCAGAATCATGAAATGCCCATGATGCCCATATTGACTTGCAATTCCAGTAGAAATGGAGACAAGCAGCTACCACACCACCAAAAGCAGGAAGCAATTTTGGGGGATAGAGTTTAGAGGAACATTGAGGAGAACTATTGAATGAAAGAGTTACTTCATAGTCCAGAAATGCATCCCTGGAATATGTTTTAATTATGTACAAAGCGGAAACATAGCAGAATAAAGGATGTAGGCAGATAAAACCCATTAAGATGCACGACCACTGCATTCATCAAGAATGGACATCCACCTGTCACTCCGTCATGCTGGGCGTGGAGAGACGAGAACGTGGCAAAGAGAAATATGTCAATATTTCCCATTTTATTCTTGAGTTATCTCTACTTGGCAAACACAATTCACCTTTATATAATACATAAGAAAATGTAGGTCTTGTCCTATGAAAAAAAGAGCATTGTTGCAGGAACTGTGCCCAGGCCTTCTTTACAAGCACTGTAGTGGCCGGACCTACCACGTTTGCAATAAGCCACAGTGGAAACCCACATTAAGAAGCACATCCTAAGAACCAGCAGTTCTGCATTTGACATCCTTTCATTACTCTTCTTTTAACATGACTGCATGTTCACGAATGTATTCATATACGCAGGCTGCACCCTGTTTATCTTCGTGTTTCAAACTTTCATTTGTCAGTTGGTTAAAACTTAGAATGCACTTTCCCAAAGGCCTGGTGTTGTAAACGAAGCTTACTACCCAGGTTAGCCCACAAAATTCAGGATCAGAGCTGGTATCACGTCCTTGACCACATTTATATACAGAATGCTTAAAACTCAAATGCTGAAAGCCCCGAGAGTCCACACACCATCAGTGCTTAATGCCAATAACCCAGTACTGCTGAGTGAATATTGGGTGTCGAGTCTATGGGGTAAGCATGGTCATCTGTATGAAATGTTGTCAAAATTGATTGCTCATTAAGTCTGAGTATTTTGGTATTGAAAATAATAAAGGTTTAGACACATGGAAACATCAGAAACAATGAGACATCTCTATGACTGCAACAAGGAATGAGGGACAGAGTAGAAATCAAATATGCTGCAAGAGACATAAACCCTTAGTAGAATTGTGTGAACCATAAATTCTCAACAGATAGAGCTTTCTTGATTCCTCAGTGGTATACAAGCCATAAAAACTTCCTTCCTTCTACCCTTCAACTATTGCTCTTACAGATGATATGGACATTAACCTACTGGGGGAAAACTGACCCTAAATTTTCCTTTTGTGTTTTGGCTTGGCTTTTTGTGTTGCCAAGAATGGGGGCATCTTGTACCACAACCAGAAGATATATCAAAATCTTTTGACAAAAACTTAACTACTAATATCGTACTGTTGACTGGAAGCCTTTATGTTAATCAACATAAAGAGTTGATTAACACATTTTGTATGTTATATGTATTATATACTGTATTCTTACAGTAAAGTAGACTAGAGAAGAGAAAATGTTATTAAGAAAATTATAAGGAAGAGGAAATATATTTACTATTCATTAAGTGGAAATGGATCATCATAATGTCTTCATCCTTGTCTTCATATTGAAAAGGCTGAGGAGGAGGGGGAGGAAGAGGAGGGGTGGGTCTTGCTGTCTCAGGGGTGACATAGGAGGAAGAGGTGGAGCAGGTGGAAGGAGAGGGTGGAAAGGCAGGCACACTTGGTGTCATTTTTATTAAAAAAAATACTGTATAAGTGAACCCGAGCAGTTCAAACCCGTGCTGTTCAAGGTCAATTGTACTAGCAATTCTATCAGTTCGTTCTGACAGGGGTTAACTCTTACACACGATCTGAGACACAGTTAGCACTTTGATCTTTGATCACTCATCCAGGTAGGGATTTGACTTCTCTTCCCTGGTTTATAGCTGCAGAGAGCCCTATCTCCTCACCAAGCCACATTCCAAAACATTTTTATTTCTCTAAACTTAAAACCACAAGTCACTGTTATCTAGTGTATGTATTAGCCAAGTCTTTGTACAGGTGGCTTGTTTGTCTTTCCTGAATATTCTGTGAAATTCCAGCCCAGTGCATGATAAGGAAGGTGAGATCTACATCTGCTGTTCTGACACTCAACACTCAACCACACTTCCAAATCTTGTCGCAGGTCTTGGGCGGGGAGGGGGCAACTTGTTTGTTTTCAAGAAACAATCTCCCAAGATGAATTATGCACAAAGTACTTCGGGTCCAAGGAGTGAGAAGAGGAGAGAGCAGACAAAAAAGAAGCTCCTCTTGGAGACAGAAGAGAAACTCAGACCGGAGGGCCTTGAAACGGGGGACTTTTTTGAAGTCGTTCACAAATGCTGCATCTACCCTCGATAGGTCATTTCATTCCATTTAGCACTTTTTATTCTCCGTGGTTTATAAGCCTGTAAGCAAATGTAGAAGGGAGGAAAAGCTAGCGTATCTGACACAGTAGTATATCAGACTGACAACCTCACTGAATTTCCCCAGTGTTGTGAGCAAGACACTGTTCCGTAAAGAAATAATACAAAAAGAAAGGGAAAACATCACAGAGATCACCCCTTCCCATTTAATTTCAGAGAAAAGGACCCGAAGTTGATTTCTGTTAGATCAGTCGTACACCAGAACATGGTGCCTGGCACTGCAGCACAGTAATATGATCTGTGCTATAAATAGCTGCCAAATAGCCATGTGGTGGCTGGCAGTATGCTATGTGTTGTGATGAGAGCGATCTGTTTCAAAAGGAAGCCACATAACAAGAGGGCAAAAAAAAAAAAAAGCTGAGGTGCAGGGGAACCGTTTTTCATTGCCTTGCTGTGTTTCCCTTTTTATGTGTAATTTGGACTTTTTTTTTTGGTTGGCCAACCATATTTGGAAACTCACCCAAGTAATTTCTGAAATGATTTCTCTTCTTTGGTGGTCCGTTTTCTCCAAAAGGGACATAGGATTACTATTACCATCCCCTCCCTCAAGTTTTTCCAGCTCTCATAACACCACTCCTGGGTGATCCTAGACAAGCAGAGGCAGGAAGATGTATGATGTACGGGAATAAAAAAAAAAAATAGTACTGGATAAACTGTATTCAGTGACCTCTGAATAGTAAGGTAAGAAATTTTGGATCATAAATTATAGAAACATGGTACAATAATTTAAAACTAGAAGAATAATAACAGTAACAATAGTAGATAACATTTATTGAGCACTTACTTTGTGACAACATTGTTTCAAACATGACTCCTGAACATTTCACTGTCCCTACTCCATGGACATAGCAGGCTAGACATAGCACTGGGGACACTGCCCAGTTATATTGTTTGGAAGAAAGTGAAGAGGCTCAGTAACTTGCCTGAAGGCACACAGGTATGTTTCAGACTCAGAAGCCCACTCTACCACATGGCTGGATAGCCTCGTAAACACTGTGAGTGACGGTGCTGATAATAACACCAGGAAGCCGTTTCTATAGGCAACACTGCTTTCTAAATGGTGGACTTTCTACTTTGCTCTCAGAGTGGTACATAACCATTTGAGTGGTTTCAGACTCCCTATTGCCTGGCACCAGATTCTAGGTCACTGAGGTCATTGAGTAGGTCCCAGGGACCTCAACATGCTGTATGGTTCCATGCAATGCCTCCCTTTGTGCAATTTGGTTGTTCATTCATTCAACTAATACAACATATGGTTCTAAGAAATTTTTCTGTTTTCACTCAACAATGTTCAAAATATATTCCCTCCACTATTAGGAAGAAACCAGTTGGTATCATGGAAAGAACATAAAGGTTCTAACACCTGGAAATCCACCATCAACCCTTCCTGGCTGTATGGCCTTGGCCAAGTTACATATCCTCTCAACTCTCCAATGGGACTGACACCATCAGACCATGTAAGAAAAGATACTGGCATGCAGAAATGCTCAAAAATCAGGGTTATCATGATTGTGAATCTTGCCTTGACTTTCGTTCAGTGGAAATTTAGAGAGCGCTTTTTATTTTTCTAATAGGATTTTAATCATCCACAATTACTTAACTCACAATAACCTTGGGTGGATGATCACTATTATTCGTCCATTTTTATATATGTCCACATGGAGAACAGCAAAGTAACTCAAAAAACCAATGGGCTCTCTAAAGTCAAAGACTCAAATGCTGACCAGGTTGGCATATATCTGAGCTGTGCTGGCTTGGCTATGGTTCAAAGACTGTAGATAATCTTTGAAATATTTAAAGTCACAAAAAATGTTAAAGCTATGGTATTAAGTAAAAAAACTAGATTTAGAAAACTTTGCTCTGTATGACCCTCTTCTAATTACCTATCAAAACTATTAATACCACTTGACTCTAGTGGTAAAATTATGAGTGAAATTCGTTTCTTTCTTTTTGTTCCTTTGTACTCTCTGAATTGCCTAATGAATATGTATTACTTTTGTAAAGAAAAACAGCTTGGAAAATTAAAAAATTTCTTTAACATCTTTTTTCCTCTCCTATTGTGTCTTTGAATAGGCAATAACAGACCTTAGATACTTACTATGGGTTTTTCTGAAAGCTTGATAGGTAGTGAAATTTTTGGTTTTGGGGCTCACTATTTCATGAGGAAAACAGCAATGTGATGAAGCAACCATGTAAATTTGGAACATCTTGCTATCTGGGGACAATCCTTGTGGACAGGTAAAAGTATTAAAAATCATAAACTGTTGAAGTTGCTGAGATCAAACACTATAGTATATGTATAGTCATAAGATGTAATCACTGATTGTGCTGGCAGTCAGTTGGGCTGGCACAACTGACTTATTTTATAGAGAGTAGAAAAACAACTCTTTTTCTATACTGCCTCTTAAGAATAAACTCTGCTTTTATTACTAATGAATTAAATACAGGAATTTCTTAAAATCCAAATTGAGTCCATTTTTAAAACCCTCTTCAACCCTCTTTCATAAATTTCACTTTTCCTTTTATCTTAGTGTATTTTCCTAGATCAAAAATGGACAACATAAATAATATAGACTCCAAGTCCAAGGGTCCAGTGCAGTATCATGGTATGTCTTTTGATTGTCCTTAAACAGGAAGCTGAGTATTCCCATTAAACCAGTAGACAGTTTTCTGACAGTTCCTAGGATTCTTCTAGATAGGAATAAAACTAAAGTAGTGTTGAGAACATGCTACTAAATGACATTTCTTCACTGCCTTTGTAAGACCTCATCTGGATGGGTTTGCACACACTCATTTAAAAGTGAATTCATTTTTTTATGGCTGAGTAGTACTCCATGGTACACATATGCCGTATTTTATTAATCCACTCATGAATTGATGGGCATTTGGGTTGATTTCACACCTTTGCGATTGTGAATTGTGCTGCTATAAACATTTGAGTGCAGGTGTCTTTTTGACAAAATGACTCTCTCCTTTGGGTAAATACCCAGTAGTGGGATTGCTGGATCAAATGGTAGGTCTACCTTCAGTTCTTTGAGGAATCTCCATACTATTTTCCATAGAGCTTGCACTAACTTGCAGTCCCACCAACAGTGTGTGTTCCTATCTCTCCACATTCACACCAACATCTATTGTTTTGGGACTTTTTGATAAAAGCCATTCTCACTGGGGTTAGGTGATATCTCATTGTGGTTTTGATTTGCATTTCTCTGATGATTAGTGACATTGAGCATTTTTTCATATGTTTATTAGCCATTAGTCTATCTTCTTTTGAAAAGCTTCTGTTCATGTCTTTTGCCCACTTTTTAATGGAGTTGTTTGATTTTTTTCTTGCTGATTTGCTTGAGTTCTTTGTAGATTCTGGTTGTTAGCCCTTTATCCAATGTATAGAGTGCAAATATTTTCTCCCATTCTGTAGGTTGTCTATTTGCTCTGTTGATTGTTTCCTTGGCTGTGCAGAAGCTTTTTAATTTAATCAAGTCCCATTTATTTATTTTTGTTGTTGCTGTGATTGCCCTTGGGGTCTTCTTCATAAATTCTTTGCCTACACTGATATCTAGAAGAGTTTTTCCAATATTTTCTTCTAGAATTCTTATGGTTTCATGTCTTAGATTTAAGTCTGTTATCCATCTGGAATCAATTTTTATGAGTGGTGAGAGATATGGATCCTGTTGCAATCTTCTACATGTGGCTATCCAATTTTCCCAGCACTGTTTATTAAATAGGGATTCTTTTCCCCAGTGTATATTGCTGTCCACTTTGTCAAAGATCAGATGGCAACATGTGGCTTATATCTGGGTTCTCTGTTCTGTTCCATTGGTCTATGTGTCTATTTTTGTGCCAATACCATGCTGTTTTGGTTACTATAGCCTTATAGTATAATGTCTGAAAAAGTGATGACTCCAGATTTGTTCCTTTTGCTTAAGGCTGCTTTGGCTTATTGGACTCTTCTGGTTCCAAACGAAGCATAGAATTATTTTTTCTAGATATGTGAAAAATGATGTTGGTATTTTGATGGGGATTGCATTGAATCTGTAAATCACTTTGGGTAGTATGGACATTTTAACAATGTTGATTCTGCCTATCCATGAGGATGATGTGTTTTTCCATTTGTTAACATCATCTGCAATTTCCTTCCTCAGTGATTCGTAGTTCTCTTTGTAGAGATCCTTCACCTCCTTGGTTAAATATATTCCTAGGTAATTAATACATTTTCCAACAATCTGGATGGAACTGGAGACCATTCTCCTAAGTGAACTATCACAAGAATGGAAAAACAAACACTACATGTACTCCCTATTAAATTGAAACTAACCAATCAGCACTCATGTGCACAGATAGAAGTAAAACTCAACGGAAATCATGCAGGTAGAAGGGAGGAGGTGGGGATGGGTGAAATCACACCTGACGGGTACAATGCACACTATCTGGGTGATGGGCACACGTACAACTTTGACTCGAGCAGTACAAGAGCAATCCATGTATGTAACCAAAACATTTGTACCCCCATAATATTCTGAAAGTTAAAAAAAGTGAATCCAGCCTGCTTCATTGAGGAGACATTATGTGGTATTTTCTTTCAGTGAATGGAACTGTTTAAGAAAGAAAGAACTCTGTAATCTAGTGTTGAGAACATGCTGTTGAAATACATGTCTTCACTTCTTTTCTAAAGAAAAAAACCTAGTGCCATCAGAAATAAATAAGAAATTTCCTTCTCAAATACTTACCTAGAGAAGCAGGTCAGGGAACATTTAACTTCACTAGCAAGACGGAATATTCTAGATACACACTAACATCCTGACAGACTGAGGCTGTTGTCATATTCTATTACTACCAAAAATTTAACAGACCTACCCTTCAGCTGCGTTGACTCCCTGGGATCTTATTCAGGTGTTTTGCAGATAAGCAATGACGAGTATGACATTTGACCTATAAAATGTGATTTGCCAGACTTTCTGTGACCGCAACACCTAATGCTGGAATGAGTACGTGGTAAATGCACGATAGGGTTTTTGTTTGTTTTTGCTGGTTTGATTTTTGTCCAACTGAATTTAACGGGTGCTGTCTACATTGTGGGTATTTTCAAATATGTGACTTCCTTTGAGGTGAGCCCGGTACCCCCATCCCTCCTCGCACACATCGGCATACTCTGCTCTCCTCCTGGTCCCTTCCCACATTATCAGCTTCTCCTCTGCACAAAATAATTTTCAGAATACACGTACTTGCTCTTCTTTTCCCAGGTCTTAAGAATGCTCTCTCTTGACCCGATATTCTCTTCTACCCAGATCCATGACTCTCTGCTCCCCTTCAAACATGGCCTGCTTTTAGAGGTTGCACAAGTTTTTCCACCTTCTCACCTGCTCTTAAGTCCTCAAACCAATCAAATCTGGCTTCTGTCCCACCACTACGTCAAAACTTCTGTCACTGCTGTAGCCAACAACCTCCAAGCTTCCATCTGCACAGGCCACCTTGCTCTGACTCACTCATCCTCCCAGCAGCATTGGTAAAGATCAAACCTCAGTCCCTGCGTCCTTGATATCACTTCTCCATCCATCCTCCTGTATCCATTGCTGGCATCGCTACAGGCTCAGTCTCCTGCTCTTCCACGTGTTGGGTTCTCAGTGCAGAGAGTTACTCTCTCCAGCTATCCTCCCACATGGTCTCATCTTTCTGGTGGCTTTACATTTTATGACCCCCAAATGTGCCACTCCAGCTCAGATGGCTCCTCTGAGCTCCTGACTGCCAGCTCCAACCATCCACCAGGGTTTCAATGTGGACATGTTGCACCCATTTCAAACACGACACCATGAACGTGAGCCATGCTTTCCTCTCTCCTCCAAGCCCGTTCCCCTCTTGTCTTCCAATCCCAGTCTCCCTATCCACTCACTTGCATAAGCTGGAAATCTGCTTCTCTCCTCTCCCCGTCCCGTATCCAATCCACAGCAAGTCCTTTCAATTTTACCTCTCAGAATATACTATAACGGACAGAGGGGAAGGGCTGGGCCCTTCTCGCTTCTCCAGCTTCATTGCAAACCTCTCCCCTTCCATGCCCAGACACACCAGCTACCGCCACTTCTAGAACATGTCAGGTTCTTTTCTGCTTTCAGGCCTTTCTTCCCCTGGCTTTCTCTTTTCACCCAGATAGCCCCTTCGTATCTTCTCCATATTGGAATACTCAGAATTCTTTCCTTGGAAAGAATTTCTCTTACTACCCAACAAGTGTGGTTTCATCTCTCAGGATGGCTTGTATATTTTTCTTTAGAGGATATATCACACTTTAGAAATTCACAGTTATATTTTGTCCACTGTTTGTTCCCTATATGCCTTGTTTGAATCCTAGTTTGAAGAATAAAAAGACCATGTCTGTTTTGTTTAGTAATACGCATCCAATATCTAACGCCATTTGTGACACATAGCGTGCACACAATTACTGTTTTGTTGAATCAACTACTGAATATTTTAGATGAAGAAACTGAGTCAACAGGAGGTGGCATAATTCGTCAAATTGTAAGTTTAAAATCCAGGATTGGAATTCACCTCTCCAGACACAGAGTCATCACCTTCCGTACCACACCATAAGAGCCTCCCTATAGGGGATCCAAATAAGGCGTTCACAGGGAACCAATTGGCTTAATCTTCTGCAGGGGGATTGGAAGAATAAACCAACCAAGGAACACTGCATTAGAAAGGAATTATTCTGGTCAAAAATATTTACAACTATTAAACAAATATTTATCAACAGCTGTCAATTGCCAGATGGTACCCAGAAGATGTTCAAAGACATGGCCACTGCCATTGGGCATTTATAAGGAAACGTGACCAGTCCATTGCCCATGCATCACCACACGTGCTGTGGGTCTGAGGAGGAGAAGGCCACAGCGGCATCATTGTCACCCTTTACCCCTCACTCACCTGCAGGACAGGAATGCAATAGCACAAAGATGAAATGTGCTCTCCTTGTCAGCGAACCTTGAGAGAGGAATGGCTGAGACAGATATGTGGATATGTGCATATAATATAATGTAGACATTTCTTATATGCGTGCATATATACATTAGAGTATACAAAATATTTTTATAAGTACACATATATGAGTATATGTGTGTGTACATGTGTATTCAGACCTATATATGTATGTGTATATATGTGTGTGTATATATATGCACACACACATGTACAAATATATATGCATGTTTATCCAAATCCATATAGAATATGCATACATACCACAGATGTATATACATGTAAATGCATGCATAGGTATGCAGGTGTAGGTTCACACTCACATATACACACAAACAGGTTAATCCAACTTTCTACTTCACATATCTACCAGATATTTACATGTACCCACAAAATTCTTGAGAAGAATGTCCCTTGTGTTTTTGAGGGGTGAAGACAATATATCAATATTTTTTATAGGGTCTTTGTATATGCTGGACCAAAACATGAGGCAATAAGCATTATTATTTACACATCACTGCTTTTTAGTCTATGTTGTTTAAATATCTATTCATTTAGATAGTTTTTAATGTCAATGCTATCTGCAAGCATTGGTGAATTTTTTAACAGTGGTAGGCTCTCTTTAGAATTAATGGGAAAAAATGCTAAAAAAAGAAAAAGGAATTGTCATGCAAAGGGAAAACCATGCTACATTTTCAGTGAATTATGTCACCGTAACTCCTGCACTCCAGAAGAATGAGAGTATTAAAATCTTTGCTGTGTGTGCACTTATTTCACCCCAGGGAGAACTCTCCTCCCTCCCCAAATCATCTACATAATACTCAGAATAAGTACAGGATACCAATTACTCCAACCATGCTTATTTCATAAAACCAATTTAAACTATCCCTACCACTTGTGTGAACCAGGAAAACCACCATCACTTAAAGAATCCCAAATCACTCTATTTAGTTACTTATATAGATATTTTATAGATAAATCATATAGAGAGAATCTATATAGAGATGAATTTTTCTAGATAGATAGACAGAATTAAATAGAATTATTAGACACACCATATGATTCTTTATATTCCAATTACCACTTCAATTTTTCAGGCACAGCTACAAACCAGGGGCGGGGGGCGTAGGAGAATAACCTTTCAAAAGCCAGGGTGGGCCTCTTAGTGCACCCCATTGCCATTTCAGACGTGTGTTCTCTGACAGGACCCGTGGCCACAGGCTGGCCTTATTATTCCTGAGGATAAAGTTCCTAGCACTTGCTGTGGGGAACCAGTTTATAAACTCTAAACTGTAACTGGATGTTTTTCTTTCTTTGCTAATTTTCCTGCTAAACAGATTAAATGTTCCTCTGCTTAGCTTGTGCTTATTATAACACGAATGATATTAACCGTTCTCCCCCGACCACTTGGTTGTTACATATCTAAGGTACTGTCACCCTAAGTTCTTGTTGGAATTTCTCCACCTCCACTTGATCATCACTGAGGAAATGTCTCCATATATTTAACTCCTTCAGACAATCAGTAAAAATTTAGTTTTCTATTTCATCTCTTTTTTTATGAGCCCTCATTCCTGGTGAAGTCTCACAAAAACAAAATCAGGTTTTGATTTTGCTCATTAATACTTTTTACATGTAACCCCAGCACTACCAGTCTTTCCCATGATTCTACCCAACTGCAGATTTGTGTCCAGCTAACTTTGCTAGGGTCCCATATCTACCTAACCCCTCTGACTTTCTAAGTCTCTTTCTAAGTCCAATGTGCTTACTTTCATGAAAATATGAATGAAAGTATGTGTTTAACTGAATAAACCATCATCAAGTGAGTAAAACAGTTAAAGTGGCACCCAGGGAAACACAACCATAATATAATGCTGTCTCCCAAGAGAAACTGATTTTTAAAAATTTGCTTAGCTCAAATATATTGATTTATACCATTCAATCTATCTCTTTCTATCCAAACTTAAAATTATAATACATATACATGCTCACATATGCACAGACATGCACCCATATATGTTGATGACAGATACATAGATGATAGGTAGATAAATAGATAATTACCAAATACTGATTCCTCCTCTACCTTATTTTTATAAGTGGATTTAATAATCAAATTTAATAAATATATTTAATAGATCAGTAATAAAAATGACAAAATGACCACTAAGTGCACATTTGATAGTATTTTTTTTGGAAAGCCCTACCATCAACCCCCAAGTTGGACACCATCCTTCAGCCCCTGTAGAGTTTCTCCAGCCAGTTTCAATGTATGTGCCATCGGCCGCCTGAGTGAACCAAACCAACTGAACAAATACAATGTGGAGAGATCACAGCTTTCACCAAAATCCAAGGGCATAACTCATTGCCCCCTTTATTCAATCTGTCAAGAAGTGTCACCGAAAAGATATTTTATCTGTTAAATTAAAACTTTATGATGCAAAATCAACACTTTAAAAAAAGATTTTAATACTGTTTGAATGCTTCTGAAAATTCATCAATACACCCAATAAAGAAATAAACATGGCATAGACATTTAGCAACATAGCATCCCAAATCACATATAAGGCTGTTACAATACTATACTGCACATCTCTGCTATTTTTAAGTGTATTTTACTTATTAACATAGCAAATACAACTCACCTTCATTCCTTCTGAGGATTGCTGGTAAATTGATCAAGAAATATGCTTGAAATTAATGTGATTGATGAATTGCAACTATAAAATACTTCCAAAGCATAGATCTGTGCAAAAGTATCACACACATCAGCTATTCAGCCAATTGTCATATGATAAATATACAGTAGCTGCACAAGGGTATTAGAAAGTGAGAGTAACCATCTGAAATTTATAAATATTCAAACCTTTACTGAAAGCAGCTTGTATGTGAAATTTAAATGGCATACAGTACACCAGAAAAGGCTCCATTCCAAAGTTCTACAAAAAAGAATTGTATTTACAGATGACATGAACTAATCAAATATATCCAGCATCATCTGGAAAACTTAATGGCATGCCGTAAGTTAATATCACAGTCAATATGCATAACAGAACCCATAATTATTTCTAATAATCAAGCCAAAAGCAAAAAAATAAAAATAAATGAAGCAATATAAAAATGAAACAGAAAAAGACAAAAGAAGTACCACAAAAACATTTATGATACCATTGAAACGACTTGAGAAACCGGTTCAACCCCTGGAGATTTTTATTATTATTATTAATACAGGCAGGTCCTAACTGTCACTAAAATGCCCTTCTGATTCTGTAGATACCTCAGACTTTTGCTATTCCTCCAAAGCTCCCTCCCATTGAAACAAGGCTTAATGGAAAAGTACAGGATGTGCAGAGAAGACTGGGGCAATCTCTCCATTGCCACGGGGAGAGCAGGATGGAGAGCAAGAGTTCGTCTACACCAGAGCATCTTCTAGGTGGTGACTCCTTTGCCAGCGAGTCATGCCTCACAACAGCTGCAGAATGGCTGTGCCTTTAACAAAGTTCACACGCCCTGCCCTTTCTCTCTTCCCTCACTAACACCAAACTCTCCATGAATGCAAATACAACCTAGGCCTCTCAGATGGATGTGATTTCAATCAACATCCATGCCAAGTGAACATCTTTGATACTCAAAATGTCTATGCTAGTGAATAATAAAGAATTACTTTTCCCCGGAAAAACTTTTCTTCTGGGAGGTTAAAGGAAATAGAAGATCTGTAAATGTTAATATACCTATTGTGAAGATGAAGAAATTGAGAGACAATAATTAAGTGAATCAAATGATCAGAAGAATTGGAAAGCATAAAACCTTGGGGAAAATTAATATTTCACGGTATTTAATAAAGCAAGGCTATTATAATCCTCACATGGAAGTATTTTGAAAGTTTATAGCTAAAGACTATTAAAAGCATGTTTTATCAATAAATTTTCACATGCTGAACATGTTACCAATATAATTTTTAAATGGAAATTTTAGAATATCAAATAGAATTACGTACTAAGCTAAAGTGCTTGGTTTTTACACATTTTAAACCATATTACATTATACAATTAACTCACTTAAGTTCATAAAAATTCAATCTGCATTATACATAATTTGGTTTACAGATTTGCTACTTTTAAATATAATTTAAGATTTATGTAAGCATGCACAACTAAGTGAATAAAATTAGGTAACCAAACTACTGTTTGAAAGAAAGCAGAATAAATACACGCTCTTAGTTTTGTTTGTTGTGGTCCATTTTAGCTGATGACTACACAGCGCCTGCTAACAAGAACAACTGCTATCTATTTTTAAATGAATCATTTGCTTACAGGAGCCAGTGAATGTGTACGTGGATATGTATGTGTGTGAAGAAAAAATGAAATAAATTCTCTGACAACATTTGTTTTCCATTATTAATTATTCTCCAAAGATTTTTTTTTTAATTAGCAGAAATGAACACCAAGAAGGAGGTGTTACATGAAACCTAGATTTGCCCCATGTGATGGTGTTATGCTATTAGCAGGCCTTTGCAACCTGCATGAACACTAACATGTTCCATGAAAGGGAGATCCATTTGCCTATGTCCTAAAGAACTAGGTCCTTGCCAGCATTTAGACGAGATGCTGGTGTCTGGAGAGATTCTAGGACCTTCTTATCAGAGGAAATCACAAGTAAAATGGTTAAATCAAATAGCAACTCAAAAGTTATATCAATTAATTCTATGCTGGGATCTTCGAAATAAAATGGAAAAAAGAAGTATGCTCTGTTTAAAAATCTCTCAAGAAAATACTTGTGACAACAGTTGATTTAGTGATGTATCTGAATATGCCGTCCAACAATTAGAAATAGTAATCCAGCTAGCAAAGAAAAAAATATCCCAGCTGGGGCCAGAAAAAATGACCAGCCATACAGAACAGAAGGGGTGAAATCCAAGCAGTCTTTCATTTTCATGTTTCTGTAGCTTTCCATGTCAGCCACTGCCTGGACCCAGATGACATACAGCATCACCACCAGAGAAAACAGGATGCCTGGGAAAGACAAAAGAAAAACCATTAGCCTTTCTGAAGATGTTTTCTCAAGATGCTGCACTAAACCAATCATTTGCCTGATGGTAAGCCTCTACAAATATAGTTCTAGCTAAATCAAATACTTCATGCCAGACCCTTTATTATGTGCTTTATAAACATGTCATTTATCTTTCACTTTCAAAGCATTGACGGGAGGGCTACAGCAGCATAAGAACAACAGCAACACTGATGTATTTATTTTGTGCTTACTGTGTGCCAGGCACCGTATTAGGTGCTTTTGAAGATCACAGTCGAAGATCCCAGCCCTTGTAGAGATTATTTTCCAACATTTATCCATTTTTCTTTACTATATGTTTGGTTTGGGATGAGCACTGTAATATATTATTTCTTTCAATATACACAATAAACCAGTGAAATAGGTGCTAATCTTGTCCCCCTGTTGTAAGCATACACTGACACGGATAGTGGTTTTCAGAGCTGATTTGCAGCTCAGTTCTTTCTGACTCTTGTTATACTGTTATATCCCAGCCAACCAGGGCTGCGATTGAATATGGCCATAAAAACAGAAGCCAAGCTAAGCACCAGACAAGAACAGAGATGAAAGCACTGAACCAACATAGAAGAACATACATGATTTTTCAAAACTGAAATATATATACTGAAGATTGATTACAGAAAAAGAAAATATTGTTTTTGAATAAAAGAAATGATGATAAAAGATTCTATGGAATATAAAACCACAAGTTTGAGATCAAGAACCTTATGAAGCAAAAGATGGAAAGAAAGGAAGGAGGGAAGGAAGGAGGGAGGGAGGGAAGGAAGAAAGGAAGGAAGAAAGAAAGGAGGTAGGGAGGGAGGAAGGAAGAGAAAAGAAAAAAAATGCCTAACCACTAAGTGGAAGACATTATCACACTTTGTCAACAATTCCAATGTAGCTGTAATCCTCCAGTTCAAAAATACTGTTGGAATTAGACAAAGAATTACAGAGTTGGATCCTTGACCTTAACAAGTGATATGACAGAAAAGCTTTGTGAATCCTGAAATTGCAGAACACCATGAAGTATGTACTTTTCCATGTACCCATTACTGTGATTACCAGAAGGGAAAAACGGCACTTTGCGGAGGGGCAGACTTCATTCAGAGAGTCGGCTAAGCTGATTCACTAGTGACAGGCTCCACACACAAACCACACAGCCCAAGGGATTCAAATTTGTCCCAAAGCAAAATAGACTTGAGGGCACTTGCTCTTTATCCAAAAGTTCAATCCAAACATGCCAAAGATCTATTACACTCATTGAATTAATGAGCTGAACCATTAGGTATAAAATTTCCATAACCTAATTTAATTGCTAGTATGTCTGAAAGGTAAACGTCAACGCTGAGACTAGGAGCAGCGTCCGGAGCCTACTTGGCAGAAGAGAGCAGATTTTAGGAACCCAGCCACCCATCATGCTTCTAACATCAATTGTGCTGCTACCGGTATTTAGGATGCCCCTTCTCTCTCAGGCCATCAATTTCATAAAGAATCTTGAGAAGTAAACAGAAAAGAAGAAGGGCTCATATATATGGTGAGATGTATCAGCATTAGAGTTTAAACTTTCTCATAATCATGATACAAGGTACAGAGCAAGGAAGAACCAACATAGATGCTTCACTAATAAGAAACATCCTTCACATCGTGGTCTGTATTGTAAATGCAAATATTGGCTCACAGAACAAAGCAATGTAGCCGTAGAAGAACAACTAATCACAGAGAAATAGTAAAGTCATAGCCCGCGAGCAAAAACTCCTTGCAGAGCCGTACCTCAGATTTTGACGACAATATGGCAATTCCATGTGTTGTCTAGCAACTCTGTGCATTCTAATACATTTTTCAGCAAATATATAGACAGTGTACTCTGTTAATGTAAAGGTTTGGCTTAGGCATTTGCATAATATCAGCTGCCTTATGCAAACACCTTGCAAGCCTTTGTATTATTTGTTGTTATGGGTTTTATCTTCCTCACATCCCGTGAATCTCTTGTGCTTTTCCGATATTTTTATGAAAAAAAAAGAAATTGCCTTTGTGAAAAACCAGTAGCCTTAAATACATTTTTTCAAAAGTTACAAAACCTATTACTGAATTTCAAGTGTTAAAAAATGCATTGCAGGTAGATGATTCTTAATAAGAAAGAATTAACTTATATTTAAATATTGCCATTATTTGAAGAGGAATTACTTCCTGAAAACAATGAAGAATAGTCATTTCTATAACTATAGTCTTTAACTTTTTCACTAACTGAAGATACAGTCCATTTAATTTGTATCAGATCAGTTTATGGTTATGTCTCACCCATGGGGTGAGACAGTCAGTGCCTCTCTACCCATTAAATTGCCGGTGTGATGTGTGTGTGTGTGTGTGTGTGCACGCGTGCATGTAGAGAAAGAGACAGATGGACAGACAGCAAGAAGGAAAATGAACTAACAAACATGGGAAAATGTCTACACCAAAGGCCAATGGTTTAGCAGATATAGCAGTAAGAATATCCTAGGGGCCTGTATGAGATATGTGGCCAAGAGAAGAAACAGGAGGCTGCTACATACAGGTAGACTGATCAAATAAATAAATGTATTAAGGCTAACTGGAGTCATGTGTCTCACTGCTAGAAAATGGAGTTACAAGTTTTAAAAGAAGGAAAGCTAGAATGAGCCCTACAGTGTTTGCTTGGAATTGAATATGTCAATGTGAATTCATGGTTTTGGTAGATAGATAGCTACATAGATAGATAAGTAGGTAGATAATATAGACATGAATATAGAAGTAAAAGTGTGTGTGCATGTTTTAAAATATACGTGTATGTATATAACTGGATATATTTCCTGGCTGTGTCTCCTGAGAGGCCACAGAAGCATCAACCCCCCAGTACCATGGAGCACACCAAGTGTCCAGATCTTGACTTCTAAATGCCAGGACCCAGAGCTTCTCAAATAAATGGCTGAATCCAGGCTGGGGGATAAAATATAAGATGAGCCTGGAACATTTTGTTATACCAGAAAGTAAAGATGTGCTCAAAGAACCACGGGGGTGTTTCAGAAACCAGCTCGATGGGACTTTCCACAGCTCAAACTGAGAACTTTTGATCACCAAACAAGTAGTGGTACATTGTATCTCAGTAAGTAAAACCCACAGTGATTTACATAAGTGAGTGAATAAATAGAAAGAAGGGAAAGATTTTTCTTACAGTACAAAATTAACTTATAAATGTAGAAGGAATGGCAGAATTAGAAATCACCATTTGGCAATCATTTAAAAAATAATTAACTCAGGCAAGAAACAAAAATGGATGATGAGATTAATGGATGAAATTTGGATGCAATACAGGATATTTAAAAGTCTCTTCCAACAAACTACTTACTAATTGTAAAGAGTAAAATAGTAACTTTATATTAAAGAGATCCAGCAAATACCTTCTTACTCAAGTGATCAAAGTTAACACCACCAGTGACATGACAAATTGATGTCACAAGTCACCTGATGGGATGCGGTCAGGACACAGCATCACTGCTATGATCCTGCAGCCAAAAATGCAAAGCTTGAATCCAATCATGAGGAAATATCAAACAAACCCGAATTCAAGACCATTCTACAAAATCACAGGCTGTACTTTTCAAAAGTGTCAAGGTCATGAAGGTCAAAAAAAGACTTATTCTGGTTTAATGGAGACTTCAGTGACACAACAACTAAATACAAAACCTGATCCAGGATCGAGTTCCTATTAATGGAACAGTTAGAAAAAACAGTAATGGATTCTCTGGCTGAAAGGACTTCCAACTTCTATGTAAATTTGAACATATTTCAAAACAAAATGAATAACTCAAAAGAAAAACTGTGGTAAAAGTCTTTGGCCATGTGTGTTAGAGAGAACAATGGGTGGGGAAGGGCTGAGGGGAGCATATGTGTTTACCCAGAAAGATACATCTTCCTTTGGTGGGATATTGTGACTATTAATAAACACTAATATCATTGATTTGGTCTACCCACTACGTGAAATGTCTCCTTGGAGGCAATATTATTACTATAGAAAAATCTTAATTATTATCTCTTGATATCTTAGGACTCTCATTTATAAAAACATAAACAATAACTGGCTTGAGTAACAAATGAGTTACATTTCAAACCCACTTTCCACCGTGATTTTAGCAAGAATAGAAAATACTTGGCCATGCACAGTGGCTCACGCCTATAGTCCCAGCACTTCGGCAGGCTGAGGCAGGAGGATCACTTGAGACCAAGAGTTGGAGATTGCAGTGAGCTATGATGACACCACTGCACTCCAGCCTGGGTGACAGCTAGACACTGTCTCTAAAAAATACTACTAATAATAAAAGAATAGAAAATACTGCTAATATTTAGGTAGTAATTTGTTTTTAAATAAAATTACATTTAAATTTGGTCGTACATTTAGAAAGCAAAAATTTATTTCCAATTAAATTTTATAATACTTCTTTTTGATGTCCAAAAAAAATTTATAAAATAGCTCACTGGAGGCAGAATCAAAACATGGCCCCAAAGGCCACAAAGATTTGTGATCATAATAAAACCATAGACAAATAATTGAGTCACTCCAAGAATTCATCAGATTTCTTATTGGCAGTGTGTGGAAGAATCATTCAAACTTAAAATTTTGCATGGATTCTCTCACAAAGTTGAAAACTTTCCCCTTTAAATGTCACGAATTCAAATTAGAAAGTATTTTTTTCTGAAACAAAGGACACACAACATTTAGTCACAAATGGCCATTAGGAATGCAATTTGTGATGATAAACAATATGGAAACAATCACAGAATGGAAACAAAAACAAAGAGATTCTCCCAAGGCCAAGTCAAAGACTGAGAAATAAAATTGTACATCCTCAATATTCACAAACACAAGAAGAAAAAAAGGAGGCAACTAGAAAGATCTTTTTGCTATAATAGGTTATAAAAACCAGATTTAAAAACACATCCATAGAAGGAAAAATTTAGTCCCAGAAATGAAAAACTTTGTTTCTTAAAAAGACAGGCAAATTATCAAGCTTCTATATTTTTGTCTGGAAGTACATATACTGTTATATGTATTCTTTTTTTAAAAAAAAAAGAGAGAGTTTTTGGAGTTACTTAAAAATGATAAACTTGATCTTTAACTGCTTAGAAGTAACTAAACTGCCTTTAAATGGGCTTTAACAACTTGAATCATGGGCAGTTGTAGGTTACTTGGGGAAGAATTATAAATTCAAGATGATTCAATGGCATCGTTCAGTCACACTTCCACACAGTGGCAACTCATTTCAGCTTTCCATGGGCATAAGAAAGTTCACAGAATCCCATAATCAAAACATGCATTATGAAGGAAGTTAAGGTGAAAAGTAAATTAGAACCAGAAAAATTTGTCTTTTCTTTACTTGGAGGAAGCACACATGCTAGACATAGGGCAGTGTTCAGCAAGGGCATCTGCATAGAACTAGCAAGTAAGCATCATAAACTTTTAGGGGTGATAGCATTACCTTACGCATTGTGGCTATTGTCAGAAGACAAAAACGAGGTGCGTGGTAGTTATTTGTCTACCAAGGTCCAACATTGAGCCTTGTGGCTTAACACAGAATAAAACCCTGATAACAGGAGTCACACATTAGGCTGAGGCATTCTCAAACATGATGCAGTAAAGAAAATATTCCGAGGAAGCAGTAAGTGACTAGGTGACTTTTCTAAGTGGAGCTGCCTGGAAGGCAAGGGGGAGAATTTGGGCTAAGTATAGAATCAAACAAAAAATCTGGGGTGTGGGTAAGTGTGCTAAGGGTAGCTGCATTCATGGAATGGTGAACCTAGATCTGATGTGTCCAAAAGAACAAAAAGGAAACTTGATAAGCTATATATTTACCATCATTTTCTAAGAGGAAACACAGCAATTAATCAAGAAAGACACAATGAATGCCTTCTGTAGATCTGAATATGAACATTGAGCAGTATGACTGACAACATCTCTGCAAGGGGCTTTTGCAGACAGCACATAAATCATCTTTATATAAGCATTTCTTAAATTGCCCATACCTAATATTTGAAGGTACTATATTAAACTCCAATAGTTTGAAGTTTTGTCTAAGGGGTAAAAACATTCCAGGTTTATTGTTTTACTTCTCATTCTTTTAATTGATGTATACTTAACCTACAGTAAAATATACTGATATCAAATGTACAATTTCATGAGTTTTCACAAATGTAAACATCAGTGTAGCCACAATCCATTAAGAATAGGATATACTCATCACTCAAAGAGGTTCTTCGTGCCTCTTCACTCCCCCACCCAAAGTATCCGTCACTATGGCTTAGTTTTGCCCTCAGAACATCATATAAATGAAATCATAACAGTATGCAACCTTTTCTTTCTGGCTTTTTTTACTCAACATAACATCTGAGAACTCATTCATGTTGTTGCAAGTGTTAGCAGTCCACTCCCTTTTATTGATGAGCAGTGCTCCATTTTGTGAGTATACACAATTTGTTTATTCATCTACTGATGAACATTTGGGTTGTTTCTGGGTCTTGACTATTATGAATTAAGCTACTATGAATATATTGCTTTGTGATGTTCTAACTCACACATAAAGTTTGGAACTAATGGATAGCACTTCCTTAGACAAACGGTTTAGGAAAAAATAGCAATAAAATCTTTTTGTGGAGCACGATCTAACACAAAATTGATAAGCTGTGGGTCTTACTGATGCTGTGGCAGGGACCTGAAGTGCACCTGCTGAAATTTCTTTCCTTTCCCCCAACCCCACAACTTCACAGCCTGCTAAGTCCGACTGAGAACATAGTTCTTAAAAAACCATTGCCTTAATTATCTTCCTCAAACATCAATTTTCTCAACAAAACCTTTGACAGTCATTCAACAGTGCCCACGGAGCCATTAAGCTTCCCAAGAGCCTAGAGCACAGGGGTTGTTTCGTGACTGGTGGCTTTCAGTTCCTGCATTCTTTTTATTATTACATATTATTTGTATCTTCATTATGTATTATTTGAAATTTATAAAAATGGCATATAAATGAATGTCATGAAGCTTAATTATAAGACCAACACCTGTGAACTGGTCTCCAACCTAGGAATTGGAATACCACCTGCGACATTTTTTCTGGGACTCCTTTGGAAACAGAGTTGCCCCCCTCAATATTTAGGGGGCATCTCTCAGATTTAGAGGGTCAAAAATTACAATCAGGGAGAAGGAGCTAGACTCATAAGCAGCTGGCTGTGCGAGAATGGGCAAGTGATTTAACATCTTGGGATGGAATCACAATGCTCCCTCATGCTGTCAATAACATTGGGGTGCATCAGGATTATTTGACATGATCCCCCCATTCATAAAAGACTCCCAATTAGACTTCAGATGATACATGCAAATTACATTATATGTACGGTCATTCATTTATGTACGTATTTTAAAAGCATAGAGCATTAATGTATTGAATATAAACATTTAAAAATGCTACAATATTTGCAAACCTGTTTTCACATGTATTAACTTTAACAACTAGGAACCTCAAAAATAGTTTGAGGCTTTTCCCAACTCCCACGAAGCCCTAGGTATCATGCTAAGGGAGGAGACACGAGGGTAAGCGCAGGCCGACCTGCTATCATAGGTCCATTCCAGAGTCCAGCAGGTGTGCTTGCTTTTCTCCATATTATATGATGGGAAAAGGGAAATCTGCCAATTCTACCTTTGCAAAAGAGTAATTCTTGCCATTACACTGTAATATACTTTTCAAAGTAGTCTCATAAATATTTTTGCATTCATTAAAAAATTAGGCAATTTTCCAGGAAAATTAGCTCGAAGTTCTTTAAAATGATGTAAAATGGTGTTTTTGTAATAATCACTTCTTACTTCTTTACATTAATATGCTCTTGTTTTCTCTTATAATAAAATTGTGCTCATTTTTATGTATCATATTTCAGAAATTATGAAACAACTAATGCATAATGGCCAACATTCTTGATTTATCTCCATTCTTCATTTCTTCAGACTTGTTTTCCACTGATTTTTCTCCAATTATCTGAAACAGCCTTAATTTCTTATATAGTTATAATAGCATGATTACATCTTTCTGATTTTTCAAACACTCAGTGCTGCACACACTTCATCATACTACTTTCCAAAAGCGTTAATTGGCTCTTCCCTTTCATTTTCTGGACTCATATTTTTATTTAGTCAACCAAACATATATAATGCCTATTGGATTTCTCAAACATGTATGGCTTTCTTAGATTGGCATAATAATTTTCAGCATTAAACATCCTGTACACTCAGTACTCTGCATTCTGCTGAGAAACAATTACTAACAGAGAGCGATCATGGGGGTTTATCCATCTCTACAAGTAATTAGGGATTTAATCTGAAAAGCAGAGTTGCATTTAATGCCAAGGACGTATTGACTCATCATAATTGAGTTTCTGGAAGTAGAATGTGGTTGAAGAGCACATGCCTGGATTCTGACTGTCCTGTTTCCAATCCTGCCTCAAAGGTTTATTAACCAAAAGGCTTTACACCTCACTGAGTAAACTTGAGCAAGTTTCTTACTCCTCTGTCTCAGTTTCTTCATTTGTAAAACAGAGTGAGTCAATGCAAGCGCCTCCCTCAGAAAGGAGCCACGCGGGATTCACGGAAGTAATGCACTTCGCAGGGTGTCTGGAACATGACCAGCACCTAAGGAGCATTGTCTAATTTTGTTGTCACCATTATTATTATTAAGCTTTGACACGAGCTCCTGCTAATCGCTAGCCAATGTTACTCTCCGAAATCTTCTACAGCATCAGAGATTCTCATGTGACTGAGCTATTTCAGGACTGGCCAAGTGGCAGGAGAATAAACCCGCCAGCGTGCTTCCAGTTCTGAGATTTTGAATGAGGACCTCAAACGCGTCTCTCAAGGCCTTACCGGGACTGTCCACAAGGTGGCACCAGTCCTCCCACAGTCCCAGGACTGAACGTTTTGGAAAGGAACACAGGGGAATGTGGACTTGCGCTCATTCATATTAAGGACAGTTTCTGCTTTAAATGTCCAGTCAAGCAAACCTTTTGTCCCTCCCCACAAGCTCTTTACTCATAGGAAGAGTCTTTCTGGGACAGACTCTTAGCATAGGTCAACATGGCCATTTCCAATGAGTCTACACTCTATAGCTAAAGCACTTCTCTTCCTATACAAGGAAGTGTAAAGATTCCTTCTAAAGTTTCAGGATCAAAAAATTAAAAGGAAAAGAAAGCAGGAAGTGTAAAGAAAACAAAAAGGCCTCAGAAAAAAATTACAAAAAAATTACAAAACCAATACAATAATCCGTAGACACTCCCAACTAGTTATTTCTAAGCAAAGTGGCCATTTGGGGGAGGGTGCAGTGAAAATGAATATTTGCAAAGAAATTAAACACATTCCTGTAATGAGTAAATAGTTGGTGTTAATGAGTAACATACTTTGAAAAGTAAGAATAGAACATATGGAAACTCAGTTGGCCTTTCCACTGTGACAAAACCCAATTCCAGACCAGAGACACTATTTACAGGCCAGAAATAATCCTGTCACTTTGCACATCTGAAAACTCTCTTTCAGGGTAAAGATTCATTACACCCCATAATAATATGTCATGTGAGTAAAAGCTTTCATTTACCAGGCTTGTAGCTCTAGTTCTTAGAAGAACGGCACATTTTTTAAAGGGGGATGTGGGGGGTGTGGGGAAGCATTTATTCAAGTTTGAAGTTCAAGGTTTTCCAGAAAAGCTCCACCAAAGCTGTCCTTGAGCTGGCGATTTATCTGGGTGGGGGTTGGACCGTGACCCGGAATTTTGCCCAGGAAGGGATGCATGACAGGTCAGGTAAGGGTGGCCACGCACAGGACGGGAGTAGCTGTTTCTGGAGAAATGGCTCCGTGTCTCTTCTCTTTTTCACATTCTCGTTTCTGCTCATGGCCTTCGTCTGGCTGAGATGTGCCAGACTCACAGAGCAGGGGATTTGTCTCCCTCATTTTCATGCAGTATCTGCCATATCAGTAGCCCATTCGAAACTGATTCTAACAGCCCATTACACATGTATCAACTAAAAAAAAATGCAGGGGAAAATAAACTTTCAGAGAAGAACCTGAGGAAAAAAAGTAATAATTTTTAAAGTATTTTTGTACATAAAAACTCTTTGCAACTGTTTCCTGTATAACATTAGGCCATGTTGACTTATTCTAGCACTTGACATTTATATAAAAATGTCAGAGCAAGGACGTTAGAAAATCCACATTAAAATTTGAAAACAGACATTCCCACATTATAATATTAATAGGATCAGTATCCGGAGTTTGTCCTCAGTAAGCACCAGTTCATAGCCTGGATCTTTCACTACATAGACATGGGGACAACAGATGCCGCAGGGTCTGCATGTGCCTGCAAGTTTAGGACACCTGCCTCCTGGCCATCAGCAATTCTTTCCTAATCCCTTCCTGTGCTAGTACTTCTCTAGTGTTGCCTCCATACACTCTCCCGCCCCAACGTGCTGATTTACCTGGAGGAAGACGTAAGGATCCTCTGTGGGAGCCATGTGTTCAGTGTCAGCCAAAGGAAAATGAGCACCTAAACTGTCCTTTGGCTTCCGTGAGCTATTTTTTCTAGGATTAAGGGGGAAAAAGTCTCTTGTTTTATGTATGCATCATCTCTCTCTTATCTCATATAGAAATAATGTGGTTTACTGATGAGCTATTGCAATTTCCTTAGATCTTTTGAAAGAAAAAAGGAAAACAAACCACAAATCCCACTTCCTTCTAAGTCAGTCTTACCTGCTAGAGATGGGAATTTTTGTATTCTCTTTATATTCAATGACTTTCCTATACTCGTTTATTAAGAGGGTTCGCAGCACTGCACTTTCAGAAAGCACTCCCCCTCCAGAGCAGGAGGGGAGAGGGTGAGTCCCAGGAGACTGTGCTCCAGGCTGTCTGTCCCACATGGCAGAGATTTACACAGTTCATCCCACCCAGCTCTGCTCACGTCCCTGGGGAGCAGCAGTAGCTTGTGAAATAGCCATCTAGGGTGAAGAGCACACCCTGCAGTCACGGAATGGGGCGCAGCAAACAGCACATGCAGGCAGCAAACCACAACGTGGCCTGTGTCGTGTTCTGAAGGCCTCAATTACACTGCAAAGGCATCCTCTGCTTCCGCTAACACATCTCGGGCCTGGAGGAATAGGGTCTTCTCGAATCCTTCGACTTACAAGATACCTAGGTAGTCTCACCCACTGGATAGTCTAACAAGGAATTAAGCTGAGGTTCAGGAGCTCTGAGGTTCAGGTCAGCTCTGCAGACCTCTCCACCCGGAGAGACTCTGTCTTCCTCTCCGTTCGGTGGAAAAGCGCAGTGGTCATCCCAGTCTGCTGTTCAGGAAAAGGTGATTTCAATTATGGCAGAAAAATATTTCTACCCTGACGTGCTGGTAAAATAGCAATTTCTGGTTTTTGTGGCTAATCCCCCAATGCCAGTGTCCTAGAACATCCAGACTACAGCCTTATTCTTTTCCATACATGCAGATGTCTTACTCATGCACAGCAATTGCTGTGTTGATGTTGCTTTGCCCAGGGGTTAGGCATATTCAGCTCTGCACCAATTTTCTTCGTATAATCCAAATGTTTGAATGCCGTGCCTACTCATCCTAACACTTCCTGTGTCTTTCCTATCACATCCAGTGTCATGGGGGCAGGAGAAGACAAGTGTCAGCCCATTTGTATCTAAGAGTTCTCTGTGAGTCCACATTAAAACAAATGGCAGCAGTTGTTCGGGCCTTGTGGAGGTGTGTGATGACTCACCGAAGCATATGCTCAGCGTCATCATGTCCTGACAATTACTATACATTTTGTCCAGAACAGACCCTCCTCAGAAAACATGCGGCCTGGCCTGCCTGAGGAAGTGTCTGCCTAAGTGCAGGGAGTGGCAACATCTGCCTTCCCAGCCCTCCCAGCCCTGCGCTGAGCCTCTTCACCCAGCAAGGGGAATACCATGGGTCCCACCCCTCACATCCTGCAGCTGTGACATCCCTCTCATGGATGGCCCGAAAATAGTCCTGCTGATGCCAAACAGTCTTCCTATGTGCACACGCCCAGCAATGGTCATTTAAAATTTGGTCTTCCCTTCCCTAAGGCCATCTGCGCAAATAAAGAGAGAGTGTCCAATCTTGTTTGTGGCATGGATAAAGCAGCCACAGCAACCCTGAGCCGAGGCAGCACCTGTTCCTAAACCACTGGCAGAGCACATTGTGTTGGCCTAGGGCAGGCATGGGAGACTCGTGATAAGATGAACAGTAATATTTCATCTCATTCAAGTGGATATCTCACCCTGTTCTTGGGAAACAAATGGTCACACACAAACAATACAGAATTGTACCATGAAGGAAATTAAAAGTTAAATTTAAAGGGAGTACCCTCATAACCATCTAGTTTAGTGGCTTTGAGAATGGACTCTCAGAACGCCTTGCACACCTCAGAACTCCCAGGGGCTTTTGCATGAAGTCCTGAGCAAGGGGGCCCTCAGCCTCTTACCATCCGCAGCACAAGATTCATTGAGAAAAGAAAATCCACTGGTCACAGGCATATGAGTATACGAGTACATATCAAATGCTTTTTCTTTCCACAAAGTTCTCCGGCAAACATAATTGTTTGTATATACTATTTTCTTGCACAGATTATAGAATGTAAAAATGACCAACAATTTTTTTTTAACGTATCACACACACACACACAAACCACACCCAATTCTCTAATTGGACCAGACCCAGGATCAAAGTATTTCTGAGTTTAAAACAATCATGCTACCCATCATGCATTAGTACTAAACTACTGTTATTACATGTTCCCTTTATTGATTAACTGAGATTTTAGAAGAAAAGCCAGTAATGAGAAGAAATAAATATTTACACATTTTAGCAGAGTACTGTTATTTCTGGGAAGACCATTGAAAAATATGTACCCCATTTAAAACTTTGAGACAAGGGTAGAATGTGGTTTGGGGGAGAAAAAAATATCTGGCGAAGACGACGCTCGTTTTTAAGGGATATAAAGGGTTTGGTCTTATGGAATTTTATGAATTAAAACAGAGAGATGATAATTTATGAGACCTAAGTGACAGAAGCCAGAGGCAAAAGCCACATAGTGTACGATTCCATTTACATGAAATATCCAGAACAGACAAATCCACGGAGACAAAAAGTAGATCAGTGGTTTCTTAGAGCTAGCAGGGACGGAGGAGAGAGGAGAATGGAGTTTCTTTGTGGGGTGATGAAAATAGTCTGAAACCAGAGAGTAGGGACATTTGCACAACTCTATGAATGTATGAAAGATACCACACTGAATTATACACTTCAAAGTGGTAAATTGTATGGTATATGAATTATATCTCAATAAAAATGTTTATCAAAAATGATGAGCTCTGATGGGTTAATCCAGTGAAAGAAAAAAGTTGAAATAAAAGATAAAAGAAAGGCAGAATAGATTAAAAAGGGCTCTTCTTCTCAGAGAGGTTTTTTTTTTGAGCTCTTTGAACAGAGGATCCATATCTGATTCTTCTTTTTATTCCCTGTGAAGAATTAAGTTCTATATTATGCAAAAAGAGTTGTGTTACCTGACCATTGGTTAAATGATAGTGGGAGGCATCAGGAACTCTCTTTGCAATGATTATAAAGACAATAAGGCTACCCATTCCTTTCCTCTGTTTCAACTGTCAGGACAATGTCACCTAGAAACACCCTGTCACTCTGGTCTGATGTCACAATATAGCATAGTCACATACAGTTTGGTCTCAGGCACACTGAAATGTGTCTACTTTTCTGGAATTGTTCTCTTTATAAATAATAGCCTGTGCTTATGTTTCCAAGTTAATGGTCTGGCTTCTCCTTCCTAATGAAATAAAAAAGCCGTAAAATTCACAAGACTCACCTATTCAATTACTTTTCCGTTTGTACTATCATCATTTCAGCAGGAATCAGACTAGTTGGAAAGCTGGCTAAAATAAATGCAAGTTTTATGCAGAAAAGAATGTTTAGGTAAGGCACATACACCACAATTAAGAAAACTGAATGGTGATGAGGTAGAAAAAGATTTTTGTTCCTGTGATAAATAAATCATGAGAATATGTTTAGCAAAAATATCCTCACAGGGCTATTTTTTTAAGAGCATGCAAAAAATTCACCTATATCCTGATACGTTACAGAGATTTACAGAGACACAAGTTATGACCCCCATTTAATAGTCAGAAAATTAATAGAGTAAGAGAGATTAAAAGGCTCTTGCACACTCAGAAGGAGTCAATGGCAGAGCTTTCCCCTCTAAGCCTCAGTGTTCCCATTTGTATAACGGGGCTGCAATGGGCAGAGACTGCCACATGGTTAAGTGTGTCAGCACATGGAAAATGGAAAGTCCCTGGAAAGGGTCTGACATACAGTTAGCACTCATGAATTATTGTATGCAAATATCACTCTGTTACTATTACTAAAAGACTGGCACCTGAATCTAGAAATGAAAAACAGGACTGTATGAAGAAAAACCATAGTTGGAAGTCATACCCTTGGCACTGTACATACCTGCAGCAATATATGAACCTCCCCCAGCTTTGTAGAGAAAATGGCTGGCAAAGGGGGCTGCACAGATGATCAGAAAGCTCGCGGTGACCACAGCGACTACCCCCAGGAGCATCAGGACGGCCCAGAAACCACGGTAAACTGGAGACCGCAGGAGGAAAGCAGAAAGGGAAAAAACAAAGCACTTAGGTCATGGACACAGCAGACTGCCACACCGTAAGGTTCTTTTACCTCCATTTGCCTAATTTCAGCCATAGCACCGCTAGATAGAACCCCAGGTGTGGATCTTGAATTATCTTAAAGGAGAGATTTTACCAGATGACCTTCGACTCAGTGATGTCCATGTTGGTGACCTCCAGTCAACTCCTGCTCAATATTTGCACCACACGCATGCTTCATATACTACAGGAGCTCATTTTCCTGTCTAGATTTTCCATTGTTGAGGTGGGAGCTCCTCAGGTTCTAGGTAGAGTTCTCTCGTGTCAGTGTCAGTACCCAGTTGGATAACATACAGCGTTTTATACCAAATTTACAAAGACATGAAAAGGCGCTCACATTATTTACAAATCCTGTCTCATATCCCCTGCTGTGATCTATTTGTACCACAGTGATCCCTGAGAAGCTGATAACAATCACCCCAAGCCCCTAACAACAGCAACAACAACAACAACACTTCTATTTAGGTTGTGGCTGTATTAGAAAACAGCCTAAGGCAATACAAAATGGCAAGCACAGCTATTTTTAAAAGTTTGCACAGCTACGCTTTCCAAGCAAATCTGATTTTAAATCATATTTATTTAAGGCATACTGCTTTCTCTTAATATTTTTACTTAGAATCATTCAAAATGAGAAGTACAAGAGTCTCTAACACTGAATTAATGGCTGCAGCGGGTGGGAAATGGATTGTGTGTTTAGCGATATGTAGTAATCAAATAAAAAGGAATTCTGATGATCACTTTTGGGTTGGATAATTATGGATCTATTAAACAAATTCACCATTTCCATCATTTCCAACTAACTAAAATAAAATCTCATTAGTAGAAATGGGGGAAAGCCCAGTGAAACATATTAGTCAAATTATAATATTTTAAGAAAATATAGAAACTTTATAAGAAGGCAAAGAATGATTTTTCTCAACAAGCCTGCCCAGCAAAGAAGAAATATATTAATCAGCCGGAATTGTAGAGAAAGAGGATGGGAAGATGGAAATTTGGGAAGAGGAATCCCCACAGTCACATGGGAAAGGAAGGCGAGGACTTTTGTGTGCACAGGGAAGTCCTGAAGACAGGAGTAAAAGGCGTTTCCTCCCCTGGCACGGCTTCCACGCGCTGAGGTGGGAAGTGTCTGTGGTCGTGTTCAGGCTCTGCAGGCAACAGAGCCGCATATGGAGACTGATGTCGACTTTTAAGTGTGGGAATTCAGAGTGGCAGACTGTGGGCCAAATATTTGCTGTCCTTGTCCAACCGGAGTTTATTAGATAATTGGTGAGTCCCACATTTTGCGTTTTCACTCACTTCATTTACAAAAAGGCTACGGTTTTCTATCACAGGACACGTTCCGTGCCAAGTGCTAGGGATGCCGCCATTAGTGAGAGGCAGTCTAGGAAACAGGAGGCCACTCCATGGCCCCCCATCACATGAAACTGGCTAAGTGTGACAAACAGCTATACGAGCACGCTGAGAAGTAAGTAGCAGCAAGTGGACTGAGGATGGAAGTCAAATCTTACAGAAAGATCAGCTCGGCTGCAAATAATTATCTGAGTGTTCTTCTATTCTCCTCATGGATTTGGCCTGAAGGTAAGCCAAATTGGGAACTATGTAAAAGGTGCAAATAGCGGGAAAATCCTAGTGGAATCCATTGTTCTGGCTACCGATCTGGGAAAAGAGGCCCCTGCAAGCCAGAGTATGGAGGAAGGGGGAGATCTCCATGTTTATTTTTCTCTTTTTATTCCCCTGGTCCTGCCTCTAGGTCGGCTTCAGACATAGATCTGTACTGCTACCCCAGGGGAGGTGTGGGCACTTAGGATACCGAAAGATGACCCAAACCTCTGGATAGAGGGACCAGAAAAAGGGACCCTCATAATGCAAAGAGAAGGAGAGGAATCACAATTATATATTTTTTTCTTTTCTCTTGCTGCTTTGCTGAGTGACACAACTGCACGGAACTGTGCCATAGCACAGGAGACCAAAACTGTAAGAGAATCCAATCTTCCCGGCCAGAGAAACTGGGAAAAGGGGCCCTAGAAGCCAGAGCGGATGAAGGAATCCCACAGAGGAGAGAGCTGGAGAAGAGACTCTAAAATTCTGTGTTTGAACCAACACAAGTGTCAAGCTTACCCCTAAGTTGCACATGCACAGAAAATGGCCAAAGAAGTATAGCAAAGGCTTTGAGAAGTGAATTACAGTATAAAAACCACTCAGGTACCAGAGCAAGCCCTGAGAGGTGCATGCCCGAGGGCACATGACACAAATAGCATAGCAAAGACTTTGAAAACTGAACTGATATTGAAACTGCCACCACAGAAGAAAAGGACAGAATGAGCAGGTGGATTGCCTCTTAAAACAACAACAACAAATCGATATCGTCCAGAGAATTTTAACAGTATTCAAGTCTGACAACATAATATTCAAAATGTCCAGGGTACAACCAGAAATGACTTGATATACCAACAATCATGAAAATCTGACCAATTCTCAAAGGGGCAGGCAATCAGATGCCAACCCAAAGATTATTCAGATGTGTCAATTATCAGACAGACTTGAAAGCAGCTCTTAGCACCATGTTCTATGAACTGAGGTAAATACTCTTGAAATGAATAGAATGAGAGAAATTCTCAGGCATGAAAGAGAGTCTATTAAAAAAAGGACTAAATTGCATTTTTAGAATTGGAAAATACAATATTTGAAATTTCAAATTCTGTGAGATGGATTCAATAACAGAATAGAGATGAGAGAGGAAAGAGTAAGTGAATTTGAAGGTAGAACAATAGAAATTATCCAATTCAATATGAAGAACAGAAAGGAAAAAAGATTAAAAACAAAATGAACAGAGTTTCAGAGACCTCTGGGACAATATCAAAAGTTCTCACATTTGTGTCATTGGAGTCCCTAAAGCAGAGGCAAAAGATACTAGTGCAGAAAAAATTTCATAAAAATAATGCCTCAAAACTTCCCGAGTGTGGTAAAAGACAAATTTACAGATACAAGAAAGTCAGCAAACTCCAAAGAGAATAAACTCAAAGAAATCAGTCAAGACCATAATAATAAAGTTCCTGAAAACCATACAGAAAGAAAAAGTCTTGAAAGCAGTGAAAAAAAATAATGACATATGACATACGGAGAAATAATCTCAATAACCGCAAACCTCCCACCAGGAATGACGGAGACCAAAAGACTGTGGAACAACATTTTTAAGGTGCTGAAAGAAAAGACCATCAAAATAAAATTCTGCATCAAGTGAAAATATCTTAGAGAAATTAAGGTAAAATAAAGCCATCTGTGAAGGAGGAAAGCATAGAATTTGTCACCAGCAGACCTGTTCTATAGTAAATGCTAAAGGAAGGTTTTCAGAAATGAAGGAAGACAAACTAATGATTAATATCTGTATAAATATAATAAATCATTTTTCTCCTCTTAATTTCATTAAAATATATTTGACTGTTGAAATAAAAAAATATTGTCAGCGTAATACAGTAGAAAAATCTAGGTTTGGGAATCAGAGTGACCTGAGTATTTACCACTTTCACTGTGTAATCCTGGACCAGTCACTGAAGCTTCCTGAACCTCTGTCTCTTCTTCTGTAAAATATGGCTGTTGTATCCATCCTTGACAGCTATTGGAAGAATTATTTATAATGTATGTGAAGTGTGTGGCATATAATAAAAGACCAATGAAGAGAATTTATTTTGTGGTTGGTTTTATTGTTGTTATTATTAAAATTGCATTATCAATGCACAGCAGGTGGTATTGTGTTCAACAATAGTAATGTGAATTATTTCCCTCAGAGAGCCTTGTAGACTGTTTTTCATGCACCACTGAAGTTGGGCAATTCCTTTAAATTATAGCCTATAGTGCAGTACAAAAGTTGCATTTGGGCAAAGTGGACTGCCACTACAAAAAGTTCCACAAAGTTCTCATACTGTCTCCCATGGGGAATTTCCCTGTCCATTAACCTTCTAAGAAATCACTGGCCTTTTATATCACGTGACTCTACTCCTAAATACCTAAAACACAAATAAATGGAGTAGGGCCCTGACACAAAGACAGCTGATGCAGGGTGACCTCTGACCCATGGCTTCTGACCTACAGTTTGACAAGATGAGTTGAACTAATCTGTGCGCTCCCTCGAGAAGTGGAAAGCTGTAAAAGTGAGGTGGTAGCAGCACAGTTGAAGCCGGCAAGGAGCACTGGTGGCCGGTGCAGAAGGGCCACATGTGAGGCAAGGGCTCAGGAATTGCAGATCAGGCCACACAGAAGGCTGAGGAAGTAGGAGGAGCCTCTATACAGCAGAGGGGATGTAAGAAAGAGAGTAAACACACGGTGAAGGAAAGAGAGAGCAAGACAGGTAGGGGGAATAAATGCTCCCCAGAGCTGCTGGCATTGCCGACAACTGCCAGCTCCTGCCCTTTCATTTGCTCTAGCAAAACAGCCCGGCTTTTGATTCGGAATCCCCTGCAAAAGGCAGGGGCAACAGACTGGTGTTTAAAGGGGTGGGGGCTGACTGCTGGAATGTTCCCACCACACAGACACAGCCTGCAAGTGAGGTTCCCTAGCACCCTTCCCGTGTGCCTTATTTTTCTATCTGTGCTTCTAACATTCAAAAGTGCATCACTTCAAGCATATTACAGAATTTCTTGGAACTTCCTGTTTTCTTACCTGATAACCACACACTTTTTATATGCACTGCACTTTGATTCCAGAATTAAAATGTTCAGTCATAACAAAGAATTGTCTTGTGGAACTGGGTGAGGTTTGTGCACTGTCTAAAGTAAAACTGAGCCAAGCAGAGAATCATCAACATAAAGTGAACCGAGTGCATGAATGTGGGGAGTCAAACACAACATGAGGCCTCCTCTGCTTACTAAACCGTGCGACGGCGATAGGCCTCAGTTTTCTAACATGGAAAGCGATATCCTCTACATAGGTTACAGTGAAGCTTAACTGAGATAATATATGAAAAGCAGCTGCATACAGTAAGCACTCAATATATCTGCTATTATTATTATTAGTTATTACATCTCGTAATAAAATGGTCTTGTTAATAATGCAGTTGACACTAATAGATATCTTCTAATCTCATGGATCTAGGCTAGGGACAGACTTTAAATTTTAATATATATGTTATACATACACATATACACATACACACCTATATATTAAAACCAAAAACTGAAAGCCTGTCCCCAAGTTTTCAGCATATATGTGTGTGTGTGTGTGTGTATTAATACACACACACACACATATGGCATATATATAATTTTGTATAATTGTATGGATACATAAAAACAATTAAATACATATACCTATAGATATATACAATTATATATATACCTATAAAGTCTGGGGGGGAGGATATTTTGGTTTGGTCAGTGGTTTATGTTGGGCTTGCTCAGGGTGGCAACTTGAAAAATGTATGAAACGGAATGGGGTAGATCAAGAACTCAGGTAAGGACCCCATGGAGGGTTAAACAATAGCCGCAGGGGTCTGGAGAGTCCAGAGGTTGTAAAGAGAAGCAGCTGTTCCAGAGAGAACTCCCCTTTCCCAAACTTTCATTCAAACCTTCTATAAAACCCACCACTCTCCCGTTTGTCAGGGTGGATGCTGTTTTCGGCATCCATCCACCTGCCCCCAGGTGCCCAGGATAAACAGCATTTGCTATGTCTCAGGCTTGAGTGTCTTCCTCTCGGATCCAACCTAACAGTTCAGATTGTTCCAGACTCTCGTATCTTGAATGTACCTCAGAGAAAACTGAGTTTGTTTCCTTGTTCTTTATATGAACCCATTAAAACTGCAAAGCCTTGTCTTTGAAGGTTTTGGACTGTGCCTAGTAAGAACATCTCTAAAAATCCATTTGTACCATTAAATACAATTCAATGCTTAACTTAAACAATATTGAATTTCTATTAGTTCCTATTAGAACATGAAACAAGATTACAATGTGAACAGATTGACATGTAATCTATATCATCACAATTCAGATTAATTAAAGGAAAGCTTCATCTGAATCCATGAAAAGATTAAAGAATTAAAGACTATTTTCAAAGAAAATAAGTTCAGTTGATATTAAATCAATTGGCGAATTGACCTAACAAAGTGCTGCTTGGCCAGGTGTTGAACTGAGGAAAATTGCTGGTAATCAGTCTAACCACAGATGTTGTTAAATGGGCATCTGTTCTGAATTCCATGTAAAGGGTTAGAAAAATAAAGCCCTACAGTATTTCTTTATCCAGTAGAATTATATAATAGTAAAAATGTACTAAAACCTCATTAATTTAGATGATGGGCAAAAGCAGCCTGAAGTTTTAATTGTGGGTGATTTTTAGAATAAGTTACATTTCAGGCCATTCATGTCCACCCAATAACTCAAACTGGTGTCTCAACAGGGACCTCTAAGAGCTGCCCTGCCAGGCTAGCTTGGCAAATGGGAGAGTTGCTGACAACCAGAAGCCACTTAATTTAGCAAACATATGCTGAGAGCTTTCTAAATGCAAGGCACCAAAAACTGCTAGGGTGAGACATAATCCTTGCTCTCAGGAGTTCATTTTAGCAGAGGTAAAAGCAAGTAAGTCTAACACTGGGTGATAAGTGCCCTAATGGAGGCATGCTTCAACATCATGGTGCCTAACGGACTATTGCACAGAGAGGCCACTATTTCAGGGCTGAGTTAGCAGTGAGAAAAGCCATGCTGTGCTGGGTCTTAATGCTTGCCTAGGATTTCAGGAGGCAGAGGTAGGGGCAAGGTCATTCCAATCAGAGTAGGAAAGAGTTCTTTGGAAGGTGGAACAGTTAGCAGCCCCCTGCGGCTACCTCCCTCGTAGATGTCGGGAAGAGAAAATGAAGAACTTGGAAATGTAGTCAAGGCCTTATATGTCTTTTCAAAGAGCTGGTCCCTTATAGTACAGGTGCTAGGTAGTCACTGAAGGTCATTAATCCCAGATCCCCATAAAATTGCTGTCAGAATATGTAGAGAATGAACTGCCAGAAAAGGATAGAACAAGGGAAAACTAGTTAGGTAGTTATTGCAGCAACCCAAGTGGGTGTTCATGAAGGACTGACCCAAAGCCGGGCAGTTGGGATAGAGATGAAATAAGCTTTAGTATTATTGTTGTCATCAGTGGTAAGCAACCAGCAAGAATCAAGGGTGTCTCTATGGGTTTTCATTTGCAGGTCCAAAGTTCATTCTGTTAAGCTATTAATAAATTTCTTCTTGATTTTGCATAATATTATAATTTGTAGAACAAACTTTCTTTCCTACAGAGAATAGAGGGAAAAGTCAACCCAAATGATCACAATTCCAAATTCATAGCGTTTTGATAAGTGATTTTCTTGTACATACAAAAATGTAAATATTTTATTTGCAGCTTAAAAATAAACTTAAGTGTTATTCGTTTTTCCAAACTTGCTATATTGCTTTAGACACCCACAAAGCTAGTTCATAAAGCTAATCCTATGTTTCGACACATCCTCAGGCACACGCAGTGTGAAGTGCTATAAAATGTTCTAAATGAAGCCACAACAAAACACACCACTTCCCCCGCCCCCCACAGCAAACGAGGGCCGCCAGCATATGTCGCCGTAGCTTTAGGCAACATGCTTCCTTGCACAGGCCAGCAAGCCTGGCCTTCATGTCCATAGACTGCTAGTCTTGGCAGTGTTGGGCAAGTCTAAAAATACAGTAGTGCCTGCACCAAAGCAGAAGGACAGGCTGTACAGTGTGCCTGTGTCTGAACCCTGCAATTGTGGACATGCCAAGTCAAGTGCTTGGCACAGTCCATTGATTATTTTCTGGACAAAAAGAACACTTAGAGACCCGATGGAGTTTATTTACCTCCTTACTGTAAGCACTGGCCAGTAAAGGAAAAGCTTCCAGGGAAGAAGTACATTGGACCCCACCTTCCACTCTGCTGTGACCTTGAGAAAGTCCTTGAAGCAGGAGAAGCATGAGTTTCTTCACACAGGATAGAGAGCTTTCCAGGTCTGAGAGTGGACCCACGTTCATTATCTTGTTTGCTCCTCCTAACGAGCTTGGGGGTAGGAAGGGAGGTTTCCCAGGTGCAGAGAAGGGTGGCTCTAATCATATGAGCAGTTGCAGGGGTGGTGGCTACGGTAACAAGAGTAACAGTAGAACATAGCCTGGGAACAGCAGCCAGCAGCGTCCTCAGAGTCACAGGGGTGAGGACGTGAGGCAATGCGTGCACAGCCACTCAGTGCCCAATCCAGGGGACCAGGTGAGCACCCAGGGCTTAACCTCCAGTTCCAAAGTCTTACTCTGCCTGCTGCCCCCTCGGTTAAGAACACCAGACTCCTGGGCCGTCTGAGCTGCTGGTGTCATTGCAGAAGGTACCACACGCCACTTGTGGCTTGGCCTTGGCAGGTGTTCCTTCCTCTGTCATCACAGCAACCCCTGTTTTGTGTTTTACAGCTAAGGCTCAGAGAGGTTAAATAACATTCCAAAAATTAAACAGCCAGGAAATGACAAGGTCAAGATTTTCTCTAGGGCTGTCTGAAATCTCAGCCATCTCTATGCTTGTTGTGTTTTTCAAATAAATTGGCACTGATCCCTCTAAGTCTTCCAGTCTCAAATCCTCCCACTCTGGCTCCTTCTGTTATATCCTCCAGAAATGTTGAAAATACACTGCAGTTCCCTGGGGGGAAATGTTATCATCATGCCTCCAGGCCTTGGCAATGTTGCTTCCTCTAACTAGAATAAATAGCTTCCCTACTTGTTATGGACTGAATGTTTGTGTCGCCCAACTCCCACTACATTCATATGTTGAAGCCCTAACCCCCAAAGTGAGAGAATTTGGAGATGGGGCCTTTGGGGAGGAAATAGGTTTAGATGAGGTCATGAAGGTGGGGCACTCATGACAAGCTTAGTAGCTTTAAAAGGAGAGAGAGAGATGCCACGTGAGGACACAGTGAGAAGACAACCACCCGCAGGCCGGAAGAGGGCCCTGCCCAGAACCCAGCCGTGCTGGCACCCTGAGCTTGGACTTTCAGCCTCCAGGGCTATGAGAAATAAATGTCTTATTTAAGCCACCCTGACTGTGGTATTCTGTTACAACATCCCAAGCTTACTAAGACACCACTTACCCTTCTTCTGATCAAACATCCTTGCCTCCTTGAAGGGACAGAGTGGAGGGAGTTACTTCCTCAACTTCACTAAAAGGCAGGAGAGTATAGAATCAGTAGGAATATACGTATTTAATAGATTCAAGAGTTGTGTGACCTTGGGCAAGTTACTTGGCTTCTCCATGCCTCGGTTTCCTTCCCTAAAATGTGATAATAATGATACGTATTTTCCATTTTCTAGTGTTGTTAGGATGATTGGAAGACTTAATGCAGGTAAGCACCAAGCACAGTGCCAGACCTGAGGACTCAATTTGTGTCCTTGAAACAGGCTGGTCACTGGCATTCTCTCGGTACATACCCACCTCCACTGCTTGGCTGTGAGCTCCTTCTGGGCAGAGACTCGGTCTTGCTCAGTTTTCTAACCCTAGTGGAAGCTTTATGCCTTGGGTGGAATAGATGCTCAATAAAATACGAGTGAATAGATGATCAGTAATTTATTACTCAATCCCCACTGCAATCTTGGGATTCATGGGATATTCAATGGCCGTGCACCTGAAGGGGCTAACTCATCCAAAACAGAAACGAATCCAGGATCGTGACCTCGTTACCACATGACTGGAGAGTCTTTATCACCTAAATCCCTACAAGAGAGGTGCTTGAAGAAGAAGAGCTGAGGATCAAGTAATCAGGTGTTAACACCTGGGTACCAAGTAAGAGCAGGAGGGCTGTGTGATCATCCTTTCCATGTGCCTCAATACCAGTGCTTAAAAATGAACCAAGAACTTCATTTCTATGTGTTTCTGTCCAGCTTGAAAAATGCCTGAAGAGAGACAGATTTCCTCATTCACAAATTCCATTTTTTAAAAATAAATTCTGATTCATACCTAAAAAGATGTGATCCTTTATATAAGCCATTTTAAGACCATTTTATTCATACACTGTTTTGAACATTAAATTGGAATCTGTTTCCCAGAAGCTTTTGTACAGACCATAGAAAATAATTACAGAGAAGTCTTACTTATTTAGTTGTAAGTATTCTATTCTAAGTATTCTAGGACCCCCGAGTCTTCATTTTCATCTTTTAGATGATTTGCCTCTACAAATCTCTAACATCCTAGAATCACATTTTTTTAGGGAATCTTTTGGCCTTTTATTATATTGCTATTATACATCCAGGAATCTTCTTCTTCGGGATGTGACCAAAAGTGGTTTCTACCACTTTTATGTCAGAAAAGTTAGTTTACAAATTTCATAATGCTAAAATGATTTGATGTCTCCCCTCTATTTATACCATAAGACACCCAACAAAAGAAATGATTAACAACTAAATTGAATTCTACTCTTTCATTCACCTATACCCAAGCATTGATTGAAAATCTACCTTGTATCAGGCACTGTGCTAGGTTAGCACTTACTGGTGATACAACATAAAAAAAGTACAATATGTGCCACCAAGCAGTCTAAGAGGAGAGAAATAAACAATCGGAGGGCTATCAGCTATGCCAAGTGCAAGGAGAGACTCTGGATGGTATATTACTCAAGCACAGAGGAAGGATTAGCTAATTGCACAAGGCTCCTTGAGAAAGGTGATTCTTAAAGTGGAGAGTGGGACACCAGGAAATGGAGGCAGCAGAGCAGACGGCACAAACCAAAGAAACCAAGGAGGAGAGTGGAGCGTGCATGGAAGTAGCTTAGTGTGAAGGTGCAGACAGTGAAAATCTCTGGTGTTGCACGGCAGCTAGAGGGAGAAGGTAGAGAGCACATCATGATTGCCCTTGTATGATGTGGTAGTTTTCTAGTAGAGCATTTTGGCCCAAGGTATGGGAACTTTCTATACAAATTATATGAGAAATCACTGATTACCTTAAGTTAAAATAGGCTTTTTGTCCACACAGAGCTTCAGTCTATCAATATCAAAACCATTGACAAAAAGTTTACATTCTGGTTTTGCACAGAGGTGTTTTCAGTGAGAAAGACAGAGAAAAAGGCAGAAAAATGCACACTCCCTTTTTTTCCTTATAAAACTTTGTATTTTCCTGCTATTTTTTCTTAAGGGGTAAAATACGATGAGATAAAGACACCAAAAACTCGGACAATACCTCATGGAAACCAGCCTGCCTCGTGGGGAAAACAAAACAAGCAAGGACACCTTATCAAGGAATTTGAATAAAAAGGGAAAGAAGCATGAAAGTTTCTAAGAAGAAAATAAAGACACAGAGATGAGAGTAGCCTCAGCTGATGGGGCGGGAGGGTTGTGCTGGCAAGTGGTGGCCCGTGCCTGCCAGCAGATGCCTTGGAAAAATACTTGGCCCATTCGGGATCAGGACCTGCGTAGTTTGGGATGTGAACCACGCATGCACGGCATGCTAGCACAGCAAGTGTAAGATGAGCATATCCTTGGAACAGACAAGATAGCTGAGAAATAGCTGGCATCTCTGGCAGGGTGAGCATGCCTCATTTACTCTGGAATAAACTTTCTCACTTTACTTATTCATGGACAGACTGAATTCTACTTAGCAAGAAACAGGATCTTTTTTTTTTAATAGATGGGGTCTTGCTATGTTGCTCAGGCTGGTCTCAAACTCCTAGGCTCAAGGGATCCTCCCACCTCAGCCTCCCAAGTGGCTGGGACTGAGCATTGGTGTTAAAGTCAGCATTCACTAAGTGAAGTACCTAAACCCTCCTTGAGCATCTTCCATTGGCCTGGCCTTTTCTAGGAATGGAGCTGAAGAAATGTGGTGGAAATATCTTACTGGTAGCCTTGAATTCTCCTCACTGACCTGACAACTATTTGCTGTGTGTTCTTTAGAAGCAAGTCACTTAACCAGCCTCCCTGGTTTTCTGTTTGCTTCTCTATAAACAGAGAACCACAGGCTCAGAAGTCACTTCCCACTCTTCTGGTTAGAGTCCCAGCAAGTGGATTGTTAATATTTCCTTTTGATAATGAACTATCTACATTGAACTTCCAAGTCTTCGCTTGAAAGGACCAGTCTTCTAAAATTGCCCATTTTAAGCAGAAAGTCATTGCAAAAATCGAACATAGTGTTCCCATAGCTACTCTGTGCATGGTTTAGTGGGAGGTTTGGTTTTCCTTATTTATTTGCAGTGATAGGATATATCTTTGGAAGACTTTCCTCTTTAGCTATTCAACATAGCAAGCTGTTACAGCAAACACCCTTCATAGTGCATAACAACAGCTGTTGCTCTGGAAACAAGTTAACACTTTGCTTTCCATAAAATGGTGGTTCACTTCCTTTAACAGTATTAAATCAGTGGTCTATAGATGTAAATAATAGCCTTGGCCTTGGTCACTGACAGAGTTGAAGCAATGAATTTGGGTACTAGGAAAAGCACCTGATAAAAATCAATCATACTTTAAAATAACTATATTTAAAAGTCACTTTAATTTTATTTCCATACCCTCAAACTTGTTTGTGAATAACAAAAGAAAAACTGATATTGACTCACTGTGTCAAAATTAAAAAGTAAAATAATAGAACTTACCAAATCTTCCCTAATTAAAAATAGATTTTTTTTCAAAGTGAATATTGCTCGTGAGGAACAAAAAACATAATTTTTTCTACAATGTTATCAAGAAGTTGATTACAAAGGAAGTTATGGAAATGGAGGCAGCTCACTACAGAGCATGGTCTTTGGGTTAAGAGACCTGAATTCTCTGTTTCCTTGGCTCTCAGATGTCAGCAACATATCCTACCTCATAGTGCAGTCTTTGAGATTCAAGGGGGTAATATTTAACAAGTAAGGTAGGTGGGCCCGCACAATTGTCTATAATATGAGTACCATGTATGTTCCCATCATTTCGTTCAATTAAAATAAAAAAGGAACCAAAGTCATTTTGTTGTGGGATTAGCAATTTTTATAAAATAAAAAATCAAAATTACTTTTCTTATTTTACAAATTATTGGTATGTTAGTAGGTTTCAATAAGCAGACAGAAAAACAAGAAGATAGATAAATAGCTTTGAAGAAATCATGATGGCGCCTCTGAGCATTTCATGGCGCCAATTTTTGGTGATTTCAGTAGGTCAAATTCCTCATCCAAGCACGGGAATTCAAGCAATACTGATGTTTATTATTATATTTATGAGTGATATGAAATGTGGGGGTGACCCTAATGAGGAAGAAACCCATGAGGCATAACTTTAGGTCACATGTTTTTCTGTGCTCTGGACTACCTGCTAAATCCAAGGGTCAGATCTCAGTGCACCTCACTGTACTTCCCAGCAGCACTTGGTCCAGCTGATTGCTCCTTGCTCTGAGAAACACTTTCTTCCTCTTGTTTCCAGAACACCACACTCCTCTATTTTCCTTCCTGCCACCCAAGCTGCCCATCCTCGGTCTCCTTTGCTGGTCCCTCCTTTTGTCCGTGACTCTTAACAACGGAGCACCCCAGGGACTGATCTTTCTATTTACGCTCACTCCCCAGATGCTCTTGTCTTGTCCCAGAGCTTTAAATAGACCCCCATGCAGGGACCCTCAAATGTGCAGCTCCTGCCCAGACCTCCACATTTAACTCCAGACTCTGAAATCCAAAGGCCTACATAACATCTCCACCATGTATCTTAAACTTAACATGTCCATGAACTTCCAAAGCTTCTTTTCAAAATTCAGGTCTACCTCAGCCTTTCCCAACTTGACTACTAGCAACTTCATCCCTCCAGTTGCTAAGGACAAAAAAGAGTCATCACTGACTGCTCTTTCCCTCACACCCCACACCCAATCCATCGGCAAATCCAGGCAGCTGTTCCTTCAGAACCGGATAAAGTGAACTTCTGTACCCAGAAAGATGAAGTAGACATACTTGTCCCTATTCCTTCTGGCAAGTACAACCAAAAACCCTGGAAATTATCTACAAAACAAGCATAAGAAGGCTCTAGAAGGTGGACAGCAGAAGGCAGGCCAGCTGGGGACACTGGGACCCAAGGAACAGCCCTGTGGTGAGCTCCCTGGATTTTCTTATTGCCCCATGTATTCCAGACTTGGTGATGGAAAAGCCAGCAAGCCAGAATCAACAATGGGCACAAACTGGGGGGGAAAAAAAGCCAATAAAAAAATGTCTAGCCAAAGTACAAGGTAAAGTATAATGTAGCAAGGTAAAATTTTAGAAAATAATCCCTCTACTTTGGCCAAATACCACAGAAAAACTGCAGCTCTACCCCCACCCACAAGAAAAAAACAAAAGGAGAGTGTACACTTCTGTCTTCTGCATTCTGTGACAAGGTGTCTCAACCACATCCCCCTTTCCCTGCAACAAATGAGGGTATTATCAGAGAAAGCTAAATAATAACCCTGGATTTTCATCCCTGCAGGGTAATAATGAGGCCATCCTCCGTGATGACAGTGGAGACCATGTGGGGTACCCAGACTCCTAAGTGACAGAAATGAGGCAGCCCCTCCCAATAGGGTGGTGGTATGGGAGGCCTGTGGGAGAGTCAGGACACTCACCACCCCCACTGCATACTTCCTCCCCAACCTTGTCTGTGGGAGCCATGCTTGGAGTTGTACTAAGGCCTCTCCCAGTTAGGTTGGAGGCCAGAACCCTCAGTATCACTCACCAGTAACAAGGAGCATCTCTCCACCACAAATGTCATGGAAGACAAATGTCACTTGGCATTAATGAGGCAATGCCCACCACTTCCCCCACTGGAGTGGTGTCAAAGGAAGCTGACTAAAATAAAAGATTTAAATAAGATCCATAGACTCACAACATAATACTCAGAAAGTCCAGGTTTCAAACAAAAATCATTAGTACTACCAAGAACCAAGAAAATCACAACTTTATTGAAAACGAATAGTCAATAGACACCAATGCCAAGATGACAGAGACGGTGGAATTATCTGATGGGGATTTTGAAGCAGCCATTATAAAAAAATGTTCCAATAGCACATATGAAAATGCTTGAATCAAATGAAAAGATAGAAAATATAAAGAAGAACTCAATGGAAATTTCAGAATTGAAAGATACAATAACTAAAATGAAGAACTCAACAGATGTGTTTTACAGCAGAATGAAGGAAACAGAGGAAACAATCAGTGAACTTCAAGATAGAATAATGGAAATTACCTAATCTGAAAAACAGGGAGAGAATAGACTGGAAAAAAAACAAACAAGGAATGAGAGATCTGTGCAATTATAACAAAAGATCTAACATTCATGTCTTTTGAGTCTCCGAAGGAACAAAGTAGGGTGGGCTGAAAAAGTATTCAAAGAAATAACAGCTGAAAATTTCCAACATTGTCCGAAGATGTAGACCAAAGATTTGAGGAGCTAAGCACAGCCCAAACTCGATGAAGCCAAAGAAATCCACCCTGAACACATAATGATCAAACCTCTAAAAACAAAGGACAAAGAAAAAATCCTAAAAACAATAATGGAGAAACAACACTTACAGAGAGGGAAAAACAATTTGAGTGATAGTGGATATTTTATTAGAAGTCATGGATGCCGGGAGGAGGTGGCAGAGCACTTTTCAAGTACTGAAACGAAAGAGCTGTTAACCCCAAACTTTATACCCAGCAAAAAATATCATTCAGAAACAAAGGGGAAATCCTGACATTCTCAGATGATGGAAAACTAAAAGAACTGTCACCAGTAGAATTACTAAAAAGATAAAGGGAGCTTTCTAAACAAAAGCAAAATGATAGAACAAGAGCAAGGAAGTAAGAACAATGGGAAGAGTTCAAATATTCATGAACACGATACATATTCCTCCTCCTTTTGAGTTTCCTAAATTATGTTTGATAATTGAAGTAACAAAAAGTAACATGTAACATGTGGTTCTCCAGCATATGTGGAGGAAATGTTTGAGACAATTATAATTGCCAGAGGGTAAAGGGACATAAAGGGAGATAAAGTTTTATACTTCACTTGTAAATGAACACCAATGGACTGTGATAACATGTATTTATAATGTAATATTTATATCAATGGCTATAGAAGTTATACAAAGAGATACTCTCAAAAACACTATAGATAAATCAAAATGGAATTCTAAAAACATTTCAAGTTACCCATAGGAAGATAAGAAAACAAAACAGAGAAATAAAAAACACAACAAACAGAAAATAAAAATCAATATGGCAGAATTAAGCCATAACATACCAATAATGGTGTTAAATATAAACGGTGTCTAAATACACCAACTAAAAGGCAGAGCTTTCCAGACCAGATATTTTTTTAAATCACCTAATTATATACTTTCTATAAGACACTCACTTCAAATTTAATGATATAGGTAAGTTGAAAGTAAAGAATGAAAATGTTTATACCATGCAAATATTAATGAAAGGAATGTAAGAGTGGATATATCAATATCAGATAAAGTAGACTTCACTATAAAGAAAACTACTGGAGACATTACATATTAATGTGTATGCATCCAAAAAAAAAAACAGAGCTGCAAAATATGTGAAGCAAAAACTTATGGAACTGAAAAGAGAAATAGACAAATCCACAATTACAGCTGGAGATTTTGACACCTCCCTCTCAATAATTGATAGAACAACTATACAGAAATTTAGGAAGCAGATAGAAAAACTAAACAACACCATCAACCAACAGGATCTAGTCACCATTTATAGAATACTCCATCAAACAACAGAATACACATTCTTTCCAAGTGCTAGGGAACATATACCAATATCAGTCATATCCTGAGCTGTAAAACAAACCTCAACCAATTTAAAAGAATTGAAGTTATATAGAGTGTGTTCTATGACCACAATGGAGTGAAACTAGAGATTAATAACAGAAACATAATACTAGAAGTTCTAGTCTGTGTAACAAGGCAAAATAGGAAATAAAAGATATGCATATAAGAAAGGAAGAAACAAAATTGCCCCTATTTGTAGATGACATGATTGTCTATGTAGAAAATCTCCAAAAACCCCTTAGAACTAATAAGAAAATTCAGCAAGTTTGCACGACACAAGATAAACATTTAAAAGTTAATTGTAGCAGAACAACAAAGTCAGAGGGCTGACACAACTGGACCTCAAGTCTTACTATAAAGATACAAAAATAAGACATTGTAGTATAGGTGAAAGAATAGATTAAATAAATCAATGGAACAAAATAGAGAGCCCAAAAATAAACTCACACAAATATAGACAACTAGTCTGACAAAGGAGCAAAGGGAATTCAATGGAAAAAAAGTAGTTTTTTCAATAAACGGTGCTGAAACAATTGGGCATCCATATGCAAAATGATGAATCTAGACACAGCCCTTATATCTTTCACCAGATTTGACTCAAAATAAATTACAGAGCTAAATGTGAAATGCAAAACTATAAAACTCATAGAAGATAAGAAAAATCAAGTGATCTTGGGTTGGGCAATGGTTTTTTAGATATGATACCAAAAGCAGTATCTATGAAAGGAAAAAATGACAAGTTAGACTTCATTAAAATTAAAAATTTCTGTTTGTGAAAGACAGTGTTAAACGAATGAAAAGACAAGCCACAGACTGGGAGAAAATCTTTACAAAACACATATCTGATAAAGGGCTGGTATTCAAAATATATAAAGAACTCTTAAAATTCAATAATTTAAAAAAACTCAATTAAAAAATGGCAAAAGGATTTTGAACAGACACCTCAGCAAAAAGACATAGAGATGGTAAATAAGCATATGAAAAGATGTTTGACATCATATGCCATCAGGGAATTGCAATTAAAATAATGAGATACTGCTACATACCTATTAGAATGGCTAAAGCCCCAAAACATGGACGACACTAAATACTAGCAAGGACATAGAGCAACAGAAACTCTAATTCATTGCTGATGGGAATGCAAAGTGGTATAGGCACTTTGGAAGACAGCTTGGCAGTTTCTTTAAAAACTAAGCATGTGCTCACTATATGATGCAGCAATTACACCCCTGGATATTTACCCCAGAGTAGAAAACTTATTTCACACAAAAACCTGCACACAAATGTTTATAGCAGCTTTATTCATAATTGTTAAAACTTAGAAGCAATCAAGATGTTCTTCAACAGGTGAATGCATGGGTAAATTATGATATATCCATACAATGGGATATTATTCATCACATAAAGAAATGAGCCGTCAAGCCACGTAAAGACATGGAGGAACCTTAAATACGTATTACTAAGTGTAAGAAGCCAATCTGAAATAGCTACATTCCGTGGAATTTCAACTATATGACATTCCGAAAAGGCACAACTATGGAGTAGTAAGAAGATCAGTGCCAGGGGTTGGGGGCAGGGAGGGATGAACAGGTGGCGCACAGAGGATTTTAGGGCAGTGAAACTACTCTGTGTGATACTACAATGGTGGGTACGTGTCATTATACATTTGTCAAAATTCATCAAATGCATAACACAAAGAGTGCATCCTAATGTAAACCATGGACTTCAGTTAATAAAAATGTATTAATACTGGCTCATTAATTGTAACAAATGTACCAAGCTAAAGCAAGATGTTAATAGGGAAAACTGTATGCGTGGCATGGGAACTCTCTGTACTTTTCACTCAATTTCTATAAATATAAAACTGCTCTAAAAATAGTCTGTCAATTTTTTAAAAATCAGTTGCATTTCTTTATACTAGCAATTAACACATGGAAACTGAAATTTAAAATATAATATCATTTAGAATTGCTCTAAAATGGATTAATTGGATATAAATATAACAAAACACACAGTATTTGCATGCTGAAAACTACTAAATGCTGATAAAGGAAATCAAAGAAGACCTAAATAAATGGAGGGATATACTGTGTTCATGGATTGGAAGACTCAAAATAATGAAGATATCAGTTCTCCCCAAATTGATGTATAGGTTTGATAATTCTTATCAAAATCTCAGCAAGATTTTCTTGTAAATATATAGCAAGATTATTCTCAAATTTATACAGTAAGTCTAAGGATCTAGAATAGGTAAAAGTCGAAGGATCTAGAATAGGTAAAGCAATTTTGAACAAGAAAAAAAGAACAAGAAGGTAGAAGGAATTGCCCTATCTGATTTCGGCATTTATTACATAGCTAAAATAAGCAAGATGATGTGGTATGGAGAAATAGATTCATAGATCAATGAAACAGAATATAGAATCCAGAAATAGTCCTATACAAGTATGATCAACTATTTCTTGACATAGATGGAAAAGCAACTCAATGGAGGAAGGATAGTCTTTTCAACAAAGGGTGCTAGAACAACTGGACATACATCTTAAAAAAAAATGACCCTCACACTTTGTACAAAAATTAACTCAAAATGTATCATAGATTTAAGTGCAAGTCATAAAACTATAAAATTTTAGAAGCATGATCTACCTTTTAAAAATAAATAAACTTTATCAAAATTCACAACTTTTATTCCGCAAAATTTCTGTTAAGGTGATGAAAAGAAAAGCTACATAATGGGAGAAATTTATAAACTTATATCTGATAAAAGATGTATATCTAGAATATATAAAGGACTCTCAAAATTCAATAGTCAAAAGATAAACAATCCAATTATAAAATGAGCAAAAGACATGAAGAGACACTTCATTGATGAGGATATATAGATGGCAACTAAGCACATGACAATATTTTACACATCACCTGACATTAAGGAAAGGGAAGTTAAGAACAAATTGAGATATTGCCACATAGCTATTAGAATGGCTAAAGTAAAAAATTGTGGCAATAAATGCTGATGAGGATACAGAGAACCTGAAATTCTCATACGTTGCCAGTGGGAATGTAAAATGGTGTAGCTGCTCTCAAAAATAGTTTGGCCATTTTTTAAAAACTTAAACATTCACTTACCATATGAACCAGCAATTGTATTTCTGGGCATTTATCCAGGGTAAATGAAAATTTATGTCCATACAAAAACAGTGCACAATCTTTGTAATAGCCCTAAACTGGAAACAACCAAAAATGCCTTACCGTAGGTGAAAAGTTAAACAACTACTTAGCAATAAAAAGAAATGAACTATTTGATACATGCAACCACTTACATGGATCTCAAGGGCATATGCGTAAAAAATAAGCCAGTCTTACAAGGTCATACACTGTATAATTCCATTTATAGAATATTCTTGAAATGACAAAATTATAGATGTGTATAACAGATTAGTGGTTTTGAAAGGTTAGGGGGTGGTGGTGGGGAGAAAGGACTATGAAGGGCTACCCCCAGGGAGATCTGAAGGTTGATGGAATAGTTCTATATCTTGATTGTGGTGGTGGTAATCACACCACACAAATCTGCACATAAGGTAAATGGCACAACAATATGGGTGGAACTGGAGACCATTATCCTAAGTGAAGTACCACAAGAATGGAAAAACAAATACCACAGGTACTCAGTATTAAATTGGAACTAACCGATGAGCACACACATGTGCATAAAGGGAAGTATAACTCAATGGAAATCAATCGGGGCGAGCGGGGAGGAGGGAATGGGCAAAAACCTACCTAACAGGTACAATGAACCCTATCTGGGTGACAGGCACACTTATAACTCTGACTCATCATTACAAAATCGATCCTTGTAACCAAAAACATTTGTACCCACATAATACTTTGAAATAAAAATAAATAAATAAGTGGCACGGAACTATACACATGCATCGTACTGATGTCAGTTTCCTGGTTTTGATGTTGCACTAGAGCGATGTAAGATGTAACTGATGAGGGAACTGGACAGAGGGGTATGGAAGACCTCTGTACTATCTTTGCCACTTTCTGTGAATCTATAATTATTTCAAAATAGAAAGTTTAAAGAAAATAATAAGACAGCGTAGAATCTGTTAAAGATATATGCTGATATATATATGGTAGAAATTATACAATGTTTGGAATTTGCTTTAAAATAATCCAGTGTGGATTATTTATACAGATTTATATAGAAGAAACAAGATATGCTGATAATTATTGAAGTTGGGTGATGATTATTGAAGTTGCAACATATGGGTTCGTTACACTCTTTACTTCCGTAAACATTTGAAAATGTCTATAATAAAATAGTAAAAACAAAACAAAACAAAAACAAAATTCAAGACTGATATTTTAAGGTACACAGCAGCTCAAACGTACACAGTTTTCTGGTGTTTTATTTTGTTTGGTTTATTACAAGCCACGTCTACTTGATAAATTTCCTTACTGGTAGTTAAGTAATTTTAATAAGACTATACTAGAATTAGAGAAATTTTCATCTCTTGATAGCCTGGTCCAAGCCATCTGGAATATAGCAAACCTCCTAACTAGGCTGCCTGGTTCCACTCTTGCCGTGCTACAGTGTTTTAACAATGCAACAAACTAGACAGTCTCTTTTACAATATAAAACAGCCTGGAAACCTTCCTTAACCCCCCTCATCTCACTGAGAGTAGGAGCCCACGTCCTGACAACAGCCCAGCCTCCCCCAGCACCCGCTACCTCTCTGACCACATCTTTTGCTCTCCCCTCACTCGCTGTTGTGCGGCTGTGCCAGCTTCTCTTCTGTTCTCTGCACACATCAGGCATGTCTCAGCCCCTGAGCCTCTGCAGCTGATGTTCCCTCTATTTGGAACACCCTTCCTCCGGATATGACACGGTGCTCTCCCTCACTTTCTCAGAGGCAGGCTTTCCTCTGACCACATTATAGGGTCATTATCTATATCCACCCCCCCACTACCCCAGGCCCCTTAGTCTCCATCCCCTTTCCAAGTTTTGTGTTTATCCAGAGTACTTGTCGTCCTCGAAATACTATATATTTGACCAATTTATGTTGCTTTGTCTGACTCTCCTCACCAGCATGTCAGCCCCCCAAGGGCAGGGATTTTTATCTGCTTTGTTCACTACTATTCTCCAGATCCTACAGAAGTGTCATAGTACACGCTCAATAAATATCTGTTGAATGAATTTTAATCACTCAATATTGCCAGATAAAGAGTAGCAAATCTTGGCCAGTACAGATGCATAATATTAACTATCATATACTAGGGTGAGGGTGATAAGGGTAATAATAATGAACATTTATTTACGAAGCCCTGACTCTTTGCCAGAAACTGTCAAATGCCTGATGTGGCCACACACACACACATACACACACACTTCAGAGAGCAAGAAGCATTTCACTAGGGAGAAGCTATGATGAATTTATGTGCCCTGATGATGACTTATTTTTGGTGCTCTAAATAGCTGGCATTTATTGAATACCAATTACATGGCAACCAACCTGCCAAGCATTTGTATTATGATGTCTTTTCATCTTCAAAACAACTGTATGAGGTTGACACTATTCTTATTTCCTTTTTACAAACCAGTTTGTGGAGTTTAAGAACCTGCCGGAGTACTCTTAGTCAAAGTGTTGGTACCAGGTGATAAGTGCAGACTGGAAGCCCAGCCTGTAATCCCCAGAGAACCCCCACCACGAGCCAGTCCCTGGGCTGAACACTCCATACAGCATCTATTGAGTCCCCAAAAGAAGGATCAGGGAACCTGCCGAGAAGCTCAGCTAGATTGCAGAGCCCGCATTCAACCCAGGTCTGTCCAACTCAAAACAAGCCTCACCTTGTCCATGAGGCCCCCCGGCCACCATGTCTAGTACTGACGTCCCCTCTACACACAGCCCTCTTGTCTTTCATTTCCTCCCAAGTGCTTGACTGACTTATTTTGCTTATTTCCACACGACAGTGAAAGCTCCATGAGGGTAAGAATTTGGGGCTGATTCTGAAAAAACCCAGAATAGTACCTAGCATACAGCAGGCAGTCAATAATTTCCTTCCTTGAATCTAATTGATACTCTCTTCTAAGAAAAGGTCCAAAGCTTGGGGCAGAAGTAATCATGATTACAGATAAGAGAGGCCCAGACGAGCTCCTTCCTCCTGTTTGGTTTGATATCCCATGTGAAAGAAGGCAGCAGAAGGAAACTATCGTTCCGTGCCTTCTGGCCCAGACCTGGGGCTGGACACAGAGCGTAGGCAGTATGAGTATAATTCCAGGGAGAAGCCTGGGCCTAGGTCACAAGTGTTGGGAATAAATGTCTGGAAAACCCCAGTGGTTTTCATAAGAGTGCGTTTTGTGCCCACCCACCCCCGAGACATCTGGCGGTGTCTGGAGATATTTTTGGTTGTCACAACCAAGAGGGTGCTACTGTTAGTGGGCAGAGGCCAGGGGTGCTGCTAAAATCTTACAATGCACAGGACAGTCCCACAACAAAGAATTATCTGGCCCAAAATGTCAATAGTGCCAAGGTTAAGCAATCCTGCCCCATAGCCCCAGGAGATCTCTATCATGAGATTTCTACTTCTGAGCGTAGTAGGCTCGGTCAGGGCTCACCAGAAGCCTCCATACAGGTCGGAGCCTTTCCTCTGTGCAGGGAGTCAAGATGCACTGCTGGGAATATCCACACAGTCTTATTTTCAGAAAGTCATCACCTCCCATTATTGGAGGGACGTTACGTAAACAGCCAACCAATCCTGAGAAGCCCATGAATAAATTGTAAAAAACACAAAATGGCACCCTCTGAAAAAAATGATTTTTAAGTACATCTTTGATGTTGTGTCCTGGAACTTTCAAGCTGACTCGTATGAAAGCTGAGTGAGCTGCCCTGGGAGCGGCACTCAAACCTGAATGCTATGGAGCCTGGGCTGTGGTCCCAGAGGAAAAGTCTGCTGTCAGTCAGGAATTGCAGCCACCCCTGTAATATGATGCTGTGTCTGTGGTCATGGCTGTGTGATTCCAAATGTCTGAACACATAGCGGGAAATTAAGTTGATGTTAAGGCATTTCCAAATATCTAAGTACTTGACATTTATGAAAAATAATGATTGAATTGCACTTTACATTAAATTTTGCAGCACATGGTTTTTCCTATACAACTAAAGCAAAGCAGAAATATTTGCACTATTTGGTATATTTAGGACAAGGGCCGGAATCACCATATATGAACACACACACAAATTAATAAATAAAACCCAATTACACCAGTGAGATTGGCTCATATCAAAAAGTCCCAAAACAACAAACATTGGCGGGGATGCGGACAGATAGGAACACTCATACACTGCTGGTGTGAATGCAAATTAGTACAACCTCTATGGAAAGTAATATGGAGATACCTCAAAGAACTAAAAGTAGAACTACCATTTGATCCAGCAATCCCACTACTGGGTATTCACCCAAAGGAAAAAAAGACATTCTATAATAAAGACATCTGCTCACGAATGTTTATGGCAGCACAATTCACAATTGCAAAGACGTGGAAACAACCCAGGTGCCCATCAATACACGAGTGGATTAATAAAATGTGATCTATGTATACCATAGAATACAACTCAGCAATAAAAAACAACGGTGAATTAACACATCTGGTATTATCCTGGACAGAGCTAGAGCCCATTCTTTGAAGCGAAGTGTCACAAGAATGGAAAAACAAGCACCACTGGTACCCACCATCAAATTGGTACTAACTGATCAATACTTATGTCACACATGGCAATAATATTCATCAGGGGGCGGGCAGGAGGGAGGGGGTAGAGGGGATGGGAAAACTCTCACTGAATGGGCGCGGGGCACACAATTTGGGGGATGTCCACGAGTGTAGCTCTGACATGGGCAGTGCATGGGCAATACATATAACCAAAGTGTTGTACCACCATAATATTCTGAAATGAAATAAAAGGAAAAAAAATGTGAAATTCCCAAAACACTAAAGGCTCTTATGTGATTTGAACCAATTTAGTGTCCACATAAAACAAGAAAAAAATTAATTAATTAATTAATTTAAAAAATTAAAAGTAATAAAAATGACAAGTATTTCTAATTCCTGAGAAAATTTTATGTTTTGTATATGAAAAGGGCCTAAGCATAATTTAGTGCATTTTCAGATACTAAATATTTGCCTGAATGCTTTTAATATTTCCTAGTGTTATTTTTAAATGTTCAAATTACTTATTAAATGTACGTAGGGAAAAAATCTCCCTAAGTTGATGAGAAAAAGCCTAATAAACTTCAGGTCAAACAAAAATAAATAAATAAATAAATAAATAAATAAATACATAAAACCCAACTACACCAGAATAATCAATCTGCAAACTGGAGTATGCAGGGGAGGGTGTGCTGATGAGATTGGGTACCTAAGACATGTTGATGTGTTCCCAAAATTATTTAAGTATTTACATTTACACTAACTCTGGACTCAAATTTTAACTCATTGCTGTGCTGTTTCAAGCTGTCAAATGTTAGTGCATTCATTTTTACATTTCATTTCGCCTTGCACAGTAAAGCAAGCTTTTGTGTGTTTTTGTGGTTGTTTTTGTAAGAACACCATGCTCCTTCGGTCGCTATTCCAAGCCCAAGTGTCGGCTGATTGAGAAGGTCTCGACCTCCTCACCGCTCACTCCCCAAACATCTCAGTGTGGGGGTTCACGTTCCCACCATCCTGTTCACCACGCCTTTAGGGGGGTCACTGCCTCCTGACCTCTCCTCTTGGAAGAAGTGAGGGGAGGAGGGTGCCTGAGGTAGGGTGTGGCTCTCAGGGGAATCTCCAGCGGCAACATGTGCAAGAACATGGAATGGGTTCCCATTGCCAGGAAAAGAGGACAGAGCCCTCAGGTCCAGTCTAAGAGAATGGGCAGTGAACAGAACGGGATACACAGCAAAGATCTGGAAGTCTCAGGTGGCTGTAGGTGTAGAAGTAGGTGCCTAGGAAGAGCAACATTAATGGGAGTCTGTAGCTGCACCCTTTCTGGGGAGGGGGCTATTAGAAGCCAGAACTTTTGCACCATCAGCATAAGATCCAATTCCTTCTCGTTCCTTTCTCACACCCACTCATTCTACGGACCACTGCCTCCTTCCCAAGACTGTCCCCTCCACCAGCTCCTTCGGCAATGCACCAGACTGCTCATCGGCATGTTTCTCAATGCTTCCTTCTCTTCCTTGTTTGTGGGCTGTCTTTGCTTTCTCCCTTCCCCCGCACCATGTTTAATTGATATTTTACTGTCTTCTTTACTATGATTTTTCTTCTTAAAGGTTATAGCTGATATCAAAAATCACCTCTGAAATTTCTCATCAGTATCTACTATGATAATTTATGACTTTTAGGAAAACCAGTTTTGCACATCAAGCTACTTGCTGAATTATTTCAGACTGATATTCCACCATCAACGTGGATTTAATAACTGAACTAAATCCCCACCCTCCACTTCAAAATATGCCCCCTCCTCTTAACTCTCAGATTTCTGTCCACCTTACCAAATTTTCTTAATTGAAAATCATTCACAGTTCAGTACCAGTCTGCAAACAATTTGGTACTATGGCACAATAACAAGGAAAACCTATTCCTGTCTTTTGATTCACCATTCACACTTCTGGAAATATAACCTGAAGAATTAGTACAAATTATGAAAAATGATACATGCATAAAATTATTTTTAATGTGGAGGTAGCAACTAACATATTAAAGCATTTGAGAAACTAAAAAAATTTTTGAGAAACCATTAAATAAAAACATGGAGAAATATGTGCTAACATAAGAAAAATTAAAAACCAAGATAGACATTTGTATTTATGATGATTAAAATTATGTACAACTTCCATCTGTGCTCATAAGTGCTGATTGGTTAGTTCCAATTTAATAGTGAGTACATGTAGTGTTTGTTTTTCCTTTCTTGTGATACTTCACTTAGGTGATGGTCTCCAGTTCCATCCGGATTGTTGAAAAAGATATTAATTCATTTTTTAATGGCTGAGTAATACTCCATAGTATACATATACCACAGTTTGTTAATCCATTCATGAATTAATGGGCCCTTGGGTTGATTCCACATCTTTGCGATTGTGAATTGTGCTGCAATAAACATTCTAGAGCAAGTGTCTTTTTGATAAAATGACTTTTTTTTCCCTTTGGCTAAATAGCCAGTAGTGGGATTGCTGGATCAAATGGTAGGTCTACTTTTAGTTCTTTGAGGAATCCTATTTTCCATAGAGGTTGCACTAGTTTGCAATCCCACCAACAATGTATAGGTGTTCCTTTCTCTCCACATCCACACCAGCATCTATTGTTTTGGGACATTTTGGTAAAAGCCATTCTCACTGGGGTTAGGTGATATCTCATTGTGGTTTTGATTCACATTTCTCTTCTGATTAGTGACATTGAGCATTTTTTCATGTGTTTATTGGCCATTAGTCTATCTTCTTTTGAAAAGCTTCTGTTCATGTCTTTTGCCCACTTTTTAATGGGGCTGTTTGATGGAAATCATGCGGTTGGGAGGGGGGAGGAGGGGATGGGTGAAATCGTACCTAACAGGTACAATGTACACTATCTGGGTGATGGGCGCACTTACAACTTTGATTCAAGCAGTACAAAAGCAATCCATGTAACCAAAACATTTGTACTCCTATAATATTCTGAAATTTTAAAAAATGAGGGAAAAAAATAATTTCAGGATCTCTGAAAAAAAACGCTATGCACAATATGCAAATCAAAAGGACTGGAAGGAAAAACACTAAAATAATGATAATTGTTTGGAGGTAAGTGACCATATCACCTTTTATTGTATATTGTTTAAACTGAACCATACCTACTTCAAAAGGAAATTGCTTCGTCATGCTAGATTCCTCCAGCTTTCTTTTGTTTGGCTACCAAGATTTACATGTTAGCTCTTCAAATATCAGTTACATCCTTTGTTCCCTTTTTGTACTGTTCGACCCTTGTTCAACCCCTGATGATTTGGGTTAACTCAACACTCACTCCCAGCCCTTCTCCCTTCTCTTCTACTATAGTTGGTAGAAAACCAAAAACTCCACATCCCAGCTTTATTCATGTGACACCATTCTGACGAATAAAGCATTGGCAGAAACCTACTGGCAAATTCTATAGACACTCCTGCTTTTCCAAGGACAGAAGAGCATGAAGGTGACTGTCTACCTCCAAGGATGGTGGAAGAAAAGGTTGACAGAGCCTGGATCCCCGACAGCATCATCATGGCAGCTGCTTCTGGCCTTCTTGTTACAGGAGAAAAATAGCCCTTATATTTAGCTACTCTTTGTTGCCTATTACTTGCAGCCTAATGCATCGTTGACTAATATCTTGCCTAGGTGCCTTCCTGCTTCTAGTCCCACCTCATTCTCTTCAACTGACACTTTTTATAAGGGAGAAGAAAGGAAAAACCCGACAAAAGTACTAGATAAATAAACATTGACAATAAAAGCAAAGGACAGCTGACAGGTACAAAACAATGTGGAGGACCAAAAATTACAAAACGTATGCAAAAAAAAAAAATTAAGAGCGATCTAAGTCTGTTTAGTAAGGGGTTAAAGAAATCCTACACATGTCAATCCTTACTTAGGGCATCAGTGTTAATACCATAGTACAGTGTAATAATGGAGTCTCCCCGAAAATATTCCTTTAGCTTTTTGTCTAGAGTGGATACGAAGGTAAACCAAACAAACAAGACCCCACTTGCATGGAGCTTAGACTTAGTTGAACTGGGAAGAAAATAAGAAAATACATGAACAAGATAATTACACAAGTAAATAATGAAAAACTGTGCTATGAATTATCAAATTAAAGTGCAGGTTTTATAAAGGAGAATGTGGCCCAATCAATGCATTAGTGTGGTAGGAGGCCAGCAAGGAAGGCTTCCTTAGAAAACCGAAGTTTGAACTAGCTGCAAGGATAAACCTGCTTTGTTAGAAAAAGAAATAGGAGGGAGGGGGAAGAGAAGAACAGCATTTGGGGAGGGCTATGGCATATACAAAGGCCCTGAGGCAAGGAGATAAACACTGAGCCCAAGGAACACAAAGCAGGTCAGGGTGGCTAGCCCCAGAGTATGTATATTTGTTCCGACTCATCAAGAAAAGGTGAAATTTTGTCCATTTCTGCTTAAGAAGGAAATCAAGTATGTAATTTAGTTTTTAAAAATTTCCATTTGGAAAAAAATAAAACTAAAGTAGTTTATTGCTGAAAATACTAACTGTAAGTTTTGTATAACATCATTCTACACAAATGTTTAAGCATCTACTAATTACCAGGCACTATACTAAGTTCTGGGGATATAAATATGAACAAGTTACATTCTGTGGCTCCAGGGAGCTCAAATAAACATTGAAGAAACTGAGGTAAACAATTACAGTCAATTATAATGAGCCCTTTGACAGAGGGGTTGACAAAGGTTATGGAGACACCAAGAAAGAGAAAAATTAATTCACTTAGGGTTGAATTATCTTGAAAATTCATTTATGTTCAGTACATCATTACCAAATGATACCAAATAAATAAACTGTGACTGAATGTGAGCATGAAACAAACCAGAAAATCTAAACTCTGGCAAATCTCAAAAGGTAATAGAATTGTTTAATGGACTTCGAAGTACACAAGCCTACCTAAAAAACAATTCTGAGAATTAGACCACCCTCACTAGGCTTGAGCAATCATTTAAATAACTAGATTTGAAAATAACTGAATTTCAGAATATGTATTTGGGATTTTTTAAAAAATGAAAGGAAACACCGAATTAGACCTGATTATATGCATAGGTCAGGTTCTGATAGAAAGGTAGAAAAAGCCAACATAAGTTTAATTTGTGCTTTTTTTGACACACAGATAAAAGACATATACTTTTTAATAGTAAGCACTACAATTAGCTTTTTTATTCATTGTAGTTTATGAGATTATTAATAAAACAAAAACCAGGGACCTGGGTCTTTGCCTGAGTTCTGCCCATAATCAGCTGTGTGAAGATAGTCACGTGATTTCTCTGAGTTCCAGTCTCCTAATTATGCAAGAGGATAATCTTATCAGTAGTACCCTATGACTCTAAAGTAGGCAGTCCAGAAAAAAATCATACACCACTCTGTTATTTTCACTAAATTCAATATTGACTAACTGTAATTGTAAAAACTCAGGAGAACACAAAGTCATTTTACCAATAATTTTCCAGGCCATGATACATCAGACTTTATATAACAATATTTTCAATTTACTGAAGATAACTTGGCGAGTATCTAGTGCCTGGTAATTGTGAAGCTACATGAAACTAGATAGTGGCTCTGGAATCTAATGAAGGTTACGTAGTCTTGTTAACTAGGGAACACATACTGAAAAGTCAGAGAGAATACTTTTGATAAAATCCACGCTTTTCTCTTGGATACAGGAAACAAACAAAAACATAAATCACACAAATATAATACCAAATTTCCTCGTACATTATTAGGAGGCTAAATGAAACTTGTGTGTCTTATTTCTGCTGTAAACATATGTTTCCACATCTCAATTATTTTTTACTTAAAGTGTTTGATAAAGTTTCTTAAAGTGAATAAGGAGTTACAACATATGTGCCAAAGAGGAGTTTGATAATTAAAAAAAAAAAATTGGATACGATTTTGTCACTAGATCCCAAAAATGACACACTAATTACATGCAGTGCTACATAATAATTCTAAGTGTAATTGCAGGATAATTTTTCTGACATGTATTTACTATCCATCGCCAACATAATTATTATGCATAGATTATGTTACCTTGTTTTTCAAGTTCTACGCTATCTCCTCGAGGTGCAGACTTTTCCAGTATGTACATTCCTTTTAAAATACGCTGTGCCTCCGTACCTATCCCATCACAGGACCTCAACGTGTGAATAACAACAACAACAATACTAAAATTTATACAAACAACTAATGCTCTGGAAAGCCAATCCTGTACTACTTCTCAGTTCATTAATAAAAGTAAGAATGTCAGGGAAAGGGCATGATTTTTGTAACTTTTTTATAAAACAAAATAGTTTGTCCTATTTCTTCTGATGCCATCCATCTCTTGTCTTACCAGTGGGAGAGTCCACGTTCTACATGAGCCACCAGGTTTTGACAAACGTGAGTGTGATGCCTCGTGCGGTTTGTAATGAGAAGGAGCCCCCATGCCACACGTTTTCAGGGAAAACAGCCACAGTCCTTTGAACCCAAGGAACCCAGTGGACAAACACAGCTGGAGGTCAGCTCACCATCCAGACCCCACACCCTCTCCATAAAGTGTCATATTAATGATGTGATATAAACAAATGCTAAGTTCTTTGACAACCGAAAATAAAATTATAACCTATGGAATTACATAATTAACATAAGGATGAAGAATAGTTAAATGTAAACTTTTTTTAAGTTCTGCAATGGTTAACATTCTCTATCAACTTGGTGAGACTATGGTGCCCCATTGGTCAAGAACCAGTTTCGATGTGGCTGTGAAGGTATATTTTAGATGCAGTTAGCATTTGTAATCACTTGACTTTGAGGAGAGCAGATTACTCCCCTTAATATGAGTGGGCCTTATCCTGTTGAAGGCCTTAAGAGCAAAGACAGGTTTCCCAAGGAAGAAGGAAGTCAGCCTCCAGACTTCAACATAAAAATTCTGCTGGAGGTTCCAGCCTTCAGACTTAAGACTACAGCACCAATGCTTATCTGAATCTCCAGCCAGCCAGCATGTCCTCCACATTTCACACTCGCCAGACCCCACAGTTATGTGAGCCAAATCCTTAAAATTTCTCTCTCTCTCTGTACGTGTATGTGTATATGTGTGTGTGTGTGTGTGTGAGTTTGTGTGTGTGTGTGTATTCTACTGGTTCTCTTTTTCTGGAGAACCTTGAGTAATATAAGCTGATTTGGAATATTATATATATTAGGTATTCATTTTGAAAAACAAACACTTTTTGGTTTTGTATATGACAATGATAGTCTGTACCAAACCTTAGTTTTAAAGTTATTAAAAACTTTACATTTTTAATATGACTTTCCATTAATGATCTCTGCCTATCTTTTTTCTATGGGATGTCACACACATAGAGTTCAGTCATTTTACATGAAGGCAGTAGCATAAGTATATTCTCATGTGTAATAATGGTGAGAAAATGTTCTTAGAGTAGGATGTATATTACAATATTTTCAATTGTAAGACTAGTTTTAGGTCAGTTAAACCCTTCAGAAGCAGTTCTTCCTATTAAACATCACTATCTTCATGTCGGAAAACACATTTTAAAAAAAATTATTTTTGTAAGTAGCAAGTAAATTACAGTGGCTTTACATCTAGGTCAAAGTTATGTTCTTTAAAATTATAAATGGTGTGTTAAAATAACATCCCTTTTTATATCTAACAGATAGAGAAAATGTTGAAATTACAGGTGTTCAATTATTTTTTAATTGCTTACAAAAATTTTGTGGTGGGTATCCTTTATAAAGATAAGTTCCTTTCAGAGGCAATGTGAGGACAGAGAGTACTTACTAACTGCAGAGTCGTAGGAGGTGGAATTGTGCTCGCCTCTCATGAAGGGGTACGGTGACAGGTAAGCGTGGGTGCAGTTCTTAGATGGCGGCTGATTGGCTGGCAAGGAGAACAGAGCAATGACATTTGTTATTGAAAAGCTCAGTGATGACTCATTCCTAAAGGAACAGAAATGCTGGGGGCGGGGGTTACTCAAACAAAATAAAACCACTGGTTCCGTCGACCAACTCCAAGAATCCTGTGAGGAAGCAAGACCTCCTAAAAACCTCCGAGGAAACCCGAAAGGTGGATTCACCCAGAACATCTACCTACATGACATAATTCAATGGAATCAGAATAAATACCCTTAATATCACCTTAAAATTAAAGGTATCACATTTTATTTATTTTCACATATTCTCCAGTACCTAATATAATGCCTAGTATGCATTAGGTATTCAAAAATAATTGTTTTAAAAATATAATTTATTTAACTTTGATTCATTCCAATTAATATAAAATTTCTTCTATAGCTGTTTTATTTTTATGGAAAAGATACAAATGATCCATCATATAAGTTAATAATTCAAATAAATTTTAACATTTGAAGAAATCAGAAGAAGAAACTTTTATGTTGTCTGAAAACTTTAAAATTTCATATGTACACTTTAAGGTGGAGTGAAATATTGAAATATTCTCCTTTCTCTTAGTCTTTGGCAAAATCTTCCTCTTGCACAATCTGACTCATTTCCCTTTACCAAAGTCTAAATAATTTCCACTGGCAAGTTGCATGCTTATTCTCTTCTGCCCCAAATCCACTATAAGTTAGCCTATCGGATATTTGTCTCAAAGTGCCACTTCATCACTACTTTGTTCCTTTTAAATAAGCTAACTTACTGTCGGCTTGCTTAAGTCTTCAGTTACCCCATATTTTTATTATATATTCCATAATCTTGACTATTATATAAATACCATACTTTAATTTTTCACAGGAGTATTTGATGAGATTAGTAATTTCAACCTTCAATAAGCTTTAGGCTAATAAACAGTCCTTTCATTGTTAGACACAATAAAATAAATGCTAGCTATTTTCAGTGAATTGATTTTCAAAGATTAATATAATATAAGAAATATAGTTGAAAGAATGCATCAGAGTTTTTAAAAGTCATTCTACTTCAAAAAAGAACTTTAAAGTTTCAACAAGAGAAGGCAAACATCAAAAGCAAGGCATGTCTTGATATTACCTACAAACTTGGTTAAAGCCAAAATAAAACAAGCTTTCATCTACACTGCTGGTAATTAAATTTCATTATAAAAAAAGGATTTTGTTAATTTTAAAACTATGAATATAAAATAATACATCTCTATTTCTGGAGTTGTACATTTGAGATTTCAAGAGTTAAAAGTAAAAACTATGTTTATTTGCAACAAAACAATGATAGATACTTGAAAAAATACTATAGATAATATCCGCTTTGTTTGTTAGGGTTAGTGTATTTTAAATATGAGCAGGGAAACAGTGGATAATTGAGTTTCCATAAATATTCAGACTCCTATTTTATGTGAGAAGGTACAATAATTATTCCTGTTTACCTTCCTACTTACTGAAAAGGAATCTGTCTTCATGAACCTTTTGAAGACATCTTATTCAGGTTTTACAATTAGGAATCCAATTCTCTGTAAGTGACATCTACTAAATAAGAAGTTGTTCGTTTTTATTTTAGAGACAGAGGGAAAATAAAGTTAAATTACACTTACTGTACCAGAACTTCCAAACATTGGAGTCATTCTCTTCCACAATCCCATTAAACCAACATCTCCAGAAGAATCCTTCATGGTGGAAAGTGACGTTCTCTATCTGCACAGAACACAAATGAAGTAACTTGCCATCAACATAAGAAATACAATCAACATTATTACATCCAGGAAATTTTTAAAGAAATGTAATTTATCCTAAATAATGATGACCAGTAGCTTTCTATACATCTCTTCTATGAAGAAATAGACATTCCACTACTATACTCTGATTTCTAGAGGATACTTAAGACTATCTTCATCACTACCAAGTACATCAATATTTTGAAGAAGAAACTCACATTCTGTTCACCGGAACACCTCCCCACTTCAGTCGCAAGAAGCCAATAATCCGATCCAAAAGCCACCAAAAACAGTAAAACCCCCAAAGCACCAAAAAGAGCCCCAAAGAAGATGGCAATATTTAGTCTCATTTTCAATTCACTGGTTTCCTTGCAAATAAAATAGGAAATTTTGAAATGGTAGACACCTAGCTTCTTAACATCAACGACAAAAAAAGAACACGATTTTTGAGTAGGCAGAATCTTCTTGGGAAGGCTGTCCTAGCTCATGTTTTGGTGGCCTCTGGCTCACACCCCGCAAGCAGATTTGTATTCCCTTTGCTCTCCCCTGGAGAGACTCCAGCCCAGCAGCTGAGAATGGCTGGCTATTTTAAGATAGTGATTGAGGAGCTGCTGTCTTTCTCCCATGGGGATCAAAAAATAGCCGACCTTCCCCTGACTACAGAGAGGAGTACCAGGAACTGGCTCGGAGTATCATGACTGCTGGTGGGTAATCCATAGATATGGAGAGAAGATGGAACAGCTATGAAGTCATTGCCCCCAATCTCAAGTGTCTGAACAAGCTCCTCTTAGCCTAGAATGACCATTACAATCCCAAAGACACTTAAGACTCTCTTTGAAGATGTATAAATGGCAGCTATAAAGAACCACAAAGATTTCTCATAAATATAGTTGAAGTTGTAATTAACTTCTTAATTCCTTTTGGACATTTTTGTGGTAGAAAATAAGTTTTGGATCAAATGGTTTAACATAACCGAGTGCAGTTTGGGATAACTTAGACATTCAGAGGTGTACTTAAAAGATCAAGAATATCATGGCAACACAATTTTTGAAAGTACATAAAAGGATTTTATGCAGCATACACTAGTGTCATAAAAACAGCACATCCTACAGCAGCTGATGGGTTTTATACAAGTTATTCCAAATAATCATTTCAAAAGTGGATTGATGAAAAATTCTCAAAAAATATTGTGTCCTGAATTAAGATGAAAGAACCTGGTCTACTCTTTCTTTTTGCTTCATTTTAAATATCTAACTTCCTCAAAGTATGAATCATACTTAATACCCATACAGACCACCTAATAGTAATGAATCTACACTTTCTTCAAGCCTTGTCTCTTTATAATTCATTTGTTATGTGTGAAGATGCCAGAGAGTATTTTTTCTAAGTATTTGTGCACTACTGCAAACCTTGCACTGTCCCTTTGACTACTGTTTTTATATTCTCAGCGATAACATAGACCACTTAATTTTCCAAGGAAGCATCTGAACTCTACCAGCTTCCTTCACCCCTTCTTTTGTGTGGCATTGGATAGATCCTTATGATGGATTTTGTGAGGGCAAAAAGATCCTTAATAAGGATGAAGGGCCTCCATCCACTGTAGCTGTATGCAGTCAGAGGTATTTAAAGGCCATGAACAGAATTCTAAGCCACAGAATCATTAACTGTGAGGGTTAAACTTAATTTGAGGATTCACCTGAGCTGCACCCTTACCTAAGGCTCAAATATTTTTTATAAGGCTCTGCACGCCATCAAGCTATGGCACTTCCAGCTTGAGGCATTTAAGGACATCAGTAATGGCTGTACAGCTCTGCCTTACTTTCTGCCAAAAGCTGCATCCTGGGAATTACCAGATATTTATTCTATTCTGTCCTCTGAGATTACACGGCACAAGTTTTAACCCTCTGTTGTGGGACAGAATTTTCTGATATTTTGAGGACCACAAGCCTCTTATGCCTCCTCAAACCACAGCACCCCCCCCATGCCTACATACAGATCTTCTTTTTTTCTAAGCTAAATACTCTGTCCCTTTAAGCATCTCTTAGATTTGCACAACTCCCAACCTCCTCCTCTCTGTTCTGGTTCTTTCCTACAATATTCGAGTACCTGATTGAAGTAAGGCATAGTAAAATATCCTGGGTATAGTCCAACAACTTAATACCACCACCTTTCTTATGTGGATACTGTGATGAGAATAATACTGACCTCCCAAAGATGTCTGTGCCCTAGTTCTAAACATGATCACATAATCTGTGAATAGGTTACATTACATGGCAATATCCTGGATTATACCAGTGGGTCCAATCTAGTCATATGAATCCTTAAAAGAAAAGCAGAGAATCTTTCCTAGCAGGCTGGTCAGAGGAAGACCTGTGACCACAGAAAAAGGGTGCGAAGGCTGCTGGTTTGAAGATGGAGGAAGAAGCCACAAGCCAAGGAACACGCACAGCCTCTAGAAGCCGAAGGAGGAAAGAGATTCTCCCCAGAGCCTTCAGGAAGGAAGGCAGCTCTGTCAGCACCTTCATTTGAGCTCAGTGAGACCCCTGGGGAATTTCTGACCTCCAGAACTACAGAATAGTTAATTTGCATTATTTTAAGCCACTAATTTTTGACAATTTGTTACAACAGCAATAGAAACTTAATACATACGCTATTCTATAATCCATGCAATGTCAGATCAGATTAAGTTTTCTGTAGAGCAGGGGAATACATCTTCAAGCAGTGCTTGTTGAGAACTTGTGAGGGTCCAGGCATTTTATAAGAATGAAGGCTACAATACACAGGCCCTGACCTTGAGGAGTTCATGAGCAAGTGGGAAAAAAAAGGTGATTTATTAGAACAAAGTACACAGAGGTTGTAATAATGAGCTTCCGGTCACTCTAGACATGTTCTGCTGCTCCCTCATCCACCCCCTCGCTGGATTAGTGTGGTCGTGGTTGCTGTGGCTCTACAGCTTGGGCTGTAGGTGCCAGCATGCTGTTGTTTGGAGAAAAGGAAGAATCTGTCAGATAGGAAAGTTTTATTTATTTTATTTATATTTCAATAAATATAAATGTATGGTTAATACTAAAAATTGCATGCATTAATGCTAAGTCCTTAATACACACACACACACACACACACACACGCAAAATTTTTAAAAATTTATAAGCGTATAGGACTTTGTTGTTGCTACAGTTCTTTTCCACTTTGGTCTTTGTCACAGAAAAGTATCATCTTTCTGGACTAGGTTCATCAACTAATAACGTTTTTCTCACCATTATTGGTTTATCTACAAATGTATAAGCATCATTATAAAAATGGTGCCAGTGCAAACAAATGTAGGACAGGGCAGAGCCTTGAGACATGTCATTAAAGACCACTCTCAGTAACTAGGTATGTTTATTAAACCAGTCATTAATGTAAACAACTTAAGTATTCCCAAACATTCATGTGTAGCCATCTATTTGAGAAAACTATCATAGAATACTTTTGATATCATAAAACCGAGCCCCTTTAGCTTGATTATTCCCAGTGCTGAGCATAATGCTCGGCACACATCAGGCACTAAATAAAATAAAAATCAATTTGTACCAGGACTCTTGGCTGAGATGCAAATACACGACCTCCTGAACTATCCAACTGGCACGCCAGCAGAAACAGCACTTATCCGGCTTGGCTTGTTCTTTGCTAGGCTCTGGAGAGCTGGGCTGTAGCAGGGTCCCTATATCCTGTACAGATGTTCACAAACCATCTTTTCAAAAATCCATGTTAGACTTTTGCTGAGAAATAAAATGGACTTTACCACCTGGGGCAAAAAGTGTCTTCCTTCTTCAGAAAATTGGACATTTGCCTGTCCCTTGAAACTTCTCTAATTTTCCATGATTCCTAAGGTATTTCCAACAGCCATTCCGTATCTCTTCTCCAAGTTCTCTGGCAGCCTAAGAACATGTCTGTGTTCTGGGAAGATTGTTAAGCAGCTGTACTGTTCTTAGGATGTCTTCACAAATTCAGACAGAGGTTCTCACCTCCCTTTTGCTGTTGCTTCTAGTGAAAGGCCAGGAGATGAGGGGAGACAGGCACGGATGAGCACCAACCCAGCTCATCACGACCCTATAAGAAAACAGCTCCGTGGCATCTGTATGTACCTGTCCCTTATGGCAGTGATCCCCAATCTTTTTGGCACCAGGCACTGGTTTCATGGAAGAGAATTTTTCCACGGACCTTGGGGAGTGGTGCGGGGGTGGGGGGGTAGTTTTGGGGTGATTCAAGCACATTACACTTATTGTGCACTTTATTTCTATTGTTATTACATCGTAATGTATAATGAAATAATTACTCAACTCACCATTATGCAGAATCCGTGGGAGCCCTGAGCCTGTTTTCCTGCAACTAGATGGTCCCACCTGGGGGTGATGGGAAACAGTGACACCTGAAGTGTGTTGCTTATGTCCAGTCTACTCTGTCATCTCGTTTTGGTCGCTGTCATTGCAGAAAACCCTGCTTCACAAAGACAGGATGTTAGAAATGGAAGCAGGCTTTTCAGGGCTTTTGTGGCAATCTCAGGATATTCCACTTTGACTTTAATCCAGAACGTATGGAGATTTGAAGTTGTCTCAAACATACTTTTAAGGCCACCGTCATTTGTGATCTCAAGCAGTTGATCCTCTTCTAGCATGGACAAAGTCGATTCACCTGGCTTATTCACAAATGGGCCGTGAATACATTTCTTCCCCATTCAGGGGTCTTGTGTGGTTGGGAGGTAATGCTCAAACTCTTTTGAAAGCTGAGATGGGTGATCATGCACCAGCTGGGAGAAAGAAGGCCCTGGCTCAGTCTCTTTCAAAATCTCTGCTAATGTTTGAAACATGTCAAAAATCCCAGTGTTCACTCGTTGCCCCCATAATTACAGCTTGGCTATGAATGCAGCTACTTTGTCTGCCGACTTGAACACAGGTGTCATTCTCCCCTGAACTGACAGATTGAATTCATTGAGCAGGTCGAACATGTCACACAAGTAAGCAAGTTTTGTGATCCATTCTGTGTCACTGAAATGTGCTGCCCATGGTGGCTGTTTTTCTAAAAGAAATCTCTGGAGCAGCTCTCATAACTCAAAAACTCTGGCCAATGATCTACCTTTAGAAAGCCAGCTCACTTTTGTGTATAAGAGAAGACGTGTGTGCTCTGCATCCATCTCCTCACAGGGCTGCACAAACAGACATGAGTTAAGGGCATGCAGTTTAATGTGCTTGATAATTTTAATCACATCCTGCAAAACGTTGTTTAGTTCAGGTGACATTTTTCAGCTAGCCAGCATTTCTCTATGGATGACAGAATGCATAGACTCACATTCAGAAGTGACCTCCTTGACCCAAGTAGTGAAACCAGAAAGCCGGCCAATCATGGCTCCACTGACACAAAATGACCAATTCAGTTCTCCTGATATGTAATCATTCAAAGACTTGAATAGTTCTGCAGCTGTAGTGTTGGTTGGCAACAATAGTGCATGAAACACATCACATCCTCATGCACATCCTCCTGAAAAATATATCACACAAAAGTAAATACTTTTGCCTTGTTGTCAACATCGGTAGACTGATCAACCTGGACTGCATACCACTGTGACACATTAATCCTCTCTAACAATTGTGCCTCAATATCCTCTGCTATTTCATCAACTCGTCTAGTTATGGTGCTGGCCAGAAGAGGAACACGTGCCACCTTTTGAACTGCAGCCTCTCCTAAAAATTCACAGCAAATGTCCTTAGCAGCAAGCAGGACCAACTCTTCACCAAAAGTAAAGGGCTTCTTGGCTTTAGCAATGTGGTTAGCTGCTAAGAATGATGCTCTCAGTGCAGACACATTTGATGAAGTGGTGGCCTTTGATAATTGCTTCTGTTCTTTGTGTTCACATTTTTTTCTTTTGAAAAACTCCAAAGGCTTGACTTTTAATGCAGGGTGCTTGGTCTCCATGTGGCGAAGCAGTTTTGACGGTTTCATGGCTTCGTTGGATAGCCGGTCACCACATATTATACAAATGGGCTTGGAGAATGTGAATCACCTGTTGCAATGAACCCATAATTTAAGTAGGATTCTTGGTATTTTCTTTTAAATGCAGCTTTCATTTTGTTGACAGTCTTAGAGTCTTGCGCTGTTTCATCATTGGGTCTTTCCCGCTTTTCAAGGAAGCTCTCCAACGGTGTTTGTCTTTTACTCATTTTTGCTAGGGTTAGCTCGTGGGCTACCAACACTGTGACTGAGACAAATGTGCAGTGGGGAAAGGAGGTGCGGATGGAAGCAGTAAATAAAATAATGGGCGTTGCCAAGCATGGACTAAAATAAGTGTCAGATTCTGACTTAAAGCCTGCCACCAGATGCAGCTGTACAATTGAAATACATCAACTCACTTGCCACTAGAAAGCCTGCCACCAGATGCCGCTTAATTGTCACTTGCCACTCACTGATAGGGTTTTGATATGAGTCTGCAAGTAATTGATTTATTATGGTGTCTGTGTAGTCAAACTTCTCTGCTAATAATAATCTGTGTTTGCAGCCGCTCCCCAGCACTAGCATCACAGCCTCAGCTCCACCTCAGATCATCAGGCATTAGATTCTCATAAGGAGCACAACCTAGATCCCTCGCATGCACGGTTTACAGTAGGGTTCGTGCTCCTGTGAGAATCTGATGCCGCCACTGATCTGACAGGAGGCGGAGCTCAGGCCATGATGTGAGCAATGGGGAGCAGCTATAAACACAGATGCAGCTTTGTGTTGCAGTTCCTAACAGGCTATAGATTGGTACTGGTCCACAGCAGGGTTGGGGACCACAGCCTTATGGGAATATTGACTCTATTTTTACACTGATAAGATTACCACACTGAATCATGTGAGGCCACAAGAATAAGCATGGTATCTCAGGATCAATCCTGTGGGAGAAATTGATTGTCCAAAATGTAAACTGAGGTGAAGAACAATAGGTAATATTCATGAGCCCTTACCATGTGGCAAGCACCATGATGAACATATTAAACACCTTGAATATGGGTAAGTCAGGTAAGTTTTCAGTAGGCAGAATATGAAGCAAACAGTGTCTCTATGGGCATCTGCCCTCTCGGGCATGAATTTTATCATTTTATCTTCGTGGTGGTAGGAGTTAAAGATGCTCTAGTTCCATGAAGAAGGAGAGATAAGCAAAAAGGGATCTCCATGGGGTCCCACTGCTAAAGGCAATTCACAATACTTTATGGGTTATGTTTCTATAATTATTTCCTAAATGTTACCCCTTCACTTTGTTTAAGACTTTCAGCCTGTTCTCACCATGCCCCCGAGTCTACCCGAGTCTAAATGAAGAGTGGGCTGGGGGTGATCATCCAGGACACGATGACCCTGGGGACAAGGACAGGAACTGCAGGTGCCAGGTCCACCCCTGAGTAGGTCCCCTCCCTCCTTGCCAGTCTATGGAAGGAGGGTCTCACTAACCTAAGAAAAATGGGAGTTTCCTTTCACAGATAAGTGATCTCAGGCAAATGGTTCAACTCTCTGAGTTTCAGGTTTTTTATGCAGAAAATGGGAACAACACTTCAGAGGATTATTGGGGGTATCAGGAAAGATGACGTGCATCAAATTAGTTGGTGCTTCTGCACATTAGACTTCTCTTTTGTCCTGCCTTTAGCAGAAGATCATTCTTGACAAAGAAACTCAAAAACAAATAATAAAACAAAATTAAAGTACAAAAAATAAAATCAAATTCCCTCTGCTAGCATTCCAGGTCTGACTCAAGTCTATTTCACTGGACTGACTCCTCACCAAGTGTCTCCAGGGCCCCCGCACCCACCGTCGCACAACCATCTTCCCTCCTGGGCCACCAGCATCTCCCCAGACCTTTGCCTGCTCTGCTCCCCTCTGACTAGAAGGCCCTTTTCTTCCATCTATTGGACAAACTCTTCAATAGTCCATTCAACCAATATTTATCAAGTTCCTACTGTTCGTCTAGATGTTGAGTTAATAGCAACGCTCTGCAAGGGTATGCAACCCGTAATACTTTTTCATATTTGTTTAATTACACTCTCCTTTTCCTAGACAGTTTTTGAATCCATATGTCTTGGAACTAACTGAGTCAAGAAATGTTTGTTCAATGAACAAAACAGTTTAATACTGAATGAGCACATGAATGAAAGTCCCGTATACAATTTGATGCTTTATTCTTAAAGATGTTACTGGGGACATTGGCAGAAATGCCTGAGTGCTAAAAACAAGTTGCATTTCTACAGAGCACTACGGTTATTCTTAATCTCAGAGGCTAAATCACTACAAATATTGATTCATTTAACAAATATTTACCAAATATGTATCACCTGCCTGCTGTGTCCTGGGTTGATGACAGGGAATAGAATGTGCTCTTTAACCTCAACGAGGTAATATTCTCAGGTGACTCAGAGCACTTCTGTCTTCTTTTTGTACCTGGAAAGCTCAGAGGCTACACATGAACAGTGGTGTGCCCGCTTCCACCCTGCCTTCCCTAATTTCCTTCCCGTGTGCCCTCACTTTCTCTCACACACACCTTTTTAATTTTTGTGTATGTCTACGTGCGCTGCTTCATATACTTTTGAGAACAAGATAAACACCAAACAATGAAGCAAACCAACGAAGACGATTTGTGAAATCAGGTATTAGAAGGAGTAAAATGCCCGGCTAAGAGCACTGGTTTAGTCTGGTTTGGTTTTTCCATTCAGAAAACTCCTTGAACTTTTTGGTTGTCCCCTCCCTTGTTTCCTTTATCCTGATTGTTTCCACTGCTGTAATTTCATTTGGAGATCCTCCTGACTTCCTGCAAATACCACCTCTTTAAGAGTCTCTATTCACTTAGAGAAATTATAGTGAAAATGTTTTAAATTTAAATTTCTTAAATTAAAAAATAAAAGTTAAAAAAGTGGTCTTTTAAAATCTAGAGCATACTAACATCATGAACATTCCAAGATATTATGATAAAATCCCCCCTTGGTTTTCACAAGTTAAATAACACTTAACAACCAAATCCTGGATGACCCATAAACAAGGGAAGGGAAAGCTTTGCCTGTTTTGACCCAATGTCTTTTTATTTAGTTAACTGTGGTTTTTTTTTTTAATCAGTAGATACACTGAAAGTTAGCAGAAATCTCAAGTCATATTTAATTTGTAAGTCATAATGAGCAAAACATCCTTTTTTTCCTAAGGTCAAAATTTCTAGTCCTGATATTTAACTATTCTTAATTATCCCAAAATATTTAATGAAACTATTTAAACATTCTCCAAGCAAAAGTAATTCTAGTCCACTTTAGTTTAAAGACTCTAGTCCACTTAAGTTTAAAAAACACAAGCACAACTACTTGGCGCCCAATGACGCTGAACAAATTTGTGAACATATATAGAAATCACACTCTCATGGCTTCTACAGACTGGGACTCCATGTTCCAGAAAACTGGAGTAGTTTACCTAAAACAGCTGCAACATCTTTTTTGGAGATTTTAGGGTGATTATTTTTTTCATGGGCTAATATATTACGGGTCTATAATACCTTATCTGCCATTCTAATGTCCAAAAGTCTCTGAGAACCAAAAGCTTTTGGCAAAGCAAATCTGACTGCCATGAGGCTGTATATAAACTGCAGTGTGGGTTCCCATATATTTTATTGCATAAATATGAATGTGTTTGATTACAGGGCTCCCCAGGTTCCACTGTGGTGTTAGATAATGTACAATATATGCATCATTTTACTTTTGTAAAATCCCCCAGATTTTGAGTGCTAAACACATCTGGCTCAAAGGGTTACAAATATGGGATTGTGGCCCATAGTTCTAAACATAGGACAGTAGACTGAGTGATGACCCTACGATCAATCACTTTCCTATGGTCATTATTGAAACAGATTTTTACTGCCTATGAACCATATGCCTCTGTGACCTTAATACCCTCTAAATCTGAGTTTTGTATTATAGTTTGCAGTTCTTATGTGACATCCTCTTCACTACCTCCCTCACCCACCAATATGACAAAAGGGCCATATCAGAAGCATTTTGAAGGATTATTCACAGGTTTTCTAGTCTTACACATAGTACAAGAACAACAAATAAACTCTGTGGGGGCGATAAGTGGTTCAGTTTTGTTTATTGTTACATCCCTAACACCTAGCACAATGCTGCAGCTACCTACTCAGTAAAATTTAGCTGTCAATGTTATTGAGTTGAATTAAATTAGTTTGAATACTGCCATCTGCTGGCCACAGGCAAAATTTGCATTCCATGGTACACTGGTCAATTGTTGGGATTTTTAAATGTCAAAAATATTGTAGGGCAAGAACTTACTAGTTTTACAGTATTTTACGCCAAACAGCCTTAATTAAGATGGTGTCATCAAAGTATCGAGGCTGTGGTGAATAGCTTACATTGAACAGAACTATAGCAAGATCCCTAGGCATTGAACAGAACTATA